>OX465295.1:166419074-167849975 GCA_949987735.1 Leucophora obtusa | reverse complement strand
AGAGGGGCACAAATAGTAAAAGTTGGCTAGAAACCTGAAATGTAAAACATATGTTACTTGGAGTATGGGCTTTTTGGACCGGGAAGGTGCTTTTTGGACAGGGACATTGCAAAAATGGGGATTAATGAAGCGAAAAGTGCCGCTTAAAGGCCTGCCCAAACCGCTGGAAGTAGGAAGTTGAAACTTGGTATTAAAGTTCCTCTCTATCGTAGACATCCGCTAAGATGAGATTTTTGGAAATTTCTACAGGTAGGGTCAAAAACAGGAAAAGTCTCCCCCTTAACGGCCTGGCCAAACTGCTGGAACAAGGGATCTTAAATTCGGTATTTGGGTTCCTTCTCCAACGTTGACGTCCCCTAAGATGGTATTTTTGGAAATTCATACCGGGAGGGGTAAAAAGGGAAAAAACTTCCCCCTTGATGGCCTGGCCAAACTGCTGGATATAGAGACCTAAAATTATGTATGAAGTAGGTTCCTCCTCCAACGCAGACGTCCTCTAAGACGGAATTTTTGGAAATTTCTACCGGGAGGGGTAAAAACGGAATAATTCTCCCCCTTGATGGCCTAACCGAACCCTTCGGCTAGAAACCTGTAATATATAATATGTTTTCCTTGGAGTATGGGCTAACTTATCGACAAGGCATCTCTAGGACTTTGGACAGGAACGTGGTAAAAATGGTGGTTCAAAAGGGGAAAATTGCCCCCCCCTTTTAACGTCTGCGTCTTTAGCTAGAAACCTAAAACTTAAAGAACAAGTGTATATGGAACACTAAAATTAAGAAACTAAATAGGAAACGAGTGGATTTGAAACACTACACAAGTTGAATGAAATGGATATAAACTTTGAACGAGTGGAATTGAAATTATAGACAATGCAAATGGATTGGAAGAGGGAATTACCTGTTCAAACACTATCCACGGAATATGAAACTTATATAGCATTGAAACATACTCTCCAAAAAGTTAAACAAATTTTCTAAAAGAGAAAAAACCTTAGAAAAGGAATGGAACTTATATATTCCGATATTTAAACTTCATGTAACGAAGCACCGGTGGAAGAAACCGACGCAGTAAATTTTCCAACTGAATTTGTGAATTTACTTGAATTGCCAGGTCTACTTTTACATAAACTGGAATTAAAAAAAAAACTTTAAGGCACGCTAACAACCCTGCTTTACGTTATTTATTTTCATTCAAAACACAAATGAACAAATCTACTTACGGGTCTATCTACCTAAGTTCGCACTTTACCAAATTATCTTAACATACACACGTATATTGCAATTTATTATGGATTCATTACTAACAATCCACTTTCATGAGAAAAAGTGATCAAATATTTATTTATTTTAAACCCATTGTTGTGCAGAATTATTTATTTGTGGTGGCTGGGTGAAGGCTTTAAATAAAAAAACGAATTTAATAAGAATTGTGGGGGGCGCAGCCCCCCCCCCCCTTAACCTTTAAGGCACGCTAACAACGTAGCGGGCTGCGCCCGCTAGTTTTACATAAAACAGCGATAAACAGTCTGCCTTTTCAGTTTTATGATCCCGAGTAAAAAAAATTATATATAATCATATGTGGCATATATTACAATATATAATTAGACATGTCGTTATGTATATCCATATATAATTATATATGACGTCTTTTTCCAAAATTGTTCCTTATATTATGCCATATATAATTTCATCTAATTAGATATCGGCCTTTATAATATTAGATATGGTATATATGATTATATATTACATAGCATGGCTGATCTTATTGCATATATAGTTGTATATAGAGATATATCTTAATATATATGGCGGCATTTTAAGAATATATAATTATATATGGTATCATTTAAACAATATATAACTATATATGGTGCCAGTTAAACAATATATTATCATATATGGTGACATTTAAACAATATACCTCCCCGAGTAAAAAAAATTGATCTCGCACAATATCTAATCATATCCAATTTGATATTGTTTAAGATCTGCTGTAATATCTAGCTGATCCAATTAGATCTCAAAATTGGGTGTATCCAATCATATCGTATTAGATCCCATTATATATATGGGGATAAACTAAGATCAAGTTTTATCTCAAAATTGGGAGGTCCAATGATATCTTTGGGGATAAACCTAGATCTATTTTGATCCGAAAATTGGCGGATCCAGCTATATATTTGGGGATATTTTTCTCATCTAATAGGATCCGCCATTTTTCGGATCAAATTAGATTCAGCTGTATATTTGTGGATAAACTTAGATCTAATTTGATCTCAATTTTGGCAGATCGAATTAGATCAGCAATATATTTGTGGATAAACTTAGATCTAATTTTTCCGAAAAAGTGGCAGATCGAACTAGCAATATATTTGGGGATAAACTTAGATCTAATTTGATCCGAAAAATGGCACATCGAATTAGATCCAGCAATATATTTGTGGATTAACTTAGATCTAAATTTATCCGAAAAGTGGCAGATCCAATAAAATCCAGCAATATATCTGGGGATAAACTTGGATCTAAATTTATCAGAAAAATGGCAGATCGTATTAGATCCAGCAATATATATGGGGATAAACTTGGATCTAAATTTAACCGGAAAATGGCAGATCGAATTAGATCCAGCAATATATTTGGGGATAAACTTGGATCTAAATTTATACGAAAAAGTAGATCTAGGTATATGTGACCTTCTCCGAGAAAAGGGACCTAGTATGTCAAAAAACGGGTTTGGACTTAAGAGTGGATTCTGGTACCTAAAAGGGTGTAGAATAAGATTAAATGAGTTGAAGCACCCAATCATAATTAACCATACCAAATCGCATCTCCCAACTGAAGGTGTGTTCAAAGTGATAATGCGTTATGAAACTTTAAATGCGTTCTTCTCAAAACTTAATTTTCACACACTAGGTCCCTTTTCTCGGAGAAGGTCACATATATATTTTAGGATTAAGTTGTATCTAACTTTATCTGGAAAACGGCAGATCGAATTAGATCGAGGATTATATTTGGGGATTACGTAAGATCTAAATTTATGAAAAAAATAACAGATGAAATTAGATCCAGTAATATATTTCGGGATTGCGTAAGATCTTAACTTTTTCAATAAGTTGCAGATCGAATTGAATCCAGTGATATATTTAGTGATTTGGTAAGATCTTAATTTTTCCCATAAATTGCAGATCGAAATAGATCCAGCAATTTATTTAGGTATTAAAATGGCAGATAGAATTAGAAACAGCAATATATTTGGGGATTGACATCTAAAACTATCCATAAAAATGACAGATAAAATTAGATGCCGCATTATATTTGGGTGCTACGTAAGATCTCCATTTATTTGGGATTAAATAAGATCCAAGATGCCAACTGTTCAAAAAATAATACACTGGCAGAGCACTGATTTTATAAAAATTACAATATTTTGTTAAAATAAGGTTTAAACTCAGAAGGTCTCGAGTTCGATATGCATTTTTTTTACAAAATGAATTTCTTTTTATAAAATTAAAATTTTTTTTTCTATAAATTTTTTTTATAAAATTATATATTTATTTTTTTATTAAATTGAAATCTTTCAATAAAATAATTTTATTTACATCTTTTTAACGCTCTACACCATTTCAATTGTATTAATTGTTTTAAGATTTATCAATTGTATTTCAGAAATAATCAATTGAATTTCAGTTTTATCAATTGTATTTCAGAACTTATCAATTATTTTTCAGATTTATGAATTGTATTTCAGAACTAGTCAATTGAAGTTCAGTTTTATCAATTGTGTTTCAGAAATTATTAATTGTATTTCCGAAATTCACAAGTGTATTTCAGAAATTATCAAACTGTATTTCAGAAATTATCAATTGTGTTTCAGAAATTATGAAATGTAATTTAGAAATTTTTCTCTATTAACTATGATAAACAATCAACAAGTTTTGAAATAGATTTGATTATTTCTGAAATACAATTAATAATTTCTGAAATACATTCCATAATTTCTGAAATACATTTAAATTTTCTGAAATGCAATTAATAGCTTCTGAAATACAGTTAATATTGTAGTTGAGTTACCATATATGAGCATATATTGTTGAAATGGCACCATATATGATAATATATGGTTTAAATGGCACCATATATAGTAATATATTACTTAAATAACACCATATATAAATATATATGGCACTATATATAGTATCATATATTATCATACCTGGAACTGTATTAAAAATTTTGATCATGAGGTACCATATATGGCCATATATTGTTTAAATGGCACCATATATAATAATATATGGTTTAAATGGTACCATATATGATAATATATGGTTTGAATGGCACCATATATTATAATATATGGTTTGAATGTCACCGCCCGAGTAAAAAAAATTATATATAATCATATATAGCATATATTACAATATATAATTATACATGTCGTTATGTATATCGATATATAATTATATATGACGTTTTTTCACAAAAATTTTCCTTATATTATGCCATATATAATTTCATCTAATTAGATATCGGCCTTCATAATATTAGATATGGCATATATAATTATATATTACATGACATGGTTGATCTTATGGCATATATAGTTATATATAGAACTATATCTTAATATATATGGTGGCATTTTAGCAATATATAATTATATATGGTATCATTTAAACAATATATAATTATATATGGTGACAGTTAAACTAGATATTATCATATATGGTGCCATTTAAACAATATATGGTCATTTATGGTACCTCATTAACAAAATCTTTAATTCAGTTCCAGATATGATAATATATGGTACTATATATAGTGCGATATATATTTATATATGGTGCTATTTAAGCAATATATTATCATATACGGTGACAGTCAAACCATATATTATCATATATGGTGCCATTCAAACCATATATTATCATATATGGTACCATTTAAACCATATATTATTATATATGGTGCCATTTAAACAATATATGGCCATATATGGTACCTCATGATCAAAATTTTTAATACAGTTCCAGATATGATAATATATGATACTATATATAGTGCCATATATATTTATACATGGTGTTATTTAAGTAATATATTACTATATATGGTGCCATTTAAACCATATATTATCATATAAGGTGCCATTTTAACAAAATATGCTCATATATGGGACCTCACGAACAACATTTTTAATACAGTTTCAGATATAATAATATATGCTACTATATATGGTGCAATATATATTGATATATGGTATCATTTAAACAATATATTACCATATGTGGTGACATTTAAACCATACATTATGATATATGGTGCCATTTCAACAACATTTTTAATACAGTTCCAGATATGATAATATATGCTACCATATATAGTACCATATACTTTGATATATCGTATCATTTAAACAACCCGAATAAAAATAGTTACATATAGTCATATATGTGATTAAGTTATATCTGTATAAATATACAGTTTCATCCGAAGAATGGCCCGATATATTTTTATCAATTGTTTATAAATTTTTATCTAATTGTATCAGTTTAGATCAGACCTGATTAAATTATGTGTTCATATGAAATTGTATCCGATTTTTGACTTGATGCAATTTTATCGGTTTATATGTAATGGTGTCAGGTTTGATCGTAATTGGTTCAATTTTATATAAATAAAATATAATTGTATCCGACATTTACCTTATACAATTGTATTAAATTTTAAACTGATATCAGGTCAAAATTGGGATATAACCATAGCTGTTAAATTTCGATTACGATTACTAATCAATTAGATTACATTTTGAAAAGAATTGTATTGATTATATAATTCTCTATTAAACAATTTCTGATTACTAATTGATTATGATTACAAATAATCTAAAAGTAATCAACATTACTTGAGATTACCATAAAATAATCAAAAAGAATCAAAAGTAATCAAAAAATAATTCGACTACTTTCAAAGATTACTTTTGATTATTTTCAAAAATATTCGGTATGAGTTACAATGCCTTAGTAGAATTTTTGCGTGATTGAAATGTTCTGAAATGTCATTTGAAATTTGAAAAAATATTTTGGATAAGTTTTCATGGTAAAAATGTAGAAATTACTTTGTTTTCTTTTATTTATTATTTATGATTCTTTTTGATTATATTTTGTCGTAATTACAAATAATCCTGATTACTTTTAGATTATTTGGAATCATAATCAATTAGTAATCGTCCGAAACTGAATATAATCGTAATTTAATCATTACTTCACCTTTAAAAAGAAAGTAATCTAATTACTAATTATTATGATTAGTAATCATTACTTAACAACTATGGATATAACTATATAATTTTGTATACAAATATATCTATTTGGACCTAAACTGATACCATGTGATATAAACCAATAAAATTGTATCAGGTCAAAAATCAGATACAATTTCATCTGATTAACACATAATTTAATCAGGTCAGATCTAAACTGATACAATAAGTTAAAAACTGATAAACAACTGATACAATTTTATCGGGCCATTTTTCGGATGAAATGGTATATGGATGAATCTAAGTTATATATTACCATATAAAGCTCCATATTGGTGCCATTTAAACAATATATTGTCATATATGGTGCCATCATATATGGTAACTCATCAGCAACTACAATATTAACTGTATTTCAGAAGCTATTAATTGTATTTCAGAAATTTTAAATGTATTTTAGAAATTATGGAATGTATTTCAGAAATTTATTAATTGTATTTCAGAAATAATCAAATCTATTTCAGAACTTGTTGATGGTTTATCATAGTTAATAGAGAAAAATTTCTAAATTACATTTCATAATTTCTGAAATACAATTGATAATTTCTGAAATACAGTTTGATAATTTCTGAAATACAGTTGTGAATTTCGGAAATACAATTAATAATTTCTGAAATACAATTGATAAAACTGAAATTCAATTGACTAGTTCTGAAATACAATTCATAAATCTGAAAAATAATTGATAAGTTCTGAAACACAATTGATAAAACTGAAATTCAATTGATTATTTCTGAAATACAATTGATAAATCTTAAAAACAATTGATACAATTGGAAATGGTGTAGAGCGTTAAAAATATGTAAATAAAATTATTTAAAAAAAAAATTCAATTTAATAAAAAAAATAAAATTTTATAAAAACATTTATAGAAAATAAAATTATAATTTTATAAAAAGAAATTCTTTTGAATGGGGGAAATGTTTTTAGTTGATCTGTTATTTTTAAGTAAATGAATGTTATTTTAGTTTGACTGAATATCATAAATTAATATCACTTTCTGTTTTACAATTTATTTACAATTTTTACAAGTAAATTACAAAGTAAAAAAATTATTGAAAAAATTTCGATAAGACCAGCAAGGAGAATGCGCATTTTTATAAAAAAAATGCATAGCCGTGAAAGGTATCGAACTCTAGACCTTCTGAGTTTAAACCTTATTTTAACAAAATATTGTAATTTTTATAAAATCAGTGCTCTTCCAGTGTATTATTTTTTGAACTATTGTCAATATCTGTCTGGGATCTTATTTAATCCCAAATAAATGGAGATCTTACGTAGTACCCAAATATAATGAGGGATCTAATTTTAGCTGTCATTTTTCTGGATAGTTTTAGATGTCAATCTCCAAATATATTGCTGTTTCTAATTCGATCTGTAATTTATGGGATAAATTAAGATCCTACCAAATCCCCAAATATATCACTGGATTTAATTCGATCTGCAATTTATCGGAAAAGTTAAGATCTTACGCTATCCCGAAGTATATTACTGGATCTAATTTTATCTGTAATTTTTTGGATAAATTTAGATCTTACTTAATCCCCAAATATATTGCTGGATCTAATTCGATCCTCCATTTTTCGGATCAAAATAGATCTAAGTTTATCCACAAATATATAGCTGGATCTAATTCGATCTGCCATTTTTCGGATCAAATTAGGTCTTACTAATTCCCAAAATATATTGCTGGATCTAATTTGATCTGCCAATTTTCTATTCAATTTATATCCAAGTTTATCCACAAATATATTGCTGGATCTAATTCGATCTGCCATTTTTCGGATAAATTTATATCTAAGTTAATCCACAAATATATTGCTGGATCTAATTTGATCTGCCATTTTTCAGATCAATTTATATCTAAGTTTATCTACAAATATATTGCTGGATCTAATTCGATGTGCCATTTTTTGGATCAAATTAGATCTAAGTTTATCCCCAAATATATAGCTACATCTAATTCGATCTGCCACTTTTTCGGATCAAATTAGATATACGTTTATCCACAAATATATTGCGGGATCTAATTTGATCTGCCAAAATTGAGATCAAATTAGATCTAAGTTTATCCCCAAATATATAGCTGGATCTAATTGGATCCGCCATTTTTCGGATCAAATTAGATCTAAAAATATCCGCAAATATATAGCTGGATCCGCCAATTTTCGGATCAAAATAGATCTAGGTTTATCCCCAAAGATATCACTGGACCTCCCAATTTTGAGATATAACTTGATCTTAGTTTATCCCCATATATACAATGGGATCTAATACGATATGATTGGATACACCCAATTTTGAGATCTAATTGGATCAGCTAGATATTACAGCAGATCTTAAACAATATCAAATTAGATATAATTAGATATTGCGCGAGATCAATGTTTTTTACTCGGGCGTATATGATAATATATTGCTTAAATAGCACCATATATAAATATATATCGCACTATATATAGTACCATATATTATCATATCTGGAACTGAATTAAAGATTTTGTTTATGAGGTACCATATATGACCATATATTGTTTAAATGGCACCATATATGATAATATCTAGTTTAACTGTCACCATATATAATTATATATTGTTTAAATGATACCATATATAATTATATATTGTTAAAATGCCACCATATATATTAAGATATAGTTCTATATATAACTATATATGCAATAAGATCAACCATGTTATGTAATATATAATTATATATGCCATATCTAATATTATGAAGGCCGATATCTTATTAGATGAAATTATATATGGCATAATATAAGGAAAATTTTTCGGAAAAAACGTATATAATTATATATGGATATACATAACCACATGTCTAATTATATATTGTAATATATGCCACATATGATTATATATAATTTTTTTTACTCGGGTGATCTTATTGCATATATAGTTATATATAGTGCTATATCTTAATATAATGGTGCTATATCTATATATAACTATATATGGCGCTAGTTAAACTAGATGTTATCATATATTTATTTATTTATTTACTAATATCCTGCACAACAAGATTGTCTCTTATAATTAAAGTACAGGAAAAAATTTAAACAAAAAGGTCCACAGTGATTAAAATTTGGAATTAACAATTAAAAGTTAAAAAAAAAAAACTAAAACTGCCATTTAAACCATATCTCTATATATAAAAGAATAACGTGACTGACTGACTGACTCAACATCGCCCAGCCCAAACCGCTGAAGCTAGGAAGTTGAAATTTGGTATGTAGGTTCCTCTTTCGGCGTAGACGTCCGCTAAGACGGGATTTTTGGAAATTCCTACCGGAACAGGCAAAAAGGGGAAAAGTCTCCCCCTTGGCGGCCTGCCAAAACCCCTTTGGCTAGAAAGCTGAAATTTAAGATATGTGTTCCTTGGAGTATGGGCTAACTTTTCTGTAAAGTACTTTTTGGAATTTTGGACAGGGACGTTGTAAAAATGGGGGTTAAAAAGGGGAAAAAGGCCCCCCTTGACGGCCTGCCCAAACCGCTGGAGGTAGGAAGTTGAAATTTGGTATAAAGGTTCCTCCACTATCGTAGACATCCACCAAGACGGGAGTTTTGGAAATTTTTACAGGGACGGGCAAAAAGGGGAAAAAGTCTCCCCCTTGACGGCCTGCTCAAACTGCTGGAGCTATCAAGTTGAAATTTGGTATGTAGGTTCCTCGACCGGTGTAGACGTCCGTTGAGACGGCATTTTTGGAAATTCTTATCGGGAGGGGCAAAAAGGGGACAAAAAAAGTACCTTTTTCTAAAAAAGTACCTTTTCCCAAAAAAAGTACCTTTTCCCAAAAAAAGTACCTTTTTCCAAAAAAAGTACCTTTTTCCAAAAAAGTACCTTTTTCCAAAAAAGTACCTTTTTCCAAAAAAAAGTACCTTTTTCCAAAAAAAAGTACCTTTTTCCAAAAAAGTACCTTTTTCCAAAAAAAAGTACCTTTTTCCAAAAAAAGTACCTTTTTCCAAAAAAAGTACCTTTTTCCAAAAAAAAGTACCTTTTTCCAAAAAAAGTACCTATTTCCAAAAAAAGTACCCTTTTCCAAAAAAAGTACCTTTTTCCAAAAAAAGTACCTTTTTCCAAAAAAAGTACCTTTTCCCAAAAAAAAGTACCTTTTTCCAAAAAAAGTAC
The DNA here is from genome assembly GCA_949987735.1 of Leucophora obtusa. Taxonomy (NCBI): domain Eukaryota; kingdom Metazoa; phylum Arthropoda; class Insecta; order Diptera; family Anthomyiidae; genus Leucophora; species Leucophora obtusa. Next base: position 167,839,504 of record OX465295.1, on the reverse strand, counting down.
CTTTTTCCAAAAAAAGTACCTTTTTCCAAAAAAAGTACCTTTTTCCAAAAAAAATTCCTTTTTCCAAAAAAAGTACCTTTTTCCAAAAAACAGTACCTTTTCCAAAAAAGTACCTTCTTCAAAAAAAAGTACCTTTTTCCAAAAAAAATTCCTTTTTGCAAAAAAAGTACCTTTTTCCAAAAAAAGTACCTTTTTCCAAAAAAAAAAGTACCTTTTTCCAAAAAAAAGTACCTTTTTCCAAAAAAAGTACCTTTTTCCAAAAAAAGTACCTTTTTCCAAAAAAAAGTACCTTTTTCCAAAAAAAAGTACCTTTTTCCAAAAAAGTACCTTTTTCCAAAAAAAGTACCTTTTTCCAAAAAAAGTACCTTTTTCCAAAAAAAATTCCTTTTTCCAAAAAAAGTACCTTTTTCCAAAAAAAAGTACCTTTTCCAAAAAAGTACCTTCTTCAAAAAAAAGTACCTTTTTCCAAAAAAAATTCCTTTTTGCAAAAAAAGTACCTTTTTCCAAAAAAAGTACCTTTTTCCAAAAAAAGTACCTTTTTCCAAAAAAAGTACTTTTTCGAAAAAAGTACCTTTTTCCAAAAAAAATTCCTTTTTCCAAAAAAAGTACCTTTTTCCAAAAAAAGTACCTTTTTCCACAAAAATTACCTTTTTCCAAAAAAAAGTACCTTTTTCCAAAAAAGTACCTTTTTCCAAAAAAAGTACCTTTTTCCAAAAAAAGTAACTTTTTCCAAAAAAAGTACGTTTTTCCAAAAAAAAGTACCTTTTTTAAAAAAAGTACCTTTTTCCAAAAAATGTACCTTTTTCTAAAAAAATGAACCTTTTCAAAAAAACAAAGTACCTTTTCCCAAAAAAAAGGACGTTTTCCCAAAAAACATATATTTTTCCAAAAAAAATACCTTTTTCAAAAAAAAGTACCTTTTCCAAGAAAAAGTACCTTTTCCCCAAAAAAAAGTACCTTTTTCTAAAAAAATTTTCCTTTTCCCAAAAAACATACATTTTTTCAAAAAAATACCTTTTTCAAAAAAAGTACCTTTTCCAAAAAAAAGTACCTTTTCCCAAAAAAAAGTACCTTTTTCCCAAAAAACATACATTTTTTCAAAAAAAATACCTTTTTCAAAAAAAGTACCTTTTCCAAAAAAAAGTACCTTTTCCCAAAAAAAAAGTACCTTTTTCTAAAAAAATTTTCCTTTTCCAAAAGAAGTACCTTTTCCAAAAAAAGTACCTTTTTCCAAAAAACATACATTTTTCCAAAAAAAACACCTTATTAAAAAAATACCTTTTCCAAAAAAAGTACAAATAAAGTACTTTGTAAAAACAAAGTATCTTTTTCCAAAAAATTTCGTTTTTCCAAAAAGTACCATTTAAAATAATATATAATTTCAAAAAAACTACTTTTTTCCCTCCCCCACGGATATCTCCACTAAAACAAGGTTTCTTGATATTCGGCATAGACGTGCGCTATGACGGGATTTTTGGAAATTCCTACCGGAACGGGCAAAAAGGGGAAAAGTCTCCACATAAACAGTCTCACAAATTGGAAAAGTGCCTGCCCAAACCACTGGAGGTAAGAAGTTGAAATTTGGTATAAAGGTTCCTCCACTGTAGTAGACATCGACTAAGTTTGTATTTTTGGAATTCCCTACAGGATATCCCAAAAGGAAACTCGGTATGTGAGTTCCTCCTTCTGTGTAGGCGTCCGCTTAGACGGAATTTTTGAAATTCCTATCGGGAGGGGAAATAAGATAAAAGTCTCCTCCTGATGGCTTGCCCAATCCCCTTTGGCCAACCTAAAATTTTAAATATGTATTCCTTGGAGTAGACTAACTCACCGGCAACGTAATTTTTCTATTTTGGAACAGGAACATAGTAAAAATGGTGGTTGAAAGGGAAAAATGTCCCCACTAACGGCCTGCCCAAACCGCTTAGGCAATGCAGTTGAAATTTGGTATGAATGTTCCTCATCCATCGCAGATAGCCGCGAAGATGGAATTTTTGTAAATTCCTAAAGGGAGGGGCAAAAAGAAGAAAAGCCTTACCTTTTTGGCCGGTAAAAACCCCTTCGGCTAGAAACCTGAAGATTAAAATGTGGGTCCCTGGAGTAAGGGCTAACTTATTACAAAGATACTTTTTTGAATTTTGGACGGGGTCGTTATAAAATGGGGGCTCAAAAAGGGAAAGTTGCCCCTTAACGACCTGTCCAAACTGCTGGAACTAGGAAGCTGAAATTCGGTACTTAAGTTCCTCTTCCAGCCTAATTCCAACCGGGAGGGACAAAAAAAGAAAAAGTGTCCCCCTTGACAGCCTGCTCAAACTGCTGGAACTAGGAAGCTGAAATTCCCTGTCGATGGATTTTCGGAAATTCCTACCGAGAGGGGCACAAATAGTAAAAGTTGGCTAGAAACCTGAAATGTAAAACATATGTTACTTGGAGTATGGGCTTTTTGGACCGGGAAGGTGCTTTTTGGACAGGGACATTGCAAAAATGGGGATTAATGAAGCGAAAAGTGCCGCTTAAAGGCCTGCCCAAACCGCTGGAGGTAGGAAGTTGAAATTTGGTATTAAAGTTCCTCCTCTATTGTAGACATCCGCTAAGATGAGATTTTTGGAAATTTCTACAGGTAGGGTCAAAAACAGGAAAAGTCTCCCCCTTAACGGCCTGGCCAAACTGCTGAAACAAGGGAGCTTAAATTCGGTATTTGGGTTCCTTCTCCAACGTTGACGTCCCCTAAGATGGTATTTTTGGAAATTCATACCGGGAGGGGTAAAAAGGGAAAAAACTTCCCCCTTGACGGCCTGGCCAAACTGCTGGATATAGAGACCTAAAATTATGTATGTAGTAGGTTCCTCCTCCAACGCAGACGTCCTCTAATACGGAATTTTTGGAAATTCCTACCGGGAGGGGTAAAAACGGAATAATTCTCCCCCTTGATGGCCTAACCGAACCCTTCGGCTAGAAACCTGTAATATATAATATGTTTTCCTTGGAGTATGGGCTAACTTATCGACAAGGCATTTCTAGGACTTTGGACAGGAACGTGGTAAAAATGGTGGTTTAAAAGGGGAAAATTGCCCCCCCCCCTAAAACTTAAAGAACAAGTGTATATGAAACACTAAAATTAAGAAACTAAATAGGAAACGAGTGGAATTGAAACACTACACAAGTGGAATGAAATGGATATAAACGTTGAACGAGTGGAATTGAAATTATAGACAATGCAAATGGATTGGAAGAGGGAATTACCTGTTCAAACACTATCCACGGAATATGAAACTTATGTAGCATTGAAACATACTCTCCAAAAAGTTAAACAAATTTTCTAAAAGAGAAAAAACCTTAGAAAAGGAATGGAATTTATATATTCCGATATTTAAACTTCATGTAACGAAGCACCGGTGGAAGAAACCGACGCAGTAAATTTTCCAACTGAATTTGTGAATTTACTTGAATTGCCAGGTCTACCTTTACATAAACTGGAATTAAAAAAAAAAAACTTTAAGGCACGCTAACAACCCTGCTTTACGTTATTTATTTTCATTCAAAACACAAATGAACAAATCTACTTACGGGTCTATCTACCTAAGTTCGCACTTTACCAAATTATCTTAACATACACACGTATATTGCAATTTATTATGGATTCATTACTAACAATCCACTTTCATGAGAAAAAGTGATCAAATATTTATTTTTAACCCATTGTTGTGCAGAATTATTTATTTGTGGTGGCTGGGTGAAGGCTTTAAATAAAAAAACTTTAAATAAAAAAACGAATTTAATAAAAATTGTGGGGGCGCAGCCCCCCCCCTTAACCTTTAAGGCACGCTAACAATGTAGCCCGCGCCCGCTAGTATAGTCATATATGTGATTAAGTTATATCTGTATAAAAATAAAGTTTCATCCGAAGAATGGCCCGATATATTTTTATCAATTGTTTATAAATTTTTATCTAATTGTATCAGTTTAGATCAGACCTGATTAAATTATGTGTTAATCAGATGAAATTGTATCCGATTTTTGACTTGATGCAATTTTATCGGTTTATATGTAATGGTGTCAGGTTTGATCGTAATTGGTTCAATTTTATATAAATAAAATATAATTGTATCCGACATTTACCTTATACAATTGTATTAAAGTTTTAAACTGATATCAGGTCAAAATTGGGATATAACTATATAATTTTGTATACAAATATATCTATTTGGACCTAAACTGATACCATGTGATATAAACCAATAAAATTGTATCAGGTGAAAAATCAGATACAATTTCATCTGATTAACACATAATTTAATCAGGTCAGATCTAAACTGATACAATAAGTTAAAAACTGATAAACAACTGATACAATTTTATCGGGCCATTTTTCGGATCAAATGGTACATGGATGACTCTAAGTTATATATTACCATATAAAGCTCCATATTATTTTTTTTAATAGGGAACATACCATATATGGTGCCATTTAAACAGTATATTGTCATATATTTCAGAAATTATGGAATGTATTTCAGAAATTATTAATTGTATTTCAGAAATAATCAAATCTATTTCAAAACTTGTTGATTGTTTATCATAGTTAATAGAGAAAAATTTCTAAATTACATTTCATAATTTCTGAAATACAATTGATAATTTCTGAAATACAGTTTGATAATTTCGGAAATACTTTCTGAAAGAGAATTGATAAAACTGAACTTCAATTGACTAGTTCTGAAATACAATTCATAAATCTGAAAAATAATTGATAAGTTCTGAAATACAATTGATAAAACTGAAATTCAATTGATTATTTCTGAAATACAATTAATAAACCTTAAAAACATTTAACCCGGGTAAAAAAGTGTATATAAAATTATATGTGAATGGATATATTTGCAATATGTAACTGGATATAATTTCATCCGAAAAATGGTCATATTAAATTGTATCATATTGGATATAATTGTATTTACAAGGATACAAAGTTATATCAAATGATAAACTTATATCCGAATTTTGTCCCGATCAAATTGGATATAAGTTAATACGATATGATTAAATTTAAATGATAAAAAAATTTTGAATTGGAGGGCAGCTGGATTTCGGGTCCTACACACTCAGGGGTGTGATGAAAATCGAAAACGAACAGTTTTTCAATCTAGAATAATTTGTTTCGCGAAAATCAAATTGGCTTCAAATTATTATTTATCGTTTTATTTGACGCCGGACATCTAAATTAGGAAATAAAAAATAATTGGTATTGTACGGATCCATCATCACATGCCTGACTGTCAGCCGAGGGCTATTGTTGATGAGTAACTATTGAAGACGTTAATGTATAAATCTGTTATTCTTTAAAAACTAGATAATTTTTTATCAAATATGGGAATTTTCGTTGAACTTAGAAATTTTTTTTAAATATGTTAAGCTTTTTTTTATTTTAAATAAAATTTTAATGGTTAACCCGGCAATGCACTTCTTTTTTGTTGGAGGCTCATAGTTCCCGATATTCAATGGCTTATTTCTCCACTCAAAACTTATCGGACCAGAACAAAATATATATAACGTTGGAAACGTACTTGAAATACCTTTCTAATGATATGCAGCATGCCTAGACTTATTAATCCATTACGAGCAGGGCCATGATATTAAATGTTAATTTTTTTAATTGGATTTTTTAAATTAAAAAAAAACTTTTAGAAGTAAAAAAGCTCAGAAAATATTAATTTAATGAAAAAATTGAGTAAAACATATAAAAAATTGTTTTTGATCAAATATTACATTAATCTCGAATATATTAGTTAATCTCGAACTTGGGTCTGATATTAGCTAATATATCGTCGGCTTGCCTGCAAGAAGTGCTATGTTTTTGGTTTTAACAGGTTTTCAGGAGAGCGAAAAAACTGATTTATATTATCCTTTTAAGAGATTTTATTGACATCATATGCCCTAATGATTCACGACCTTATTTATTACAATCATTATTAAAGCATATGATGTCAATGAAATATATTAAAAAAATATTAAAACCTGTTAAAGAACACATAACACTACTTGCAGGCAAGCCAACGATATTGTTATATAAAAAATAAAATTAAAAATATTTTTCGTATCTATTTATATATAAAATTTTTAACGGTTTTATCAATAATATATTCCTATATATACAATTTTCAATGAAGCAAATACTGATATATGATTTAATATAATTACATATGAGAAAATTTCTAAAAAAATTTATAATATATCATCATATAAAAACATATAAGGTCGCACACAATATTTTATATTATCATATATTTTAATATTAAAAAATATATGTTATATATACTCTTTTTTACTCGGGAATACAATTGAAATGGTGTAGAGCGTTAAAATGATTATTTAAATTATTTTATTCAAAGATTTCAATTTAATAAAAAAATAAATATATAATTTTATAAATAAATTTATAGAAAAAAAATTTTAATTTTATAAAAAGAAATTCATTTTGTAAAAAAAATGCATATCGAACTCGAGACTTTCTGTGTTTAAACCTTATTTTAACAAAATATTATAATTTTTATAAAATCAGTGCTCTGCCAGTGTATTATTTTTTGAACAGTTGGCAATATGTGTCTGGGATCTTATTTAATCCCAAATAAATGGAGATCTTACGTAGTACCAAATATAATGCGGCATCTAATTTTATCTGTCATTTTTATGGATAGTTTTAGATGTCAATCCCCAAATATATTGCTGTTTCTAATTCTATCTGCCATTTTAATACCTAAATAAATTGCTGGATCTAATTCGATCTGCAATTTATGGGAAAAATTAAGATTTTACCAAATCACTAAATATATCACTGGATTCAATTCGATCTGCAACTTATGGAAAAAGTTAAGATCTTACGCAATAACGAAATATATTACTGGATCTAATTTCATCTGTTATTTTTTTCATAAATTTAGATCTTACTTAATCCCCAAATATAATCCTCGATCTTATTCGATCTGCCGTTTTCCAGATAAAGTTAGATACAACTTAATCCTAAAATATATATGTGACCTTCTCCGAGAAAAGGGACCTAGTGTGTGAAAATTAAGTTTTGAGAAGAACGCATTTAAAGTTTCATAACGCATTATCACTTTAAACACCCCTTCAGTTGGGAGATGCGATTTGGTATGGTTAGGTGCCTCAACTCATTTCATCTTATTCTACACCCTTTTAGGTACCAGAATCCACTCTTAAGTCCAAACCCGTTTTTTGACACACTAGGTCCCTTTTCTCGGAGAAGGTCACATATACCTAGATCTACTTTTTCGTATAAATTTAGATCCAAGTTTATCCCCATATATATTGCTGGATCTAATTCGATCTGCCATTTTTCTGATAAATTTAGATCCAAGTTTATCCCCAAATATATTGCTGGATCTAATTCGATCTGCCATTTTTCGGTTAAATTTAGATCCAAGTTTATCCCCATATATATTGCTGGATCTAATTCGATCTGCCATTTTTCTGATAAATTTAGATCCAAGTTTATCCCCAAATATATTGCTGGATCTAATTTGATCTGCCAATGTTCGGATCAATTTATATCCAAGTTTATCCCCAAATATATTGCTGGATCTAATTCGATCAGGCATTTTTCTGATAAAGTTAGATCCAAGTTTATCCCTAAATATATTACTGGATCTAATTCGATCTGTCATTTTTCGTATCAAATTAGATCTAAGTTCATCCACAAATATATAGCTGGATCTAATTCGATCTGCCATTTTTCGGATCAAATTAGGTCTTACTAAATCCCAAAATATATTGCTGGATCTAATTTGATCTGCCAATTTTCTATTCAATTTATATCCAGGTTTATCCACAAATATATTGCTGGATCTAATTGGATCTGCCATTTTTCGGATAAATTTAGATCTAAGTTAATCCACAAATATATTGCTGGATCTAATTTGATGTGCCATTTTTCAGATCAATTTATATCTAAGTTTATCCACAAATATATTGCTGGATCTAATTCGATGTGCCATTTTTCGGATCAAATTAGATCTAAGTTTATCCCCAAATATATTGCTAGATCTAATTCGATCTGCCACTTTTTCGGATCAAATTAGATCTAAGTTTATCCACAAATATATTTCTGGATCTAATTCGATCTGCCAAAATTGAGATCAAATTAGATATAAGTTTATCCACAAATATATAGCTGGATCTAATTGGATCCGCCATTTTTCGGATCAAATTAGATCTAAAAATATCCCCAAATATATAGCTGGATCCGCCAATTTTCGGATCAAAATAGATCTAGGTTTATCCCCAAAGATATCATTGGACCTCCCAATTTTGAGATATAACTTGATCTTACTTTATCCCCATATATACAATGGGAACTAATACGATATGATTGGATACACCCAATTTTGAGATCTAATTGGATCAGCTAGATATTACAGCAGATCTTAAACAATATCAAATTGGATATGATTAGATATTGCGCGAGATCAATTTTTTTTACTCGGGTACTTTTAGATGTCAATCCCCAAATATATTGCTGTTTCTAATTCGATCTGCCATTTTAATACCGAAATAAATTGCTGGATCTAATTCGATCTGCCATTTTTCTGATAAATTTAGATCCAAGTTTATCCCCAAATATATTGCTGGATCTAATTTGATCTGCCATTTTTCAGATCAATTTATATCTAAGTTTATCCACAAATATATTGCTGGATCTAATTCGATGTGCCATTTTTCGGATCAAATTAGATCTAAGTTTATCCCCAAATATATAGCTAGATCTAATTCGATCTGCCACTTTTTCGGATCAAATTAGATCTAAGTTTATCCACAAATATATTTCTGGATCTAATTCGATCTGCCAAAATTGAGATCAAATTAGATCTAAGTTTATCCCCAAATATATAGCTGGATCTAATTGGATCCGCCATTTTTCGGATCAAATTAGATCTAAAAATATCCGCAAATATATAGCTGGATCCGCCAATTTTCGGATCAAAATAGATCTAGGTTTATCCCCAAAGATATCACTGGACCTCCCAATTTTGAGATATAACTTGATCTTAGTTTATCCCCATATATACAATGGGATCTAATACGATATGATTGGATACACCCAATTTTGAGATCTAATTGGATCAGCTAGATATTACAGTAGATCTTAAACAATATCAAATTGGATATAATTAGATATTGCGCGAGATCAATTTTTTTAACTCGGGCTGATACAATTTTATTGGTTTATATCACATGGTATCAGTTTAGGTCCAAATAGATATATTTGTATGCAAAATTATATAGTTATATCCCAATTTTGACCTGATATCAGTTTAAAACTTTGATACAATTGTATGAGGTAAATGTCGGATACAATTATATTTTATTTCTATAAAATTGAACCAATTGCGATCAAACCGATAAAATTGTATCAGGTAAAAATACATACAATCCTATCTGATTAACACATAATTTAATAAGGTCAGATCTAAACTGATACATTTAGATAAAAATTGACAAACAATTGATAAAAATATATCGGGCCATTCTTCGGATGAAACTGTATATATATCATAATGTATGGTTTAAAGGTCACCACATATGTTAATATATTGTTTAAATGATACAATATATCAATATATATTGCATTATATATATATTATTATATCTGGAACTGTATTAAAAATGTTGTTCATGAGGTCCCATATACGAGCATATATTGTTGAAATGGCACCATATGTGATAATATATGGTTTAAATGGCACCATATATAGTAATATATTACTTAAATAATACCATATATAAATATATATGGCACTATATATAGAATCATATATTATCATATCTGGAACTGTATTAAACATTTTGATCATGAGGTACCATATATGGCCATATACTGTTTAAATGGCACCATATATAATAATATATGCCCGAGTAAAAACAATTGATCTCGCGCAATATCTAATTATATCCAATTTCACATTGTTTAAGATCTGCTGTAATATCTAGCTGATCCAATTAGATCTCAAAATTGGGTGTATCCAATCATATCGTATTAGATCCCATTGCATATATGGGGATAAACTAAGATCAAGTTATATATCAAAATTGGGAGGTCCAGTGATATCTTTGGGGATAAACCTAGATCTATTTTGATCCGAAAATTGGCGGATCCAGCTATACATTTGCGGATATTTTTAGATCGAATTTGATCCGAAAAATGGCGGATCCAATTAGATCCAGCTATATATTTGGGGATAAACTTAGATCTAATTTGATCTCAATTTTGGCAGATCAAATTACATCCCGCAATATATTTGTGGATACACGTACATATATCTAATTTGATCCGAAAAAGTGGCAGATCGAATTAGATGTAGCTATATATTTGGGGATAAACTTAGATCTAATTTGATCCAAAAAATGGCACATCGAATTAGATCCAGCAATATATTTGTGGATAAACTTAGATATAAATTTATCCAAAAAATTACAGATAAAATTAGATCCAGTAATATACTTCGGGATTGCGTAAGATCTTAACTTTTCCGATAAATTGCAGATCGAATTAAATCCAGTGATATATTTGGGGATTTGGTAGGATCTTAATTTATCCCATAAATTGCAGATCGAATTAGAAACAGCAATATATTTGGAGATTGACATCTAAAACTATCCAGAAAAATGACAGCTAAAATTAGATCCCGCATTATATTTGGGTACTACGTAAGATCTCCATTTATTTGGGATTAAATAAGATCCCAGACAGATATTGACAATAGTTCAAAAAATAATACACTGGAAGAGCACTGATTTTATAAAAATTACAATATTTTGTTAAAATAAGGTTTAAACTCAGAAGGTCTCGAGTTCGATACCTTTCACGGCTATGCGCATTCTCCTTGCTGGTCTTATCGAAATTTTTTCAATAATTTTTATTCTTTGTAATTTACTTGTAAAAATTGTATCATCTTTCTTTTGAAAATAATTTAAACAGAAAGTGATATTAATTTATGATCTTGAGTCAAACTAAAATAACATTCATTTACTTAAAAACAAGTAAAAAGGTTAAAGTCGGGCATGCCGACTATACAATACCCTACACCAGTCTGGTGTATTGTTTGGATCCGAAATTCGAATGGGTTAAAATGGGGCTTGTGTCAAAATTTCCTATAATGTGAGTCAGCGCACCAAATTTCATTAAAATATCTTAGTATTTGCGACCTGCAGTTTGTAACCAAGCCAATTTTGGGGGGACCCTTATATGGGCACTAGTTCTAAACATGGACCGATGTTCACCAAAATCAATAGGCTTCGTCCTTGGGCCAACATAGGTCTATTTACCAAATTTCATCAAAATATCTTAATATTTGCGACCTGCAGCGTATAAACAATATAATTTTGGTGGGACCCTTATATGGGCACTAGGTCTAAACATGGACCGTGTTCACCAAAATCAATAGGCTGCGTTATTGGGCCAACATAGGTCTGTGTACCAAATTTCATCAAAATATCTTAATATTTGCGACCTGCAGCGTATAAAGAGTATAATTTTGGTAGGACCCTTATATGGGCACTAGGTCTAAACATGGACCGATGTTCACCAAAATCAATAGGCTGCGTTATTGGGCCAATATAGGTCCGTGTACCAAATTTCATCAAAATATCTTGATATTTACGACCTGCAGCGTATAAACAGTATAATTTTGGTAGGACCCTTATATGGGCACTAGGTCTAAACATGGACCGATATTCACCAAAATCAATAGGCTACGTTAATGGGCTAACATAGGTCTGTGTACCAAATTTCGTCAAAATATCTTAATATTTACGACCTGCAGCGTATAAACAATATAATTTTGGTAGGACCCTTATATGGGCACTAGGTCTAAACATGGACCGATGTTCACCAAAATCAAATTGTTCGTCCTTGGGCCAACATAGGTCTGCGTACCAAATTTCATCAAAATATCTTAATATTTGCGACCTGTAGAGTGCGCACAAGATTGCATGGACAGACAGACAGACGGACGGACGGACAGACGGACATCGTTAAATCGAAATAAAAAAAAATTCTGAGCCGATCGGTATACTATAAGGTGGGTCTACGACCAATATTTTATGGTGTTACAAACATCAGCACAAACTTATAATACCCTGACCACATAGTGGTGTAGGGTATAATAACAGATCAACTAAAAACATTTCCCCCATTCAAAAGAATTCCTTTTTATAAAATTATAATTTTATTTTCTATAAATGTTTTTATAAAATTATATTTTTTTTATTAAAATGAATTTTTTTTAAAAAATAATTTTATTTACATATTTTTAACGCTCTACACCATTTCCAATTGTATCAATTGTTTTCAAGATTTATCAATTGTATTTCAGAAATAATCAATTGAATTTCAGTTTTATCAATTGTATTTCAGAACTTATCAATTATTTTTCAGATTTATGAATTGTATTTCAGAACTAGTCAATTGAATTTCAGTTTTATCAATTGTATTTCAGAAATTATTAATTGTATTTCCGAAATTCACAACTGTATTTCAGAAATTATCAAACTGTGTTCCAGAAATTATCAATTGTATTTCAGAAATTATGAAATGTAATTTAGAAATTTTTCTCTATTAACTATGATAAACAATCAACAAGTTCTGAAATAGATTTGATTATTTCTGAAATACAATTAATAAATTTCTGAAATACATTTCATAATTTCTGAAATACATTTAAAATTTCTGAAATACAATTAATAGCTTCTGAAATACAGTTAATATTGTAGTTGCTGATGAGTTACCATATATGACCATTAGGGTGGGTCGATTTAGCAATCGATATTGTGCCATCGATTTTTCGATAGCTTTTGGCATGAGGAAAAAAAAATTCCAAAACGACATATCAAAAAAATCATTTTCGAGGCGCCCAAATTTCAATATTTTGCAATTTTTAAATAAATGCTAGATTAGCGCCATCTTGCGTTGGCTTTTTAAAACAACTAATGAAGTTGTAAACAATATAACATTACAACCTTTCCAGAAATGTATTACTTATGAAAATCGGATAAAAAATGTGGCAACTAGCCAAAAGCTATCGAAAAATCAATGGCACAATATCAAAAAAATATTGTCCATACAAATTGCACCATATATGGTATGTTCCCTATTAAAGAAAACAATATGGAGCTTTATATGGTAATATATAACTTAGAGTCATCCATGTACCATTTGATCCGAAAAATGGCCTTATAAAATTGTATCAGTTGTTTATCAGCTTTTATCTAATTGCATCATTTTAGATCTGACCTGATTAAATTATGTGTTAATCAGATGAAATTGTATCAGATTTTTCACCTGATACAATTTTATTGGTTTATATCACATGGTATCAGTTTAGGTCCAAATAGATATATTTGTATACAAAATTATATAGTTATATCCCAATTTTGACCTGATATCAGTTTAAAATTTTGATACAATTGTATAAGGTAAATGTCGGATACAATTATATTTTATTTATATAAAATTGAACCAATTACGATCAAACCTGACACCATTACATATAAACCGATAAAATTGTATCAGGTCAAAAATAAGATATAATTTCATCTGATTAACACATTATTTAATCAGGTCAGATCTAAACTGATACAATTAGATAAAAATTGATAAATAATTGATAAAAATATATCGGGCCATTCTTCGGATGAAACTGTATATTTATACAGATATAACTTAATCACATATATATCAAAGTATATGGTACTATATATGGTAGCATATATTATCATATCTGGAACTGTATTAAAAATATTGTTCATGAGGTACCATATATGGGCATATATTGTTGAAATTGCACCATATATGATAATATATGGTTTAAATGGTACCACATATGATAATATATGGTTTGAATGGCACCATATATGATAATATATGGTTTGAATGGCACCATATATGATAATATATAGCTTAAATAACACCATATATAAATATATATCGCACTATATATAGTACCATATATTATCATATCTGGAACTGAATTAAAGATTTTGTTTATGAGTTACCATATATGACCATATATTGTTTAAATGGCACCATATATGATAATATCTAGTTTAATTGTCACCATATATAATTATATATTGTTTAAATGATACCATATATAATTATATATTGCTAAAATGCCACCATATATATTAAGATATAGTTCTATATATAACTATATATGCAATAAGATCAACCATGTTATGTAATATATAATTATATATGCCATATCTAATATTATGAAGGCCGATATCTAATTAGATGAAATTATATATGGCATAATATAAGGAACATTTTCCGTAAAAAACGTCATATATAATTATATATGGATATACATAACCACATGTCTAATTATATATTGTAATATATGCCACATATGATTATATATAATTTTTTTTACGCGGGTGGTTTAAATGGCACCATATATGCTAAAATTTTGCTTAAATAACACCATATATAAATATATATGGCAGTATATTTAGTAGCATATATTATCATATCTGCAACTGTATTAAAGATTTTGTTCATGAGGTACCATATATGACCATATATTGTTTAAATGCCACCATATATGATAATATATAGTTTAACTGGCACCATATATAGTTATATATTGATTAAATGATACCACCCGAGTTAAAAAAATTGATCTCGCCCAATATCTAATTATATCCAATTTGATATTGTTTAAGATCTGCTGTAATATCTAGCTGATCCAATTAGATCTCAAAATTGGGTGTATCCAATCATATCGTATTAGATCCCATTGTATATATGGGGATAAACTAAGATCAAGTTATATCTCAAAATTGGGAGGTCCAGTGATATCTTTGGGGATAAACCTAGATCTATTTTGATCCGAAAATTGGCGGATCCAGCTATATATTTGCGGATATTTTTAGATCTAATTTGATCCGAAAAATGGCGGATCCAATTAGATCCAGCTATATATTTGGGGATAAACATAGATCTAATTTGATCTCAATTTTGGCAGATCAAATTAGATCCCGCAATATATTTGTGGATAAAAGTATATCTAATTTGATCCGAAAAAGTGGCAGATCGAATTAGATGTAGCTATATATTTGGGGATAAACTTAGATCTAATTTGATCCAAAAAATGGCACATCGAATTAGATCCAGCAATATATTTGTAGATAAACTTAGATATAAATTGATCTGAAAAATGGCAGATCAAATTAGATCCAGCAATATATTTGTGGATTAACTTAGATCTAAATTTATCCGAAAAATGGCAGATCGAATTAGATCGAGCAATATATTTGTGGATAAACTTGGATATAAATTGAATAGAAAATTGGCAGATCAAATTAGATCCAGCAATATATTTTGGGATTTAGTAAGACCTAATTTGATCCGAAAAATGGCAGATAAAATTATAATTTTATAAAAAGAAATTCTTTTGAATGGGGGAAATGTTTTTAGTTGATCTGTTATTTTTAAGTAAATGAATGTTATTTTAGTTTGACTCAAGATCATAAATTAATATCACTTTCTGTTTAAATTATTTTCAAATCACAGAAAGATGATACAATTTTTACAAGTAAATTACAAAGAATAAAAATTATTGAAAAAATTTCGATAAGACCAGCAAGGAGAGTGCGCATTTTTACAAAAAAAATGCATAGCCGTGAAAAGTATCGAACTCGAGACCTTCTGATTTTAAACCTTATTTTAACAAAATATTTTAATTTTTATAAAATCAGTGCTCTTCTAGTGTATTATTTTTTGAACAGTTGGCAATATATGTCTGGTATCTTATTTAATCCCAAATAAATGGAGATCTTACGTAGTACCCAAATATAGTGCGGCATCTAATTTTATCTGTCATTTTTATGGATACTTTTAGATGTCAATCCCCAAATATATTGCTGTTTCTAATTCGATCTGCCATTTTAATACCGAAATAAATTGCTGGATCTAATTAGATCTGCCATTTTTCTGATAAATTTAGATCCAAGTTTATCCCCAAATATATTGCTGGATCTAATTTGATATGCCATTTTTCGGTTAAATTTAGATCTAAGTTTATCCACATATATATTGCTGGATCTAATTCGATCTGGCATTTTTCGGATAAATTTACATCCAAGTTTATCCCTAAATATATTGCTGGATCTAATTCGATCTGCGACTTTTTCGGATCAAATTAGATCTAAGTTTATCCACAAATATATAGCTGGATCTAATTCGATCTGCCATTTTTCGGATCAAATTAGGTCTTACTAAATCCCAAAATATATTGCTGGATCTAATTTGATCTGCCAATTTTCTATTCAATTTATATCCAAGTTTATCCACAAATATATTGCTGAATCTAATTCGATCTGCCATTTTTGGGATAAATTTAGATCTAAGTTAATCCACAAATATATTGCTGGATCTAATTTGATCTGCCATTTTTCTGATCAATTTATATCTAAGTTTATCCACAAATATATAGCTGGATCTAATTCGATGTGCCATTTTTCGGATCAAATTAGATCTAAGTTTATCCCCAAATATATAGCTAGATCTAATTCGATCTGCCACTTTTTCGGATCAAATTATCCACAAATATATTGCGGGATCTAATTTGATCTGCCAAAATTGAGATCAAATTAGATCTAAGTTTATCCCCAAATATATAGCTGGATCTAATTGGATCCGCCAATTTTCGGATAAAATTAGATCTAAAAATATCCGAAAATATATAGCTGGATCCGCCAATTTTCGGATCAAAATAGATCTAAGT
This sequence comes from Leucophora obtusa, assembly GCA_949987735.1. Taxonomy (NCBI): domain Eukaryota; kingdom Metazoa; phylum Arthropoda; class Insecta; order Diptera; family Anthomyiidae; genus Leucophora; species Leucophora obtusa. The sequence goes on along the minus strand of OX465295.1, from coordinate 167,822,702 downwards.
TTATCCCCAAAGATATCACTGGACCTCCCAATTTTGAGATATAACTTGATATTAGTTTATCCCCATATATACAATGGGATCTAATACGATATGATTGGATACACCCAATTTTGCGATCTAATTGGATCAGCTAGATATTACAGCAGATCTTAAACAATATCAAATTGGATATAATTAGATAATGCGCGAGATCAATTTTTTTTACTCGGGTATATAAATATACAGTTTCATCCGAAGAATGGCCCGATATATTTTTATCAATTGTTTATCAATTTTTATCTAAATGTATCAGTTTAGGTCTGACCTGATTAAATTATGTGTTAAATAAATTCTGTGTTCTTGACCTCCCAGGTGAAAATGTTCATATATTGTCATATATGGCATCATATATGGGTTCATATATGGGTTCATATATTATTAGATTTCATACATGCTCGTATATGAAAAAAGTTTTTTTTTATTTTTTAATAAAAATATTGCTTTTTTTATTCAAATTAAATGTAAATATATTATTGATGAATACGTTATTGATGAATTTGTACATTGAATGAAATTGGGAAATTATGAAATTTTTAATGGACATAAACATTTTACTTCAAGTTTATAAATTATTTTATGACTATTTTTTGATTATTTAATGATTGTTTATACACTAATAGAAAAGTCTGTAGAAAAGCTACTAAAATTAATTAAAAATGACCTTGAAGGGAAAACTGCTGAATTAGCAGAGTATTTTTGCTAAATATAAATAAGATAGGAACAGCAAAAATAAAACCGTTTAATATATTTACAAAATTTAAGTTATAATTGAGCTAAAGTTCAGTGATTAGAAAATAAAATTAAATTGTAGTAGTGGACAAAAAAACATCACATAAAATTTAAAATTTTCAAAGTTCCTTTTTCGTTTTTTGTTTTTAATGGAAATACAAATCTAGCCTTCTGAAATCAACAGTTTAATATTTTTAGCAAATATTTCTGTTGGTTTTATAAACTGCTATTTGCATTGAACAAAATTTAACAAACATTTTTTTAGATACAACAGTTTGTTTTAGCCATTTTTATTTTACTAATATTTTGCAAAATTTTCTACAGATTTTCTAAATTTAGCAGTTTTATTTTTGCTGTTTTTATCTTACTGCAACATTTTCAATTGTATTTCAAAATATATCATTTTATTTCAGAAGTTATAAATTGTTTTTCAGATTTATCAATTGTATTTCAGAAATAATCAATTGAATTTCAGTTTCATCAATTGTATTGTAGAAGTTATTAATTGTTTTTCAGATTTACCAATTGTATTTTAGAAATAATCAATTTGTTTCCAGTTTTATAATTGCTTTTCAGAAATTATCAATGGATTTTCATATTTATCAATCGTATATCAGAAATTACCAATTGTTTTTCAGAAATTATGAATTATATTTCAGAAACTGAAAATTGTATTTCAGAAATTTATTAATTGTATTTCAGAAATTCGCAATTGTATTAAAGAAATTATCAAAAGTATTTTACTAATAATCTATTGTATTTCAGAAACTGGCAATTGTATTTTAGAAAATTCCAACTGTATTTAAGAATATATCAAATATATTTTATTTCAATATTTTTTGAATCCGCTCACGTAATTACCCCCATGATAAAAAAAACTTAAAACATTACCCATATATGGAATAATATATGAATTCATATATGAAGATATATGAACCAATATATGGACCAATATATGCAGTATATTATCATATATGGATCCATACATTTGGATGTATTTACCCATATATGCTTCCATACATAACATATATGTTCACATATGATCATACATTAAACCATATATGCTCATACATGAGACCATATATGACAATATATGAACATATATGAACATTTTCACCTGGGCTGATACAATTTTATCGGTTTGATCGTAATTGGTTAAATTTTATATAAATAAAATATAATTGTATCCGAAATTTACCTTATACAATTGTATCAAAGATTTAAACTGATATCAGGTCAAAATTGGGATATAACTATATAATTTTGTATACAAATATATCTATTTGGACCTAAACTGATACCATGTGATATAAACCAATAAAATTTTATCAGGTCAAAAATCTGATACAATTTCATCTGATTAACACATAAATTAATCAGGTCAGATCTAAAATGATGCAATTAGATAAAAACTGATAAACAACTGATACAATTTTATCGGGCCATTTTTCGGATCAAATGGTACATGGATGACTCTAAGTTATATATTACCATATAAAGCTCCATATTGTTTTTTTTTAATAGGGAACATACCATATATGGTGCAATTTAAACAATATATGGTCATTAGAGTGGGGCGATTTATATGGACAAAATGTTTTTGTTATTGTGCCATTGCTTTTTCGATAGCTTTTGGCTAGTTGCCACATTTTTTATCCGATTTTCATAAGTAATACCTTTCTGGAAAGGTTGTAATGTTATATTGTTTACAACTTCATTAGTTGTTTCAAAAAGCCAACGCAAGATAGCTCTAATCTAGCATTTATTTAAAAATTGCAAAAAATTGAAATTTGGGCGCCTCGAAAATGATTTTTTTGATATGTCGTAGTGGATTTTTTTTTCCTCATGCCAAAAGCTATTGAAAAATCGATGGCACAATATCGATTGCTAAATGGACCCACCCTAATGGTCATATATGGTAACTCATCAGCAACTACAATATTAACTGTATTTCAGAAGCTATTAATTGTATTTCAGAATTTTTAAATGTATTTCAGAAATTATGGAATGTATTTCAGAAATTTATTAATTGTATTTCAGAAATAATCAAATCTATTTCAGAACTTGTTGATTGTTTATCATAGTTAATAGAGAAAAATTTCTAAATTACATTTCATAATTTCTGAAATACAATTGATAGTTTCTGGAATACAGTTTGATAATTTCTGAAATACAATTTTGAATTTCGGAAATACAATTAATAATTTCTGAAATACAATTGATAAAACTGAAATTCAATTGATTATTTCTGAAATACAATTGAGAAATCTTAAAAACAATTGATACAATTGGAAATGGTGTAGAGCGTTAAAAAGATGCAAAAAAAATATTTTTTTTAAAAATTCAATTTAATAAAAAAAATATAATTTTATAAAAACATTTATAGAAAATAAAATTATAGTTTTATAAAAACAAAATCTTTTTATAAAATAAAATGCATAGCCGTGAACGGTATCGAACTCAAGACCTTCTGAGTTTAAACCTTATTTTAACAAAATATTGTAATTTTTATAAAATCAATGCTCCGCCAGTGTATTATTTTTTGAACTGTTGTCAATATCTGTCTGGGATTTTATTTAATCCCAAATAAATGGAGATCTTACGTAGTACCCAAATATAATGCGGTACTAATTTTATCTGTCATTTTTCTGGATAGTTTTAGATGTCAATCCCCAAAAATATTGCTGTTTCTAATTCGATCATTGGATACACCCAATTTTGAGATCTAATTAGATCAGCTAGATATTACAGCAGATATTAAACAATATCAAATTGGATATTATTAGATATTGCGCGAGATCAATTTTTTTTACTCGGGTGTTTACATCGCTTTTTGCTGTGCTTTTCAAAAAGGCATGAAATGATCAATACATTTTGATTGGTTAAATATTTTTGCGGTTCTTTTATTAAAATTTTTTAAAACGCTGAAAAAAGTTATTTTAATGAAAATAAGAGGTTTTACTAAAAAAGTGGCATTTTCTCTTCACGGAAAAATATTCTGGAATATTGTGCTTTTGAGAAGGCAATTCCCAGAAGGCATGAATTATCTACATTTTAAAAGAAAAACAGGAGCACTAATTAAAAGCTGTAAAGTCATGCCTTTTTGGATCTCGAAACAAGTGCTTTCATGCGAGCTATCTCGAACAAAAATCAGGCATGATATCATCAATAATGCAATCGCTTCACTGCTCAAATTTCCCTGACAAAACTACTTCCAAACAAGCAGTAATTTCTGCTGGGATGCAATTTCATGAAAACCATACACAAATTAATAAGCAAAACTTAGCAATTTATTTTATTTATTTACTGTAAATTTTATTACGATTTGAAATTTTAAATTCAATTTAAAATTTTTTTATTTTGGATTTTTTTTCAATAATTAAGTTATTAAATTTTGTTTGTTAATCTGAAACAACAAAATACCCCAGCAAGCACGGGAATACGAAGAAGATTCCCCGAAAATATTCAAACCAATATCACCCAGCAAACATGGCAATACGAAAAAGATTCTCCGAACATATCGCCAGGAAGAAAACATTTATTGCCGGCAATATCAATTTCGTATTGCGGAAGTTTCCTCCGTCGTGAACAACTGTTGCCCGAAAGCAATACTTCGAGGCAATACGAAAGCAATACCCCAGGAAGATACTTATATCGGCGGTATCGCTTATTTATCACCTGGAAGATAAAAATGTAATATCCCGTGTAAAAAAGATCAGATCTGACAAGATATCAGTAGATCTTACCAGATCTAATTAGATCTCAAAATTAGGGACAAATTTGAGATCTAATTAGATCTGATCAGATTTAGGCATATCTGACCAGATCTTAGTAGATCTTAGTAGATCTTACCAGATCTTAGTAGATCTTACCAGATCTTAGTAGATCTTACCAGATCTTAGTAGATCTTACCAGATCTAATTAGATCTCAAAATTGGGGACAAATTTGAGATCTAATTAGATCTGATCAGATCTAGGCATATCTGGCTCAATTGTCCAGATCACTTTAGATTTGAACAGATTTGGTACTAGATCTGATCAGATCTTGCCATAACGTATTATCACATATGCCATATCTGATCATATTTGATGAGATCTGGTACAGGATCTAATTAGATTAATTCATATCTATTTAGATCCAAAAAGATCTGATTAGATCTAAACTTTTTTACACGGGATCGCCAAATAAACTTCCCGGTACAAAATAAACGATTTATTTTTTCATGATTAAATTTAAGCCTGAAAAAGGATATCTGCATACATAATCCATTGACCAGCACATTAATTATATTGATTTCTTCGCAACCGATTTTTTCCGCGCATTAAATGCTGATTTTTCCAAAGAATTTTTTTTCTATGTATGTGTTGGCTGTTTTTGTACAAATTTTACTTTAATTTTTTACAAAATGACAAAAAATTTCAAACAAATTTTCTTTATCTTCCGGATGATACACACAGAAAACAGATTCGTAGTTCCAACCGAATTTTTCGCCAACCGAATTTTTGTAGTTCCAGGTACAATCACTTTTATTTTACTAAAAAAGAGGCATTTTGAATTTGTGTTGTGTTAATAGATTACTTTAATGTTTGTAATTATAAATTCAATAAATAGAAAAACACGTTCCACAAAATTTATTTAAAAATAAAAATTTTTTTTTGTCGCTAACTGGGATCGAACCGCCGACCCTCCGCTTGTCAGCCCATTGCTTTCCCACTAAGCTAAGCTCTATTTAAATTTTTTTAGTCAAATTTCAAATTTGAATTTCTTCAGGTTTGAATATTTTGTCTATTATTAAAATTATATCAACAACAGAAAATCAGTTGTGTCTTTTAATTTGAATAAAAAAAAAAATAAAAAAAAATTTATATCGCGAAGTGGGATTGAACCGGCGACCTTCCGTTTGTCAGCCCATTGCTTTTCCTCTAGGCTAAACTCGATATAAATTTTTTTTGTCAAATTTCAAATTTGAATTTCTTCAGGTTGAAAATTTGAATATTTTGTTTTTAAATAAAATTATATTCACAACAGAAAATCAATTGTGTCATTTAATTTGAATCAATAAAAAAATTATTAAAAAAAAAAAAAGTAATGCCTTGGTTGAGGTTTGAACTCAAATCTCTAAGGCTATAAGGCTGTGTCTCTACCTCCTGCGCCACAGATACGTACGTTTGTCTAACTTAGAATTTAAACACGCATATGCATGAAACGAAAAAATATGATAGATTCCAAAATTGTATTATGATAAATAAAATTTCTGTTACAATTACCAAAATAATGGAAAAAGCTACTAAAGTTAAAAAAATTTTAAATTGATTGGAAAAACTAATACTTTGGATAGAGCGATCGATTTTATTGAAACACAACTGATACAAAATTGTTGCTGCCGATATTTTATTCAAATGACTAAATCTTCAATAAATTGGTGGTTGTCGGTATTGAAGGTAATGTGGAAATTAGTAATTTTTCAATATTGGTTAGAAAAGCCAATATTTTGGATAATGTGACAGTGTTTTGGTTCATCATATATATTTTTTGTTCACAAATAAATATAACTTTCCTGATGATGAATTTTAAATAACTGCAATTAAAATTATTGAATGATGAATATTATTCGTTGGTTCCGATAGAATTCCAACCAATTTATTTTCTGTGTGTAAAAAGGTAATATTACCGCAATATTATCATACAAAATTATGACAATAAATTCAATTTTTGAATTATTTTTTCCAAATATCACCGATTTATCTTCCAAATGATAAAAGGATGACAATTTTAAAATACTACTTGATTATTTTCATTCAAATGAAAAATAGAAGATATCGCTTTAATATCTTCTTGGAAGATACATATCTTGCAAATGCTTACAGGGAATTTTTGTCCACTGAGTCCATAGCTGTGACTGATATTTTTAGTTATTTTCAATTTATTCCTATACAACTACTGATATTGTTTGCTATGTTACTAGAAGATTTTATCGGTGTGTAGCTAACTTTAAAATTCTAATTCCATATAAGTCACATCCCCGATGCACCAATTTATTTTTATTTTGTGGCACAGGGTAATGATGCGAAAATAAGTCTTATTTCCGAATATGTTTTCATGACAATAAACATATTATTAAATTAAACTCAAAAGATACATATGTTGCAAAAAATACGTACCCATATTAACACAATAGACGGTAGACCGTACCACTTTATAGGCAAAAAAAAAAGTGCGCCGTACACCCTCCAATATGAAGTATTTTTGAAGTATTTCGGCAAAAAAAATTTTTTTTGCCGAACGTAGGAATCCCCATTTTATATTTTTCGTTATATCTTTGGCATTTACAGTCGGATCTTATAGTATGATACATCGATGCTTTTCTCTACAAGAGACTAGTGTTTTGCTCTAAGGGCCGTTGACCTCAAGCATCCTGTTCTAGTAGTTACGTACCAGATCTCAGTTTCTACGACCCTAATGTACAACCCTAATGTCAGAAAATTAAAGCTCGCAAAAAATTATTAAACTTTTGCTAAGGAACATTTTGAAAAACCCAGTAGAATTTTTTTTTTATTTTTTGGTTGCCCAACGTAGAGGTCACCATTTTAATTTTTTTTTCATTGGATTTTACCTTTATAGCAAAACACTGTTCTCCTCGAGGCAAAAAATTTATATATCAGGCTTTAAAATCTGACTTTAAATGCCGAAGCTTTAACGAAAAATTAAAAAAGGCGGCTCTTACGTCCGGCAAAAAATTTTTTTTTTAAATTGCCTTGCAAAAATACTTTATATTGGAGGGTGTACGGTCTAATGTCCAGTTAGCTACTAAGTGGCACTTTAACTGACACATCTACTGTTGTTTAACATATTAGTTTTAAATTTAACTTTAAGTTAAATTTTATCCGGTCTAATAAATATATTTTGTTGACATAATACATTAACATTGCTGACATTTTTTCCTTATTATTACAACCATGACCTCAAAGTCATGCTAGTGTCACATATTTATTTTGTGGTTTTCTAAACACATTTTTTAGAAACAAAAAAAAGAAAATATTGCCGGCTTATATAGTATTTATTTATTCTTATTTTGGTTGATGTAACATGTGTGTTTTATTTGTTAGGACAATAGATTTAGAAATGTTGGTTTATGGTGTGTTATTGAATTTTTTTTTCGTTTTTTTTGTTACACACACGCAAAACTACTTAAATAGCATAAGTAAAAATATTTGTAGTTAATAAAGCCATTAGATTGTGATTTTTATGACTGTTTTGGTTTTTAATATGACTACATGAGTTTTTTTTTGTTAACCCTACTAAAAAAAAATTATTTGACTTTTGATATTATATATAATTATATCCGAAAAATGAAGACATCTAATTGTATCAAATTAGAGCTGGATTGTGTTTCGAGCTGACGTGACGCCATTGTTCTGGTCGTGTTGTTTCCTGAATACTTGAAATCCGATTTGCCACAAAAGTATTGAATAACGCTGATGATGAGTGTATTCATGACAATACAATCTCCGAATCAGTCCAAAACCATATTGAGCCTGTGAATTGAAGGTCAGCTGTGATTTTGGCTGCTAATTGCGCTCCTAATACTGCTGCACAAAGTTCCAAGCGCGGGATTGTTTGTTTTCTGGTGTAGCATTGTATTATGCTTTTTATTGCATTTTGTGCAAGATCTTGATGTGCAAATTTTGGTTGAATGGCCCGGTTTTAAGCAATTGCAGCACAATTTGTGTTTTTGTGTAAAATGTAGGCGCTCCGGTGGTGTCAATTGTTGAAACTTTTGGCACCGATATAGAGGATGAGCACCATTTTTAAAAAGTATGCATACAATTTCGTTTTGGCTGGATGAAGATGCATAAGCACATACCTTTGAAGATGATTTATCTTTCTGGCCCATTGCTTCCATTGATTGAAAACGTATTTCCAGGAAATTCAGAAAATCTTTGACCTGTGGTAGTTCTTTTGGACTTGGTAGTGATCGCTCATAAAGAACATGGGTGCTAAAATCTAGTTTTTTAACTAGTAGGTGCAGTAAAATAGGGTCCCACGTGGCTGTGTCGACAGTTGGTTAATGGCTGCTGCCGATGACCCGGTTGATGGTTGATCAAGTAGTTGCTGGATTAGCGTTGTGACAAGAATTCGCTTATTATTATATCGCTCTTGTAACATTTTCCAAGCTACATAATTGTCAGCTGTAGCGGGAAAATGACTTATCAGTTTTCCTGCTTCTCCTATGACGTTTGATTTAAGGTACCACATCTTCTGTACTGTGGGAATTTGTTGGTTGTCGACAAGTTGAGAAAAGAGATCAAAAAACGTTCTCCATTTAAGATAGTCTCCATTGAATTGTGGGAGAGTTACCTTTGGTAGAGGTAGAACGTTGTTTTGCTCAAGTTGGGATCTTCGTTCTGGTGTTATATTCGATGACTGTTTGAAGTTATCGATGATCATTTTTTCGAGATTGGTATACGCCTCCATATCGTAGCCTTCTGCCTGTGGGTTTTGACTGGATTCCCATATTGAGAAATGCAAGTTCTGGATTTGCTCCCACAACTTTTCCTTAAGAGTCATATTCGCCGCTGTCGGATCTATGATGAGTAACCGCTTGAGAGATGCCATCATCACATTTTGCCTCCTAATTGTTGAGTTAGTTGTGGAGACGCTTGGTGCCGTTGGATCCTGGTTAGTCGCAGGTGTCCTAATTGAAACAGTGGGCTTACCGTCAGCATGGTGTTGAATTGGTTCCATTGCTGGCCCAGTTGGAGATTCCATCATGGCTGCTTCGAAAATTTCTCGGTATTTTAACGTAAGTTCCGATATTTTCTCATAATACTTCTCGGTGAAGTATTTGTGGTCTGTTGGTATATTTTCAAGACACCGTATTTTGTTGTCGGTGGTTTCGAAATCATGCCATATCCAATCTTTTGAGACGATCCTCATAATAAAGTACTGTCTTTCAAGATGCTGAATCCTTTTTGACGTTTCGAATAATGTTCTCAATGAAGTTACCCGTTGTCTTTTGGGATTCGATTAATTGACTGAACACAGTCATATTTGAGTCTTCTGGACTCTGTGCCATTGTCGTGTGGGTGTAGCTGGTGTTAAATCAGGATATTGCCCGGATCTTAATTTGTCGATGAGGTTTGCTATTGTTGCGTCTGTGCCAGGTTACAGAAGAAGCAGGAGTTGTACCGAATGTGATTTTGTACCAAAGTACAGGATATGTGATTAATAATTTAGAGTTGAATGTGATCCTGTGCCAAGTTACAGGATATGGGTTAATAATTTAGAGTTGAATGTGATCCTGTGCCAAGTTACAGGATATGGGTTTCACCAAGGTAGATGTTGTGCTACTGGTGTATGGCGTGTTTTCAAGTCGTGTTCAGAATTCCTTACCACTGGTGGGGGGAAACTCTAAACAACGATCACGTCGGGGTCACCAAAATGTTAATGAAAGGCTAGTTTGCCGATCACTGAACTAAGTATTTTTTTTGTTTGTTTGTTTGTATTATCAAGGTGATACACCAAGATAATAATAGTTTTAACGCAAGCTCTTGTTACTTGGTTAAATTGGAGAAGGCAGAAAGATATTCACACAACGGTGTTTTTAATGTTTCTACAATTTTTATTAAATTCATTTGCCCTTAAATACTATATTATTGCCGAATAGCATTTTGAAGTGTGCCAGTTTTAGTTTATAAATTCCATGTTAAAGCAAAATAAATTAATTGCTTGATAAAGCTAAAATGTGACACACTTACATAAATGCCCAACTGTAGCAACAGAGTGATGTCGATATGTCGTAATTTCTTTATACGTACGTAAGAAATTATAACTTATTTTCTTGTGAGGTTTTGAACACTGTATTTCAGAAATTATCAATCGTATTTCCGAAATTATGAAATGTATTTGAGAAATTTTTCTCTATTAGCTATGAAATTCTGAAATAGATTTCATTATTTCTGGACACAACTAAATAAATAAAATTAAATTTGCGTAATATTGTAGTTTCTGAAGTGCAAATAATATTTTGTGATATACAATTAAAATTTTCTAAAATACATTTAATAATTTCTGGAATACCTTTTTTCGATGCTTATAAGTTAGCTCGAAATGCGTTTATCATTCATTTAATTTGTAGCTATCACACATCTATAACAAGTCTCGTTAGATTAGAGTGTAGAGGTCTTGGCTGACAATCTGGTGGACTGGGTTAAATTTCATGTTTTTAAAAGCAAATATTAAAAAAAGTTTTCTCAATTTTTTCAAAAATGTTTTTTGAAATCTATTTTTTTGCCAAGATAGTTAATGCAACGTTCTGCCAACGCATAACCGGCCATCGCCAACGGTTTGCCAGCATTGTGCCGATTATATTTTTCTGTCTGGGATGTTAAACTTAAACCTATTGTATATTAACATTAATTAACACTATATTTTTATTTTAGGAAATACATTTTTATTTTATTATAGGTTAACATTAAATTAAATTTTAGATAATGGCACCAATTTGTAGTTGTAATTATTATATATTAAATCGTATATTCATAAACATTCTATACAGTTAGACGAGGTTTATGGAACTATTTAATTTTATAAAGTGTTTATAAATTATAACTTAAATGTACATATATATATGTTAAATGTACGTGAACAAATTGTTGATATGGACCCACAAATTGTATCTCAACTGATATTGGAATTATTCCCAGCAAAACCTTTCATTACCATGTAATGAGTTTTAGGTATTGAAATCTTAAGTGTTCACTAGTTACCTTTTAATTACTAAACTACTTATTTTAACATGGTGATGTCATTGGAGGAAAGTCATTACACTGATGTTACCTGTAAGTAGTTGTGAGAACGATTTTGGTTACGATCCCTGAAAACGTTTGGTAAAAATACAAACCTGAATTTGAAAACTGAGTTTTGGAAAAATTGGATAGATAGATAGGCATTTTGGTTTCTTGCCAGAATTTTGTAAAAATTTTGATTGTTTAGAAAAATAAAATTTGGGGAAAAAGTTGAAGAGAATTGTAAAAATTATTGAAACAAAAGAACTTTGTGAAAATTTTGATTGTTTAGAAATTGATTTTGGGAAAATAAGTTCGATACAATAAAAAAAAAGAATAAAAAAAAAAGAAAAAGGAAAACTAAAGCAGCGAATTTTTTTCTTGGAGTGATGATTTTGTAATCATCGTGGATGTAGTGACATTGTTGAATTTCCATTGTCAACCAGTATTTGTCTAAACCTCATCAATAACTCAAGGACTATTAGGATATTTTTCCTAAGGGATAATCGAGAGGAGAAGAAAGAACGAAGGAGAATATAAAATTCGCCAATTTAATGACGAAAAATTACGTGTATATCAAATAAATATTCAAAATAATATAAAGTCCACTCACCCTAATTGTTGGCTATCATCGCAAGAAAAATTTATGCAACTTGAATGAAGCGCATGCGTCTTTCATATTTATAAATGCATTGCTAGTCTCAACTTTAAATTTATTGTAGACACTGTTCTTTCAATTTGCTGATGTGTTCGGTGGTAAGAACATTAACATAATAAGGACAATAGCAATATTTGTAGGACAACTTTAACCAACTTCAACAAACAGCCAATAAAGTAATTTTATTTTTTTATGTATAATTATTGTAGATATATTGTTTTGTATATTTTTTTTTAATTTAATCGTTAAAATTCCGTTAAATACTTTATATCCATAATAGATTTTCTAAATATAATTTACATACACTTATAAATAATATATAATTATATTTTCATGATTTTGGTACTTAAATCCTGTTATCGAGTATGCCTTATGATGAATTTCCGGAAATCATATTCTCAATTCATGTCATCAAGCGCTTGTTGACGTTGCAGAATATGAACCGTGAGTAAAAAGGTTAAATTTTACATAATTCTAAGTTTTAATTAAAAATAAAAATTTACAATCACACTCACAATAAAATATTAGTTTTAATAGGAAAATTTTATTTGTATACACTCAAAAAAAAAAAAAAAATTTAATTGAAATACGAAAATTCATGCGATTACACCCACGGAAAAACAGGAGTTCAAATCATGAAATTTAATAATTTGATACTTATATTATAATTGAAGTTGCAAATAACTAACAATGTTAAATACTTAAAAATTTGATGTTGTTTGCAATTACTCAATTTAAAATTAATTTTCTTAATATTTTTTCTATCGATCTTTTACTTTGTGTTATATTCAATATTCAATTTTTTTGTTTAACTTTCAATATATTTTTTTTAATCAAGATTTCTTTACACTAACATTACATTGTTAATTGTAATAACTTATTAATATAATTATAACTAAAAATTTTTTTAACATTTTTTTTTTATAAATAAAACCTTATGTTGGTAAAAATGATATTTTAAATCTTCGTAAACTTTAATGCATGAAAGGTATGGTAGGAAGTTAAACCAACCAACGGGATGGCAAGACAAATTTTTTTTGCTATCATTGGAGGGAGGGTTCTGACTTTGACTTATTTCCATCGGAAGTATATAGAGCGCATCACAATTTCTTTTCCTATTCCTTTCCTTGTTTAATATTTTTTTTTGAGCTATCTTATTTTTTTTTTTTATGTATACGATCATTTACTTGTCTTCAAGGGAAAAAGGACCACCCCCAGACTGAGCATGGCCGGGGACAGAAGATAGCACTCTTTCCGTGAAGGCAAGGTCTTAAGGCAGGTATCGTTACATAAATGGCGCCAAACGTGGGGCATCAGCGGCGACCACCACTTTAGTATCATTTGCTAATTTGTAATCTGGGTTAAAATTTTTTTATTTCATCTTACGCTGATGTTCCTTTTCAACTTCTTTTCTTTCTTTCTCCTCTGTAGTTATTTTATTTTTACACTTCCTCTTTAATTTTATACTCTGCGATATCATTTCATACTATTACGAATTGTGGAAATTTGACTTATGCGAATTCTATACGTCGGTTTGATTTGAAATCATTCATATCACAGATATTGGATAGATTTGTTTAATTGAGTTATTTTTGGTTCATGAATTATTTTGTGACCATACTCATTTTACATAATTTCGGGTACGTGATTACACATCATTACACTTTTAACTAATCTTTATCTGTCACGAGAGAATTGAAAGTTTCTGTTGAGTTAATTTTGGTTCCTGAATTATTTTAGGACCATACTCATCACATACTGTCAATGATTCATTTTTTTTAGGTGTAGATTTTCTGTAGAATTTTAGATCTTGGGTTAACTCGAGACCAAACTCAGAATTTATACTTAAATTTTAATTTCGTTCTTCTTTTCCTCTTTAATCTTTTCACTCTTACTATCTCTTTATACTCCTTCTACAGAGTGAATTGTGATTTGGTTCATACACTCTAAAATTTCGTCAATCGATATAGTAATTTCTTTAGGTAAGTTTTTGTTATTTGAATTCCGATTCGGAAACAACATTTTGGATTTTATTATATTCGACTGATTTTCTGGTTATTGTGATGCTGGTTGATAACTTTTGTTATCAATGTTGGTTTAATTTGTTTACCGTACTGAGTAGTGAAAATTTGATTATTAGTGAATTAATTGTTGAACTTAACTTATAGAATTTTTTTGGAATTTTGTATCAGGCTTTTTATAATATTTTGATTTTAGTATCTGCTCATTTTAATTTTGTCTTATTTAAATTATTATTTTTTTGAATATGCCAATTACACGAAGCTGTAATGATTTAACTGCTGTGGGTAGAGATGATGACCCGAATGCAACATTTGAGGCTCAGGGGAACTTCAACAGTCCTTCTGTGACAAGGCCTCTGACTAGATCTAGGACCAGATTAGGAGAAACACTTGGGCCACCCTTGGATTATGGTGGTCGTGGAAGACCTTCTCGCAGAGAACGTATTGTTCCGGTTGAAGATGCCGGTAGGGGGGACTCTTTGATAGAGCCAGTGGCTCGGGTGGATGAAAACCGGATTCAACAGTTAATTGAGGATTCTCTGAGTAGTTTTCGTAATGAAATTTCTATTGAAATAGGAAACTTATTAAGGAATATCGAATTATCCTCGGGACCTCAACGATCTCAAGAACCTGAAGTTCACCATCAATATCCGAATACGGATCCTGTGGAAATGAGAACGCAGGGTAGTCGGAATCAGATCGGAAATCGAGGATTAGTTGGCTTGAATGAGAATTCAGATAAAGTATTAAATATAATCCGAAATTGGCGTCTGAAATTTAGTGGTCGGTCTGATAATATGGATGTGGATCAATTCATTTATAGGGTAAATATTTTGACTTCTAATACTTTAAATGGAGATTTCGAGCAATTATGCAATCATCCATACAGTATTTTTGAAGGAAAAGCTTTAGATTGGTTTTGGAAATACCATCAACAGAATAATGATATTAATTGGATGTCTTTAACTAGGGCTCTTCGTGGACAATATAAATCGGATTATTCAGATTTCGATATTCGTGATGACATTAGAAGACGCAAACAGAGACAGAATGAAACATTTGATGAGTATCTTGATTCTATAGTTGTTATTGCCGACAAATTGAAATCTCCAATGACTGATCAGGAACTTTGCGAAACTGTGCTACGTAATCTTAAACCGGAGATCAGACTTGAGCTATTACACGTCGATATAACGCAAATTTCACAATTGAGACGAGAAGTTAGAAAGCATGAAAAATTCATGACCGATATGAAGTCAAATAATTTATTTAGGAATTCTAACGTCAAGAGGCAAGTAGCTGAATTAGATTTTGAAACACAGCAACTAGAGGAGGAGTATGACGATGATCTGGTGGATATTTGTGCCATTAATAAAACTCTCACATGTTGGAATTGTAATGAAATCGGTCACATTTATAAGGATTGTATGAAGGAGAGAAGAGTATTCTGTTATGGTTGTGGGTTAAAAGATACCTATAAACCTAATTGCTTAAAGTGTAAGCTCCAGGGAAACTCCAAGAGGGATGTCCTTTTTCAGAAAAGAGGACATCCGAATGTTCCTCGGAAAATTTAAACTCGGACAGGAGTAGTTTTAAAAATAACCCTATGACCAAATTTTCTACACCGGCTATGACAAATGGTATTAATGATAATACCCATAAATTAAGGCAATTTCATAAAAACTCTCGTAGTGCTGCTAGGATGCGAAATTATTGGCGCAAATTAAGATCATTTAGGAAGTACACAATTTCTGCAATAGTTAGTAAGGAATCGGATTCGAGGCCTTTTGTAAACCTCACCATATGTGGTAACTTGTATTTTGCTTTGTTGGACAGCGGTGCTAACAAAAGCGTTTTTGGTGGACAACTTGCGGCGGAAATGGAGAATCACGTTGCGTTTATGAGATGTCGGGGTAGTGTAAGGACAGCAGACGGTCAGCGACAAAGTGTGGCGGGTACTGTAAAATTAAATATTACTTTCCAGAATACGACAGATGAACTTGAGTTTTTGGTAATACCTTCAATTAAGCAGGACGTCATTTGCGGAATTGACTTTTGGGATCAATTTGGAATCAAAATTGTAACTGGTGACTTTATTAACGAACTTAGTAGTAGTGAAGCGGAAACGGGTGAAATACCTCTTACATACGTACAAAAACAAAAACTGAATATGATTGTTAATAGCTTTCCAAATTCGGATCGCGATGGCCTTGGGTGTACAACGTTGATAGAACATAAGATCGATACTGGAGACGCAATGCCGATTAAACAACGCTACTACCCTATATCTCCTGCAAGGGAGAAGATGTTATGTGGGGAAATCGATAGAATGCTGAGTTTGGGAGTTATTGAAGAATGTCCTAGTTCTCCTTGGTCATCGCCAGGAGTTTTGATAGTCAAACCTGGGAAAGTGAGATTTTGTGTAGACAGCCGAAAATTGAACTCTGTGACCGTGAAAGATGCATATCCAATACCTAACATTGACGGACTAATATCTAGACTTCCTCCAGTTTATTTTATATCCAAAGTGGATTTGAAAGATGCCTTTTGGCAAATAAAACTGGACGAATCTTCAAAACCTAAGACAGCTTTTACAATCCCTAATCGGCCATTATATCAGTTTACTCGAATGCCGTTTGGATTGTGCAATGCACCTCAGGCTATGTGCAGACTTATGGACATTGTAATCCCGTATGATCTGAAATCCAATATTTTTGTTTATCTTGACGACTTGCTTATTGTTTCGAAAGACTTTGACGAACATTTAAAACACTTAAATAGCGTGGCGACTCAACTCAAAAAGACCGGTTTGACTATTAATATCAAGAAAAGTTGTTTTGCGATAAAACAAGTGCAGTATTTGGGTTATGTGGTAGGGGGAGGATCGTTGAAAGTGGATCCAGGAAAAATTAAGGCAATAACCGAATTTCCAGTACCAAAGTCTATTCGACAATTGAGACAGTTTTTAGGAATGACCGGATGGTATAGACGGTTTATTGACGATTATGCTACAGTGACGTTTCATTTGACTGAATTACTTTCAAAGAAAAAGACATTTAACTGGAATAAAGATGCTCAGAATGCTTTTGAGACACTTAAAACCAAACTGACAACAGCACCCGTGTTAGTTCATGCAGATTTTGATAGGCCATTCATTGTTCAATGTGATGCAAGTGTATATGGTGTAGGTGCCGTTTTAGCCCAATTAGATGTAGATGGTAATGAAAGGCCTATTGCGTTTATGTCACAAAAGTTGAACAGGGCACAACGCAATTATACTGTAACTGAACTTGAATGTTTTGCGGTAGTTCTGGCGATAAAAAAATTTAGGGCTTACATTGAGGGGCATGAATTTAGGGTAATAACAGATCATGCTAGCCTGAAATGGTTGATGAGGCAAAAGGACTTATCTGGTCGGCTGGCTAGATGGGCTCTTAAGCTGCAAGGCTTTAATTTCGAGATCGAGCATAGAAAAGGTAAACATAATGTGGTGCCAGACGCCTTGTCTCGTGGTTTTGATGATGAAAAAGATAATGTTGTGGCTGAAATGGAAATAGAAGTTTTACCTTCCATTGATCTTAACGCAAAAGCTTTTGATGAAAAGGAATACGTTAAATGGAGAGACGAGTTTAACAAAACTGAGTTTTCAGATTATAAAATAATTGGAAAGTTCATATATAAGAAAACCGAGTTTACTATAAGTAATAAAGAAGAACTCGAAACCTGGAAATTGCTGGTTCCCACCGAGCTAAGAAGAGAAATTATGTATGCTGCTCATGATATTCCAACATCTGCACATTTTGGTATAGCTAAAACGTTGGAACGTATACGTCGTTATTTCTTTTGGCCGGGACTTACTGCAGATGTGAAAAATTATATTGGTGCATGTGAGAAATGTAAAACATCAAAAACTCCGACAATGATATTAAGGCCACCCATGGGACAAATGCCAGAATCGGAAAGGCCTTTTCAACGTGTATATATCGATCTGATAGGACCGCTACCACGTACTAGTAAAGGAAATATTGGTATATTTATCATATTAGATCATTTTTCTAAGTTTACTTTTCTGAAACCTCTTCGTAAATTTACAACAAAGAACATTATAGATTATTTGAAAACAGACATTTTTGATTGTTATGGCGTTCCGGAAATTATTGTTTCGGACAACGGATCTCAATTCCGAAGCAAAGATTTTGAACGTTTTTTGAGCAAATATGGTATTAAGCATTCTACAACTGCCTTATATAGCCCACAAGCCAATGCAAGCGAGCGTGTGAATAGATCGGTCAATGAAGCCTTACGGTCGTATATACGTGATAATCATCAGAAGTGGGACAGAGTAATCAGTAGTATAAATTGTGCTTTAAGAAATAGTATACACCAAACAATAGAAAGAACCCCATACCAGATAATATTTGGCCAAACTATGGTAACACATGGCGCAGACTATCAATTGTTAAAGAATGTTAATTTATTGAAGGAGTCAGAAAATATGTTACAACGTCAAGATGAATTTTTTATTTTGCGAGAAAGTATTCAAAAAAAAAAAAAAAAAAAAAAAAAAAAAATAAGGTAAGCTTATGAAAATAATAAAAAAACTTATAATCTAAGGTCCAACAATAGAGAATTGAATGTGGGAGAAGAAGTTATTCGAAGGAATTTTGTGCAGAGCTCGTTAGCAAATAAGTTTAATGCGAAGCTTGCTCCAAAGGGTCTCAAAGCAAAGGTTTTGAGAAAAGTTGGGCAAGTTTACTATGAATTGGAAGATTGCGAAAGCGGTAATGTGGCAGTGTATCATTTAAAGAATATATGGAAATAGCTTGGAGATGGTAATTTGATCTTTCCCTAACAGTGATAAATCGTCTTTTTCAGATTTAGTTCTTCTGATGGACATTGAACTAAATCTGCTTTGTGAGAACGATTTTGGTTACGATCCCTGAAAACGTTTGGTAAAAATACAAACCTGAATTTGAAAACTGAGTTTTGGAAAAATTGGATAGATAGATAGGCATTTTGGTTTCTTGCCAGAATTTTGTAAAAATTTTGATTGTTTAGAAAAATAAAATTTGGGGAAAAAGTTGAAGAGAATTGTAAAAATTATTGAAACAAAAGAACTTTGTGAAAATTTTGATTGTTTAGAAATTGATTTTGGGAAAATAAGTTCGATACAATAAAAAAAAAGAATAAAAAAAAAAGAAAAAGGAAAACTAAAGCAGCGAATTTTTTTCTTGGAGTGATGATTTTGTAATCATCGTGGATGTAGTGACATTGTTGAATTTCCATTGTCAACCAGTATTTGTCTAAACCTCATCAATAACTCAAGGACTATTAGGATATTTTTCCTAAGGGATAATCGAGAGGAGAAGAAAGAACGAAGGAGAATATAAAATTCGCCAATTTAATGACGAAAAATTACGTGTATATCAAATAAATATTCAAAATAATATAAAGTCCACTCACCCTAATTGTTGGCTATCATCGCAAGAAAAATTTATGCAACTTGAATGAAGCGCATGCGTCTTTCATATTTATAAATGCATTGCTAGTCTCAACTTTAAATTTATTGTAGACACTGTTCTTTCAATTTGCTGATGTGTTCGGTGGTAAGAACATTAACATAATAAAGACAATAGCAATATTTGTAGGATAACTTTAACCAACTTCAACAAACAGCCAATAAAGTAATGTTATTTTTTTATGTATAATTATTGTAGATATATTGTTTTGTATATTTTTTTTTAATTTAATCGTTAAAATTCCGTTAAATACTTTATATCCATAATAGATTTTCTAAATATAATTTACATACACTTATAAATAATATATAATTATATTTTCATGATTTTGGTACTTAAATCCTGTTATCGAGTATGCCTTATGATGAATTTCCGGAAATCATATTCTCAATTCATGTCATCAAGCGCTTGTCGACGTTGCAGAATATGAACCGTGAGTAAAAAGGTTAAATTTTACATAATTCTAAGTTTTAATTAAAAAATAAAAATTTACAATCACACTCACAAGAAAATATTAGTTTTAATAGGAAAATTTTATTTGGATACACTCAAAAAAAAAAAAAAAAAAATTTAATTGAAATACGAAAATTCATGCGATTACACCCACGGAAAAACAAGAGTTCAAATCATGAAATTTAATAATTTGATACTTATATTATAATTGAAGTTGCAAATAACTAACAATGTTAAATACTTAAAAATTTGATGTTGTTTGCAATTACTCAATTTAAAATTAATTTTCTTAATATTTTTTCTATCGATCTTTTACTTTGTGTTATATTCAATATTCAATTTTTTTGTTTAACTTTCAATATATTTTTTTTAATCAAGATTTCTTTACACTAACATTACATTGTTAATTGTAATAACTTATTAATATAATTATAACTAAAAATTTTTTTTAACATTTTTTTTTTATAAATAAAACCTTATGTTGGTAAAAATGATATTTTAAATCTTCGTAAACTTTAATTCATGAAAGGTATGGTAGGAAGTTAAACCAACCAACGGGATGGCAAGACAAATTTTTTTTGCTATCATTGGAGGGAGGGTTCTGACTTTGACTTATTTCCATCGGAAGTCTATAGAGCGCATCACAATTTCTTTTCCTATTCCTTTCCTTGTTTAATATTTTTTTTTGAGCTATCTTATTTTTTTTTTTATGTATACGATCATTTACTTGTCTTCAAGGGAAAAAGGACCACCCCCAGACTGAGCATGGCCGGGGACAGAAGATAGCACTCTTTCCGTGAAGGCAGGGTCTTAAGGCAGGTATCGTTACATAGTTTATCAGCTGTTCTATAAATAGATGTTAAAAAATAGATTTAAAAAAATATAAAAATTTAAAAACCAATAGGAGCTGACACGTATTGATCAGCGTACCCCACGATTGTCAGGCAAACACTCTAACCATTAGACCACGACATCACTATGATTTTTAATGCTTTAACTTATGTACACATTTATTGTGGCAACTGTTATACATGTCTATTTTTCACAAAACTTGTTATTAAATACTGCTTAATGAACATCAACATTTCTATAAATAGATGTTTAATATAAATTACAAAAAAAAAACAACAATGGAAGCTAACACGAGTTGAGCAGCGATCCTCATGTCTGTCAGGCAAAAACGATAACCACTAGGCTACGCCATAGTTATGGTTTTTAATAATTTAGAACATATATTATTGGTTTCAGCTATTGTGAAATAGTAATGTGTGGGGTATAATTATCGGTAACTCATTACATTCAGTTTAAAAGTAATTCAACGGGTAATGAGATATGAGATCTAAGTAATGCATGTAGTAATGACCAGTCATTACCAAGGTTTTGCTGGGTTGTACCATTACCATACATCAATATATATTAAATGATATACATATATTACAATATATGACACTGTATTATAAATATTGTTAATGAAGTAACATATCTGATAATATTTTTTATAGCGCCACCCTAGTAAAAATGATTTTTATATATTCATATATGATTTTTATACAACCATTTATGATTTTATACAATTATAACTTGTCGAGTATTGTGAAACATATATTTTTATATGATTATATCAAAAGATATTTAATTATATAAAATTATATTAACCAGATCCACCATTTTTCGGATCAAATAATATATTTTTTATATAATTATATTAATCCATACATGATTTGATCCGAAAAATGGTGGATCTGGTTAATATAATTTTATATAATTAAATATCTTTTGATATGATCATATAAAAATATATGTTTCACAATACTCGGCAAGTTATAATTGTATAAAATCATAAATGATTATATAAAACTCATATCTGATTATATAAAAATCATTTTTACTAGGGCATACATAGTTTTACATTCCCTAGTAAAAATGATTTTTATATATTCATATCTGATTTTTATACAATCATTTATGATTTTATACAATTATAACTTGTCGAGTATTGTGAAACATATATTTTTACATGATTATATCAAAAGATATTTAATTATATAAAATTATATTAACCAGATCCACCATTTTTCGGATCAAATAATATATTTTATATATAATTATATTAACCCATACATGATTTGATCCGGAAAATGGTGGATCTGGTTAATATAATTTTATGTAATTAAATATCTTTTGATATAATCATATAAAAATACATGTTTCACAATACTCGACTAGTTATAATTGTATAAAATCATAAATGATTATATAAAAATCATATATGATTATATAAAAATCATTTTTACTAGGGTTATTCAAATTAAACCATATATGGAATTGTATTCGAAATGTTGATGTGGTACCAAATTTGACCATATATTGTTTAAATTGTGCCATATATGACAATATATTGTTTAAATGATCCCATATATGTCTATATATTAATATTGTTTAAATGACACCATATATCAATATATATGAGACTATATATGGTAGCATATATTATCATATCTGCATCTGTATTAAAAATGTCGTTCATCAGGTACCATATATGAGCATATATTGTTGAAATGGCACCATATATGACAATATATGGTTTAAATGGCACCATATATGGTAATATATTGCTTAAATAATACCATATATAAATATATATGGCACTATATATGGTAGCATATATTATCATATGTGGAACTGTATTAAAAATATTGTTCATGAGGTACCATATATGGGCATATATTGTTGAAATTGCACCATATATGACAATATCTGGTTTAAATGGCACCATATATGGTAATATATTGCTTAAATAACACCTTATATAAATATATATGGCACTATATATGGTAGCATATATTATCATATGTGGAACTGTATTAAAAATATTGTTCATGAGGTACCATATATGGGCATATATTGTTGAAATTGCACCATATATGATAATATCTAGTTTAACTGTCACCATATATAATTATATATTGTTTAAATGATACCATATATAATTATATATTGCTAAAATGCCACCATATATATTAAGATATAGTTCTATATATAACTATATATGCAATAAGATCAACCATGTCATGTAATATATAATTATGTATGCCATATCTAATATTATGAAGGCCAATATCTAATTAGATGAAATTATATATGGCATAATATAACGAAAAATTTTGTGAAAAAACGTCATATATAATTATATATGGATATACATAACGACATGTATAATTATATATTGTAATATATGCCATATATGATTATATATAATTTTTTTTACTCGGGTATACAAAATTAAATTTTTCTTTTATGATTTTCAGACAAATTCAAAACTTAATCTAATATCGTGCCTTAATAGCAGAATCCACCAAAAGAAAGAGTAATTTCCCGAGTAAAAAAAATTGATCTCGTGCAATATCTAATCATATCCAATTTGATATTGTTTAAGATCTGCTGTAATATCTAGCTGATCCAATTAGATCTCAAAATTGGGTGTATCCAATCATATCGTATTAGATCCCATTGTATATATGGGGATAAACTAAGATCAAGTTATATCTCAAAATTGGGAGGTCCAATGATATATTTGGGGATAAACCTAGATCTAATTTGATCCGAAAAATGGCGGATCCAGCTATATATTTGCGGATAAACTTATATCTAATTTGATCCGAAAAATGGCGGATCGAATTAGATACAGCTATATATTTGTGGATAAAATTAGATCTAATTTGATCTCAATTTTGGCAGATCGAATTAGATCCAGCAATATATTTGTGGATAAACTTAGATCTAATATGATCCGAAAAAGTGGCAGATCGAATTAGATCTAGCAATATATTTGGGGATAAACTTAGATCTAATTTGATCCGAAAAATGGCACATCGAATTAGATCCAGCAATATATTTGTGGATAAACTTAGATATAAATTTATCTAAAAAATGGCAGATCAAATTAGATCCAGCAATATATTTGGGGATAAACTTAGATCTAATTTGATTCGAAAAATGGCAGATCGAAAAAATGGGTTAATCTAATTATATAAAATTAGATTTAATACAAAGTTACATTTTAATTGATAATATTAGACAAAAATAATTCATTCAGATATCGCTCAGATTGCATTAAACGCTTCATTCTATTGAAATTAATTCTTGATTATCATTATGTCACATCCAATTTTATATACTTAGATAAACTCGTTTTTCGGATCGTATTTCATCATATTAAATCGAAGGTGGATCTAAATTACTGCAGTACGATCCACCATTTTTCGAATAAAATTTTTTTTTGGCCGGCATCAAAAAAAGATTTGATTGTATGTTGTACTTCATTAATTTTTTTAATAGGGTATCCACAGAAATGACAGATAAAAATAGATCCCGCATTATATTTGGGTACTATGTAAGATGTTCATTTATTTGGGATTAAATAAGATCCCAGCCAGATATTGCCAACTGTTCAAAAAATAATACACTGGCAGAGCACTGATTTTATAAAAATTACAATATTTTGTTAAAATAAGGTTTAAACTCAGAAGGTCTCGAGTTCGATACCGGTCACGGCTATGCATTTTTTTTTTATAAAATGAATTTCTTTTTATAAAATTATAATTTTTTTTCTATAAATTTTTTTAAAAAGATATATATTTTTTTATTAAATTGAATTTTTTTAATAAAATAATTTTATTTCCGACTTTTTGACGCTCTACACCATTTCCAAGTGTATCAATTGTTGTTAAGATTTATCAATTGTGTTTCAGAAATAATTAATTGTAGTCTAAAACTTATGAATTATTTTTCAGAAATATGAATTGTTTTGCAGAACTAGTCAATTGAATTTCAGTTTTGTCATTTGTATTTCAGAAATTATTAACTGTATTTCCGAAATTCACAACTGAATTTCATAATTTCATAAATACAATCAACAAGTTCTGAAATAGATTTGATTATTTCTGAAATACAATTAATAATTTCCGAAATACATTCTATAATTTCTGAAATACACTTATAATTTCTGAAATACAATTATAATTTCTGAAATACAATTAATAGCTTCTGAAATACAGTTAATATTGTAGTTTCTGATGAGTTACCATATATGAAAATATATTGTTGAAATGGCACCACATATCATAATATATCGTTCAAATGGCACCATATATAGTAATATATTGCTTAAATAACACCATATGTAAATATATATGCCCGAGTAAAAAAAATTGATCTCGCGCAATATCTAATTATATCCAATTTGATATTGTTTAAGATCTGTTGTAATATCTAGCTGATCCAATTAGATCTCAAAATTGGGTGTATCCAATCATATCGTATTAGATCCCATTGTATATATGGGGATAAACTAAGATCAAGTTATATCTCAAAATTGGGAGGTCCAGTGATATCTTTGGGGATAAACCTAGATCTATTTTGATCCGAAAATTGTCGGATCCAGCTATATATTTGCGGATATTTTTAGATCTAATTTGATCCGAAAAATGGCGGATCCAATTAGATCCAGCTATATATTTGGGGATAAACTTAGATCTAATTTGATCTCAATTTTGGCAGATCAAATTAGATCCAGCAACATATTTGTTGATAAACGTAGATCTAATTTGATCCGAAAAAGTGGCAGATCGAATTAGATCTAGCTATATATTTGGGGATAAACTTAGATCTAATTTGATCCGAAAAATGGCACATCGAATTAGATCCAGCAATATATTTGTGGATAAACTTAGATATAAATTGATCTGAAAAATGGCAGATCAAATTAGATCCAGCAATATATTTGTGGATTAACTTAGATCTAAATTGATCCGAAAAATGGCAGATCGAATTAGATCCACCAATATATTTGTGGATAAACTTGGATATAAATTGAATAGAAAATTGTCAGATCAAATTAGATCCAGCAAATATTTTGGGATTTAGTAAGACCTAATTTGATCCGAAAAATGGCAGATCGAATTAGATCCAGCTATATATTTGTGGATAAACTTAGATCTAATTTGATCCGAAAAAGTAGCAGATCCAGCAATATATTTAGGGATAAACTTGGATGTAAATTTATCCGAAAAATGCCAGATCGAATTAGATCCAGCAATATATATGTGGATAAACTTAGATCTAAATTTATCCGAAAAATTCCTAATCGAATTAGATCCAGCAATATATATGGGGATAAACTTGGATCAAAATTTAACCGAAAAATGGCAGATCAAATTAGATCCAGCAATATATTTGGGGATAAACTTGGATCTAAATTTATCAGAAAAATGGCAGATCGAATTAGATCCAGCAATTTATTTCGGTATTAAAAAGGCAGATCGAATTAGAAACAGCAATATATTTGGGGATTGACATCTAAAAGTATCCATAAAAATGACAGATAAAATTAGATGCCGCTATATATTTGGGTACTACGTAAGATCTCCATTTATTTGGGATTAAATAAGATCTCAGACATATATTGCCAACTGTTCAAAAAATAATAGACAGGCAGAGCACTGATTGTATAAAAATTACAATATTTTGTTAAAATAAGGTTTAAACTCAGAAGGGCTCGAGTTCAATATGCATTTCTTTTTATAAAATTAAAATTTTTTTTTCTATAAATTTTTTTTATAAAATTATATATTTATTTTTTTATTAAATTGAAATCTTTGAATAAAATAATTTTATTTACATCTTTTTGACGCTCTACACCATTTCCAATTGTATTAATTGTTTTAAAATTTATCAATTGTATTTCAGAAATAATCAATTGAATTTCAGTTTTATCGATTGTGTTTCAGAACTCATCAATTATTTTTCACATTTCCCGAGTAAAATGGGTTATATATTATTTTATATTATTTAATACAATTATGTCTCGTTATATATTGCTTTGTATGGCACTATATATTATAAGACATAAATTTCGTCTTTCGAACAAATTTTAAATGACCCAATATCCAAATATATCATTTTACATGTGTTGTCATATTTAATAAGATCTCGCCCATGGAATTGAAATTGTAAGACCAAAAATAGCCCAGTTCCATGTTTAATTTAAATTTAATTTAAGATTTTATCGAAGTCAATTACAATCCATTTTTAATTGGAAAATATTCTTTTACAAAAACAAATTTTCATATAAAATTCAAGTGATTTAAAAAAAAAATATGAACACGAAAAACCGGCAAAATATTTTTGTATAAAATCTGAATGAAATTATCTGACAGTTACCCATACATTATCGACATTGAAAATATTATGTTAAAAGAGTTAACGCAGTCAGACTATATGGGATTTCGTACCACATATGTATAGCAACAAAATAAGTCTATTGATTTAAAAAAGAAACATTTATTTTCCTTATATAATTTATGTTATTGTCTTGTTTCAAATGAACTCTTAATATCTTAGTAAATTGAAATTCATTTTCATTTAAAACGTTATAAATTTACATCGAAACAACAGATTCTTTTATTTTTAAATTGAATATTGGGTCATATTAATAAAAGTTAGCCAATTCTTCGAAGTAATTATTTTGGTTTAGGAATGACGTACCACCAAATTTATCAATAGGCTTGAAGGATACCATAAAATATAAATGAAAATTAAAACAAAAAAATTGTCTACCCGCAAGCAGACTATAAATGCAAATAGAAAGATTAAAATTGTGTAATAAATAACTTAAAAACCTAATAAATAATTCCCCCATTAGTGAAATCTAGTTTTTTATTCACTATTTACAAATTTAAAACACTTTTAAACGATTATTTTATGACATTTAATTGTATTAAAAACTGTTTCATGTCAAATTTGTTATCACAATTTTAATGCATTTTTCCCATTTTTTTTAAGTGAAAGCCCAAAAATAAAAGCTTCATTTGAACATATCTCACTTTCAAAATTAAAATCTCACCTTTAGTGAAAAATCCAGTAATGATTTATGGAAAATTATTTGAAATTTCGTTTTATTTATAATTTTTATGGATTATTCCTAAACTATACTATAGCTCGTATAAGTACTCATTAGGGTGGACCTTGTGTCGATATTTTGGTAGATGAGGGCTCTATTCCGTGCCTTTTTGAAAAAAAATGACAATGCCGAAAAAAAAAATTAAAAAAAAAAAAAAATAGGGGTTGCGCACGAGCCGAGAAAAAGGTCCACTTTGCCAAAATTAGGGGGGAAATTGCCATAGGTCATCAGGGGTCACCCGTAGGGGGGAAGAATGTATGGCCGACCCCCATTAACTTTTTACCGCCAACATTTTCCCCCAAGCCACCCACCCCCTAGCTCCTCCCCTTAGGGGGGTCACCATACAAAAATGGAGGTTGCTCAGTATTTTCGAAAAACACCATAGGTCATCAGGGGTCACCCCTAGGGGGGCAAAATATATGACCGACCCCCATTAACTTTTCATCCCCAACATCTTTTCCGAACAAACTTACCCTCTATCTCCACTCCTTGAGGGACTCCCCATACAAAAATACTGAAAATCTATGTATTTACAGTTGCACAATATCGAGATTTTTTTGATTTTTTTACAGAAATTCCACCAATATTCCACCAAAGTTAAGATGACAACACAACTTAGATCGCGCGACGATATTTTTTTGATTGGTTATCCAAGCATGAATATTACGGGGAACAAATTACCGTCGAAGAAGCAAGTGCTAAGAATGCATTTCTTCAACATTCGCAAACGAAACATGTCGAAGAAAAATAGTGCGGTTATAGTCGCGGACGCAGTGATGATTTTTTGGCGCCAAGCAGCTATTCCGACGAAAGCCAGAGGAGATGTTACAAGAAAAATAGCTGCGCTGCACGATGAGTGGGATGCTTTAAGAAAGTCATCTCACAGAAAGACTGAGTCCACTAGAGAAAAAGAGAATAAGTTTTCTGATAGCTTGGATAATCTTTTCGACATCGCACACGCCAACGCCCTTGAGAAAATGACAAATACCGAAGACATTGAGTTTCTGCTAAAGCAAAGAGAAGATGGCCGGCCAGGAACTATGGGAGGTGTGGACGCTACTGATACTCGAACGAGGAAAAGAAAAGCTGAGCGCGAAGAACAAGAAGAGTTGCGACGCAAACGTGCAACGGAATCTAGTAGAGATCAGTTCGCTAAAGGCGGTAAGTTATTTCGCGCTTTGTGTGTTCGTCCAATGTTTATATTCAAATGAAATTCTTTCAATTGCAGTGGTTAAATTCTCAAGCAGTGATTCAAGCGATGATAATGGGAGACAGGACGAAAACTTCCCGGCAGAAGCTGGCCCATCAAATGTTGGTGACATAAGAGGTTACAAACAATGTTTTACTGAACGAGTCCTATCAGCTTTGGACAAGTGCAAAGTGACTGACCGAGACGCGGTCGGCATTATGATAGCGGCGGCAGAAGCATTTGGACGCGATCCTCAACAATACACAATAAACCGTACGTCGCTTCGGAGATGTCGGCGTTCAAATCGAGAGAACATGCTGAGTTATGTGAAAGACAATCCAGAAGTAAGATCGCATAGATTTATTTGCTCTCATTCAGAATTCTTATTCTTCAACGCGTTTCATTTATCTCCAGCTTGTCGCAGCTAAATCCTTCGTAGTCCATTGGGATGGCAAAATGCTTTTGGATTTTGTGGGTACAAAGAAGGTGGACCGTCTACCGGTAATTGTCTCGTACGGAGAAAAAGAACAACTTCTTGGAGTTCCCAAAGTAGAAGATGGGAAAGGAAAAGGCCGGAGAATAGCACATGCCGTTTATCAACTGTTGGCATCTTGGCATATGACACATCGAATACAAGGACTTTCTTTCGACACGACATCAACGAACAGTGGCCCATTCTCCGGAGCCGCAGTTGCTCTTGAGCGGCTGTTGGAGAGAGAAATCTTATATTTACCTTGCAGACACCACGTATACGAACTGGTGCTAAGGGAAGTTTTTGAGACAAAAATGGGAAAGACCAGTGCACCAGGCGTTCCTTGCTTTGACCGTTTCAAACAGGAATGGGACGCTGTAAAGGTTAAACCATTCCATTCTGGCTTGATAGACGATCAAGTCGTCAGAAAAATTCCTGTGGCAATGCAAGTCGGCATAAAGGAGTTTTGCTTAGATCAATTGAAGGAGAAACACCCTCGCGATGACTACAAAGAAATGCTACAATTAATTCTTTTGTTTCTGGGTGAAAAACTTGAGAATTACCATTTCCGAGCTCCAGGACCCGTTTCCCATGCTCGATGGATGGCAAAAGCCATTTACAGCCTCAAGATGTTTTTGTTTCGGAGAACTTTTCACTTATCTGTATGTGAATTGAATGGTATTCGACACGTTTGTATTTTTGTGGTGCGACTTTACGTCAAGGCATGGTTTGGTTCTTCTCGAGCAGCTGAGGCGCCGAATCAAGATTGGAAGTTTTTGAAGGACATCGTCGAGTACAAGTCCGTTGACCAGGATTTATCTCGGGTAATGATAAAGAAATTTATCGGTCACCTATGGTATCTCGCCGATGAGCACATAGCCCTTGCCTTTTTCGATGACAAGGTTTCAAATGAGTTGAAGGCCAAAATGGCCCAAGCATTGCTAGAAAAGGAGAATGACGAAGGTGAAGAAGATGAAGAAGACGAAGAAGACGAAGAAGGTGAAGAAGATGAAGAAGACGACCCGGTTCCCCCAGCTCCTCGCGTCGTAATCAAAAGCACCAGCGTTAAAAAAATCGAGGTGAAATTCAAAGATGTGAATGAGGAATTCTTGGCTAAAGACTTGAGCAACTTCGTCTCTCATAATACCAAAAATTTATTTGTACGATTTGGAATATCGCAAGATTTCATTCTAGCAAATCCAGCAACCTGGAAATCTCGCGCAGACTATCAAGAAGGTCGTAGAATTGTAAATAACTTGCGCGTTGTGAACGACACTGCCGAAAGAGGAGTAAAAATGATACAAGATTATAATAGAATACTGTGTCAAGGCGAAGAAGAGAAACAGTATTTACTACATGTTATCGATTCTTACCGCAAGAAATACCCATCAGCGAACAAAAATATGTTAATTTGACTATATTATATTAAAAGTGCTTAGTAGTACTACTCAATTACAGCTTCTTTTATTTTTGTATGGGGAGTCCCTCAAGGAGTGGAGATAGAGGGTAAGTTTGTTCGGAAAAGATGTTGGGGATGAAAAGTTAATGGGGGTCGGTCATATATTTTGCCCCCCTAGGGGTGACCCCTGATGACCTATGGTGTTTTTCGAAAATACTGAGCAACCTCCATTTTTGTATGGTGACCCCCCTAAGGGGAGGAGCTAGGGGGTGGGTGGCTTGGGGGAAAATGTTGGCGGTAAAAAGTTAATGGGGGTCGGCCATACATTCTTCCCCCCTACGGGTGACCCCTGATGACCTATGGCAATTTCCCCCCTAATTTTGGCAAAGTGGACCTTTTTCTCGGCTCGTGCGCAACCCCTAATTTTTTTTTTTTTTAATTTTTTTTTTCGGCATTGTCATTTTTTTTCAAAAAGGCACGGAATAGAGCCCTCATCTACCAAAATATCGCAAAAATTTCATTTCAAGGTCCACCTTAGTACTCATTAATGTGTAGATACTTTTATGTATGCAGTTTCACATCAAGACTCGCAAACTTACTAGATTTGCTTAGTTCACACGATACACGAAACCTTACATGAATCCCCCATTGTTTTCAGTACAATATTTAATAAAAACAGAAATACGAAAATTTGTATCCAACTGGACCTAATTGAATCAACTTTTAAATACTAAGATATTATTTCATACAATAATGTCTGGTTAAAATTCGGATTAAATTGTATATAATTTAAAGTAATTAAATCCAATTTGATCCACGTAGATACAATTATATTCACCATTTTTCGGATTAAATTGTATGTGATTAGTTATTGTATTTCATCAAATTAGATATGTCACCATATCATATTTTTTAATTGGGTTATGAATTGTATTTCAGAACTAGTCAATTGAAGTTCAGTTTTATCAATTGTGTTTCAGAAATTATTAATTGTATTTCCGAAATTCACAACTATATTTCAGAAATTATCAAACTGTATTTCAGAAATTATCAATCGTATTTCCCAAATTATGAAATGTATTTGAGAAATTTTTCTCTATTAGCTATGAAATTCTGAAATAGATTTCATTATTTCTGGACACAACTAAATAAATAAATAATTAAATTTGCGTAATATTGTAGTTTCTGAAGTGCAAATAATATTTTGTGATATACAATTAAAATTTTATAAAATACATTTAATAATTTCTGGAATACCTTTTTTCGATGCTTATAAGTTAGCTCGAAATGCTTTTAACATTCATTTAATTTGTAGCTATCACACATCTATAACAAGTCTCGTTAGATTAGAGTGTAGAGGTCTTGGCTGACAATCTGGTGGACTGGGTTAAATTTCATGTTTTTAAAAGCAAATATTAAAAAAAGTTTTCTCAATTTTTTCAAAAATGTTTTTTGAAATCTATTTTTTTGCCAAGATAGTTAATGCAACGTTCTGCCAACGCATAACCGGCCATCGCCAACGGTTTGCCAGCATTGTGCCGATTATATTTTTCTGTCTGGGATGTTAAACTTAAACCTATTGTATATTAACATTAATTAACACTATATTTTTATTTTAGGAAATACATTTTTATTTTATTATAAGTTAACATTAAATTAAATTTTAGATAATGGCACCAATTTGTAGTTATAATTATTATATATTAAATCGTATATTCATAAACATTCTATACAGTTAGACGAGGTTTATGGAACTATTTAACTTTATAAAGTGTTTATAAATTATAACTTAAATGTACATATATATATATGTTAAATGTACGTGAACAAATTGTTGATATGGACCCACAAATTGTATCTCAACTGATATTGGAATTATTGTACCATTACCATACATCAATATATATTAAATGATATACATATATTACAATATATGACACTGTATTATAAATATTGTTAATGAAGTAACATATCTGATAATATTTTTTATAGCGCCATACATAGTTTTACATTATTCAAATTAAACCATATATGGAATTGTATTCAAAATGTTGTTGATGTGGTACCAAATTTGACCATATATTGTTTAAATTGTGCCATATATGACAATATATTGTTTAAATGATACCATATATGTCTATATATTAATATTGTTTAAATGACACCATATATCAATATATATGGGACTATATATGGTAGCATATATTATCATATCTGCATCTGTATTAAAAATGTCGTTCATCAGGTACCATATATGAGCATATATTGTTGAAATGGCACCATATATGACAATATATGGTTTAAATGGCACCAAATGTGGTAATATATTGCTTAAATAACACCATATATAAATATATATGGCACTATATATGGTAGCATATATTATCATATGTGGAACTGTATTAAAAATATTGTTCATGAGGTACCATATATGGGCATATATTGTTGAAATTGCACCATATATGATAATATATGGTTTAAATGGTACCATATATGATAATATATGGTTTGAATGGCACCATATATGATAATATATGGTTTGAATGGCACCATATATGACAATATATAGCTTAAATAACACCATATATAAATATATATCGCACTATATATAGTACCATATATTATCATATCTGGAACTGAATGATAGATTTTGTTTATGAGGTACCATATATGACCATATATTCCCGAGTAAAAAAGTTTTGATATAATCATATATTATTTTATGTAATTACATATAGTAACTTATAGTTACATATTAAATTTGAAGCATATATACTTTTATATAGTCATTTATTAAATATTTTTTCCTCAAAGGTTTTAATATTGAGACATGTGATTTTATATTATTACATACTGGCCTACATATAAGTGTATGTGCTATATATAAGTACATAAAGTAACATATAAAAGATATAATTACATATACGTTTATATATAATTTAGTATGACACTACACATAATAATATAAAACTATATATGGAGCCATTTAAGAAATATTATATAATAGGTGTTATATATGATTATATATTGACGGATATGAACCCATATACAACTTAGTATGGTTTCATATCTACAATATTTTATGCTTTCTTTTATATATAACGATATAACGTTCTTTATAAAATCATCTATAATTATATATCATCCCACATTAGCAATTTTTTCAAAGTGATTTTATATAAAAATATATAAGGTCCTTTTAAAACCGTATTGTATTAAATGTGGTTCCATATTAAAAATGATTTTGAACTAGTTTAAGATTTAGTAATTACTAGCGATTGGCGCATGACACGATCGTGAGTGAAGTTATTCACAAGTGATCATGAGTAATAATTACTATACCAAAGTAATTCGCGCGTGAGCGTGAGAATATATAATTCGTACGTGAGCGTGAGTAAGAATGTATAACCCGTGCATGATTCGTGTGTGAGTTTATTTTTTGCATCATATGTTTTTAGAAATTTTTACTGTTTTGCGTGAGAATTTTCTGATTGTGAGTAAGTTTTTAATATACTCATGTCTGCGTGAGTAAGACACGAAATGCTCGTGCGTTAGTAATTTGTTTTTGTTTAGGAGCGTGAGTCAAAATGGCTAACGCGCCCATAAAATTAACAATACTGAAGCTTTAATATGGAATTCTCTATACTATAACGCACACTTGACTGATCTCTTATATCTTGGTTGTATATCACAATCCTATTAAGTTAAAAATTTCAGTGTTGTTAACCTTATTTTAAAATTACTAAAAACAAATAAAAATTTGTTCATGTTTCATGCACTGTCATGGTAAATCTGGATAAAAGTAATGGAAGATTTATCGAAATTATAGGATATCCAGTAGACTTGGGGGTTAATCATTACATTTTGTAAGTATTTACACATGCATTTACACGATTACATGTAATTGCAATTGAAAAAAACTCAATTACAATTACAAATTATTTGTAATTACAATTACAAATTATTTGTAATTGTAATTCAAAAAAGAACAATTACAAGTAATTTGTAATTTGAAAAATGTCAATTACATTTTTTGGGAAAATAAATAATGACAAAAAGCACAAGTTAGGGGTAAGCCCAACATGACGTATTCTTTTTATACGCATCCATGCCTATGCAACCTATCCCAGTCAGATTTTTCTACAAAATTTTAACAAAAAACACTTTTTACTTGTAATTTCAATTACAAATTACAAGTAATTGTAATTGAAATCCCTCAGGTCTGATCTCCAGATATTGTATATCTTTTTTTATTTAAAAATATAATTTTGTATATTGTTTGATATGGTCATATATATTATGGTAAAAATATAGGGTCAATATTTAGGTATAATTGTATCAAACTATGTCCACTTTTATAACATTTTATATAATTTTATACAAAAAGATATAGTTTTATGTAATTGGATGAGGACAAAATTCGGATACAATTGTATCAAATTGCATAAAATTGTATCAAATTGTACCAAATTGTATACAATTATATACAATTGGATACAATATGATGCAATAAGACGTTCTCATTTTTCGGATATAATTATATCTAATTACATAAAAGATTATATATAATTAAATATAACCTTATATGGCTCCATATCATTTTTTTTACTTGGGTTGTTTAAATGGCACCATATATGATAATATCTAGTTTAACTGTCACCATATATAATTATATATTGTTTAAATGATACCATATATAATTATATATTGCTAAAATGCCACCATATATATTAAGATATAGTTCTATATATAACTATATACGCAATAAGATCAACCATGTTATGTAATATATAATTATATATGCCATATCTAATATTATGAAGGCCAATATCTAATTAGATGAAATTATATATGGCATATTATAAGGAAAATTTTTCGAAAAAAACGTCATATATAATTATATATGGATATACATAACCACATGTCTAATTATATATTGTAATATATGCCACATATGATTACATATAATTTTTTTTACTCGGGTGGCACTATATATAGTGGCATATAAGTATTATCACATCTGGAACTGTATTAAAAATTTTGATCATGTGGTACCATATATAACCATATATTGTTTAAATGGCATTATATATAGTCATATATTGTAATATATGGTATAAATGACACCGTATATCAATATATATGGCACTATATATAGTAGCATATATTATCATATCTGGAATTGTATTCAAGATTTTGATCATAAGGTACCATATATGACCATATATTGTTTAAATGCCACCATATATGATAATATATGGTTTAAATGGCACCATATATGATAACGTCTAGTTTAACCAGCGCAATATATAGTTATATATTCCCGAGTAAAAATAATGATATATAATCATATGTGGCATATATTACAATATATAATTAGACATGTCGTTATGTATATCCATATATAATTATATGTGATGTCTTTTTCCAAAATTGTTCCTTATATTATGCCATATATAATTTCATCTAATTAGATATCGGCCTTTATAATATTAGATATGGTATATATGATTATATATTACATAGCATGGCTGATCTTATTGCATATATAGTTATATATAGAGCTATATCTTAATATATATGGCGGCATTTTAGGAATATATAATTATATATGGTATCATTTAAACAATATATAACTATATATGGTGCCAGTTAAACTATATATTATCATATATGGTGGCATTTAAACAATATATGGTCATATATGGTACCTCGTGAACAAAATCTTTAATACAGTTGCAGATATGATAATATATGCTATTAAATATAGTGCCATATATATTTATATATGGTGTTATTTAAGCAATATATTAGCATATATGGTGCCATTTAAACCATATATTATTATATATGGTGCCATTTAAACAATATATGGCCATATATGGTACCTCATGATCAAAATTTTTAATGCAGTTCCAGATATGATAATATATGATTCTATATATAGTGCCATATATATCTATATATGGTGTTATTTAAATAATATATTACTATATATGGTGCCATTTAAACCATATATTATCATATATGGTGCCATTTCTACAATATATGGTCATATAGGGTAACTCATCAGCAACTACAATATTAACTGTATTTCAGAAGCTATTAATTATATTTCAGAAATTTTAAAAGTATTTCAGAAATTATGGAATGTATTTCAGAAATTTATTAATTGTATTTCAGTCGACTCGTAGGTCAGCGTGCTGATCCCATTGCTACGGCAGTGGCCTCCTCGTGGTACTCCCTGGGGACCACCTCTGTTGAGATGGAAGCGAATTCGAGCGACGGTCTGTAGCATGTCCGAATGGTCACTTAGGGAAAATAAAGTGACGTCTCGGGAAGTAGGCATTTTTGCTAAGTTTGCTACTGACTTTCACCAAGGTAGGCTGGTGGCTTAGCTGGCAGCCCCAGCACCAGCCTAGGAGAGCTATAGGCCAATCACTTATTCTCCCCGAAATTGAAATGATTACTGAAACCTATGCAAAAAAATGTGTCCTGGAGTGAGATGAAAATGATGTCTACCGATAGAATACAATGGAGAACATTTGTTGCGGCCCTATGTTCCACTGGGAATTAAAGGATTTAATATATATATTTCAGAAATAATCAAATCTATTTCAGAACTTGTTGATTGTTTATCATAGTTAATAGAGAAAAATTTCTAAATTACATTTCATAATTTCTGAAATACAATTGATATTTTTTGGAATACAATTTGATAATTTCTGAAATACAGTTGTGAATTTCGGAAATACAATTAATAATTTCTGAAATACAATTGATAAAACTGAAATTCAATTGACTAGTTCTGAAATACAATTCATAAATCTGAAAAATAATTGATAAGTTCTGAAATACAATTGATAAAACTGAAATTCAATTGATTATTTCTGAAATACAATTGATAAATCCTAAAAACAATTGATATAATTGGAAATGGTGTAGAGCGTTAAAAAGATGCAAATAAAATTATTTTTTTTTTAATTCAATTTAATAAAAAAAAATATAATTTTATAAAAACATTTATAGAAAATAAAATTATAATTTTATAAAAAGAAAATCTTTTTATAAAAAAAAATGCATAGCCGTGAACGGTATCGAACTCGAGATCTTCTGAGTTTAATTAAACCTTATTTTAAAAAAATATTGTAATTTTTATAAAATCAGTGCTCTGCCAGTGTATTATTTTTTGAACTGTTGTCAATATCTGTCTGGGATTTTATTTAACCCCAAATAAATGGAGATCTTACGTAGTACCCATATATAATGCGGGATCTAATTTTATCTATCATTTTTCTGGATAGTTTTAGATGTCAATCCCCAAATATATTGCTGTTTCTAATTCGATCTGCCATTTTAATACTGAAATAAATTGCTAGATCTAATTCGATCTGCAATTTATGGGATAAATTAAGATCATACCAAATCCCCAAATATATAACTGGATTTAATTCGATCTGCAATTTATCGGAAAAGTTAAGATCTTACGCAATCCCGAAATATATTACTGGATCTAATTTTTGATCTGTCATTTTTTGGATATATTTAGATCTTACTTAATCCCCAAATATATTGCTGGATCTAATTCGATCTGCCATTTTTCGGATCAAATTAGATCTAAGTTTATCCACAAATATATTGCTGGATCTAATTCCATCTGCCATTTTTCGGATCAATTTAGATCTAAGTTTATCCCCAAATATATTGCTGGATCTAATTCGATCTGCCACTTTTTCGGATCAAATTAGATCTAAGTTTATCCACAAATATATTGCTAGATCTAAAACGATCTGCCAAAATTGAGATCAAATTAGATCTAAGTTTATCCACAAATATATAGCTCTATCTAATTCGAACGCCATTTTTCGGATCAAATTAGATCTAAGTTTATCCACAAATATATAACTGGATCTAATTCGATCCGCCATTTTTCGGATCTAGGTTTATCCCCAAAGATATCATTGGACCTCCCAATTTTAAGATATAACTTGATCTTAGTTTATCCCCATATATACAATGGGATCTAATACGATATCATTGGATACACCCAATTTTGAGATCTTATTGGATTAGCTAGATATTACAGCAGATATTAAACAATATCAAATTGGATATGATTAGATATTCCGCGAGATCAATTTTTTTTACTCGGGTTGTTTAAATTATACCATATATAATTATATATTGCTAAAATGCCATATATATTAAGATATAGCTCTATATATAACTATATATGCAATAAGATCAGCCATGCTATGTAATATATAATCATATATACCATATCTAATATTATAAAGGCCGATATCTAATTAGATGAAATTATATATGGTATAATATAAGGAAACAATTTGGAAAAAGACGTCATATATAATTATATATGGATATACATAACGACATGTCTAATTATATATTGTAATATATGCCACATATGGTTATATATAATTTTTTTTACTCGGGTTATGAAGCCTACATAAAAGAATTTCGCTCTAAGAGTAAGAAAAAACAGCGAAGTTGAGCAATCAAAGAAAACGACCAAAACGAAGAAAGCAAATAAATGTAAATAATATAAATATTATAAGAAATAAATTGAAATTGAAAAAAAAAAAAAAAAATTGTTTTAATATGTAATTTTCAAAATAATTCGATAAATTTTTAATTTCTATTTTATTTTTTAATATAATTTTAGTAAAAACTAATTAAATTAATTTAGAACATAAATCTAATCTCAAAAAATACATCTACAAATTTTATTTTACAGAAAAAATTCAAAAAATTGTATTTTTTCTATTCAGGAGTAGAATTTTTGTATTATAAATCGACTATATCTTGGGTGCTCGCTGACGATATAATACAGAACATTGTCGTTCACACTTTGGTCGACGACAATGTAGGGTATATTGTCGTCAACGATAATAGAACAAAAAAGTCGCCTATATATTAATCGAAGACAGCGTGATGCATATTGTCGCCCATGTGATCGTCAACGACATTGTGAGCGATAATGTCGTCCAGATTGTCGTGCACGATTTCGCGGACATTTGTATGAAAAATTCCGTCGACAATTAACATGGACGGTCGCCAAATTGTCGTTTACGATTTACTATTGTCGTGCACGTGTCTTCAAGGATGTCTTGCAGACATGGCCAACAGGGGTAGGTTTATTATAACAGTTTGTTGTGTGTATAATCTATAAGCGTAATGTAGAGTTAAGTATTGCAATCTAGAATTATCCAGTGTGTTGTGAAGTATGACTGTTTTTTTTTTTTTTTGTTTATTTATTTTCAATAAGAATATATGTACACTATAATAAACACTAGCTACAATAATATTTAATATACAATGACTCTAAAACGAGTGCCCAAGTACAAATAATATAGTACATAATAGTTTAGATTTAAAAAATTATAAAAAAAAAAATTACACATTAACAATGGTATAATATAAATATGTTTTAAAGTTAGTATGCAATGAAAAAATTTTTATTTAAAAACATTGCTTAAATATTTAAGAAGTTTACGAAAGGTTGTGTCAAGGGATAAAAAAGAGTAAGATAAAATAATTATCTATTTGGCCACCCGAGTAAAAAAAATTGATCTCGCGCAATATCTAATTATATCCAATTTGATATTGTTTAAGATCTGCTGTAATATCTAGCTGATCCAATTAGATCCCAAAATTGGGTGTATCCAATCATATCGTATTAGATCCCATTGTATATATGGGGATAAACTAAGATCAAGTTATATCTCAAAATTGGGAGGTCCAATGATATCTTTGGGGATAAACCTAGATCTAATTTGATCTGAAAAATGGTGGATCCAGCTATATATTTGCGGATAAACTTAGATCTAATTTGATCCGAAAAATGGCGGATCGAATTAGATCAAGTTATATATTTGTGGATAAACTTAAATATAATTTGATCTCAATTTTGGCAGATCGAATTAGATCCAGCAATATATTTGTGGATAAACTTAGATCTAATTTGATCCGAAAAAGTGGCAGATCGAATTAGATCCAGCAATATATTGGGGATAAACTTAGATCTAATTTGATCCGAAAAGTGGCACATCGAATTAGATTCAGCTATATATTTGTGGATAAACTAAAATCTAATTTGATCTCAATTTTGGCAGATCGAATTAGATCCAGTAATATATTTGTGGATAAACTTATATCTAATTTTATCCGAAAAATTGGCAGATCGAATTAGATCCAGCAATATATTTGGCGATAAACTTAGATCTAATTTGATCCGAAAAATGGCACATCGAATTAGATTCAGCAATATATTTGTGGATAAACTTAGATTTAATTTGATCCGAAAAATGGCAGATCGAATTAGATCCAGCAGTATATTTGGGGATAAACTTAGATCTAATTTGATCCGAAAAATGACATCGAAAAAATGGGCTAATCAAATTATATAAAATTAGATTTAACACAAAAACTCACATTTTATTTGATATCATTAGACAAAAATAATTCATTCAGATATCGCTCAGATTGCGATATCCATTCTATTGAAATTACTTCTCGATTATCATTATGTCACATCCAAATTTATACACTTAGATAAACTCGTTTTTTGGATCGTATTTCATCATATTAGATCCAAGGTGGATCTAATTTACTGCAGTACGATCCACCATTTTTCAGATAAAATTTATTTTTTTTTTTGCAATATGAATT
This sequence comes from Leucophora obtusa, assembly GCA_949987735.1. Classification (NCBI taxonomy): domain Eukaryota; kingdom Metazoa; phylum Arthropoda; class Insecta; order Diptera; family Anthomyiidae; genus Leucophora; species Leucophora obtusa. Next base: position 167,780,783 of record OX465295.1, on the reverse strand, counting down.
TCTTTTTATAAAATTATAATTTTTTTTTCTATACATTTTTTTATAAAATTATATTAAAAAAAAAAAAAAAATTCTAATTAAATTATATTTTTTTTTATTAAATTAAAGTTTTTAATAAAATAATTTTATTCCCTATTAAAAATGGTTATAATATAATGGTATATAATTTGATACAATCATATCTAATCAAGTGTGGTTAATGTGATATCATAAAAAATTTTATGTAATTTTATCAGTTTAAACAAAATTATACAATTTAGATCTAATAACATTGGGTGATTTCCCCTATAAAATTTTATATGGTTATATATGGTCTAACAATATATATATACTTATATACAATTTAATAGGGAAATTGACCCAATGTTATTAGATCTAAGTTGTATATATTTATTTATGTTGATTCAATTATATACAATAATATATGATATCACATTAGCCACACCTGATTAGATATAAATGTATCAAATTACACAACATTTTATTAAAACTTTTTTTTACTAGGGTTTACATCTTTTTGACGCTCTACTCCATTTCCAATTGTATCAATTGTTTTTAAGATTTATCAATTGTGTTTAAGAAATGATCAATTGTATTTCAAAACTTATCAATTATTTTTCAGATTTATGAATTATTTTTCAAAACTATTTAATAGAATTTCAGTTTTATCAATTGTATTTCAGAAATTATTAATTGTATTTCCGAAATTCACTTTCAGAAATTATCAAACTGTAATTCAGAAATTATCAATTGTATTTCAGAAATTATGAAATGTATTTCAGAAAATTTATTCTATTAACTATGAAATACAATCAACAAATTCTGAAATAGATTTGATTATTTCTGAAATGCAATTAATAATTTCTGAAACACATTCGATAATTTTTGAAATACAATTATAATTTCTGAAATACACTTAATAGCTTCTGAAATACAGTTAATATTATAGTTGTCATATATGACAATACATTGTTTAAATGGTACCATATATGAAAATATATTGCTTAAATGGTACCATACATGGTATGTTGTTTAAATGATACGATATATCAAAGTATATGGTACTATACAATATATAGTAGCATATATTATCATATCTGGAACTGTATAAAAAATGTTGTTCAAGAGGTACCATATATGACCATATATTGTTGAAATGGCACCATATATCATAATATATGGTTTAAATGTCACCATATATGGTAATATATTGTTTAAATGATATCATCCCAGTGAAAAATGCTAATATACGCTCAAATAGGTTCATATATGGTTTATGTATGGACACATATGAACAAATATGAATTTTTTATGAACATATATGGATTTTATATGAACATATATGGAAGTATATGTGATTACATATATGGAAAAAGATTTCATATACAGACATATATGGAGGCATCTGCTATTTCATATATGGAAAAGGCACTCATATATGGACAAGTATGGAAGTATATGTTATTCAATTTATGCAAAAGTGACTTGTATATATATGAACATATTTGGAAGAATACGTTTTTCCATATGTGTAAGAGGAACTCATATTTGGTTAAATATGGAAATATATTTTATGCCATGAATAAAAAAGGAACATTTGTAGCGCCTAATTTGAAAGGACAGCAACGTTCGCATGTATTCGCATATATTTAATAAATGTATATGTTCATATATGTCCATATATGAACATATACTTAGGTGTTACCTCATTTCTCGGATCCACACATATATTGTTGTACCATAAGTGTTCATATATTGACATTTTTCACCGGGATATATATGTATGTGGTGCGCATAGTTCGGAGACATGGCCAAAAATGTGCCCAAACTATGCTGTATATGAGTCACAAATGTCTTGATACTATGCTCTAGACCTAGGAAGAGTTTGAGGACAGTCCCCGAACTAACCAAATGTCTCCATAGTAAACACTTGATCGAAAAACTGTCCCCGTACCATGCTCTATGCATACATATCTATATATATAAAAATAAGTTGGTATATGTTCGTCATTTTATAACTCGAGAACCACTCAACCGATTTTTAAACCAATACATGCGTTGGAAAGGTCTACTTTCACTGATGGCTCTTAAAAAAAATGACGAAAAATGCCTACGCGTTCGCATTATACGCACACTTTTGTGATGGTGTGTTTTTCCCATATAAAATGTGTGATCGATATAAAATTTTTATTTTTCAACGGATTTCTGTCAACCAAAATTTCAGGGTAGATGGTTTATGTGAAGTTTGCACGAAATTGGCCCAGTGGTTCCGGAGATATGGCGTCCCTACATATAAAATTTTCGTGTTGCTATGACAACCAGGCAGCACTTATAGCATCTCATTTATCTCATCTCAATTTTTTTTTGTGGAAACATTTTTTTTGTCGAAACTTTTTTTTTTTTTGTGAAATATTTTTTTTTGTGGAAAAAGTTTTTTTTTTGGAAACACTTTTTTTTTGTGGAAGCTTTTTTTGTGGAAACTTCTTTTTTTTTGTGGAAACACTTTTTTTGTGGAAACATTTTTTTGTGGAAACTTTTTTTTTTGTGGAAAAAGTTTTTTTTTTGTAAACATTTTTTTTTGTGTAAAATTTTTTTTTTTTTTAATTTTTTTTTGAGGAAACTTTTTTTTTGGGGAAACTTTTTTTTGTGCAATTGCACTTTTTTTTGTGCAAATTTTTTTTTTTGTTCAAACTTTTTTTTTTATGTACAATTTTTTTTTTTTGTTGCGGAAACTTTTTATTTTTTGTGGAAACTCTTTTTGTTTTGTGGAAACACTTTTTTTTTGTGGAAATACTTTTCTTTGTGGAAACTCTTTTTTTTTTGTGGAAACTTTTTTTTTTGTGGCAACACAGTTTTTTTTTTTGTGGAAATACGTTTTTTATGTGGAAACACTTTTTTTTTGGAAACACTTTTTTTGTGGAGACTTTTTTTTGTGGAAACACTTTTTTGTGGAAACATTTTTTTTAACACACTTTTGGGAAAGAAAATTCGCCCACGGCCACTTTTTTTAACTCTCTTTCGGGAAAGAACGGGGAAATTCAACGGGGAACAAGCGGAATTGAAACTCGAGAAAATGGCAATGGAACAGAGAACGAAATGGGATGGAATGGAATGCGGAACGAAATGAAACAGAACGGGGAACGAATGGATTCGCAATTATAATAAACAAATCGCAAAGAGAGTCATAGTGTTTACATATAAGAGTGACTGACTGACTTATTTTACCCTCTAACCGGCCTATGCTTTTTCACCAAAGTATAAATAAAATCCAAAAATGAAATTTTTTGTGCCTTTGATTAAGAAGATGTAACGATTTTCGTTTTTTGGAAACTACGAAATTGAGCGAAAACGGGTCTTAATTTTAATAAATATTGGTACTAATACTAAATTTATTCTTTTTGTCAAATTTCATAATAATTCGTTTTCAAGTTAAGACGATATCCCAGAAAGGTATCCTGATAGAATCCTGTATGTGCTCCGACATAGACATCTATAAGACGGAATTTTTTTACTTTTTAACGTAGAGGCTTATACCTGGCTTTTACGACCTGCACAAAAACCCATCGACTAGAAATCCAAATGTATGTACTTTGCGATGTGGGGTAATGCGCGTGATGTTGAATTTTAGAACAGTTGTTGGCGAACTTTTGTTGAAGCTGTTTATTTCATAGCCCTGTTATATTATTTTACTTCGGTGGGGTTAAGTGCTATGGGATAGTGAAGGAGGACACTGTATTAGGGATAAAAAATCATACACATTATTTTTCCAAATTGATGTTGCGGTCGCCGGGGATCGAACCCGCAACCACATGTGTAACAGTTCAAGGTCTTAACCATTACACCACAGCTCTCATATAGTCATCGTTATTGATTGTTAATTATTAAGTGTGTATATTTGATTTTATTTTTACTTAAAAAGTACAAAATTTGTTTCAATCTAAGCTTCCTCTGAATAATAATTTTTGAAATTATTTATTTTTTATATAAAGTCCTAATAAGCATTCTCATCGAAGGGGGCTTTTATTTTGAAGATTTTTACATAATTAAAAACATTGTATTTTATTTTCATAAAAATATTTAATTCCTATACTGTAGTATGTTTGACTGCTCTGTGTTGCATACCATAAGTATGCAATATGATACTCTTATTGTTGTCTGAGTATTTATCCATATTACACTAAACTTAAAGCGTGGGATATGCATAGTAAGCATATTCCACTATTGTACATTGATAATATTAAGTAGCATTAAGTATTTAATTTTTTAATAAAGGACAGTCTCGTCGTAGACACCAAAACCTAAGGTTGTGTTCCATTCAATTATTACATGGCGATCCTGCCAGGGTCTGCCTTAAGCAGACTCTAGGTAAGGAAAAAAAAAATAATTTGCCATACTATTAATGACATTTCGCAAATAGTTCATTAAATTAATAAAAGTGTTGTTAATCGAAAGTGTTTGAGTGTTTGAAAAAAATATTAATTAAAGTTTTGAAATAAACAAAATAGCAATAGTAAAACAACAGCGACAATAGATAACACAGATAATAAAAAGGTTATTACCAACATCAACATTGCTAAATTAATAAATGCTAAAAACAGCGATAATAAAAATATGAATACTTTTTCCTCACCTGAACCACCGACAACAATACTCTTCTCTTCATGTTAACTATCATCAAACAAATGTCAATGCAGATCCAACAGTTCTCAGTGTAACAAAAAATCATATTGAAAATTATCATCAACAAGAAGAACTCAACAAACCATTACCAAAAATGTTATTTTAATAAAGGCTAAATTAATAAAGGCTACAATAACAAAAACAACAGTAGTAAAACAACAACAACAACAAAACAGGGGTAACACGCCAAGTTACCCGAAGGAAGATGCTGGTGTGGCCAATACACCAGTCACCAACAATCTTCTCCTCATCATCAACTACACCATCTCATCCACCAACTCAACAAAGAACGTGTCGTGTCATCTCTTCCAACAGTTAAAATTGTAAGTTAAATTTAAGAATTTTTTTAAAACTAATCATATATATATTAAAAAAAAAAAATATAAAATTAAAATTTACTTTTATATAAATATTTTTTTTTTAAATCTTTAAAATTAATAAATTCCTTAGAAAAAGGAATATGGAAAAATGAACTACATAAAGTTTATAAAGATTAATTAAGAAGAAAAAGGGAGGAAAATTATTATTTTTTTGCAAAAGTGAACATCTTTAATTGGGAACGCAAATTTTTTTTTTTTTTTTTTTTTTTTTTTTTTTTTTTTAAGAGAAGCAACACTCAGGAAATTCTTCCTATTAATTAACGTGTTGCTTCCTTTGGAAAGGGGATAGAAAAGAAGTGAAAGGTGGTGAAAGATGAAGGGCTTCAAATATGGCAACACTGTAATAGCGCGAGATGTTGAATTGTAGAACAGTTGTTGCGCGCCATCTGATGGTGAGTTGGCGAAATTTGTTGAAGCTTTTTAGTTCATAGCCCTGTTATATTGTTTTACTTCGGTGGGGTTAAGTGCTATGGGAACACCGAAGGAGGCCGCTGCGATATGTATGAGGGATAGAAAAAACTCATACATATTACTATTTTTCATAAATTGATGTCGTCTAGGTTGGGGCTCGAACCCGCAACCTCACGTGTAACAGTCCAACGCGCTAACCATTACACCACAGCGCCGGTGTAACCCGGTGAAAAATGTTCATATACGCTCAAACATGTTCATATATGGTTTATGTATGGACACATATGAACAAATATGAATTTTTTATGAACATATATGGATTTTATATGAACATATATGGAAGTATATGTGATTCCATATATGGAAAAAAGTTCATATACAGACATATATGGAAGCATCTGTTATTTCATATATGGAAATGGCACCCATATATGGACAAATATGAAAGTATATGTTATTCAATTTATGCAAAAGGGACTTGTATATGAACATACATATTTCGAAGAATACATTTTTCCATATATGTAAAAGGAACTCACATTTGGATAAATATGGAATTATATTTAATGCCATGAATAAAAAAAGGAACATATGTAGCGCCTAATTTGAATGTCATACATAAATTTGTATCTATCGTACAACCTTATAATAAAGGACAGCAACGTTCACATGTATTCGCATATATTTAATAAATGTATATGTTCATATATGTCCATATATGAACATATACTTAGGTGTTACCTCATTTTTCGGATCCATACATATATGGTTGAACCATAAATGTTCATATATGGACATTTTTCACCGGGAATAGTTATAGAATTTTTTTTTTACATAAGAAAATTTAATTTTGAATTTTTTTATTGCGGAATGAAAATGATAATTGCATTGATCAAGGCTTATTTAAATAACTTGATCTAATGAATCATGTTCATGGATACCTCAAGGATTTTTTTTTATATATATCATTTCGGGAATGGAACTAATATTTTAGAATTATGGAATTGTAAATTTACGATTTATATAATATGAATATAAATGCGAACGGAATTTTACTAACCAGCTGCTAGTAACTCTAGCAGTAATTTTTTTTTTTAATTTTTGTCGACTGGGGTGATTCACAAGTGACCCTCCCACAGTGCGATAAAAATAAAAACGGTCTTCAAAAGGAGACGACCGATTTATGCCATAACAACCAAAATCTGTTTACCTGAAGGGAACGGATAGTGGATGTTATGACATAACTGAATTTTTTTCCTAATTTTTCGAGATCTTACTAATAAATTTTTATGGACATTTTTACTACCCCTTGACATTTTCTTGGGGAGAATTTTATAGTTTCAAATGGGTAACTACGATTCTGATATTAAATGTGATATTAAATTACACACTTCACTTAAATACAATGGAAATGATGTAGCATAATGGAATTAATGAACAGCCGAAGTGTTTTTCTTTCAATTATTACATGGCATGGAAATTTTTTTTCGGAAAAAGGAAAAACCGAAGTGTTTTTATATATAAAAAAAAAAGGAAAAGAAGATTTATAAATTTGAAAATGAACAGAAAAAATAATTTTTCGTCAAAATTTTAATTTTATATTCTATTAGATTTTTTTTTATATGAAATAATACGCACCTTCTGTTTCTCTTGCATTCACTGGATAAACCCAGAATACTGTAATGCGCACTCACTCCGTGACAGTCGTAATCTTGAACTGATTCTGGCATCAACATTCTAATCCTTTGATTGATTCTTACACCTAGAAGGGATCATAATATTTTTTATATGGTATTAAATATTAAACACACTTGTAGTTTAATATTGTATAATATTGTTATATGAGGGACAACTTGCGTTTTGGTTTCTATAATGGAACTGTATTCCAATAGGAAATCATAACGATCTTTAATTCGAATATCCTTTTATCGGATCCTTGGAGCAAATTTCTCGAATGGGGTGAATTTGCTACCTTTCTTTTTATCTATATATCGGATGTTGTTATGGTTTTAATTGTTATTAATTATTACGAATAAGGTGAATCTGCTACCTTTCTTTTCTTGCTTTTCTCTTTATTTCAAAGAGGAAATTCTTCTTGATCTTGTAAAAACATATAAAAACCGCCATAATATGGGAGACGTCCTATACTACTGATGTGAGGAATATGGAATTTTACTAATTTTTCTACTGGATTCTTTGAGTGAATCCCTAATAGATTATTTTACACTGTCTATAGGATTACTCGTTGGAGTATTATTTTACATGGAATTTAACTGAATGTTCTTTTGTTTGGTTGAAACGAATTGAATACTCAAAATCCAATTCCTCGGAATATACGGATACACGTATCACGTGGTATTTGGATTATTCCGCAATTTAAGGAAAATACAACTGATTTTCCGGAACATTGCACTGTAGAATTTCGATATGACAATTCATGGGCATATTGGCAAACAGCTGGAACACATAGGGATTACCTTTGATCCAGTCTGTTATTGTCTTGATCTCACTGTAGAATTTCGATATGACAATTTATGGGCATATTGGCAAACAGCTGGAACACATAGGGATTACCTTTGATCCAGTCTGTTAATATTTTGATCTCACTATAGGATTTTAATTGCGACATTTTGTGCGTCGTTAAAATTTTTTCGTTTGATTCTTACTTTGGCTATCAGTGTTTTAATCACTATAGTTTGATACTTTTTATATTGTCATCCAGCGATATGGATAAAGTGACCAACCGTGAACCGAACGCGGAATCGGGAATATCTGGGTACATGAGTACAATAAAAATGTAAAATTGCATTTTTACTGAGAATAAGCTGTTTGTTCGAAAGGAAAAACAAGCTTTTCCAAATTGAATCACGAGTCGATAAAGAAAAAATATAATTATTATGTTATAAAGTAATTTTGTTCTTTTAAATTTAATAATAATTACTAAAGAATGATCAATGATTTCAGTGTATTTCATTTTTTAATAAAGGACAGTCTCGTCGTAGACACCAAAACCTAAGGTTGTGTTCCATTCAATTATTACAATACAAAACAAAACTTTATGGTACGCTAACAACGTAGCGGGCTTGCCCGATACGACAAAATTCGTTTTCGGTTTAACTGAGATTTTTGAGCTAATCTCAAATCTCTGTTTGATATACTGGTGCTGTATCTCATATTCAGATTCTCTAAATCGCAATTTACTGCCTTTATATTGGCCCGTCTATAGTTGTGATATAAAATTGGGATGCCATTTCCATTCTGAATAATGTTCTTATTATCAAGCTACATAAAAACCTCTGGTGGGACGAAACCCCTTTCCAAAGAATCAATTATGTATTCTTCGTTTGTATAATAAGGGGCCATTATAATGTTATTTTCTGTACATTGAGTGCACCTCAATATAAATATTATTCCTAATTATGTTAATTACACTGTGAGACAAATGGTAGGGGTCAGTGATCGGGAAGGGTTCAAACTACCGGGGAAAGTTATATCGGTACAAAAGAAGTTATACGTGTCCCGGCGTTTCGCTGGGTCAGTCTAGGAATCGAGATATATCGATTTGACCTTTGGTGGTTTTTTTTTGACATAACTCGAGAACCACTAGTCCGATTTTGCTCAAACAATTTTAAAAAAATTAAAAATTACAATTCCTTTTATCTGTTCATATAACGTTTTTCTATATACTCAACAGTTTTTCAGGTAAAAATAAATGTATGAAGAAAAAAATATTTTTTGCCTTAAATATTAAAAAAAAGTAATAAACAAAAGGTTATTGATTTTTATGGTAGCGGTAACAAACATTTATTTTTACCGGCAAAACTGTTGGGTATATAGAAAAACCTTATATGAACAGATTAAAGGAATTGTAATTTTTAATTTTTTTAAAATTGTTTGAGCAAAATCGGACTAGTGGTTCTCGAGTTATGTCAAAAAAAAGATATATCTCGATTCCTAGACTGACCCAGCGAAACGCCGGTACACGTATAACTTGTTTTTGACCGATATAACATTTCCCGTTGGTTTCATCCCATCCCGATTTTGACTGTCGCATAGTGTTATAAAATTATCTATCCGTATCGCATTGGATATATTGTACAATTTTCTGTTTGAAATATATTTTTTGTAACTGCTTTGTGGGGACCTGTATAACGATGTGCATGCTCTTAGGCATTTCCTTTCAAAAACTCTAAGCTTTTCCATGTTTGAGGGGGAAATGTTGAACCAGACTGGGCAGCCATATGTAAGTTTGTTTTGCTGCTGTTCATATTCTGATAATAAACCATGAAACTTTTATTAGTAATCATATTATATATTAATATAATTTGATTTAATGGAAATTTAAATTGCATCAACTTATAAATAAGGCCTCTAATCCATACACTCATAGAAATAAATCCGTAAAAATAGCAGAAAAAGTTACTAAAAATTAGTTAAAAATGATGCTGCAGAAAAAACTGCTAAAATTAGCAGATTTTTTTACTAAATACTAGTAAAATGAGAACAGCAAAATTAAAACTGCTAAATTTACAGAATTTTAGTTATATTTAGGCTAACTTTTAGTTAATTGAAAATAGCAAATTGTACTGTAAAATCTGCAGAAAATTTTGCTAAATATTTGTAGACTAAAAATAGCAAAAATAAACTGTTAAATCTACAAAATTTTTGCTATTTTTAAGCTAAATTTAGTTGAATGCAAATAGCAGTCTATTCTGCTAAAATCAGCAGAAATATTTGCTAAAAAATTGTAAACTGCTGTTTTCAAAAGGCTCGATTTTTGTTTGCATTTAAAAAAAAATCGAAAAAAAAACTTCGAAAATTTTAAATTTTTTGGTGATTTTTTAGGCTACTAATTATTTAGCAAAATTTTTTGCTGATTTTAGCAGGTTAATTTGCTAATCTCCATTTACAAAAATTTAGCTCATATATAACTAAAATTCTGTATATTTAACAGTTTTAGTTTTGCTGTTCCTATATTACTAATATATAGCAAAAACAATCTGCTAATTTAGCAGTTTTTTTCTGCAGCATCATTTTTAACTAATTTTTAGTAGTTTTTACTAAATTTTTTACGGACTTTTTTCTATTAGTGTACACTATCAAACGCTTTTTCCATATCTATCAGGCATTCGCCGGTACAGTATTTTTATGCCAGTTCCAATTAATATCAGAAGTAAGCTTGTGCATAGCGTTAACTGTGGAGTGTTTGAACTTGAAACCAAATTGTTTATCACTTTTTACATTTTGTTTATGGCAAAATTTATTCAAACTATTATTTATGCATACCTCAAATATTTTACTTATATTTGATAACAAACTTATAGGTCGTAGATTGCTGAGTTCAGTCGGATCCTTATCCTTTTTCGGTAACACCACAATCTTTGAAGTTTTCCAACTATTTGGGAAATATGGATTATTTAGCAAATTATTAAATAATTTACAGTAGTCATAAATCATTTTTTGAGGAATTTTCTTTAGAACTATACTTGGTATATTGTCAATTCCCGATGATAATTTATTCCTTAAACTAGAGAATATATATGAGATACTGCCCCTGGTTATGAAAAAATCACGTGTTTGTGTTTCATCGAAATTATCCGATAATATTGTACCATTGAAATTTATTATAGTAGATTTATTACTTTCAAATTCTTTTTTTATTTCTAAAAACTGATTGAAAGCTTCACTGACCTGTATATGAATAACATTTTCAGGATTAATCTCCTTGTGAGTATGAATTGACTCAAAAAACGCACCTATGGTGTTTAACATTTGTGTTTGACCCTCTACTATATATTTATTTAACATGTCTCTTCTTAATGTTTGTGGGTTTATTCCAGCATTTTCTAGCAAAAATTCCGAATTTTCCGGAACTTTTATCTCATTAAGATTTATGGGAGTGAATCTTTTAAAAAATGTTCATAGTTTTTTAATCAACTTTAGCTTTGCCTTGGCAACTCTAAGATTTTCCTTTGAAATTGCGTGTTGTAATCTATTGTGTTTTTTTATGATAGTAAGAATCTTACTCTTTTCCCTATACAATATTCTAATAGTTGAGTTGGTTATTCTACTAAATGTATCTTCAGTCCTAAATTTTAGAACTACTTCTTCTATTGTTCGGGTTATAATAATACTTAGCCTATCCAAATGAAAATCTATCTCATCGTTTGTAAGGTTTCGGTTATTCGGAATTTGAATATCCTGGTTCAGATATTGTGTTATTCTGTTCTGAAATTTTTTCCAGTTTGTTTGTTTGTTTACTATATAAGGCGCGCGTTAACATTAGTGAAGAAGAAGTTGATTATTAGCATTTGTGCTGTTAAGACCGCGAGTTAGTATCGTGTTAAAGTTTGTAGCGCTCTACTAATCGTCGTAATAGAGAGAGTTTGTTAATAAGTAATAGTTTGTAAATAAATACGAGTGTCTAAGCTATTTCAAACTTAAGTGTATTCGTGTTTTGGTTATTATAATTGGCTACTATTAACGCTGTGAGAGCATCAGGGTGGTTTATCTAAGGGAGATAAACGAACGTTTTATAAGTTAAAACATAACAATTGGTGTCAGCATTGGGACTGGTTATTTTGATTGCAATAGAAAAGAATCCGGTTTATTTAAGGGAAATAAACCAACGTTTTTAAAAGGTAAAAACGTAACAATACATTCACTTTTTATCCTTATCTTCAAAAAATTAAAATATTTTATTTTGTCTATAACTTAAATCATATTTTGTCTTATTGTGTTATATTTTTATGTATATGAAATCTATTCAAGTCCTTTTGTTTTATGAATGAAACACAAATACAAAAATGTATTATCACTACGTAAATGTGTTTATCAGCACAGATTTGGTAGCATAATACATAAGGAGTGTAATGTTTCAAATCTGGAAATTTTGTAAGAAAAAAACAACATTTAAATAAACAGTTATTTTTACTTTTATTATTTTGTCTGATAAATAAGAGTATTAAAAGTATATAAGAACAAAAAAATATCCATTTCATTTTGTGGTCCACTCCGATCTTAGCTTTTTTCCGAAAGTTTTTAACAGTGCAGTTTGTTATTGCTTTGGATACAACTTTCCACTTTTTTTTAAAATCTTTTATATAATTAGCAGTCTGTTTGGTCTTCTTTAACTTCGCTTTTGTTAGAGTCCAATACCTTTCAATAGGTCGACATTGTGGAACATTTGTTGGGTTCATGTTTTTTTCAACAAATTTATTATTACTAGCTCTGAGCAGATTTAAGTTAATTGAAGCATAGTGAGTTGAGCCAAATCGGGCCAGAATAGAGTAGATCTACGTTGTTTTTTTATAAAAGGTATTAATCTTATTTTTAGGCGCTCTTCCCTGTACACATCTCCGTTAATTGTTGTTACCCAGGAAAAAATTACCCATTACCTTATCAAGGCATTGCCGTATAACCGCTTTCAAATCTCATTGCCAAATTTCTTTACTGCATTACCAAACACATTCTAACAAGATCGTAAAAAAAGCAAGAGGTATTGTAATCAATTCTAAAAATCAAAATAAACAAGGCATGAAAGTTATTCAAATATAATTATTTACTAACAAAAGTTTTCAAAAATTAATAATTTACTTTTTAAATTATTTGATCTTAGAAATAACCGTTTACATTTTGGTAGTAAAACAACAAATTAAGAAGTAGTTCAATATTTTGAAAAGAGAAGTTATTTAGTTTTAAACATAACAGTGAAAAAATTATTTTAAAAATTTTGTGCTAATACGGCATTTTAATTTTTAAAGGACTATTTCCCATTTCTTTCCAATAAATTTGCGCTTTATCACAAATAGTATATTTGATATACACAATCACTGTATGAAGAGTAAAAAAATGTTCAATGGTAATTAAAAAAGTAAACCAGAAAATTTGTTTTCTCTTAAATAAATAGTAACATTACAAAGAAATATATTTTTTAATTTTTCTTAGCAGTTATTCAAAACAAAATATAAAAAATTAGTAAAATTTCTTTTAAGTTATTATATTGAGAATTAAAATAAAAGTAAAATCTATTGTCTTTTGCAATTTTGTCAGTTAATCGATTAACTTTAATTTATTGCTTTGTATTTTGCAAAACGTCCAAAACAAATCTTTTGGCAAAGTAGTTTAAAAAGGCCTACAAAACCCTATATTTTTTCATTTGATATATACCATTTTTTTATGACTTGAAATCAGTACAAATTTTTTAAAATATAACCAAAAAAAAAACAATTATAATGCCAATATAATGGTTCAGTTGCTGCAACAAATTTTTTCAGATAATACTACCGAATTTTTGTTTAGGACAGCGAATTTCCGTTCTCGGAAATAACCCTATGGGAAATTTTAACAAATTGTCACCGAACTGGCCCCTTTATATGAAATAGACTGGTCACTTTTACATGGCGTTGTCATAGGAGGGGAAAATTGACCCCTTGTGACATGTCACAAGACAAATTCTAGGACAGGTTACTGAACTCTCATAAAAAACAAAGTTCAGGGACCTGTCCTGGGATTTGTCTTGTGACATGTCACAATTTCCCCCTCCTATGACAACGCCATGTAAAAGTGACCAGTCTATTTCATATAAAGGGGCCAGTTCGGTGACAGTTTGTTAAAATTTCCCGTAGGGAAATTACATTGTAAAAACTAATTTTCTGATAGATACAAACGAAATATTTCACTAGTACACCGAACCAATCGATTGGCTACAGTCAAAAAAGTTTGACAGTTGTTTGTATAGTAATCAGTAGTTGTTATTTTTAACGGAAATTACAGTTGTTTTTCTATAGAAAAATTCAAAACAACTTTTATGACGGCTATTTCAGATAACAACTAACGAAAAGTACTGTAATTTTGTAACAGTTGTTTAAAGCAGTTATTTTTAATATCATAATAAACAACTACCAAAACAGTAATTTTACAGCAAACAGTTATTTTTGGTAGTTAATTAAAAAATAAAAAAGGTCGTTGATTTTTTTTATTTAAAAATTCTTGTTTAGTTTATATTTGTTATTATTGATATATTTCTAGTTTTCAAATAAAAATCAGAAACCTGTATTGTATCTCCAATGCATAAAAGCATAACAACTGGAGAACGGTTTGGAATTTTTACTTCGAGTTTTTGTAATATTTTTTTGTGATATTTTTATAATCGAAAGAAAAAAAATATTTTTTTTATTAAAATATAACTTTTATAAACAAAAAGATTTGACTTTAAAAAACAGCAGTTTTACCGATTTCGTCAGTTGTTTTGAAATTTTTGTAGTAAAAATTTCTCATTTAATTTTACGACATTGGTAGTTATTTTTAATGCATTTGTTAGTTATTTTTCAGCAGTTAAAAATAACAAAATTTTTAGTTATTTGAAATGTAAATATCTTTGTCGCCTTTTTAACTGCATATATCTTTGTCTTAACTGACATTTTCAGTAGATTCTACCGACAAACTTTAGTGAGTGTACAAATTGTGCCGTCAGAACAAATATGTTTTCTCTTTGCTAATATCTGATTGATTTCTGCCATAGAAAAACGTTCACATTCTGACTACTTTTTCCATTAAAAATTGTGTATATACAATTTTAAGGTTTTGGGAACCTTTTCTATCGAAAAACCCTCTGATTCTGGGAACTTTTCCTTTCGAAATTTCCACATAAAAACATTCAGATATTGTTGTTAGGACAATTGAAATTTTGTTGTTATTTATTTATTTATTTTTTTATTCATTTATTTAATTTATTCATTTATTTAATTTATTAATTTATTTAATCTATTTATTTAATGTATTTAATTTATTTAATAATTTATTTAATAAATAATTTATTGAATTTATTTGATTTATTTAATTTATTTAATTCATTAAAATTTATTTAATTTATTTCATTTAATTTATTTAATAATTTATTTAATAAATTATTTAATAATTTATTAAATAATTTATTTAATAAATTATTTAATAATTTATTAAATAATTTATTTAATAAATTATTTAATAATAATTATTTAATTTATTTAATTTATTAACTTATTTAATTTATTTAATTTATTAACTTATTTAATTTATTTAATTTATTTAATTTGTTTAATTTATTTAATTTGTTTAATTTATTTAATTTATTTAATTTATTTATTTGATTTATTTGATTTATATAGTTTATTTAATTTATTTAATTTATTTAATTTTTTTTTCATTTAATTTATCTAATTTATTTAATTTATTGAATTTATTTGATTTATTTAATTTATTTAATTCATTAAAATTTATTTAATTTATTTCATTTTATTTAGTTTAATTTATTTTATTTTATTATATTTTATTTTATTATATTTTATTTATTTAATGTGGTTAAGTAAGAGTGGAAGTACAGCTAATATAATAAACTAGCGGGCGCAGCACGCTACGTTGTTAGTGTGCCTTAAAGTTTAGGGGGGGCTGCGCCCCCCCCCCCCCCGACAATTTTTTTTAAATTCGCTTTTTATTTAAAGTACAGTTTTTATAATAAAAACCCAGCCACCACAAATAAATAATTCTGCACAACAATGGGTTTAAAATAAGTAAATATTTGATCACTTTTTCTCATGAAAGTGGATTGTTAGTAATGAATCCGTAACATAACATACGTGTGTATGTTAAGATAATTTGGTAAAGTGCGAACTTGGTTAGATAACCCGTAAGTAGTTTTGTTCATTTGTGTTTAGAATGAAAATAAATAACGTAAAGCAGTGTTGTTAGCGTGCCTTAAAGTTTTTTTTTTAATTCCAGTTTATGTAAAGGTAGACCTGGCAATTCAAGTAAATTCACAAATTCAGTTGGAAAATTTACTGCGTCGGTTTCTTCCACCGATGCTTCGTTGCATGAAGTTTAAATATCGGAATATATAAGTTCCATTCCTTTTCTAAGGTTTTTTCTCTTTTAGAAAATTTGTTTAACTTTTTGGAGAGTATGTTTCAATGCTACATAAGTTTCATATTCCGTTGATAGTGTTTGAATAGGTAATTCCCTCTTCCAATCCATTTGCATTGTCTGTAATTTCAATTCCACTCGTTCAACGTTTATATCCATTTCATTCCACTTGTGTAGTGTTTCAATTCCACTCGTTTCCTATTTAGTTTCTTAACTTTAGTGTTCCATATACACTTGTTCTTTAAGTTTTAGGTTTCTAGCTAAAGACGCAGACGTTAAGGGGGGGAGGGGGGCAATTTTCCCCTTTTGAACCACCATTTTTACCACGTTCCTGTCCAAAGTCCTAGAAATGCCTTGTCGATAAGTTAGTCCATACTCCAAGGAAAACATATTATAGATTACAGGTTTCTAGCCGAAGGGTTCAGTTAGGCCATCAAGGGGGAGAATTATTCCGTTTTTACCCCTCCCGGTAGGAATTTCCAAAAATTCCGTCTTAGAGGACGTCTGCGTTGGAGGAGGAACCTACTACATACATAATTTTAGGTCTCTATATCCAGCAGTTTGGCCAGGCTATCAAGCGGTAAGTTTTTTCCCTTTTTACCCCTCCCGGTATGAATTTCCAAAACTACCGTCTTAGGGGACGTCTACGTTGGAGAAGGAACCCAAATACCGAATTTAAGCTCCCTAGAGCCAGCAGTTTGGCCAGGCCGTTAAGGGGGAGACTTTTCCTGTTTTTGACCCTACCTGTGGAAATTTCCAAAAATCTCATCTTAGCGGATGTCTACAATAGAGGAGGAACTTTAATACCAAATTTCAACTTCCTACCTCCAGCGGTTTGAGCAGGCTTTTAAGCGGCACTTTTCCCTTCATTAATCCCCATTTTTGCAATTTCCCTGTCCAAAAAGCACCTTCCCGGTAAGTGAGCCTATACTCCAAGTAACATATGTTTTACATTTCAGGTTTCTAGCCAACTTTTACTATTTGTGCCCCTCTCGGTAGAAATTTCCGAAAATCCATCGACAGGGAATTTCAGCTTCCTAGTTCCAGCAGTTTGAGCAGGCTGTCAAGGGGGACACTTTTTTGAAGGCCCCTAAGGTAAAGCTTTTCTTCTTTTTGCCCCTCCCTTTAGGAATTTACAAAAATTCCATCTTCGCGGCTATCTGCGATGGATGAGGAACATTCATACCAAATTTCAACTGCATTGCCTAAGCGGTTTGGGCAGGCCATTAGTGGGGACATTTTTCCCTTTCAACCACCATTTTCACTATGTTCCTGTTCCAAAATAGAAAAATTACGTTACCGGTGAGTTAGTCCTACTCCAAGGAATACATATTTAAAATTTTAGGTTGGCCAAAAGAGATTGGGCAGGCCGTCAAGGAGGAGACTTTTCCCCTTATTTCCCCTCCCGATAGGAATTTCAAAAATTCCGTCTAAGCGGACGGATATCCTATAGGGAATTAGTCGATGTCTACTACATTGGAGGAACCTTTATACCAAATTTCAACTTCTTACCTCCAGTGGTTTGGGCAGGCACTTTTCCAATTTGTGAGACTGTTTATGGGGAGACTTTTCCCCTTTTTGCCCGTTCCGGTAGGAATTTCTAAAAATCCCGTCTTAGCGCATGTCTATGCCGAATATCAAGAAACCTTGTTTTAGTGGAGATATCCGTGGGGGGAGGAAAAAAGTAGTTTTTTTGAAATTATATATTATTTTAAATGGAAAAACGAAATTTTTTGGAAAAAGAATCTTGTTTTTACAAAGTACTTTATTTGTAGTTTTTTTGGAAAAGGTATTTTTTTTTAAAAAGGTATTTTTTTTGGAAAAAGGTATGTTTTTTGGAAAAAGGTACCTTTTTTGGAAAAGGTACTTCTTTTGGAAAACGAAAATTTTTTTAGAAAAATGTACTTTTTTTGGGAAAAGGTACTTTTTTTTGGAAAAGGTACTTTTTTTGAAAGAGGTATTTTTTTGTAAAAATGTATGTTTTTTGGGAAAAGGAACATTTTTTTTGGAAAAGGTTAATTTTTTTAGAAAAAGGTAAATTTTTTGGAAAAAGGTACTTTTTTTTGAAAAAGGTACTTTTTTTTGGAAAAAGGTACTTTTTTTTGGAAAAAGGTACTTTTTTTTTGGAAAAAGGTACTTTTTTTGGAAAAAGTTACTTTTTTTGGAAAAAGGTACTTTTTTTGGAAAAAGGTACTTTTTTTGGAAAAAGGTACTTTTTTTGGAAAAAGGTACTTTTTTTGGAAAAACGTACTTTTTTTTGGAAAAATGTACTTTTTTTGGAAAAAGGTACTTTTTTTGGAAAAAGGTACTTTTTTTGGAAAAAGGTACTTTTTTTGGAAAAGGTACTTTTTTTGTCCCCTTTGTCCCGATAAGAATTTCCAAAAATGCCGTCTCAACGGACGTCTACACCGGTCGAGGAACCTACATACCAAATTTCAACTTCATAGCTCCAGCAGTTTGAGCAGGCCGTAAAGGGGGAGACTTTTTCCCATTTTTGCCCGTCCCTGTAAAAATTTCCAAAACTCCCGTCTTGGTGGATGTCTACGATAGTGGAGGAACCTTTATACCAAATTTCAACTTCCTACCTCCAGCGGTTTGGGCAGGCCGTCAAGGGGGCCTTTTTCCCCTTTTTAACCCCAATTTTTACAACGTCCCTGTCCAAAATTCCAGAAAGTACTTTCCAGAAAAGTTAGCCCATACTCCAAGGAACACATATCTTAAATTTCAGCTTTCTAGCCAAAGGGGTGTTGGCAGGCCGCCAAGGGGGAGACTTTTCCCCTTTTTCCCGTTCCGGTAGGAATTTCCAAAAATCCCGTCTTAGCGGACGTCTACGCCAAAAGACGAACCTACATACTAAATTTCAACTTCCTAGCTTCAGCGGTTTGGGTTGGGCGACCTCTAAAACGAATTCTACTACCCCCCAACTGTTTGTTGACTTTGTCCCATAGGGTCAAGTTTTGAAAAATCACACTTTGACCCATTTAGAGTGCCCCAATCGAGTCCAATTGTATGACCGACCCCCACTAACTTTGGAGGGCCGATCCACCCATGCCAGTGGCACACCCGCTGGAACTCCCCTGGGGGGTTCCCCATACAAACATTTTAAAAAATCACCATTTTTGGCACTTTATTTTATTATTTTTTATTTATTTTATTTATTTTTATTATTTTATTTATTTTTTCTCTTTAGAAATTTATTTAGTCAGAACATATGTAAATGAAAAAATTAATTTAACTTAGTAATAGAAAAGAAAATAAAAAAAATTACTGTTTGAAGTCTTTTTTGCTTTCAAGTCTGGGCAATTTCGCACGGCTCTCTAATGTCGTCACCATAACAGCCTCTACATTTTCCGGTATAACTCGTTTGGAAACGCTAGCTAGCAATTGAACGTGTCGTTCTGTTGCAGGTCGTAAAATAGGTTGTGTGGGTTTTTTAAGCCACCACAAGACACAGCTGCATGTCGTAAACTTACTTAAGCTAAATCGGTTACAGGTAGAATTGAGCATAAAATTATCATAAAGGATTTTCCAGAAGTAATAAAAGGCGCACTTGCTTAACAGAATTTGTAGTCAGATTAACTTTTAATTTACATGTAAGTACTTTATGGGCAGTTTTGACAACAAAATCGGTTACAGGTAGAATTGAAATTACCATTTCATTCTTATTACCTCGTCTCCTAGACCATATATAACGCAACAGTTTTTGTGAATGCATTAAGTCGTTGTGAAGAACTCGAAGTGTGAAGTGTTAATTTGAGATAAAAAAATATTTAAAAAAAAATCATTCCAAATCAAGAAGTTTACAATGAATCCACCATCCTCTACATCGCAAGATGAAGCAATAACAACATCAACAACTATCGAAAACCCAATGAGTCATATACCCAGGCATGATGTTACTGTTTTTGGTGTGTCTACTGATTTGACTGATCTTAATTTACCAACCCATCTGGATATCTTGAGATATTATTTTTACTTGAGCGAACAAAAAAAGTTGTCCTATAAAGCATTCACTATTCAAGTACAAGATAAGTTGATTGGAATTTGGGAAAAACTTGGTATGGAAATAATGCTGAAAAAAAGTGTATGTAATAAATTGAATAGATTGCTTGACAAATATCAAGAGCAAATCAAGGGAAGAAACAAACCCCAACAATTTACAGAGTATGTAAAATCTCTGGAAACAATTTTTTTCATTGGAACATGTAAATGCGATTTGAAGGCAGCTCCATGTGCATGCGGTTTGGTTCCCGAACGCCTCAAAGAGTTTATGCACGATCAACATAATCAGAGAAGTCTAACAATGGATGGATTTGCGATGGAAATTGAAGAGCAAGGAGCAACGTCTATGTCATCAATGCCAACATACCAAGATCCCGATGATTCAACATACGCACCGCCACCGGTTCAAGAAGATTTGGATATAAGCACAAGTTCACAATACACACAGAGATACGATTGTTTTAACTTTGCCTTGGTATGTGACAGATTTGGCGTGCCTGATAGAGTAGCATCAGCAATGGGAACAGCTCTTTTCCAAGATTTTAAAATGAAAGATATCCATGGCAAACCTCTCATCATGGATAAATCGAAAGTTCGCCGAGAAAAAGAGAAATGCAGACAAGAAGTGCTTCGCAAACGGTTAGATGATACCAATTTGTTAGCATTTTCATTCGATGGCAGAAAAGATGATACTTTAACGAGAGATACAATTGATGAGAAGTATCATACTGGAATGCTAAAAGAACCTCATCTTGTTATTTTGAGAGAACCGAATTCTGAATTGATTGGTTACGTAAGACTGGAACATGAAACCGCTGAATACAAAACAACCAAATTAAATGATTTTTTCAACGATAAAAATATATCACTGGATGCATTAATTGGCATATGTACTGACGGTGAGCCAACAAACACTGGCCCAAACGGTGGAATTATACGACGATTCGAATTGCTGTTAAAAAGACCATTGCATTGGTTCGTTTGCCTTCTACACTTCAACGAACTTCCGTTTCGGCATTTGTTTGAAGCTTTGGATAAATCAACCAGCACTGGACCAAGATCGGCAACCGGAAAATTGAGCCGTCAAATCGAAACTTGTGAAACTCTTCCGGTAAGTTATTGCTATCACTCATTTATTATAATTGTCAACCGTTTTTAATTGTTTTATTTTTATATATTTTCAGGTGGTGGACGGCTTTCAGAAAATTGAGTTGAAAAATATGCCCCCTGCTCCAGAAAAAATTGAATTTTCCACCGATTCCAAGTACTTATACGACATGGCCCATGCAATTTCTAGCGGCGTGGTTTCAGTGGATCTGGCAAACATCAAACCAGGGAAAATTGTACATTCTCGGTGGCTCACCAAGGCCGCTAGACTATTACGATTATATGTGACAACGGAAAATCCAGATGCAATTTAAGAATACTGGTTGAATTTATAATTACATGTTATGTGCCAATGTACTTCAATATCAAGTATTACAGCTCTGTCGTGTACGGTAGTAGATTATTTTTCAAATTCATTAGTTGGTCAAGATTTCTAGAACCTCGTTTACGCAAAATTGTCAATAAAGTAATTACAGATAATTCATATTATGCGCATTCGGAAAATATCTTGTTATCAATGTTGTTTGATGATAGCAAAGAAAAGCGCGACTGTGCTATCAAGATAATTCTACGCTATCGAACCGATGTTGACGACCCAACGGGACTTAGAGCTTATAAAAAACCAGATATAAACTTTTATTGCACAAGTTACACGGAAATGATCAATATGAATGACATAAATGACGTATTTGAACCACCATTCACGCGAAGCATTCCATACGATACTTTGAAAGAATATTTAAATCAAGATGATCCACCGTTTAATGATCCAAAAATTCCATCACACATACAAGAAACAGAACGACACGTTCAATTGCTAGCTAGCGTTTCCAAACGAGTTATACCGGAAAATGTAGAGGCTGTTATGGCGACGACATTAGAGAGCCGTGCGAAATTGCCCAGACTTGAAAGCAAAAAAGACTTCAAACAGTAATTTTTTATTTTTTCTTTTCTATTACTAAGTTAAATTAATTTTTTCATTTACATATGTTCTGACTAAATAAATTTCTAAGGAGAAAAAATAAATAAAATAATAAAAATAAATAAAATAAATAAAAAATAATAAAATAAAGTGCCAAAAATGGTGATTTTTTAAAATGTTTGTATGGGGAACCCCCCAGGGGAGTTCCAGGGGGTGTGCCACTGGCATGGGTAGATCGGCCCTCCAAAGTTAGTGTCGGTCATACATTTGGACTCGATTGGGGCACTCTAAATGGGTCAAAGTGTGATTTTTCAAAACTTGAACCTACGGGACAAAAGTCAACAGTTGGGGGGTAGTAGAATTCGTTTTAGAGGTATGGTTCCTTCGGCAAAGTTTCTTATTTTGATCCCTAGATTTTCCCTGAGCCATGGGCGATTTTTTTGCCTCCCCACAAATCGACCCGGCCTAATAGAGATATACACTAAACCAGATATGCTATTTAGTATTTGTCTAATTTAGTATAAGTCGAATTCTATTAGTTTAACCATAACCATAAAGCGATTTTAATATTCGCTTCCCTTTTCTGTAATTTGCAAGGTGTATTGTAAGGCGTTATATATAAATTCTAAAGAACTACCTCTTTTATCAAAAAAACAAGCTTGTGCTAAAAAGTATAAAGTAATTATAAAAAAATAAAATCTAATTTAAGCTATAAATTATCACGCAAGACGGTGGCTCAGTGGAAGAGTATCCGCCTGACACGCAGAAAGCCAGGGATCAGATCCCAACGAAACACATGTATAAGTTTTTTTTATTTATTTTAAAATTTAATTGGTAAATTCTATTTTGAGAATAAGGTGTTCTGTAAGAAAAATAGTAACTAGCTACCATTGCGATTCCAAAGAATCGATTGCATTAATCTCACGCCTTGTTAAAAGAAACAAGTTGGTAATCCAATTGGGAAGGCGTTCTACCAAAAATACCTGATTCGCAAGTCGATTCCTTATTTTGAAAATTTTTTGCTGGGTGGTTGTGAATTATTTGTAAGCTGCGATTCAATTAGCAATAGAAAGCTAAATATCTTATTTAACAATATTATTAGATATGTGTATGGATTGAGAAGGTTTGATCATGTTTCCTCTCTGTCAAATAATCTTTACGGAGTCTCTTTCGGAAGTCTGCAAAAAATTCGAACTCTAACATTCTTGCATAAAATAATAAATAGTCAGACCCCCAAATATATATTTGAAAAAATACGTTTTTTGCAATCGCCACGAAACCGAAATATTGTAATACCTCGACATCAATGCCTAATGTCTGAATGGCAGTTTTATGTACATGCCGCTCGACTTTGTAACAATCTTCCACTAAGTCAGCAAGTAAACAGCGATGCTAATAGTTTCAAAACATTTTTATTTAATTTTACAAATAATTTTTGTTTAAGTGCTAAGTTTGTTATGTTAATAATTTATAATTAATAATAGTAAAAATTCTTTTTTTTTTTGTACTATAAATATAAGACTCAGTCTTGTTGTACAGGAAATGGAATCAATTAAATAAATAAATAGTAATGTACATATAGAGATACTCTTCTTGCCAGTAAAAGTTTAAATTTGTAGATTTTCAATTGTTATTTTCATTATGACTATATTAACGAATCTTATATACATTATAAAGTTCCAGTGAGCTCAGAAGTTTGAAACTTTGACAAAAGTAAAGAGTTGTATTTGACTAATAATTGTTGAGTTTATGAAGCGCACATGAAAGTTTAATCTGCATTTAAAAATTATAATGTATTTAGATTTAGATTTAGATGTATTTAGACATTATGCAAAAACCCGAATTTCTTAATATCTTAAAACTTGGATTTTTGACATACGTAAGCTATTGCCACATACATATATACAATAAATGAAAGCTTGGAAAGTTATCTTTATTAAGATATGCATATTCATTAGCTTTTTATTTTTAATATTTTGCATAACACTTATTTGGTGTGTGAGTTCCTGCTTCAAAAACCTATGATCTCAAATTTGTCGTAATATAATATAGT
The DNA here is from genome assembly GCA_949987735.1 of Leucophora obtusa. Lineage (NCBI taxonomy): Eukaryota > Metazoa > Arthropoda > Insecta > Diptera > Anthomyiidae > Leucophora > Leucophora obtusa. The sequence continues at coordinate 167,756,329 of OX465295.1, read as the reverse complement.
CGCATTATATCTTATTTTAAGGTATTTCAAATATATTTTTATTGACACATACACATGTTTTGCAAACTTCTAGAAACACTTCATTTTTTTGTACTTAATTTATACTTAAAAAACGTTTAAAAAAGGAAAATTTGAATTATTACGAAATTGTTTACAAAATGTGTGTGAAATAAGCGCACCAACCAATGATGCTTTAAATTTACTTTAAAATTGTTGACTTTTCCATGTTTATTGTTAATTTTTACAAAGTATTTTCAAAATTTGTTTGCTCACACTAACATTTCGGTTCACGTTTACATTCATATTTGCTGGGATGGTCGTCTTAATACCTTGTACTGCTTAATCTGTATTAAGCCAACGAAACAACTTTAGAAAATGTCTGCTACGGAAATTGAAATAAAAGCAGCAACAAATTTTAGTGTTGATATAAAGAGAATATTTTCTATATAATCACGTTATTACAAACCGAAAGAAAATATACAATAAACTTAATGTTTATGAATTATTTACGGATAATAATCATGCATTATTGTTGTTAATCAATTTCTAAAAACTTATATATTCTCCTTAAGTTTATATGTACCTAACCACATTTGATATATGAGCTTACATTTGAAAAAAGAAGTTTACACAAAAAGTAATTGAACTATACACAGAAAGAATTTACAAAATTCTAATTAAATTTTTAAACACCTTTCTCATACCAAATTTGTAAATACAAAAAAAAAATTTTTTTAAAAGGCACCTACAAAGAAATATGTAAATCCAAAAAAAAAAAATTCTTTTGTTTTTTGTAACTTTGAATTTTTATTTTTAAACAATTTTTATATGAAAGATAACAATTTACAAACGAGTTACAAATATTTCAAACAAAAAAATTGTTGGAAATTTTCAATTTTAAATTTCAATTTAAAAGAAAATGTGATTGTTTCTACAAATTCCCATTGTTGGTGCTTACTGTTTTTTCTGTGTAATAACAAAATGTACAAAAAACAAATTGGTAGATAGTAATGATTACCAAAAAGGTTTACAGAGCAGTGGCGTGGAAAAGTTTTTTAGATACTACCAAAAGCTTAGAAAAATTTGGCACGTCCCGAGTAAAAAAAATAATATGATGCCATATGTAATGATATCTTATTTAACATAATTGGAGATATGCTATGGTCCGAAAAATGGTGGATAAAATTATATCGGAAAAGATCTAAATATATTAAATCATATAGAATATTATCCTAATTTTGACCCGATATAATCATATCTAATTTGATGTAGAAAGACATAATTCTATAACGTATTATATTTCAGGCTCAAAACAAAAACTATTAAAAAGTAATAAAAATTAACACCCTTAAGTTAAGAATTAAAAATTGAAATAAAACTTTAATGTGTAAATTCATAAATGTTTTATAAAATTGTTAGCGTGCCTTAAAGGTTAAAGGGGGGACGCTGCGCCCTCCCCCCGGGGGGCTGCGCCCCCCACAATTTTTATTAAATTCGTTTTTTTATTTAAAGCCTTCACCCAGCCACCACAAATAAATAATTCTGCACAACAATGGGTTTAAAATAAATAAATAAATATTTGATCACTTTTTCTCATGAAAGTGGATTGTTAGTAATGAATCCATAATAAATTGCAATATACGTGTGTATGTTAAGATAATTTGGTAAAGTGCGAACTTAGGTAGATAGACCCGTAAGTAGTTTTGTTCATTTGTGTTTTGAATGAAAATAAATAACGTAAAGCAGGGTTGGAAAGCATTTTATAATATTAAAAATAGCGGGCAAAGCCCGCTACGTTGTTAGCGTGTTTTAAAGTTTTTTTTTTAATTCCAGTTTATGTAAAGGTAGACCTGGCAATTCAAGTAAATTCACAAATTCAGTTGGAAAATTTACTGCGTCGGTTTCTTCCACCGGTGCTTCGTTACACGAAGTTTAAATAACGGAATATATAAGTTCCATTCCTTTTCTAAGGTTTTGTCTCTTTTAGAAAATTTGTTTAACTTTTTGGAGAGTAAGTTTCATATTCCGTGGATAGTGTTTGAACAGGTAATTCCCTCTTCTAATCCATTTGCATTCTCTTTAATTTCAATTCTACTCGTTCAACGTTTATATCCATTTCATTCCACTTGTGTAGTGTATCATTCCACTCGTTTCCTACTTAGTTTCTTAATTTTAGTGTTTCATATACACTTGTTTTTTAAGTTTTAGGTTTCTAGCTAAAGACGCAGACATTAAGGGGGGGGGGGGCAATTTTCCCCATTTGAACCACCATTTTGACCACGTTCCTGTCCAAAGTCCTAGAAATGCCTTGTCGATAAGTTAGCCCATACTCCAAGGAAAACATATTATATATTACAGGTTTCTAGCCGAAGGGTTCGGTTAGGCCATCAAGGGGGAGAATTAATCCGTTTTTACCCCTCCCGGTAGGAATTTCCAAAAATTCTGTCTTAGAGGACGTCTGCGTTGGAGGAGGAACCTACTACATACATAATTTTAGGTCTCTATATCCAGCAGTTTGGCCAGGCCGTCAAGGGGGAAGTTTTTTCCCTTTTTACCCCTCCCGGTATGAATTTCCAAAAATACCATCTTAGGGGACGTCAACGTTGGAGAAGGAACCCAAATACCGAATTTAAGCTCCCTTGTTCCAGCAGTTTGGCCAGGCCGTTAAGGGGGAGACTTTTCCTGTTTTTGACCCTACCTGTAGAAATTTCCAAAAATTTCATCTTAGCGGATGTCTACAATAGAGGAGGAACTTTAATACCAAATTTCAACTTCCTACCTCCAGCGGTTTGGGCAGGCCTTTAAACGGCACTTTTCTCTTCATTAATCCCCATTTTTGCAATATCCCTGTCCAAAAAGCACCTTCCCGGTCCAAAAAGCCCATACGCCCCATTTTATAACGACCCTGTCCAAAATTCAAAAAAGTATCTTTCTAATAAGTTAGCCCTTACTCCAGGGACCCACATTTTAATCTTCAGGTTTCTAGCCGAAGGGGTTTTTACCGGCCCCCAAGGTGAGGCTTTTCTTCTTTAAGAATTTACAAAAATTCCATCTTCGCGGCTATCTGCGATGGATGAGGAACATTCATACCAAATTTCAACTGCATTGCCTAAGCGGTTTGGGCAGGCCGTTAGTGGGGATATTTTTCCCTTTCAACCACCATTTTTACTATGTTGCTGTTCCAAAATAGATAAATTACGTTGCCGGTGAGTTAGTCCTACTCCAAGGAATACATATTTAAAATTTTAGGTTGGCCAAAGGGGATTGGGCACGCCATCAGGAGGAGACTTTTACCTTATTTTCCCTCCCGATAGGAATTTCAAAAATTCCGTCTAAGCGGACGCCTACACAGAAGGAGGAACTCACATACCGAGTTTCCTTTTGGGATATCCTGTAGGGAATTCCAAAAATACAAACTTAGTCGATGTCTACTACAGTGGAGGAACCTTTATACCAAATTTCAACTTCTTACCTCCAGTGGTTTGGGCAGGCACTTTTCCAATTTGTGAGACATTTTATGTGGAGACTTTTCCCCTTTTTGCCCGTTCCGGTAGGAATTTCCAAAAATCCCGTCTTAGCGCACGTCTATGCCGAATACCAAGAAACCTTGTTTTAGTGGAGATATCCGTGGGGGAAGGAAAAAAAGTAGTTTTTTTGAAATTATATATTATTTTAAATGGTACTTTTTGGAAAAACGAAATTTTTTGGATACTTTGTTTTTACAAAGTACTTTATTTGTACTTTTTTTGGAAAAGGTATTTTTTTTTAATAAGGTGTTTTTTTTTTTGTAAAAATGTATGTTTTTTGGAAAAAGATACTTTTTTTTTGGAAAAGGTACTTCTTTTGGAAAAGGAACAATTTTTTAAAAAAAGTTACTTTTTTTGGGAAAAGGTACTTTTTTTTGGAAAAGGTACTTTTCTTGAAAATGGTATTTTTTTGAAAAAATATATGTTTTTTGGGAAAAGGAAAATTTTTTTTAGAAAAAGGTACTTTTTTTGGGAAAAAGTACTTTTTCTTGGAAAAGGTACTTTTTTTTGAAAAAGGTATTTTTTTTGGAAAAATGTATGTTTTTTGGGAAAAGGTACTTGTTTTGGAAAAGGTACTTTTTTTTTGGAAAAGGTTCATTTTTTTAGAAAAATGTAAATTTTTTGGAAAAAGGTACTTTTTTTAAAAAAGGTACTTTTTTTTGGAAAAATGTACTTTTTTTGGAAAAAGGTACTTTTTGGAAAAAGGAAGTTTTTTGGAAAAGGTCCTTTTTTTGGAAAAAGGTACTTTTTTTGGAAAAAGGTACTTTTTTTTGGAAAAAGGTACTTTTTTCGGGAAAAGGTACTTTTTTGGAAAAAGGTACTTTTTTTGGAAAAGGTATTTTTTTTAAATAAGGTGTTTTTTTTGGAAAAATGTATGTTTTTTGGAAAAAGGTACTTTTTTTGGAAAGGTACTTTTTTTTGGGAAAAGGTACTTTTTTTTGGAAAAGGTACTTTTTTTGAAAAAAGTATTTTTTTGAAAAAATGTATGTTTTTTGGGAAAAGGAAAATTTTTTAGAAAAAGGTACGTTTTTTGGGAAAAGGTACTTTTTTTGAAAAAGGTACTTTTTTTTGAAAAAGGTACTTTTTTTGGAAAAAGGTACTTTTTTTGGAAAAAGGTACTTTTTTGGAAAAGGTACTTTTTTTTTGGAAAAGCTACATTTTTTTAGAAAAAGGTACATTTTTTTAGAAAAGGTACATTTTTTGAAAAAAGGTACTTTTTTGGAAAAAAGTACTTTTTTTGGAAAAAGGTACTTTCTTTGGAAAAAGGTACTTTTTTTGGAAAAAGGTACTTTTTTTTGAAAAAGGTACTTTTTTTTGGAAAAAGGTACTTTTTTGGAAAAGGTACTTTTTTTTTGGAAAAGCTACATTTTTTTAGAAAAAGGTACATTTTTTTAGAAAAGGTACATTTTTTGAAAAAAGGTACTTTTTTTTGGAAAAAAGTACTTTTTTTGAAAAAAGGTACTTTTTTTGGAAAAAGGTACTTTCTTTGGAAAAAGGTACTTTTTTTGGAAAAAGGTACTTTTTTTTGGAAAAAGGTACTTTTTTTTGGAAAAAGGTACTTTTTTTTGGAAAAAGTTACTTTTTTTTGGAAAAAGGTACTTTTTTGGAAAAAGGTACTTTTTTTGGAAAAAGGTACTTTTTTTGGAAAAAGGTACTTTTTTTGGAAAAAGGTACTTTTTTTTGGAAAAGGGTACTTTTCTTGGAAAAAGGAATTTTTTTTGGAAAAAGGTATTTTTTTTTTGAAAAAGGTACTTTTTTTGGAAAAAGGTACTTTTTTTGGAAAAAGGTACCCTTTTTGGAAAAAGGTACTTTTCTTGGAAAAAGGAATTTTTTTTTGAAAAAGGTACTTTTTTAGGTACTGGAGAAATAACTTTTTTCGGAAAAAGGTACTTTTTTTGGAAAAAGGTACTTTTTTGGAAAAAGGTACTTTTTTTGGAAAAAGGTACTTTTTTTTGGAAAAAGGTACTTTTTTTGGAAAAAGGTACTTTTTTTGGAAAAAGGTACTTTTTTGGGAAAAAGGTACTTTTTTTGGGAAAATGTACTTTTTTTGGGAAAAGGTACTTTTTTGGAAAAAGGTACTTTTTTGGAAAAAGGTACTTTTTTGGAAAAAGGTACTTTTTTTGTCCCCTTTTTGCCCCTCCCAAAAATGCCGTCTCAACGGACGTCTGCACCGGTCGAGGAACCTACATACCAAATTTCAACTTCATAGCTCCAGCAGTTTGAGCAGGCCGTCAAGGGGGAGACTTTTTCCCCTTTTTGCCCGTCCCTGTAAAAATTTCCAAAACTCCCGTCTTGGTGGATGTCTACGATAGTGGAGGAACCTTTATACCAAATTTCAACTTCCTACCTCCAGCGGTTTGGGCAGGCCGTCAAGGGGGGCCTTTTTCCCCTTTTAACCCCCATTTTTACAACGTCCCTGTCCAAAATTCCAGAAAGTACTTTCCAGAAAAGTTAGCCCATACTCCAAGGAACACATATCTTAAATTTCAGCTTTCTAGCCAAAGGGGTTTTGGCAGTCCGCCAAGGGGGAGACTTTTGCCCGTTCCGGTAGGAATTTCCAAAAATCCCGTCTTAGCGGACGTCTACGCCGAAAGAGGAACCTACATACCAAATTTCAACTTCCTAGCTTCAGCGGTTTGGGCTGGGCGATGTTGAGTCAGTCAGTCAGTCACGTTATTCTTTTATATATAGAAGATAGGAGGTTTACAAAACAAATTTCCATACAACATTTGTTTCATAAGCTTCCTATAACATTCTAAAGCATTTATGAATTTACATATAAATATTTAGAAGTAGTTGTACAATGTACATAATTGTAACCAAGCATTTAAAGTTTTCTCACATAAACTTGTATTCTACCCGTAATCTGTGTAAACCTGTATGTTTATGAGTTTCATGTCAAATTCCATACAAAAAAATATGGCTTGTATTTATACAAGGTTTACAAGAAATTTAGGAGTTATAATGAGTACGCCTTTTATATTTTGAAATCATACATACATAAATATATCTCAGAAAAACATATAATTTTTTTTACATTGCGCTATACTTAAACATATCTAAGACAACTTAGAAAAAAAGTTTAACATTGAGCTATATAAGACTTTATATGTTTACCGATAAAGCCATTTTTAATTATATATGACGCTGTATTAAAATTGCACTGTGGAACAAATTCAGGTTAGCAAAAGTTAGGTCGATTCTAAGACTGAGGGGTGAAAATAGAGGCTAAATTAGAAGACCCGTATCGCGGCGTTTGCTTATGTTAGTTCGAATTTTTTATATGGTTTTTTGGCTATAACTCGTCGACTAATTGATATTTTTTAAATCTAGAGACCCGAACAACAATTAAAAAAAAAAAACAAAATAAAAACAAAAAACAAAAAAAAAAATTAATCAAATCAATTTTTTTAAAAATTTTAATTGTTGCACAGGTCTCTAGCAATAATTTGGCTTTTACAGATTTAAAAAATATCAATTAGTCGACGAGTTATAGCCAAAAAACCATATAAACAATATGAAAAAATTCGAACATAAGCAAACGCCGCGATACGGGCCTTCTAATTTAGCCTCTATTTTCACCCCTCACTCTCAGAATCGACCTAACTTTTACTAACCTGAATTTGTTCCACAGTGTTGTCATAGCGTATGTAACTAAATATGGTATATATTAATATATATGGGGACATATATATTTATACAGATCTATATATGACATCATATAAAAAATTTTTGAAAAACTCAAAGCTATAGATAATTATATCCACAAAGATATAGTGTCACATTTGACTATATATAAACATATTAGTCCATATTAAATTATATAATTTCCTATATAACTATTTTTACTCCGGTTATATTAAAATACAGAAAGCACTAAATTCTTGTTCCTTCATGCATAACATTATAATTTTATGCAATAAAATTATAATGTTAAAATGCGCCCGCTACGTTGTTAGCGTGCCTTAAAGTTTAGGGGGGGCTGCGCCCCCCCCCCCCCGACAATTTTTTTTAAATTCGCTTTTTATTTAAAGTACAGTTTTTATATAGTAAAAGCCTTCACCCAGTCACCACAAATAAATAATTCTGCACAACAATGGGTTTAAAATAAATAAATAAATATTTGATCACTTTATCTCATGAAAGCGGATTGTTAGTAATGAATCCATAATAAATTGCAATATACGTGTGTATGTTAAGATAATTTGATAAAGTGCGAACTTAGGTAGATAGACCCGTAAGTAGTTTTGTTCATTTGTGTTTTGAATGAAAATAAATAACGTAAAGCAGGGTTGTTAGCGTGCCTTAAAGTTTTTTTTTTTAATTCCAGTTTATGTAAAGGTAGACCTGGCAATTCAAGTAAATTCACAAATTCAGTTGGAAAATTTACTGCGTCGGTTTCTTCCACCGGTGCTTCGTTACCTGAAGTTTAAATATCGGAGTATATAAGTTCCATTCCTTTTCTAAGGTTTTTACTCTTTTAGAAAATTTGTTTAACTTTTTGGAGAGTATGTTTCAATGCTACATAAGTTTCATATTCTGTGGATAGTGTTTGAACAGGTAATTCCCTCTTCCAATCCATTTGCATTGTCTGTAATTTCAATTCCACTCGTTCAACGTTTATATCCATTTCATTCCACTTGTGTAGTGTTTCAATTCCACTCGTTTCCTATTTAGTTTCTTAATTTTAGTGTTCCATATACACTTGTTCTTTAAGTTTTAGGTTTCTAGCTAAAGACGCAGACGTTAAGAGGGGGGGGGGGGGCAATTTTCCCCTTTTAAACCACCATTTTTACCACGTTCCTGTCCAAAGTCCTAGAAATGCCTTGTCGATAAGTTAGCCCATACTCCAAGGAAAACATATTATATATTACAGGTTTCTAGCCGAAGGGTTCGGTTAGGCCATCAAGGGGGAGAATTATTCCGTTTTTACCCCTCCCGATAGGAATTTCCAAAAATTCCGTCTTAGAGGACGTCTGCGTTGGAGGAGGAACCTACTACATACATAATTTTAGGTATCTATATCCAGCAGTTTGGCCAGGCCGTCAAGGGGGACGTTTTTTCCCTTTTTACCCCTCCCGATATGAATTTACAAAATACCATCTTAGGGGACGTCAACGTTGGAGAAGGAACCCAAATACCGAATTTAAGCTCCCTTGTTCTAGCAGTTTGGCCAAGCCGTTAAGGGAGAGACTTTTCCTGTTTTTGACCCTACCTGTAGAAATTTCCAAAAATCTCATCTTAGCGGATGTCTACAATAGAGGAGGAACTTTAATACCAAATTTCAACTTCCTACCTCCAGCGGTTTGGGCAGGCCTTTAAGCGGCACTTTTCGCTTCATTAATCCCCAATTTTGCAATGTCCCTGTCCAAAAAGCACCTTCCTGGTAAGTGAGCCCATACTCCAAGTAACATACTATTACTATTTATGCCCCTCTCGGTAGGAATTTCCGAAAATCCATCGACAGGGAATTTCAGCTTCCTAGTTCCAGCAGTTTGAGCAGGCTGTCAAGGGGGACATTTTTATTTTTTTGTCCCTCCCAGTTGGAATTAGGCTGGAAGAGGAAACTAAGTACCGAATTTCAGCTTCCTAGTTCCAGCAGTTTGGACAGGTCGTTAAGGGGCAACTTTCCCTTTTTGAGCCCCCATTTTATAACGACCCTGTCCTAAATTCAAAAAAGTGTCTTTCTAATAAGTTAGCCCTTACTCCAGGGACCCACATTTTAAGTTTCTGGTTTCTAGCCGAAGGGGTTTTTACAGGCCCCCAAGGTGTGGCTTTTCTTCTTTTTGCCCCTCCCTTTAGGAATTTACAAAAATTCCATCTTCACGGCTATCTGCGATGGATGAGGAACATTCATACCAAATTTCAACTGCATTGCCTAAGCGGTTTGGGCAGGCCGTTAGTAGGGACATTTTTCCCTTTCAACCACCATTTTTACTATGTTCCTGTTCCAAAATAGAAAAATTACGTTGCCGGTGAGTTAGTCCTACTCCAAGGAATACATAATTAAAATTTTAGGTTGGCCAGGCAAAGTGGTTTGGGCAGGCACTTTTCCAATTTGTGAGACTGTTTATGGGTAGACTTTTCCCCTTTTTGCCCGTTCCGGTAGGAATTTCCAAAAATCCCGTCTTAGCGCACGTCTATGCCGAATACCAAGAAACCTTGTTTTAGTGGAGATATCCGTGGGGGAGGGAAAAAAGTAGTTTTTTTGAAATTATATATTATTTTAAATGGTACTTTTTGGAAAAACGAAATTTTTTGGAAAAAGATACTTTGTTTTTACAAAGTACTTTTTTTGGAAAAGGTATTTTTTTTTAAAAAGATACTTTTTTTGAAAAAGGTATTTTTTTGAAAAAATGTATGTTTTTTGGGAATGTAACACATTTGATCCGAATTCAAACCAGTCTTCTTCAATGTCAAAACTAGACTCTCCATTTATTTATTATCTTATTTTATTAGACTATCAATAACTAACAATGTACTAAAATACTTATCAGGGATGGTTATTCATTACACCTCCCTTTTTATACAAAAAAGGAAGAAATAAACAAGGGGTACCAGGCTTGTTTAATTCTTGCTTTTTCGAAACTTAAATTACAATTTTTAATTATAAACATAATATATATTTTCTGTTTGTTATACAATCAAAAATATTTAGATAGTTAGAATTATATAAACCAATTTTAATAGATTTAAATTTTATGTCTTATACAAAAATAATAAATTACTACTAGTAATTAATACTAGCATTTTCTTCCTCTTCCTTTTTTTTTTCTTTAATTTAAATTTTTCATTAAATTCAATTTTCCTATATTTATTTTACAAAATATGATATAAAAAATTATTATTAATTTGCTTTTGTTTCAATTAAGGTATGTAGAAATGATTTTAATCTAAAGTTAAAGAATTACAAAAATAAGTTTTACAAAAATGTATCATAACCTTTCTTTGTTTTTATACTTTTCTTATCCTATTTTTATGAATTGTTTTTTCCTTTTTTGTTGTTTTATCATATATTGTTACATTACAATTGTCGATTTTTTTGACTATAAATGGGCCTTCATAAATACTCTTGAACTTGTCGTATGGCTGTTTCCGTATTAAAATATGATCATTAATTTCCAACCGTAATGGTCTTGCATGTCTGTCATAAATATCTTTATTACGTATTTTATGTTTATCTATTAAATCCCTTGCCAATTGGTGTGTCCTCTGTAACCTAAATTTAACTTCTTTGCTGTAATTTTCTATGTTATATATTGGATCAATTGGCTTATGAACTTCGGTAGGAAGCGATGGAATTCTACCGAACACTAATTCATAGGGTGAAAATTTGTTATCGAATACCGTGTTTGATGTGGTATTATGGTAAAATGTAAAGTACTTTAAATAGGTATCCCAGTCGGAAATATTCTCATTTATGTATGACCTAAGGTATTCATTAAAAACCCTGTGGTTACGTTCTACCGTTCCCACTGTTTCATGATGGTAAGCCGTTGAAAATTTTATTTTTATTTTTAAAAATTTACATAATTCGATTAATACTTGGTTTTTGAATTCCGTACCCAAGTCAGATTTAATAGTATTCATTGAACCGTAAGTTAAAATAAAATGTTCAAATATTGCGCGAGCCACAGTGTTAGCAGATTTGTCGGGTATTGCTATTGTTATCAGATATTTTGTAAGATCACACATTAGAGTCAACGCATATTTGTTGCCATAATTGGATTCAGGTAATGGACCAATTGTGTCTAAAACTACTACATCGAAAGATTGCATAGGTGTTGGTGTCAATATAAGTTCCTCTATATTTCCTGGTCGTACCTTGTTATGTCTACATTTGTCGCAATTTTTCACAAAAGTTGCTATATCTTTTGTCATGTTTTTCCAAAAATATTTCGTTCGTAATTTTGCGTATAACTTCCTGCGTCCACAATGCCCTCCTAAAAGTGGATCATTATGATAGACAGTCATGAGTTTTTCCTTTTCGCTTTTCCCAAGTACTTGTTCAATTGGTTCAGTTAGTACGATTTCTATATCTTTTAAAAATTTTATGCAGTGGTCTTTCAACTTTTGTAAACTGCAAATAGTAAAAAATGTATCATCTTTTGGCCATTCTATCATGAAAATATTCTGATTGACGGCTTCTCTTTGGAGCCTCGAAAGCACATCGTCTAGATTCAATGTTTCGTTATCAATTAGAAAATTTAAAGATAGTACAATTCTAAATTTTTTATAAATGTTAATGCGTAATTTTGATAATTTGTTATTATTATAGAAAAGCTCAGATCTGATTTTTGGTATTTTCTTTGAAAATTCATGTGAAAATTTGTCATATATCGGTACTTTCTCTACGTTAGTTTTTGCTCTTGGTGTCTCGTCTCGGATTCGTTTCGACATTCCGCGAGTTTTTACTACAAAAATATCCTTGTCCGGATTCTTTAAATCATCTATCGGGATTCGCGACAATGCGTCTGCAGCTACGTTGTCCTTACCCTTTATGTGTTCTATTACAAAATTGTATTCGGATAATTCCAATCTAATTTTTGTTAACTTCGACGAAGGATCCTTGATGTTGAACAAATAAACTAAAGGTCTGTGATCCGATCTTACTTTGAACTCCATACCATAAACGTATGGTCTAAACTGTGTTATCGCAAAGTGAATGGCTAGAAGCTCTTGTTCGATTGTAGGTTTTTTCTGTTCTGCGTTATTGAATGATTTTGACGCAAAGTAAATGGGTAAGTCATCTCCATCAAAATCTTGGCTTAGAACCGCTCCGCAACCTAATTTTGATGCATCGACTGTTATAATAAATTGTTTTGTAAAGTCTGGGTACTGTAGCAAAGTAGGAGATTTTAAACTCAACTTTAAACTCTCAAAAGCCTTTTGACATTTTTCATCCCAACTGAAGTGTACATTTTTACGTGTAATATAATTTAGAGGTGCTGCCAGTAAGGCAAAATTCCTAATGAACCTCCTATAGTAGTTCGCAAAAGCAACAAAACGTTTGACTGCGTCTTTGTCAGTTGGCACAGGATATTTTTCGATTGTCTTGATTTTTGAATCATCCGGTAGGAGACCTTCAGATGTGCATTTATGGCCTAAAAACGTGACCTCAGGTCTGAAAAAATTACACTTATAAGGATTGATCTTTAAATTAAATTTTCTAAAGATGTCAAAAACGTCTTTCAGGTTTTTTAAGTGATGTTGCATACTGCAACCAATGACAATTATGTCATCGACATACAAAAAAGCTTGGTCTGGTGACAAACCCGAAAAGGCGATAGACATCATCCTAGAGAATGAGTTAGGAGCAATGTTTAGTCCGAATGGTAGGACTTTCCATCTAAAAGAACCTGAATTTGTGCTGAATGAGGTAATATCTCTAGATTCAGAGTGGAGTGGAATTTGGTGAAAACCAGAATATAAATCGAGTATCGAAAAGTGTTTGGCTCGTCCTAGGTTATCTAAAATATCGTCAACTCTTGGGAGTGGAAATTTGTCGGCTATCAATTTTTTATTGACTCCTCTATAATCAACGCACATTCTATATGCCTTCTGTCCATCAATGCTCTTTTTTGAGACTAAAATTAGTGGGCTGTTGTAATTCGATTGGCTTGGTTCAATTAAATCGTTTTTCAATAAATTCCTCACTTGGGTATCGATTTCTTGTTTCTGTGAATGTGGCATTCGATAATTTTTCACATAAACTGGAGTGGAATCGTTCAGTCTTAGCCTTTGCTCATAAAAATTATTAACGGTCATTCTGTCGTCTTTTAATGCAAAAATGTCGGCATATTGTTCGCAAAGTGGCATTAATTGTTTTTCTACTTCTTTTGGCATTTGACTTTTCAATAATTCTTTTACTCTAACAGTACGTTCAACTTCCGGTTTGATTTCATTAAATGTGTAAATGTTATAATTTGTAAGCTTTTCTGACTTTATATTACAATTTTCTATGCATTTGAATTTATCGGTTACATTAACTAGTTTCAAAATTGGTGTTTTCGAGTCAACTATGCATCTGCATGTAAATACTCCTTCGCAAATTTCCTGTGTGTCTATAAAAACTGGTTCGGTTACATTTCCTAATTTAAATAATCGAAAAACCTCGCATCTTGGCGGTATTATGCAATTTTCATCGGTTGTGCCATGTTTTATAGGAATTTTTAATCTATTATTGTCGTACCAAAACGAAATTAACATATTTTCGTAGTTAATGTTGCATCTGTATGCTTTGAGGAAATCTTTACCCAATATTCCATCGGATGGAATATTGAAATCATCGTCAACAACGTGTAAAATTTGAGGAATGAAATAACTTTGAACAATGAGGTTGGTGCAAATTGTACCTAATGTTGAAATGGACTGTGTTGTCACGCCCGTAATATTTATAATTTTACTTTTATCTAGTTTGATATATGGTTTTATACGTGAGACTTTTATCAAAGATATGTCCGCTTGAGAATCGACTAAAAAACTGTTGTATTTGTTTGACCCTGTACATGTTAAATTTACGTAGTCTGAAAAGTTTAGGTTTAGGCTGTAAACTGATTTGGTTGGCAGGTGGCCATTTTCAGTTATTATTGGAGATGCAGTTCCCCCAGCATTTCCTGCTGAGGGGCCTCTGCGTTTAAAGGCAGAGCCCTTGAATTACTAAATGAATTGGTTCTATTGTTTCTGGAACGACTATTGCCACGGTTTGAAAAATTATTTCCCTGAGAGTTATTGTAGTTATAATTCCTGTGGTTATTGTAATTACCTCGGTTTGTGTTATTGTAATTACCTCGGTTGGTATTATTGTAATTACCTCGGTTGGTAGAGTAATTATTAACACGTCTATAACTATTACCTCGATTGAATTTGTTATTATAATGATTCCTATTGGAAAAATTATTTGGATTGTTTCTGCGCGACTGGAAAGATAGAATTTGTCGTTCGTTTGACTCATTCGTCTGTTCCACGATTAACTTCGCCACGACATCTCTTGGATCAGTAAATGATGTCGATGCTAGGATTGATTTCACTAGGTCAGATCTGGCGTTCAGTCGGCATACGCTAACCGTTTGTTCGACTGACATTTCATGTGCTTTTAACTTCGTGATTCCTTCCATAACGAGTGATCTTTCTAGAGCATCCGCGAGCTCTTCGGCTTGCTTCGCAAAATCTGAATAATTGTTATTTCTTATTTGCAAGGCCGCAATTTTCCCCGCAACTACCTTTGAATTTTCCGGTTTTATCCTATTCCTCAGAGCGTTTTTTATTTCGTCAATTGTAACTACATTTTCTGGTAAAGCTTCGCGAGCTTTGCCTTCTAGTTTTGATTTTACAAATGATACAAAAGTAAATCCTAGGTCATCGTCTGTTAAATCTTGAATTAAATTGACCTTGTCCATAAAGGATTCTAATCCAAGCGGATTTCCGTCATAATTTTCTCTTATTATATTAGCACACATGCTAATAAAGGATTTTTTCTTGTCCAAGGTAGCCATTTGTATCTCTGATTCCTGTGATTTAATATTGTTATTTACCTTTTCCTGTGACACTTCCCCTTCCGAATCTGATCCCTTCATTACTTCTTCATCGACTAATTCAAATGAATAAATGTCCTGAGGAACTTTTATCCTACAATTTAACTTCTCAAAACATATAATTAGTAGTTCCCTACAGTGAATTATCTTGTTGTATGTTTCTTTTTGTTTCGAAATCGGTAGCGCAGATTTATGCAACCCAGTATATGACAAAATCCTATTGTAATTATCAATTAGTAAGTGAACATATTCGTTTATTTTTGCTTCATTTGTGGATAGGGGTCGATTTTGCAAAATTCGCTTTTTTATTTTATAAAAACTAGAAATTAATTCGTTAAATTTCTCTTTGTAAAATTCTGACATTGGTTAAAATTTAACATTCTTTTTTCTACTCGATTCGCGGTCAATATAATCGTTACATGAAACAAATCCAACGAATACATTCTTTTAATTACCATTCTTAAAGTTTGTTTTTTTTTCTCTCTTGTTTTTTCCTTGATTTTACTTTAATATATAGAATTTAATTTTACCATACTCTCATCTGAAAAATCGAACTGGTTTTAAGAGAGTTTCAGTGCAAAATAGCAAAACGTAAAAAGGTGGTATTTTAATTAATTATTTTTATTTGTTTTTAAGTAATTTTAATTAAATTGAAAAGTACACTTATGTTGTTTGATATGTTCTTCGCTTTAGTTTTGTATAATTAGCACAAAATTTTGGCTTATTAATATTAAAAAAACGCAATATAACACTAAAAACTGTTTCTCTTACAACCATTTGGCATATACAATTAAAGAGCAGAAGAGGCTGGTGGTAGTTGATTTAACTATTTAACTATTTGCTTGTTTTATTGTTTTTTTTTTTTACTTTTTCATTTTCTTTCAATTTGTAAAATATCAATTTACTAAGAGAATCGTTATTTTAATTCTTATTATGTTGTTATTTTATTCTCTTAACTTTGTATTTCTTGTATGTATTTTATACATACATATATATCTTTTTTTCAAATATCTAAGAGAAAAATAGAGTACTTTTCAAAATATTGTTTGTTCTCTATAGTTTTACAGAAAAATTCAAAGAAAAAAATTTTTCCACGTTTTGTTTTCTTTCTTTTGATTTTACCAGTGGGTTTCTATACCACTCTTCCTTTGTTAACATTTACTCTTTATATTTGTTCGTGAAGTCGGGAAAGAAAACTAAAACATGTTGGTAAGGTAGTTAAGAGAAAAACTGTTTTGGAAGAGCATTTTGAGAAACATTTTTTCGTTTTTTTTCTAAATGTTTTACTCTAAATATTGTGTATTTATTTAAGAGAATAATATAATTAACGTTGTAGGTTTTTGTTGTTTTGTTTTTTTCCTGACTAGGAATATGTGATAATGAGAAATATATGTAAGTATAAATGTAATACTAACGTTTGGTAACAGGATTTAATAATAATTACATGAAATTGTACATGATAATATTTATAATAATTTATAATATTTATAATAATTACAATAATTTCAATAAGATATTCATAATATACGTTTTTTCATATTTACGCTTTAACGCCTCCGTCGCCGCTGTGGATGTGGTTGACAATGGCGTTGACGTTGTTTTAAAGATGATTTTGTTGTTTTTGTTGTTACTTGTAGTTTTCATTGCTGCTAAAGATAGTTGTTAGTTGTTGTTATGGTGTATTTTGTTGTTAAACAATTTTGTAAATTTGTAGTAATTTTATTTAATAATGACGTTGTTAATGTTGTTTTAAATATCCAAACTACATGACCAACAATTGAGTTTAAAACTTTTTGCTGTTTTCGATTTTTTAAATTTATTTCACTTTAAAACTTTTTCAGTTTTTTTTTTTTACAAAAAATAGTTTATTTTTGTAAAATTATTTATAACAAAAAAATTATTTATTTTTTACAATCTATTTGTTATAGTCTGTAGTTTGCTGCCTTTTGTTTTTGTAAAAATAATTATTGATTTAGATTTTTCCAATAAATTTTTATTTAAACCCCACTGTTGTGGTATGTATGATTGGTTTAGTGTTTGAAAAGGAAAATGATTTCTTCTTGTTTTAGTTTGTTGTTTAATATTAAAAAAAAAAGTTTTTGGTTGTTGTTTATTTCCACTTTTTCTACTGTGTTCTTTATTTTTTGTTAAAAACTTTTATTAATTCTCACGAAATATTCTTATTTTGGTTGTATTAAACCTTTGCGCACGAAGTTTTTAACCGTTCACATGAAAGTCCCAAAGTGAAGTGTTTAAATGAACGCGCCAAAAGTTAACAACTACCAAACGTTATTCTGTTTACTGACACATCACTTGATTGTTTCTTCGTCTCCCCTTTTGCCGTTCACTTTTCCCTCTTCTGTGTTGATCATGTTGATGATGCAGGTGTTGTCGTTTAACAGTTCTTTTTTGTTATAGATGTTTTATTGTTCTAACTGTTGTTTTTTGTTTTAGTTT
The DNA here is from genome assembly GCA_949987735.1 of Leucophora obtusa. Classification (NCBI taxonomy): domain Eukaryota; kingdom Metazoa; phylum Arthropoda; class Insecta; order Diptera; family Anthomyiidae; genus Leucophora; species Leucophora obtusa. Next base: position 167,738,811 of record OX465295.1, on the reverse strand, counting down.
TGGCAAAGTTTTGCCCTTGAAAAAAAATTCTTTAAAATTTTTCCTTCTTTTTTTAAAATTATATGTACAGTTGCGTTTTAGTTTGTAAGTTTTAGTTTTTAACTATTTTTTTTGGTTTTTTTTCCCGTTTTTCAAAATCCTTAAATTTTTCCAATTTTTTTTAAACAAATTTTCTTTTTAATACATATATATTTTCCTCAATTTTTTATTACAAATTTTCTTTCATTTTCATACTTCATTAATAGTTTTTCCCGAGTTTTGAATAGTTTTTTTTTTATTTTAATTTATTAAACTCGTACACTTTTTATTTATTGTTTTTCTAATCGTATTTAACGATATTTTGTTTTAGTTTTCCAAATAATTTTCAATATCTTGTTTTTCTTTTTACACTAAACTTTTTTCACTCTTAACTTATATGCCGGTTGACAAAAAAAAAAAATGAATGTCACGGTCGCCATGTAACACATTTGATCCGAATTCAAACCAGTCTTCTTCAATGTCAAAACTAGACTCTCCATTTATTTATTATCTTATTTTATTAGACTATCAATAACTAACAATGTACTAAAATACTTATCAGGGATGGTTATTCATTACAGGAAAAGGAACATTTTTTTAGAAAAAGGTACTTTTTTTTGGAAAATGTACTTTTTTGAAAAAGGTATTTTTTTGTAAAAATGTGTGTTTTTTGGGAAAAGGGTCCTTTTTTGGAAAGGTACTTTTTTTTTGGAAAAGGTAAATTTTTTTTGAAAAAGGTACATTTTTTGGAAAAAGGTACTTTTTTTAAAAAAGTTACTTTTTTTTGGAAAAAGGTATTTTTTTTGGAAAAAGGTACTTTTTTAAAGGAATTTTTTTTGGAAAAAGGTACTTTTTTTGGAAAAAGGTACTTTTTTCGGGAAAAGGTACTTTTTTTGGAAAAAGGTACTTTTTTTGGAAAAGGGTACTTTTTTTAGAAAAAGGTACTTTTTTTAGAAAAAGGTACTTTTTTTAGAAAAAGGTACTTTTTTTGGAAAAAGGTACTTTTTTTGGAAAAAGGTACTTTTTTTGGAAAAAGGTACTTTTTTTGGAAAAAGGTACTTTTTTTTGGAAAAAGGTACTTTTTTTTGAAAAAGGTACTTTTTTGGAAAAAGGTACTTTTTTGGAAAAAGGTACTTTTTTTTTGGAAAAATGTACTTTTTTTTGGAAAAGGGTACTTTTTTTGGAAAAAAGTACTTTTTTTGGAAAAAGGTACTTTTTTTTGAAAAAGGTACTTTTTTGGAAAAAGGTACTTTTTTTGGAAAAAGGTACTTTTTTTGGAAAAGGGTACTTTTTTTGGAAAAAGGTACTTTTTTTTTTGAAAAAGGTACTTTTTTTGGAAAAAGGTACTTTTTTTGGAAAAAGGTACTTTTTTTGGAAAAAGGTACTTTTTTGGGAAAAAGGTACTTTTTTTGGGAAAAGGTACTTTTTTGTCCCCTTTTTGCCCCTCCCGATAAGAATTTCCAAAAATGCCTTCTCAACGGACGTCTACACCGGTCGAGGAACCTACATACCAAATTTCAACTTCATAGCTCCAGCAGTTTGAGCAGGCCGTCAAGGGGGAGACTTTTTCCCCTTTTTGCCCGTCCCTGTAAAAATTTCCAAAACTCCCGTCTTGGTGGATGTCTACGATAGTGGAGGAACCTTTATACCAAATTTCAACTTCCTACCTCCAGCGGTTTGGGCAGGCCGTCAAGGCGGGCCTTTTTCCCCTTTTTAACCCCCATTTTTACAACGTCCCTGTCAAAAATTCCAGAAAGTACTTTCCAGAAAAGTTAGCCCATACTCCAAGGAACACATATCTTAAATTTCAGCTTTCTAGCCAAAGGGGTTTTAGCAGGCCGCCAAGGGGGAGACTTTTCCCCTTTTTGCCCGTTCCGGTAGGAATTTCCAAAAATCCCGTCTTAGCGGACGTCTACGCCGAAAGAGGAACCTACATACCAAATTTCAACTTCCTAGCTTCAGCGGTTTGGGCTGGGCGATGTTGAGTCAGTCAGTCAGTCAGTCAGTCAGTCAATCAGTCAGTCAGTCAGTCACGTTATTCTTTTATATATAGAGATTATATAATTTTAATCAATAATTATTGATTAAACATGCCCATTCCACAGCACAGTGGAAAAACTGATATAAATATTTTCAAGCTATTCAACTAACAATACGTGCATATATTGAGTCAACAGTTTTCTGTTCAAAGCAGTAAATTTTTACCGGTTACCTCAGAATCGATTCCAGAACAGGTGCTTTTACCATATATAACTGATTCCCAAATGTATAAGAGGTTAATCACAACTGTGTCGATTGTCGACCGACGACAGCAAAAGTCGTCGCGATTAATTTAAATTCAGCGACAATCGACCGTCGACATTTGTTGACGTTTAGAAAAAAATTAAAGCAAAACAAGAATCTGTTTGTATTTTTTTTCGCCACAATTCTTCACCAATTCAATTCGTTTTCCATTAATTCTTGTTGTTTTACATTTTTTTCTATTTAATTTTGCTTTTTTGCGGTAAATTATGCATTTTTATTTTCAATTATATTTCTTCTGTCAAAAAAATAATTTTTTTGTAAAGAAAGTACGAATTTTTGCAACTCTAATACGAATTTCTGCAACTCTGTTCCCTTAATTAGTTAAAAATATGGCAACTATTTGACAAATATTTTGAGTGTGTATTAGTGTGTCGTCAAGAAAATAGAATAGATTCTATTACGACGACAAATCGCCGGACAACATGGCGACATTTTGCTTCCCATACAAAATATATGAAAAAGCACATGTCGTTGTCGTTATCGACCCAGTTCTGATTAATCTCTAAGGCTTCACTGTCCAAGAACCTGTTCTAGTTTGGAAGAAAAGAATCTATTGCTTTTATGTTAAATATGTGCTAATCAGACCTGGGGGATTTCAACTACATTTCAATTATAATTACCCGAGTAAAACAAATTATATATAATCATATGTGCATATTATTAAAATATATAATTAGACATGTCGTTATGTATATCCATATATAATTATATATGACGTCTTTTTCCAAAATTTTTCTTTATATTATGCCATATATAATTTCATCTACTTAGATATCGGTCTTAACAATATTAGATATGATTATATATTATATAGCATGGCTGATCTTAAATCCGAAAATTGCGTATATAGTTATACATAGAGATATATCTTAATATATATGGTGGCATTTTAGCAATATATAGTTATATATGGTAACATTTAAACAACCCGACTAAAAAAGTTTTCATATAATCTTATATGATTTGATATAATAATAAATGTTTATGTGCGTGGCTTTATATAATCGTATACATTTGTATTAACACTTTGGTTTTATAAATATGTTTAATATGACGTTATATAAATCATATGCGATTTGGTCTCCAGCCATATATTAAGAGATCTGCGATATAGTTTATATATAATTATATATAATGGCGTATAAGCTTCTATAAACAATCTTATATCAAAATTTATAACAAAGTTAATATAAAATTGTATTAATTTTATATATACCATAATTATATCTGACATGATATCTAATTATACAAAATTTTATAAAGTTTAATTGCACTATAAAACTTAAGAAAAAAAACTTAGAAATTGTGGATCTGGTTTTGAATTTTGCACTTTGACATATAAATTAATGTTTATAATTGAATTTAATAATTTATTTTTCAAATATTTGCAAAATAATTTTTATTAAAATAAAAATAATTTTAAAGAAATACGTAAGGAAAAAAAGTTTGTTCATTCGAAAGAACAATTTTTATTTTTAAATTTAAGAATAAAATTTAGACAAACATATGTTGAAATAAATACGGTTTAAGTTCAGTTTTTTTTTCGGTGAAAAAAAAAAATTAATTGTTAAAGTTAATTTTCTTATTTTATAAGAAAGGCACACATTTTGTCAGAAAGAACAAAACTCTTAAACTAGAAAATGTTGTTCCGACAAATTTTTGTAATGTTGAGTTAAACTGAAAATTTATTTTGTTAGCTATTTCCAAGTTTATCAGCAAAAATTTTTCTAAACAACTTTTTCTAGTTCTGAATTTTGGTCTTTCTTGAAATAAAACAAAATAAACCACATTTTTAAATAAGGATTTCAGTTACAAACTGCATTAATCTAGTCCTAATTTCAAACATCTTTCCATCAATAAAATTTTTCTGTATTGCATCAAAATACCAAAGATCGACCAAGACCCACTTTGTTAGCCAAACTGTTCTGTCGGGCATTAGTATTTAATTAGAATGGAAATAAGTGAGCTCAACAATAGTTACTAAAATTTTATTTGAGAATTTTCATCAAATTATAAGTATATTAGGGCGGGTCGATTTAATAATCGCCCATGGCTCAGTGAAAATCGTATTCTAGGGATCAAAATAAGAAACTTTGCCGAAGAAACCATACCTCTAAAACGAATTCTACTACCCCCCAACTGTTGACTTTTGTCCCGTAGGGTCAAGTTTTGAAAAATCCCACTTTGACCCATTTAGAGTGCCCCAATCGAGTCCAAATGTATGACCGACCCCCACTAACTTTGGAGGGCCGATCCACCCATGCCAGTGCCACAACCCCTGGAACTCCCCTGGGGGGTTCCCCATACAAACATTTTAAAAAAATCACCATTTTTGGCACTTTATTTTATTATTTTTTATTTATTTTATTTATTTTTATTATTTTATTTATTTTTTCTCTTTAGAAATTTATTTAGTCAGAACATATGTAAATGAAAAAATTAATTTAACTTAGTAATAGAAAAGAAAATAAAAAAAATTACTGTTTGAAGTCTTTTTTGCTTTCAAGTCTGGGCAATTTCGCACGGCTCTCTAATGTCGTCACCATAACAGCCTCTACATTTTCCGGTATAACTCGTTTGGAAACGCTAGCTAGCAATTGAACGTGTCGTTCTGTTGCAGGTCGTAAAATAGGTTGTGTGGGTTTTTTAAGCCACCACAAGACACAGCTGCATGTCGTAAACTTACTTAAGCTAAATCGGTTACAGGTAGAATTGAGCATAAAATTATCATAAAGGATTTTCCAGAAGTAATAAAAGGCGCACTTGCTTAACAGAATTTGTGGTCAGATTAACGTTTAATTTACATGTAAGTACTTTATGGGCAGTTTTGACAACAAAATCGGTTACAGGTAGAATTGAGCATAAAATTATCATAAAGGATTTTCCAGAAGTAATAAAAGGCGCACTTGCTTAACAGAATTTGTAGTCAGATTAACGTTTAATTTACATGTAAGTACTTTATGGGCAGTTTTGACAACAAAATCGGTTACAGGTAGAATTGAAATTACCATTTCATTCTTATTACCTCGTCTCCTAGACCATATATAACGCAACAGTTTTTGTGAATGCATTAAGTCGTTGTGAAGAACTCGAAGTGTGAAGTGCTAATTTGAGATAAAAAAATATTTAAAAAAAAATCATTCCAAATCAAGAAGTTTACAATGAATCCACCATCCTCTACACCGCAAGATGAAGCAATAACAACATCAACAACTATCGAAAACCCAATGAGTCATATACCCAGGCATGATGTTACTGTTTTTGGTGTGTCTACTGATTTGACTGATCTTAATTTACCAACTCATCTGGATATCTTGAGATATTATTTTTACTTGAGCGAACAAAAAAAGTTGTCCTATAAAGCATTCACTATTCAAGTACAAGATATTTGGGAAAAACTTGGTATGGAAATAATGCTGAAAAAAAGTGTATGTAATAAATTGAATAGATTGCTTCACAAATATCAAGAGCAAATCAAGAGAAGAAACAAACCCCAACAATTTACAGAGTATGTAAAATCTCTGGAAACAATTTTTTTCATTGGAACATGTAAATGCGATTTGAAGGCAGCTCCATGTGCATGCGGTTTGGTTCCCGAACGCCTCAAAGAGTTTATGCACGATCAACATAATCAGAGAAGTCTAACAATGGATGGATTTGCGATGGAAATTGAAGAGCAAGGAGCAACGTCTATGTCATCAATGCCAACATACCAAGATCCCGATGATTCAACATACGCACCGCCACCGGTTCAAGAAGATTTGGATATAAGCACAAGTTCACAATACACACAGAGATACGATTGTTTTAACTTTGCCTTGGTATGTGACAGATTTGGCGTGCCTGATAGAGTAGCATCAGCAATGGGAACAGCTCTTTTCCAAGATTTTAAAATGAAAGATATCCATGGCAAACCTCTCATCATGGATAAATCGAAAGTTCGCCGAGAAAAAGAGAAATGCAGACAAGAAGTGCTTCGCAAACGGTTAGATGATACCAATTTGTTAGCATTTTCATTCGATGGCAGAAAAGATGATACTTTAACGAGAGATACAATTGATGAGAAGTATCATACTAGAATGGTAAAAGAACCTCATCTTGTTATTTTGAGAGAACCGAATTCTGAATTGATTGGTTACGTAAGACTGGAACATGAAACCGCTGAATACAAAACAACCAAATTAAATGATTTTTTCAACGATAAAAATATATCACTGGATGCATTAATTGGCATATGCACTGACGGTGAGCCAACAAACACTGGCCCAAACGGTGGAATTATACGACGATTCGAATTGCTGTTAAAAAGACCATTGCATTGGTTCGTTTGCCTTCTACACTTCAACGAACTTCCGTTTCGGCATTTGTTTGAAGCTTTGGATAAATCAACCAGCACTGGACCAAGATCGGCAACCGGAAAATTGAGCCGTCAAATCGAAACTTGTGAAACTCTTCCGGTAAGTTATTGCTATCACTCATTTATTATAATTGTCAACCGTTTTTAATTGTTTTATTTTTATATATTTTCAGGTGGTGGACGGCTTTCAGAAAATTGAGTTGAAAAATATGCCCCCTGCTCTAGAAAAAATTGAATTTTCCACCGATTCCAAGTACTTATACGACATGGCCCATGCAATTTCTAGCGGCGTGGTTTCAGTGGATCTGGCAAACATCAAACCAGGGAAAATTGTACCCTCTCGGTGGCTCACCACGGCCGCTAGACTATTACGATTATATGTGACAACGGAAAATCCAGATGCAAATTTAAGAATACTGGTTGAATTTATAATTACATGTTATGTGCCAATGTACTTCAATATCAAGTATTACAGCTCTGTCGTGTACGGTAGTAGATTATTTTTCAAATTCATTAGTTGGTCAAGATTTCTAGAACCTCGTTTACGCAAAATTGTCAATAAAGTAATTACAGATAATTCATATTATGCGCATTCGGAAAATATCTTGTTATCAATGTTGTTTGATGATAGCAAAGAAAAGCGCGACTGTGCTATCAAGATAATTCTACGCTATCGAACCGATGTTGACGACCCAACGGGACTTAGAGCTTATAAAAAACCAGATATAAACTTTTATTGCACAAGTTACACGGAAATGATCAATATGAATGACATAAATGACGTATTTGAACCACCATTCACGCGAAGCATTCCATACGATACTTTGAAAGAATATTTAAATCAAGATGATCCACCGTTTAATGATCCAAAAATTCCATCACACATACAAGAAACAGAACGACACGTTCAATTGCTAGCTAGCGTTTCCAAACGAGTTATACCGGAAAATGTAGAGGCTGTTATGGCGACGACATTAGAGAGCCGTGCGAAATTGCCCAGACTTGAAAGCAAAAAAGACTTCAAACAGTAATTTTTTATTTTTTCTTTTCTATTACTAAGTTAAATTAATTTTTTCATTTACATATGTTCTGACTAAATAAATTTCTAAGGAGAAAAAATAAATAAAATAATAAAAATAAATAAAATAAATAAAAAATAATAAAATAAAGTGCTAAAAATGGTGATTTTTTAAAATGTTTGTATGGGGAACCCCCAGGGGAGTTCCAGGGGGTGTGCCACTGGCATGGGTGGATCGGCCCTCCAAAGTTAGTGGGGGTCGGTCATACATTTGGACTCGATTGGGGCACTCTAAATGGGTCAAAGTGTGATTTTTCAAAACTTGACCCTACGGGACAAAAGTCAACAGTTGGGGGGTAGTAGAATTCGTTTTAGAGGTATGGTTCCTTCGGCAAAGTTTCTTATTTTGATCCCTAGAATACGATTTTCCCTGAGCCATGGGCGACCCGGCCTAAAGTATATATATATAATTTTATGCAATTAGATAAACCCATTTTTCGGATCAAATTGTATCAGGTCAGATAACATGCTTATCTCGCTTGATATAATTATATATTCCAATATTCGGATCAAATTAGATATGAACATATATATGGTTTTATATATGGTGATATATGATTATAAAACATCTTTTTTATTCGGGAATATATAACTATATATGGTGCCAGTTAAACTAGATATTATCATACATGGTGTCATTTAAACCATATATTGTTATATATGGTGCCATTTAAACAATATATGGTCATATATGGTACCTCATGATCAATATTTTTAAAACAGTTCCAGGTACATTTTGCACGATGCTCCTATATATAGTGCCATATATATTTATATATGGTGTTATTTAACAATATATTACCATATTTGGTGCCATTAAAACCATATATTATCATATATGGTGCCATTTCAACAATATATGCTCATATATGGTACCTCATGAACAACATTTTTAATTCGGTTCCAGATATGATAATACATGCTACTAAATATAGTGCAATATATTGATATATGGTATCATTTAATAATATATTACCATATGTGGTGATATTTAAACAACCTATTTAAAAATCAAAATATAAATGAATACATGATCATAAAGTTATTTGTACATGATGCATGTATAGTAGAACGACTCACGAAAAAAAGTAAAAAAGTGCCCCCTCAAAATAAACCTTGGTTTGTTTTATGATGATTGCCAAAATATTTCGGGTCTAGGAATGAGATCTCACGATCTCAAAAAAGGTATTTTTTTTAGTTTTTGTAGGAAATTTGCATCTTAGCTGAAGACAACATACTCAATATGGGTATCATATGAAAGTTTTTCAGAGGCGCGTCCAGCGGTATATAAAACATGTTCAAGCATATCCTGACATGTCCTATTATTAAGGATATTCTATTAAAAAAAAAACAAAGTTTTGTACAGTGATATTTGCGATTAAAATGTCAAACTTACATATCATAATCTATAGACGATTTAAGTGAACACGTGTTTCAGATTTTTTAGAAATTCGCGATTTTTCGCGTTTTATCAGAAGTTCAATGTGGTGGCAACAATATGTTCTAAATAGGGCAATATGGATACCAAAACTTTTCTTTTGACGAGTAGATCATCGCTGAGTGGATATAGTTTGGAATTTTGCAAATTCCGTACATTTTGCACGATGCTCTGGACCAATATTTTTTTTATAATTTTTGAGTTATTGCAATTTTCATTTGAATTCAGTATGTAGTTGATGTAAGGTAAAATGCTACTTAACAGAAAAAAATGCATCACGGGTTTTTTTGACAAATTGACTTTTTTTCGCGAAAAAAAATTTTATAAATTTTTAATAATAATTTAAATTCAGATTCTAGTAGATCTAAGGATAAAAATGCAGCTTTGCACAAAAAGCCCAACACGCGCTTTTTTGGCGGAATTTTTTTTGTTGCGAACAACGTATTATAATATTTTATTTAGGGTCAGCCTATATTTAGACTTTTTTTAAAAAAATTACAGACACGCGTATTTCAATAAAATATTATATGATGAATGAGGGGAATGTTTATTTGATCTCTTATTTTGGTAAATGAATGTTCTTTAGTTTGACTATTGATCATAAATTAATATCGCTTTCTGTTTAAATTATTTTCCAATTAAAGAAAGATGATACAATTTTCACAAGTAAATTACAAAGAATAAAAATTTTTTTGAAACAATTCGATTATGCCAGCAAGACAGAATACTTATTTTCGTCTTTTGCTACAAAGCCGTCATCAGTGTCATTCGCCTTGAATGGGTTAATAATTGATAATTGTATACTTATGTCACAGTTGAAAGCATATCAACTATGTTAACAACTCAACTTAGACTAATGCTCTAATGGGCATACCTGGTCATATACGTACATGCATTATCCAATGTATGACCACACATATTTATATTTCCATATATCTTTGGACCCGAAATTTGGGGGTATATGGAATTATATGGTCATATATGATCGTATATGGGCGTATATGAATTATATATGAGAATATATGGTCATATATGAAGATGTACGGTCATATACCCTCAAATTTCGGATCCAAAGAAATATATGAGATCATGTATGGTCATACATTGAATTATTCATGGACGTATATGACCATATATGACTATGTATGATCAAATACAGGTTAATGTATGATCATGTAAGTTCATATATATTTCGATTCTCACATGGGAATATATTATGATATATGGTGTCATTTCAACAATATATTCCCGATTAAAAAAAATTGATCTCGCGCAATATCTAATTATATCCAATTTGATATTGTTTAAGATCTGCTGTAATATCTAGCTGATCCAATTATATCTCAAAATTGGGTGTATCCAATCATATCGTATTAGATCCCATTGTATATATGGGGATAAACTAAGATCAAGTTATTGATTGGATCCAGCACAATTTGATCCAAAAAATGGCACATCGAAAAATGGCATTATATTTGGGTACTACGTAAGATCTCCATTTATTTGGGATTAAATAAGATCCCAGACAGATATTGACAATAGTTCAAAAAATAATACACTGGAAGAGCACTGATTTTATAAAAATTAAAATATTTTGTTAAAATAAGGTTTAAAATCAGAAGGTCTCGATTTCGATACCTTTCACGGCTATGCATATTTTTTATAAAAATGCGCATTCTCCTTGCTGGTCTTATCGAAATTTTTTCAATAATTTTTATTCTTTGTAATTTCCTTGTAAAAATTGTATCATCTTTCTGTGATTTGAAAATAATTTAAACAGAAAGTGATATTAATTTATGATCTTGAGTCAAACTAAAATAACATTCATTTACTTAAAAATAACAGATCAACTAAAAACATTTCCCCCATTCAAAAGAATTTCTTTTTATAAAATTATAATTTTATTTTCTATAAATGTTTTTATAAAATTATATTTTTTTTATTAAATTGAATTTTTTTTTAAAAATAATTTTATTTACATATTTTTAACGCTCTACACCATTTGTAATTGTATCAATTGTTTTTAAGATTTATCAATTGTATTTCAGAAATAATCAATTGAATTTCAGTTTTATCAATTGTATTTCAGAACTTATCAATTATTTTTCAGATTTATGAATTGTATTTCAGAACTAGTCAATTGAATTTCAGTTTTATCAATTGTATTTCAGAAATTATTAATTGTATTTCCGAAATTCACAACTGTATTTCAGAAATTATCAAACTGTATTTCAGAAATTATCAATTGTATTTCAGAAATTATGAAATGTAATTTAGAAATTTTTCTCTATTAACTATGATAAACCATCAACAAGTTCTGAAATAGATTTGATTATTTCTGAAATACAATTAATAAATTTCTGAAATACATTCCATAATTTCCAAAATACATTTAATATTTCTGAAATACAATTAATAGCTTCTGAAATACAGTTAATATTGTAGTTGCTGATGAGTTACCATATATGATGGCACCATATATGACAATATATTGTTTAAATGGCACCAATATGGAGCTTTATATGGTAATATATAACTTAGATTCATCCATATACCATTTGATCCGAAAAATGGCCCGATAAAATTGTATCAGTTCTTATTTGTATCAGTTGTTATCTAATTGCATCAGTTTAGATCTGACCTGATTAAATTATGTGTTAATCAGATGAAATTGTATCAGATTTTTGACCTGATACAATTTTATTGGTTTATATTACATGGTATCAGTTTAGGTCCAAATAGATATAATTGTATACAAAATTATATAGTTATATCCCAATTTTGACCTGATATCAGTTTAAAACTTTGATACAATTGTATAAGGTAAATGTCGGATACAATTATATTTTATTTATGTACAATTTCATCTGATTAACACATAATTTAATCAGGTCAGATCTAAACTGTTACATTTAGATAAAAATTGATTAACAATTGATAAAAATATATCGGGCCATTCTTCGGATGAAACTATATATTTATACAGATATAACTTAATCATATATATGACTATATGTAACTATTTTTCCTCGGGTCCCGAGTAAAAATAGTTACATATAGTCGTATAAAATGCGATGAGGTTATATCTGTATAAATATACTCTTTCATCCGAAAAATGGCCCGATGTAATTGTATCAGTTGTTTATCAGTTTTTATCTAATTGTATTAGTTCAGATCTCAACTAATGAAATTATACATTATTCAGATGAAATTATATCCAATTTTTGACCTGATACAATTTTACCGGTTTATATCTAATGGTATCTGTTTAGATCGTAGTTGGTATAATTTTATATAAATAAAATATATTTGTATCCGACATTTGCCTTATATAATTGTATCAAAGTTTTAAAGCAGATATAATTGCATCAGGTCAAAATTCAGATATAACTATATAAGTTTGTATAGTAATGTATCTATTTGGATCTAAACTAATACCATGCGACATAAACCCATAAAATTGTATCAGGTCAAAAATCAGATAAAATTTCATCTGCTTAATATATAATCTAATCAGTTAAGATCTAAACTGATACAATTAGATAAAATGTGATAACCAGCTGACACAATTATATCGGGCCATTTTTCGGATGAAATGGTATATGGATAACATTATGTTATATATTATCATATAAAGCTCCATATTAATTTTTTTTAATAGGGGTTGTTTAAATGATACGATATATCAAAGTATATGGTACTATATATGGTAGCATATATTATCATATCTGCATCTGTATTAAAAATGTCGTTCATCAGGTACCATATATGAGCATATATTGTTGAAATGGCACCATATATGACAATATATGGTTTAAAAGGCACCAAATATGTTAATATATTTCTTAAATAACAGCATATATAAACATATATGGCACTATATAAAAAATGTTGTTCCTGAGGTACCATATATGAGCATATATTGTTGAAATGGCACCATATAAGATAATATATGGTTTAAATGGCACCATATATGGTAATATATTGCTTAAATAACACCATATATAAATATATATGGCACTATATATGGTAGCATATATTATCATATGTGGAACTGTGTTAAAAATATTGTTCATGAGGTACCATATATGGGCATATATTGTTGAAATTGCACCATATATGATAATATATGGTTTGAATGGCACCACCCAGCAAAATATTGGTAATGATACCTCATTGCTGTCTGCATTACCAATAATGATATATCATTATCTTTTGCATTATTTTGTAATATAAAATAATGACTTCCTATTAACGGCCTATTGTAGTAGTTGCTTTTAAATAGAAAATAATGACTTACTCGCAATAGTTTAAATAAGTACTTTTTGCAAAGTTAAATTTTATACATTTATATTTATTACATGTAAATATGTTTTGTGTAAAATTTTTATGTCAAGTTCTAAAATTACACACTAGCAAAAACTTTAATTTCTCGGAATGTATTTCCTGAAGCTAATAGTATTTGTGTAACTCCTTATTTTTAAGAATCAAGTAAGCAGTCGGATAAGCACTTATAATTCAACTTTTTGTAAGCATGTTTGTAACCACTTATTATTTAAAAACTCATAACTATTTACTTCTCATTTTTTCGTTACCGAGCGGGTAAGCGTGACTACTTATAAAAACGACCACGCCAAACAAAAATAATGAGTTTAGACGCCAAAAAATAAGTTGTGCGGAGCTACGAATTTCTATTATTTAACGACTTATTTGGTAATGAAAGATTTTGCTGGGCATATATGATAATATATGGTTTGAATGGCACCATATATGATAATATATAGCTTAAATAACACCATATATAAATATATATCGCACTATATATAGTACCATATATTATCATATCTGGAACTGAATTAAAGATTTTGTTTATGAGGTACCATATATGACCATATATTGTTTAAGTGGCACCATATATGATAATATCTAGTTTAACTGTCACCATATATAATTATATATTGTTTAATTGATACCATATATAATTATATATTGCTAAAATGCCACTATATATATTAAGATATAGTTCTATATATAACTATATATGCAATAAGATCAACCATGTTATGTAATATATAATTATATATGCCATATCTAATATTATGAAGGCCGATATCTAATTAGATGAAATTATATATGGCATAATATAAGGAAAATTTTTCGGAAAAAACGTCATATATAATTATATATGGATAAACATAACCACATGTTTAATTATATATTGTAATATATGCCACATATGATTATATATAATTTTTTTTACTCGGGTTGTCATAAATGGTACCTCATGAACAACATTTTTAATACAGTTCCAGATATGATAATATATGCTGCTATATATAGTAAACAACATATAGCATATATGGTGCCATTCAAACAATATATTGTCATATATGGTGTCATTTAAACAATATATGGTCATATATGGGAACTCATCAGCAACTACAATATTAACTTTATTTCAGAAATTATTAATTGTATTTCAGAAATAATCAAATCTATTTCAGAATTTGTTGATTGTATTTCGTAGTTAATAGAGAAAAATTTCTGAAATACATTTCATAATTTCTGAAATACAATTAATAATTTCTGAAATACAGTTTGATAATTTCTGAAATACAATTGATAAAATTAAAATTCAATTGACTAGTTCTGAAATACAACTCATAAATCTGAAAAATAATTGATAAATTCTGAAATACAACTGATAAATCTAAAAAACATTGTAACAATTGAAAATAGTGTAGAGCGCCAAAAAGATGTAAATAAAATTATTTTATTAAAAAAATTCAATTCAATAAAAAAAAAATATAATTTTATAAAAAAAATTATAGAAAAAAAAATTAAAATTTTATAAAAATAAATTCAATGTATAAAAAAAAATGCATAGCCGTGAACGGTATCGAGACCTTCTGAGTTTAGACCTTATTTTAATAAAATATTGTAATTTTTATAAAATCAGTGGTCTGCCAATGTACTATTTTTTGAACAGTTGGCAATATCTGTTTGGGATCTTATTTAATCCCAAATAAATGGAGATCTTACGTAGTACCCAAATATAATGCGGGATATAATTTTATCTGTCATTCTTGTGGATAGTTTCAGATGTCAATCCCCAAATATATTGCTGGATCTAATTCGATCTGCCATTTTTCGTATAAATTTAGATCTAAGTTTATCTAAGCTATACATAATTATATCCACAAAGATATAGTGTCACATTTGACTATATATAAATATATTAGTCCATATTAAATTATATAATTTCCTATATAACTATTTTTACTCGGAAATTTTTCTAGTTTTTTGCTTTGTTACGAGGTTATTTTTTGAATATCTCGAAAACTAGAATAGCTACAAAAATGGTTCTTAGCTCGTTTGAAAGAGGATATTTAGCAGTATTAAAAAAAAATATTAGAAAGAAAAATATTGAAAAATAAAAAAAATTAAAAATTTTTCAATTTTAAAAATCCAAAAACTCAATTTTTTTTTTGCTAAATTTTTTTTTTTAATGAAACCTCTAACTGATATCAAAAGATCCTGAAATTTTCAAGAGGGCGTTTTTTTTTAACAACAGAGGCCGCTAAAGTCAAAAAAATTTTGAGCTAAAATAGCACTGCATGACAAAATCTTGACTTAAAAATTAATAGAGCTCTCACCATCAATTCTTTATATCTCGGACATGCTGATTACAATGGCGTACTTTATTTTTCGATCAATGGTACAGATTTTTAGCTAAATGTCTTTAAAGTTTGGCGGTTTTTCATTTAGTTTTTTATATAAAAAAATAGATTTTTTGTGGTGAAATGTAGGCACAGGACCTGTATTCATATTTAGGCTTAAAATTTGATGCATAAAACTTGATATTAAAACCACTGTTCGCGTTTTAGATGGATTTTTGCGGTTTTTTAAGTTTTGAGCCAATTGAATCGCTGAAAGCAAAATCGGCCTTAATAAATGATATGGCTTAGTAAAGAACCATTTAAAAGGAAAATATTTCAATACGAAAAATGTATTCATCTATAGCGGCCTATACGTTAAAATCGCGATTTTTCTAAAATTTTGTATGGTAGCATATCTTTCCAAGATGTCCCCAAAGTCCAACTTTTAGAATAATATGGGATCACCTCTAAAAACTGTTGTTGCAAAATTTCAAGCAAAAAAGTTTCCATTTGCAAAAGTTTTGGCAATAAATACATTTTTTACTGTTTCGCTTCAAATTTTGCAAGAGCAGTTTTTAAAGGTGACCCCATATTATACTAAAAGTTGGATTTTGGGAACATCTTGGAAAGGTATGCTGCCATACGAAATTTTTGAAAAATCGTGATTTTAACAAATAGGCCGCTATAGATGCATTTTTTTTATTGAAATATTTTCCTTTTAATTGCTTCCTTACTAAGGCATTACATTTATTGAGGTCGATGGTACATTCAGCGACTAAAGCCGCTTAAATAGAAAAAAACCATAAAAACCTATATAAAACGCTAAGTAGTGGTTTAAATATCAAGATTAGCACATCGTATTTATATCGTAAATATGGCCATAGGTCCTGTGCTTACATTTTAACACAAACAAATTCATATTAATTGAATTTGAAAATTTTTTTATATAAAAAACTGAATGGACAACCTCCAAACTTTAAAGACATTTAGCGAAAAATCTGTACCATTGACCGAAAAATAAACTCCGCCATTGTAATCAGCACGTCCGAAATATATAGAACTGATGGTCAGATCTCCAGTAATTTTTTGAGTGTCATGCAGTGTAGTTAAACGAAAGTCAAATTTTAAATGCTTTATAAAAAAATTGGCAAAAATTAATTTTTAAAGATAATTCTTTGAAACACGGTGGTTTTGTTACTTACTATATTCGCAATAAGCAAAAATTATTCTAAGTGAAAATTTTTTATAAAGGGTTTTTCAATAAGAGCGCTACAAAACGGTTTTGGATATCAATGAAATTCTTTATTCCTGTGAAAGTACGTTCGATGCCATTATGTATGGAAATCGATGTCTCTTGCATGGCCACCACGGGCACGCTTGCAGAAGTCCAGACGTTGAACCCAATTTTCGACGGTTTTCAAGCATAAATCGGCCGATATTCGTACGAAGTTCATCAATCGTCGCTGGCTTGTTGGCATAGACCATAGATTTGACGTAGCCCCACAGGAAATAGTCCAACGGCGTCAAATCGTACGACCGAGGCGGCCAATCGACTGGACCATTTCGTGAGATAACACGTTCTCCAAACTTGGTTTGCAATAAATTGATTGTGACATTCGCTGTGTAGCTTGTGGCGCCGTCCTGTTGGAACCACATGTCCTCCAAGTCCATATCATCCAATTGGGGCCAAAAATATTTGGTTATCATTGAACGGTAGCGATTCCCATTCACAGTAACGTGCCGGTCTTGATCATCACGGAAGAAGTACGGCCCAATGACGCCGCCGGCCCATAAACCGCACCAAACCGTAATTTTTTCGGGATGCAATGATGACTCATGGAGTACGTGTGGATTGCTGTCTGACCAATAACGCATATTATGTTTATTGACGAAGCCATTCATTATGACGACCATAAATTGGACGTAGCGCTCTTAACGTTGAGGCTACTGACTCCGAATTTCGGTAGTAAATTTTAATAATTTCGACTCGTTGTTGGCTCGTATATCTTTCCATCATAAAATGGCAAACCTTACTGAAGAGAAATGTCAAAAGAGCGGCAAGAAATATGGCGTCGTTTGCTGTCCCTGTCTTTCTACTTTTATAGCGTCCCTGTTGAAGAACCCTTTAGAATAATATTTCGAGACATCGATAACTTTAGACATTTTTTGACTGAAAATCCCAAAGTTGCTTAAGTATAGTAGCCCAGGTGAAAATGTTCATATATTGTCACATATCGTTTCATATATGAGCATATATGGTTTAATGTATGATCATATATGAACATATATGTTATGTATGGAAGCATATATGGGTAAATACATTCAAATATATGAATCCATATATGATAATATACTACATTTATTGATCCATATATTGGTTTATATATTCCATATATCTTCATATATTATTCCATATATGGGTAATGTTTTAAGTTTTTTTTTTTATCATGGGGGGTAATTACGTGAGCGGATTCAAAAAATATTGAAATACTATACATTTGATAATTCCTTAAATACAATTGTCAATTTCTAAAATTCCAGTTTCTGAAATACAATTGATTATTTTCAAAATACATTTGATAATTTCTGAAATGCAATTGCGAATTTCTGAAATACAATTAATAAATTTCTGAAATACAATTTTCAGTTTCTGGAATACAATTCATAATTTCTGAAATACAATTGGTAGTTTCTGATATAGAATTGATAGATATGAAAATCAATTGATAATTTCTGAAAAGCAATTATAAAACTGGAAATAAATTGATTACTTCTGAAATACAATTGGTAAATCTGAAAAGCATTTCATAACTTCTACAATACAATTGATGAAACTGAAATTCAATTGATTATTTCTGAAATTCAATTGATAAATCTGAAAAACATTGATAACTTCTGAAATATAATGATGAATTTTGAAATACAGTTGAAAATGTTGCAGTAAGATAAAAACAGCAAAAATAAAACTGCTAAATTTAGAAAATCTGGAGAAAATTTTTCAAAATTTTAGTAAACTAAAAATGGCTAAAACAAACTGTTGTATCTAAAAAAAAAATTGTTAAATTTTGTTCAATGCAAATATAAGTTTATAAAATCAACAGAAATATTTGCTAAAAATATTAAACTGTTGATTTCAGAAGGCTAGATTTATATTTCCATTAAAAACAAAAAAAGAAAAAGGAACTTTGAAAATTTCAAATTTTATGTGATGTTTTTTTGTCTACTACTACAATTCAATTTTTTTTTCTAATCACTGAAATTTAGCTCAATTATAACTCAAATTTTGTAAATATATTAAACAGTTTTATTTTTGCTGTTTCTATCTTATTTATATTTAGCAAAAATACTCTGCTAATTCAGCAGTTTTTCATTTTGAACTAATTTTTAGTAGCTTTAACTGAAATTTTTACACACTTTTTTCTATTAGTGTATAAACAATCATTAAATAATCAAAAAACAGTCATAAAATAATTTTTAAACTTGAAGTAAAATGTTTATGTCCATTAAAAATTTCATAATTTCTCAATTTCATTCAAATGTACAAATTCGTCAGTAACGTATGAATTAGGGATGCCGAACGGGACTGGTTTTTACAAATCCCGGGATTCGGGATTTTGAAAATTGAAATCCCGGGATCCCGGGATTTTTCGGGATCCCGGGATCCCGGGATTTTTCGGGATTTCGGGATTTTTCGGGGTTTCGGGATTTTCTTGTTTCAACATATTTTTAATTTTAAAACCAAATAGCTCAAATAAATCCTACAAATTAAAATAATTCATTATAAATCTACTTATTATTTTTTGTAGTATGAAGAAATAAACAAATTAAGCCGAATTCACAATGCTGGAGTACTCCTCGCTGCATAGTGGAGTATATAAAATAGAGATAGCATGATACAAAAAATATGGAGTACTACAGCATTGTGAATCTGGCTTTAAACAGAAACTCCATTAATAGAAATAAGTAAGAAAGCTACTTAAAATTAGTAAAAAAGGTTCCGCGATTAAATCTATTGAAATCAGCAGAACTTGTTTGCTAAACAATTGTTAAATTTCCGAAATATAAGTAATATACTTATGAGTTAAATTTAATAAATTTCAAATTACAATTTACTTCTCAAGAAACTTTTTAACTAGCCGAAACACTGCTTATCTACAAATTTTTAGTTATATTTGTAAAAAATTTATTGAATGCAAATACAAACTACTCTGCCGAAATCATCAGAAATATTTAGTGACTATTAGTTTTTTTTTAATCAACTAACATTAAATACTATATTAAACACATACCTCTGCTGATTTCAGAAAGGCAGTTTGTGAGATTTTTATAATTTAACAAAAACTTGATGTTTTTAGTCGGCAAAATTATTTTGAATGAAGTTATGATTTTAGCAAATCATCAATAAAATAAATAAAAACATATCCGTTTATAGATTAAATAAAGCTGAATTATGATTTTTAAAAGTTTCACGGCTGAATAAAAGTTTTTAAATTATTAAGGTTTTTATTCAGATTTATTCAATATGTAATCTATTTGAATCTATTACTTACACTCATAAAAAAATTACGTACAAATGCATAGGTCAAAATTGTGCTGGCGCAAATACATGTACTATTTCCTGTTATTTTAGCAGAATTTTGACCTATTTCTACAGACTTTTTTAGAGAAAATAACAGAAAAATTAGTTCAATTTAATCAGAACGCGTTTAGCTTTTGACTTTTGTACTAACTTTTTTTATAAGTGTATAAATAGGAAAAATTAGTTTTTTAATAACATTTAATAAGATATTAGATTTATGTGATTTTGGTCGAATATAACAATAAAAACAAATACAAAAAGAGGTAAAATATGCCAAATAATGAAATCGGAAATCCCGGGATTTTTTCAAGTGCAATCCCGGGATTTCGGGATTTCTAAATCCCGAAAATCCCGGGATTTTCGGGATCGGGATTTCGGGATCGGCATCCCTAGTATGAATATAATTATAATATTTCAGAGACCCAAAATAACTGTTATATTTCTAAAAAAGTCACCACCCAAATTTATTTAATTATAATATTTCAATAATGCACTATATTTTATAAATCATATTGCACAAAAAAATCACAAATATTGGCAAAGATTTTAATTTTTTCAATTTTTATATTTTACTCTATAAATTTCTGTTGTTTTTTTTTGATTTTTATTTTAAAACTTTTTATAAAAGTTACAGAATGATTTTTTTGAAAAAATTAAGCACTAATTTTTTTATATGATAATAAAATAAAAATTAAAAATTGACCTTAATTGAATGCCGGAAGTTGCTGGAATATACATATTTACTCACTTTAAATCACTGTTCAATCTTTTATTAACACTAGTTGACATCATCAGGATATTATAATTGTTGAAGTTATTGGTTCTATGGCTTTTGATTAATATTCTTAACTGTTATTTTTTGATAAAGAAAAAAAATCACAAAATAACTTTTATTATTTTTGAAAAAATAAAAATCATGTTTGGATAGTTTTTGTTTGAATTAAAAATAAAAATCAAACAGAGGAAATAAACAGAAAATTAAAAATACTCAAACAAGAAATAATTGTAAAACAATAAGTTTTTTGAATAAAAGTTATAACTGTTACGTCCCTGTAATATTTACATTTAATTCGAAAAAAAAACAATATTTTTATTAAAAAATAAAAAAAAAATTTTTATATGAACATTCATATATCTCCATATATGGCCATATACCCTCAAATTTCGGATCCGAACCCATACATGAACCCATATATTTAGCCATATATGAACATATATGAACATTTTCACCTGGGAGGGTAAAAAAAAATATGGAAAACATGTTTTTTTTTTTATTTATGATTTTAGGACACCTTGAAGCTCTTTAATAGAATTTGGAAAAAAAATTGTTTTTCTTAACCGCAAATTTAAAAATTTTATACATTTTCCAAAATTTGATACCCAAATTTTAAATTTTTGACTTTTTCTACATATCCATTCTTCACTTGGCGAACAAAAGGTACCATACAATGGTACCAAAGAGGCCAACACCAATCCTTCTCAACTAATGACATTTGCATGTCAAAAGGCTGCGGCCAATTCTGAACAAAATATTCAATCGGTAGAACGAGCAACAAGGTTTTTTGATCGTGTCTCAAGTGAAAGAAATTGTTTAAATTTTAAAAGGAAAAAACCCCTTAAACATAAAAAGTTAAAACTAAAGTGATATATAATAACGTAAAATTTAAAATTAAATTTGAGAAACTTGCCAAAATTATTGAACTTGAAGTCTGTAATTAAATGAAATTATAATCTTATGAACTGTACAAACCCTAATGTTTAAAATTTAATTGAACCTTAGGTTGCGTTTACACTTGCATCGAAATCCCGAGATTGCGCTATTCACCACTCTGAAAAACAATGAAGAAAAGCATATATATGTGCAATTTTTAATAAAGCACACATAGTTGGCTCTAATAAATACAATTTTCTAAAAATTTAACGTTTATATGCTTTTCTTCATTGTTTTTTGAGAGTGGTGAATAGCGAAATCTCGGGATTTCGATGCAATGTAAACGCAACTTTAAACTAAAGTGAAATAAAAACCCCCCATATTTATAATGTTGAAAAGAACAAACCTCCATCTTTTTATTTACAAATGTACAAGTTCCCGCCATATAGGACTTGTACATAGGATCGTATAAACCATTTTTAAATCCCCTTAACCCGTAATTATACATGGTCCTTTTGTGAAAAAGAAGCAGTGATCTACAAAAAGTATACAGTCCACAAGCAAACAACAATAAGAACAAAATCAAGGAAGAGGCAAAAATAAGAACAAAGTTTTAGTTTGAAACAAAATACAAACAGTGCACA
Source organism: Leucophora obtusa (assembly GCA_949987735.1). Classification (NCBI taxonomy): domain Eukaryota; kingdom Metazoa; phylum Arthropoda; class Insecta; order Diptera; family Anthomyiidae; genus Leucophora; species Leucophora obtusa. The sequence goes on along the minus strand of OX465295.1, from coordinate 167,716,083 downwards.
AGTTAAAAGTGAAAGTGGTAACAAAACGAATTAAAATAGAAAAAACAAAAAACCCACCCCTAAAAAGTGATTTTTGCTACAAAGAGAAAAAATAGTTCTCATATCCTAAACATTTTTTATAAATACATTTTAAATAAAGTGAAAGATACAAACATATTAAAATTGTGTATAAAAAGTGCAAAATAAATTAAGGTAAATAGATAAAACCCTTTTAGCAAAACAAAAAACAAACAAAAAGTAAAAGCTAATTTGCAGGACCATTTTTAATAAAAACAACAAAAAGGGAATAAAAAAAAAACACACACACAAAACGTTACAGATATACAAACTAAACAAAATACAGTGACATCAAAAATATTTCTTTCACATTAAAAAATTTGTTTAACCCATACATTATTTTAACATTTGAAATTTTATTCTTACCCGGCTATTTTCACTTTGAAAGTTAATTTTATTAATTTAAATTCTATTTAAATACAAAACGTTAATTATATAAATTAACCAGAAAATCTAAAAAATAAAAGTGCACTCAATTTTATACATAACTATTGTACAACCCAAATTTTAAAAACATACAAACATACACAAAAATTAGTTAAGTTACAAAGCATTTAACAAAAAACAAACAAAAAAGTGCACAGTGACAAGTGTTAAATACGTCACAAACAAGTTTCATCAAAAAACATTGATCTGCATTAACCATCAACTACATTAAGCGGGAGCAAAACATCAAAAGGAGATCAACAAAAACAACACGCATATACACGTACATATATCACAAACAAGTAAGGTACCCTACAATCCGGTCAGGTCGGTAAGTGCATTTGTTTGTTGCTTATATAACACAAAAAAAGAAAATTTCATTGCAAAACAATAGTTTTTACCCATTTTAACCCTTTTTGTACCTGCAAACCCTCATTTAACACTTTTTGCACCGAAAACCCACATTAACCCGCTTTTTACCCCAACCCAGCACTTTAACCCTGTAACACAATACCGCCATAACATTGCGTAAACTGCAGTTTTACCCGAAAATTTTTTTTTAAATTTATTGCCGTTTACCCTGGAAGATAAAATGCCACAATTAAAGGCTTGGGCTAACGGTATGCTCCACTATATAAATAAGGAGTTACCATATTTTGATGAGTATTCTAAGGAGAGTCCACGTTCAGCCGCGGCTATAAGAGTTCATATTCGTGAACTTAATAAAGTATGGGACAAGATATCTACCCGATTTGACTGCATATGGGAATCTACGCTCCTGGAGGTCCCAGAGGAAGCTGGAACCATAAATATTGATGAACTCAGTCGGGAATATTTCAGAGCCAAGAGCTTTTATTTGCGTAGGAGAATACAGTTAGAGGAAGCTCTGCTCGCCCCACCCACTCATGCACACATTCAAGAACCTACCCTTTTACACCCAGAGGTTTCCGGTAATGATATTTGCGATTCATGGTACCCAACAGTTGAAATTAAACCGACATCAGATTTTTCATGTAAGTCTGATGAACTGGAGTGCAAATCAAATTTGCCAAGAGAACCCAATGAAGCCGAAGTTCTCAGGTCCAATGCCCTTACCCAAACCTCACCGAACCCACATTTAAAGTTTGAGGTAATCCAAGATTTGGATAATATACAGAATTTGGAATCCGATGCTCAGAATGAAAATCTGAATGAAGTTTTTTGTCAAGATACCCATTTGGCTGGAATCTTGAATGGACCGTGTGAAGATAAACACAGAACTGGAACTTATGTTTCAGTTTCACCCGTGAACCCTAACCCACCCTCCGTACCGAATACCCACCCTAGAAGTTCTCAAATTATGGGAAATGATAAGTACGATGAGAATATTTCGGCTGGCTCGCATACCTTTAGCAATGCTAAAAGTACCGATATATCTAAAAATCATTCAACAATAAATGATTTATTTACCCATCCAGAGTTACATATGGATAAGACTCTTGGAATTTGCAAAAATGCAAAAGAAGAAATCATTTTCTTCAAACTACCCAAATTTCACCTGCATATTCTATTAATACTAGTGTTTTGGACAGTATTCTCTCGAATTCTTTCGAGGCGGGGATGCTCTGCCGCTTTTATCTCTACCAACACAATTCAGTTACACAGACAACAGCGGCAAAAACGCCATGAAGATCGTGGTGGATTTAAATTTGGTACTTATGTAATACCCGGCACATTAAGTGGTGTGCATTTATGGAAATTGAAGGATACAAATGTGAAGTCTTCTCGGAGAAAAAGGAATAAAGGCAGCCGAACGGCAAAGACGTCTTTCGAACTTATCATAAGTCAGCAAAGTGTCAACCTAAAATATTTACCTCTTATTACCCGAGGTCAAATTAATATTGGTACTCTACCCAAAGTTATCTAATATTTTAGAAACTTTAGTACATTAACCCATATTTACACACCCACAGAATACTATAGTCAAAGTTTATTTTGAATTGACTCACAAGAAAGATTGTGGTCGTACCCACCCATAAGTCTAGTTATTAGATTCAAATATTAGTTTAAAATACTTACACCCACCAGTGTGCACAGACACAAAATCACCCGAAATCAAGTATTAGTTTAAAATACACCCACCCGTGTCTACAGACACAACACAATCACCCAAATTAAAATAACCCATACATCTTAATTTCGTAAAGAATATATATTTATAGATCACACAGGAAAGTAATTAATAATCACCGCTGAGGTAAGATGTAACCCTGAAGGATCCATGAATGAAAAACTCTGGACGGACATTTCCTTGAAGGAACCTCGCATCCTCTTGAATAGAGATACTTTTCTCCATGATCTCAGTCTTGTACCCTACCTAAGTATATTTGAAAAATACTAACCCATTTAATCAAATAATACTGTACAAATTAATCCAGACGTTAATATCCAATTTTCGTTTGTTTTCTTTCCCTTCTCTCTCCCTCTTTTTCAAAACATCGGTTCAAAACGATTTGCCAACGTTAGGTAAAAGGACTTTGCCAGTGCCTGTTTTGCAAAATTTACAACCGTATATAAAAAATATCACTGGTAAAACATCGGCTTAAAACGAATTGCCAATGTTTGCTAAAAGGACTTTGCCAGTACTTGTTTCACAAAATTTACGACTGTACTGTTTTAATAGTGTTAACTTATAATTTATTTTTATTAATCTTATTACTAATTCCCTTTTATTACTGAAATTATCAGTATTTTAATACAAAAAATCAATGTGCTCAAAACACTTATTTTTTATATACAGAAAAAAATGTTTTGCAACCAGGCTTTATACTCAGAAAAAGGATTTATTTTTTAAGATTACTGTTTTTCCGAAAAACTTTTTTGTAAAAATATTGTTTTCACTCCTAATATTCTCAATTTAAAGTAAAAAACAATAATTTCAGTTAAATTTTTCTTTATTTCAAATAAAAACTGTTAAATAATGTTGATTCTTTTCAAATTATCCTAATTTCCAATATTTCAATGAATTTTCTAATAGAAATCTTTAAATTTTATCAATTTCAATTGAAAATCGTTTAATATTACAAAAAATACGCAGAATGTAAGCTTAATTTTTTATGTTTTGTTTTTCCATTTTATGTTATTTCATAATTTAATCTTTAATCAAATAAAAAAAATCTAAAACTTGAATCAATTGGGTTTTACTAATGTGTAATATAGGCATCTCTTTCGGCATTTAAAATACCTGAAAACCACTTTTTAGTCCATTGTAATAGTACTTTTCAGAACGTTGGCAGAGCACTTATTTTACCATTTTTACCAATGCTTTGCCAACGTTCGGAAAGATAGACGGCCAACCGAAGATCGACGTTATCATTTCAAGGTTGACCCAGTACTTTAATTTTCGAAAAACGGACGCTCTGCCAGCGCTTGTACCACCATATACAGTGATTTGCCAACGTTTTGCCGTTTGTATTTTTCTACCTGGGTAGTTTTTTATTTCACTTGTTCATTAAATATACTTAAAGTTATTCAGATACGGAATTTTTGTTTCGCTGGATATCATTAACCCACTTTAACCTAGAACCGAAATGCCCATAAATTTAATAGAAATGAAAAAAACGGCTTTTTTTATTTATTTGTCAAATTTTTTTTTAAAATACATAATTTGGAAATGTCAAAAGCTATTTTTGTAACATAATAGTTATTATTAAAGAAAAATAATAAATTGAAAAAATGATAATTTGGGTTTTGTGTGGGGAGCAGAGATGGGCTAAAATCATTACCATTACATTTTCATTACCATTACTTGATGTAATGGTAATGGAGCTTTTTTTATCATTACCATTTTTTGAAGAAATGGTAATGTTTTTTTTTTTCATTACCATTGCGTTAAAAAATGGTAATGAATATTTTTTTTAATTTGCATTTGTTTTGAAAATTAAAATGAACCTTTTTTTAATTTTCATTACTTTTACCTAATGTTTACATAGTAATGAAACACCCATTTGTTTTTCATTACAATCCGTTTTTGTCGAAGTTTTTTATTTTAAAAAAATGAGGTTTACAAATAACTAAAAGCATTTTTTAGTTCATAATCTGAGGCCTATGGTATGCATATTTGATACCAAGTTTTGTTGTCTAGTTGCAAAAAAAAAAAATCGCGAAAAAAATTGCATAAAGGAAAATTCTGGCATCAATATAATTTGTTTGCAGAACATAAATAGCTGATTAAGTTTTTTAATTCAATTCTAGTACCATAGTCTTTTTTCGCGATCCGCCATTATTTTGCAATTTTGTAAGTGCGGTTTTTTTTTTAATTTATAATCTAAGGACTATAATACTCATTTCGTACAACAAAGTTTGGTGGCTAGTTGAAAAAAAAAAAACAAAAATTGCGAAAAAAATCCAAAAAGGAAAATTTTTGTATTAATATATTTGCTCGCAGAATGTAAATCGCTGATTAAGTGTTTTAATTCAATTCTTTTACCATAAAGTCTTTTTTCGCGTCCCGCCATTATTTTGGAGATTTTAATTGCGGTTTCTTAAAATTTATATTCTAGTGACTATAATACCCGTTCCATACAACAAAGTTTTGGGGCTAGTTAAAAAAAAACCGCGAAAAAAATCGCGAAAAAAAAATTTCCAAAAAGGAAAATTCTTACATCAATAGATTTGTTTGCAGAATGTAAATCGCTGAATAAGTGTTTTAATTAAATATCTTTACCATAAAGCCTTTTTTCGCGGCCCGCCATTATTTTGGAGTTTTTTAAGTGCGGTTTATTAAAATTTGTAATCTAGGGACTATAATGCCCGTTGCATACAACAAAGTTTGGGAGCTAGTTAGAAAAAAACCGCGAAAAAAATTGCGAAAAAAAATTACAAAAAGGAAAATTCTTACATCAATAGATTTGTTTGCAGAATGTAAGTCGCTGATTAAGTGTTTTAATTAAATTTTTTTACCATAAAGTCTTTTTTCGCGTCCCGCCTTAATTTTGGAGTTTTTTAAGTGCGGTTTCTTAAAATTTATATTCTAGTGACTATAATACCCATTTCATACAACAAAGTTTGGTGGCTAGTTAAAAAAAATCGCGAAAATTTATCGCGAAAAAAAATTTGCAAAAAGGAAATTTCTTACATTCCCATGTGAAAATCGAAATATATATGAACATACATGATCATACATTGACTAGTATATGATCATGCATAGTCATACATGATCATATACGTCAATGCATAGGTAAATGTATGACCATACATGATCTCATATATTTCCATATATCTTCGGATCTGAAATTTGAGGGTATATGACCGTACATGTTCATATATGGCCATATATACTCACATATGATTCATGTATGCTCATATATGATCATATATGGCCATATATATCCATATACCCTCAAATTTTGGATCCGAAGATATATGGAAATATATGAGATCATGTGTGGTCATACATTGACCTATGCAATGACGTATATGATAATGTATGACTATGCATGATCATATACTAGTCAATGTATGATCATGTATGTTCATATATATTTCGATTTTCACATGGGTTAATATATTTGTTTTCAGAATGCTAATCACTGATTAGGTTTTTTAATTCAGTTTTTGTACCATAAAGTCTTTTTTCGCGTTCCACCATTATTTTGCAATTTCTTAAGTGCGGTTTTTTCAAATTTATAATCTAGGGACTATAATGCCTATTCCATATAACAAAGTTTGGTGGTTAGTTGCAAAAAAAAAAAAAATCGCGAAAAAAATTTGCCAAAACGAAACTTTTTGCATCAGTATATTTGTTTGAAGAATGTTAATCGCTGATTAAGTTTTTTAATTGAATTTTTCTGCCATAAAGTCTTTTTTCGCGTTCCGCCATAATTTTGCTATTTTTTAGGTGCGGTTTTTTTTTAATTTATAATCTAGAGATATACATCAAAGTTTGGTGGCCAGTTGCCAAAAAAAATTGCGAAAAAAAAAATTTACATAAAGGTAAATTTTTTAGTGTAGAACAAAGAACAAAACGTTCTTTGCATCATTATGTTAAGTAATGGTAATGAAATTTCATTTGTCTACCTAGTGTTGAAAAAATTAAAATGATTTTTTGTTTTTACTACCATTGCGTATTGTAATGAAAATTATAAAAACGTTTCATTACATTTAAAGAAAACAAATGAAATTAACATTTTTTTCATTGCAATTACATTTTGTAATGGTAATGAATGTTTTTTTAATTTTCATTTTTTATATTTAATGGTAATGAAAACCCGCAATGGTCATTACAAAGTAATTAATTACTCCCATCTCTGGTGGGGAGCAACTCCTTTCCAGGATATTTTATGAAAATTGATTATTTTATTAAAAATTGTTTTCACTAAATTTTAGCAAGTTCCCAATATTTTTGACCATGTGTGTATCATATTGAAGGTTTTGCTAAAATAAAATAATATTGCACCATAAAAAAACTTGTAAAAATTGAGCAATAATACTGCTCGTCTGTGGCGCCCTTAAAATTGATAATGAATGAGAAAAAGGATATACGGGAGGTAGTCATATCCTTGCACCGAATGAAACAAAATTTGCCACAGAGATAAAAAGTATAATTTTATAAACTATTGTAAGTTCCTAGTGCATTCTGATTTTAAATCTGGCCAAAATATAGTTTTTGAGAAAAAGGATATATGGGAGGTAGTCATGTCCTTATACCGAATGAAACAAAATTTGCCAAAGAGCTAAAAGGTATTATTTTAGGAACTATTTTAAGTTTTTGCTGCATTCTGATCATAAATGTAGCCAAAATATAGTTTTTTAGAAAAAGGATATATGGGACGTATGTCATGTCCTTACACCGAATGAAACAAAATTTGCCAAAGAGCTAAAAAGTATTATTTTACAAACTATTTTAAGCCTTTAGTGCATTCTGATCATAAATGTAGCCAGAATATTGTTTTTTAGAAAAAGGATATATGGGAGGTAATCATGTCCTTGCCCCGAATGAAACAAAATTAACCACTGAGTTAAAGGACATAATTTGACCGAATTTCATTCTTCTACGATAACTTCTCTAATTTTGCTTATGGGGACGAAGCACTGTGCGACGTTTTAGAATTTCTAGAAATATTTATTAGATTAAATCACAAACTCAGTGAGAATTTCTTGCTCTCGTCTCTCATTTAACATTTAAAATATCAAAGAAAAAACAAAAACAACAAAAAAATTTTTACCACAATTTGCTTTGCCATCTTCCAAAATACTACTCTGTTGTTTTGACAGATCTAGCAATGACATTTACATTTATTTATGTATAACCAATAAATGAAAATCGTATGTTTTCCATAATTGGCAGTTTCGTTTGAATTTGCACAAACACTTGCATATTCGTTATTTCAAATTTATTTTTGTCGGGACAAACAATGTATAGTTGCTGGGTAATAAAACACAGTCAGTAAGCAACTATTTAATTAATTATTTTATTTATTTGTGTAAAACGATTTAACATTTATTTATTTTTTTAACTTGAGAAAAACCTACAGCTGTAGCAGCAAAGACAATATGAGGAACTAAATTCTGCTTTCTTCTGTTTTGCTTACCTTCCATCTTGCCAGATTGTAGCTTTTCCAAAACCGACAAACTCGGTGCTGCCACATCCACTCCCTCTCCAGTGACCAAGTCAGAATCTAATTGGAACGTAATTCGCCTTGGAGGAATACCATGTTCTGGAACATTATCGGCTGGAAGTTGAGGAGAAGATGGTGTACTTTGAGGTGTTGTTTGAGTATTCTTAGGAATTGATTTCGTACTTTGTGGTTGCGTCATAACAGGTTGAGTATCATTTGTAATGAAAGCTGGTTTCAGTCTATCGGCAGATATATTAATATCTTTGTTCTTGATTCGAATGGTGAATAATCTATCGGAAAGACGTTGCAACACTTCATACGGACCAGTGTATGGGGTCTCAAGAGGTTCTCGGACGGCATCAGTACGTAGGAACACATGAGTGCAATCATCTAGATTCTTTAACACAAATATTTTTTCCTTGTTGTGATGAGCAGCTGGTGTAGGACGCAGTAGATTAAAGTATTGTCGAAGTTTTCGTAAAAATTCCACGGAATCAACAGGTTTGTCTGATTCGGCAAAAATTCATTTGGAAGACGTATTGGACCACCTTAAAGTAGATCGGAGGGTGAAGCCTGAAGATCTTCCTTGAAGGCGGTTCTCAAACCGAGCAATACTGTAGGAAGTATATCAACCTATGATACATTAGGATGACACATTAAAGCAGCCTTGAACGTTCTATGCCATCTCTCGATCATGCCGTTCGACTGTGCACAGCCTATCACCCACAGCTGTGGGTGATAGGCTGTAGTACGGGAACGTTTTGAACCAGTAAAGTTAGCTAGGGCTTTGAACAGGCTGGATTCAAATTGTGTACCTTGGTCAGTTGTAATGGTTTTTGGACAACCAAAGCGAGAAATCCAATGGGACCAAAACGCCGTTGCTACAGTTAGAGCTGACATATCCCTTAGGGGCACAGATTCGGGCCATCTGGAAAATCGATCGATCATCGTGAGGCAGTACCTATTACCTTGCACAAGAGGCATCACTACGATGTCCAAATGCACGTGATCAAAACGGTTGTCAGGAACATCAATCTTATTAGGTGTAAATCGGTTATGTCTGGTAATCTTCGCTCTTTGGCATAATAAACTATTCCTGGACCAATTGATGATTTGTTTTTTCATTCCAGGCCACACGTATTTGTTGCGAATTTGTTGAAGACTTGCTTTACCACTTGGATGAGATAGATTATGTATAGATTTGAAAATTTGTTGACATAGTTGTTCAGGAACGTACGGGCGAACGTAACTAGTTGAAACATCACAATAAACGGATGAAGAATCGAAATGGACGATCTGAAGTTTTAAGGAATTGTTACCTTTTAAAACGGTTTCCAACTCTTTGTCTACTTCTTGTGCTAATTGCAGTTCTTCAATAGAAATTGTTGATGGCATCGAAATTGCGTTCAATCGAGATAGCGCATCTGCCACTTTATTTTCGGGACCTGACAAATAAATCATTTCTGTTGTAAATTGTGAAATGAAATCAAGGTGTCTCAATTGGCGAGGCGATGCCTTTTCAGGTTTCTGAGAGAACGCATAAACAAGTGGTTTATGATCGGTTTTAATAACGAAATGATGCAATTCTCTATCATATATGCTATAATTTTTCTCGGCATTCGATAATTTCCTAGAAAAAAAACCGAGTGGTCTCCATGTACCTTCAATTTTTTGTTCAAGCACAGCTCCAATAGCTGTATCAGAAGCATCCGTTACAAGAGCTAGGTCTGAATTTGGAGCAGGGTGTGATAGCATTGTGGCTGCATGAGGAATGCATCGACGATAGTAATTTATAACACCAAGAAATCTGCGAAGTTCACATATGGTTTCAGGTTTGCTGTAATTTTCAATAGCAGTAACACGATCAGTTGGTGGTCGACAACCACTACTATTTATGACGTAACCAAGAAATTGTCCCTCTGATTTTCCGAAATGGCATTTATCAACGTTGATGGTTAAACCATAATGACGAAGACGATCAAAAATTTGGCGTAAGTGGCATAGGTGTTCTTCAACAGATTCAGACATGATTATAATATCATCGATATAGCAATAAACAAAATCAATGCCTCTCAAAACGGAATCCATAAATCTTTGGAATATTTGGGTGGCATTTCGTAATCTAAAAGTCATGTATAAAAATTCCACCAGACCAAAAGGCGTACAAACTGCTGTTTTCTTGATATCCTCGTCGGCCATTGGTATTTGGTAGTAGGCTCTAACAAGATCAAGAGTAGTAAAAACAGACTTACACCACACGCTCGCCATCCACCAGTTTTCTTAGCAACTATATGTATTGGACTCGCCCAGGGACTCTTCGAAGGGCGACAGATGCCCTGATCTAATAAAAAATCAATTTCAGCTTTTGCGGCAGCAAGTTTATCACCAGACAGTCTTCGAGGACGATCAGCAACAGGTTTACCTGTAGTTTTAATGTGGTGAATCACAATTGCATCAGCAGTACGTTTGCAGGTTAAAGTAGTTGTCGTAATGTCAATAAATTCTTCAAGTGAAAAAGGAGTTTCCGCTTTCATTGATATGGTTGAAATACCAAAATCTTTAGTTGTACGAATTTCACCAGGACTTGTTAAATTAGTAGTTCTATCTATTAAACATTTTCGCTTGAGATCAATAAGTAAATTGTAGTTCGATAAAAAATCGGCCCCAAGTATGGGCGATGAGACATCAGCAATAATAAATAACCATTTAAATTCATGTCGAAGACCCAGGTCTAGTTTGAAAACACAATGACCATATGTTTGTATTTCACTGTAATTAGCAGCAAGCAGCTTTACTGTTGTTGGTTTTAGTATTGCCTTGATTATAGATGGGGGTACTACTGATACCACTGATCCGGAATCAATTAAAAAACAAGACTTAGCAGATTTATCAAAAATATGTAAACGATTTTCCTTTATCAGGTTATTATTGCCGCTGTCGCCAACTGTGTTGTTTGACGACAGCCCCGTTAGTTTTCCGGATTGGAATTGTAACGAGGACAGTTCGATTTACAATGTTTTGCTGCATCACCAAATTTTGTATGGTACCAGCAAAGCTGGATTTCATTCGGGTTTCCATGAGTTCGTGAATGACTTCGAGATCTGGATCGCTGACGACGGTAACTATTATTCGTTGATGTTAATTGCATTTTTTCTACTTTATCAGATAAAACTTTAATCGCTTGACACACATCTGCCAAGGTCATATGAGGAGTAACTGCATCGACAGAACGCTGTGTATCCGAACGTGTAGGTACAGATGATACGGCACTTACCATATTGTTGTTGGCATCCAACATTTTGTCCGCCATTTTAGCAAGTTTGTTTAAATCTTCTTCTTCCCATATTGTCAAAAATGGACGAATTGATTCTGGCATTTGGCCCAGAAAAATTGTGCGAATTATTGCTTCGTTGCCTTTACCAGGTGCCAGACGTTTCATGTGGTCTAAAACTTCTGAAGGTTTCATACCAGCGGTCTCACCACCTTGCAATAAACGACGTAGTTTAGATTCAGAAGATTCAGCAAATTTTGAAATTGTCTGTCCTTTAAAACAGCAAATTTATCAATCTGTGGAGGATTTGTGATAAGGTCTTCAATGGACAAAAGTATGTCGTCTTCAAGACGTACAGAAACCAGATCAAATTTATCGCCATCAGAAGTGATGCCACACAAAGCAAACGATCTCTCAACTTGAGAAAACCACAGGTGCGGATTAACCTTGTTGAACTTTGGAATATGCACCCTTTGAAGGTTTGGTCGTGCGCCATCACTTTCACCTCCGTGAGATTCACGCAGAGCATTTACTTCACGTTGAAGTACCTCCATTTGTACAAGAACATTCTGCAACTCCGCCATGTCGCTATCGTCACTACTTGAAAAGGCTTTTTTGTAATTTAAAGGTTGTATTTTCCTTAAATTCTGAGGTTGTGTACTCATAAGCAAATTTGTCGTCTGTTTTGCAGAAAAACGTTAAATTTTTCAAATGTGCTGTAGCTGCGCAGCTTCCAGGAAAAAAGTTTCTACGTTTTTGTGCAAACTCTGGTTTTTTTTCATATGCGTACTAACGAGTTGTTTTGCGTATAAACAGGGGTCACCAATATAGTTGCTGGGTAATAAAACACAGTCAGTAAGCAACTATTTAATTAAATATTTTATTTATTTGTGTAAAACGATTTAACATTTATTTATTTTTTTAACTTGAGAAAAATCTACAGCTGTAGCAGCAAAGACAATACGAGGAACTAAATTCTGCTTTCTTCTGTTTTGCTTAACTTCCGTCTTGCCAGATTGTAGCTTTTCCAAAACCGGCAAACTCGGTGCTGCCACAAATGATTGCATTAAATGAATTAAATGTGCTAAAATCCCAAAACTTATTTGGCAAATTGTGAAAAATGACTATTAGTCATAATAGTAATATCTTTTTTTATCTTATAATATGTGAGTATATATATTGTCATGAATAGGGTTGCCATCCGTCCTCTTTTCCTCGGACACCGTCCTCTTTTTTAGGGCGTCCGGGGCAGTCCTCCTTCTTTTTCCGTAAGTGTCCGGGGTTGTCCTACTTTTTGCACTTTTCCTCAAAACTTTTTTTATTGCTTCTAAACTTTTCAATTGTTGGCTACTTTCTCGCTGTTATATCAATTGACTTGACATCACTTACTTTGATTGCCAAAATGTTAAGCTTATCAGCAGTGAGCGGGGCTGCCAGAATTGCCGATTTTTCGGCATTTTGCCGATTTTTTATTAAAAAATATGCAAAATGCCGATTTGCCGATTTTTGGTCGAAAAATGCCGATTTTTTGTTAAAACTTAAAAACACGAAATTTTAATTTTTGGTGATTTACAATGCATTAATAAATAGAAAATAATTTCATTAATAATTCGAAAGTTCATGTAAGAAAGTACATGTAGCTGAAAAAGAATGTTAACAAAATATCTTTGCGATCAACAAATTTTTAGCAAAATCGATTTGTTAATGCTTGTTTTTTTTTAATATTTTGCTGCAAACGCATGTTTTTTTAAATATTTTGTTGCATTTTGTGGTATAAATACATATTTTTTACATTATTTGCTAAAAACGAATATTTATTAGCATAGTTTTTGGTATTTACTTTAAAACTGTGTTTTTGCCTATACACTGTACAAAAATTTGAACTTTAGGTAGAACCATATTTTTAAAATTTTAAATGCATATTTTTCGATTTTAATCATCTTATGTACATAAAACATAATAGCCCGGGTGAAAATGATCATATATGCTCATATATTGCCATATATCGTTGCATGTATGATCATATATGAATGATATATGAACATATCTGACATATATGGGAGCATATATGGGTAAATGCATCCAAAATAAAACTTAATATATGGAAATGTATGCCACCATATATGATAATACCTTACATATATTGCTCCATATATGCCATACATCTTGATATATGAATTCGTGTATTGTTACATATATGATAATATATTTCACGAACGTCTATATATGGAGTCATATAAATTTTTATTTTTTATCCATATCCTACTGAATTAAAATCCTCATGAATTTTTTTCATAGATTCTTGAATGAATTGGACTTAACATGTGTGCAATAAATAAATTATGAACACCAAATTGAAATTCGTTTAAAAGCAGTTTGAAAAATTTGAATTCAGAACAATTTCTTTTTGTTTATTAAGAGCATGTTATTTAATGGAGTGCGACCCAATTAAACTACCTATATCCTATTTTAAGATAAGGAGTTTTTTAAATAAATTTCTTGTTCAGACATATTCCTTTCAGAAGAAAAGAGGAAGTCTTATAAATCATTAATTGAAAAAACAATACAATACAAATCTCTTAATTTAATTTCCAACAATTGTATTAAAATTTACTATTTTTTATTATAGCTGCCATTTGCAACCAATATGATGAGCATGGCTATCCTATATAATCTATAAAAACTTGATACATTTTGAAATGCAATTGAAAACGTATGAGATACAGCTGGAAAGTTGTCGAATAATCTCTACTTGAAGTACAATAATTCCTTAACTTAGTTCGAAATTTTTAAATTGTTAGTAGCGTGTAAATAGATGTATTATACGATATATTTTGTATTATTTACACTTTAAATTAAAACCAATGTATGATATTGTTAATAATTTACTCTAACTATCAATTTTTTTTGTTTTTGTTGAAAAATACAAAAAAAATCGTATTTTTATATATGAGCGTAAGTAGGTATATGAGCATATGTGAACTCATATATGTCCATATATGATCATATATGGCCATATATCCTCAAATTACGGATCCGAGAATATATGAAATCATATATGAACACATGTATTTGTTCATATATCATCATATATGACCATTTTCACCCGGGAGGTCTTTTTTGTAATCACTGGTTTTATTTTTAAATTTATTTTATTTTGTTAGAAAATCCACATTTTGTTTTTTCATTTTCAAAATTTAATATTTTTAACCAAATTCTACACTTATTTGCTAAGATAATGTGAAAGAAAATTTTTTTTTTTCGAAAACGCAATTTCTGGAATTAAATTAAGCTAAATCCAAAACGGATTTATTTTATTTATAAATATATTTTGGATTTAGCTTAATTCAATCCCGGTGTTCACATTTTTACAAAATTCTATGATTTTCTTTCACATTATATTAGCGAATAAGTATTAGATTTTGATAGATATATTAAATTTTCAAAATTAAAAAACATAATTTGAATATTTTAACGAAATAAACTAAATCCAGTGATTAAAAAAGGGGCAATATTTGCATAATATTTCAAGGTGTACGGGTAACTTAAGTTCGGAGAAGAACTATTTTAAAAAGCTGTAAAATTAATTTATTGTGTTATTTGATGTGTTAAGTCATAGTTTATTCTGTTTCCTTAAAGTGTAATAAAAGTTTATAGTTTATTTTTTTCTTTATTTCTTGTTGTTATTGTTTGTTAACAATATCTATATATTAAAAAAAAAAGCAAAAACAAAATTAAACGCAATCGAGAAGAAGATGTTGATGCCTGCTCTGGGTATAACATGAATAGAAAAAAAAAGCCACAAACAGCTCTCAGAGAGCTAGCAATTCAAATTATTTTGCACCTCTGCAAACAGTGTTGCCAACTCTTGAAGGCAGGAAAGCACCGGGTAAAAAGGGTAAAAATATACAAAAAATGTGGTAAAAAAGCACGATATTAGATTTTTTAAAAATTTAAGTCAAGAATTTAAAAACACATTTCAGCTTTGTAAAATCGTGTAAAAAAGGCTCAAAAAATAACAAAAAAAGTGGTAAAAAAGCACCAAACTAATATTTCAAAATTTTGAGGTTTAAATATAACGAAGTTGCTATTTAAAATTGTACTACAAACGTTGTAAAAAAATGTATTTTTTGTAAAGATCGTATTATTTTTTCAACTTTGACAAAAAAAGAAAAATTTAAAAAACCTAGAACAAATACCAAAAATATAAACTGTACAGAAAGCACTAAAAGCACTGCCAGAAATCTGAAAAAGCACTGTAAATACCCGCTTTTTTTAAACGGGTATTTATAAAAAATCAACGATATATACGATAGAAAAAATACCCGAAAAGCACTGAAATGGCAACACAGTGTGCAAACTATCGATGATGACGATAATGATGAAACAATTATCGAACCAGCTGTTAAAGTTAACATACCACCAATAACAATCCTAAAATGTAAAATTGAACAAGTTCATGAAATGTGTAGAATATTAAAAATCAAACATTACTCTATACGTAAAATTTCCATCGGTCTAAAAATGTTTTGCACAAATAACGTAGATTTTACTACCGTTTGTGACTCTCTCAATAAGAAGTTTCAGCTCGAATATTTCACATATGCTGCTAAAAACGAAAAGCCTTATAAGGCTGTACTATTAGGTCTAGATAAAACAGACCCATCAGTTGTTAAGTCCAGACTTTTAGACATGGGTCTTAAATGTATCGATGTTAAAATTGTTACTAGAGCCTATGCTGGAGCTAGGGACAGTAACAACGAACAAATTATATTCATTGTCTACTTTGAAAAAAAGTCAATCACATTAAGAGAATTAAGGCAAAACTACTCAGCCATCAACTACATAAAAGTCAGGTGGGAATACCAAAAACCCAACAAAACAAAACTGGCCCAATGTTATAATTGTCAGATGTAGGGACACGGTGCCAGCAGATGCAATGTTAAAACATTTTGTGCCCATTGCGCCGGGAATCACAAAACTGAAGAATGCAAGTCAACCATCGTAAAATGTGCTAATTGTAAAGGCCCCCATAAGTCTATGTCCCCTGACTGCCCTAATAGGGAAACATATAAGCAAATAAGGCAACGTGATCAACCAAAGAGTACCAGACAAAGAAGCCAACAATTCAACAACCAATCAAATTACAACGTTAATTTTCCAAATGCTTTAAATCAGAGCGAAACACCAAATCCATCTAGAACAGGTTATAGCCAACCATTCACCCAAAATAACGATAATAATAATTTGTTCTCTCTAGAAGAATTAAAAAATCTTACGTTTGAATTAATTTCAAATTTAAAAAAATGCAGGTCTCGTGAAGAGAAATTCGAGGTTGTTATAAACCTTGCATGCAAATTTTTGTACCAATGAACAGCAACATAACGTTATTACAATGGGATGCTCGTAGCATTCGCACTAAAAAAGACGAATTATTCCATTTCTTGGAAAAAACCAATATTGACATTTGTTTACTTTGTGAAACCTGGCTAAATAAAAAATATTCAATAAAACATCAGAACTTCTACTGCTACAGATACGATCGACAACGTGGTGGAGGAGGTGGAGCAGCTATTTTAATTAAAAACACATTCAGCATCAACTTATACCTCCTATTAACACAGAACTGATTGAAAACATAGGTGTTAAGGTAAAATCTGGAAATGACTTTATAAATATTTATTCTTGCTATTATCCTGGTGGGTCAACAAACATATATTCGTCAACAAACATATATATTGGATATTCGTAAACTAACGAGCTCAAATAAATACAATACAATAAATTAGGAGGAGATTTTAACTGCAGACATAGTTACTGGGGATGTCAAAGAAGTAATGGCTGGGGTAACATATTATATGAGAAACTCCAACTAAACCAAACAGAAATAGTATTTCCCCATGAATATACTTATATTCCGGCTGACCCAAGTAAACAACCGTCAACTCTAGATTTTTTTATAACTAACATATCTCAAAATATGTCCGCAGTAAAAGTTATAAATGACTTGAGTTCTGACCACCTACCAATTATTAGTACAATTAATTTAAATTATGCAATGGTAGACAATTTATGCTACGCTTTCAGCAAGGCAAACTGGCCGCATTTTATGAAATTCATAAACAGGAATCATCCTGTGGCGGATAGCTTTAATGAAATAAACAACAGCACTCAAATTGACAACATGATAAATGTTTTCTATAATGTAGTAAAAATGGGAATAAATGAAAGTGTGCCCAAACGTAGAATTGCACCAACCTCTAAACCCTTTGTGAGATACAAAATCTTGTAGCAAATTCTGCCCACATATAGTTATTAAGTGATTGTTTATTGTAAATAAAATGAAACAAAAAAAGAGAATAAATGAAACGAAAATGAATGTAATCAGAGGTTTACAGTTTATTTGGGAATGGGTATCACCCATCGCGGAAAGGTCGGATTACATCCAGCTGTTAAGGGAGATCTTTTCATTTTAGTGAAGCAACTACAAAGGGGATAAACTACAAAGAGAAGAGAAACTACAAAGAGTCAGAAAAACAACAAAGAGAAGCAACTACAAAAAGAGAAGGAAACTACAACTGGAAGGAAAACTACAAGGAGAAAAGAAACATGAAGAGACAAAGTGGACAAATACAGCAAAACACACACACATATCTAACACGGGGGCATAACTTACACAATAGTTACAATCAGTACACACTGTTAGTCTCAAAGGCATAAATAAGCAAAGCGACTGGAATGCAGCATGATTGATCACCACAATCAGTCGAGATCTTTTTTGGTGTTAAGCACGCGAGCGAACAGGACGTGGTAACAGGCCAGAGCAACACAGTGGTAAGAACTAACTTGGTGAATAAATTTTATGTGCAGTGCTTAGAGTAGGGTGTATCCTTAAGGTTGATTGGTAACACCAAGTCAACAGTGTAGGTTCCTGGTTTACAACCAGAATAGCAATAGGGCTCTGGTTAACAACCAGAAATAATCCGGATTACATCCGTAAGCGCCGATAGGATTACATCCTACTCGGAAGGAGATTATAGGGCACTGGCACAGGGCTTTAGCAAATATTTTGGTTTACAACCAAAATCCTAGGAGTGTAGGAATTGGGTAACACCCAATAAAAGTGGATAACATCCGCGACGGATTAACATCCGTGAAAGTTTAGGGAGTTGAGGTAGTCAGGAGAGTAGGTCACCAGTGGTTAGCCGGCCAAGCAACGCGGAGTCGCAGCGTTCCCACCGCACGGGACATATAAACTGAAAATACATTAAATAAGTGTGATATTAAGAAATCAATAAATTAAGCGTCATGGAGAAAAAGAAATAAAGAAAGTGTTTTAATCATTCAAACTATAAATTTTAATGCGACGACCACTGGCCTAGCTGAGTTAACCCAGCTTCAAACCCGGGTTCCGGCGCCCGAGCAGGAACTATATTTCAAGATTGAAACGAAATACATAAAGGAGATATTCAACCGAAAGAAACGCGAGAAAATCACTTCAAAAGTAAAGAAGATATGGTGCGTTGTAATTGGGTCTACTCTCTTCGTAGAGAACAGTTGGTTCACTGCATGGCCGAATTCAGCTTGGAGGTGAGTGGCACGGTAGATGAATTGCGGAAGAGGTTTGCTGGATTTATAAGTCAGGGTGACCACAAAGAAGACGTTATCACTCGATTGGAGCAGCTGGAGGCACAGCACAGTAGAGCCCCGTTCCCCATTCCACCAGCGGGAACTTACGCCGACATTCCGCCTGGCGGCAGCAATGCGTTAGGTGTTCCACCACCACCGAGAGTGACGGCCGCCAATAGTGAAGCAGCAGGGGCACAACTAATTCACGAGATGCCGTACGCCTCCGTAATTGACACAGTACGCAAGTGGTCTTTCAAATATGATGGTGGGAAGGACCCCATTGGCTTTATTGAGCGCGTTGAAGAATTAGTGGAAGTGTACGGCTTAGAGCGCAACATGATGCCTCGTACGATGCCCGAGTTACTAAGGGACAGGGCACTAATGTGGTTCCGGAACAACAATCGACATTGACAAACGTGGGCAGCTTTCCGGATGGATTTTCTGTCATTTTTTCTACCGCCTAGATACTTTGAGGACTTAGACGACGATATCCGGAAAAGACAACAGAGAGGCCGCGAAAGCTTTAAAGATTACGTTATCGTCATGCAGAACATGATGCGTCACGCTAATTATACAAGAGAAAAACAACTTGACCGGATCTTCCGCAACGCTCACGTGGACTACCAGATGTATATTCGGCGCAAAGATTTCAGTAATCTCGATGAGCTCATCTGCATGGCCGAGGAGTATGAATGCATTAGAGCGAATCACCCGGAAATAGGCCGAGACCACCGAGATGGCCGCCAAAACTCAACTCGAAGGGACGATCGCACCAGGCAAGTAATCCAGGAAGAACCACAAGCCATCAACCCCAGAACGGCTTGAATAAGATGTGGACAAAGTGGGCATGGTTTCCGGTTTTGCCAAAACCAAAGCGTTTTGTTTTGTTGGGAGTGTGGCCGCAGGGGGATTCGAACAAGAGATTGTTGCCGAAGATGTTCGGGAAACTACACGGGTCCGCGCCAACAGCAAGGGGAAGCAGCGGCCCAGAACCAACACCCCTTGCCACAGTAAGCGCCTTTCGTCAGACTGAACACCGTCTGCTGGCCACCGTTGACCTTGGCAACCAAAAGAAGGAGGTCACAATCGATACAGGTGCATGAAGAAGTTACTTAAGTGATGACTTGGCGGATGAACTTAGAAGTGAAAACGAGGTTTTAAGAGCTGATAACACCATAAGTCTCGCCGATGGTACACCTGTGGAGTTAAGAGGGGAGATAAGAATCGACGTAAGCCTAGGAGGGAAAAGTAGCAGACTGGAAATGGGCGTAATGCCAAACATGATCGACAACGCGCTGCTGGGCCTTGATTTCCTAAGGGCGGTCAGGGCGGAAATACGAATTGGCAACCAGGTAGTGCGGTTGGGCCCAATAGAACAACAACAGGAGCGGTGCGCCATAGTAACTACGAGTGGGACGGAAACAAGCATGGATACAGCAGATAACGTGGAGGCAAAAATAGAGATGTTCCTTAACAAAGAGTTGGCGAAGTTCGAAGTCATAGAAGGTCCCACCCCACTGGCGAAACATTCAATCGTGCTGAAGGACGACAGGCCGGTAAGACAGAGATACATGCAACGAAACCCCGAGATGCAACGACGAATCAATGAAGAGGTGGACGAGCTATTGAAGAATGGGTGCATTGAGTCGTCCAAGAGTCCCTATAGTACGCCAATCGAGATGGCTCCTAAGAAAAACGGTACGTATAGACTCTGTATTGACTACCGTCTGCTAAATGCCCGAACAGTGGCCGACGCATACCCGCTGCCACGAATCAACCACATCTTAGATCGACTACGTAACGCCAAATTCATCAGCAGCATCGATCTCAAGAACGGGTACTGGCAGATACCGATGGCCGAAGACAGCAAAGAGTACACGGCGTTCACCGTAGCAGGTAAAGGATTGTTCCAATGGAAGGTGATGCCATTTGGTCTGACCTCAGCGCCAGCCACTTTTCAAAGGACGCTAGATAGGGTGATTGGGCCCGAAATGGAACCACACGCGTTCGCATATCTGGATGATATTGTGGTGCTTGGAGGATCGCTAGAGGAACATATGGCGAATCTGCTGGAGGTGTTCCGATGACTTAGAGAGGCGAGACTGAAAATAAATCGTGAGAAATGTAAGTTCTTCCAGAAGGAGATTAAGTACCTAGGCCACGTGGTAAACGAAAGCGGTATTCACACTGATCCCGACAAAATAGCGTTCATTAGCGAGTTGGCACCACCTCAGAGTGTGCGAGAGCTGCGAAGGTGTCTAGGTATTGCGTCATGGTACAGGTGATTTGATGGACCCCAGCTCGCGCGGTATCTGGGGGGGAAAGAGGTGGGATAATAATAATAATAATAATAATAATAATAATAATAATAATAACAATAATAGTAATAATAATAATATTAACAATAATGATAATAATAATAATTTATTTTTTTTTAATAATAATAATCATTTATTCATTTAAAATTTGACATATACAATTCAGTCATTACCTCGCGAAGCCATTGTGGCTTTTCCGCAGGTAGGAAATAAACTAAAAAGTTATTATTTCAAATCTTTAAAATAATTCTTAAGACAATTAATATGAAAAAATTATTTCAAATGTAATTTACAAATGAAAAAAAGAAATAATTTGGCTTTAAGTTTTAACAATATGAGCTGATTTTTCCAATGAAGAGTATTCATTGCTGATTAATGAAGTAATTTTTTAACACTCTGTTTCTTATTCTTTGGTTGTTGCATTTTTCAAGAACTTCAACGGGTATGCTGTTTAAAATTGTTGGCAACATAACAGGTAGGGTGCTTCTTGCATATGCGTTTTTGTATTTTTGGATGTAATATCTTCCTTCGACATTTCTCCTAGTTTGGTGGTTATGGTCTATTTTCCGTAGAAATCTCGTATCGTTGTAAAATTCAATAGCTAGCGTTGTGTTGTATATGTTTTTTACATTTAAAATATGTAGATCTTTTGTAATGTTGTTGTTTATATTGTTGTTTACGTTGTTTACATTGTTGTTTATATTATTATTTATATTATTGTTCACGTGGTTATTTACGTTATTTACATTGTTGTTAACGTTGTTATTCGTGTTATTATTTACGTTGGTGTTTAGGTTGTTTATGTTGTTTACATTGTTGTTCACGTTGTTATTTATATCATTGTTAGCGTTGTTGTTTAAGTTGCTGTTGCTGATTATGTTGTTGTTTGCATTGTTGTAGACGTTGTTGTATATATTGCTGTTTATGTTGTTGTTTATGTTGCTGTTTATTATGTTGTTTATGTTGCTGTTTACATAGTTGTTTTCGTTGTTGTATACGTTGTTTAAGTTGTTGTTTACGTTATTTACATTGTTGTTCATGTTGTTATTCATGTTATTATTTACGTTGCTGTTTAGGTTGTTGTTTATGTTGTTTACATTGTTGTTTACGTTGTTCATGTTGTTGTAGACGTTGTTGTTTACGTTGATTATGGGGTTTATTTGTAGGTAGCTAGCATTCAATAACACAGGACACCGTGCAGAAATACTGGTATGTGATTTCAGAATTTTTAGTAATTGATTTTGCGTTTTCTGAAGTTTGTTGCAAAATGTTGGGTTTCCCCAAGCCTTAATTCCATGGCGAATATGTGATTCTGCGAGCGAAAAATACACTTGCCTCAAGACCATATTATTTGAGCAGTAGCTTAGATGGTGTAAAGAGTAAGCTGCTTTTCTTAATTTTTTTCGAACTTGTTCTATGTGTGCGTTCCATTTGAAATTTTGATCAACAATTACGCCAAGGTATTTATATGTATTCACAATTTTGATTTTCGTGGTACATTGGTCGTAATCATAGTTAAAATCTATGAGTTTGTGCCGGTGTATGCATTCTGTACTATGAAATATAAGATTAATGTTCATATAACGCAAATACGGTGGTTTGATATGCATAAGCTTTGTTTTTGATGCATTAATTATCAGCCCATGATCATGGCACCATTTAGTCGCGTTATCGAGTTAGTGTTGCATTATTCTCGTGGCATCTTCTATGTTTCTGTGGGCAACAACAATGGCAGTATCGTCTGCATAAGCGAATGTTTTGCTCTGCGTTAGCAAATTAATTAGTTCGTTCGAATAAATGATATACAGAATAGGACCTAATTTCGAACCTTGAGGTACACCATAATCTAAATCAGTTTCATTGCTGAAGTTACTAGATACTTTCACATAGTATTTCCTGAGTGTCAGATAGTTCTTAAACCACTCCAGGGTGTGCCCTCTAATTCCAATGTTTTCCAGCATTATCAGTAATTTTTCATGTGATAGCGTATCAAATGCTTTACTAAAATCTATGAACAAAGTTAGGCAATGGTGTTTTTTACTTAACTGTTCATTTAGAAAGTTAGCAAAGTTTCCAAGGAGTTTATTTATGTTTTTTCCTTTTTGGAATTCTAATTGATTGTTGTTTATTATTTGGTATTTGCTCGTGTAGTTTTTTAATCTTCTACACACTATTTCCTCCATGACCTTTTCTACAACCGATAGTATTGCGATTGGACGATAGTTATTGCAATCCGATTTTATGCCGTTTTTGTATATTGGTCGCACATAAGAAATTTTTAGAGCTTCAGGTATAATTGCAGTGTCGATAATCAGGTTTATTAATTTAGTTATCACCGGTGTCATTATTTCAGCATTAGATTTTAGGTCTATTGGTCTGATTCCATCAGATCCAGCACTTTTTTTAATGTTTAAGGTATTTAATATATTAAAAACTTCTTCATTAAATGTGTTTTGTAGGAAAAATGAGTTTTGTATTGTTCTAGAAGAGTGATTAATTGTTTTTATTTCACAATTGTGTAAAATATTTTTAACATTTTGATTAAAATTAAACGCAAAACTATTACATATTTGATTTAGATTGTTGTCTTTAAAATTCTTCAATATTATTTCATCAACGTTATTCGATTTTTTACCAATTAAAGCCTGGATCAGCCAGACGTAAACGTAAACGTATCTCTGCATAGCTGAATTAATAAGTTAAATAAGAACAGAAGATGTGCTGTGTTTTTTGTTTCATTCTTATGCATTCAATATAGAGCAGACGTAAATACACAACAAAAATCTGTTGTGAATAGATTTTCGTTGTATATTTACGTTTGCTCTATATTGCATGCATAAGAATGAAACAAAAAACACAACACATCTCCTGTTCTTATTTAACTAATTAATTCAGCTATGCAGAGATACGTTAACGTTTACGTCTGGCTGATCCAGGCTTAAGTCATTTATTATTTGCCACGTTATACGTATATTATTTCTATTCTCAAAAAATGTATTTTTATAATAACAATTTTTTGCATAATTCAGTTTTTTATTTAAGGCATTTCTATATTTTTTATATTCGTTTTCAATTGTTTTGTTATTTCTATTCAAACGCCATTTTCTATAAAGTTTATCCCTAATTTCACAATTTTTTATTAAATTTTCATTGATCCAAGGATTTGGTTTTCGATTATTCTTTTTTCGCATATCAGTTTTTGCATTTTCGTAAATATAGCTAAACTTTTCATTTATAGCATTAAACATTTGATTTGGATCGGTATAGTTTGATATTTCGTGCCAGTTGGTTGTACGTATCTGTTGATTGACTTTGTACTTACAAATTTTTGTTTACTGGGTATCATCATTACGTATTTTTTGCATCGGTTCATTTGCAGAGATACAACAGAAGAGAGTATAATGGTCTGATATGCTTGTTTTTATTATGGATGTATATACGTATGTATTTATATATTTTTTTCTTACAAAGAGATGGTCTATGCATGAGCGTGAATTCTTGTTTATGTCCTCTCTTGTATATTTGTTTCATCATAATAATAATAATAATAATAATAATAATACTAATAACAATTATAATAACAATAATAATAATAATCCAACTGTTGAGGTGTAAACATTCAAAAATTTTATTTTAAAAATTTTCGGAAAAATTCTTATAAATTTCAAAATGTATAAATTATTCTAAAAAATACATTGAATTTGTGTGTTTTTGCTTATGTTTTCTGATTGGCAAATAAGATTGTTGAACCAAGATTGTGAAATTCATACTCAAGGAAACCAAATGTTTAACAAAAGATTAGTTTTAATCTCAAATTCTTATATGTCTGCTCAATTTTTATTTAAAATATGAAAGTTGAACATAATAGCTTCAATTATGAAGGAAGATATGAATCTTGAGAAAGACTGCGAAGCAAATAAATTAACAATCAACTTTACTTATCAAAATGTCCAAATTTAGAAGCAATTTTTAAACGTTATAACTCGGAATTCGGTTGGATTTAAACAATTAAAATCCAGAAGCGTCTGTCTGACATCCAGCGGCTCCCTGGTAGACGTCTGGCTTATATTAAGCAGTCTAAATTTTCCAACGTGTTTTGCAGAACCGCTGGCCCTTCTTGGGGTTAAAAGATACCTAATTTATATAATTAGTGAAAACGTATTCATTTGAAAACATTCAAATACAAGAGTATGAAAACAACGTCCCTAATGGTACTGGTCCGCGATTGGGGTAACACAATTTACAAAAGAATGGAATTATAGGCAATCCAATCAAGAAATGTTGTGACCTGAAAATAGCCTTTAATACAAAGAAGTAAATTAACATCCAATTCTTCACCTGCCTAAAGTGTTGCATTTGAAAAATTTCAGAAGCCCACTTAAGCAGGACTGCCAAAACTCGCAAGGAGTTCAAAACTATAATAAGTCTATAAACGCTGCGAGAAAAGTATCCGGTTAGCAAATGGAAAGGCAGAAATTACTTTAATATTAAGAATCTGATGATGACACCCCTTATGGTACTGGTCCGCGATTAGGGGTAATATAATTTACCAAAGATTGGAAACATAGGCTATCCAATCAAGAAATTTTGTGACCTGAAATAGCCTTCAATATAAAGAAGTAAATCTACATCTAATGCTTCACCCGCCTAGTGTTGCTTTTGAAATACATATTTCAGAAGCCCACCTAAGCAGGACTGCCAGAAATTCGCAAGAAGTTCAAAACTAATAATAGGTCTTAAAATACTGTGAATAAATTACCCAACTAGTAACTGGAAAGGCAGAACTACATTAGTATTAAGAATTAATATTATTTTATGTATATACCACGCTTTGATTATACATTAATCCGAGTAGAATGTACCATGAATCTTTAAACCAATGTAAATATTGAGCACAAATAAATAAATAATAATAATAATAATAATAATAATAATAATAATAATAATAATAATAATAACAATAACAATAATGATAAATAATAATAATAATAAAATCCGGACAATCACGGTTAATAACGAAAACCCACAATAACAGACAACGGCAACGGCGTGAATAACTTTACGGTTGCGGCCATGATTGCATGAAATCAAGGACGGGAAACCCTATTAGCAGCATCCCCAAAATATGGTAACACCATATAATTAGTAAAAACAGGGATGTAGGTTATCGAACAGCTGTCATACGAATCAAGCTGACATCCATAATATGTAATAACACAGTACAACAGCCAATCTGGGGGGTGAGAAATTCCAAGTCAGGGTGATGGTACTAGGTCAGTATAGTAAAACCCTCAAAGGGTTTATAAAAATTATAAAAATGTTTACTTAATTTTTTTAGTAGTTTATGGCCAGAAGTCTGGAGTTATTGGGGAAAATTTATGAAAAAGGCGATAAATGACACTTTTTTGAATAAAAACAAATATCAATATTCTTGTCAAAATGGGATACCTTCACTTAATTGTAAATAAAAGCAGAACGCGTTTAATTTTGTTTATAGGTTATGTGACTTTACATGAAATTAATAACACTTGATCCTTTTTTCCGTTTTGGATTTTTTATGAATTTAAAAAAAAAAATTTTTAATTTTTAGGCAAAAAAATATTTTTTTTTCTCCACAAATTTATTTTTACCGGCAAAACTGTTGATTATAAAGAAAAACGTTATATGAACGGATTAAAGAAATTGTAATTCTAAATTTTTCTAAATTTGTTTCATCAAAATCGGACAAGTGGTTCTCGAGTTATGTTAAACTTCGTTTTTGCCCAAATGTTACAACTAAGCGAAAAAACATCAAGATAAGGAAAAAAATGACACATACGAACGCCAAACCCTTTGAGGTTTTTACTATACTGACCTAGTACCATCACCCTGACTTGGAATTTCTCACCCCCCAGACAATAATCCCAAAAATGTTCCATAGTGTAATTGGAAATTTTAAATAAGTCGACAGACATTCGTGTGGCGGACCTAGAGCAATTGTACGTAAAGGTAGAATAAAACAGGACATTTTGTGATAGGAAAGGAGCGGATGGAAAGTTAATATACAACTGGTGTATATACAAAAAGAAAAAAAATTAAAACAGGAAAATACAGGGCAGTGGGACAATTTGATGAAAGAATTTAAAAACTGAAAATTGTAGACTTTATAGTGAACGAAGAGGGACAAGAGGGAAAATTTGTGGTCCGATTTTTTTATCGATTGGGTAAAGGTGAAATGTGAGGTACAAAATCTTGTAGCAAATTTTGCCCACATATAGTTATTAAGTGATTGTTTATTGTAAATAAAATGAAACAAAAAAAGAGAATAAATGAAACGAAAATGAATGTAATCAGAGGTTTACAGTTTATTTGGGAATGGGTAACACCCATTGCGGAAAGGTCGGATTACATCCACCTGTTAAGGGAGATCTTTTCATTTCAGTGAACTGGGGAACAAAGGGGAAAAACTACAAAGTGAAGAGAAACTACAAAGAGTCAGAAAAACAACAAAGAGAAGCAACTACAAAAAGAGAAGGAAACTACAACTGGAAGGAAAACTACAAGGAGAAAAGAAACATGAAGAGACAAAGAGAACAAATACAGCAAAACACACACACATATCTAACACGGGGGCATAACTTACACAATAGTTACAATCAAGGTTGCCAACTCTACGACATAAAAAATAGCTAGATTAAAAAATTAAAATCGCTAAAAATCGCTAAATTTTGAGAAATACAAATAGTTTGGTATTTATTTCCTAAAAATTCCCAATTTTCTTTTCCTTTAAAACATTTTTCCTTTAACGGTAAAACCTACTGGAAAACGTTGTGGAAAATGTGACAAAAAAATAGCAATGGAAACAGTTTAAATACTCGAAATTACTTGCCAAACATTTTTTGTGTGTATTTTATTTTAGTTTTCAATAAGCAATTTCAGAAGAAAAAAAAGAGACGTATTTGTTTTAAACTGCCCGATCTCACTGAAATTTACGACATAAAGATTTACTTGTACGTAGTTTTAAAGAACTCGAGAAAATAAAAATTTGATACCCATATTGCCCGTGTTGTGGGTCCAGTGTTGCCACTTAGTTGAAACATTTGAAATATTCGTGAAAAACGCGCTATGGGAAAAGTAGTCTTAAAGCTAAACAAGAGCGAATATCGAAAAAGTACAGACACTCCCTCGATTAGATTTAAAAAGCATTATTATGTGTAAATGTGAATCAAAATGAACAATTTCTCATACGAATGTGCTATTCGAAAAAATTAATACTTGAATAAAAAAACAAGTTGGGCATGTTTTGTATACCTTTAGCTGCGTCTTCAAAAAAGCTTTTACTTGATAACCAAATTGTCTATTTTGCTTTAAAATTATACAAAATAAATTTAAAAGACCAAAAATTGGGTAATTTTTTATTCCTTTTTTTAACACCTAAACATGAGATGCGGAAGCTAAAAAAAATACCTGTACTTTATTTTTTCTCCTCTAACCCATATCCGAATCTCATTAAGTTCGGAGGGAACATATTGGGATACTTTTCTTGTTAATGGACTATAAAAAACTCCAAATTTAAAAAATGGTTAAAAATAGCTAGTAAAAAAAAAATACCTAAAAATGGCTAGAAAGAAAATTTAATGGCTAAATCTTCCGGCTAGATGCAATCTAGCGATTTTTTTATAGCTAGATGAAAAAAAATCGCTAGATCTAGCCGGAAAATAGCTAAAATTGCAACCTTGGTTACAATCAGTACACATTGTTAGTCTCAAAGGCATAAATAACACTATGCGACAGTCCAAATCGGGATGGGATGAAACCAACGGGAAATGTTATATCGGTCAAAAACAAGTTATACGTGTCCCGGCGTTTCGCTGGGTCAACCCTAGGAATCGATATATATTTTTTTTTTACATAACTCGAGAACCACTAGTCCGATTTTGCTCAAACAATTTTAAAAAAATTAAAAATTACAATTCCTTTAATCTGTTCATATAACGTTTTTCTATATACTCAACAGTTTTGCCGATAAAAATAAATGTTTGTTACCGCTACCATAAGAATCAATAACCTTTTGTTTATTACTTTTTTTTAATATTTTAGGCAAAAAATATTTTTTTCTTATATTTATTTTTAGCGGCAAAACTGTTGAGTATATAGAAAAACGTTATATGAACAGATTAAAGGAATTGTAATTTTTATAATTTTTTTAAAATTGTTTGAGCAAAATCGGACTAGTGGTTCTCGAGTTATGTCAAAAAAAAGACCACCAAAGGTCAAATCGCTATATCTCGATTCCTAGGGATGACCCAGCGAAACGCAGGGACACGTATAACTTCTTTTTTACCGATATAACTTTCTCCGGTAATTTGAACCCTTCCCGATCACTGACCCCTACCATTTGTCTCACAGTGTAACCAAAGCGACTGGAATGCAGCATGCAGAAAGTATAAAAGGCGATCACCACAATCAGTCGAAATCATTTTTGGTGTTAAGCACGCGAGCGAACAGGACGTGGTAAAAGGCCAGAGCAACACAGTGGTAAGAACTAACTTGGTGTATAAAGTTTATGTGCAGTGCTTAGAGTAGGGTGTATCCTTAAGGTTGATTGGTAACACCAAGTCAACAGTGTAGGTTCCTGGTTTACAACCAGAATAGCAATAGGGCTCTGGTTAACAACCAGAAATAATCCGGATTATATCCGTAATCGCCGATAGGAGTACATCCTACTCGGAAGGAGATTATAGGGCACTGGCACAGGGCTTTAGCAATTATTTTGGTTTACAACCAAAATCCTAGGAGTGTAGGAATTGGGTAACACCCAATAAAAATGGATAACATCCGCGACGGATTAACATCCGTGAAAGTTTAGGGAGTTCAGGTAGGCAGGAGAGTAGGTCACCAGTGGTTAGCCGGCCAAGCAACGCGGAGTGGCAGCGTTCCCACCGCACGGGACATATAAACTGAAAATACATTAAATAAGTGTGATATTAAGAAATCAATAAATTAAGCGTCACGGAGAAAAAGAAATAAAGAAAGTGTTTTAATCATTCAAACTATAAATTTTAAGGCGAGGACCACTGGCCTAGCTGAGTTACCCCAGCTTCAAACCCGGGTTAACCGGAGGTTCCTTACACCTTACCAAACAACATAAAAATTATGATACAATTAAGGAACGTATTTAAAAGAAACTGGAAGCGTACAGAGATGTTAATGATCGTCGAGCTATGACACGTTTAAATAAAAATATTACGAATGAAATAAACCACTTCAGAAACCAAACTTGGAATAACGTGTTGTCCAGTTTGGACAAAGCATCTTCCCCTTTTTGGAAAGTTTCAAAAATGTTAAAGAATAAATCTAGCAATATTCCAATTTTAAAACACAACAATGTAGTATGTTTCACCCGGCAAGAAAAGGCTGAAATTTTGGCTCACAACTTTAATTTGAATCACTGTATTTCATCAAATTTTAGTGATACTACTACGATTACTGAGGTTAATGGTGTTGCAAACCTTATTCGTAATATTAACCCAATCCCACAAAACTGTTACTTCACTACTACTGAAAAAGTTGGTGTAATTATAAAAAAATTTAAAAACAAAAAAACTCCAGGTTTAGACGTTATTAATAATAAATGTCTAAAAAATGTACCTAATAAAGGTATCAACTATCTAACGAACATCTTTAATGCTTGCCTTTAATTATGCTACTTCCCCAGTGATTGGAAAATCTCAAAAACCATACCAATACTCAAGCCAAATAAACCTCCTGATTCTCCACTTTCTTATAGACCAATAAGACTGCTCTCTTCTAAGTAAAATCTTGGAAAAAATGATTAAGGAAAAGCTTATTAATTTGATCGATGCAAACAATATACTTCCATCGCAACAATTCGGGTTCAGAAGTGAACATAATACGTCTTAACCCCTACTAAAAATCAGAAAATTAGTTAAAAATAATTTTCAAAACGGGAAATCAACTGGAATGATATTGCTAGACATAAAAGCTGCGTTTGACTCCGTTTGGCATAATGGACTTATTTTTAAATTGAAAAAATTCAACTTTCCAGTTGAACTCATAAAAATTATTCAAAACTTTCTTCAAAATAGATCGTTCAGCGTTTACTTGGGTAAAACCTGTTCACAACAACCCAGTGTAGAAACGGTAATGACATATCATTATTTTTTGGAGTACCAGTAATGACACCCACTTACCTTCTGCATTATTTTAAAACATATAATAATAATAATGATAATGACTTATTTTTATCATTATTTCAAATAGAAAATAATTTTTTAGATTTTTTTAAAATTTTTTGAAATCTATTTTTAGACTCAATATTTTTTAAACACTGGTAAGGATATATGTAACCACATATTTTTTGATTTTTTGTATGTTGGCGAGTAAGCTTACTTGTGTGCAGCAGGTCAATTATGTTTTTATCTATTAAATATTACAAGTCGATATAGCTCAGATGGTTGAGCTGGCAGTCTGTAGACCCAGGTTCAATTCCCGCACCAGCAAATTTTATTTAAAAAAAAAATACAATAAAAAATATTTTTTTTTATAAAATTTATTTTTTTGAAAATCTATTTTTAGACTCATTATTTTTGTCAGTACTGGTAAGCACATAGGTAACGATATATTTTTTGATTTTTCGTATGCTGGTGTGTAACGACAACTCATTATTTTTTGCGACATCGCCATATAAAGGTAATAAGAAATGTAATAACAAAAGTAACTAGTTACCATTACCAAGTATGTAGTTACATAACCACATATCTGGTAATGATTTTCTACACTGGGAAGTAAATATCATTGCAGGATGTCCACAAGGTTCTTGCCTGTCGCCAGTTCTTTACAACATCTTTCCTGCTGACATTCCAACATTTTCCAATTGCATTACATCTATATTTGCAGATGATACATCAATTTTTAGTTCTGATGTTTATTTAGCTGATATTATTACAAACTTGCAGTCTGCTCTTACTGGGTTGAGTAATTATTTTGATAAATGGAAGTTTTTGGTTAACCCTGAAAAAACGCAGGCTATTTATTTTACAAGAAAACGTAAGTCTTGTTTTATACCCCAGAGTTTACCTTGTTTCATGAACCATGATATTCAATGGGAAAACAACGTCAAATACTTAATAATCATATTCCCTATGTAGTGGACAAAATTAACAAAATTATTAGAATAATGTACCCAATTATAAACAGAAAGTCGAAAATAAACATAGACAACAAAAAACTCATCATCAAATCTATATTCCACCCCATAATGTTTTACTGTGCTCCAGTTTAGTACACGTCTGCAAAATGTCATATAAAAAAACTCCAAGAAGCACAAAATAAGTTACTTAAAATGATATTTAAACTACCATGGCACTATTCCACCCGACGCCTACATAGTCTCGCTGGCTTCGGACTCGTTCTGGATAAAATCGAAAGATTGACTCTAAATTTTAATGGAAGATGCCAACTCTCACAACATGTACATTAGAGCGAACCACCTTACAGGCAAAAAAAAAAAGTTCGCCGTACACCCTCCAATATGATGTATTTTTGCAAGGAGGTTTCAAAAAAAAATTTTATTTTTTTTCCCGAACGTAGGGGTCGCCATTTTACATTTTTCGTTATATCTTTGGAATTTACAGTCGGATCTTAAAGTATGATAAATCGATCTTTTTCTCTCGAGGAGACCAGTGTTTTTCTCTCGAGGGCCATTGACCTCAAGTATCCCGTTCTAGTAGTTAGCCACCAGATCTCAGTTGCTACAACCCTAATGTACGACCCTAATGTCAGAAAATTAAAGCTCGCAAAAAATCATTAACTTTTGCTAATAAAGTTTTTCGATAAACCCAGTAGAATTTTTTTTTTTATATTTGGTTGCCGAACGTAGGGTCGCCTTTTTAAATTTTTTTCATTGGATTTTTCCTTTATAGCAAAACACTGATCTCCTCGAGGCAAAAATACCGATATATCACACTTTAAAATCCGATTTTAAATGCCGAAGCTATAACGAAAAATTGAAAAAGGCGACCCATACGTTCGGCAAAAAAAATTTTTTTTTTTAATTGTCTTACAAAAATACTTCATATTTGAGGGTGTACGGCGAACTTTTTTTTTGAGGTACGGTCTAATGTACATATCAATGAACTGATCTCATCATAATTTTATCTACTTTATTTTTTTTTCTCATTTTTATCTTATACCTCTGCTTCATAAAGGTTTTTGTAAATTATTTTCCTTCCGTTTAATAATAATGTACATAAATTTCATAAATTAAAAAAATATATTTATATACCCAGTGTAGAAACGGTAATGACATATCATTATTTTTTGGACTATCAGTAATGACACCCACTTACCTTCTGTATTATTTTAAAACATATAATAATGAGTTACTGATAATTACTTATTTTTATCATTATTTCAAATAGAAAATAATTTTTTAGATTTTTTTGAAAATTTTTTGAAATCTATTTTTAGACTCAATATATTTTAAACACTGGTAAGGATATATGTAACCACATATTTTTTGATTTTTTGTATGTTGGCGAGTAAGCTTACTTGTGTGCAGCAGGTCAATTGTGTTTTTATCTGTTAAATATTACATGTCGATATAGCTCAGATGGTAGAGCTGTTGACTGGCAATCTGTAGACCCAGGTTCGATTCCCGCACCAGCAAATTTTATTAAAAAAAAAAATACAATAAAAAATATTTTTTTTTTATATAATTTATTTTTTAGAAAATCTATTTTTAGACTCATTATTTTTGTCAGTACTGGTAAGCACATAGGTAACGATATTTTTTTTGATTTTTCGTATGCTGGTGTGTAACGACAACTCATTATTTATCGCGACATCGCCATATAAAGGTAATAAGAAATGTAATAACAAAAGTAACTAGTTACCTGTACCAAGTATGTAGTTACATAACCACATATCTGGTAATGATTTTCTACACTGGGTATCTAAGTAGAAAAGGAACGAAGTTCCTAAACTCTTTGCTTCTAAGTCAAATGTAAATAATATAAATATTATAAGAAATAAATTGAATTGAATTGTACATAGTATTGGTCAGATAATATAATGTATCATAAAATATTCATAAAATTACAACTAACATTTTTTATACCCTCCATGCCACTGTGCAGGATAGTATATATCATTTTGACATTCCGTTTGTAACTCATCGAAAAAAAAATCTGGGACATAAAAAAAATATATGGGTGAAATCAAAAAAATGTGATAAATTTTTGGGCCAAATTTGTGAGAAGCAAAAAGTGTTAATATTTCGGTTTTTTCTTAATGGAATCAGTAAGTTTAGTCATTATAAACCTAATTGCGAAAAATCTCTTCTACAAGTTATGTTATCACTTAAACAATATATAACTATATATGGTGCCAGTTAAACTAGATATTATCATATATGGTAGCATTTAAACAATATATGGTCATATATGGTACCTCATGAACAAAATCTTTAATACAGTTGCAGATATGATAATATATGGTACTATATATGGTGCAATATATATTTATATATGGTGTTATTTAAGCAATA
This sequence comes from Leucophora obtusa, assembly GCA_949987735.1. NCBI lineage: Eukaryota > Metazoa > Arthropoda > Insecta > Diptera > Anthomyiidae > Leucophora > Leucophora obtusa. The sequence goes on along the minus strand of OX465295.1, from coordinate 167,681,235 downwards.
TATTAGCATATATGGTGCCATTTAAACAATATGTGGTCATATATGGTACCTCATGAACAAAATTTTTAATAATTTTAGTACTTTGAATGTACTTGTACTTAAGTTAATTACTTGGTACTTTCTAAGTACCAAGGTACTTAACAAGTACTGTGGAACTTGCTAAGTACTACGGGTACTTGCTAAGTTCTATGGTACTTGCTAAGTACTATAGGTACTTGCTAAGTTCTATGGTACTTGCTAAGTACCTTTGGTACTTGTTAAGTACTATGGTACTTGTTAAGTACTATGGTACTTGCTAAGTACCTATGGTACTTGTTCAGTACTATGGTACTTGTTAAGTACCTTTGGTACTTGCTAAGTACTATGGTACTTACTAAGTTCTATAGTAGTTTTTTGTGGCCCTTTGTTCCTAATAGAACCATAGGACATAATATATATCAAGGGTGGGCACGGATTTGTCTCCGAGGGCCAAATTATAGTTTTTCACAAATTATAAAGGGCCGCACCACACATTTAAAAAAAAGTAAAACTACTAAACTACACGGAACTACTGCTTTACTTTTTTAAGAAAAATTCGATTCTCAACTTGTTTGTAAACCTTTTAGTATACCGATCGACTCAGAATCACTTTTTGTTTCGGTTGTCTGTCTGCCCATGTATTCTTGTACACACGGTACAGATCGCAAATATTAAGATATCTTAATGATATTTGATACACCTACTTATATCGGCCCATGAATGAAGTCTGTTTGTTTTGGTTTGAATCGGTCCATAGTTGGACATAGTGCCCATATAAAGGCCCCCAGAATTGGATTTCCCCACGATGCAGGTCACAAATAGGAAGATATTTTAATGAAATTTGGTTCGCAGACTAAATGTACTCAAGGACGAAGCCTATTGATTCTAGATAAGATCGGTCCATTTTGAACCTATCGTCCGTATGGACTATATTTCCGATTTTCTTTTAAATTCACCTAAAATTAGGTAAAACCAAAATTTTTTACCGTTACTCTATTTTTTATCATTTTATAGACAAATTTTGACAAAAGTTCATTTCAACCCATTCGAATTTCGAATCCAAACATTCAACCATATTTATAGCTTTACCATACCAAAACTTTCAACCATACTGGAGTAGGGTATCATATTTTTCGTTTTAAATTATATAAGTTTTTAATTCTGGGAATATTTTGTAAAGTTTTTCTTGTTTGATCCCCGGAATCTGCCAAACGATAATTTAAAACTCAATTAGTTATAAGAGAGTGAATAAGAAATAGCCTCCTTGATTAACTTTTTATTTAATAATTTTATTGCGCAGAGCAAAAGAAATTGCAGTTTTTAAAGGGACACCATTCACTAAAGGACTAATTTAATTGGTGATTACAAACTAAAAATTTTCGTGGTCTTTATGAAATCCCCACCGGAATTGGATAGGAAACGTATTCGATTCTGTAAATGACGTCATAAAACTTTTAATATATTGAAGTTTTAAAATATTAAATAAAAAATTCTGAATTTTTTATTAAAATTAATTAATTTTATGAACACAATTTAATCGGATTGGAAATTTCCTCATCAAATCCTCCTGTCTATGGATTATAGAAACCAATATCGGAAATTTCCGTTTAAAAATATCGGTAGAAAAATAAAAATTAGAAAATTTCCTACATTGTTCTTACGGAAATTTCCGATTGTTGAATTCCATAAATCAACTCTACGGATTTAATGAGAAAATTTCAGATCTGACTAAATTTTTTATAAATAACATATTTTGACAGCCAATTTTTAGTTATATATTTGTTACCACGTTGGTCAGTAATTGAAGTGCTTTTTGATGAATTAAAAAGCTAACTTTTCACACAGTTCTAAATTTACTACAAATATTATTATAGTCGGAACTAATTAAGAATTTTTACTAAAACTCAAGTAAACAATTTTCTGACAAAATTCATACTTAAGTAAAATTAGAGTATAAAGTCTTAAGTGCTTAATTCTGACTATAAAACTGGCCCTATAGGTGCTATTTTCACTTTAAATTTAATTTGAATTTATTTTTCAAATAATTAAGAATCAGTTTAATAGTTAGAACTAACATCAACTTGATTCTTAAATATTTCTTAAGTGAGACATTTTCAAATCAAAATCTTAGTTCTGACTATAAAACTTGCCCTAAATTTTTATCTCAATTTTTAGATATAAAAAATTTTAATGAAAATTGTGAAAAAAAATACTTAAAAAAATAGAAATTTGAATTTTAGCAAGGGCCGCATTAAAATCAACAAAGGGCCGCATGCGGCCCAACGGGCCGCATTTGCCCACCGTTGATATATATAGTAGTTTTCAATACTACTGCACTCGTCAAGTTTCACAATATTTATGTGTATATTTGTGCATTTTAGGTGCCTATTCCTACTTTTGACTCGTTGTGGCCGTCATAAGACTATTTTTAAGACTGAGAGTCACAACTTTTCATACAAAGCAACAATAAAATTCAAAAAATTCAGATTTTATTTGTCAATTTTATGATTGTGTCGATACCAATTCTTAATTTTTTTGAAGTTTTCAAGCGAAAATTTTAATAAATATAATTTATTGTGACTTTGCAATAACAAATACATGGGGAATACAGTCACAACTAAGAGTCGCAGACCTCTCGTAGGAATAGGCACGTTAACGGTATTACATGGATGTAAAAAATCGCTGAAATTGAAAAAAGTTTCAAATATCAGAAAAAATCGCCAAAACAAAAAAAAATTTTAAATTTTAAAAAAATCGTCAAAATTAGAAAAAAAACACCAAAAATCGCCAAAATTGAAAAAAAAAATTGTCAAAAGTGAAAAAAACACCAAAATAAAAAAAATTTTAAAATTTAGAAAATCGTCAAAAATTAAAAAAAAAATGCCAAAATTGGAAAAAATTTAAAAAAATGGCAAAAATTTAGATAAAAACGCAAAACTTGGAAAACTAATCGTTAAATTTAAAAAATCATGCAGATTTTATAAAAAAATTTAAAAAATCGACAAAATTTTAAAAAATCTTCAAAATTTATCAACATCGTCTAAATTATAAAAAAAAGCGCCATATTAAAAAAATTAGAAAAAATCGCCAAAAGTTTGTAAAAATTTTTAAAAAATCGTCCTAACTTGAAAAAATCGTCAATATTTGAAAAAATTGCCCAAATGGTCAAAATTAAAAGAAAAATCGTCAAAAATTAGACAAATTCGCCAAAATTGCAAAATAACGTAAAATTTTTGAAAAAATCGTCTGGAAAAATTGTCAATATTTGAAAAAATTACCAAAATTTCAAAAAGTCGTCAAAAATTTGAAAAATTGAAAAATTTTATGAAAGTTTTAAAAAAAATCGTCATAACTTAAAAGAATCGGCAATATTTGAAATAATTGCCCAAATAGTCAGAATTTAAAAAAAATTAGAAAAATTCGCCAAAATTGCAAAATATCGTAAAAATTTGGAAAATATCGCTTTGAAAAAATGGTTAATATTTGAAAAAATTACCAAAATCGTCAAAATTTCAAAAATTGGAAATAATCGGAAAAATTGCCAAAATTTAAAACTCGTAAAAATTTGTGAAAATCGACAAAAATTAGAAAAATCGCCAAAATTTTTTCCTTGCTCCAAAACCGTTGTCCGTTTTCATTTAACTCATTTAGTTTAAAGATACTAGCGATATTACAAATAAAAGCCCTTTTCTCTCTACGAGGCTTAGTTTTCGAGAAAAACGCGATTTTAAAATCTAGCAATGCAAGTCAAAATTTAGTTTCGGTATCGGGGTACTGGTAGTGGGTTTTGACCTTTGGTGCAGTCATTTTTCCTCTAGCTCTTCTAGTTTGGGAGATATGGATGATCAAAATTTTATTTTAGCGACTTATTTTTCCACAGCTGACTCACTATGACTTCCCTGTTCCAAAACCGTTGTCCATTTTCATTTAACTCATTTAGTTTTCGAGATATGGGCGATATACCAAATAAAAGCCCTTTTTTCTCTCTACGAGGCTTAGTTTTCGAGAAAAACGCCATCTTAAAATCTAGCAATGCAAGTCAAAATTTAGTTTCGGTATCGGGGTATTGGGGGTGGGTTTTGACCTCTGGTGCAAACATTTCTCCACTAGCCCTTCTAGTTTTCGAGATATGGACGACTTAAATTTTATTTAAGCGATTTTCGCCTTTATTTTTTCACTTTTGCCAATTTTTCAAAATTTTCAGATTTTTTCCAATTTTTAAGGACTTTTTGAAATTTAAACGATTTTGGTAAATTTTTCAAATATTGACAATTTTTTCAAGACGATTTTTTCAAAATTTTTACGACATTTTGCATTTTTGGAAATTTTGTCTAATTTTTGACGATTTTTTTTTAATTTTTCGAATATTGACCATTTTTTCAAGTTATGACGATTTTTCAAAATTTTTCAATTTAGGCAATTTTTCAAATTTTGGGCGATTTTTTCTAAATTTTAACGTTTTTTTTTTTAATTTGGCGATTTTTTTAATTTTTGACGATGTTGAGAAATTTTGAAGATTTTTTAACATTTTGTCGATTTTTTAAATTTTTTTATAAAATCTACATGATTTTTTAAATTTGGAGATTTGTTTTCCAATTTCTACGATTTTTTCAATTTTTGCCATTTTTTTTTTTAATTTTTTCCAATTTCGCCGATTTTTTTTTTTTAATTTTTGACGATTTTTTAAAATTTTAGATTTTTTATATTGGTGATTTTTTCACTTTTGACGTTTTTTTTTAATTTTAAAGTTTTTTTTCACTTTTGATGATTTTTTTTAATTTTGGCCATTTTTTAAATTTTTGCATTTTTTTTGTTTTGGCGATTTTTTCTGATATTTGAAACTTTTCAATTTCAGCTATGTTTTTTCAATTTTTAAAATTCAAAATCTAGGGACTATAGCTGCGTTTGTGCGGCTTCCTATCAATGATATCTCGAACAATTTTGACAGTAGAAAGCCGGAATACGTTGAAAAACTGTCAAAATCGTTCTCGAGAACACTGATAGAGAGTCACACAAACACAGCTAATATTACTGTTGGATATAGTGTAACTAAGTAACCGTTTTTGTTTTTTATAATAACTAAATTATTTTAATGGGAGCGAGTTTTTTAGCGGCTCGATTTCAAAAAACTCAATTAAATTTCGTTAAAGAGCTGCTCGATAAAAAAAGCTCTATGGAATTTTTTATACGAGCTGCTCGATTTAAAAAATTCTATTGAGTTTTGTAAACGAGCCTTTTCATTTTTATAAGCTCTTTATTTTTTTTTAGTTGCGAACTTTTTTCATTTGAGCAGCTCTTTTAATTTTGGCTTCCGAGCTTTTTAAAAAAATGTTTTTTTTTATGGCTCGCTCGAGCTTTCTTTCCATCCCTGGTATAAATACAAGGTTTACGCTATGTAACATTAATATACGACGCTACATGAATCCCACTAATCTTTTTTAGTCTTGTTAACTGGTTCTTCCTGAGTCTTTTACTAAAATTTTTAATTTTTTTTGTATTTTTTTTTAAAGACATAAACAGACAAAATATAGTATCATAGTACTTAGCAAGTACCATAGTACTTAGCAAGTACCTATAGTACTTAACAAGTACCATGGTACTTAGCAAGTACCAAGGGTACTTAGCAAGTACCAAGGGTACTTAACAAGTATCATAGTACTTAGCAAGTACCAAAGGTACTTAACAAGTACCAAAGGTACCATGGTACTTGTACTTAATGTACTTGTGCCCATCTATGAGTGCAATATATATTGATATATGATATCATTTAAACAATATATTACCATATATGGTGACATTTAAACCATATATTATGATATATGGTGCCATTTCAACAATATATTGTCATATATGGTACCTCATGAACAGCATTTTTTATACAGTACCATATACTTTGATATAGCGTATCATTTAAACAACATACCATGTATGGTACCATTTAAACAATATATTTTCATATATGGTACCATTTAAACAATGAATTGTCATAGATGATAACTCTTCAGCTACTACAATATTAACTGTATCTCAAAAGCTATTAATTGTATTTCAGAAATTCTAATTGTATTTCAGAAATTATCGAATGTATTTCAGAAATTATTAATTGCATTTCAGAAATAATCAAATCTATTTCAAAACTAGTTAATAGAAAAAAATTTATGAAATACATTTCATAATTTCTGAAATACAATTGATAATTTCTGAAATACAGTGTGATAATTTCTGAAATACAGTTGTGAATTTCGCAAATACAATTAATAATTTCTGAAATACATTTGATAAAACTGAAATTCTCATTTTCTCATTTTCTTTATTCAGTCTATGGAACATAATTTCCTTACAGACTATGATTAAATATAAAACTAATATTTATAATAATTTTAAAACTAAAGGCTTTTGATAAAGCTGGAATGGTCGCATCCTTACATTTACAGGCCACAAGGAAATCTTTAAAAGTTCATTATAGAATTTAGCAGAGATCCCAATTTTAAAGGATATTTTCTTTATCAAATTCAAATCAGTATCCCTTTTGAGGAATTTATAGCATTGTAGTGCATTACCAACAACAACAACATTGACATCAACTTCATCATTAGAAACATTGGAAGAGTAACGATTGGCAGAATTTGTTGAAAAAGAATCTGGCAAAGTTGAACGACCTTTTTGTTTTGTGTTATTTTTCGAAGAACCTGTTTCGGCATGTTTGTTTTTGTTTGTTAAAAAACCACTCGCAATTACATTGTTTTTGTTCATATAGGCCTGGAATCAGTGTTGCCAACTCTTGAAGACAGGAAAGCACCGTGAGCATTTTGAAAACGGGTAAAAAGGGTAAAAATTTACCAAAAATGGGGTTCAAAAGCACGATAATAATTTTTTTTAAAATTTAAGTCAAGATTTTAAAAACACATTTTAGCTTTGTAAAATTGTGTAAAAAAGGTTCAAAAAATTAACAAAAAAGGGTAAAAAGCACCAAACTAATATTTCAAAATTTTGAAGTTTAAATATAACGAAGTTGTTATTTAAAATTGTACTACAAACATTGTGCAAAAATGTATTTTTTGTATATTTCGTATTATTTTTTCAATTTTGACAAAAAATTCAAGAAAAATTGAAAAAAGGAGAACAAATACCAAAAATATAAACTGTACAAAAAGCACTGCCAGAAATCCGCTTTTTTTAAACGGGTATTTGTAAAAAATCACCGGGTACGGGAAGGAAAATGCACCAAAAAATACCCGAAAAAAGAAATGGCAACACTGCCTGGAATTGTGTTTTTAATTCCTTTATCTCATTCGACAAAATTGACACAATAGTAATTAAATCATTAGAATTTCCAGCACATTTATTGCATTTGTAAACAATATTATTCGAAGATTTTAATAGATTAAAGTTATAATCATTATCAACACCAGAACATCTTTGATGAAAATGTCCACTGCAAATTATACATTTAATAGAAACACTACCGACTGCATTATAGCAGCTAGCACAAAAAGTGTTAGACTGCATTAGAAAAAACGAACTTGTCTGAACGACGGCGACTACTGAATTGACTAGTTCTGAAAAACAATTCATAAATCTGAAAAATAATTTATAAGTTCTGAAATACAATTGATTATTTCTGAAACACAATTGATAAATCTTAAAAACAATTGATAGAATTGGAAATGGAGTAGAGCGTCAAAAAGATGTAAATAAAATTATTTAATTAAAAAAATTCAATTTAATAAAAAAAAAATATAATTATATAAAAAAAATGTATAGAAAAAAAATTATAATTTTATAAAAAGAAATTCATATTGCAAAAACAAAAAAAAAATATTTTATCCGAAAAATGGTGGATCGTACTGCAGTAATTTAGATCCACCTTGGATCCAATGTGATGAATTACGATCCGAAAAACGAGTTAATCTAATTATATAAAATTGGATATGACATAATGATAATCAAGAAGTAATTTCAATAGAATGGACAATTTAATGCAATCTGAGCGATATCTGAATGAATTATTTTTATCTAATGGTATCAAATAAAATGTAACTTTTTGTATTAAATCAATGGCCTTGCAACTCTCTCAATAATTTTTATTTGAAAAAATATTAGGCAGCTTGGAACAGGAACGAACTCCGACTGGTTAATCAGGGATGGAAAAGGCTCACTTAATCGGGCTCTTATACCAAAAAATGTTAGATCGCTCTTACATATTTAAAAATATAAGTAACTAAAAAATAGCTTTCCTTTGGCTCGTTAAAAAACATAAAAATTAAATATTTAGATATTAACAAATATTTTAGAGGCAATTTTAATGTTTAGCCTTTACAGAGCCCATTTCTGAACCTATTGTGTAACAAAAGCTTCAATTTATTATTATTTTTAGGGCAATATTAAGGAAACACTTCCTTTGTATCTGAATCAATTCGATTAAGTTAAAATCAGACAAAACCAATTTTTTTTTTAATTTTTGTTCAACAGTTTTTTAAATAAGTTTGTAACATGTTTACTTCAGTCGTTAAATTCGAAAAAGCTACGATATTGAATTAAATAATATTAATACATTAAGACCGAATTTTTAGGATGTCAGTTAAACTTGGTTTAGTTAAACCGAAAACGAAAAATAAAATAGATTTAAGAAGCAGTATTCCAATTATAAACTGCGTTAAACTAGGTTTAAAGATAATCTACATCCTAAAAGCTGGGCCTAAAAGTTATATGTAACCCTCTGATTGATTATTTTTTTTAAAAACATTACTCAAGGAATTTTCAGAGTATTAAAGCGTACTAGGAAACTATTTTTAGATTTTACAACTCTACAGTAATAAGGCCATCATTATAAATTTGCTGAATCCGCAGATCTATAATTGAAATTTTAGCTTTAAATTCATTAAAGAATCGGAGAACAGTTGGAGGACAGTTTTTCCCCAGACATATTTCGAAGGCGAATACCATGTCATTTGAATTTTGCAAGTCAACCATCGTTAGCTTAAAATCAACTTTTCCTTTAAACGATGCATTAAGTTCCAACGCTATAATTTGCAATCGTGATTAGTTAAATTCTTATGTTGAAGAATTTCATTTAGCAAAATTTTAACTTTAATTAAAATTTGGAACTTTAATGTACATTTTAAAGTTGACGGCAGTTATTTTTTTAAATCTATTTTTAAGTTGAAGAAATAATATATTTTTTGTCACTATAGAATTATTTATTTAGCTTGATTTTACGACTTTTAAGGTGTACTAGCAAATTAAGCATATCGACATTTAAAGCAGGTGGCATTTATAAACTTTTAATGTATAAGCAAAGGTAAGGGACCAACCTCTGTTATCGAACCTCTTGATTGATATTTTTAAACGATAAAATATGTTAACATTGCAACAAATTTTATTAACATATTTCTTTGGTGCACGGTGCAAAAGCACGCGAGCGACTTCATAGAGCGTTAACAATACATTTTAATTGTTAACTTTTATATATTTGCATTTAGTGAAAAGAAAAATTCATATTTGGGTCATAGTCCAGGAGGTTCAATGGGATCCAATTCTTTATTTCCTTCCCTTTTTCAATGGGAACTGTAATTGAAGTATTTTTTAAAATATGTACGAATAATTAAAAAATATGTAAATAATCGTAAAATAATAAAGTACGTTAATAAAATTAACTATTTTGTTTTTTTAGAGATAAAAAATGGAATCTCTAACAAATTCGTAATTTACAAACAAATGCATTTACATAGAAAAAAACAACATTTTATATACATTTTTGAAAGTTGTTTTAAATCACATACATTCGAAGCAGAAAAAGAGCACTTATCGCTCCATTGTAACCAATTTCAAAGTTGTTTGTTTTGAATGACTTACACATATTTTTGCTGGGAATATATTCGCTTGCAAAATGTCGATCACTGATTACCTCTTTTAATTAATTTTCTGTACCATAAAGCCTTTTTCGAATTCCGCCGTTATTTTGCAATTTTTAAGTGCGGTTTTTTTAAATATATAACCTAGAGATTAAATTTTTGTACCATAAAGTCTTTTTTCAAATTCCGCTATTATTTTGCAATTCTTTACGTGCGTTTTTTTTTTAATTTATAATCTAGGGGCTATAATACACATTTCAGACAACAAAATGTGGGGGCTAGTTGCAAAAAAAATCGCGAAAAATAAAATTTGCAAAAAGGAAAATTTTTGCATCAATATATTTGTTTGTAGAATCTAAATCGCTGATTACGTTTTCTAATTAATTTTTTCGCGTTCCGCTTTTATTTTGCAATTTTTTAAGTACGTTTCTTTTTAATTTATAATCTAGGGACACATTTCATACAACAAAGTTTGGTGGCTAGTTGCAAAAAAAAATCGCGAAAAATAAAATTTGCAAAAAGAATAAATTTTTTCATCAATATATTTGTTTGCAGAATGTAAATCGCTGATTAAGTTTTTTAATTAATTTTTTGTACCATAAAGCTTTTTTTCGCTTTCCGCGATTATTTTGCAATTTAAGTGTGGTTTTTTTAATTTATAATCTAGAGTCTATAGTACCAATTTTATACACAAAAGTTTGGTGCTTAGTTTGCAAAAAAAAAAAAAATAAATCGCGAAAAAAATATTTGCAAAAAGGAAAATTTTTGCGTCATTGTATTCATTTGCAGACTGTTAATCGCTGATTGGGTTTTTTAATTATTTTTTTCTACCACAAAGTCTTTTTTCGCGTTCCTCTATTATTTTGCAATTTTTTTAGTGCGGTTTTTTAAATTTATAATCTACGGAGTATAATGCCCATTTCATAAAACAGTTTGGTGGTTAGTTGCAAAAAAAGAAAATTTTGGCATCGATTGCAGAATGTAAATCTTTCAATTCATTTTTTGAACCCCAAAGCCTTTTTTCGCATTCCGGTATTATCTTGCAATTTTTTACGTATGGGTTGTTTAAAACTCATAATCTAGGGCTATAATACTGTTGGAATAGTATAATTCCATAGTATAGTTCAATTCTTGATTTTTATAACTAAATTATTATTTTCCATCCCTGGTTACAATCGATGCTTTGAGTCATACAAAGAGCGCACATAATGACCCTACAAACATTTAAAAGATACATTCCATGAAAATTGTCATTTGAATGAAAATAATCATGTAGTATTTACTTTGAAATTGTCTTCCTTTTATCACTTGGAAGATAATGCGGCGATATTAGGAAAAAAATAATTAAATAATTTTATCTTTTGTCATAACTTTTTATGACAATATTTCGGCAATATCATCTTTGTATCATTTGGAAGATAAAGCAAATTTGTTTGAAATCTTTTATCAATTTGGAAAAAATTAAAACTAAATTTGTACAAAAACAATCAAAAGATATATAGGAAATAAACTCGTGAAAAGTTACGATTAATTGCGCGGGAAAAATCGGCTAAGATGAAATCAAGATAATTTATAAGCTGGTCAATGGATTATGTATGCAGATATTGTTTTTCAGGCTTAAATTTAATAACGAAAAAATTAAATCGTTTTTTTATTGTACCGGGAGTTTATTTAGCGATATCCCTTTTATCTTCCATATGAGTTATTGCTTTCATATTGCCTGGAAGTATTGTTTTAGTGTAACAGTTGTTTCCGAAGAAGGAAATTTCCGGAATACGAAATTGATATTGGTCGCAATAAATGTTTTCTTCCTGGCGATATGTTCGGAGAATCTTTTTCGTATTGCGATGTTTGCTGGGTGATATTGTGAGTATGTTCCTGTTCCAAGGCACATAATAGAATAAATGCTTTCTCAGTGATAGAGAGTCCCCCAATCTCTTTATTATGTATACTCTTTGATTAAATCTAATTTTATATAATTAGATTAACCCATTTTTTCGATCTGCCATTTTTCGGATCAAATTAGATCTAAGTTTATCGCCAAATATATGGCTGGATCTAATTCGATCTGCCATTTTTCGGATCAAATTAGATCTATGTTTATCCACAAATATATTGCTGGATCTAATTCGATGTGCCATTTTTCGGATCAAATTAGATCTAAGTTTATCCCCAAATATATTGCTGGATCTAATTCGATCTGCCACTTTTTCGGATCAAATTAGATCCAAGTTTATCCACAAATATATTGCTGGATCTAATTCGATCCGCCATTTTTCGGATCAAATTAGATCTAAGTTTATCCGCAAATATATAGCTGGATCCGCCATTTTTCGGATCAAATTAGATCTAGGTTTATCCCCAAAGATATCATTAGACCTCCCAATTTTGATATATAACTTGATCTTAGTTTATCCCCATATGTACAATGGGATCTAATACGATATGATTGGATACACCCAATTTTGTGATCTAATTGGATCAGCTAGATATTACAGCAGATCTTAAACAATATCAAATTGGATATAATTAGATATAGCGCGAGATAAATTTTTTTTACTCGGGTATATATAATTATATGTTAAACACATAGAAAATATTACTGACGTGGCACCATTTATAATCATATCTCAAATTATATTGTGAATCTTGCACCATATATGGAATCATATATAATTATATCTTATAGCATTTAATATAATATATAATCATATATAAAAATATCTTACATCATACAACCAACAAATTTTTATAAGAGGGCATACATTATTATATCTCAAAATATATGGCTTATATGCCACCATATGTGATTATATATTATGTTATATATGATTATTTTTTGTGACAGCAGATCTCTCATATCTCATTATGTATAGTATATATGGTTGATATCGTATCTTATAAAAGACAATATATAAAAATATATGGTTATATAAGTTACCACATAAGAAACATATAATTATACTAGCGGGATTTGACCTAGGTACGCTTCGCCTACCAACATTGTTAGCGTACCTTAAAGTTTAAAATGTAATTTATTTTGGATAGGACTTAAATATTGTTGGTTTTTAATTTTTATTTAAAAAATAAAAATTGTTTTTTTCCTACCTTTTTAATCGATTAATTAGAAATTTATTAATTTAGTTCGAGGCCAATTTCCTTATTATGAATAAACATAATAAGTGCTTTTTTCCAAAAACTGCTATTTTTTCTTCAAGATACTCTCCTGACAAATAATTCGCAGAGTTCTTGCTTTCGAAAACCTCAACACTTTCAGGAACGAAAAGAAGATAGTTTCGTGGATTTTCCCGGTCCGCTTCATCAGTTTTCTTTAGAAAGTGGTGGCAGTAGTGCAATGCAAATTGAATCATCAAAATCTCATATTAAATGTAGTCTGCTACATCAACAAAATGTGAATGGAGCAAACAATAAAATTGGCTTCGAACTAAATTAATAAATTTCTAATTAAGGAATTAAATATTCTTATGATAATAAAACACAATATTTTTTGTTAATGCGAATGCTTATTAAGAGGTTATATAAAAAAAGTTAAATATAAAAGTGCTTATGTATAATTATATGTCACTAATAAATTTAAAAGGCGAGTATGCATAGGACCCAAAGTAAAAAAAGTAATATATTTTTTATCCTAAAGTATGATTTGTTTATTGCCATTGCGAATCCATTAGTTCCCCATTCTATTCCATTCCGTTCTCTGTTCCATTTCCATTATCTAGGGTTTCAATTCCGCTCGTTCCCCGTTCTTCCCCGAAAGTGTTTAAAAAAAGTGATAATAAAAATTGCCAACTGAATACACAACAAAATTCCGGTTGAAACAATTCATCTGAGTTGTGTCAGCAACACATTTGATTGGCACAACTAAATAATTTGGTTGCTGCAACCAAACCTCGTCTCCCATGAAATAAATTTGCAAAAACTTAATTCTGTTATTCAGATATTTACAAAAACATAAAAAAATAAGATAAATTGGATTTTGCATATCGTGTTACACCTGGTTTCCATGTTATAATACATTCTTTACGTGCTTTCCCATACTGTTCCTCAAATGGTTGCGGTTGCCACTCCACTCCATTTTTATCAATTTGATCGTCTTCAGTATTCGAAAATGGTGCTAGGTTTTAGGATTAAGAATCATCAGAACCAGTGTCACTGAGCTCAGGTAAAAACTCGTTGCTTACATTAGAAAAATCGCTACTAAAACTTTGTGTTCATTTTTTGAAATGAATAATATAAGTAATTCATTAAAACCACATCCTAAACATGTATGTGGATTAGAATTTCTGTATAACAAGAGCTAAATGTAGTGAAGTTTTAAATGAATATAAGTTTTACAAATGCAATTTTTTATCCATGCACAAATTATTCAAATAATGTTCCTACAAACTGTTACTGCGACCTTTGTAATTAATTACACAATTACATGTAACTGTAATTCGTAATTGAAAATTTTCAATTACACATTACATGTAATTGTAATTGAAAAAATGTCAACTACATTTACATTATTAGGAAAAGAAATAATGACAAGAAGCGGGAGTAAGGGATCAATCCAATATGACGTATTCTTTTTATGATTATCCACGCCTATCCTGCCCACCCAGCCAATCCTTTTTTGCAAAATTTTAACAAAAATCATATTCTAATTCTAAATGTAATTGAAATTTGTAATCGAAATTTGTAATTTAAATCACATTAAATTACAATTACATATAATTTGTAATTGAAAATTTTCAATTACATGTAGATTAATTAATTTAAGTTGCATTTATTTGTAATTTTATTTAAAAATTTTCAATTACAAATAATTGCAATTGTAATTGAAATGTAATTGATATAAACAAACTTCAAGTTAAACTAACCATTAGTAAAAGTTCGTTATACCAAAAAATTTGCTTTAATGTTGTTCGTTATAAGTGAACTTCAATGTAACTAGTTCACAATACTTACCATCGTCGTCAATTTCATTTATAATTTCGTCAACTTCTTTAACCATAAAATATTTTGGTACCGAAATCATAAATTACGGGAAATTTAACAACCCGAGTAAAAAAAATTGATCTCGCTCAATATCTAATCATATCCAATTTGATATTGTTTAAGATCTGCTGTAATATCTAGCTGATGCAATTAGATCTCAAAATTGGGTGTATCCAATCATATCGTATTAGATCCCATTGTATATATGGGGATAAAGTAAGATCAAGTTATATCTCAAAATTGGGAGGTCCAATGATATCTTTGGGGATAAACCGTGGATAAACTTAAATCTAATTTGATCTCAATTTTGGCAGATCGAATTAGATCCAGCAATATATTTGTGGATAGACTTAGATCTAGTTTGATCCGAAAAATGGCACATCGAATTAGATCGAGCAATATATTTGCGGATAAACTTAGATCTAATTTGATCCGAGAAATTGCGGATCGAATTAGATCCAGCTATATATTTGTGGATAAACTTAAATCTAACTTGATCTCAATTTGGCAGATCGAATTAGATCCAGCAATATATTTGTGGATAAACTTAGATCTAATTTGATCCGAAAAAGTGGCAGATCGAATTAGATCCAGCAATATATTTGGGGATAAACTTGGATCTAATTTGATCCGAAAAATGGCACATCGAATTAGATCCAGCAATATATTTGTGGATAAACTTCGATCTAATTTGATCCGAAAAAGTGGCAGATCGAATTAGATCCAGTGATATATTTGGGGATAAACGTAGATCTAATTTGATCCGAAAAATGGCATATCGAATTAGATCCAGCAATATATTTGTGGATAAACTTCGATCTAATTTGATCCGAAAAAGTGGCAGATCGAATTAGATCCAGCAATATATTTGTGGATAAACTTAGATCTAAATTTATCCGAAAAATGGCAGATCTAATTAGATCCAGCAATATATTTGGGGATTAAGTAAGATCTAAATTTATCCAAAAAATGACAGATCAAATTAGATCCAGTAATATATTTCGGGATTGCGTAAGATCTTAACTTTTCGGATAAATTGCAGATGGAATTAAATCCAGTGATATATTTGGGGATTTGGTAAGATCTTAATTTATCCCATAAATTGCAGATCGAATTAGATCCAGCAATTTATTTGGGTATTAAAATGGCAGATCGAATTAGAAACAGCAATATATTTGGGGATTGACATCTAAAACTACCCGAGTAAAAAAAATTATATATAATCATATGTGGCATATATTACAATATATAATTAGACATGTCGTTATGTATATCCATATATAATTATATATGACGTCTTTTTTCAAAATTTTTCCTTATATTATGCCATATATAATTTCATCGAATTAGATATCGGCCCTTATAATATTAGATATGGTGTATATGATTATATATTACATCCCAGTGTAAAAACGGTAATAACATATCATTATTTTTTGGACTACCAGTAATGACACCCACTTACCTTCTGCATTATTTTAAAACATATAATAATGAGTTACTGATAATGACTTATTTTTATCATTACTTCAAATATAAAATAATTTTTGAGATTTTTTTGAAATTTTTTTAAATCTATTTTTAGACTCAATATTTTTAAACACTGGTGCGGATATATGTAACCACATATTTTTTGATTTGTTGTATGTTGGCGAGTAAGCTTACTTGTGTGCAGCAGGTGAATTATGTTTTTATCTATTAAATATTACATGTCGATATAGCTCAGATGGTAGAGCTATTGACTGGCAATCTGTAGACCCAGGTTCGTTTCCCGTACAAGCAAATTTTATTAAAAAAAAAAAAAAATACAATAAAAAATATTTTTTTTTATATAATTTCTTTTTTTGAAAATCTATTTTTAGACTCATTATTTTTGTCAGTACTGGTAAGCACATAGATAACGATATATTTTTTGATTTTTCGTATGCTGGTGTGTAACCATAACTCATTATTTTTCGAGACATCGCCATATAAAAGTAATAAGAAATGTAATAATAAAAGTAACTAGTTACCATTACCAAGTATGTAGTTATATAACCACATATCTGGTAATGATTTTCTACATTGGGATAGCATGGCTGATCTTATTGTATATATAGTTGTATATAGAGCTATATCTTAATATATATGGCGGGTATTTTAGGAATATATAATTATATATGGTATCATTTAAACAATATATAACTATATATGGTGCCAGTTAAAATATATATTATCATATATGGTGGCATTTAAGCAATATATGGTCATATATGGCACCTCGTGAACAAAATCTTTAAAACAGTGGCAGATATGATAATATATGCTACTAAATATAGTGCCATATATATTTATATATTGTGTTATTTAAGCAATATATTAGCATATATGGTGCCATTTAAACCATATATTATTATATATGGTGCCATTTAAACAATATGTGGCCAATGTGGTATCTCATGATCAAAATTTTTAAAACAGCTCCAGATATGATAATATATGATACTACCCTACGGGAAATTTTAACAAACTGTCACCGAACTGGCCCCTTTATATGAAATAGACTGGTCACTTTTACATGGCGTTGTCATAGGAGGTGGAAATTGACCCTTTGTGACATGTCACAAGACAAATCCCAGGACAGGTTCCTGAACTTTGTTTTTTATGAGAGTTCAGTAACCTGTCCTAGGATTTGTCTTGTGACATGTCACAAGGGGTCAATTTCCACCTCCTATGACAACGCCATGTAAAAGTGACCAGTCTATTTCATATAAAGGGGCCAGTTCGGTGACAGTTTGTTAAAATTTCCCGTAGGGTATATATAGTGCAATATATATTTATATATGGTGTTGTTTAAGTAATATATTACTATATATCGTGCCATTTAAACCACATATTATCATATATGGTGCCATTTCAACCATATATGGTTGTATGTGGTACCTTATGAACAACATTTTTAATACATTTCCAGATATAATAATATATGCTACCATATATAGTACCATATACGTTGATATATCGTATCATTTAAACAACCCGAGTAAAAATAGTTACATACAGTTTCATCCGAAGAATGACCCGATATATTTTTATCAATTGTTTATAAATTTTTATCTAATTGTATCAGTTTAGATCTGACCTGATTAAATTATGTGTTAATCAGATGAAATTGTATCCGATTTTTGATCTAATACAATTTAATCGGTTTATATGTAATGGTGTCAGGTTTGATCGTAGTTGGTTCAATTTTATATAAATAAAATATAATTGTATCCGACATTTACCTTACACAATTGTATCAAAGTTTTAAACTTGTAAGGAACCTCCGGTTAACCCGGGTTTGAAGCTGGGGTAACTCAGCTAGTCCAGTGGTCCTTGCATTAAAATTTATAGTTTGAATAATTAAAAACACTTTCTTTTATTTCTTTTACTCCGTGACGCTTTATTTATTGATTTCTTAATATCACACTTATTTAATGTATTTTCAATTTTTGATGTCCTTTGCGGTAGGAACGCTGTCACTCCGCATTGCTTGGCCGGCTAACCACTGGTGATCTACTCTCCTGACTACCTGAACTTCTAAACTTTCACGGATGTTAATCCGTCGCGGATATTATCCACTTTTATTGGGTTTTACCCAATTCCTACACTCCTAGGATTTTGGATGTAAACCAAAATATTTGCTAAAGCCCTGTGCCAGTGCCCTATAATCTCCTTCCGAGTAGGATGTAATCCTATCGGCGCTTACGGATGTAATCCGGATTATTTCTGGTTGTTAACCAGAGCCCTATTGCTATTCTGGTTGCAAACCAGGAACCTACACTGTTGACTTGGTGTTACCAATCAACCTTAAGGATACACCCTACTCTAAGCACTGCACATAAAATTTATTCACCAAGTTAGTTCTTACCACTGTGTTGCTCCGGCCTGTTACCACGTCTTGTTCGTTCGCGTCCTTAACACAAAAAGATCTCGACTGATCTGCATGCTGCATTCCAGTCGCTTTGCTTATTTATGCCTTTGAGACTAACAGTGTGTACTCATTGTAACTATTGTGTAAGTTATGCCCCCGTGTTAGATATGTGTGTGTGTTTTGCTGTATTTGTTCTCTTTGTCTCTTCATGTTTCTTTTCTCCTTGTAGTTTTCCTTCCAGTTGTAGTTTCCTTCTCTTTTTGTAGTTGCTTCTCTTTGTTGATTTTCTGACTCTTTGTAGTTTCTCTTCTCTTTGTGGTTTTTTTCCTTTGTAGTTGCGTCGCTGAAACGAAAAGATCTCCCTTAACAGGTGGATGTAATCCGACCTTCCCGCGATGGGTGTTACCCATTCCCAAATAAATTATAAACCTCTAATAAAAATTCATTTATTCATATTTCTTTTAATTTTGTTTCATTCTATATACATTAGGGCGGGTCGATTTAATAATCGCCCATGGCTCAGTGAAAATCGTATTCTAGGGATCAAAATAAGAAACTTTGCCGAAGGAACCATACCTCTAAAACGAATTCTACTACCCCCCAACTGTTGACTTTTGTCCCGTAGGGCCAAGTTTTGAAAAATCACACTTTGACCCATTTAGAGTGCCCCAATCGAGTCCAAATGTATTACCGACCCCCACTAACTTTGGAGGGCAGATCCACCCATGCCAGTGGCACACCCTCTGGAACTCCCCTTGGGGGTTCCCCATACAAACATTTTAAAAAATCACCATTTTTGCACTTTATTTTATTATTTTTTATTTATTTTATTTATTTTTATTATTTTATTTATTTTTTCTCTTTAGAAATTTATTTAGTCAGAACATATGTAAATGAAAAAATTAATTTAACTTAGTAATAGAAAAGAAAATAAAAAAAATTACTGTTTGAAGTCTTTTTTGCTTTCAAGTCTGGGCAATTTCGCACGGCTCTCTAATGTCGTCACCATAACAGCCTCTACATTTTCCGGTATAACTCGTTTGGAAACGCTAGCTAGCAATTGAACGTGTCGTTCTGTTGCAGGTCGTAAAATAGGTTGTGTGGGTTTTTTAAGCCACCACAAGACACAGCTGCATGTCGTAAACTTACTTAAGCTAAATCGGTTACAGGTAGAATTGAGCATAAAATTATCATAAAGGATTTTCCAGAAGTAATAAAAGGCGCACTTGCTTAACAGAATTTGTGGTCAGATTAACGTTTAATTTACATGTAAGTACTTTATGGGCAGTTTTGACAACAAAATCGGTTACAGGTAGAATTGAGCATAAAATTATCATAAAGGATTTTCCAGAAGTAATAAAAGGCGCACTTGCTTAACAGAATTTGTAGTCAGATTAACGTTTAATTTACATGTAAGTACTTTATGGGCAGTTTTGACAACAAAATCGGTTACAGGTAGAATTGAAATTACCATTTCATTCTTATTACCTCGTCTCCTAGACCATATATAACGCAACAATTTTTGTGAATGCATTAAGTCGTTGTGAAGAACTCGAAGTGTGAAGTGCTAATTTGAGATAAAAAAATATTTAAAAAAAAATCATTCCAAATCAAGAAGTTTACAATGAATCCACCATCCTCTACACCGCAAGATGAAGCAATAACAACATCAACAACTATCGAAAACCCAATGAGTCATATACCCAGGCATGATGTTACTGTTTTTGGTGTGTCTACTGATTTGACTGATCTTAATTTACCAACCCATCTGGATATCTTGAGATATCATTTTTACTTGAGCGAACAAAAAAAGTTGTCCTATAAAGCATTCACTATTCAAGTACAAGATAAGTTGATTGGAATTTGGGAAAAACTTGGTATGGAAATAATGCTGAAAAAAAGTGTATGTAATAAATTGAATAGATTGCTTGACAAATATCAAGAGCAAATCAAGAGAAGAAACAAACCCCAACAATTTACAGAGTATGTAAAATCTCTGGAAACAATTTTTTTCATTGGAACATGTAAATGCGATTTGAAGGCAGCTGCATGTGCATGCGGTTTGGTTCCCGAACGCCTCAAAGAGTTTATGCACGATCAACATAATCAGAGAAGTCTAACAATGGATGGATTTGCGATGGAAATTGAAGAGCAAGGTGCAACGTCTATGTCATCAATGCCAACATACCAAGATCCCGATGATTCAACATACGCACCGCCACCGGTTCAAGAAGATTTAGATATAAGCACAAGTTCACAATACACCCAGAGATACGATTGTTTTAACTTTGCCTTGGTATGTGACAGATTTGGCGTGCCTGATAGAGTAGCATCAGCAATGGGAACAGCTCTTTTCCAAGATTTTAAAATGAAAGATATCCATGGCAAACCTCTCATCATGGATAAATCGAAAGTTCGCCGAGAAAAAGAGAAATGCAGACAAGAAGTGCTTCGCAAACGGTTAGATGATACCAATTTGTTAGCATTTTCATTCGATGGCAGAAAAGATGATACTTTAACGAGAGATACAATTGATGAGAAGTATCATACTAGAATGGTAAAAGAACCTCATCTTGTTATTTTGAGAGAACCGAATTCTGAATTGATTGGTTACGTAAGACTGGAACATGAAACCGCTGAATACAAAACAACCAAATTAAATGATTTTTTCAACGATAAAAATATATCACTGGATGCATTAATTGGCATATGCACTGACGGTGAGCCAACAAACACTGGCCCAAACGGTGGAATTATACGACGATTCGAATTGCTGTTAAAAAGACCATTGCATTGGTTCGTTTGCCTTCTACACTTCAACGAACTTCCGTTTCGGCATTTGTTTGAAGCTTTGGATAAATCAACCAGCACTGGACCAAGATCGGCAACCGGAAAATTGAGCCGTCAAATCGAAACTTGTGAAACTCTTCCGGTAAGTTATTGCTATCACTCATTTATTATAATTGTCAACCGTTTTTAATTGTTTTATTTTTATATATTTTCAGGTGGTGGACGGCTTTCAGAAAATTGAGAAAATATGCCCCCTGCTCCAGAAAAAATTGAATTTTGCACCGATTCCAAGTACTTATACGACATGGCCCATGCAATTTCTAGCGGCGTGGTTTCATTGGATCTGGCAAACATCAAACCAGGGAAAATTGTACATTCTCGGTGGCTCACCAAGGCCGCTAGACTATTACGATTATATGTGACAACGGAAAATCCAGATGCAAATTTAAGAATACTGGTTGAATTTATAATTACATGTTATGTGCCAATGTACTTCAATATCAAGTATTACAGCTCTGTCGTGTACGGTAGTAGATTATTTTTCAAATTCATTAGTTGGTCAAGATTTCTAGAACCTCGTTTACGCAAAATTGTCAATAAAGTAATTACAGATAATTCATATTATGCGCATTCGGAAAATATCTTGTTATCAATGTTGTTTGATGATAGCAAAGAAAAGCGCGACTGTGCTATCAAGATAATTCTACGCTATCGAACCGATGTTGACGACCCAACGGGACTTAGAGCTTATAAAAAACCAGATATAAACTTTTATTGCACAAGTTACACGGAAATGATCAATATGAATGACATAAATGACGTATTTGAACCACCATTCACGCGAAGCATTCCATACGATACTTTGAAAGAATATTTAAATCAAGATGATCCACCGTTTAATGATCCAAAAATTCCATCACACATACAAGAAACAGAACGACACGTTCAATTGCTAGCTAGAGTTTCCAAACGAGTTATACCAAAAAAGACTTCAAACAGTAATTTTTTATTTTTTCTTTTCTATTACTAAGTTAAATTAATTTTCTCATTTACATATGTTCTGACTAAATAAATTTCTAAGGAGAAAAAATAAATAAAATAATAAAAATAAATAAAATAAATAAAAAATAATAAAATAAAGTGCCAAAAATGGTGATTTTTTAAAATGTTTGTATGGGGAACCCCCCAGGGGAGTTCCAGGGGGTGTGCCACTGGCATGGGTGGATCGGCCCTCCAAAGTTAGTGGGGGTCGGTCATACATTTGGACTCGATTGGGGCACTCTAAATGGGTCAAAGTGGGATTTTTCAAAACTTGACCCTACGGGACAAAAGTCAACAGTTGGGGGGTAGTAGAATTCGTTTTAGAGGTATGGTTCCTTCGGCAAAGTTTCTTATTTTGATCCCTAGAATACGATTTTCTCTGATTTCTCGATTTTTTTTTTTGCCTCCCCACAAATCGACCCGGCCTAATTTACATATTTACAAATACCAAATTCTGTTATTTAATAATTATATGTGGGCAAAATTTGCCCCAAGATTTTGTACCTCACATTTCACCCTTACCCAATTTAAAAACGTCGGACCACCACCCGGCCGGTTGCCGAAACCTTCACCCGATATACGTATCCCTGGGTTTTGTGTTCCATAGCTGACTGATTTAAAATGGCTGCAAGTCTGCCACACAAATGTCTGTCGACTTATTTAAAATTTGCAATTATTCCATATCATGGATGTCAGCTGGATTCTTGTGACAGCTGTTCGATAACCTACATCCCTGTTTTCACTAATTATATGGTGTTACCATATTTTGGGGATGCTGCTAATAGGGTTTCCCGTCCTTGATTTCATGCAATCATTTGTTACCATAACCATGGCCGCAACCGTAAAGTTATTCCCACCGTTGCCGTTGTCTGTTATTGTGGGTTTTCGTTATTGACCGTGATTGTCCGGATGCCCGAGTAAAAACATTTTATGTATCATTATTATTATTATTACTATTATTGTTATTATTTATCATTTAGGTTGTTCATAAGTGGTGTGATATCTGTTGTATCGTTGTATCGTCCTAACAAAAAACAGAGTTGTTAAAATTTTTATTTGTGTTTAACAACGATTTTCTATTCAGTTTTCTATCTGTTAGCACACTCAAAGATAGGACACTAAACATATGTAAAAATGTTGTATCGTGCTATTTTCAAATGTTGTATTTTTTCAATTTAATTTTTAACAACTCTGTTTTTTGTTAGGACGATACAACAATACAACAAATAGTACACCCCTTGTGAAAACCCTTATTATTATTATTGTTATTATTATTATTATTATTATCATTATTATTATTATTATTATTATTATTATTATTATTATTATTATTATTATTATTATTATTATTATATTATTTGCCTTTAATAGGAGATCACATTTTAAGTGTAACACTGGTTACCACTACTCCCCGTGCGGTACACTTTCTGAGTCGACATACTCAGTTATGACTGTAGAAAAGAAGGCAATGTGGACTTGTCACAAATGTAGAGGTAATAAAAGTAAGTCACCAAATAGTCGCTACCACGAAATAATTCATGAAGACCAACAAAGTCCTCAACAACAACAACAGAAGCAACAATCTAACAAGCAACAGAGAGATGCCGATAATGATGATGATAAACGAGATGATGGAACCAATAAAAAGTTTAAAGAACTGTCTCTAAACACCGTCAACTCAAACCTATCGGATATGAAAACTGATCTAACTTCATTTAAAACTACGGTATCAAACAGTTTGATGAACATAGATACCAGTATTAAAGAATTAAATTGTAGCGTAACATCAGCTCATAACGCATTGAGGGAAGAGATGACTAATGCATTTGTTAAACTAACTGAAACAATGACAAACTTAGCTATTCAGGTCAATGAACTCACAAAGCAGAATGTGGAGAGAGACATACGTATAAAAAATATGGAAGACAAAGTTAATCAACTAGAGCAACAATTAATAAACAGGAACGTAGAAATAAAAAATGTACAAGACAACAACCCAACTGCTACACAAGTAATAAAAACGATCGCCGCCTCTGTTAATGTTAACATTCAGGAATCTGATATTAGCAATGCATACAGAATGAAAAAGAATGATAAGATTATAGTGGAGTTCTGTTCTTTAAATAAGAAAAAAGAGCTAATGACAAAAATTAGTAGCCATAGGGTAAAAGCAGATATATTCGGCAAAGCTACGTCAGGGATTACCAATGAAATTAACCCTGGAGCAAACAGCAACGGCACTAATAACAACAACAATGTGTTCGTAAACGACCATCTAACTGCATACAACCGTCGACTCCTTTGGTTAGCAAAAACAAAGGCTAAAGAATGTTCATGGAAATTTGTGTGGGTCCGCAATGGACATCTGTTTGCTAAGAAAAACGAGAATTCTGCAGCTATTTTAATCAAAAACGCTTGTGATATAGAACTTATTGCATAAAAAAGAAAAATAATAAATAAATCCGCTTACTTTAATAATAAATTTGAAAATTAAAGAAAATAAAACGTACCTACTTTTGAATATAAATATAAAAATAAATAAATGAAAATGAATAACATACTGTATGAAACACTTGATAGTTTTAATCTAATCGCTAAAGAACCATTAAGTTATCCCATTTCGGTAGTATTTTTAAATATTCGTTCCTTACGAACAAACTTTAACTCATTTTTGGCTACAATAAATAGCATAATAAACCATATAAAAATCATAGTGCTAGTGGAAACAAATATAAGTGACGAAGAAATTCCCTTTTATAGTATACACGGGTTTAATGCAACGTTTGTAAACAGAGCAAGTAGAAGGGGTGGAGGTATTGCTGTATACATTAAGGAAAGCATAGTACATACAAATATATCGATAAGCACAAACTCTTTTGAAGTACTGCATATAAATACACAAACAACTGAGTGTATATCACTATTTGCAATATATCGCCCTCCTTCCCTCAGTGTAAGTACGTTTATTGCAGAACTAGATGACTTGCTAAACAAAGTAAGAAAACAACAGAATGTTATACTGGTAGGAGATATTAATATTGATCTACTAAAAGAGAATTTGGTAACAACTCTTTACCTCGATATGTTATCATCCAATGGCATGCACTGTATGACACTGTTGGTAAAAGTGGCACAAAAGTGCCATTTGTGGCACTATTGAATGTTCAATGGAACCATGGCACTCTTCATAGAATTTTGGCACTTTTTAAGAAAATTTCTATATAATTTGATAAAAGGTCGATATCGCTGGTTTTTCATTAAAAGCCACGCCTACT
Source organism: Leucophora obtusa (assembly GCA_949987735.1). Lineage (NCBI taxonomy): Eukaryota > Metazoa > Arthropoda > Insecta > Diptera > Anthomyiidae > Leucophora > Leucophora obtusa. The sequence goes on along the minus strand of OX465295.1, from coordinate 167,655,364 downwards.
TAGAACGGGTAGCAAAATTAAAAACAAACGCTACACTAAAAATTTCTACAATTTTCTGGACCAGCTTCCAGTTCTTCGGGGACAATTTAATCATTATTTTGATCTTTAAAAATGAAAGCAATGGGGATAAAATTAGAACAACTTTAATTGATTCTATTGTATTGTCCGTCACTGGAATTTTTGAAAAATTTGTTATGGTATTTTTTATGACAAGCAAAAGTTTTAAAAATTTCACCATACAATGGTGAAAACTTTTTCTGCCAAAAATAAAATTATCAAAAAATTGTAATTTGTGAAAAATTACGATTTTTTCGATAATTTTATGAAATCTTAAATGATATGAAAACTTAAAAAATGTCCAGGAACCGCAGAACACGAGAGAACTAGTTCTAAGCACTTGAAGTTTCCTTTAAATTTTAGCATCAAGCACCCAGAGCCCCAAAAATCCCATGTTAATACGTAATCTTTTGAAGGAATTTGCAGGAATGTTAGAATCGGTAAAAGGTTCAATGCATCTTAAAATAATATCTCAAAATATTTCATATTTTATTTCTGTGAAGAAAAATTTTAAAATTCTTCAAAAGAAAATACAATTTTTATATTTTAAATTGTTGACAATTAAAAATATTTGTTTGTTATGTGCTTTTTATTACATGACAATTTTGTCAAGGTTTTGCTGTGAAAATTTTTCTGAGAATACCAAAATTATAATAATTTCCATTCACACCAGTTTTGTGACAATTTTGTTATTGTTATAAAGTTTAGAATAAGGGTGTAAATGTATAAATATTTGAAATAAAAGCTGAACATAGTTTTTGAAACATTTGCATGTTGCTTATTTTTATTTTTTATTTATTTTTTATTTTATTTATTATTATTTGCTTAATTTTTTTTTGGCACTTTTAAAGCATTTTTGGCATCATTTAGGCACCAAACGAAAATTCTCAAATACCATCACTGCTGTATGATCAACAAATATACAAGAGAAGACATAAACAAAAACTCACGCACATGCATAGACCATCTCTTTGTAAGGAAAAAACATATAAATACGTATATACAACTATAATAAAAACTAACATATCAGACCATTATACTCTCTTCTGTTGTATCTCTGCAAATGAACCGATGCAAAAAATACGTAATATTGATACCCAGCAAACAAATATATCTAAGTACAAAGTTAACCAACAGATACGTACAACCAACTGGAACGCAATGGCAAACTATGCTGACCCAAATCAAATGTTTAATGCTATAAATGAAAAGTTTAGTTATATTTATGAAAATGCAAAAATTGATACGCGAAAAAAGAATAATCGAAAACCAAATCCTTGGATTAATGAAAATTTAATAAAAAATTGCGAAATTAGGGATAAACTTTACAAAAAATGGCGTTTAAATAGAAACAACAAAACAATTGAAAATGAATATAAAAAATATAGAAATGCCTTAAATAAAAAATTGAATTATGCAAAAAATTGTTATTATAAAAATACATTTTTTGAAAATAGAAATAATACACGTGTAACGTGGCAAATAATAAATGAATTAATTGGTAAAAAATCGAATAACGTTGATGAAATAATATTGAAGAATTTTAAAGACAACAATCTAAATCAAATATGTAATAGTTTTGCATTTAATTTTAATCAAAATGTTAAAAATATTTTACACAACTGTGAAATAAGAACAATTAATCACTCTTCTAGAACAATACAAAACTCATTTTTCTTACGAAATACATTTAATGAAGAAGTTTTTAATATATTAAATACACTAAACATTAAAAAAAGTGCTGGATCTGATGGAATCAGACCAATAGACCTAAAATCTAATGCTGAAATAATGACACCGGTGATAACTAAATTAATAAACCTGATTATCGACACTGCAATTATACCTGAAGCTCTAAAAATTTCTTAAGTGCGACCAATATGCAAAAACGGCATAAAATCGGATTGTAATAATTATCGTCCAATCGCAATACTATCGGTTGTAGAAAAGATCATGGAGGAAATAGTTTGTAGAAGATTAAAAGACTACACGAGTAAATATCAAATAATAAACAATAATCAATTTGGATTCCAAAAAGGAAAAAACATAAACCAACTCCTTGGAAACTTTGCTAACTTCGTAAATGAACAGTTAAGTAAAAAACACCATTGCCTAACTTTGTTCATAGATTTTAGTAAAGCATTTGATACGCTATCACATGAAAAATTACTGATAATGCTGGAAAACATTGGAATTCGAGGGCACACTCTGGAGTGGTTTAAGAGCTATCTAACACTACGGAAATACTATGTAAAAGTATCCAATAACTTAAGCAATGAAACTGATTTAGATTATGGCGTACCTCAAGGTTTCGAAATTAGGTCCTATTCTGTATATCATTTATTCGAATGAACTAATTAATATGCTTACGCAGAGCAAAACATTCGCTTATGCAGATGACACTGCCATTGTTGTTGCCCACAGAAATCTAGAAGATGCCACGAGAATAATGCAACAAGAACTCGATAACGCAATTAAATGGTGTCATGATCATGGGCTGATAATTAATGCATTAAAAACAAAGCTTATGCATATCAAACCACCGCATTTGCGTTATGTGAACATTGATCTTAGATTTCATAATACAGATTGCATACACAGTCACAAACTCATGGATTTTAACTACGATTACGACCAATGTACCACGAAAATTGAAATCGTGAATACATATAAATACCTTGGCGTAATTGTTGACCAAAATTTCAAATGGAACGCACACATAGAAGAAGTTCGGAAAAAATTAAGAAAAGCAGCTTACACTTTACACCATCTAAGCTACTGCTCAAACAATATGGTTATGAGGCAAGTGTATTTTTCGCTAGCCGAATCACACATTCGCCACGGAATTACGGCTTGGGGAAACTCAACATTTTGCAACAAACTTCAGAAAACGCAAAATCAGATACTGAAAATTCTGAAATCACGTACTAGTATTTCTGAACGGCGTCCTGTGTTAATGAATGAAAACCGCCTACAAATAAACCCCATAATCAACGTAAACAACAACGTCTACAACAACATGAACAACAATGTAAACAGCAACATAAACAACAACATAAACAACAATGTAAACAACAACGTCTACAACAATGTAAACAACAACATAAACAAAAACAGCAACATAAACAACAATGTAAACAGCAATATAAACAACAACGTCTACAATAATGGAAACAACAACATAAACAACAACACAAACAGCAACATAAACAACAACGTAAGTAATAATGCAAACAACATAAACAACCTGAACAGCAACGCAAATATTAACATAAATAACATCAACAACAATATAAACAATGTAAACAACGTAAACAACAACTTAAACAACAACATCTACAATAACGTAAACAACAACGTAAACAATAATATAAATAATAACATAAACAACAATGTAAACAACGTAAACCAGAACGTATACAACAACGTAAATAACAACGCAAACAATAATATAAATAATAACACAAACAATAATGTAAACAACGTAAACCACAACGTATACAACAACTTAAACAACAACGCAAACAACAGCATTACAAAAGAGCTACATATTTTAAATGTAAACAACATATACAACACAACACTAGCCATTGAATTTTTCAACGATACCAGATTTTTAAGGAAAATAGATCACAATCACCAAACAAGGAGAAATGCCGAAGGAAGATATTACATCCAAAAATACAAAAACGCATATGCAAGAAGCACTCTACCTGTTATGCTGCCAACAATTCTAAACAGCATACCCGTTGAAGTTCTGGAAAAATGCAACAATCAGAGGATTAGAAACCGAGTATTGAGAAATTATTTCATTAATCAGCAATGAATACTCTTCACTGGAAAAACTCAAATTGTAAAAACTTAGAGTCAAATATTTCTTTGTTCAATTATAGATAACATTTGAAACATTTTTATTCATATTTAATAGTATAAGGAACTATTTTAAGATTTGAAATACTAACTTTTTAGTTTATTTCCTGCCTGCAAAAAAGCCACAATGGCTTCGCGAGGTAATGGCTGAAATGTAATTATCAAATTTTTAAATGAATAAATGAAAAAAAAAAAAAAATATTATTATTGTTATTATTGTTATTATTATTATGATTGTTATTATAATTGTTATTAGTATTATTATTATTATTATTATTATTATTATTATTATTATTATTATTATTATTATTATTATCATTATTATTATTATTATTATTATTATTATTATTATTATTATTATTATTATTATTATTATTATTATTATTATTATTATTATTATCATTATTGTTAATATTATTATTATTATTGCCGCTGACTATATGGTGTTACCATATGTCGCGGTTGCCGCGAATCAGGACTGGTTGTACGGTTCCCCGAGTAAATCTTTTTAGGATTAGTATCCTACAATAAATAATGGCTGTTAAAATTCCCTTTTTTCCTTCCTTTAATCGTTTCAACGTAGATTTGCCTTGAATACTTAACTTTAATAGGTATGAGCGGAAATAGAGCTATTATGGTTATTCTTATTGGACGTTACCGGGTTTCACTTTCCCAAATTATTTTCCTTACGTTTTATTCACTTCAATGTTCTCGGTATTTCAATATTTTTTTCCTTTTCCAATGTTCCCCTCCCGGATACTTTCCCCTTCACATTTTAAAGGTTAATGGGATTGATTTTCATCCACAGATCTCACTTTTGCGCCAATTCGGTTCCGCCGTCAACGTCCTCCGGACCCATGGTTCCGCGGTAGCACTTAAGTTCACTGACATGGGCGGTGCGGTTTCTCGTTCGCCCCTCCCGGCGTAGCTCGACGATTACTGGGGACACAAATCGGTAAACGGTGTAAGGTCCAGTGAACTTCGGTGCTAGCTTCGCAGCGAAGCTATCCGCTGCGTTGGACAGATGATGTTCTTTCACCAAGACCAATTCTCCGACTTTAGGTTTCCATCGCCTTCGTCTGAGATTGTAATATCTTGCCTGGTCATTCGAAGCTTTTTGAAGATTTTTCCGAACTATTTCAAATACTTCTCTCATCATTTTGCTCTTTTGTTCGGGGCTTTGGGTCACGGTTCCCGATCCCGTGGTGACCTCGTTGTATAAGGCAGCAGACAGCCGGGGCTCGCGTCATTGCACCAGAAAGGCAGGGCTATATTGCGTGGAATCTGATTTGGCGGTGTTCAGCGCTAACTGGATTTCCGGCAACGGGTCATCCCACGTCCGTTGGTTCACTCCCGCGTATTGCGCGATCATAGTCTTCACGGTACGATTCACCCTTTCCGTGGGATTTTCTTTCGGAGTATAGGGAGCGGTGAGCTGGTGTTTTACGCCTAATTGGTGCAGAAAATCTCGGAACGCCTTGCATATAAACTGAGATCCGTTATCGGTGATCAGCATCTTGGGAACACCATAATTCGCCACAATTCTCTCGCGGAATGATTTTCGTAGCGTTTCACAATTAGCTCGTCTCAGCGGGACCAATTCGGACCACTTGGAAAATTTGTCAGTCAGAACCAGCAGCATGGAATTCCCGTGCTTTGACCTTGGAAGTGGCCCCACAAAATCCGCGCACACAACTGACCAGGGCTCTTCGGCGATCTTTGATAGCATTTGACTCGCCGGTAGTTGTTGACTTGGTTTGTACTTTTGGCAAATTCGTACGTATTTCTTTACATCCCGGAACAAACCGGGCCAATGGTATCGGTTGGATACTCTAGCCGCCGTTTTTCGAATACCCAGATGACCAGCCGCTGGGGAGTCATGATTCTCTTCTAATACTCGTCTTCTCTGAGATACCGGGACGCATAGTTTCCATGGCGCACATTCTTCGTCGTCATCTCGGGTTGTAATATGGCGGTATAGCTGGCCATTTGTTATCATGTAGTCCGGGAACTTCTCGGGGAACTGGACCACTTCTGCACACCTCTTCTTCCACCAGGCACACTCTGGTGGATTCTCGTGTATGGCTTGACACCCCTCTAGAGGCTGTCTAGATAAGGCATCCGCCACGAAATTTAGCTTACCTCGCCTGTATTGTACGTCGAAACTATATTGCTGTAGTTCCAGCGCCCACCTTGCCACTCTTCCGGACGGACTTTCTATGGAATTTAACCATTTAAGGGATAAATGATCGGTGATTACGGTAAAGTGGTACCCTTCAAGATACGGTCGCAGTTTCCTTATAGCCCACACAATCGCTAAGCACTCCTTTTCTGTGGGTGAGTAATTCATCTCGGCCTGGTTTAATCGTCGACTCGCGTAAGTTATCACTCGTTCCTGCCCCTCGATCTCCTGTGTTAGCACTGCACCCAAGCCATAATCACATGCATCTGTTTGTAGCGTAAATTTTTGGGTGAAATCCGGGCATGCCAGCACAGGAGCCTCGGTGAGATACCTCTTTAGTAAGTCGAAGGCCTCCTGCTGCTCTTGGTTCCACCGGAAATGCTTACCCTTCTTCAAGAGTGACGCCAACGGATGTACTATCTTCGAGAATTCTGGAACAAATCGCCTGTACCATGACGCAATACCTAGACACCTTCGCAGCTCTCGCACACTCTGAGGTGGTGCCAACTCGCTAATGAACGCTATTTTGTCGGGATCAGTGTGAATACCGCTTTCGTTTGCCACGTGGCCTAGGTACTTAATCTCCTTCTGGAAGAACTTACATTTCTCACGATTTATTTTCAGTCTCGCCTCTCTAAGTCTTCGGAACACCTCCTGCAGATTCGCCATATGTTCCTCTAGCGATCCTCCAAGCACCACAATATCATCCAGATATGCGAACGCGTGTGGTTCCATTTCAGGCCCAATCACCCTATCTAGCGTCCTTTGAAAAGTGGCTGGCGCTGAGGTCAGACCAAATGGCATCACCTTCCATTGGAACAATCCTTTACCTGCTACGGTGAACGCCGTGTACTCTTTGCTGTCTTCGGCCATCGGTATCTGCCAGTACCCGTTCTTGAGATCGATGCTGCTGATGAATTTGGCGTTACGTAGTCGATCTAAGATGTGGTTGATTCGTGGCAGCGGGTATGCGTCGGCCACTGTTCGGGCATTTAGCAGACGGTAGTCAATACAGAGTCTATACGTACCGTTTTTCTTAGGAGCCATCACGATTGGCGCACTATAGGGACTCTTGGACGGCTCAATGCACCCATTCTTCAGTAACTCGTCCACCTCTTCATTGATTCGTCGTTGCATCTCGGGGTTTCGTTCCATGTATCTCTGTCTTACCGGTCTGTCGTCCTTCAGCACGATTGAATGTTTCGCCAGTGGGGTGGGACCTTCTATGACTTCGAACTTCGCCAACTCTTTGTTAAGGAACATCTCTATTTTTGCCTCCACGTTATCTGCTGTATCCATGCTTATTTCCGTCCCACTCGTAGTTACCATGGCGCACCGCTCCTATTGTTGTTCTATTGGGCCCAACCGCACTACCTGGTTGCCAATTCGTATTTCCGCCCTTATCGCCCGTAGGAAATCAAGGCCCAGCAGCGCGTTGTCGATCATGTTTTGCATTACGCCCATTTCCAGTCTGCTACTTTTCCCTCCTAGGCTTACGTCGACTCTTATCTCCTCTCTTAACTCCACAGGTGTACCATCGGCGAGACTTATGGTGTTATCAGCTCTCAAAACCTCGTTTTCACTTCTCAGTTCATCCGCCAAGTCATCACTTAAGTAACTTCTTGATGCACCGGTATCGATTGTGACCTCCTTCTTTTGGTTGCCAAGATCAACGTTGGCCAGCAGACGGTGTTCAGTCTGACGAAAGGCGCTTACTGTGGCAAGGGGTGTTGGTTCTGGGCCGCTGCTTCCCCTTGCTGTTGGCGCGGACCCGTGTAGTTTCCCGAACCTCTTCGGCAACAATCTCTTGTTCGAATCCCCCTGCGGCCACACTCCCAACAAAACAAAACGCTTTGGTTTTGGCAAAACCGGAAACCATGCCCACTTTGTCCACATCTTCTACAAGCCGTTCTGGGGTTGATGGCTTGTGGTTCTTCCTGGATTACTTATCTGGTACGATCGTCCCTTCCAGTTGAGTTTTGGCGGCCATCTCGGTGGTCTCGGCCTATTTCCGGGTGATTCGCTATAATGCATTCATACTCCTCGGCCATGCAGATGAGCTCATCGAGGTTACTGAAATCTTTGCGCCGAATATACATCTGGTAGTCCACGTGAGCGTTGCGGAAGATCCGGTCAAGTCGTTTTTCTCTTGTATAATTAGCGTGACGCATCATGTTCTGCATGACGATAACGTAATCTTTAAAGCTTTCGCGGCCTCTCTGTTGTCTTTTCCGGATATCGTCGTCTAAGTCCTCAAAGTATCTAGGCGGTAGAAAAAATGACAGGAAATCCATCCGGAAACCTGCCCACGTTTGCCAATGTCGATTGTTGTTCCGGAACCACATGAGTGCCCTGTCCCTTAGTAGCTCGGGCATCGTACGAGGCATCATATTACGCTCTAAGCCGTACACTTCCGCTAATTCCTCAACGCGTTCAATAAAGCCAATGGGGTCCTTCCCACCATCATATTTGAAAGACCACTTGCGTACTGTGTCAATCACGGAGGCGTACGGCATCTCGTGAATTAGTTGTGCCCCTGCTGCTTCACTATTGGCGGCCGTCACTCTCGGTGGTGGTAGAACACCCAACGCATTGCTGCCGCCAGGGTTTGAAGCTGGGGTAACTCAGCTAGTCCAGTGGTCCTTGCATTAAAATTTATAGTTTGAATAATTAAAAACACTTCCTTTTATTTCTTTTACTCCATGACGCTTTATTTATTGATTTCTTAATATCACACTTATTTAATGTATTTTCAATTTTTGATGTCCTTTTCGGTGGGAATGCTGTCACTCCGCGTTGCTTGGCCGGCTAACCACTGGTGATCTACTCTCCTGACTACCTGAACTCCCTAAACTTTCACGGATGTTAATCCGTCGCGGATGTTATCCACTTTTATTGGGTGTTACCCAATTCCTATTTGCTAAAGCCCTGTGCCAGTGCCCTATAATCTCCTTCCGAGTAGGATGTAATCCTATCGGCGCTTACGGATGTAATCCGGATTATTTCTGGTTGTTAACCAGAGCCCTATTGCTATTCTGGTTGTAAACCAGGAACCTACACTGTTGACTTGGTGTTACCAATCAACCATAAGGATACACCCTACTCTAAGCACTGCACATAAAATTTATTCACCAAGTTAGTTCTTACCACTGTGTTGCTCCGGCCTGTTACCACGTCTTGTTCGTTCGCGTCCTTAACACAAAAAGATCTCGACTGATCTGCATGCTGCATTCCAGTCGCTTTGCTTATTTATGCCTTTGAGACTAACAGTGTGTACTCATTGTAACTATTGTGTATGTTATGCCCCGGTGTTAGATATGTGTGTGTGTTTTGCTGTATTTGTTCTCTTTGTCTCTTCATGTTTCTTTTCTCCTTGTAGTTTTCCTTCCAGTTGTAGTTTCCTTCTCTTTTTGTAGTTGCTTCTCTTTGTTGCTTTTCTGACTCTTTGTAGTTTCTCTTCTCTTTGTGGTTTTTTTCCTTTGTAGTTGCTACGCTGAAACGAAAAGATCTCCCTTAACAGGTGGATGTAATCCGACCTTCCCGCGATGGGTGTTACCCATTCCCAAATAAATTATAAACCTCTAATAAAAATTCATTTATTCATATTTCTTTTAATTTTGTTTCATTCTATACCAAATACCAAATTCTGTTATTTAATAATTATATGTGGGCAAAATTTGCCCCAAGATTTTGTACCTCACAAACTGATATCAGGTCAAAATTGGGATATCTATATATTAGAGATGGGTGCGTGACACGAAATTTTCGTGTCACGCGTGAATCACGTGAATACAATAACTGAGACGAGCAAAAGTCAGTGCATTCATTTTTGCGTCTCATGTATATATATAAAATTAATTTTATTATTGGTTCCTTATCAGTGCTCTAATTTATTTAAATTATATTTGAATTTAACAGTATTTTATTCAAAGTGCCATCTAGATGTCAAACATAACATTGAACATCAGAAAATACTATAAAATGCATCATTGTACTACTAATTGTTGTCAACTGTGTAATACATATGTGTGAATGTTTATGTGTCATCGATCAACATGTATAAAAGCTGTTGTATTGATCGAATTTGAAAAATTAGCCAGTGGACGGCAACGAGGTAAGACCTTCTATGTATAAGTGCGTGAAATATCTTTCTGCATTTAAAGAAGATTTTACCTAAGTAGCTTAAAGGGGTTTAACTATCGTTCAACACCTTTAACCAACTAGACTACCTAGGACAGCTGACGATAGGGACGGCAACGTGAGCTATCGCTCTGTGCCATAACACGGACTAACAGCGGGAGCGTGAACTATCGTTCTGTTGCCCATTCCGACGCGAGCGTGAACTATCGTTCTGCTCAGTGACAACTCTCGCCGTGAGCTATCGCTCTGCTCAATCCTCGCCGTGAGCTATCGCTCTGCTCAATCCACGCCGTGAACGTGAGCTATCGCTCTGCTCAAATCTCGCCGTGAGCGTGAGCTATCGCTCTGCTCAAACCCTCGCCGTGAGCGTGAGCTATCGCTCTGCTCAATCCTCGCCGTGAGCGTGAGCTATCGCTCTGCTGAAATCTCGTCGTGAGCTATCGCTCTGCTCAATCCTCGCCGTGAGCTGTCGCTCTGCTCAAACCCTCGCCGTGAGCGTGAGCTATCGCTCTGCTCAAACCCTCGCCGTGAGCGTGAGCTATCGCTCTGCTCAATCCTCGCCGTGAGCTGTCGCTCTGCTCAAACCCTCGCCGTGAGCGTGAGCTATCGCTCTGCTCAAACCCTCGCCGTGAGCGTGAGCTATCGCTCTGCTCAATCCTCGCCGTGAGCGTGAGCTATCGCTCTGCTCAAATCTCGCCGTGAGCGTGAGCTATCGCTCTGCTCAATCCTCGCCGCGAGCTATCGCTCTTCTCAATTCTTCGCCGTGAGCGTGAGCTATCGCTCTGCTCAATCTTCGCCGTGAGCGTGAGCTATCGCTCTGCTCAAATCTCGCCGTGAGCATGAGCTATCGCTCTGCTCAATCTTCGCCATGAGCATGAGCTATCGCCGTGAGCGTGAGCTATCGTCCTGCTCTACCCCACTACAAAGTACTGCCGTTTACAACGGGACCGACCTCTACTGGCTATAAAAATAAATATTCGTGTCGTGTCGTGTCGTGTCAACTTGTTACGTGTTAAAAACAATTGAATAATAAAGTTTATAACGTGTTATGAAAACATTATTAAATTGCGCAGTGTTTTCTTCTCTTATCGAAATATAAATAGTTTATAACGGATCCTGGGCACGCTGAGTATGCCCCAGCTTAGAAAGTGAAAACACGTCGTTACAATGGCGCCCGAGCAGGGACAGTCGCAAAACTGTTCCCAATAAGAGACTGAAAGAAAAATAAATGTGTTAAAAATTTATAAAAAAAAAACAAGACTGTGATTTTAAACCAAATTTATACAATAAAAAAACACTTTCTGGCATGTGCTGTAATTTTGTTAAAATCTGGAAACTATCACTAAAATAAAATATAATGAAAGGAAAAGAGAAAACAAGAAAAAAAAACATTGTGATCGTTGAATAATTTTGAAAAAAAAAACATTTTTACAATCTGTAGACTATAACTAAAATAACACGCGAAAATTTTCTTAAATTGAATGTGGCTATGTTAAAATATGAAAACTAGAAATAAAATAACACTGTAAAAAAATATAATAATAATAAATGTTGTGGTTGTTAACTTAATGCGAAAAAAAAACAAAAAAACATTTTTTTAAATTGAATGTGACTATGGTAAAATCTGAAAACTATAAATAACATAACACGGTAAAATAAAGAAAATATATAATACTAAGAAACATTTTGTTTGCTAAATTAATGTGAAAAAAAACATTTTTTTTAATTGAACGTGACTAACCAAAAAAAAAAAAAGAGAATATTAAAGTAACACGTGTAATTAATCAAATAGATCGGGTTAAAATTTTTGTACTTTTAATGAACTTGAAAAAAAAGGAGATAGATAAAGTGAAAATGTTGAAGGCATCGTGGGCATATTCCTTAACCCATTATTGCCCAGGCGGTAATTTAACTTACCAGCACTTTAATCACGTGTAAAACCTACATTATATAAAAAAACTAAATTTTCTTTGGTGTATACTTTAACTTAATGTGTTTTAAGAAAACAATTTGAAGGATATTTATTTTTTGTTATCCTTTCGCGTTTGGGAAGGACTTTCGCCAAGCTCCAAAAAAGATCATATTTTAAAACAACTATAAAAATATTATAAAAAAATTTAATTTTTTTTTACACACTGGTTCAAAACCCTCATTAAGTCTACTTTTATTATGTACATAATTCAATTTAATTTACCTCGACTAAATGTTTGAAATAACATCGATTATCCTTGTGGTAATTTTACTTACCATATAGCAAATTAGGCAAGATTTAATAAAATCGCGAACAAAAGCACAATATACCCGCCATTAAGCGCTGTATGCTTAATACTTCTTATTGGCTCGCTATGGTTGGTTCAAGGAGCATTAAATAAGGCGAGGGCAACGGCGAATTCGATTCGTCGTAGTCAATTCGCCGTAAACAAAATTTGTCTTTAATTTGTTTAGATCGTGTTCAACAACCGTGGTAACGCCACCTGGTTTTTAATTTTTGTATATGGTGTTGACGTGGTAACGCCACCTGGTTGTCGATTCGCCTGGGGTTTGTTGATTCAAATTTCATTCGAATTGAAAATGGGGAATTCTCTTTTTATCCCAAGGTTAGCATGCTGTAATAAATATTTTGTTTCAAGACTTTAGTCTTGCTTTTCTTTCCATGTGTAACAAAAGTGTAAGAGTGTTAAAAGTGAAATAATTATTTTTTATTGCGAAAATGCCATCAAAAAAGTATTTAAGAATTGAAGAAGTAATTGCCATTTTGGAAGATGAAGATGAAAATGAAGAAATTGCTGCGGTTGCATCATCCTCAAATGTCAACGTTGTGTATATTCCACCTGACGCAGACGAAATTTCAGATGAAGAGCAAATTGATGATAACGTTATGAATGATAATGGTGCAATAGATGTGGATATTGCTGGCACAGTTGAGCTTGAATATGAATCAGAAGACGAATCTGAAAATGATAAAATTGCGGAGCCTACCACAAAGCGATATAAATCTATAAACGAATTTAATGTACCCAAATGGACCACAAGAATTTCATCATTTGATAAAACACCAGTAGATGTTGAAGAAGAACGTGTTCGTAATGTTGTTGAAAAACTAAGTGGAAAATCACCAATTGAACTATTTAATCTCTTTTTTGATGATGAAATGCTTCATTTGATTATTGAGCAAACTAATATATACGCCTCTCAGTGCAACGTGCCTTTTATTGTTGAGTCGCATGATATAAAACGTTTTATTGGATTTTTGTTCTTTACTGGCTATCATAAATTACCAGAATGGAAACTATACTGGTCAAATGATCCATCTTTTGGTGTTGAAATCATTCGTAATGCTTTTCCACGAAATCGCGCCGAAATGATAAAACGATTCATTCATTTAGCTGATAACACTAAAATTGATCCAACAGACAAATTCGCCAAAGTGAGACCTATGGTAGACTTGTGCAACAAACGTTTTATACAGTTTGGAGTATTCGCTCACAATCTATCTATTGATGAGGAAATGATTCCCTATTTCGGAAGGCATTCCTGTAAAATGTTTATAAAAGGGAAACCTATCCGTTTTGGATTTAAGGCATGGTGTCTGACTTCATCAAATGGATATCTGTACAATATAAAACTGTATGGTGGATCGTCATCAAATTATGACAAGTCCATTGGATTAGGAGCTGATACTGTTCTCAGTTTGCTAAGAGTTGTAGAATCTCCATCGAGTCATACCATATACTTTGACAACTTCTTCACATCATACCACCTTATGTGTTTACTAAGCACAGAAAATTTTTTTGCTACAAGTAATTTGCTACTTTTATTATATATAAAACTGTTGTATTTGAATTTCTATATTTTAACAGGAACTGTTCGATGCAATAGAATCGGTAAAGCCCAATTGCCAGAAAAAATGACCAAGGGTGAAAGTGCAGCTCTTTTTGATATGACGAATGAAGTGTTGGCCATACGGTGGAGAGACAATGCACTTGTCACTGTTCTTACAAATCATGGTGCCATGGATCCAAAATCAAACACAAAACGTTATGATCGCGTAACCAAAACGCATATTAACGTAAAAGTTCCTGGCGCTATTGGGCAATATAACAAGTATATGGGGGGAGTTGATCTACATGACAACGCGTTGGCTAATTATCGGATTGCTGTACGATCCAAAAAATGGTGGTGGCCATTGTTTATAAATTTGCTTGGGAATATGATGGTTAATGCATGGAAGCTGCATGTGCTGGTATCAAAAATTGAACAAATAAAACCATTATCGCAACTACAATTTCGTGCAGCTGTGGTTAATGAACTACTTACATTTACAAGATCACCCACAAGTGAACAACCTTCAATGTCTTCATCAAATTTAAGAGAAAAATTGCCAAACCTTAACACAACAGTTCATTGTATTTTAAGATGTTCTGGAAACCCGAGATGTTGCGTAATTTGTCATACTCATACGCCTTTTGAATGTCAAGTATGCAAAGTGCGGTTGCATCAAAAATGCTTTTCTTTATACTCAAAGCACTTGGATTAAAATTTAAAAGCTACCAAAAATTTAAAATGTAAAACAATTTAATCAAAGTGTTTATTTTACTTGTTCTTTTTAATGAATTTTTTAATTTTTAATAAATATCTTTTACTAAAATAAGAATTTTAACTTTAAATCAAATTCTTGTATTATTCCAAAAACACTTAACATATCTGCCCACTGGTAAGTAAACTTACCATCTCATATCTCAGAAACCAATTGTTCCATTTTCTCAAAACTTTAAATATATCTTAGTTGCACCCAAAAACTACTTTGTGCAAAGTTTCAGCGAAACCGTTCACGTTTTCGGGTAGCGGGCAATAATGGGTTAATAACTTAATTTTATATACTTCTGAGTTCGACCTTGATTCAACGGGTAGCGTAGATGAACTGCGGAAGCGATTCGCGAAATTCACAACATCTGAACACGATGAGGGGTGTTTGCAACGACTCTTAGAAATCCAAAGGAAACACGAAATGCCGTCTTCAGTAACACCATCAAAAATAAAAACACCTTCAAATGCTTTAGCAGTTCCAGGAACTAGTCTTCAACACCTGGGTTCTTCACCTATGAAAGATGAATTTACTAATAACCAAGATAATCTTCCCTTAATACCACTACCAGAAAATAAAAACACATACATGGATCAGGTGAGAAAATGGGGTATACAATATGATGGGGGGAGAGATTCGCTAGGATTCATTGAACGAATAGAAGAATTAGCGGAAATGTACGATGTTCCTCTTGACCTGTTGCCTCGAATGGTGCCAGAATTTTTCTGTGAACGTGCTTTGGCATGGTTTAGAAATAATAATAGAAAATGGCAAAGATGGAATACATTTAAACGAGATTTTTACGATTTTTTCCTCCCCTCCCACTATTTTGAAAGACTTGATGATGAAATTCGGAGGAGAACACAACGACCCAGGGAGCCTTTTAAAGATTATGTGCTCTGCCTCCAAAATCTTATGCATCATTCAGATCTGACAGAAAGCCAAAAGTTGGAAAGAATTTTTAGAAATGCTCACCCTGATTACCAACGCTATATTCGTAGGAAAGATTTTACTACCCTTCAGGAACTTATTGGGATGGCTGATGATTTTGAGAGTATCCCTAATACTTCACAAATAAGTCGCACAGAACCATCTCGTATGATCAGTGGTCCAGTCAGGTCAATATACCAGACTGAAAAAAATTGTTTTAGTTGTGGACGGCTACGACATCAAACAACAACTTGTCAAAACAACAGGCCCTCAACTCGGTTGACGTTTCTAAATTGTGAAGAAACACGAATCACTGCCACTGTGTTGATCGGAAAAAACTTAATAACTGCTATTATTGATACTGCTGCCACTAGAAGTTTTGTAAACAAAGACTTTCATACCAAATGGAGCATCGTCCCTGAATATATTGACGAGGATATAGACGTCACGTTAGCTGATGGTTCAACGGTAACTGTTGATAAAGCTGCCAAATTTACCGTTTCTCTAGGAAACAAAACAAAAAAATGCGTTTTCCTCATTATGAACGAATTTAGCGAAGAATCCTTGGTTTGGATTTTTGAGGTTATATAATACCACTATTTACTATGCTGGCCTCTGTAACTCTTGAAAAGCCTGAGAACTCAACTGAAGTATATGGAATTGTAAGCGACAATATGCACGAAGTTGTCAATAATCAGAGTGCAGGTTTTTCAGAGGAGTCAGAAAGCACGAATGTTATTGTACAGGAAGAATCAAAGGAGGAAGAAAACTGCCACCGAGAAATATCGCATCACACCCCTGAAGAACAACAATTAATAAAAAATTTATTGAAACTGAATTGCCTAAATTTCAATATCTGAGTGGGTTATCTAACATTGCAACCCACAAAATAGTGATGAAAGATGAGCGACCAGTAAAAATAAATTATACTCAGCGAAATCAAGCTATGCAGGCCATAATCGACGCCGAGATTAATAAACTGATCACTCGTGGGTGCATAGAACCGTCCACTAGCCCTTACAGCTTTCCAATCACTCTGGCGAAAAAGAAAAATGGTACCTGGAGAACTTGTATGGATTTTCGCCAATTGAATCTGAGGTCAGTACCCGATGCGTACCCATTGCCCCGCATAGATACGATTTTAAATAGGCTTCAGAATGCTAAATACGTAAGTAGCCTCGATCTAAAAGATGGCTACTGGCAAATTCCGATGGATAAGGATAGTCGAAAGTACACGGCCTTTGCTGTAACAGGCCGCGGACTATATCAATGGAGGGTAATGCCATTTAAGCTACATTCTGCCCCAGCGACGTTTCAACGAGCTCTGGATCAGGTAATCGGACCCGATTTAGAACCTCATGTTTTCGCATATTTGGATGACATTATAGTCATTGGAAAAACATTAGATGAACATTTGTCCAACTTACGAGAAGTACTTCGACGTTTACGTTCAGCAAATCTTAAGATTAATCCTGAAAAATGTGAATTTTTTAAGCGTGAAACCAA
This sequence comes from Leucophora obtusa, assembly GCA_949987735.1. Classification (NCBI taxonomy): domain Eukaryota; kingdom Metazoa; phylum Arthropoda; class Insecta; order Diptera; family Anthomyiidae; genus Leucophora; species Leucophora obtusa. The sequence goes on along the minus strand of OX465295.1, from coordinate 167,638,094 downwards.
GTATTTGGCCCATATTGTGAGCGGTGATGGTATTAAAACTGACCCTGATAAAGTAGCAGCCATAGCAAAAATGCCACCTCCGAAAACCATTAAGGATGTCCGAAGTTTCTTAGGTGTTTCCTCTTGGTATAGAAGATTTGTTCCGGATTTTTCCACTATATGTCAACCCCTAACTCTCCTTCTTAAGAAAGGCAAACACTGGAAGTGGGGAGAAGATCAACAAAAAGCCTTCAACACCCTAAAAAATAAATTAACAGAAGCACCCGTATTACCTTGTCTCGACTTCAATAAAACTTTCACGCTACAAACCGACGCCAGCGATTATGGTCTAGGTGCTGTTCTTACACAGGAGTTAGAAGGCGTAGAGCGAGTTATAGCCTATGCAAGCAGACACCTCAACAAGGCCGAAAAGAACTATTCTACGACAGAAAAAGAATGTTTGGCAATAATCTTGGGTATACGGAAAATGAGGCCCTATCTAGAAGGTTATAAATTTAACGTCCTTACTGATCATCTGTCACTTAAATAGTTGAATTCAATAGAAAGTCCTACCGGAAGATTAGCTAGATGGGCTCTTGAATTACAACAATATCTTTTCATTATTCAATATCGAAAAGGCAAAAACAACGTAGTCGCTGATACCCTATCCAGACATCCCATCGAAACTCTACACTTCGCCCACATCCAAACAGCAACGTCCATAAGCGAATGCTCTTGGCTAAAAAAGAAAATTAATGACGTACGACAGCATCCCGAGGAATATTCCGAATACATGATTATCGAAAACCAACTATATAGACACTTTTCACGCCTCACGAATGACGAGGATGACACGCCATGGAAGTTATGTGTAGCAAGACTAGGGTTTGGGATTTCCCGGACTTTTTTATTTCCCGGGAAACGGGAATGAAAAAATTTGATTCCCGGGATTTTTTTTTAAGATAAAATTTAAATTTTTCCCAGTATGTAGGAAATATATATACAAAATAACGGTAAAATTGTTTGCGTCTAAAGTAGTAGGTACCCCAGTAAAAAAAATTATATATAATCATATGTGGCATATATTACAATATATAATTAGACATGTCGTTATGTATATCCATATATAATTATATATGACGTCTTTCTCCAAAATTTTTCTTTATACTATGCCATATATAATTTCATCTAATCACATATCGGCCTTTATAATATTAGATATGGTATATATGATTATATATTACATAGCATGGCTGATCTTACTGTTGTATATAGAGCTATATCTTAATATATATGGCGGCATTTTAGGAATATATAATTATATATGGTATCATTTAACAATATATAACTACATATGGTTCCAGTTAAACTATATATTATCATATATGGTGACATTTAAACAATATATGGTCATAAATGGTACCTCATGAACAAAATGTTTAAAACAGTTGCAGATATGATAATATATGCTACTAAATATAGTGCCATATATATTTATATATGGTGTTATTTAAGCAATATATTAGCATATATGGTGCTATTTAAACAATATATATTCATATATGGTGCCATTTCAACAATATATGCTCATATATGGCACCTCATGAACAACATTTTTAATACAGTTCCAGATATAATAATATATGCTACCATATATAGTCCAATATATATTGATATATGGTGTCATTTAAACAATATATTACCATATGTGGTGACATTTAAACCATACATTATGATATATGGTGCCATTTCAACAATATATGGTCATATATGGTACCTTATGAACAACATTTTTAATACAGTTCCAGATATGATAATATATGCTACCATATATAGTACCATATACTTTGATATATCGTATCATTTAAACAACCCGAGTAAAAATAGTTACATATAGTCATATATGTGATTAAGTTATATCTGTATAAATATACAGTTTCATCCGAAGAATGGCCCGATATATATTTATCTATTGTTTATCAATTTTTATCTGAATGTATCAGTTTAGATCTGACCTGATTAAATTATGTGTTAATCAGATGAAATTGTATCAGATTTTTGACCTGATACAATTTTATCGGTTTGATCGTAATTGGTTCATATTTATATAAATAAAATATAATTGTATCCGACATTTACCTTATACAATTGTATCAAAGTTTTAAACTGATATCAGGTCAAAATTGGGATATAACTATATTATTTTGTATACAAATATATCTATTTGGACCTAAACTGATACCATGTGATATAAACCAGTAAAATTGTATCAGGTCAAAAATCAGATACAATTTCATGTGATTAACACATAATTTAATCAGGTCAGATCTAAACTGATGCAATTAGATAAAAACTGATAAACAACTGATACAATTTTATCGGGCCATTTTTCGGATCAAATGGTACTGGATGACTCTAAGTTATATATTACCATATAAAGCTACATATTGTTTTTTTTTAATAGGGAACATACCATATATGGTGCCATTTAAACAATATATTGTCATATATGGTGCCATTTAAACAATATATGGTCATATATGGTAACTCATCAGCAACTACAATATTAACTGTATTTCAGAAGCTATTAATTGTATTTCAGAAATTTTAAATGTATTTCAGAAATAATCAAATCTATTTCAGAACTTGTTGATTGTTTATCATAGTTAATAGAGAAAAATTTCTATCCCGATTAAAAAAAATTAATATGAGGCTTTATTCAGTCATATGTAATTTAACATGAGTCTTTATACAATTTTATCCGAGAAATGGGCCCATATAATTTCATAAGTTTGCATCAATTCAGTTATAATTTGATAATATCAGATATAAATGTATCCGAATAATGGCGCGATATAATTTGATCAGACTTTATATAGTGGTATAAAATTATAGCTTAAATGGTACAAACATATAGAAAATCAGATATTTTATATCCAGTTTATTCACTATAAATTTCACTGAAATCCTAAATGTTTACAGAAATAATTACCTGAGAGTTTGTCAGACCTAGAACTTCATGAAAGCTATTAAACTTATTTGGATTTTGACAAAAGGACATTTTACAGAAAAGCACAAACAATATAAAATTATATCCAAAAGGCGACTGACAAGAGTTCTAGTGTGACTCTAAATGGGGTATATATAATTCTATCCAAAACGAAATCGTGTTTTTTTGAAAAATGATTTTATATAAAAACATATATTATTTTGGATTATGTACTAAATAGTTATATATAACGTCATATAAAATTGGATTATCTGTATATAATTGTAAATGCAATATACAATTATGTACTAATCGATATGTAATAAGATGCAACTAAATACGACATCATATTACAATTTTTTGAGAAAGAAAAAATTATATATGGACACATATAATTATGTCCGGTTACATATATGGGTATATAAAATTATACATTATTATTAGGGTTTATGTCCCGGGAATTCCCGGGAAGGGATTCCCGGGAATCCCGCCCTTTTTCAGATCCCGCAATCCCGGGAATTTTGTGCGGGATTTCCCGGGATTTTTTTTATTCTTTTACAGAAGTTTTAGCTAGTATTAATGCAATTTTGGAAGCTTTATTTAAATTTAAAGCATTGATTTTTTAAACTAATTTAAACAAAATATATTTAAAATTAAAAAAATACGATTTAAAATTTAATAAACTGAATTAGGCCACGTTGTTTTCGGATGGCAATTGAATTTGGTTTAGTTAAACCGAAAAAAATTTTATCCGCCATTACCAAGTTTACCAACAAAAATACTTGTACATATTTCGGAAAAAACTTTTTTCTTTAAAATGATGATCTTTGTTCAAATAAAGCAATATTTGTGTAGGCTGATTTACACTATAAGATTTTCGAAAAGATTTTGCAACATTGCCTATAAGTTTTGCATGTATACTGTAGTAAAATCGTACCGAAAATTTTATAAGAGACTATTTAATAATGTTTTAGTGTCTATTTTTATAAAACGATTTAGGCGAATTTGCCTAAAATAAAACATACTAGAAATTTTTGGATTTCATATTTAAAAAATATTTAAGCAACAAATCGATCTGAGTTCTGATTATAAAACTGGTCCGACATACATAAGTTCGCACTTATTAACTATTCCAATATATCCTGAAAAAAGGAATGAAAATAAAATACTCGTGTCTTTCACTTTTTCTATATCAATTCGTTTAACCGTTTAAACCGCCAATTAATATTTAGTTAATATATTTCTTAAAGTTTTTTAAAACTAAAACGGCCTTCCATATAAATATGTATATTATCTAAATATTAATTCACGATTTAGATTGTTAAACGAATTGATCTAGAAAAAGTGGAAGACTTTATATTTAACCATCCACGCTGAAAAAAAACGGCCTGTCCCAAACATATTTTTGCTGGTAATATATATATATATATTTGGAGAAATTGTTGAACATATTCGCCGTGTTTTTACTAGAAACAATATATATTTGCATGCAAATGTATTATGTTTGCAAGCAAATATATTATGTTTGCCTTTAAATATATAATGTTTGGATGAATTGAAATGACGCTACCGACAAATATTATATGTTTGGCACCAAACATATAATATGTGTGTCATAAACAAATTATGTTTCCATGCAAATACCATATATAAATAATATATTTAGTTATAAAGCAATTATTAATATATGCCAAACAATAGGCGTATTTATTCTACTCTCCAAATTTCTCTATATTTTAATGGAAAAACATAAAAAGTAAAATTAATACATCTACTGATTAGCGATTATTTAATAACTAAATATATTATAAATCACATTGAATTTTACATCTAATACAAATCTTTCATTGAAAAACAATAACTACAATTTCTTCATTTATTTTGTATTTATTTTTATTAACAAATATTAATTAAAAACTCTTATTATAAGTTAATACTTTAATATACACAATTAAATATTTTTTTTTTCTTTTTAACACAATTTTATGTTTTATTTATTTTATTTTTTCACATCTTTCACAATAAAATTAATAAATAAAGGAAAAATATCACTAAATTTTCTGACTAGATGCAGTCTAGCTAAACTAAACGATTATTACCAACTACAAAAGTTATAATGGCTACATACAACTTTATATGTATCAAGAACGTTTTTCCAAATATATGTTAATTGTATCCACAAATATAATTATTACCGGGAAATATATGTATAGTAACTATAAAAACAATATAATTGGAAGCACACTGCAAATACATACATATATGGTAGTTTGTAAATATACATTGATTACCTCCAAACATATACAAAAACGTTTTTTTCCTCCGTGTCCTTTTAGAATATATTAAGCACATTTTCTCATGGGTACAACCAAAAGGTGAACTTTATCGGACGGTGTTTTAACAGAAATCGAGTTATTAAAGTACAACATATGTCGAATTTAAATATTTTCTAACGAGCGGGAATTCCCGGGATCCCGGGAAATTCTGAAAAAAATCCTGCTGTCCCTGGAAATGAAAAAGTCCGGGAAAAGAAAAACCCTAATTATTATATAAAAACGTTTTTACTCGGGATATTACATTTCATAATTTCTGAAATACAATTGATAATTTCTGAAATACAGTTTGATAATTTCTGAAATACAGTTGTGTATTTCGGAAATACAATTAATAATTTCTGAAATACAATTGATAAAACTAAAATACAAATGACTAGTTCTGAAATACAATGTATAAATCTGAAAAATAATTGATAAGTTCTGAAATACAATTTATAAAACTGAAATTCAATTGATTATTTCTGAAATACAATTGATAAATCTTAAAAACAATTGATACAATTGGAAATGGTGCACTCAAAAAAAGTATAACTTTTTATTAAAGACAAAATGTCTTTAAATTAATGATACGGAATTTTCCTTAACTTAAGAAAAATTTCTTTAAAATAAAGAAAAAATCCTTAGTATAAAGAAAAATTTACTATTTCTAAGTACAACGTAAAATCCTCCTTTCTTAAAATAAAGAAATTTTTTTCCTTATTTTGACACTCATGATTTGTCTTTAATTTTTGTAAGAAATTCCTTTGCATGTGTACGAAATTATTAAATTTAATGATAAATTTCTTATTATAAAGATTTTCTATACTTAAACCAAGCAAGCAAATAATGTTGTCGAACAAATGGTTTTAAAGACATAAAAAGACATATCTTCTTTAATTTATGTCCATAATTTTGGATTTACTTAAATTAAGTATAGAGTTTTATTTAAATCAGTTACATTTTTTTGCACAAGATAAGGAAACATATACTCATATTAACTCAAGAATATAATTTTATATTTTTTAATGCTATAAAAGATATAATTTTAAGGATAGTTTCTTTAAATTACAACTTAAAAATTTGAGCAGAGTCTCAGAAATTATTTCCTCAAACTAAAGAAAAATATAATTGGTTTAATGAATGTTAGTATTGAGTTAAGGCAATTTTTTCTTAAATGTACATTCAAAAAAAAGGGATAACTTTTTACTGAAGACAAAATATCTTTAAATTAAAGATACGGAATTTTCCTTAATTTAAGAAAGATTTCTTTAAAATAAAGAAAAAAATCTTTAATATAAAGAAAAATTTACTTTTTATTGAAGACAAAATGTCTTTAAATTAAGGATACGGACTTTTCCTCAATTTATGAAAGATTTCTTTAAAATAAAGAAAAAAAAAATCTTTAATATAAAGAAAAATTTACTATAGCTAAGTACAACGTAAAATCCTTTTTTATTAAAATAGGGAAATTTTTTCCTTATTTGAACCCTTTTGATTCGTTTTTAAATTGTGTAAGAAATTCCTTTGCATGTGTACGAAATTATTAAATTTAAAGAAAAATTTCTTATTGTAATGATTTTATACAATTAAACCAAGCAAGCAAAAAATGTTGTCGAAAAAATAGTATTAAAGACATAATTTCTTTAATTTATGTCCATAATTTTGGATTTACTTAAATTAAGTAGAGAGTTTTATTTAAATCAGTTACATTTTTTACACAAGATAAGAAAACATACTCGTATTAATTCAAGAATATAATTTTATATTTTTTAATGCTATAAAATATATAATTTTAAGGATAGTTTCTTTAAATTACAACTTGAAAATTTAAGCAGAGTCTCAGAAATTACTTCCTCAAACTAAAGAAAAATATAATTGCATTTATGAATGTTAGCATTGAGTTAAGGCAATTTTTCCTTAAATGTTCACTCAAAAAAAAACATAACTTTTGATTGAAGACAAAATTTCTTTAAATTAAGAATATGAAATTTTTCTTAATTTAACGAAAATTTCTATAAAATGGTGTCTTATCAAAATTTTTTAGCGGCCCATACATTAGGGAAAATTCGTGAAAAAATTCCCATTTTTTTGTGAATGTGTGTGTTTGTGTGCGTGTTGACATCGTGCAATTCGTGTTTACAAAATTTTTTGATATTTTTTGTTCCCTACTCAATGTTCCTTAATGTATGGGCAGCTTTAGATATTTTTTGTTTCCAAACTCAATGTTCCTTCGGGTATACTCTGCTTAATTTTCGAATTTCATTACACATTTTATTGCATTTGTAGACACTAGGTGAAAGAAAACAACCCCAAAGTGGTTGTGTGACGAATGTTCTCTTCCATGAACTGTTATTTTCGCTCTTTAATTTAAGTATTTCTTTGAGTAACACTGTTGCCAATTTAGCTATTTTCTTGTCTAACCTAGCGATATTTCAACACATTTTGCGGAATTAAATATGACTTAACTATTAGTGGGAAAACTAGCGTTTGTTTAAAGTCAATCTTGACGTTTTCTTTGCGCTTTTTATACAATTATTTCCTTATCAGAATTGTTATTTATTATTATTTAGCGATTTATCGCTAAATTTTTAAGCAACACTTGAAAAGTTTGAAAAATTTAACGATTTATTTTTTAAGAAACATTTAAATTGTATTTATCGCTACGTTTTTGAAGTTGAAAGAATAATATTTTATTATGGATTAATGAATGTTGCCATTCAGTTAAGGCAATTTCTCCTTAACGGTAGTCAGAATATTATAAAATAATTTTAAATATTTTATTAAAATTTCACATAAAATTAATGATGAAAAAACAACCTAAGTTATTTCTGTTAAGGCAATATTTTCATTAAATACATACTTATGTTAATGGCAAAGTAACATGTTAATAGCAATATCACTAATTTTCAAGGTTGGTTACCGTTATCGTTATAATACCGTTATCGCTAAAATACCGTTTCAAATTGAATACCGTTACCGTTATCGATACCTCTAAAAAAATTTCTAAATACCGTTATCGTTACCGATACCGTTATTTTTATGGGTAGTTACCGGTATTTTACCGGTATTTATTATTTTATATAAAAATTACAATTTTTTTATTTTTTATTTTATAATCTTGAGTGTTTTTTTTACAAAAAATTTATACCCGACTAAAAAAGATGTTATATAATCATATATCACCATATATAAACCCATATATACGTCCATATCTAATTTGATCCGAATATTGGAATATATAATTATATCAAGCGAGATAAGCATGTTATATCACCTGATACAATTTGATCCGAAAAATGGGTCTATCTAACTGCATCAAATTATATATAAATACATATAATTTGATGAAGATTTTCAAAGAAAATTTTAGTTATTTCATTCATACTAAATACTAATGCTTAATGTTTATAAAAATTTTTGCTAATAAACTTGGAAATAGCTTACAAAATAAAACAATACAAATTAAAAATTTGTCGGAACAACTTTTTCTAGGTTAAAGTTTTGGTCTTTCTTACAAAATGTGTGTCTTTCTTATAAAATAAAAAATTAACTTTCACAATTATTTTTTTTTTTCACGGAAAAATAAATGAATTTAAGCCCAAATTAGTTGGATAGTTAAGTAGAAACCTATTTTCAATAAATTTTCTTACTTCAAATCTACTTCCAAACTAAGTATTTGTGTATACTATCACTAGTTGAAAGTAAACAGCTGACACGATACTTTACGATACTACCAGACTAATGGAGCCTTTAAACCATATTAATTTCAACATGTTTTTATTTTTAAATTTAAAGTAAAAATATTTATTTCGGCCTTTAATTCCACAATGAAAAAAAAAATGTTTTCCCTTATTTATTTTTTAAACCCTTAAATGCATGATCTCTTCTATTTTAACCATTTTTTTATATATGATTTCTAAAGGCGTGTACATTTCAAGAAAAATACCAAAAAAAATTATTTTTAAAAAAGGTGATTTTTATTGAAAAATATGGTTTTTTGCCAAATAGCTAAATTGTTTAATTGATTATTTTAGCGTATATGAAAAAAAAAAATTGGCAAAATTTATTGTCGCCAAAATGAATTTTATTGCGAGAATATCACTTTAAATATTTAAACAAATATTTTTGAATATTACACTTTTTGTAAAAAAAACGCGTTTTAGATTTTTCACAAATATACAGAGCAAAACCAAGATTTTTACTCTAACTGTTTAAAAATTCTGCGCTAAACTATAGGAAGACAATGTACAGAAGGGGCCCCAATGCCCAAAAATGTAGTTTTGTGTATCAAGTGGGTTTTTTTTATTCAAAAACCGGTATGTTGCCAAATGGCTACACCACGCATTTAAGGGTTAAAATTATTTTTAGTTAAATAAAGAGTATTTTGCCAACTATTTGAAAAATATACGTTAAATTCAATTATAAACATTTATTTATGTATATGTCAAAGTGCAAAATTCAAAACCAGATCCAAAATTTCGGAGTTTTTTTTAATTTTTATAGTGCAATTAAACTTTATAAAATTTTGTATAATTAGAAATCATGTCAGATAAATTTATACATGAAATTAATACAATTTTATATTAACTTTGTTATATATTTTGATATAAGATTGTTTAGAGAAGCTGATACGCCATTATATATAATTATGTATAGACTATATTTACAGATCTCTTAATATCTCTTAATATATAATGTCATATCAAACATATTTATAAAACCAAAGTGTTAATATAAATGTATATGGTCATATAAAGCCACACATATAAACATTTATAATTATATCAAATCATATACAATTATATGAAAACTTTTTTAGTCGGGTAGATAATAATTTTACTTATTAAAACTACCAGTATTGAATTTATAGCATAAAATCTGTATTTTCAGTACTTAAAATTAAAAATATGCCATGTTTTTACTTGTTTTTATATGTTTTTAACATAATTTTTAATACCGGTACGTACTGGTATTGCTGTTTCGATAACGGTATACCGTTACCGAAACAGTCTTAAATACCGTTACCTTTACCGTTACCTAAACAAACGAAATCTGATACCGTTACCGTTACCCTTACCGTTATTCGTTTCGGTAACCAACCTTGCTAATTTTAGTAAATACATATGTTCATAAATTACATCAGGGATGAAAAATTAGATGGTTGAAATGGTACTGAAGCTTAACCAGATTAGTACTTTTCCAAAACCGACAGTACCTTTTTAAATAAAGCTTCAGCGCCAAACCAAAATCAATAAAAAAGCATTATCAAAAACTAAAGGCTTTTTAAAAATAATTGTGATTTTCTACATTCCTTAAGGCACATCTACTTACTTATTTTATAAAAGGGTACCTTTTTCTAAAAAGCGCATTTTTAAAAAGTAATTTTTATAAAAAATTCTTTTATTAAAAGTACATTTTATAAAAAATACCTTTTATAAAAAAAAACTTTTATAAAAAGTAGCTTAAAAGTACCTTTATAAAAAAGTGCCTTTTATAAAAAAGTACCTTTTATAAAAAAGTACCTTTTATAAAAAAGTACCTTTTATAAAAAAGTACCTTTTATAAAAAAGTACCTTTTATAAAAAAGTACCTTCTATAAAAAAGTGCATTTTATAGAAAAAGTACCTTATAAAAAAGTACCTTTTATAAAAAGTAATTTTTATAAAAAGTAATTTTTATAAAAAGTATCTTTTATAAAAAGTACCTTTTATAAATAGTACCTTTTATAAAAAGAACCTTTTATAAAAAGCACCTTTTATAAAAAGTACCTTTTATAAAAAGTACCTTTTATAAAAAGTACCTTTTATAAAAAAGTACCTTTTATAAAAATGTACCTTTTTCTAAAAAGCGCATTTTAAAAAAGTAATTTTTATAAAAAAAACTTTTATTAAAAGTACATTTTATAAAAAATACCTTTTATAAAAAAAAACTTTTATAAAAAGTAGCTTAAAAGTACCTTTATAAAAAAGTGGCTTTTATAAAAAGTACCTTTTATAAAAAAGTACATTTTATAAAAAGTACCTTTTCTCAAAAGTACATTTTATAAAAAGTACCTTTTATAAAAAAGTACCTTTTATAAAAAAGTACCTTTTATAAAAAAGTACCTTTTATAAAAAAGTACCTTTTATAAAAAAGTATCTTTTATAAAAAAGTACCTTTTATAAAAAAGTACCTTTTATAAAAAAGTACCTTTTATAAAAAAGTACCTTTTATAAAAAAGTACCTTTTATAACAAAGTACCTTTTATAAAAACGCAACAGTTATGAATTTACACGACATTTTTTTATAACATATGCTTCTAAATTTTTTAAATATATATAAATTTTTAAATATTCTAAAATTTTCGTAATATATAATCAGTGTTAGTTCAAATTATTGCCAAAAATTTAAAAAAATAAAAAACATCGAGTTTTATATTTAATATTTGAACATTTTAAATGTATTTTATCATATCTAATTATGTTAGTAAATTTTTTTAATTTACACAAGTTTAAGAAATATAATTGTTGAGCATCAGCGCAATAAGTTGTTTGTTCTTATAATTGGTTCAATTTGCTATAATTTTCAGTAATTTATATTCGGCCATTGAGTTTTCGGTTAGTCCAGCTAGCGGTTCAAAGAAACATTCGCGGCAATAACCGTGGCTAGCCCTGAATCTTGCATGAGCATGTATGGATTCAGCATTCATTTCTGCAAAATGTTTTCATCCGCCAAGTTGACTTTTGACACTAAATTATTTCTTAAATTAGTTTTTTTTTTAAATAAGTCGAAAGTTCAGCCTGGCGTGTGAAAGTATTCTTTAAGACCTAATGTAATCTGCCCATGTCAATGAGCCAAGGTCACAAATAAGACTGGTAAATATATGGCAGCCTTTAATTGACAAAAATAAGACTGGATTTTATCCCAACTTATTGAGTTGTAGGGAAACCTAACGTACATCGTTTTAGTTTTTAAACTTGTAGAAAATTGAGCAAAAAAAAAATACTTTAAAAGGTTTCGATTTTTAGCAGATTTATAAAAACATACTCATTAAATTTATAAACTAAAAGTTAGGCATGTGCTTGGATAGGATAACATTCGTTAGTAAGTTTATATTGTGTTTTATATTTAATATGTGCGTTCCCGTACGTTACCGCGGGTACCCGCGGGAACCCAAAATAGCCCAAACAACAACAATTTACACGCAATTTTGAGTACGGGAACGCCTTTGGGCTAGTTTGTGTAACTTCGGTAAAGTACGGGAACAGACATAATATTTGAACATTTTTAAATGTATTTTATCATATCTTAATAGATTAAATGTATTTTATCATATCTTAATGGCTAGCCCTGAATCTTGCATGAGCATGTATGGATTCAGCATTCATTACTGCAGAATGTTTTCATCCGCCAAGTTGACTTTTGACACAAAATTATTTCTTAAATCAGTTTTTTTTTTTTAAATAAGTCGAAAGTTCAGCCTGGCGTGTGAAAGTATTCTTTAAGACCTAATGTAATCTGCCCATGTCAATGAGCCAAGGTCACAAATGTGACTGGTAAATATATGGCAGCCTTTAATTGACCAAAATAAGACTGAATTTTATCCCAACTTATTGAGTTGTAGGGAAACCTAACGTACATCGTTTTAATTTTTAAACTTGTAGAAAATTGAGTAAAAAAAAAAAATACTTTAAAAGGTTTCGATTTTTAGCAGATTTATAAAAACATACTCATTAAATTTATAAACTAAAATTTAGGCATGTGCTTGGATAGGATAACATTCGTTAGTAAGTTTATATTGTGTTTTATATTTAATATTTGAAAATTTTTAAATGTATTTTATATTTTTTTATTTAAATATATATATTAAGTAAATTTTTTTAATTTACACAAGTTTAAGAAATATAATTGTTGAGCATCAGCGCAATAAGTTGTTTGTTCTTATGATTGGTTCAATTTGCTAATTTATATTCATAAACTTTTGCTTCAACTCTCCGTAAATACGGACTCAGAATTATGTTATTGTACTAGGTGACTAACAACTCCCAGCCCTTAATGACACAGTGTCCCAGCGCTTTAGTCTGCGGCAACGCAGATTTGTAAGGAGTTGCACTTTTGGTACAATGACGGTTACACATATACCCAGCTTAGAAACGTTGGTTCATTAGTTGAGCAAAACTTCGAATTTCTCATTGACCAAAATAAGACTGGATTTTATCCCAACTTATTGAGTTGTAGGGAAACCTAACGTACATCGTTTTAATTTTTAAACTTGTACATAATTGAGCAAAAAAAAAATACTTTAAAAATTTTTTAATTTTTAGCAGAATTATGAAAACATACTCATTAAATTTATAAAGTAAAAGTTAGGCTGGTGCTTGGTCAGGATAACATTCGTTAGTAAGTTTATATTGTATTTTATATTTAATATTTGAACATTTTTAAATGTATTTTGTCATATTTAAATATATTAGTAAATTTTTTTAATATACACAAGTTTAAGAAATATAATTGTTGAGCATCAGCGCAATAAGTTGTTTGTTCATATGATTGGTTCAATTTGCTAATTTATATTCATAAACTTTTGCTTCAACTCGCCGTAAATACGGACTCAGAATTATGTTATTGTACTAGGTGACTTTTTTTATTGTGAACACTATATGTGACGCGGAAAATAGAAAGGGACCTAAGCTCCCCTTAGGTCCCTTTCTCAGGAGAGCCATTTTAAAGATTTAAAACGTGTATCTTTGGTGTACCATAAAAAAAAAAAAATTTAAAAATTTACCCTTAGATCCCTTTCTCTATGCGCTGTCACATATGTACACTCATGGAAATAAGTTTAGGGACACACTATTTTTTGGGTTTTTTGCAGGAATGCATAATTGGTTTTTATTTTCATTTATTTTTAGCAAACTACATTAAAAACTGAAACTATAAAATAATTCAGAATAAATATTAATATAAAAATTATAACAAAACTAAAATAAACAAAAAATACTTCATTGGAAATAAATATAGGGACAAAAGTAATATTTTTAAAATTGCATAATTTTTGTGTGTTTTGATAATTTTTAATAATGTGTAGCTCCTCCTTTGTTTATGATAACTTCCTGGAGTCTCCTTGGCATTGACTCGATGTATTTTTTTAAGTCATTAATTTCCAGTTTGTTCCATTCTTCTGAAAGAATCTTTTTTAGCTCCTTGACGTTTTCAAAGCTGCGTCCATGATTAAAATCTTTTTGAGAAAGTAGGCCCCAGACATTTTCTATAGGGTTTAAATCAGGACTGCAAGCCGGCCAATCTAAAGTTGGAATATTTTTAATTTTTAAAAAGTTTTTTGTGCAACTGGCAACGTGGCAACTAGCATTGTCCTGCTGAAAAACCATATTTTCATCCATTACATCCTCTCCAAATTGAACCAAAACTTCATCTAGTAACTCTATATACTTCTCTGAGTTCATTCTTGTAGAAATGAAGCAAAGCGGAGTCTTTCCATGTGCACTAAAAGCTGCCCAAATCATCACGGTACCACCACCAAAATTTCTTTTTTCTTTAGTTGGCCTTTGCTGCCGTATGTCCTGCCAACACTTTGAAAATCCATCAGGGCCATCTAGGTTAAACTTCTTTTCATCACTAAAGACAACATTGGACCACTCATCATCCCAAAATTGGTACTTTTCAGCAAAATTCATTCTGGCTGATTTATGTCGTGGAAGTAGGCGAGGAACATTAGCAGATTTTCTGTATAAAACCGTATGTTCTTCCTGTAAAACTTGTCTAATTCGACGGCTGGATACTTTAAAATTACCTTTGACCTTAATTTCCTTAGAAGATAGCTTTGCATCCACTGCCAAACGTCTTATTGATCTTTTATCTTGAGGTGTCAATGTTGATGGTCGACCATTTCTCTTATTTTTATTATAATTTTGACCAAGTTTTATGAAGTTATGGACCACAGTCTTACTCCTCTTAATCTCGGAGGCAATTTTCCGGACTGACCACCCTTGGGTGTGGAACGCAGTGACTTGTCCTTGTTCAAATAAGGATAATGCGGAAGATTTCGGCATTTTTCACTGTTAGTCGTGAATAATAAAAATATTTCTGAGTAAAAATATTTGTTTAATTTGTAACTGACAAATTTCTCAAAGAACCTTTAATGTTTATGCTTAAACGAATAAATTTAAGTTGAAATAACAAGTTTTTTTTTTGCTTGTCCCTATACTTATTTCCAATGAAAGCAATTTTTAATCGCCGTAAACTATATCGAATCTATATGTAAAAAACTTGTAAGTCCACATCCATTTAACACGTTTTAATAGGTTACCCGTAAATTATAATTACTTTTAAATTTGACATTTTCTAACTATAATTTTAACAAAATATATTTGTCCCTAAACTTCTTTCCATTAGTGTACTTTCTCAAGGATTTGTGTTTGATTTTTTTCAATTATTTTTGTATCTTATAATATGGCTTATGGCGTTTTCTTTTCTGAAAAAAATGTTGCCTTTTTTTTGCATTTTGCTTTTGAATTGCCTTTTTTGTGTTCTTTTCTAAATTAAGGGTAACATTCTAAGAGGGCTAGGTGTTCTTTTCTAAAAATGTTGCCTAAATAAAGGGCAAAAAGGCAAAATTTTTCGCCCTCAAAAAATTTACGGGGTAGAGTGTTGCCCTGTTTTTTTCTTTATGTCAACGCCATGTGTATATACTGTAATGTTTTTTGCCAGCTAACTCACAACTTGGTGGCCTAGGGGGTACTATCATGGCTTCTGATGCAGTAGGTCGCAGGTTCAAACCCCGGTTGGAGCACAATATTTTTTTTTGTTTTTTTTTTTGTTTTTATAAAATTTTAATTAGATTTTTATAGTTTTGCTGTTATTTAGTATTTAACAATTTTTTAGGCTAAAAATAAATAAAAAATTATACAATTTGCTTTAAATATGAAAAAAAAAATTTAATTGAAAAAAAAGAAAATACATAAAAAAATTTATTTTTTACTTTGTCTGGAATTTGAACCCGTCCAGCCCATGTCAAAGGCAGGCATCACAACCACTAGGCTACAATTAGTAATAGTTTGCGTAAACAATATTGCATACGAGTATACAATACACATACATATGTTTAGAAAAATGCAACAGTGATTTTATTGTGTTCTATTCTGATTGAAAAAATGTAACATTTTAATGGGGTGAGGGCAACATTTTTAAAATGTTGCCTTTTAACAAGGCAACATTTTTTTCCAGAAAAGAAAACGCCATTAGTTCCAAAACGTCATTTGCAATGCAACTGAACAAAGTCATGCATTACTAAACGCAACCGTGTAAACGTTGACGATGTCATACATCCCAAAATGTATAATAAAAGTTATCGATGCGCATACAAAACGCAAACTGTGCATCATTAATTTTGTTGATGCTTTGGTGACATTTATAAAAAATAAAGTGCAAATATAACAATGGCGGATGAAAAGTAAGGAAATATTTTTGTTATTAAATTATTTTGAGGCGTTTCTTCCAACAATCCCATCAAATTTTCCAAAATAATATTTTTACCATTTTCAAAGGAACTGATTGCATAAAAGTGTTTCTAAACGTAAAAAATATGCAGTGTTTTTATTACAAAGTAAACAACACACTTGTTTGCTGTGTATCGAAACAGTAGTAAAACCAGGCACCCGATATTAATACTTTTAAAACGTTTTATTTTGTTTTTTCCTCAATAAAAAAAAATCACTTGTGTACAAATGAATTTATTTTTCTTGATGGATATTTTGTTTTCATAAATTTTTTTATTTTTTGTTTTCTTTTTGAAAACAAAATTTTAAAAATATCCGTACTGATATTTTCAGGAAAGTTCAGAATTATTTTTATTTTTGTACTGAGGAAAAAACAAAAAAAAACGTTTTTTTTGTATTGAGGAAAAAACAAAATAAAACGTTTTAAAACGTTTTTTTTTTTAGTTTTTTCTGATTACAATTACATACAAATTTTGTAAAAATTCTTAAAACAACATTCATATAGACATATTTCTGCATCCAATGATATAAACCTTTGCGTTATTAAAAAATAATAAAAATTTCCGCCGAAAAGACTTCTACAAAGCATGATAATCAGCGATTAACATTCTGCAAGCAAATATATTGATGCAAAACTATTCCTTTTGGCAAAATTTTTTGTCGTGATTTTTTGTTTTTGCAATCTAACTAGCTAATTTTGGTATAGGATATATGTATTATAGTCCCTAGATTATGGATTTTAAAGAACCCCACTTAAAAAATTGCAAACCAATGGCGGAACGCGAAAAAAAACTTTATGGTACAAAAAATGAATTAAAAATTGTTATCAGAAATTTACATTCTGCAAACAAATACACTGATGCAAAAAATTTTCTTTTCAGAAAATTTTTTTCGCGAATTTTTTTTGCAAACTAACCACCAAACTTTGATATGAGAATATTGGTATTATAGTCCCAAGATTATGAATTTTAAAAATCCGCACTTAAAAAATTGCAAAAAAATCGCGGAACGCGAAAAAAAGCTATTTGGTACAAAAAATAAATTTAAAAACTCAGTCAGCGATTTACATTCTGCAAACGAATATGTTGATGCAGAAATTTTCTTTTTTGCAAAATTTATTTTTCACGAAATTTTTTGCGTATGAACTACCAAACTTTGGCATAAGATATGGGTATCATAGTCCCAAATTTATGAATTTTAAAAAACCGCACTCAAAATTTTTTAAACTTAATCAGCGATTAACATTCTGCTATATATATGTTACGTACATATTGATGCAAAACTATTCCTTTTTATAAAATTTTTTTTCCCAATTTTTTTTGTTTTTGCAATCTAACCAGATAATTTTGGTATATGATATAGGTATTATAGTCCCTAGGTTGTGAGTTAAAAGAAACCGCTCTTAAAAATTTTCAAAATAATGGCGGAACGCGAAAAAAAGCTTTATGGTACAAAAAATAAATTAAAAAACTGAGTCAGCGATTTACATTCTTCAAAAGAATATGTTGATGCAAAAATGTTCCTTTTTGCTAAATTTTTTTTCGCGAAACTTTTTGCATACTAACCACCAAACTTCGGCATAAGATATGGGAATTATTGTCCTAAGGTTAAAAATTTAAAAAAACCGCACTCAAAAAATTGCAAAATATTGGCGGAATGCGAAAAAAGCCTTTATGATACAAAAAAATAGTTAAGAAACCTAATCAGCAATTTATATTCTGCAAAAGAATACATTAATGGAAAAATTTTTTTTTTGCAAATTTTTTTTGGCAATTTTTTTTTTTTGCGAACTAATTACCAAACTTTGGTATAAGATATGGGTATTATGGTCCCTAGGTTATAAATTTTACTAATTGCGAATTAATGGCGGAATGCGAAAAAGGTTTCATGGTGCAAAAATTTAATTAGAAAACTTATACAGCGATTTCATTCCGAAAATGAATAATATTAGTGCAAAATGCTGGTCAATTGGCAAACATTTTAGCAAAAAAAAAAATATTTGCAATATATGTTTGTATGTATATACCGCTCAACAGTTCACTCTAGGTATTATGTGATTTTCTACAGATTTGAAACCAAAAACCATAATAGTATCTCCACCATAAAAATAAAACAAAAATTTTAAAATTCTATTCATATTTTTGTACTTAGTACAAAGATGAAAAACAAAAAAAACGTTTTTTAAAACGTTTTAAAAAGTTTTATTTTTTTATCAATTTTTTTATCTTTGATATTTATACCTAAAGATATTTTTCGAATTTCAACTTGAGGGATATTTTTGTTTTAAAGTACATTTGAAATTTTTTGTTTTCGATTGAGAAATAAAAACATTTTGAACTTTAGTGATATTTATTTTGGATAAAAACAAAACAAAAAACGTTTTCTGGTGCCTGAGTAAAACCGCATCACTGCAATGTGTTTTGACGTTTTGGAACTCACCCTATATTTGAAAAACAACTGTTAAATGCATTTATTTCATTTAAATTTTATAGTTTTTTTTTTTAACAATTTAAGTCATACTCAAAATATTTTAGTGGTAATCATAGTTATATTTGTGCGAGCATCAGCACATAATAAATTGTTTTATTAATATATAGGGTTTTTATTAAATATAAGGTTATTTATTGAATTATTTTAAAAACTGTGTTTTCTGATGCCTATTTATCTTTTTTATGCATTATGACGCACATGTATGGGTCCCGAGAACTTTTACGTTTAAATTGCAACATTGGCAGGTAAAGAGCAAAATTATTTTTATTTTAGATAAATACATACATACTTTAGTTAAAAAAATATTTACAGGATTCAATCTATGCCGCTTATTCCCTTCTTGGGCAGCTGTGATTTTGTCAGGTTTCAGTGGGTCGTTTGAATTGTTTTAAAGATGTAAGTTTATACATATTTCAAAAATAATTTTTCATTAAAACTCAATTTAATTATTTTATCTTTCAGAGCCACATAGTATTGTAATGCGACAAAAGCAACATTTTTTATTCATATATTTATTTGTATCTATATTATATTATTTAGAAACCCGATACATAAAATTTTTTAAGAAAACTGAAGTAAATATTATTAATAAAACATAAAATAGAAAAAAATCTAAAAAAATTCCATAATCTTTATTTTTATATTTTAGTTTTAAAATTTTCTAATGTTATAACAGGGCAGCGACTTTCATGCACTTACAAATCGAAAATTTGCGCTTAAAATATGCAGTAAAATATGAAAAATATGCACTTAAATGGAAATAGCACAAAAAAATATGCACTAAAAACCCAAAAATATGCACTTAAAATCCAAAAATAAACGCTTAAAACCAAAAAAATGTTCTCTAAATTTATCGATTTTTAAAATCATATTTATTATTCGAGCATTTAATTAAAAATTAAATCCAATATAAATGTCGTAATTAGATGACAACTTGATGTTTTCCTTCTAGTTAAGTGCTGCGTTAAGGTTTTTAAATTCTTCTTTTTCTTTATTTTTCACTAAATCTCATTTTATTTTATATTTTTTATTTATTTATTTTTATTTTATTCACTCTTAGTTAACAAAAAAAAAATGAAGAAAATATGCAATTTATTGCAAAAATATGCAATAATAATCATAAAATATGCAAAAAATATGCACTTAAAAGTAAAATATGCAAAAATATTCATTTATAACAAAATATGCAACAACAAATCGATGCCATTTTGTTGCAAATTCTTTGATTCGGAAAAGTATTTGGTTTAAATCACTTTTGTATTAATGACTACAAACATGCATGTGTATGAAAGTCGTTGCCCTGGTTATTAAATAAAGTTTTTAGCTTTTTAAAATTTGAGTAAATTGCTATACTTATGGTAAGTAAATTATGAGTTTATTTTTTATAGGTGTCCTGTAACTAAAGAAAGTAATGATTGAAATAAGTATATTTTTTGTTTTACATGGCTTTATTGTGGTAAATATATTTTATTAAAATTCATATGTGTATAAGTATTAAGCATCCAGCCTGAATTAGATTGTTTTTTCATAAATCGATAGCACTTCTCTACAATAATATAACACTAAATTTTCAAAACGAAGTTCTAAATATTTCCAGGTTTAAAGCCTATTGAACTTAAAAACTTCAGTCACATTGTATTTGTTTCTTAAACTTCAATTAAATTTTTCTAAAATCTTTTGTTTTTGAAAAATTGTATTCAAATAAATAAGAAAACAAAAATTTCTTATTCTCCATAAAATTTTCTTCTAGAAGGAATAAAGAATTTTAATTTATTTTTTTTAATAACAAACTATATTTTAATAGAAAATTTTTGAAATTTCAAATTTAATGTCTCATAAAAAATATATCAAAATAGTTTTTTTGAAATGAGTTTTATGAAAAATAATTCTTTAGTTGGATTAAAAATGCGCTCTGTACGGAGTGAGCAGTGAAAAAACTTTTTTTAAAGCTTTTTTAATAAAATTTAATTGAAGTTAAAGAAACACACATAGATGCGACTGAAGATTATGATTTCAATAGGCTGTAACTTCGGAAATACTGAAATGTTAGTCTGGTACTTTTGTGGAGAAATAGTATTGATTTATGAAAAAAATAATTCTTTAAAGCTTCTAAATTATACTGTCCTTTTAATACTTATATACATATTTAAAGTAAATATATTTACCAAAATAAAGTCATTTTCAACAAAAATATACTTATTTTAATCACAGCTTTTTTTACATACAGGACACTTTTATAAAAAATAAAGACATAATTTACTCAACATAATTAAAACAATTTACTCAAGTTGAGGATAACATCTTAAAATTCTTGATATTTCATACTCAATTTAAGTAAAACATTTACTTACGCTGAGGAAATCGTTTACTTTAATATAGAAAAAATATACAAAATTTGATTATATCATTTCCTTAAACCTAGGAAACATTTCCATATTTATAGGAAATTTTTTACTCTTATATAGTAAAAATATACTCAGCTTAAGTATATTATTTTCTTAAAACTAGGCGAAATTTACATGCTTAGAGGAAATATTTTACTGTTATTTAGTAAAAATATACAAAATTTGGGTATATTATTTCCTTAAAACTAGTAAACGTTTGCATATTTTAAGAAATCTATTTACTCTTGCATAGTAAAAATATACAAAATTTGAGTATAATATTTCCTTAATCCTAGGAAACATTTTCATATTTATAGAAAATTTTATACTCTTATATAGTAAAAATATACTCAGCTTAAGTATATTATTTTCTTAAAACTAGGCCTAATTTACATGCTTAGAGGAAATATTTTACTGTTATTTAGTAAAAATATACAAAATTTTGGTATATTATTTCCTTAAAACTAGTAAACGTTTGCATATTTTAAGAAAGCTATTTACTCTTGCGTAGTAAAAATATACAAAATATGAGTATAATATTTCCTTAATCCTAGGAAACATTTTCATATTTATAGGAAATTTTATACTCTCATATAGTAAAAATATACTCAGCTGAAGTATATTATTTTCTTAAAACTAGGCCTAATTTACATGCTTAGAGGAAATATTTTACTGTTATTTAGTAAAAATATACAAACTTTGGGTATATTATTTCCTTAAAACTAGTAAACGTTTGCATATTTTAAGGAAGTTATTTACTCCTTTGTAGTAAAAATATACTACATTTGAGTATACTATTTCCTTAAACCTAGGAAACATTTTCATATTTATAGGAAATTTTTAACTCTTATATAGTAAAAATATACTAAGTTTAAGAATATTATTTTCTTAAAATTAAGCCAAATTTACTTGCTTAGAGGAAGTATTTTACTATAATTTAGCAAAAATATACCAAATTTGAGTATATTACTTCCTTGAAACTAGTAAATGTTTGCATATTTTAAGAAAGTTATTTACTCTTGAGTAGTAAAAATATTCTCAATTTGAGTATATTATTTACTTAAAACTGGGAAGCACTTACCTATATACAAGAAGTTTTTTATTCTTATATAGTAAAACTAGGCTCAATTATGTAATTTTTTTAAAGGAATTTTCTTTAATTTGAGGTAAAAACTAATAAGTTTAAGGAAATAAATATGAGCTTTGTGTTTAAAATACGTAAATTTTTATTTACTCCACGTTCAAAAAGTTTTCAATTTAAGGAAATATTCCTTAAATAGTGGAAAGTTTTTACAAGATTCTAAAATATATTAAAGACAAGTTTACTTAACTTAACGAAATAAGAAACTTCGTTTTCCTGACATATTTACTAATCCAAAGAATATTTGTACTTATTTTTAATACAAATAAAAAAAATTGTATTTCCTAAATTTAAGGAAAAATTTATACTTCTGCTGTGTAAATTTTTTCTTGGAGCTTAAACATTCCCTTATTTTACTTAGTTTAGGGAAATTTTCTTTAATCCGAAGTAAATTTTTTTTGAGTGTGTAGAGCGTTAAAAAGATGTAAATAAAATTATTTTTTTTTTTAAATTCAATTTAATAAAAAATATAATTTTATAAAAACATTTATAGAAAATAAAATTATAATTTTATAAAAAGAAATTTATTTATTTATTTAATTTCAGTCTATGGATACAATTTATTCTTACAGACTAGCATCTTAAAAACTAATTTAAAATATATTATTTAATAAGGTTTTAAAATCAGATTGAAAAACACTTATATCTAAATCATTACAACACATATTAAATAACCTCATAGATTTATTAAGTGGTTCATTCAGAGCATATTGAGTAGCGTGTATATCAATGTGGAAAAACTTACTTATATTTCTAAAAGATCTTGGAGGAACATAAATTGAAATTAAATCTAACAATTCAGGGGATTCAATAATACCACAAATAATACCACAAATAATACCATGCAAAAATGTTAAAGCCGCAATTTTCCGACGAGTTTCAAGAGTTCGCAAAGAAATAAATTCAGATTTATCCTCGTAAGAGGGAATTAAAAAAGACGGAATATCAAAAGAATTATGATTATTTAAAAATGGGAGCGCAAATTTAATAAACTTCCTTTGAATTTTCTCAATACGGGCTATATGAAAAGCAGCATTGGGACTCCATATAAAAGAAGCATGTTCTAATCTAGATCTAACAAAAGATGTATAAACAACCTTTTTTGTAAAATGATCAAAACATTTATCCAAATTGCGTCGAATAAATGCAAGAAGAGAATATGCTTTAGGAATAATGAAGTTTAAATGACTAGTGAATGATAATTTAACATCAAAAAATACACCCAGGTCCACGATTTCATCCACAGATGTTATTACATGACCATTCATTTTATATTCAGAAATGAGAATATTTCGACGTCTATGCAAAGACATACTATAACATTTTGCAATATTAAAGGGTAGACCATTGCGATCTGACCAGGAAATTGCATTATTTAAGTCTTCCTGAAGGTCAAAAATGTCACCGACGGAATAAATTGGCTTGAAAATTTTAAGATCATCAGCATACATTAAAAACTGAGAATTTTTAAAGCAATTGCTAGTGTCATTAATTAAAATGTTAAATAACAACGGTCCAAGAATGCTGCCTTGAGGAATACCAGAAGTTGGTATAAAATAATCCGAGCAAATTCCATCTACAGAGACTGTAGCACATCTGCCAATTAAATAATGACGGAACCAACTAAGCATATTAGAATGAATACCAATCTTGGAAAGCTTCAATAACAAAAGTTCATGTGGTACACGGTCAAACGCATTAGCGAAATCAGTGTAAACTGTATCAATTTGAACACCTTTTTCAAAAGAAGAAATACAAAAATTTACGAAAACGGACAAATTGGTTGTCTTTGATCTCCCTGCCATGAAACCATGCTGCGACACTGAGATGTGTCGTTTTAATTGAAAAAAAAGTTTATCGTACACGATGTGTTCGAAAATTTTAGCAATATTGGTTAATTTAGATATAGGTCGATAATTGGTAATATTATTTCTACTGCCACCTTTAAGAATTGGAAAAATAGTAGTATATTTCCATTTTTGAATAAAATAACCAGCCCTCAAAGATTTATTAAATATTATTTTGAGGGGTAATATCAAAGAAGAAAAGCAATTCTTTAAAAGGAAGGATGAAAGGCCGTCATTATCACATTTGAAAGAATTGGAAAGTTTGCCAATTCCCGTAGCAACATCTGCATCCGAGGCTTATAAAGATCCAAAATCGAAAACTGAAGCAATATCGTCAAAATCATGTTCATTAAGAGAAAAGGAATCTTCATTAAAATTAAATTGAAAATACATTGCAAAAAGGTTAAGAGAGTCTTCGAAGTTGTCCAAAGAAATATCATTATATGACATAAAAAAATGCATAGCCGTGAACGGTATCGAACTCGAGACCTTCTGATCGAACGCAATCCCGAAATATGTTACTGGATCTAATTTGATCTGTCATTTTTTGGATAAATTTAGATCTTACTTAATCCGCAAATATATTGCTGGATCTAATTCGATCTGCCATTTTTCGGATCAAATTAGATCTAAGTTTATCCACAAATATATTGCTGGATCTAATTCCATCTGCCATTTTTCGGATCAATTTAGATCTAAGTTTATCGCCAAATATATTGCTGGATCTAATTCCATCTGCCACTTTTTCGGATCAAATTAGATCTAAGTTTATCCACAAATATATTGCTACAACTAATTCGATCTGCCAAAATTGAGATCAAATTAGATTTAAGTTTATCCACACATATATAGCTGTATATAATTCGATCCGCCATTTTTCGGATCAAATTAGATCTAAGTTTATCCACAAATTTATAACTGCCCGAGTAAAAAAAATTATATATAATCATATGTGGCATATATTACAATATATAATTAGACATGTGGTTATGTATATCCATATATAATTATATATGACGTTTTTTCCGAAAATTTTTCCTTATATTATGCTATATATAATTTCATCTAATTAGATATCGGCCTTCATAATATTAGATATGGCATATATAATTATATATTACATAACATGGTTGATCTTATTGCATATATAGTTATATATAGAACTATATCTTAATATATATGGTGGCATTTTAGCAATATATAATTATATATGGTATCATTTAAACAATATATAATTATATATGGTGACAGCTAAACTAGATATTATCATATATGGTGCCATTTAAACAATATATGGTCATATATGGTACCTCATAAACAAAATCTTTAATTCAGTTCCAGATATGATAATATATGGTACTATATATAGTGCGATATATATTTATATATGGTGTTATTTAAGCTATATATTATCATATATGGTGCCATTCAAACCATATATTATCATATATGGTGCCATTCAAACCATATATTATCCTATTTGGTGCCATTTAAACCATATATTGTCATATATGGTGCCATTTCAACAATATATGCTCATATATGGTACCTGATGAACGACATTTTTAATACAGATGCAGATATGATAATATATGCTACCATATATAGTACCATATACTTTGATATATCGTATCATTTAAACAACCCAAGGAAAAATAGTTACATATAGTCATATATGTGATTAAGTTATATCTGTATAAATATATAGTTTCATCCGAAGAATGGCCCGATATATTTTTATCAATTGTTTATCAATTTTTATCTAAATGTAACAGTTTAGATCTGACCTGATTAAATTATGTGTTAATCAGATGAAATTGTATCAGATTTTTGACCTGATACAATTCTATCGGTTTGATCGTAATTGGTTCAATTTTACATAAATAAAATATAATTGTATCCGACATTTACCTTATACAATTGTATCAAAGTTTTAAACTGATATCAGGTCAAAATTGGGATATAACTATATAATTTTGTATACAAATATATCTATTTGGACCTAAACTGATACCATGTAATATAAACCAATAAAATTGTATCAGGTCAAAAATCTGATACAATTTCATCTGATTAACACATAATTTAATCAGGTCAGATCTAAACTGATGCAATTAGATAACAACTGATACAAATACGAACTGATACAATTTTATCGGGCCATTTTTCGGATCAAATGGTATATGGATGAATCTAAGTTATATATTACCATATAAAGCTCCATATTGGTGCCATTTAAACAATATATTGTCATATATGGTGCCATCATATATGGTAACTCATCAGCAACTACAATATTAACTGTATTTCAAAAGCTATTAAATGTATTTCAGAAATTTTAAATGTATTTTAGAAATTATGGAATGTATTTCAGAAATTTATTAATTGTATTTCAGAAATAATCAAATCTATTTCAGAACTTGTTGATGGTTTATCATAGTTAATAGAGAAAAATTTCTAAATTACATTTCATAATTTCTGAAATACAATTGATAATTTCTGAAATACAGTTTGATAATTTCTGAAATACAGTTGTGAATTTCGGAAATACAATTAATAATTTCTGAAATACAATTGATAAAACTGAAATTCAATTGACTAGTTCTGAAATACAATTCATAAATCTGAAAAATAATTGATAAGTTCTGAAATACAATTGATAAAACGGAAATTCAATTGATTATTTCTGAAATACAATTGATAAATTTTAAAAACAATTGATACAATTGGAAATGGTGTAGAGCGTTAAAAATATGTAAATAAAATTATTTTTTAAAAAAAATTCCATTTAATAAAAAAAATATAATTTTATAAAAACATTTATAGAAAATAAAATTATAATTTTATAAAAAGAAATTCTTTTGAATGGGGGAAATGTTTTTAGTTGATCTGTTATTTTTAGGTAAATGAATGTTATTTTAGTTTGACTCAAGATCATAAATTAATATCACTTTCTGTTTAAATTATTTTCAAATCACAGAAAGATGATACAATTTTTACAAGTAAATTACAAAGAATAAAAATTATTGAAAAAATTTCGAAAAGACCAGCAAGGAGAATGCGCATTTTTATAAAAAAAATGCATAGCCGTGAAAGGTATCGAACTCGAGATCTTCTGATTTTAAACCTTATTTTAACAAAATATTTTAATTTTTATAAAATCAGTGATCTTCCACTGTATTATTTTTTGAACTATTGTCAATATCTGTCTGGGATCTTATTTAATCCCAAATAAATGGAGATCTTACGTAGTACCCAAATATAATGCGGGATCTAATTTTAACTGTCATTTTTCTGGATAGTTCTAGATGTCAATCTCCAAATATATTGCTGTTTCTAATTCGATCTGCAATTTATGGTATAAATTAAGATCCTACCAAATCCCCAAATATATCACTGGATTTAATTCGATCTGCAATTTATCGGAAAAGTTAAGATCTTACGCAATCCCGAAGTATATTACTGGATCTAATATTATCTGTAATTTTTTGGATAAATTTAGATCTTACTTAATCCCCAAATATATTGCTGGATCTAATTCGATCTTCCATTTTTCGGATCAAATTAGATCTAAGTTTATGCACAAATATATTGCTAGATCTAATTAGATCTGCCAAAATTGAGATCAAATTAGATCTATATTTATCCCTAAATATATTGCTGGATCTAATTCGATCTGCCACTTTTTCGGATCAAATTAGATCTAAGTTTATCCACAAATATATTGCTGGATCTAATTCGATGTGCCATTTTTTGGATCAAATTAGATCTAAGTTTATCCCCAAATATATAGCTACATCTAATTCGATCTGCCACTTTTTCGGATCAAATTAGATATACGTTTATCCACAAATATATTGCGGGATCTAATTTGATCTGCCAAAATTGAGATCAAATTAGATCTAAGTTTATCCCCAAATATATAGCTGGATCTAATTGGATCCGCCATTTTTCGGATCAAATTAGATCTAAAAATATCCGCAAATATATAGCTGGATCCGCCAATTTTCGGATCAAAATAGATCTAGGTTTATCCCCAAAGATATCACTGGACCTCCCAATTTTGAGATATAACTTGATCTTAGTTTATCCCCATATATACAATGGGATCTAATACGATATGATTGGATACACCCAATTTTGAGATCTAATTGGATCAGCTAGATATTACAGCAGATCTTAAACAATATCAAATTGGATATAATTAGATATTGCGCGAGATCAATTTTTTTTACTTGGGCACCCGAGTTGCCAATTCCCGTAGCAACATCTGCATCCGAGGCTTATAAAGATCCAAAATCGAAAACTGAAGCAATATCGTCAAAATCATGTTCATTAAGAGAAAAGGAATCTTCATTAAAATTAAATTGAAAATACATTGCAAAAAGGTTAAGAGAGTCTTCGAAGTTGTCCAAAGAAATATCATTATATGACATAAAAAAATGCATAGCCGTGAACGGTATCGAACTCGAGACCTTCTGATCGAACGCAATCCCGAAATATGTTACTGGATCTAATTTGATCTGTCATTTTTTGGATAAATTTAGATCTTACTTAATCCGCAAATATATTGCTGGATCTAATTCGATCTGCCATTTTTCGGATCAAATTAGATCTAAGTTTATCCACAAATATATTGCTGGATCTAATTCCATCTGCCATTTTTCGGATCAATTTAGATCTAAGTTTATCGCCAAATATATTGCTGGATCTAATTCCATCTGCCACTTTTTCGGATCAAATTAGATCTAAGTTTATCCACAAATATATTGCTACAACTAATTCGATCTGCCAAAATTGAGATCAAATTAGATTTAAGTTTATCCACACATATATAGCTGTATATAATTCGATCCGCCATTTTTCGGATCAAATTAGATCTAAGTTTATCCACAAATTTATAACTGCCCGAGTAAAAAAAATTATATATAATCATATGTGGCATATATTACAATATATAATTAGACATGTGGTTATGTATATCCATATATAATTATATATGACGTTTTTTCCGAAAATTTTTCCTTATATTATGCTATATATAATTTCATCTAATTAGATATCGGCCTTCATAATATTAGATATGGCATATATAATTATATATTACATAACATGGTTGATCTTATTGCATATATAGTTATATATAGAACTATATCTTAATATATATGGTGGCATTTTAGCAATATATAATTATATATGGTATCATTTAAACAATATATAATTATATATGGTGACAGCTAAACTAGATATTATCATATATGGTGCCATTTAAACAATATATGGTCATATATGGTACCTCATAAACAAAATCTTTAATTCAGTTCCAGATATGATAATATATGGTACTATATATAGTGCGATATATATTTATATATGGTGTTATTTAAGCTATATATTATCATATATGGTGCCATTCAAACCATATATTATCATATATGGTGCCATTCAAACCATATATTATCATATTTGGTGCCATTTAAACCATATATTGTCATATATGGTGCCATTTCAACAATATATGCTCATATATGGTACCTGATGAACGACATTTTTAATACAGATGCAGATATGATAATATATGCTACCATATATAGTACCATATACTTTGATATATCGTATCATTTAAACAACCCGAGGAAAAATAGTTACATATAGTCATATATGTGATTAAGTTATATCTGTATAAATATATAGTTTCATCCGAAGAATGGCCCGATATATTTTTATCAATTGTTTATCAATTTTTATCTAAATGTAACAGTTTAGATCTGACCTGATTAAATTATGTGTTAATCAGATGAAATTGTATCAGATTTTTGACCTGATACAATTCTATCGGTTTGATCGTAATTGGTTCAATTTTACATAAATAAAATATAATTGTATCCGACATTTACCTTATACAATTGTATCAAAGTTTTAAACTGATATCAGGTCAAAATAGGGATATAACTATATAATTTTGTATACAAATATATCTATTTGGACCTAAACTGATACCATGTAATATAAACCAATAAAATTGTATCAGGTCAAAAATCTGTAACAATTTCATCTGATTAACACATAATTTAATCAGCTCAGATCTAAACTGATGCAATTAGATAACAACTGATACAAATAAGAACTGATACAATTTTATCGGGCCATTTTTCGGATCAAATGGTATATGGATGAATCTAAGTTATATATTACCATATAAAGCTCCATATTGGTGCCATTTAAACAATATATTGTCATATATGGTGCCATCATATATGGTAACTCATCAGCAACTACAATATTAACTGTATTTCAGAAGCTATTAAATGTATTTCAGAAATTTTAAATGTATTTTATAAATTATGGAATGTATTTCAGAAATTTATTAATTGTATTTCAGAAATAATCAAATCTATTTCAGAACTTGTTGATGGTTTATCATAGTTAATAGAGAAAAATTTCTAAATTACATTTCATAATTTCTGAAATACAATTGATAATTTCTGAAATACAGTTTGATAATTTCTGAAATACAGTTGTGAATTTCGGAAATACAATTAATAATTTCTGAAATACAATTGATAAAACTGAAATTCAATTGACTAGTTCTGAAATACAATTCATAAATCTGAAAAATAATTGATAAGTTCTGAAATACAATTGATAAAACGGAAATTCAATTGATTATTTCTGAAATACAATTGATAAATTTTAAAAACAATTGATACAATTGGAAATGGTGTAGAGCGTTAAAAATATGTAAATAAAATTATTTTTTAAAAAAAATTCCATTTAATAAAAAAAATATAATTTTATAAAAACATTTATAGAAAATAAAATTATAATTTTATAAAAAGAAATTCTTTTGAATGGGGGAAATGTTTTTAGTTGATCTGTTATTTTTAGGTAAATGAATGTTATTTTAGTTTGACTCAAGATCATAAATTAATATCACTTTCTGTTTAAATTATTTTCAAATCACAGAAAGATGATACAATTTTTACAAGTAAATTACAAAGAATAAAAATTATTGAAAAAATTTCGAAAAGACCAGCAAGGAGAATGCGCATTTTTATAAAAAAAATGCATAGCCGTGAAAGGTATCGAACTCGAGATCTTCTGATTTTAAACCTTATTTTAACAAAATATTTTAATTTTTATAAAATCAGTGATCTTCCACTGTATTATTTTTTGAACTATTGTCAATATCTGTCTGGGATCTTATTTAATCCCAAATAAATGGAGATCTTACGTAGTACCCAAATATAATGCGGGATCTAATTTTAACTGTCATTTTTCTGGATAGTTCTAGATGTCAATCTCCAAATATATTGCTGTTTCTAATTCGATCTGCAATTTATGGTATAAATTAAGATCCTACCAAATCCCCAAATATATCACTGGATTTAATTCGATCTGCAATTTATCGGAAAAGTTAAGATCTTACGCAATCCCGAAGTATATTACTGGATCTAATATTATCTGTAATTTTTTGGATAAATTTAGATCTTAATTAATCCCCAAATATATTGCTGGATCTAATTCGATCTTCCATTTTTTCGGATCAAATTAGATCTAAGTTTATTGCACAAATATATTGCTAGATCTAATTAGATCTGCCAAAATTGAGATCAAATTAGATCTATATTTATCCCTAAATATATTGCTGGATCTAATTCGATCTGCCACTTTTTCGGATCAAATTAGATCTAAGTTTATCCACAAATATATTGCTGGATCTAATTCGATGTGCCATTTTTTGGATCAAATTAGATCTAAGTTTATCCCCAAATATATAGCTACATCTAATTCGATCTGCCACTTTTTCGGATCAAATTAGATATACGTTTATCCACAAATATATTGCGGGATCTAATTTGATCTGCCAAAATTGAGATCAAATTAGATCTAAGTTTATCCCCAAATATATAGCTGGATCTAATTGGATCCGCCATTTTTCGGATCAAATTAGATCTAAAAATATCCGCAAATATATAGCTGGATCCGCCAATTTTCGGATCAAAATAGATCTAGGTTTATCCCCAAAGATATCACTGGACCTCCCAATTTTGAGATATAACTTGATCTTAGTTTATCCCCATATATACAATGGGATCTAATACGATATGATTGGATACACCCAATTTTGAGATCTAATTGGATCAGCTAGATATTACAGCAGATCTTAAACAATATCAAATTGGATATAATTAGATATTGCGCGAGATCAATTTTTTTTACTCGGGTGCCCAAGTAAAAAAAATTGATCTCGCGGAATATATAATTATATCCAATTTGATATTGTTTAAGATCTGCTGTAATATCTAGCTGATCCAATTAGATCTCAAAATTGGGTGTATCCAATCATATCGTATTAGATCCCATTGTATATATGGGGATAAACTAAGATCAAGTTATATCTCAAAATTGGGAGGTCCAGTGATATCTTTGGGGATAAACCTAGATCTATTTTGATCCGAAAATTGGCAGATCCAGCTATATATTTGCGGATATTTTTAGATCTAATTTGATCCGAAATGTG
The DNA here is from genome assembly GCA_949987735.1 of Leucophora obtusa. Taxonomy (NCBI): domain Eukaryota; kingdom Metazoa; phylum Arthropoda; class Insecta; order Diptera; family Anthomyiidae; genus Leucophora; species Leucophora obtusa. The sequence continues at coordinate 167,604,933 of OX465295.1, read as the reverse complement.
GCGGATCCAATTAGATCCAGCTATATATTTGGGGATAAACTTAGATCTAATTTGATCTCAATTTTGGCAGATCAAATTAGATCCCGCAATATATTTGTGGATAAACGTATATCTAATTTGATCCGAAAAAGTGGCAGATCGAATTAGATGTAGCTATATATTTGGGGATAAACTTAGATCTAATTTGATCCAAAAAATGGCACATGGGATTAGACCTAGCAATATATTTGTGGATAAACTTAGATATAAATTGATCTGAAAAATCGCAGATCAAATTAGATCCAGCAATATATTTGTGGATTAACTCAGATCTAAATTTATCCGAAAAATGGCAGATCGAATTAGATCCAGCAATATATTTGTGGATAAACTTGGATATAAATTGAATAGAAAATTGGCAGATCAAATTAGATCCAGCAATATATTTTGGGATTTAGTAAGACCTAATTTGATCCGAAAAATGGCAGATCGAATTAGATCCAGCTATATATTTGTGGATAAACTTAGATCTAATTTGATCCGAAAAAGTGGCAGATCGAATTAGATCCAGCAATATATTTAGGGATAAACATAGATCTAATTTGATCTCAATTTTGGCAGTTCTAATTAGATCTAGCAATATATTTGTGGATAAACTTAGATCTAATTTGATCCGAAAAAGTGGCAATATATTTGTGGATAAACTTATATCTAGTATGATCCGAAAAATGGAAGATCGAATTAGATCCAGCAATATATTTGGGTATTAATTAAGATCTAAATTTATCCAAAAAATTACAGATAAAATTAGATCCAGTAATATACTTCGGGATTGCGTAAGATCTTAACTTTTCCGATAAATTGCAGATCGAATTAAATCCAGTGATATATTTGGGGATTTGGTAGGATCTTAATGTATCCCATAAATTGCAGATCGAATTAGAAACAGCAATATATTTGGAGATTGACATCTAAAACTATCCAGAAAAATGACAGCTAAAATTAGATCCCGCATTATAAGATTTCCATTTATTTGGGATTAAATAAGATCCCAGACAGATATTGACAATAGTTCAAAAAATAATACACTGGAAGAGCACTGATTTTATAAAAATTACAATATTTTGTTAAAATAAGGTTTAAACTCAGAAGGTCTCGAGTTCGATACCTTTCACGGCTATGCATTTTTTTTTTATAAAAATGCGCATTCTCCTTGCTGGTCTTATCGAAATTTTTTCAATAATTTTTATTCTTTGCAATTTACTTGTAAAAATTGTATCATCTTTCTTTGATTTGAAAATAATTTAAACAGAAAGTGATATTAATTTATGATCTTGAGTCAAACTAAAATAACATTCATTTACTTAAAAATAACAGATCAACTAAAAACATTTCCCCCATTCAAAAGAATTTCTTTTTATAAAATTATAATTTTATTTTCTATAAATGTTTTTATAAAATTATATTTTTTTTATTAAATTGAATTTTTTTTTAAAAATAATTTTATTTACATATTTTTAACGCTCTACACCATTTCCAATTGTATCAATTGTTTTTAAGATTTATCAATTGTATTTCAGAAATAATCAATTGAATTTCAGTTTTATCAATTGTATTTCAGAACTTATCAATTATTTTTCAGATTTATGAATTGTATTTCAGAACTAGTCAATTGAATTTCAGTTTTATCAATTGTATTTCAGAAATTATTAATTGTATTTCCGAAATTCGCAACTGTATTTCAGAAATTATCAAACTGTATTTCAGAAATTATCAATTGTGTTTCAGAAATTATGAAATGTAATTTAGAAATTTTTCTCTATTAACTATGATAAACCATCAACAAGTTCTGAAATAGATTTGATTATTTCTGAAATACAATTAATAAATTTCTGAAATACATTCCATAATTTCTAAAATACATTTAAAATTTCTGAAATTCAGTTAATATTGTAGTTGCTGATGAGTTACCATATATTGTTTAAATGGCACCAATATGGAGCTTTATATGGTAATATATAACTTAGATTCATCCATATACTATTTGATCCGATAAATGGCCCGATAAAATTGTATCAGTTCTTATTTGTATCAGTTGTTATCTAATTACATCAGTTTAGATCTGAGCCGATTAAATTATGTGTTAATCAGATGAAATTGTATCAGATTTTTGACCTGATACAATTTTATTGGTTTATATTACATGGTATCAGTTTAGGTCCAAATAGAAATATTTGTATACACAATTATATAGTTATATCCCAATTTTGACCTGATATCAGTTTAAAACTTTGATACAATAATTTAATCAGGTCAGATCTAAACTGATACATTTAGATAAAAATTGATAAACAATTGATAAAAATATATCGGGCCATTCTTCGGATGAAACTGTATATTTATACAGATATAACTTAATCACATATATGACTATATGTAACTATTTTTCCTCGGGTTGTTTAAATGATACGATATATCAAAGTATATGGTACTAAATCACTTTTCAATTTTCAGAATTTTGAATATACCCTCAAATTCTGAAGTTATCGGCAAAAAACGTTTTTTCAAAACTTCACGGACCAAAATATTTTTAACTAAATCACTTTTGAACCGATTTTCAATTTTCGATCTGTTTCAGAAAGATGAATAGTTAGCCTTTCCAAATATATATACATGTTTTTTACTTTTAACAAACCCATGTGAAAGTATTATCCAAAACATTTCAAATTTTTAATTTTTTTTTAATTTTTTCAACTTTGGCGCCTTTTTTTTCTAATACTTTATTTGAAAACCTATTTTTTTCTTATTTTTATTTGAAAGCACGTTTACTAATGAGTAAATCGAGTCCGTGTTTGTTAGAATCGGTTGAAAATTGTTCAGGTTGCGTTTTTTTCTTTTAAATAAAATTTTAATTTTCCCATACATACACGAGTAAAAAAAATTGATCTCGCGCAATATCTAATCATATCCAATTTGATATTGTTTAAGATCTGCTGTAATATCTAGCTGATCCAATTAGATCTCAAAATTGGGTGTATCCAATGATATCGTATTAGATCCCATTTTATATATGGGGATAAACTAAGATCAAGTTATATCTCAAAATTGGGAGGTCCAATGATATCTTTGGGGATAAACATAGATCTAATTTGATCCGAAAAATGGCGGATCGGATTAGACCCACCCGAGTAAAAAAAATTATATATAATCATATGTGGCATATATTACAATATATAATTAGACATGTGGTTATGTATATCCATATATAATTATATATGACGTTTTTTCCGAAAAATTTTCCTTATATTATGCCATATATAATTTCATCTAATTAGATATCGGCCTTCATAATATTAGATATGGCATATATAACTATTAGGCCGGATCGATTTGTGGGGAGGCAAAAAAATCGCCCATGGAATCGCTCAGGGAAATTCGTATTCTAGGGATCAAAATAAGAAACTTTGCCGAAGGAACCATACCTCTAAAACGAATTCTACTACCCCCCAACTGTTGACTTTTGTCCCGTAGGGTCAAGTTTTGAAAAATCACACTTTGACCCATTTAGAGTGCCCCAATCGAGTCCAAATGTATGACCGACCCGCACTAACTTTGGAGGGCCGATCCACCCATGCCAGTGGCATACCCCCTGGAACTCCCCTGGGGGGTTCCCCATACAAACATTTTAAAAAATCACCATTTTTGGCACTTTATTTTATTATTTTTTATTTATTTTATTTATTTTTATTATTTTATTTATTTTTTCTCCTTAGAAATTTATTTAGTCAGAACATATGTAAATGAAAAAATTAATTTAACTTAGTAATAGAAGAGAAAAAATAAAAAAATACTGTTTGAAGTCTTTTTTGCTTTCAAGTCTGGGCAATTTCGCACGGCTCTCTAATGTCGTCGCCATAACAGCCTCTACATTTTCCGGTATAACTCGTTTGGAAACGCTAGCTAGCAATTGAACGTGTTGTTCTGTTTCTTGTATGTGTGATGGAATTTTTGGATCATTTAACGGTGGATCATCTTGATTTAATTATTCTTTTAAAGTATCGTATGGAATGCTTCGCGTGAATGGTGGTTCAAATACGTCATTTATGTCATTCATATTGATCATTTCCGTGTAACTTGTGCAATAAAAGTTTATATCTGGTTTTTTATAAGCTCTAAGTCCCGTTGGGTCGTCAACATCGGTTCGATAGCGTAGAATTATCTTGATAGCACAGTCGCGCTTTTCTTTGCTATCATCAAACAACATTGATAACAAGATATTTTCCGAATGCGCATAATATGAATTATCTGTAATTACTTTATTGACAATTTTGCGTAAACGAGGTTCTAGAAATCTTGACCAACTAATGAATTTGAAAAATAATCTACTACCGTACACGACAGAGCTGTAATACTTGATATTGAAGTACATTGGCACATAACATGTAATTATAAATTCAACCAGTATTCTTAAATTTGCATCTGGATTTTCCGTTGTCACATATAATCGTAATAGTCTAGCGGTCTTGGTGAGCCACCGAGAATGCACAATTTTCCCTGGTTTGATGTTTGCCAGATCCACTGAAACCACGCCGCTAGAAATTGCATGGGCCATGTCGTATAAGTACTTGGAATCGGTGGAAAATTCAATTTTTTCTGGAGCAGGGGGCATATTTTTCAACTCAATTTTCTGGAAAGCCGTCCACCACCTGAAAATATATAAAAATAAAACAATTAAAAACGATTGACAATTATAATAAATGAGTGATAGCAATAACTTACCGGAAGAGTTTCACAAGTTTCGATTTGACGGCTCAATTTTCCGGTTGCCGATCTTGGTCCAGTGCTGGTTGATTTATCCAAAGCTTCAAACAAATGCCGAAACGGAAGTTCGTTGAAGTGTAGAAGGCAAACGAACCAATGCAATGGTCTTTTTAACAGCAATTCGAATCGTCGTATAATTCCACCGTTTGGGCCAGTGTTTGTTGGCTCACCGTCAGTGCATATGCCAATTAATGCATCCAGTGATATATTTTTATCGTTGAAAAAATCATTTAATTTGGTTGTTTTGTATTCAGCGGTTTCATGTTCCAGTCTTACGTAACCAATCAATTCAGAATTCGGTTCTCTCAAAATAACAAGATGAGGTTCTTTTACCATTCTAGTATGATACTTCTCATCAATTGTATCTCTCGTTAAAGTATCATCTTTTCTGCCATCGAATGAAAATGCTAACAAATTGGTATCATCTAACCGTTTGCGAAGCACTTCTTGTCTGCATTTCTCTTTTTCTCGGCGAACTTTCGATTTATCCATGATGAGAGGTTTGCCATGGATATCTTTCATTTTAAAATCTTGGAAAAGAGCTGTTCCCATTGCTGATGCTACTCTATCAGGCAAGCCAAATCTGTCACATACCAAGGCAAAGTTAAAACAATCGTATCTCTGTGTGTATTGTGAACTTGTGCTTATATCCAAATCTTCTTGAACCGGTGGCGGTGCGTATGTTGAATCATCGGGATCTTGGTATGTTGGCATTGATGACATAGACGTTGCTCCTTGCTCTTCAATTTCCATCGCAAATCCATCCATTGTTAGACTTCTCTGATTATCGTGCATAAACTCTTTGAGGCGTTCGGGAACCAAACCGCATGCACATGGAGCTGCCTTCAAATCGCATTTACATGTTCCAATGAAAAAAATTGTTTCCAGAGATTTTACATACTCTGTAAATTGTTGGGGTTTGTTTCTTCTCTTGATTTGCTCTTGATATTTGTCAAGCAATCTATTCAATTTATTACATACACTTTTTTTCAGCATTATTTCCATACCAAGTTTTTCCCAAATTCCAATCAACTTATCTTGTACTTGAATAGTGAATGCTTTATAGGACAACTTTTTTTGTTCGCTCAAGTAAAAATAATATCTCAAGATATCCAGATGGGTTGGTAAATTAAGATCAGTCAAATCAGTAGACACACCAAAAACAGTAACATCATGCCTGGGTATATGACTCATTGGGTTTTCGATAGTTGTTGATGTTGTTATTGCTTCATCTTGCGGTGTAGAGGATGGTGGATTCATTGTAAACTTCTTGATTTGGAATGATTTTTTTTTAAATATTTTTTTATCTCAAATTAGCACTTCACACTTCGAGTTCTTCACAACGACTTAATGCATTCACAAAAACTGTTGCGTTATATATGGTCTAGGAGACGAGGTAATAAGAATGAAATGGTAATTTCAATTCTATCTGTAACCGATTTTGTTGTCAAAACTGCCCATAAAGTACTTACATGTAAATTAAACGTTAATCTGACTACAAATTCTGTTAAGCAAGTGCGCTTTTTATTACTTCTGGAAAATCCTTTATGATAATTTTATGCTCAATTCTACCTGTAACCGATTTTGTTGTCAAAACTGCCCATAAAGTACTTACATGTAAATTAAACGTTAATCTGACCACAAATTCTGTTAAGCAAGTGCGCCTTTTATTACTTCTGGAAAATCCTTTATGATAATTTTATGCTCAATTCTACCTGTAACCGATTTAGCTTAAGTAAGTTTACGACATGCAGCTGTGTCTTGTGGTGGCTTAAAAAACCCACACAACCTATTTTACGACCTGCAACAGAACGACACGTTCAATTGCTAGCGTTTCCAAACGACCCAGCAAAAAACGTGGAAGTGATCTTAAGGAATCAATTTTTCATTGATTCCAAAGTATCATTAAGTTCTGATTTTCCGCTTCTAAAGCAGTTCTTTTTCACAACTTCCGAAAATGTGATTTTGAAGGATATTAAGTCTTTCCAAATCTATCTAACTACAGATATTTCCATATAAATTTAACATTTATAACTGTGGTTAAGCACTTAACTTTAATTATTTTGAGACAAGTTGTCAGGTCCAAGTGATTTGCTTAAATTTTTTACGATTAAAAATTAATTCCTTTTCACCAATTAAAAAGAACATCAAAAGGATCATAAAAGAAAACTTCCACCCTATGACAACCCTATGTAAAATTCATTGGTTCCGATCCAAATTTTCACAATATCGAATCCAAATCACTGCTTCTTTTTCTCTTCTTTTGACGATTTTTTTTGCTGGGGAGTTATACCGGAAAATGTAGAGGCTGTTATGGCGACGACATTAGAGAGCCGTGCGAAATTGCCCAGACTTGAAAGCAAAAAAGACTTCAAACAGTAATTTTTTTTATTTTCTTTTCTATTACTAAGTTAAATTAATTTTTTCATTTACATATGTTCTGACTAAATAAATTTCTAAAGAGAAAAAATAAATAAAGTAATAAAAATAAATAAAAAATAATAAAATAAAGTGCCAAAAATGGTGATTTTTTAAAATGTTTGTATGGGGAACCCCCCAGGGGAGTTCCAGGGGGTGTGCCACTGGCATGGGTGGATCGGCCCTCCAAAGTTAGTGCGGGTCGGTCATACATTTGGACTCGATTGGGGCACTCTAAATGGGTCAAAGTGTGATTTTTCAAAACTTGACCCTACGTGACAAAAGTCAACAGTTGGGGGGTAGTAGAATTCGTTTTAGAGTATGGTTCCTTCGGCAAAGTTTCTTATTTTGATCCCTAGAATACGATTTTCACTGAGCCATGGGCGATTATTAAATCGACCCGCCCTAGTGCACATATTATTTCGTTTAAATATGTTAACTTTTATTATTCATTAAACTCAATGTTTGTTAGTATGTACTTAATAATTTTGTAAACTGTCCTTTAAGAATACTGGATTCCTGTACTATAATTATAAGATTTACTCTTGTTGTACAAGAAATGGAAAATAAAAATAAATAAATAAAAAAAAAATAAATAAAAATCTTTGAACAAAAACAGAAAAAAGAGAGGAAAATTTTTATTTTTTTTCAAAAGGGAACATTTTTAATTGAGAATGCAGATATTATGGATGATAATTATCAATTTTTTAACTGGGAAATACTAAATTTGAAATTTTTATTGAGGAATGAAAATGATAATTACATTAATCAAGACTTGTTTAAATAGCTTGATTTGATGTATCTTGTTCATAAGTACCTCAAAAAATTTTTTATATATCATTTCGTTTTGAGAAAATGAGAATGGAACTAAAATTTGGAAACTATGGAATTGTAAATTTACAATTTATATAATATGGGTAAAAATGCGAACGGAATTTTACTAACCAGCTGCTAGTAACTCTAGCAGTAATCTTTTTTTTAATTTTTGTCGACTGGGGTGATTCACAAGTGACCCTCCCACAGTGCGATAAAAATAAAACCGGTCTTCAAAAAGAGACGACCGATTTATGCCATAACAACCAAAATCTATTTACCTGAAGGGAACGGATAGTGGATGTTATGACATAACAGAATTTTTTTTTACCATTTTTTCGAAATCTTACTAACAAATTGTTTTCTTTGAGATAATTCTTCGACTCATCGATTCTGATACTAAAAAGGAATCGTAACATTCTTCGACTCATCGATTCTGATACTAAAAAGAAATCGTAACGTTCTTCGGAATGTCTTAATCTAATTCTGGTCCCATCGTCAATTCTTGTACAAAAGGTGGAAACACTTTTGTTAATTTGGTGAATTTTTATACTCATGATGTCGAGATCATGACATTCTTTCTATTTATCTCGAAGGAGTAATTCTTCGTGATCCTGTAAAGACATATTTGACACCATAATATGGGAGACGTCCTATACTACTGGTGTGAAGAATATGGAATTTTACTGGTTTTACTGATTTTACTACTGAATTCTTTAATGCATCCCTATTGGATTATTTTATATAATTAGGGTCATTACACACGCTCTTTTATTCTTGTAATAATGTTATAAGAATGAAAGATTGGATCTGTTTTGAATCGTTTTGTTCAATGTCTGGGTAATGATTTACAGCGAATTGAATACCCAAAATCCAATTTCTCGGAGTATACGTATCGCGTAGTATTTGGATTATCACGCAATTTGAGGAAAATAAAACTGATTTTCCGGAACATTGTACGGTGGATACTTTCGACCAAAGGGAAAGTAGAACCAATTCGTGGACATATTGGCAAACAGCTGGAACACATAGGGATTACCTTTGATCCAGTCTGTTATTATCTTAATCTCACATGAGATTTTAGTGCAACGATTTGTTTCGTTTAGTTATCGCCTTTACTATGGGCGTTTATTTTTTATATTGTCATCCAACGATATGGATATAGTGACCAACCATGAACCAAACACGGAATCGGGGAATATCTGGGTACATGAGTACAATAAAAATGCAAAATTGCATTTTACTGGGAATAAGCTGTTTGTCCGAAAAGGAAAAACAAGCTTTTCCAATTGAGTCACGAGATTTAATTACTAATGGAATTATGAATTAGATCATTTTTTCCAAAGCTTGAAAAAGTAGCTGGTAATCTTAAAATCACGACTCTTCACATGTCTATGGACAGTGCGTTGTTTGCGAACGTAAAATTAAACCACTTCAGGAAAGTCGGTTATGGGGAACTTCAGAAGTTGAACACAGTACTCGTACCACCACTTGCTAGTGTAATAACGGATTCCGCAGAATTGGAAATTATGGTATTGTACCATAACGATCCATTGTTTGAAGGTCACCCTGGCATTACCAAGATGCTTGGGAATGTTAAATTGTCATCTTTGATGAGAGAAAATAAAATGAGGATATACAATTTTTTTTTTCTCCCAGAAATGATGAAATCAATTTATTTGATTCGATCCATATCGGTGTATTATACACCGCAGTTGATATGTGGAATTGGGAATTATTGTATCATGGAACTATTTGGTCTAATTTTTTTTTAATTGAATATATAATGTAATATATATTCCAAATATATATAATTTTTTCTGTAACAAAGTCAATAAGATTGACTTATTTAATTCAATTTATTTGATTTGATTCGAAATATTTGTTGTTCTTCTTATATTGATATGTTAATTTAATTTAATTTGATAAAAGAAAAAAAAAAGGAAAAGAAAATTTTTTTAACTTTTACTTTTCAATTTATTATTATTATATTATTCTTTAAAACATTATTATAATACAATAAAAATAAATAATTATTTTTTTTTTTTAAAAAAAGGGGAGGAAAAGGTACGCACTAACTCACACGTAAAATTAACATTTTATAGGAAAGAAAATTAATAAAAATAATATTTATAAAATTAAGAGAAAAAAAAAACAAATTCAAATTTTAAAAATTAGTATTCAAAAGAATGATCAATGAATATTGATCATACCCAATTGATCATTCTTTTTCTGTAAAAGGGAGGTGTAGTATGTTTGACTACTCTGTATTGCATACCATAAGCATGCAATACGATATTCTTTTATATGTCCATACTGCACTAAACTTGTATCGTGGGAATATGCGTAGTATGCATATTCCACTATTTGTACATCAGTAATATTAAGTAGCATTAAGTATTTTAATGAATAAACAGAACAGTCTCATTGTAGACATTTGTAAGAAAACATATCTTCACCTTTAGTCGTCAATCATTACATTTATTATGCCTATTTTTGCCAAACTTATAGTAGGTATCAAGTTACCTACATTTAAAAGATTAGATTTCAACAAAAATTTATTAGAGTGTAAATTTTTGTTGAAACCTACTCTATTTAAAGGACGTAACTTGATACCTACTATAAATTGGGCAAAACTAGGCACAATGCTTAAAATCAGACATTTGTTTTTATAAATAGTAGACACAATCTGTGTAAACGTACGTTTTAAATAATATCAAAAAGGTACAGCAACATTATGATTTTGTTGAAATTTAAATTTAATGTGTCTGAAAATGCTTTTTTAAATGCATAAACTTATATTTTATATATTTAGAATCAAGCATAATTATGCTTTTTATTAAACATTGCACTTTATGTAAGTGATAAATAAAAAATGCATTTATAAAGAAACACTCTTATAAATTTTTATTTAAATTTACTATCATAATGGTAATGAATGCCGCCTACCTTTATACCCCTAAAATTACTAAATGTGTGTAAATTTAAATGTCTACTACAGGTGTGTAAATTTAAAATTTATGTGCCTAAAAAATACAAATAAATGAGAATAAATACATTTTTTTTTTTTTTTTTATTAATTCTTCTATTACATAACCGAGCCCTTAGGGCCTTATATGGTTAATTAAAGCTACTAATTAAATAACAAACTTCTATATAAAATTAAAGGTAATTATTACAATATATAATAAATCGCAATATAGGTAAAAAAATTATAAGTACATATGTATACATATGTACTATGGCAACCCTATCCCAAAATATGTTCGATTTCCGATGAGTTAATTCAGTATAATTGTTGGTTAGAGTCAAAATTGTATCTTTTGTACCATCTGCAAAAAATTAGGCTTGACTTCTAATATCTTCGGTGTTTGAAGTGATAAAATTTGAAATACACTCAAAAAAATAAGTTAGTATAAAAATTAGTAAAACGTCTTGTATATCAAGTGTACTAGTTTTCAGCAATTTTTTTGCTGAAATTCCGTTTTCAGCAAAAATTTTAGTTATATTTTTTTAGCATTAAACTAATTTTGAACTAATGTTTTATTAATTTATTTTGCTGCAAAAATTGTGCTGAGAACCGCATGCATAGCGTGGACGCAACCAGATAGACATGATGTAGATGTCGCAGCTTGTCTGGAAACGGAAATGACAAAAAAAGAAAAACAACTCTACACATATTCTATATTTAAATTTTCAGCAAATAAATTAACTAAAGTAAAATTTCGCTACAAGTTTTTTGAGTTTTTTTCAGTCTACTAATATTCAGCAAAAAGTTTAGTGATTTTAGCAAGGATTTTTTTCATTTGCAGTCGACTAAGTGTTAGCAAAACTTTTGTTGAAGATTACTATTTTTTGGTAAAAATCAGCTCGCTGATTTTCAGCAAACCTTTTGCTGAAATTACCAACTTTTTTGCAAGCACGCTCCTGACTAAAAATTTGCTGACACAGCAACTTTTTTTGCTAACTTTACTGACTTTTTTTGTTGAGTGTATATGAGATCAGATAAAATAAAGCATTACAAATTTTACAAGATTTTTAAAAAAGAACCAAAATACAATCAATTTCCATAAGAAGCTTTAATATCACAAAGATAAATACATATTATTTCAACATTCTTTCCTTTCGCACTTTCAAAAACATACATTTTACAAACCCTCCAACAAATGCAGTTTCGCAAATTCTACTATTTTGGACTTGAATTGAAGCAATGTATAATTAAACATTCTCAATTCTCTCGGCAAAGCATTCCATATTCTTGACACACGAATCTGAAATGATTTCACAAAAATATTTAAATGCCTTATAGGTGGTCTTGTCTGGGGATTTCTAATCGAACGAGTAAAATGAAATTGATCAACTATATAAACAGGGTAACCATTAATAATGGATTTATAAAAAAACAGTAATATCCTAATGCTGATAAAATTCTTAAAAGACGATCCAAGAAAATTAAATTATGTAGAGATACATGATCTCTTTGATACATTTGAATGCCAATAAATATATAACTAATCTTTCTATTTACGATTAGGATTAAAATTTCGTTAATAAAAAACACCGCGAAATTTTTTATAAATTTTATTTATAACGAAATAATTTATAATACATAACTGGTTTATAATTACACACCCAAAAACCACCGAAACTCCTAAATATTTAAGTAATTGCCCCATCTTTTGGAATGATTCTTAAAGATTAGGCTTGAGGGAAATCCTTGAATAGTGCTCGTTTTGAAATTTCGTTGTTTTGGGCGCCTTTTATAAAGACTTCTGCATCTCTACAGAAAACAGAAAAAACAACATTAGAACCTTATTAAGGCTTCTCCAAATAACATACAAACTTACCTACAACCTATTTAGAATTTGCAGGGAATAGTGAAGAAAATACCGTATAATCCAATGATATTATCGAAATTGGGCCATATTTTATAGCGATTTCTATGAACATTTGCGTCTGTATATATTTTTTCAAGAACAAATAATTTTTTGACAAATTTTAGTTAAACGCAAACTATTTTAGATTTAGGTACAAATGGGTAAAAATAAAATATAATTCAAATTTGCTCCAAATTATTCGTAATTTTGTAATCATGTCTAACTTTGTGTACAAAAATGTGTTAAATAATTTTTTGAACATATCGTGCGCAATTTAAAGCATTATGTGTGGTTTAAAGGCAATTAATTACATCGACTTAAAGCCAGATTCACAATGCTGGAGTACCCCACTCTACACTCTAACAAGTTTTTGTTGAAATCTACTCTACTTAAAGGAGGTAACTTGATACCTACTATAAATTGAGCAAAAATAAGCATTGTGTTTAAAATTAAAATATATAGACATATTGTGTTTAAAAGCAATAGAAACAATGTGTCTAAATGTACTTATTTAATTGTATCAAAAAGATTCAGTAACATTTCAATTTTGTTAATATTTTAATTTTATGTGCCTAAAATAGCTCTTTTAAATGCAAAAATCTACTTTCTATTAAATTAATAAAATACGCTTTATAATGCAATTATATAATTGCGGTAAAAGGTTTTTTTTATTTAATAACGCCAAAAAAATATATTTTAAAGGTTTTATTGAATAACTTACATTATGTATCTAAAGTATTACAAATAAAAATATACTACACTCTAATAAAATTTTATTGAAATATACTCTATTAAAGGGGTCTTCAATAAGAGCGCTACAAAAGTTTTTTTAAATAAAACAAAAAACGGTTTTGGATTTCAGTGAAATTCTTTATTCCTGTGAAAGTACGTTCGATGCCATTATGTATGGAAATCGATCTCTTTTGCATGTTTTGCATGGCCACCACGGGCACGCTTGCAGAAGTCCAGACGCTGAACCCAATTTTCGACGGGGTTCAAGCATAAATCGGCCGATATTCGTACGAAGTTTATCAATCGTCGCTGGCTTGTTGACATAGACCATAGATTTGACGTAGCCCCACAGGAAATAGTCCAACGGCGTCAAATCGCACGACCGAGGTGGCCAATCGGCTGGACCATTTCGTGAGATAACACGTTCTCCAAACTTGGTTTGAAATTAATTGATTGTGACATTCGCTGTGTGGCTTGTGGCGCCGTCCTGTTGGAACCACATGTCCTCCAAGTCCATATCATCCAATTGGGGCCAAAAATATTCGGTTATCATTGAACGGTAGCGATTCCCATTCACAGTAACGTGCCGGTCTTGATCATCATGGAAGAAGTACGGCCCAATGACGCCGCCGGCCCATAAACCGCACCAAAGCGTAATTTTTTCGGGATGCAATGATGACTCATGGAGTACATGTGGATTGCTGTCTGACCAATAACGCATATTTTGTTTATTGACGAAGCCATTCATTATGACGACAATAAATTGGACGTAGCGCTCTTAACGTTGAGGCCACTGTCTCCGAAAGTCGGTAGTAAATTTGAGTAATTTCGACTCGTTGTTTGCTCGTATATCTTTCCATCATGAAATGGCAAACCTTACTGAAGAGAAATGTCAAAAGAGCGGCAAGAAATTTGGCGTCGTTTGCTGCCCCTCCCTGTCTTTCTACTTTTGTAGCGTCCCTGTTGAAGAACCCTTTAAAAGGAGGTAACTTAGTACCTACTATAAATTGGGCAAAAATAGGCAATGTGTTTAAAATTTAACATGTAGACATATTGTGTGTAAAATTTATAAACAAATTGTGTCTAAATGTACGGTTTTAAATGCTTATAAAATGTTTGGCGACATACTACTTTAAACAGAATTTGTTTAAATTTAAATGCGTGTGTGCTTAAAAATGCGTTAAAAAATAGTGCAGCTGCAGCAAGTACCTAATAAAATCAGAAGATAACGGCGCAGATATTTGATTAAAATTTATTAAAATGCAATAACTTATTTACAAAAAATTTCAGAAAAAAAACTCGTATAATAAACTGCAAATTAAAAAATCCGGCATGAATTCAAAACGTTGCAACCGTTTATATGTAGTATGAATATCTCCAATTTTATCTTCATTTGGTTTGAAAGTTGGTAATTTTAACATAGAAAGAAAAAAAAAGAGTATTAAAAGCACGGGTACACAACACCAATTCCTAAACATTTAACTTGCCTAAATCTGCTCCAAAATAAAACTGCGATATGTACAATTTCAACATTGAATATCCACAATTGAATTGGACGTTGCAGAAAATATATGTAACATATTAAATTGGTAAAATTTGTATCCACACGTAATCGAAAATCAACCTTTTTTGCGAATAATTAATTAGATTTTTAAATAAATAAATATTTTTGTGAAAAATTTTCTGTATTATGATTTTTATTTCTTTGACAATTTGTAAAATGTATATTTTATTTAGTTTCTTTTGAAATGTATACAGAGAAAAGAATTTAAACACTTTGTGTTTTTTTGTACACATTTTGTGTCTAATTCCTTGAAATATGTTGCTAAACAATTCTATTGCTATATATCATACATGGGCAAATGCGGCCCGCCAACCAATTTCGTGCGGCCCTTCATTAAGTTTAAAACAATCAAAAAATTTTTTTAAATTTTAAACAAAATTAAAAAAAATTAAAATCAGAATTTAAAAATATACATAATGTAGAAAACAGCGGTAAAAAAATAAACATTCAATGGAGGCTCAAAAAAATTACAAATATCGACTTTTTTGAACAGAGTTCCTCTAAAACGTTTTAAAGCATTTTCGCCTCCTACATATTAATATTAAGTGAAAAATTCCTTCTTCTTTATTTAAACCTTAAGCCTGGGAAAAATACTTTATGGCTCAATATGACATAGAAGTACTTAGAAGTCTTTATTTTTTATGATTTTGAACTCAAAAAAATTACCTTTCATTTTAGGAATTGTTTAAGGCTGTTCTAAGGACCTCGTAAGGATTTCTAAAATCTACTTTTGAGAATAATCCTTGAAGCACCTAAATTTGGTAAAACAGTTAGACTCAATAAAATTTGATTCATACACTCATAGAAATAAACCTGTGAAAATAGCAAAACAATTAGTAGCTTTTTTTTTGCTATTTTTACAGGTTTATTACTTAAAGGTGACTGCAGAAAATTTTTGGCCGATTTTTGCTAAATATTAGTAATATTCGAAGAGCTAAAATAAACTGTTAAATATAAAAATAGTCATCCAGCTAAAATCAACAGAAATATGTGATGAAAAATAGTAGACTGCTGATTTCAAAGTTTTTGACTTCAGATTCGTATTAAGGACGGCAAAAAATTTTAAAAACATTTATTGAGTCTGTGCCTACATTTTTAAATATATTTCGATCAAAAATAAAAAAAATCATAAAGTATTTCCCTGGGGATAAAAAAAGAAAGACTTACAACTCGAAGGCTATTCAATGGACTTTTTTGACTTTAGGTCTGGGCTTAAGAATCTAAAATACTCAAAAAAAAAGTTTTAGCAGAAGGCTGTACCTACAAAAACTTTGTTTTTGTCGAGTAATGTATTAATTGGTGCGGCCCTCAGTAAGTTTGTGAAATCCCAAATTTGGCCCTTCAATCAATTTATGTGCCCATACCTGCTATATATTGTGTTTACTTTTTATTAAATAATGAGTACGAAAGTTTAATACACATTTTATGCATACCATTGAGCATTGTGTGAATATTTAAAGAGAACTTTACAATATTTATAATAGTACATTTAAATGTTGTTTTTAGAGTGTACTAACTATTAATTTTAATAAAAAAAATATATTGAAAATTTGCATTATTCGGTTGCAAAAATTGCACATGCAGATTTTCAAAATCATCGATAATGTTTTTGGTTGTTTAAATAAGAAAAATCGGTATAGAAATTTAGCCTCATAACTATTTTTTATACAAATAATTTTAAATTTGTAAATCTTTCATGTAGCTTCACTGCATACTAAATTTCGATTTCCTCTTCCTGTGTCATTTGCCCACGAAAAGTTTACACAAACTGCCACCGAACCAGTTCTTTTATATTAAAAGGATGTCACTGTTAAATGGGGTTCTCATACACTCTAATAAAATTTTGTTGAAATCTACTCTATTTGAAGGAGGTAACTTGATACCTACTATAAATTGGGCAAAAATAGACACAGTGCTTAAAATTAAAATATATAGACACATTGTGTTTAAAAGTAATAGACACAATGTGCCTAAAAGTACGTTTTTAATTGTATCAAAAGAGTTTAGAAACAATAAAATTTTGTTGAATTTTAATTAAATGTGTCTAAAAAAACTATACTAAATGCATAAACCTACATTCGAGATGTTTAGAAATATGCATGCAAATGCTTTCCTGTACACAAAAAGTGTTTTTTCATTAAATTTTTTCAATAAATAAATAAAAATGCATTTTCAATGCAAAATTAATATTTTATTAAAATAAGGAGTTCATAAAAAAAGAAGTTCATAACAATTTTCATTACAAATCAATAACATTAAATAAATTTTAAAGCTACACTAGAGGTTTCTTGCAGAAATTAGAGATGTTGCGAACTTTCAGCGTATTTCGGCGAATAACACGTCATTTATAATTTTTTTTGATATAAATTTTATATGTAATATATCTGCAGTTGATATGGAATATATCTGTAATGGAATATAGTATCCCAATAGATTATCTCTTAACCGAATAATTCATCCGAATATGGTATAAAACCACATAGAAAATATGCAAAATCTGCCAAATCGTGAATAGTGAATAGTTTCGTTTTTAAAATAACGGATTTCTATCCTAAAAATAAACCTTTTTAAACGGGATTTCCGACTGCCTGTTGAATTCGGTCATATTCTCAAGGTTTTCGATGGACATTTTTAGTTGGCAGTAAAGCTAGCGATTCTATAAACATAGCTGGTGGAATAGTCAATGCTTTTGAGCAGTATTAACTCATAAGCACTGTATAAAAACAACACGATTCAAATTTAAAAAGATACATTTAAAAGGTACACTTTAACATATTTTTAGCTATGCGATAACAAAAAGTCAGATGCATCAAAAGATTCAAAAAATTATAGCGATTATCTCAAATAAATTTGGGATTACAAATTTTGGTACAGTTCCTCCAAATAAATATTGTTTTATTAGTTTAACTTCTGGAAAAGTTGTTACTAAACACACCCCACTTATTGAAAATCTAATCGAAATTTCAATGGAGAGACATGAACACCATTCGTAGCTAATATTTTTTTAGAAATAGGAATTCTCTATTATTCAAAATTCCTTCCCAAAATATATTTTAGGTTTCCAGATGACTTTCAAATAGGTAAGATATTTGTAGAAAACTGGTTTTAGCTGCGCATTTTTTGATGTGTTAAAGAGGTGTATTAGATGAGTAGAGAAATTATATCACATTGATGTAGGAGGAAATGTTTTGAATTCCAGTTTATCTGAAAAATCCATATTAATGAATATTAAAATATGTGATTTAGTTCTATTTTCTTCCACTTACTTATAACACAAACAACTAAAATTATTTTCTTTGTCCATTTTGGAAAAATCCCTTCCTTATCCGTTAGTTTATAATGGAAATTGTGCATTTTAAATATTTTTCAGAAAACGTTTTTATTATTTTATTTATATTTTGACATTTTTGGTAATACTCTTCTAAGTGTGTTTAATTACACACTTTATGCCTAAAAAGAAAAATTAAGCACATTATGTTTACTTATAAAAAGAAAATGTTCACAAACTTATCAACATGTTTACCAACATGGAGTTTACTATATTGTTTGCGTAGTTTTGTAGACAGAAGTGTGTACAAAAATTTTCAAACATATTGTGCTTAAATTTAGGCATTTTCGGTAATTTTACATGGAAACTTACCTCTTTTATAGTAATAGTTTTACATACATTTTTTAGAGTGTAGGAAGGGGGAATTTCCCCTTTGTAATATGCCGCAGAACTAAGATAAGACGTGTCACTAAACTCTGAACACAATTCAGTGACGTGTGCTTATTCAAATAACTATCCAAAAAAGTACAGCGACATATCCCAGGTTGTAATTGCCAAAGGAGATCAATTTCACATCCCTTTCCCTTTCATTTAAAAGGCATGTCATACAAATTACTCGTAGGCTGAAGATTTTCTCCTTTGAAAAATTGACGTAAGTATATAATATTTTTGAACAAAATTGTTAATGAAAACCACCTATATAAGTACTTTTTGTTAAAAAAAAACACTATTTCAGTACAAATTCAGTCTGTGTAGTGAGAATTCAAAGTAAAAATATAAGAATGTTGAACATTTGATTTCACATAAATTACTCAAAGCACTGCCAAATGAATTGCATGATGCCAGCAGAAAGCACCCACTACTGGACTGTCGGAAACAAACCGTTTCATCACATTTGGCCCATTAGATATGGTAGCCACAATGTTATTTTCCAAAGACAAATAAAACTCTTCCAGTCTTATTTCTACAATTCTTCTTATTTCATCAGCATTACATCTTCCTGATATATAAACCAACCCCAGGTTATAAAATGAATTATTTCCGTTTATACATATGTATGTTCAAATATCTCTTTTGTGATATTCTTGTCCATTCATCTAAATCTTCTATTATTAGAAATATTGCTCGATATTTCTTTTATCATGATATCTTTTACATGATTGTAGTAATTTAATATAATGTTCTTTACATCGGTTTCATTTTTTGGCAATGCCAGGTTTTTATTATAAAAACTTTCTCGAATAAACGAAGATCTAGTTATGGTGCGGATTGACATTCCGTCGACTGCGGCTAATTTGGATACCATTTCAGGAAATGTTTGTCATACCATATAACGTTCAATGCCTATTCAGCTTACACTTTTTTCTTCGGGTACTTTGCTAATTTTAACTGGAACGTTATTCTTGTTTTTGTTTTCTTCAAGTTGCATGAACATCAATTTTTTTTTTAGTGAACCAAATTTAGATGTCGGGTAACCAAATTTAGATACCTCCGTTAACCATTAGTCTTTTAGGGCAAATATTGCACTGCGCTGCATTGTCCTTTTTTGTGAAGTATTTCCGTACCCCTGACATTTTATTCTTTAATATAAAAGAATATATTAGTTTCAAAGCAGGTGTATTAAAATAAAGTAAACTTACTTGAAAATATCACATTTATTAATGAAAACGTTACTTATAAAATTATTTGCCCCTAAATATAAAGGATTGTTTTAAATTTAAATTGGACTTTATTTTTAATCATACACTGATAGAATTTTGTGCATAGTATTAATGAATTTGTTCATTAATCCAATGATTTTTTTCATTGAAAAGTCCCCAAAGACTTCATTAGATCAATGAAACGTATTCATTAAATGAACACTAATTGAAAAAAATATATTTTTTTTGCTTTAGTTTTTTATTTATTTTTATTATATTAATTTTTATTTGTACATATATTTCTTTTTCGTTTTTATAACGTTTTTGACATCTCCCTGAAGTCGACTTGAACCCGCAATCACCAGAATGTAAACATTATCGCGTTACCGATTGATCTAAATAGCCAAAACAAAATTATGTCATTATTTGGACTTTTATATTTAAATAATTTCAGTTTGCAACCCTAGCGTTCATTACTGGAACATATATCTATTTTAGTAATTAGCAAATTCAAAACCCTTATAAAAATTATAGCATATCTTACGGGTTAGTTGAAAATATATAATGAAAAAGTTCATTAAATTAATGAATTTTTCATTATCTCAATGAAATTTTTTCATTAAATCAGTGAATTCAGATTAATGAAATCGATTCATTAATAGTATGAACGAAAATGCTATCAGTGTTCGGTTTTGTTCATTTTGTGTATGAAAACCTTACAAAAATATTTATATTTTTAAACATTTTGATTGGTTGAAAATAAATTAATCAATCAGAAACCAAGTCAAGGTATACTGCCACCCAATATTTTAATTACCAAGTTTTTAGGTTTTACTACTTAAATTTTGAATAAGTTATGCGAAAAACCTTTATTAGTTGAAATGCTCCTAATTACTTGGCAAAGATTTTTTTGTGTGTCAAATAAATTGATTCCCTTTTAAAAGATTTTAACAATGACATTTTTTTTGGTATTTGAAATGTTTTTTATGACTAAAATTCAAAAATCCTATTCCAAACAAAAAAAAAATTTTTAAATTTAATATTTTTAAATTTCCCGTTTTCCCGGGAAAAATATATTATTTTCCCGGGAATTACCGAACCCCAAACCCTACACCTTTTGCAATTGTAATTCAGAAAATATCAATTGAAATTCAGAAAATATCAATTGAAATTCAGAATTTCCATTTGAAATTCAGAAAACATCAATTGAAATTCAGAATTTCCATTTGAAATTCAGAAAACATCAATTGAAATTCAGATTTTCCATTTGAAATTCAGAAAATATCATTTGAAATTCAGAAAATATCATTTGAAATTCAGAAAATATCTATTATTATTCAGAAAACATCAATTGAAATTCAGAAAATATCAATTGAAATTCAGAAAATATCAATTGAAATTCAGAAATCGTCATTTGAAATTCAGAAAATGTCAATTGAAATTCAGAAACCGTCATTTGAAATTCAGAAAATATCATTTGAAATTCAGAAAATATCATTTGAAATTCAGAAAATGTCAATTGAAATTCAGAAAATATCATTTGAAATTCAGAAAATATCATTTGAAATTCAGAAAATGTCAATTGAAACTCGGAAAATATCATTTGAAATTCAGAAATCGTCATTTGAAATTCAGAAAATATCAATTGAAATTCAGAAAACATCAATTGAAATTCAGAAAATATCAATTGAATTTCAATTGATGTTTTCTGAATATCAATTGATATTTTCATAATTTCAAATGACATTTTCTGAATTTCAAATGATATTTTCTGAATATCAATTGAAATTCAGAAAACATCAATTGAAATTCAGAAAATATCAATTGAATTTCAATTGATGTTTTCTGAATATCAATTGATATTTTCATAATTGCAAATGACATTTTCTGAATTTCAAATGATATTTTCTGAATTTCAATTGATGTTTTATGAATAATATTTGATGTTTTCTGAATTTCAAATGATGTTTTCTGAATTTCAAATGATATTTTCTGAATTTCAAATGATATTTTCTGAATTTCAAATGATATTTTCTGAATTTCAATTGATATTTTCTGAATTTCAAATGGAAAATCTGAATTTCAATTGATGTTTTCTGAATTTCAAATGGAAATTCTGAATTTCAATTGATGTTTTCTGAATTTCAAATGTAAATTCTGAATTTCCATTGATATTTTCTGAATTTCAATTGATATTTTCTGAATTACAATTGCAAAAGGTGTAGATCGGTGAATCGAAGAAAAACATTTGGTTGGCAAAAAATTCTGTTATCACAGTAAATGTGTTTTCTTTGTTTGGCTACAAGCAAAAACAAACTTTATATTCAGAAATCAGATTCTTGCTTACAACCGAATTTATTGCCAATCAAATGCTTCGGTTGTGACTACAGGATTTTTCAGTTGTGAGTACCGAAATATTGATGAGGCAATAGAAATTCTGTTGCCACTATCAAAAGACTATTTATTCTATTGACATTCAGTTGCCACAACTGAAAAATTCGGTCACGGCAATCGAACCATTTGATTGGCAACACAATCGGTTGTAAGCATGAATCTGTTTCTCTGTGTATATTTTACTGTTTGGTATTTTAACAATTGATAGGAAGACTATTTAAACTGCAGATACTGCAACTGTTTCCAATATCTTGTAAATTTTTCCTTTTTCACAACCAGAAAACAGTCTCAGTTGTGGCCACCGAATTTGTTGCCAATCGAATTCATACGGTTACGACAACTATCTTTATATTAAATTATATTTTTCGTCGTGAAAGCCAATATTCGGTTGTCTAATTCAATATTATATTCCACATAAATATTATTATGTTCCACAAAATTTTATTGAAATTAAAAAACTTTTTTTCAACTCTCCGGTATTGAACCCGGTCATTCTGATTAATAATCCACACTCTTACCCATTGCACCACAACTACTTTTAATTTTCTTAGCCATATTTACTTTTTATAATTAAGAATATTTTATTTTTATTAAAAAAACAACATCTTATTTTTTGTCTTTTCCGGGATTCGAACCCGGAAATCTGGCGTACTAGGCCAACTCCTCACCCACTAAACCACAAACACTTATTAATTTTAATGTCTAATTTGGAATTTATATGTTTAGTTTGGAAAACAAATATAGCATAAACTTCGTTTACCAATACCAATTAATAGTTGAGTGTGTTATCAATACAATCCACAATTCGGTTGGTTCTACAAAAACTCGACTTTAAGGTCTTATTTGATTAGGATACCCGTAATTGTAGGTACCACTTTCGAATATTGAAATTTTTTTAATAAAGGTGATAGATAACACCAATTTTCTTGTATATTCCGTAAATAAATGGCTGCTTCCACTGTATAGAATTACTAAACTGATACTAATTTTAAAATTGATTGGAGATACCAATAATTTGTTAAAAGGATTGGTTTTTTAGTTTGCTTTCCCTATTTTTAATACCTAGTAAAATATTTTTGGTGTAGTATTCAATTATAGGTAACTCCAAATAAAATAACGTCCTGGCAAATTCATTGTAATAGTTCTGATCGAATTCCAACCAATCTTTTTCCTGGGTACATGTATGCATCCTCCAAAAAATAAAAGAAACAGGAAACATTGCTTGGCGGTGCTTTGATGAGAATATTGAACTATGGAGCTTACGTTACGTATTAATAAATCCCTTTTTGCGTTAAATATCTGAAAATATATATGCATCATTTTCAGATTATTATAAACCTTCCTGTTCAATTAAATTCAATTAATCACCTTTAGTAACAAGTTCCATTGAAAGAAAACGTTTATATTTGATATATTTTTTAGAATATTTTCGCTGTTTTCTTCATTGGATTCAAACTTCTTCAATTAATTTGTTAATTTTTTATTCATATATTGACATTTAGACTGTTACTCTTTAAAGTAGGACAAGTACGCATATTATGCCTAATATCAAAATTTGGGCACAATGTGTGTAATTATAAAAAGTAAATGTTTACAACAATTAAACATGTATACCAACTAGGGTTTGGGATTTCCCGGATTTTTTTATTTCCCGGGAAACGGGAATGAAAAAATTTGATTCAAAAATATTTCCCGGGAAATATTTTTGAACAAAATTGTTAATGAAAACCAACTATATAAGTAATTTTTGTTAAAAAAAACACTATTTCAGTACAAATTCAGTCTGTGTAGTGAGAATTCAAAGTAAAAATGTCAGAACGTTGAACATTTGATTTCACATAAATTACTCTAAGAACTGCCAAATGAATTGCATGATTCCAGCAGAAAGCACCCACTACTGGACTGCCGGAAACAAACCGTTTCATCACACTTGGCCCATTAGATATGGTGGCCACAATGTTATTTTCCAAAGACAAATAAAACTCTTCTAGTCTTATTTCTACAATTCTTCTTATTTCATCAGCATTACATCTTCCTGATATATAAACCAACCCCAGATTATAAAATGAATTATTTCCGTTTATACATATGTGCAAATATCCCTTTTGTGATATTCTTGTCCATTCATCTAAGAATATAGTAAATTTCCTACTGTTAGAAATATTGCTCGATATTTCTTTTATCATGATATCTTTTACATGATTGTAGTAATTTAATATAATGTTCTTTACATCGGTTGCATTTTTTTGCAATGCCAGGTTTTTATTATAAAAACTTTTTCGAATAAACGAAGATCTAGTTATGGTGCGGATTGACTGCGGCTAATTTGGATACCATTTCAGGAAATGTTTGCCTGACTTGCATGACCATCAATTTTTTTTTTTTTTTTTTGTGAACCAAACTTAGTCTTTTCTTTTCATATTTATTAATGAAAACGTTACTTATAAAATTATTGACCCTTAATATAAAGGAGTATTTTAAATTTAAAATCGACTTTATTTTTAATCAAACGGTTTTGTTCATTTTGTGTATGAAAACCTTACAAAAATATTTATATTTTCAAATATTTTGATTGGTTGAAAATAAATTAACCAACCAGAATGCTCCAAAACCGCACCAAGTCAAGGTATACTGGCACCCAATATTTTAACTAAAGTCGACTTTACCTAAATTATACATTTGAAAAATTTAGATAGTAAGGGCGATTATTATATTGAATAAGTTATGCGAAAAATCTTTATTAGTTGAAATGCTCCTATTTACTTGGCAAAGATTTTATTTCTGTGTCAAATAAATGTATTCCCTTTTAAAAGATTTTAACAATGACATTTTTATTTTGGTATTTAAAATGTTTTTATGACTAAAATTAAAAAAATTCTATTCGAAACAAAAACAATTTAAAAAATTTAATATTTTTAAAATTTCCCGTTTTCCCGGGAAAAATATATTATTTTCCCGGGAATTCCCGGCAAACTTTTTCCGGGATTTCCCGGGAATTCCCGCCCGGAATTTCCGAACCCCAAACCCTAATACCAACATGCAAAATACTACACCTTTTGCAATTGTAACTCAGAAAATAGCAATTGAAATTCAGAAAATATCAATTGAAATTCAGAATTTCCATTTGAAATTCAGAAAACGTCAATTGAAATTCAGAATTTTCATTTGAAATTCAGAAAACATCAATTCAAATTCAGATCTTCCATTTGAAATTCAGAAAATATCAATTGAAATTCAGAAAATATCATTTGAAATTCAGAAAATATCAATTGAAATTCAGAAAATATCATTTGAAATTCAGAAAATATCTTTTGAAATTCAGAAAATATCAATTATTATTTAGAAAAAATCAATTGATATTCAGAAAATATCCATTGAAATTCAGAAAATATCAAATGAAATTCAGAAATCATAATTTAAAATTCGGAAAATATCAATTGAAATTCAGAAACCGTCATTTGAAATTCAGAAAAAATCATTTGAAATTCAAAAAATATCACTTGAAATTCAGAAAATATCATTTGAAATTCAGAAATTATCAATTGAAATTCAGAAAATATCAATTGAAATTCAGAAAATATCAATTGATATTCAGAAAATATCAATTGAAATTCAGAAATCGTCATTTGAAATTCAGAAAATATCAATAGAAATTCAGAAACCGTCATTTGAAATTCAGAAAATATCAATTCAAATTCAGAAAATATCATTTAAAATTCAGAAACCGTCATTTGAAATTCAGAAAATATCAATTGAAATTCAGAAAATGTCATTTGAAATTCAGAAAATATCATTTGAATTTCAGAAAATATTAATTGAAATTCAGAAAACATCAATTGAAATTCAGAAAAATGTAAACAGAATTTTTTAAAGAATCCGGCAAGGTAGATAATGTTATACCCTATATAAAATTTATATATGGATTTTATCAAAATACGTTTGATTAATAAGTGGGAGTAAAATTCATTTTATTTACGCGGGTGAGGATTATTTAAAAATTGTGTGCCTGAATGATTTTATGTAGACTAATTTCTTTCTTGTTACGAATTATGGCTCCAAAATGTAAGGCTGAAATTTAAAGCCAAATAATAGTCTTTCATTTCAGCGTTACGTTTTAATGTCTAAAGCAATAATTCGTTACAAGAAAGAAATTAGTCTACATAAAATCATTGAGGCACACAAATTTTAAATATTTTTCACTCGCGTGAGTACATTGAATTTTACTTATTTTGATAAAACTCATATGTGACAGCGCATAGAGAAAGGTGCCTAAGGGTAAAAAAATCAATTTTTTTTTTGATGTGGACAACATCTGAACATCGAATGAGACCGATCCTATGTCCTTTTTTTACCCTTTTTTTACCCCTAGGTCCCTTTCTATTTTGCGCGTCACACATATAAATTTTTTATAGGGGATAACATTATCTACCTGGACAGATTCTTTTAAAAAATGTGTTTACATTTTTCTGAATTTCAATTGATGTTTTCTGAATTTCAATTGATATTTTCTGAATTTCAAATGATATTTTCTGAATTTCAATTGGTATTTTCTGAATTTCAAATGATATTTTCCGAATTTCAATCGATATTTTCTGAATTTCAAATGACGATTTCTGAATTTCAATTAATATTTTCTGAATTTCAATTGATATTTTCTGAATTTCAATTGATGTTTTCTGAATATCAATTGATATTTTCTGAATTTCAAATGATATTTTCTGAATTGCAAATGATATTTTCTGAATTTCAATTGACATTTTCTGAATTTCAATTGACATTTTCTGAATTTCAAATGATCTTTTCTGAATTTCAATTGATATTTTCTGAATTTCAAATGATATTTTCTGAATTTCAATTGATATTTTCTAAATTTCAAATGATATTTTCTGAATTTCAATTGATATATTCTCAATTTCAAATGATATTTTCTGAATTTCAATTGATATTTTCTGAATTTCAAATGATATTTTCTGAATTTCAATTGATATATTCTGAATTTCAAATGATATTTTCTGAATTTCAATTGATATTTTCTGAATTTCAAATGATATCTTCTGAATTTCAAATGGAAATTCTGAATTTCAATTGATCTTTTCTGAATTTCAAATGGAAATTCTGAATTTCAATTGATATTTTCTGAATTACAATTGCAAAAGTTGTATACTTTGTATGTATTTTTGTAGACAAAAGTGCCTAGTTAAATTTTGTACATATTTTGTGCCTAATGTTAAGTATTTTATGCAATTTTAGATGACTT
The DNA here is from genome assembly GCA_949987735.1 of Leucophora obtusa. NCBI lineage: Eukaryota > Metazoa > Arthropoda > Insecta > Diptera > Anthomyiidae > Leucophora > Leucophora obtusa. The sequence goes on along the minus strand of OX465295.1, from coordinate 167,577,170 downwards.
CCTTTATTTATAATACTGATTTTACATTTAGAGTGTAAATTTAAAATGCTCTTTTAGAGTACTTTTTTGAAGATGCATATTTTAAAATCGTCTTTTTCAGGAATTTGCAATTCAATTATCTAAAACTTTGTTGAAATTGATTAGAAAAAATGTGTATTACATATTTCAATGGTTTTATCTGAGTTTTCAATTTAAGATTACCCATTTAGAAAAATACAAATAGCACAATGTCGGCCGGGTATTGGAGCCGGTAGCACATGCATTGGCAATGCGTCTGATTTTCAACTTTCACTGTACTGGCATGTTGTCGAAATGATAACACCAATTAACGCTTGGAGTTGGCCCAAGCTTGGGATTTTATTTTTTTGGTATTATCCCAGTACATTTAATAACAAATTTAGTAGTTTACTTTACTGCCCTTTTAGTGTACAACACAGATTTTTAATATATTCCTTCGAAACTTCACAAGAAAATAATGGCTTTGTCTCTCTTACATAAATAATTGTGTAATAAATAGATGCAAAAATATATAAAATTTATAAAATTGGTAATTTTAATAATTGTTAATTTTCAGAGAACAGTACTGGCAAAGCACGTTTTAAGTAGTACCGGCATTTCGTAAAAAACAGTGCTCTCCCATTACAATTTTTATTGCAATGTCGTCAATTTTTACCTGGGTAGTCAGAGACTCCTTAATTTTTAGGTATTAAAAAGTCAATCTTTTTCAGTTTTAGTCAATTTTAACTTTAAATTAAAATACAAAGTGCGAAATTTTTTTGATAAATTAAATAACAAGAGATGTTTACTGTTGGCATAAATTAAGAAAAATCTATATTCCTATCATCGCAGATTAATTATTAACGAAATCGAGAAAGAAGAGAAATTTCCAATTTAAATGCATATATAGGGAATATTATCGCTGCAGTCAAAACGTGCGATATATCAAATTAAAAGGTATATTTCACGATTTTAAAATATTTCAAAAAATAGCGTTATTATTTAAAATTTTTTATTTATTTGCAAAAAGTGAATTAAAAAATTTAATTTTCCTACAAAAACGTTTTTGCTAATATTTCTTAAACTATAGCTAACTTTAAAATTCTACGGCCATATTCGTGATCTGCGTCCCAAAGTCTATTAGAAATGATGTGTCGCAATCCCGATGCATAAAATTTTTCTTATATTGTTGTATTGTGTTATGGGTCCTGTTTTTTTATAAAAACGGTTTAACTCTTTTCTTATTTTTTTTAGAGGAGTAGGAAAAAACTTAATAAAATCTGAATAACTGTGAATCTTAATTTATTTGAATAGAGTTTTTATCATTAAAAATTTTCTTTCACACATATTCACTGTAAGAAATAAAAATTCGAGTTAGGATCGTTTTATTTTATAGAAACCTGCACTGGAAATTACTTTTAAATGGGTATTTAACAAGACCTCTCTTAGATTTAAAAGTTTATATAAATGAATGATCTAAACTATTTTTTTTATGGATTTTACTTATGGATTTATTTTAATTTCTAATTTGTTGTGTTTTGTTACTAATAAACTACACCTACAAAACTGGGTATTGTTGACGAAAAAATAATGAAATAAAATTGTTACTCGAGTAATTTTAATACCTTACATGAGTAAGTTCAAAACCTCAAAATCGAGTTACTCGGTTACTCGAACAAAGACAAATCCGAGTAATCGAATACCCTAGCAAATACTAAATATATGACTAAAAATTTTAAAAGGCGACACCTACGATTGGTAACAAGAAAATAAAACAATTTTAAAAATAGTTCGCTGGAATTACCAAAATAGTTCCTAGCAAGAGTTTAAAAATTTTTTGCGAGCTTTAATTTTCTGACATTATGGTGGTATATTAGGGTTGTAGAAACTGAGATCTGGTGGGTAAATACTAGAAAATGGCACTTCAGGTCAATTGAGGTCTCGATACAAAAACATCGATGTATCACACTTCAATATCTGACTATAAATGCCGAAGATATAACGAAAAAGACCCCTACGTTCGGCAAAAAAAATTTTTTTTTTTCCAAATTGTCTTGCAATTTATTTCATATTCGAAGGTGTACAGCGCACTTTTTTTTGCCTGTAAGGTAGTACGGTCTAATATACATATTAGAGGTCGTCATAAAAATTTGATTTTCGGATATCATCACTTTTGTTAAAGTTTTTGCATTAAAAAAAGAATGGCGTTTTTTTTTCTTTTTTATTTCAACTCCTTCCACTGGCGCAAGTCGGCCGCTGATTTTAAGACCATTTTCCGCCAGAGCAAAAACAAAAAAATATAGGAAATCTGATTTTAGCATTCAATTATACAACAAAATTTAAAATAAAAAAACTTTTTTTTTGCATTTTCAAAATACACCAGATAGCCATTAGAGTGTTCCAAAAACCACTTTTTTCAAAAACTTATAAAAAGTTAGTTTCTTATTTTATACAATGAAAATATATTTCCGGCTGAGTACATGCCCAGCAAAAACACACATTACCGAGTAACTAAGCGAGTAAGTAGCACACAAAGGGTTTCATTACTTACCAGGCTATTTACTCGCAACATTCCTTTTGTTCGCGATGTCCTAAAATTCATGGGTCGTCATTACCCTCTCGCTTACAAAAAAAGTGCGAATAACGAGTTACCCCTAGTGAAAGAATAAGTAGTTACTCGCAAAGATAGAATAAGTGGTTACTCAGAAGTAAGGAAATAAGTGGTTACCCTTCATTGTGAAATAGTTGGTCATATTGGCAAAAAAAAACTTTTTACTTTGGAAAATTTCCTATTTAGTTCAAAACAAATTTATAAATAAAATATTAATATAAAAAAGACTAAATCAGTACTGATTTAATCAATTACCAGTAAGTGATTACTTTGCAAGAATATATAAGTACTTCTATAACTTATTATCAGTAAGTCATTATTTTGTATCTTAAAGCAATGCAAAAAGTCATGACCTATCATTACTTGGTAATTCGTATGGTAATGACCTGTCATTACCATGTTTTTGCTGGGTGGGTACAAAAATTTTGGATATACCGCGAACCGTTAAAAAGTTATTAGCTAAACAAATTTGGATTTTTTTGTAATTCAATGAAAAAGTATTTGAGCTAATTAAAATGCAAAATTTTTTTTATTAAACATCCCAGCCTACAATTTTCTGAGTGTTCATAAATTATGACTTTTATTGGAGTCCAAAATATGAACAATTTCTGAAAGCTCAGAATTTTGAGTCCTAAATAGTTCTTATTTGATTAATTTTTATGAGCCTTTCAAAAGTTGAACTCTGAAAATGCACTTATTTCTGACTCATTTTTGAACATTAAATAAAGATTCAAAAGTGACTCTTAAATAAGAGGGACATTTTTTCGAAAAAAGGGATCTAAAATACGAGTCAAAAAAGAATCACAAATGTTTATTTTCAGTAACCTTTTTGGACATTCTTAGAAGGCTCATAAATATGCATGATATATGAGCCACTTCTTTTTTGAATTTTCATTTCATGTCAAACTATTTTAAAATTTTCCTATATTAAATTCTTTATAAATTTTCTAAAAGATATCGCTAACAAAATTAAAAATAATAAGGATAAGTCAAATAAAAGAAAACATCTTCAAAAATTCCAACTTTAATATTGATGCTTATATGAGCAAAATGAAAGAAACCTATTTGACGAGCAATTAAAGGCAACATAGAAACCAGTGAATCAAGATCTCAATTAAGGGCACAAAGATTTGTGTGTTTTGTTTTAAAATATTGTGTATTCGTTAACTTTTATATATTGCTTTATATTATTAAATAAATCCGTTAAACAAACAACTATGTAAATTATTTAATACAAAACGTGTTCCATATATTAGCTGTGTTTGTGCGACAAGCTATATATCAACGTTGACTTATGTCATTCCCATACAAATTTGACATTTGGGCTTTCATTGTGTGTAATAAAAAAGTAACTTTTTTGAAATTTTATAAAAAAGTGGATTTTTGGACCACTCTAATGACTACCCGAGTAAAAAAAATTGATCTCGCGCAATATCTAATCATATCTAAATTGATATTATTTAAGATCTGCTGTAATATCTAGCTGATCCAATTAGATCTCAAAATTGGGTGTATCCAATGATATCGTATTAGATCCCATTGTATATATGGGGATAAACTAAGATCAAGTTATATCTCAAAATTGGGAGGTCCAATGATATCTTTAGGGATAAACCTAATTTGATCGGAAATATGGCGGATCGAATTAGATCCAGGTATATATTTGTGGATAAACTTAAATCTAATTTGATCCGAAAAATGGCGGATCGAATTAGATCCAGCTATATACATATTTGTGGATAAACTTATATCTAATTCGATCTCAAAAATGGCAGATCGAATTAGATCCAGCAATATATTTGCGGATAAACTTAGATCTAATTTGATCCGAAAAAGTGGCAGATAGAATTAGATCCAGCAATATATTTGGGGATAAACTTAGATCTAAATTGATCCGAAAAATGGCAGATCGAATCAGATCCAGCAATATATTTGTGGACAAACTTATATCTAATTTGATCCGAAAAATGGTAGATCGAATTAGATCCAGCAACATATTTGGGGATTAAGAAAAATCTAAATTTATCCAAAAAATTACAGATCAAATTAGATTCAGTAATATATTTCGGGATTGCGTAAGATCTTAACTTTTCCGATAAATTGCAGATCGACTTAAATCCAGTTACATATTTGGGGATTTGGAAAGATCGTAATTTATGCCATAAATTCCAGATCGAATTAGATCCACCAATTTATTTCGGTATTAAAATGGCAGATCGAATTAGACACAGCAATATATTTGGGGATTGACACCTAAAACTATCCAGAAAAATTACAGATAAAATTAGATCCCTCATTATATTTGGGTACTACGCAGGCGCGGATACAAGGTGGGGAGGCTATGGGGGCTGAAGGCCCCCTTGAGGACCAATAGATAATCTTCAAAATTTTTTTGTAATGAGTTTTTTTTGCAGAATTAATTTGAAACTACCCAGCAAAAAAAGTCATTACAAAAAATTTATTTTAAAAGCACTCCGAATAGCATCAACTGATTGTGGAGTAGTTACAATGTAGCTCTAACACTGATTTATTTTACACGTGGTGTCCCATGTTGTCAGTAGTTTAACTTGAGCATTTTGTTAGTAATTTAAAAGTACATACATAATGTGAATAAAGTATGGTTTTTTAGGTATACATTCTCATCACATCAATACGAGTACATTTTGTTTGCATTTTTAGAGTGATTTAGAAGTACTCTTTATAATCTCTATATATAAAAGAATAACGTGACTGACTGACTGACTGACTGAATGAATGACTGACTGACTGACTGACTCAACATCGCCCAGCCCAAACCGCTGAAGCTAGGAAGTTGAAATTTGGTATGTAGGTTCCTCTTTCGGCATAGACGTTCGCTAAGACGGGATTTTGGAAATTCCTACCGGAACGGGCAAAAAGGGGAAAAGTCTCCCCCTTGGCGGCCTGCCAAAACCCCTTTGGCTAGAAAGCTAAAATTTAAGATATGTGTTTCTTGGAGTATGGGCTAACTTTTCTGGAAAGTACTTTCTGGAATTTTGGACAGGGACGTTGTAAAAATGGGGGTTAAAAAGGGGAAAAAGGCCCCCCTTGACGGCCTGCCCAAACCGCTGGAGCTAGGAAGTTGAAATTTGGTATAAAGGTTCCTCCACTATCGTAGACATCCACCAAGACGGGAGTTTTGGAAATATTTACAGGGACGGGCAAAAAGGGGAAAAAGACTCCCGCTTGACAGCCTGCTCAAACTGCTGGAGCTATGAAGTTTAAATTTGGTATGTAGGTTCCTCGACCGGTGTAGACGTCCGTTGAGACGGCATTTTTGGAAACTCTTATCGGGAGGGGCAAAAAGGGGACAAAAAAAGTACCTTTTTTCAAAAAAGGACCTTTATCCAAAAAAAGTACCTTTTTCCAAAAAAAAGTACCTTTTTCCAAAAAAAGTACCTTTTCCAAAAAAAGTACCTTTTTCCAAAAATATACCTTTTTCCAAAAAAAAGTACCTTTTTCCAAAAAAAGTACATTTTTCCAAAAAAAGTACCTTTTTGCAAAAAAAGTACCTTTTTGCAAAAAAAGTACCTTTTTCTAAAAAAATTTTCCTTTTCCAAAAGAAGTACCTTTTCCAAAAAAAGTATCTTTTTCCAAAAAACATACATTTTTCCAAAAAAAAATTCATTTTTCCAAAAAAATACCTTTTTAAAAAAAAATACCTTTTCTAAAAAAAGTACAAATATAGTACTTTGTAAAAACAAAGTATCTTTTTCCAAAAAATTTCGTTTTTCCAAAAAGTACCATATAAAATAATATATGTATAATTTCAAAAAAACTACTTTTTTTCCTCCCCGCACGGATATCTCCACTAAAACAAGGTTTCTTGATATTCGGCATAGACATGCGCTAAGACGGGATTTTTGGAAATTCCTACCGGAACGGGCAAAAAGGGGAAGTCTCCCAATAAACAGTCTCACAAATTGGAAAAGTGCCTGCCCAAACCCCTGGAGGTAAGAAGTTGAAATTCGGTATAAAGGTTCCTCCACTGTAGTAGACATCGACTAATTCCCTATAGGATATCCCAAAAGCAAATTCGGAATGTGAGTTCTTCCTTCTGTGTAGGCGTCCGGTTAGACGTAATTTTTGAAATTCCTATCGGGAGGGGAAATAAGGGGAAAAGTCTCCTCCTGACGGCCTGCCCAATCCCTTTTGGCCAACGTAAAATTTTAAATATGTATTCCTTGGAGTAGGACTAACTCCCCGGTAACGTAATTTTGCTATTTTGGAACAGGAACATAGTAAAAATGGTGGTTGAAAGGGAAAAATGTCCCCACTAACGGCCTGCCCAAACCGCTTAGGCAATGCAGTTGAAATTTGGTATGAATGTTCCTCATCCATCGCAGATAGCCGTGAAGATGGAATTTTTGTAAATTCCTAAAGGGAGGGACAAAAAGAAGAAAAGCCTCACCTTGGGGGCCTGTAAAAACCCCTTCGGCTAGAAACCTGAAACTTAAAATGTGGGTCCCTGGAGTAAGGGCTAACTTATTAGAAAGATACTTTTTTGAATTTTGGACAGAGTCGTTATAAAATGGGGGCTCAAAAAGGGAAAGTGGCCCCTTAACGACCTGTCCAAACTGCTGGAACTAGTAAGCTGAAATTCGGTACTTAGGTCCCTCTTCCAGCCTAATTCCAACCGGGAGGGACAAAAAAAGAAAAAGTTTCTCCCTTGACAGCCTGCTCAAACTGCTGGAACTAGGAAGCTGAAATTCCCTGTGAATGGATTTTCGGAAATTCCTACCCAGAGGGGCACAAATAGTAAAAGTTGGCTAGAAACCTGAAATGTAAAACATACGTTACTTGGAGTATGGGCTCACTTACCGGGAAGGTGCTTTTTGGACAGGGACATTGCAAAAATGGGGATTAATGAAGCGAAAAATGCCGCTTAAAGGCCTGCCCAAACCGCTGGAGGTAGGAAGTTGATATTTGGTATTAAAGTTCCTCCTCTGTTGTAGACATCCCCTAAGATGAGATTTTTGGTAATTTCCACAGGTAGGGTCAAAAACAGGAAAAGTCTCCCCCTTAACAGCCTGGCCAAACTGCTGGATCTAGGGAGCTTAAATTCGGTATTTGGGTTCCTTCTCCAACCTAGATGTCCCCTAAGACGGTATTTTTGGAAATTCATACCGGGAGGGGTAAAAAGGGAAAAAACTTCCCCCTTGATAGCCTGGCAAAACTGCTGGATATAGAGACCTAAAATTATGCATGTAGTAGGTTCCTCCTCCAACTCAGACGTCCTCTAAGACGGAATTTTTGGAAATTCCTACCGGGAGGGGTAAAAACGGAATAATTCTCCCCCTTGATGGTCTAGAAACCTGTAATATATAATATGTTTTCCTTGGAGTATGGGCTAACTTATCGACAAGGCATCTCTAGGACTTTGGACAGGAACGTGGTAAAAATGGTGGTTCAAAAGGGGAAAATTGCCCCCCCTCTTAACGTCTGCGTCTTTAGCTAGAAACCTAAAACTTAAAGTACAAGTGTATATGGAACACTAAAATTAAGAGACTAAATAGGAAACGAGTGGAATTGAAACACTACACAAGTGGAACGAAATGGATATAAACGTTGAACGAGTGGAATTGAAATTATAGACAATGCAAATGGATTGGAAGAGGGAATTACCTTTTCAAACACTATCCACGGAATATGAAACTTATGTAGCATTGAAACATACTCTCGAAAAAGTTAAACAAATTTTCTAAAAGAGAAAAAACCTTAGAAAAGGAATGGAACTTATATATTCCGATATTTAAACTTCATGTAACGAAGCACCGGTGGAAGAAACCGACGCAGTAAATTTTCCAACTGAATTTGTGAATTTACTTGAATTGCCAGGTCTACCTTTACATAAACTGGAATTAAAAAAAAAAACTTTAAGGCTAACAACCCTGCTTTACGTTATTTATTTTCATTCAAAACACAAATGAATAAAACTAATTACGGGTCTATCTACTTAAGTTCGCACTTTACCAAATTATCTTAACATACACACGTATATTGTAATTTATTATGGATTCATTACTAACAATCCACTTTCATGAGAAAAAGTGATCAAATATTTATTTATTTTAAACCCATTGTTGTGCAGAATTATTTATTTGTGGTGACTGGGTGAAGGCTTTTACTATATAAAAACTGTACTTTAAATAAAAAGCGAATTTAAAAAATATTGCGCCCCCCCCCCCTCTAAACTTTAAGGCACGCTAACAACGTAGCGGGCTGTGCCCGCTAGTATATAATATAATACATTTTTAAGTGATTTAAATTTGCTTTTTATAATGTATGAAATAGCATATTTTAGAGGTAATTTTAATGTTTAGCCCTTACACTACCGATTTCTGAACCGAGTGTGTAACAAAAGCTTCAATTTATAATTATTTGTAGGGCAATATTAAGGAAACACTTCTTTTGCATCTGATTCGATTAAGTCAAAATCAGACAAAACCAAAATTTTTTAAAATTTTTGTTCAAAAGTTTTTTTTTTAAAGAAGTTTGTAACATGTTTACTTTAGTCTTTAAATTCAAAATAGATACGATATTGAATTAAATAAGATTAATACACTAAGAACGAGTTTTTGGGATATCAGTTAAACTTGGTTTAGTTAAACCGAAAACGAATTATATCAGCCATTTCAAGTTTATTAACAAAAATTTGCCTGAACAACTTTTTCTCGTTTAGAATTTATATCTTCATTGAAAGAAAATAAAATAGATTTTAGTAGCAGTGTTCCAGTTATAAACTGCATTAAACTAAGTTTAAAGATAATCTACATCCTAAAAACTGGGCATATTTAATTTATATGTAACCCTCTGATTAATTTTTTTAAAAACATTACTCAAGGAATTTTCAGAATATTGAAGCGTACTAGGAAACTATTTTGTCATATATATTTTTTTTTATTTTAACAAATAAAGGAAAGAAAAGCATCGACATTTTACAACTCTACAGTAATAAGGGCATCATTATAAATTTGCTGAAGCCGCATATCTATGATTGAAATTTTAGCCTTAAATTCATTAAAGAATCCGAGAACCGTTGGAGGACAGTTTTTTTCCAGGCATATTTCGAGGGCGACATTTATAGAACTTTTTATGTATACGCAAAGTTAAGGGACCAACCTCTGTTAACGAACCTCTTGATTGGTCTGTTTTAAACGATAAAATATGTTAACATTGCAACAAATTTTATTAACATATTTATTTGGTGCACGGTGCAAAAGCACGCGAGCGACTTCATAGAGCCTTAACAATACATTTTAATTGTTAACTTTTATATATTTGCATTTAGTGAAAAGAATTAATATTTGGGTCATAAGTAGTCCAGGAGATTCAATGGGATCCAATTCTTTATTTCCTTTCCTTTTTAAATGGGAACTGTAATTGAAGTATTTTTTAAAATATGTACGAATAATTAAAAAATATGCAAATAATTGTAAATTAATAAAGTACGTTAATAAAATTAACTATTTTGTTGTTTTTTTAGAGATAAAAAATGGAATCTCTAATAAATCCTTAATTTACAAACAAATGGATTTACAAAGAAAAAAAAACAACATTATATATACATTTTTGAAAGTTATTTTAAAGCACATACATTCGAAACAGAAAAAGAGCACTTATCGCTCCATTGTAACCAATTTAAAAGTTGTTTGTTTTGAATGACTTACACATATTTTTGCTGGGTATTCACTATTTTTTGCAATTAAACAAGGGTTTGGAGCATTTTACCGAAAAATTAGTATTTATGGCCAGTTTTATTGTCAGAACAAAGTTAGATTTCAAACGAAATTATTTAAGACATATTTAAGAAAAGAATCGTGCTTAGTTCTGACTATAAAACTTACCTTTTAATTTAAAGTGAATACTACAATTTTCTTCTTTTTTAAACTTAAGTGCACTACTTTAAAAACCATTTAACAGACCTGATGCCCACGAAATAATTGTATTGTCTATCATGAAAATGATCAACCTTTTTGAAACAACAAATAAAATCTAATATGACGATATCATATTAGAATTTGGACTTGAGGTAGAACAATATTCTACCTTTTATTCCTTTTATTTATGAAGAGCATCATACACTCAATGAAAAAGTTTCATAAAGTATATGAAGCTTTTTCATTAATTTTTTTTATTTATTTTGTTAAGAAAATTTTATCATTTTAATAAAAAATTTCATTAAAACTCGTCGAGCAAAACTCTCTGTGTGTAGGGTTAATGAGTGTCTGTAGGCAGTTACCTCAATCGACATGTCCTTGCTAGTAATACGTTATATAATAGAAAATTAGGAGACCTCCAATCGCATACCTTAGCTTCTTCTTTTAAAACTCATTACCGGAAAATAAGAGAAGGTTTTATTGAGATTTGCATATTTGGCAACTTTTGCCGCAGAAGTCTATCACATATCAGAGTTTTATTAAGATCGGAAAGAACCCATCGTGATAGTTTAATCGCTAGTTGTGTATTTTATTTAATTTAAAGGCAAACATACACGTTCAATATTATTGATCAATGTTTTTAAAATCAACCTATCAGAACAAAGTATTTAAAAATAAAATGTTCTGATTGGTTGAATTTTGAAAAACTGATTAATAATATTGAACGTGTATGCCCTACTTAAAGGTTTTGTTTCCAAATTCTTCGTATGGGAAGCCTTTAAAATTTTAGGCCACTCTTCTCGTAAAATGATTTTCTTTATTCAAAAGTTGTAATAATTAGGGACAGTTTCATAGTCAGAACAAAGGTTGATTTTTGCTTATATATTTTTAAGTAAGAAATTTTGTTTTTCTTAAATATTTCCTCATAATAAATTTTTAAAGATGCTAGTTCTGATTACACTATGGAACATTTTTGGGATTATTGTCTGGGGGGTGAGAAATTCCAAGTCAGGGTGATGGTACTAGGTCAGTATAGTAAAACCCTCAAAGGGTTTGGCGTTCGTATGTGTCATTTTTTTTATGACCTTTTAAATTTTTTCCATATCTTGATGTTTTTTCGCTTAGTTGTAACTCGAGAATCACTTGTCCGATTTTGATGAAACAAATTTAGAAAAATTTAGAATTACAATTTCTTTAATTAATTTAAAAAAAAATATTTTTTTGCCTAAAAATTAAAAATTTTTTTTTTAAATTCATAAAAAATTTTAATTTTTAGGCAAAAAAATATTTTTTTTTCTCCACAAATTTATTTTTACCGGCGAAACTGTTGATTATAAAGAAAAATGTTATATGAACGGATTAAAGAAATTGTAATTCTAAATTTTTCTAAATTTGTTTCATCAAAATCGGACAAGTGGCTCTCGAGTTACAACTAAGAGAAAAAACATCAAGATAAGGAAAAAATTTAAAAGGTCATAAAAAAAAATGACACATACGAACGCCAAACCCTTTGAGGGTTTTACTATACTGACCTAGTACCATCACCCTGACTTGGAATTTCTCACCCCCCAGATTGGCTGTTGTACTGTGTTATAAAACTGCCCGTTAGGCACTGATTCTATATTAAACCTATTAGATTTGGAAAAATTTTTGTATTCGAAAAATTCTGACACTGAAACATTTTTTATATTCTAGGTTTGATATGAAAGTTGTAGGAATTGGAGTAATATTTATTATAAAAGATTCGCAGACACTGCAAAAAATTTTACAATTTACGGCGTATTCCTATTATCATATTGTGAGAATTTTTTTCGTATCAGAATCTCCATTGTGTTTTCTATGAAGATATTATTTAATTTTTAAATGATTTTGAAACGTACTAAGTCGGCGATTTTAGAGATATTTTCTCTTAAAAATAGTTCGGATTCTGTATCGCGATTTCTTAACTTATTTATGACAAAATTTGATAGTTAACGAAAAAAATTGTTGAATATAGAAAATATATCGTTAACTTATTACAATAACAAATTTTTATAAGATTATTTTAACAGTTTTTTGGTTAAATCTTACATTTTCAAAACAACTAAACCTCGAATTAATTTTGTTGGTTCTAATAAGAAATAACCGAATAAGCTTTACATTAACTCAACCGACAGTTGTCTTAAGTACGAAGCTACATTGATAAAATCGTTAACGAAGGTAGAGGACCACACTAATGAAACAGATTTTCACTGACAAAAAACTAACTGAACGTTCAAAAAATATCGAAATGGGGTTAAACAGATTTTTCCGAACCCTTGTTTGGTACTCTTTGGAACACCTTAGCAAACCTATGCTAAAACACGTATTAAAACCTCTACTTCTAGTTCATAAAATATTTTAGATATGACTAACATATAAGATATAAAAAATGTTTAGCCCCCCTTTGAGCTAATCCTGGATACGCGCCTGGTACCACGTAAGATCTCCATTTATTTCGGATTATAAAAATTACAATATTTTGTTAAAATAAGGTTTAAACTCATAAGGTCTCGAGTTCGATACCGTTCTCGGTATGCATTTTTTTATTAAACGAATTTCTTTTTATAAAATTATAATTTTATTTTCTACTAGCGGGCGCAGCCCGCTACGTTGTTAGCGTGCCTTAAAGGCCCCCCACAATTTTTATTAAATTCGTTTTTTTATTTAAAGCCTTCACCCAGCCACCACAAATAAATAATTCTGCACAACAATGGGTTTAAAATAAATAAATATTTGATCACTTTTTCTCATGAAAGTGGATTGTTAGTAATGAATCCATAATAATTTGCAATATACGTGTGTATGTCAAGATAATTTGGTAAAGTGCGAACTAAGGTATATAGACCCGTAAGTAGTTTTATTCATTTGTGTTTTAAATGAAAATAAAAAACGTAAAGCAGGGTTGGCAAGCGATTTATAATATTAAAGATAGCGGGCGCAGCAAGCTACGTTGTTAACGTGCCTTAAAGTTTAGGCGCAGCCCCCCCCCCCCCGACAATTTTTTTTAAATTCGCTTTTTATTTAAAGTACAGTTTTTATAATAAAAGCCTTCATCCAGCCACCACAAATAAATAATTTTGCACAACAATGGGTTTAAAATAAATAAATATTTGATCACTTTTTCTCATGAAAGTGGATTGTTAGTAATGAATCCATAATAAATTGCAATATTCGTGTGTATGTTAAGATAATTTGGTAAAGTGCGAACTTAGGTAGATAGACCCGTAAGTAGGTTTGTTCATTTGTGTTTTGAATGAAAATAAATAACGTAAAGCGGGGTTGGAAAGCATTTAATAATATTAAAAATAGCGGGCAAAGCTACGTTGTTAGCGTGTCTTAAAGTTTTTTTTTTAATTCCAGTTTATGTAAAGGTAGACCTGGCAATTCAAGTAAATTCACAAATTCAGTTGGAAAATTTACTGCGTCGGTTTCTTCCACCGGTGCTTCGTTACATGAAGTTTAAATATCGGAATATATAAGTTCTATTCCTTTTCTAAGGTTTTTTCTCTTTCAGAAAATTTGTTTAACTTTTCGGAGAGTATGTTTCAATGCTACATAAGTTTCATATTCCGTTGATAGTGTTTGAACAGGTAATTCCCTCTTCCAATCCATTTGCATTGTCTATAATTTCAATTCCACTCGTTCAACGTTTATATCCATTTCATTCCACTTGTGTAGTGTTTCAATCCCACTCGTTTCCTATTTAGTTTCTTAATTTTAGTGTTTCATATACACTTGTTCTTTAAGTTTTAGGTTTCTAGCTAAAGACGCAGACGTTAAGGGGGGGGGGGGCAATTTTCCCCTTTTGAACCACCATTTTTACCACGTTCCTGTCCAAAGTCCTAGAAATGCCTTGTCGATAAGTTAGCCCATACTCCAAGGAAAACATATTATATATTACAGGTTTCTAGCCGAAGGGTTCGGTTAGGCCATCAAGGGGGAGAATTATTCCGTTTTTACCCCTCCCGGTAGGAATTTCCAAAAATTCCGTCTTAGAGGACGTCTGCGTTGGAGGAGGAACCTACTACATACATAATTTTAGGTCTCTATATCCAGCAGTTTGGCCAGGCCTCAAGGGGGAAGTTTTTTCCCTTTTTACCCCTCCCGGTATGAATTTCCAAAAATACCATCTTAGGGGACGTCAACGTTGGAGAAGGAACCCAATTTAAGATCCCTTGTTCCAGCAGTTTGGCCAGGCCGTTAAGGGGGAGACTTTTCCTGTTTTTGACCCTACCTGTAGAAATTTCCAAAAATCTCATCTTAGCGGATGTCTACAATAGAGGAGGAACTTTAATACCAAATTTCAACTTCCTACCTCCAGCGGTTTGGGCAGGCCTTTAAGCGGCACTTTTCGCTTCATTAATCCCCATTTTTGCAATGTCCCTGTCCAAAACGCACCTTCTCGGTAAGTGAGCACATACTCCAAGTAACATATGTTTTACATTTCAGGTTTCTAGACAACTTTTACTATTTGTGCCCCTCTCGGTAGGAATTTCCGAAAATCCATCGACAGGGAATTCCAGCTTCCTAGTTCCAGCAGTTTGAGTAGGCTGAGAGGAACTTAAGTACCGAATTTCAGCTTCCTAGTTCCAGCAGTTTGGACAGGTCGTTAAGGGGCAACTTTCCCTTTTTGAGCCCCCATTTTATAACGACCCTGTCCAAAATTCAAAAAAGTATCTTTCTAATAAGTTAGCCCTTACTTCAGGGACCCACATTTTAAGCTTCAGGTTTCTAGCCGAAGGGGTTTTTACAGGCCCCCAAGGTGAGGCTTTTCTTCTTCCTGTTCTTGTGCCCCTCCCTTTAGGAATTTACAAAAATTCCATCTTCGCGGCTATCTGCGATGGATGAGGAACATTCATACCAAATTTCAACTGCATTGCCTAAGCGGTTTGGGCAGGCCGTTAGTGGGGACATTTTTCCCTTTCAACCACCATTTTTACTATGTTGCTGTTCCAAAATAGATAAATTACGTTGCCGGTGAGTTAGTCCTACTCCAAGGAATACATATTTAAAATTTTAGGTTGGCCAAAAGGGATTGGGCAAGCCGTCAGGAGGAGACTTTTACCTTATTTCCCCTCCCGATAGGAATTTAAAAAATTCCGTCTAAGCGGACGCCTACACAGAAGGAGGAACTCACATACCGAGTTTCCTTTTGGGATATCCTGCAGCGAATTCCAAAAATACAAACTTAGTCGATGTCTACTACAGTGGAGGAACCTTTATACCAAATTTCAACTTCTTACCTCCAGTGGTTGGGCAGGCACTTTTCCAATTTGTGAGACTGTTTATGGGGAGACTTTTCCCCTTTTTGCCCGTTCCGGTAGGAATTTCCAAAAATCCCGTCTTAGCGCACGTCTATGCCGAATATCAAGAAACCTTGTTTTAGTGGAGATATCCGTGGGGAGGAGGAAAAAAAGTAGTTTTTTTGAAATTATATATTATTTTAAATGGTACTTTTTGGAAAAACGAAATTTTTTTGGAAAAAGATACTTTGTTTTTACAAAGTACTTTATTTGTACTTTTTTTGGAAAAGGTATTTTTTTTTAAAAAGGTGTTTTTTTTTTGGAAAAATGTATGTTTTTTGGAAAAAGGTACTTTTTTTGGAAAAGGCACTTCTTTTGGAAAAGGAAAATTTTTTTAGAAAAAGGTACTTTTTTTTGGGAAAAGGTACTTTTTTTGAAAAAGGTATTTTTTTGAAAAAATGTATGTTTTTTCGGAAAAGGAACATTTTTTTAGAAAAAGGTACTTTTTTTGGGAAAAGGTACTTTTTTTTGGAAAAGGTACTTTTTTTGAAAAAGTTATTTTTTTGGAAAAATGTATGTTTTTTGGGAAAGGTACTTTTTTTTTGGAAAAGGTACATTTTTTTAGAAAAAGGTACATTTTTTGGAAAAAGGCACTTTTTTTAAAAAAGGTACTTTTTTGGAAAAACTTACTTTTTTTGGAAAAAGGCACTTTTTTTAAAAAAGGTACTTTTTTTGGAAAAACTTACTTTTTTTGGAAAAAGGAATTTTTTTGGAAAAAGGTACTTTTTGCGGGAAAAGGTACTTTTTTCGGGAAAAGGTACTTTTTTTTGGAAAAAGGTACTTTTTTTTGGAAAAAGTTACTTTTTTCGGGAAAAGGTACTTTTTTTGGGAAAAAGGTACTTTTTTTGGAAAAAGGTACTTTTTTTGGAAAAAGGTACTTTTTTGGAAAAGGGTACTTTTTTTGGAAAAATGTACTTTTTTTGGAAAAAGGTACTTTTTTTGGAAAAAGGTACTTTTTTTTGGAAAAAGGTACTTATTTTGGAAAAAGGAATTTTTTTTGGAAAAAGGTACTTTTTTTTGAAAAAGGTACTTTTTTTGGAAAAAGGTACTTTTTTGGAAAAAGGTACTTTTTTGGGAAAAAGGTACTTTTTTTGGGAAAAGGTACTTTTTTTAGGGAAAAGGTACTTTTTTGGAAAAAGGTACCTTTTTTGTCCCCTTTTTGCCCTCCCGATAAGAATTTCCAAAAATGCCGTCTCAACGGACGTCTACACCGGTCGAGGAACCTACATACCAAATTTCAACTTCATAGCTCCAGCAGTTTGAGCAGGCCGTCAAGGGGGAGACTTTTTCCCCTTTTTGCCCGTCCCTGTAAAAATTTCCAAAACTCCCGTCTTGGTGGATGGCTACGATAGTGGAGGAACCTTTATACCAAATTTCAACTTCCTACCTCCAGCGGTTTGGGCAGGCCGTCAAGGGGGGCCTTTTTCCCCTTTTTAACCCCCATTTTTACAACGTCCCTGTCCAAAATTCTAGAAAGTACTTTCCAGAAAAGTTAGCCCCTACTCCAAGCAACACATATCTTAAATTTCAGCTTTCAAGCCAAAGGGGTTTTGGCAGGCCGTCAAGGGGGACACTTTCCCCCTTTTTGCCCGTTCCGGTAGGAATTTCCAAAAATCCCGTCTTAGCGGACGTCTACCCCGAAAGTGGAACCTACATACCAAATTTCAACTTCCTAGCTTCAGCGGTTTGGGCTGGGCGATGTTGAGTCAGTCAGTCAGTCAGTCATTCAGTCAGTCAGTCACGTTATTCTTTTATATATAGAAGAATAAATGTTTTTATAAAATTATATTTTTTTTTTATAAATTGAATGTTTTTAATAAAATAATTTTATTTACATCTTTTTAATGCTCTACACCATGAATTTCAGTTTCGTCAATTGTATTTCAGAACTTATCAATTATTTTTCAGATTTATGAATTGTATTTCAGAACTAGTCAATTGAATTTCAGTTTTATCAATTGTATTTCAGAAATTATTAATTGTATTTCCGAAATTCACAACTGTGTTTCAGAAATTATCAAACTGTATTTCAGAAATTATCAATTGTATTTCAGAAATTATGAAATGTAATTTAGAAATTTTTATCTATTAACTATGATAAACAAGCAACAAGTTCTGAAATAGATTTGATTATTTCTGAAATACAATTAATAATTTCTGAAATACATTCCATAATTTCTGAAATACATTTAAAATTTCTGAAATACAATTAATAGCTTCTGAAATACAGTTAATATTGTAGTTGAGTTACCATATATGACCATATATTGTTTAAATGGCACCATATATGACAATATATTGTTTAAATAGCACCATAAATTAAATTTAAAAAAATAATATGGAGCTTTATAAGGTAATATATAACTTAGAGTGATCTATTTACCATTTTATCCGAAAATTGGAACGATAAAATTGTATCAGTTGTTTATCAGTTTTTATCTAATTGTATCAGTTTAGATCTTTTTATATCACATGTTATCAGTTTAGGTCCAAATAGATATATTTTTATACAAAATAATATAGTTCTATCCGAATTTTGACCTGATATCAGTTTAAAACTTTAAAACAATTTTAAAAGGTAAATGTCGTATATAATTATATTTTATTTATATAAAATTGAACCAATTACGACCAAACCTGACACCATTACATATAAACCGATAAAATTGTATCAGGTAAAAAATCGGACACAATTTTATCTGATTAACACAAAATTTAATCAGGTCAGATCTAAACTGATGCAATTAGATAAAAATTGATAAACAATTGATAAAACTATATCGGGCCATTCTTCGGATGAAACTGTATATTTATACAGATATAACTTAATCACATGACTATATGTAACTATTTTTACTCAGGTTGTTTAAATGATACGATATATCAAAGTATATGGTAATATAGTAGAATATATTATCATATCTGGAACTGTATTAAAAATGTTGTTCATAAGGTACAATATATGACCATTGTTGAAATGGCACCATATATCATATTGTATGGCAGGGCTGGCGAAACTATGACACGCGTGCCAGTAGTGGCACGCGAGCGGATTTTTGGTTGCACGCGACGCTTTTTGAATGTTGTAAAAAAAATTTAATTTTTGTTGGAAGACCAGCGAAATAATATGTTAAATATTTACGTAAATATTTTCGCTGCAATAATGCTTTAAACCGCAAATGCTAAAAATTTTCTTTTAAAATGATTAAGAAAGAGTCTTAAAACTATTTTTTGTTTACACAGTTATGGTTAATAACTCAAAAATTCATTCTTTCGAAAGTATTTCGGATCAAAAGTACCAAAACTTCTCTGCGATAGATTCATTAATAAATCAAAAAATTTATTAAAATTTCTTAGCCTTCTGCGAATAGATTGATAGTGTTTTAAATATTTCGATGGGAAAAGGCTCTAGAATTGGAGAAATTAAAAAGTGACAGAAAAGTTTTTTTTTGCTAAAATTACGAAAAATGGCTTCAAAAGGGCCCTGAAGAAAAAATGCTCGAATAGACTGAACCTGTTTGCTAAATCTTATTAAATAAAAACACCAAGAAAAAATCTGTTAAATTTACAAAATTTAAAATGTATTTTGGTTAATTGCAAATGACAATTTACCCTGCTAAAATAAAAAATATTGTTGAATAGTTATTTATTAGACCTTTCCAATTGTTAATAAAACTTCAGAAATTTGTGCTCTAGGTCAGTTATTTTATTATAAATAATATAAGGAGAATATAACTGCACTGTAACAGACGACGGGGCATACACAACTATAGCTAAAAGTTTGTGTAAACATTCACTGGAAGAATCCTGAGGATGATATCCAAAGAATTTCGAAATATTGATTTATAAGGAGAATATTTACAATAAAATTATTGACCTCGAGCTCAAATATCTGAAGTTTTATTAAAAGTTGTGGAATATTAGTAGATTTAAAACACCATAAAAAGTTTTATATTACGAAATTGTTTGTGTTATTTTATTTTGAATGTAATTAACAATTTAACCTTCTAATATCAATGTTTAAAAGATTTTTCCCGCTGTGTCTTTTACTAATATTCAGCAAATATATTCTGATAATGATTTTAATAGATATTGCTGTAGGTTTTCCCGCTATTTATAACTATTTCTATCAGTGTAATTATAAATAAAAGAAAAATAGAAAAAGTAGAATTTACATGACGATGTTTTTATTAGAATACCTGCAAGATTTACAAATGCGAAAAATTTCTTTCGATAACAATGCGGGGAAAAATGATAAGAGTTGTTAACGAAAATGTTTCCAATTTTAAAAGTTTTTAAAAAGAAAATATACTAAAGGTGGCACGCGAAAAATTTTTACAAACAAATTTGTCTGTTTTTGGCACGCATCAAAAAAAGTCTTGCCACCCCTGTTGTATGGTTTAAATGTCACCACATATGGTAATATATTGTTTAAATGATACCATATATCAATATACCAGCGGGCGCAGCCCGCTACGTTGTTAGCATGCGTTATAGTTTAAGGGGGGGGGGGCTGCGCCCCCCCCTTCCCCGACAATTTTTTTTAAATTCGCTTTTTATTTAAAGTACAGTTTTTATATAGTAAAAGCCTTTACCCAGTCACCACAAATAAAAAATTCTGCACAACAATGGGTTTAAAATAAATAAATATTTGATCACTTTTTCTCATGAAAGTGGATTGTTAGTAATGAATCCATAATAAATTGCAATATACGTGTGTATGTTAAGATAATTTGGTAAAGTGCGAACTTAGGTAGATAGACCCGTAAGTAGTTTTGTTAATTTGTGTTTTGAATGAAAATAAATAACGTAAAGCAGGGTTGTTAGCGTGCCTTAAAGTTTTTTTTTAATTCCAGTTTATGTAAAGGTAGACCTGGCAATTCAAGTAAATTCACAAATTCAGTTGGAAAATATACTGCGTCGGTTTCTTCCACCGGTGCTTCGTTATATGAAATTTAAATATCGGAATATATAAGTTCCATTCCTTTTCTAAGGTTTTTTCTCTTTTAGAAAATTTGTTTAACTTTTGGAGAGTATGTTTCAATGCTACATAAGTTTCATATTCCGTGGATAGTGTTTGAACAGGTAATTCCCTCTTCCAATCCATTTGCATTGTCTATAATTTCAATTCCACTCGTTCAACGTTTTTATCCATTTCATTCCACTTGTGTAGTGTTTCAATTCCACTCGTTTCCTATTTAGTTTCTTAATTTTAGTGTTTCATATACACTTGTTCTTTAAGTTTTAGGTTTCTAGCTAAAGACGCAGACGTTAAGGGGGGGGGGGCAATTTTCCCCTTTTGAACCACCATTTTTACCACGTTCGTGTCCAAAGTCCTAGAAATGCCTTGTCGATAAGTTAGCCCATACTCCAAGGAAAACATATTATATATTACAGGTTTCTAGCCCAAGGGTTCAGTTAGGCCATCAAGGGGGAGAATTATTCCGTTTTTACCCCTCCCGGTAGGAATTTCCAAAAATTCCGTCTTAGAGGACGTCTGCGTTGGAGGAGGAACCTACTACATACATAATTTTAGGTCTCTATATCCAGCAGTTTGGCCAGGCCGGCAAGAGGGAAGTTTTTTCCCTATTTACCCCTCCCGGTATGAATTTCCAAAAATACCATCTTAGGGGACGTCAACGTTGGAGAAGGAACCCAAATACCCAATTTAAACTCCCTTGTTCCAGCAGTTTGGCCAGGCCGTTAAGGGGGAGACTTTTCCTGTTTTTGACCCTACCTGTAGAAATTTCCAAAAATCTCATCTTAGCGGATGTCTACAATAGAGGAGGAACTTTAATACCAAATTTCAACTTCCTACCTCCAGGCGGTTTGGGCAGGCCTTTAAGCGGCACTTTTCGCTTCATTAATCCCCATTTTTGCAATGTCCCTGTCCAAAAAGCAACTTCCCGGTAAGTGAGCCCATACTCCAAGTAACATATGTTTTACATTTCATGGTTCTAGCCAACTTTTACTATTTGTGCCCCTCTCGGTAGGAATTTCCGAAAATCCATCGACAGAGAATTTCAGCTTCCTAGTTCCAGCAGTTTGAGCAGGCTGTCAAGGGGGACACTTTTTCTTTTTTTGTCCCTCCCGGTTGGAATTAGGATGGAAGAAGAACCTAAGTACCGAATTTCAGCTTCCTAGTTCCAGCAGTTTAGACAGGTCGTTAAGGGGCAACTTTCCCTTTTTGAGCCCCCATTTTATAACGACCCTGTCCAAAATTCAAAAAAGTATCTTTCTAATAAGTTAGCCCTTACTCCAGGGACCCATATTTTAAGCTTCAGGTTTCTAGCCGAAGGGGTTTTTACAGGCCCCCAAGGTGAGGCTTTTCTTCTTCCTGTTCTTGTGCCCCTCCCTTTAGGAATTTACAAAAATTCCATCTTC
Organism: Leucophora obtusa; assembly: GCA_949987735.1. Lineage (NCBI taxonomy): Eukaryota > Metazoa > Arthropoda > Insecta > Diptera > Anthomyiidae > Leucophora > Leucophora obtusa. The sequence goes on along the minus strand of OX465295.1, from coordinate 167,554,956 downwards.
GCGGCTATCTGCGATGGATGAGGAACATTCGTACCAAATTTCAACTGCATTGCCTAAGCGGTTTGGGCAGGTCGTTAGTGGGGACATTTTTCCCTTTCAACCACCATTTTTACTATGTTCCTGTTCCAAAATAGAAAAATTACGTTGCCGGTGAGTTAGTCCTACTCCAAGGAATACATATTTAAAATATTTAGGTTGGCCAAAAGGGATTGGGCAAGCCGTCAGGAGGAGACTTTTACCTTATTTCCCCCCCCCCCGATTGGAATTTCAAAAATTCCGTCTAAGCGGACGCCTACACAGAAGGAGGAACTCACATACCGAGTTTCCTTTTGGGATATCCTGTAGGGAATTCCAAAAATACAAACTTAGTCGATGTCTACTACAGTGGAGGAACCTTTATACCAAATTTCAACTTCTTACCTCCAGTGGTTTGGGCAGGCACTTTTCCAATTTGTGAGACTGTTTATGGGGAGACTTTTCCCCTTTTTGCCCGTTCCGGCAGGAATTTCCAAAAATCCCTTCTAAGCGCACGTCTATGCCGAATATCAAGAAACCTTGTTTTAGTGGAGATATCCGTGGGGGGAGGAAAAAAAGTAGTTTTTTTTGAAATTATATATTATTTTAAATGGTACTTTTTGGAAAAACGAAATTTTTTGGAAAAAGATACTTTGTTTTTACAAAGTACTTTATTTGTACTTTTTTTGGAAAAGGTATTTTTTTTTAAAAAGGTGTTTTTTTTGGAAAAATGTATGTTTTTTGGAAAAGGGTACTTTTTTTTGAAAAGGTACTTCTTTTGGAAAAGGAAAATTTTTTAGAAAAAGGTACTTTTTTTTGGGAAAAGGTACTTTTTTTGGAAAAGGTACTTTTTTTTGAAAAAGGTACTTTTTTTGGAAAAAGGTACTTTTTTTGAAAAAGTATTTTTTTTTGGAAAAAGGTCCTTTTTTTGGAAAAAGGTACTTTTTTTGGGAAAAGGTACTTTTTTTGGAAAAAGGTACTTTTTTTGTCCCCTTTTTGCCCCTCTCGATAAAAATTTCCAAAAATGCCGTCTCAACAGACGTCTACACCGGTCGAGGAACCTACATACCAAATTTCAACTTCATAGCTCCAGCAGTTTGAGCAGGCCGTCAAGGCGGAGACTTTTTCCCCTTTTCGCCCGTCCCTGTAAAAATTTCCAAAACTCCCGTCTTCGTGGATGTCTACGATAGTGGAGGAACCTTTATACCAAATTTCAACTTCCTACCTCCAGCGGTTTGGGCAGGCCGTCAAGGGGGGCCTTTTTCCCCTTTTTAACCCCCATTTTTACAACGTCCCTGTCCAAAATTCTAGAAAGTACTTTCCAGAAAAGTTAGCCCATACTCCAAGGAACGCATATCTTAAATTTCAGCTTTCTAGCCAAAGGGGTTTTGGCAGGCCGCCAAGGGGGAGACTTTTCCTCTTTTTGCCCGTTCCGGTAGGAATTTCCAAAAATCCCGTCTTAGCGGACGTCTACACCGAAAGAGGAGCCTACATACCAAATTTCAACTTCCTAGCTTCAGCGGTTTGGGCTGGGCGATGTTGAGTCAGTCAGTCAGTCAATCAGTCAGTCACGTTATTCTTTTATATATAGAGATATTGAACTATATACACTCCATTTCATAACTATAGCCGCACTATAAAACAGCTGATATGTGAGGACCTAAATAATTTAGACATATAAAAGATCTTATAACTAAAAGTTAAATCTAAAAGACATATATATATTTCCACAAAAAAAAATAAATTTTTTTAACTTAGATTAATTTAAATCGCCATTTTTATTTTTACTAGTGTTTCATAACTATAGCCGCACTTTCAGAAAAATGAATCTCGAAGTTAAAAGCATTTGAGTAGAAAATTAAATAAAATAATTTAATGTTAGGTAAAGTCGACCTGATTTTATTTAATACCAAAAATCCCATTTGGCATCCACCATTGTCGACTGTCCAACAATTTTGTTCATTCATTAGTCTTCAAACACGAGTTTCTGCTCTTTTATTATCAAAAACTGTTTAATACTACCGATTTTCTGGAAAACAATTACATAACAGAATTCCGTAGGTATTCTAAATTCGGCCCTTATCCCGAAAATATATGGGTCATTCCATAGATTTAGTATTTTCAGTTTGAAAGCTTCCCAAGTGAATTTTTAACGCCTGATGCGTTGCCAGGTTGAAAAATCAGTTTTTACCTTCATTTTTTTCTTCAAAACTGCATAAATTTCCCATCCAGGATTTAAGTCTACTTCAGTGATCTCATCCGTGTACCAGGTAACACCAACTCAACCATACCCTCACAACAAATAAGTAGTTCTTTCACAACGAAGTAAATAAAATTACAAATTGTGCAGTTTCCTCAATTCATCGCTTAAACGCTATTAAAATCGATTGAAATAATTAAAATCTGAAAAGTATAGATGATATTAATAACTATTGGATCTATCTGAAGAAGAAATTTTGGCATTTCTAAACATTGATTTCGGGGTTATTTGTTAGTGACCGGGGGAATATTTTATTTTAACAGGAAATCTTGCGCTGTTGTTTTGGTGTGTTACGGATGAGATCATTGGAGTATGCTTTAATCTTGGAAGAGAAATTTGTACATTTTTTTAAGAAATAATTTTCACAAAAACTGATTTTTCAACCTGGCAACGCATCAGGTCTTAAAAATCCACTTACTCAGGTATGCTTTCAAACTGAAAATACTAAAGCTATGGAATGACCCATATATTTTCGGGATAAGAGCCGTATTTAGAATACCTGCGGAATTTTGTTGTGTAATTGTTTTCCAGAAAATCGATAGTGTCAAACAGTTTTTGATCATAAAAGAGCAGAAACTCGTGTTTGAAGACTAATGAATGAACAAAATTGTTGGACAGTCGACAATGGTGGATGCCAAATGGGATTTTTGGTATTAAATAAAATCAGGTCGACTTTACCTAACATTAAATTATTTTATTTAATTTTCTACTCAAATGCTTTTAACTTCGAGATTCATTTTTCTGAAAGTGAGGCTATAGTTATGAAACACTAGTAAAAATAAAAATGGCGGCCCGAGTAAAAAAGTTTTGATATAATCATATATTATTTTATGTAATTGCATATAGTAACTTATAGTTACATATGGCCACATATGCTTTTAAATTCAAGCAGATATACTTTTATATAGTCATATGTTAGATATTTTTCCTCAAAGGTTTTAATATGGAGACATATGTGATTTTATATTATTACATATTGGCCTACATATATATGTATGTGCTATATATAAGTACATAAAGTAACATATAAAAGATATAATTAAATGTACGTTTATATATAATTTAGTATGACACTATACATAATAATATAAAACTATGTGAATCCATATAAGAAATATTTTATAATTTGTGTTAGTTATGATTATACATATATTGACGAATATGAACCCATATATAACTTATAACGTTCTTTTTAAAATCATCTATAATTAAATATCATCCCACATAGGCAATTTTTTCAAAGTGATTTTATATCAATATATATAAGGTCCATATAAAACCGTATTGTATTATATTTCGTTCCATGTTATCAATGATTTTGAACTAGTTTTAGATTTAGTAATTACTAGGGATTGGCGCGTGACACGAAATGTTCGTGAATCACGTTATTCACACGTGATCGTGAGTAATAATTACTATACTTAAGTGATTCGTGCGTGAGCGTGAGTAAGAATAACCCGTGCATGATTCTTGTGTGAGTTTATTTTTTGCATCATATGTTTTTAGTAATTTTTACTGTTTTGCGTGAGAATTTTCTGATTGTTAGTTTTTAATATACTCATGTGTGCTGAGTAAGAAACGAAATGCTCGTGCGTGAGTAATTTGTTTTTTTTTGTTTTTTTTTTTTTTGAGCATGAGTCAAAAATGGCTTACGCACCGCACCCATAACATTAACAACACTGAAGCTTTAATACGAAATTCTCTATACTATAACGTACACTTGACTGATTTCTTATATCTTGGTTGTATATCATAATCGTATTAACTTTAAAATTTCAGTGTTGTTAACTTTATTTTAAATTACTAAATTAAAAAAAAAAATTTTTTGATGTTTATTGCACTGTCATGATATCCAGATTTATTAGTAATGGAAGATTTATCGAAATTATAAGATCTCCAGCAGGCCTGGGGTTAATCATTACATTTTGTAATTAATTACACATGCAATTACACAATTACATGTAATTGTAATTGAAAAAAAAACTCATTTATAATTAAATATTATTTGTAATTGCAATCCAAAAAAGAACAATTACAATTACAAGTAATTGAAAATTTTTTTTTATTTAAAAAAATAATTTTTGTATGTATATTGTTAGATATGGTCCTATATAATATGATAAAAAGTATAAGGTTAATATTTAGATATAATTGTATCAAACTATGTCCACTTTTATAACATTTTATATAATTTTATACAAAAAGATATAATTTGATGTAATTGGATGACGACAAAATTCGGATACAATTGTATCGAATTGCATAAAATTGTATCAAATTGTACCAAATTGTATACAATTGTATACAATTCGATACAATATGATACAATAAGACGTTCTCATTTTTCGGATATAATTATAACTAATTACATAGAAGATAATATATAAATAAATATAACTTCATATGGCTCCATATCATTTTTTTTACTTGGGGGTTTAAATTAATCTACGTTAAAATATTTTTTTTTTTTTTTGTGGAAATATATGTCGTTTAAATGTAACTTTTAGTTATAAGATCTTTTATATGTCTAAATTATTTAGAACCTCACATACAAGCTGTTTTATAGTGCGGCTATAATTATGAAACGGAGTGTATAGTAGAATATATATTTATATCTGGAACTGTATTAAAAATGTTGTTCATGAGGTCCCATATATGAGCATATATTGTTGAAATGGCACCATATATGATAATATATGGTTTAAATGGCGCAATATGTAGTAATATATTGCTTTAGTAACACCATATATAAATATATATGGCACTATATAGTATCATATACTATCATATCTAGAACTGTATTAAAAATTTTGATCATGAGGTACCATATATGGCCATAATTTTTTTAAATGACACCATATATAATATATGGTTTGAATGGCACCATATATGCTAATATATTGCTTAAATAACACCATATATAAATATATATGGCACTATATTTAGTAGCATATATTATCATATCTGCAACTGTATTAAAGATTTTGTTCATGAGGAAAAATTTTCCTACTAAAAAAAATTATATGACTTTTGATATTACATATAATTATATCCGAAAAATGAGAACATATGTAGCAAATATAATATAATCATATCCAACTAGATGTAATGGTATATAATTCGATACAATTTTACATAATTATATGAGGCATATGTAATTATATATAGGTCTATATATAATTGGATATTGTAATATGTTTCACTATATATTGTGCAATATATAACAAGATATAGTTATATATTTAGGGTATAATTTTGTAAAATTTTATATAACTATATCTTGGTATATATGTTCCAATATATAATTATACAAAACTTTATATGATAATATAAGACTATATCAAAACTTTTTTACTTGGATTTGAAAAAAGAAATCATATATAATTATATATGGATATACATAACGACATGTCTAATTATATATTGTAATATATGCCACATATGATTATATATAATTTTTTACTCGGGTATCTCCTGTATTTAGAAAACGCAAAAAAGATGTTTTTTATATTAATTTTTGCTGTGGAATCGAATGGTGAAGTCAGATTTCCCAGAAATGCAGCCGTTTTTGCTATGCAGACTTGCGGACTTGCGCCAGTGGAAGGAGTTGAAATAAAAAAATAAAAAAACGACATTCTTTTTTTATTTGATGCAAAAACTAAAAAAAAAATTATGGTATCTCAAAATCAAAGAAATATTATATATTTCTGACGAACTCTAATACATACTTATGTATATAGGTACACCTCTCAATGGTTAAACCGGTTTTATTCTAGCGCGATTTACAAATATATACTTTCTGCTTCACAAAGCGGATTTTTCTTCGTATAACGACGATTTTCTGGCAGATGGCGTTAAAATCCATAGTTTTGCAATAAATTCAGCAAAGTCTGTAACGCAGTGTTTCACTAGGAGGTGCTTTTGTGTATAATTTCACCTTGTTAAGAAAAATATTTCACTATTTTTTTTTTTAAATCTTTACATTTATATAAATTAAATTTTTTTTTGTCTCAATTTGAAGTTTTGTTTCTAGTTTACCCAAATTATATTTTTGTGTTATAATTTTAGTCAGTGAAAGGATTTAAATTATGTAAATTACATTTAGTATTGGCCCAGTATAAAACTTTTATAAAACAATGTTAAGTAATAATCTTTATAAGAAAAATGAAGAAGGTTGTTGCGTAACTAACACAAGTTATTTTTAACAAAAAAAAAAAAATAAATAAAAAAAAAGATAAAACTTTTAATAAAGAATTATTATAACATTCTAATGTTTATTTTCAAAGTTTAAGACTACAAAATATGTTTGCTCAAGTATAAACATAGTTTTGGCTTAAAAGTTTTAGAATGAAAATGAATATATTTCGTAGTTGCTGAGAATTATGTAGCTAGGAGTTATGGTAGTTTTTTCTGTTAAAAACAAAAATATTTAACTGCACATAAAGATTCTACTATAGAACAATGGGCTAATATATTTGGATATTAAGTATTAAATAAATACCAAGGTGGGTTACTGTTATTGTTATAATACCCTTATCGCTAAAATACCGATTCATATTGAATACCATTACCGTCATCAATACCTCTAAAAAAGTTTTCAAATACCGTTATCGGTACCGATACCGTTACTTTGTCACTTTTAAAATGTCACTTTTTTAATCTTTCTTAATAACAAATGTATGGATAATAATTTTGCTTATTAAAACTACCAACACTTAAGGAGGGTAAAAATTCGAAGAAATAAAATTTCCACATATTTTTTTAACCCTCGAAGTGGCACATATTTTGAGCCCTTAGTTCTGGCACATGGTGTCTGGCCAGACCCCTATACATTTACATGCATTTGTATGGAAATAAGGGCTGTTTGCCGTTAAAGTTTTTACTAAGATAGGAAAATATTTGTTATATTTTGTGTTTCCATTTCTTTTTACTATGTTATTAGCTACCTGAGGAAGAAAAAATAGACCTGAAAAAATCTTTGGAATGAAAAGGGCAAAAATTTTTTTGTTCTATATATATTTCTCTTTATTATGGGTAAAGTAATAAATGTTTATGACAAAATAGAAAATTATTATGAAGAATACATTGATTTTTTTATTCAGAATTTTGCGGAAGGCAACAAAAACATAAATAATCTACTTTTGAATGTTGCTGACAAACAGGATTGTTGCATTTGCAGCAAAAAAAGCGTGTCTTACGGCGTATTTTGTCACCTTGCTGCAGGCAAATTCTGCAATCTTTTTTGGCAGCTAATGTGTCTGGACCACTGCGTGAAGCCACATTAAGGTTTGCTATATTGAGAGGTCTCCCAAAGAACGCTTCAAATGCTATACGAGTTGTTGGTTGAGCACAATGTGCGGATTATTGATGCGATTTTCAACGTTGGCCAGTACCAATTGCTTTGCAAGTTTATATAAAAATATGCGTCTTCTTTCTTTTCTTGTATTTTCATCATTTAGCTTACATATAATGTAACTTGCCAATGCCATCACATCAATCATGTTGCAGAAAAACGCGTATGTCCAGCGTCTGGTTGACCGTTTTTTTGTGTAATGAGTTAGCATTTGATCCATCGTATCGACTCCGGCTTTAGTTGAATTATAAAATAAAATTGCTTCCGGTTTCATGGCTACGCCTTCAACATTTTTCGTGTAATGCACGGTTGAAATTAAATTGACTGCCTTATTTTTTTTGGGCACGTAGCTGCAAAGTGCAACAAGATTTTCATGAAAACCAAACACACTTGAAAGAATTGGTCGTCTGGTGCTCCTCATAACTTCCTTAGGAAGACATCTTTTGTTTGCTCGAATGGTGCCAACAAATGCCAGTCCCATAGCAGCAAGTCGTTTAGCGCCGTTCAATGAGGTGAAAAAATTATCAGAAATAATTGTTCTGCCGCTGTTTGCGTAACAATTTGCGAAATACATTAGAACGTTTTCACCTTGATTTATATCCCGATTGTCTCCTTCCTTTCCAGTGTATAGTTTTCCTTTCAATGGAAATTTAGTCTTAGCATCGCATGCCCACCAAACTTTGATCCCATACCTTGCAGGTTTTGATGGGATATATTGGGTGAACTTTGTGCGCCCACGATACGGAAACAACTGCTCATCGATGGTGATATTTTCATAAGGTTCATAATAATTTTTCAGATTTTCATTGAGAAAATTCCAAAGGTCCCGGATAGAAGCTGCTTTATCTGTTTGCTTTCGGAATGCCCGCGTACGACTATTATCGAAACGAATATATCTGGACAGAGTAATGAATCGTTTGTGCGACATAGCCGCACGGAATATGGGCAGCGAATCAGAACGCAACAATATACTGCAGTCTTGCATATTATTATGGCTGAGACCAGAAGCCAACAAAATCCCAATGAATGCATCTAGCTCAGAGCTTGTCAAATCAATCCATTTTCTTTGGGTAGACTCTGGATGTTCTTCATTCCATTTTCTAATTGATTCTCGCCCATGCCGATTTGTTTCACTAATGATGACGAACGTAATATTGGTTGAGAAAAATAGCTTGAATACCTCAACTGGATTGGTGAGCCTTGTTTTTGTTCCAGATTGAAAACGCATGATATTATGCTGGCGCAAACGAGATGCAGGGGGTTCAGTTTCTTTCCATTTAGTACCGTCTTTACCATAAAAACAGCCTGAGTCGACTTCATTTGCTGCTTCAGCATCATTTCCACTTTCTTCTTCTTCATCTACGTCTTCATCACTATCATAAAGTTCGTTAGGTTCAATTTCCAAATCATTTTCTATGTCTGATGCATCATCTTCTGGCACATAATCAGCAGTGTCGTCACCATCGTTTTCAAAAACATCATCATTTTCATCAGCTTCTACCTGACTTTGAAAATCACGCACTAATGCCTCTGACAATTGGGGTTGCAAATTCGCGCTACGCAAGCGTGTATTATAAATAAATTCCAGTTCATCAGCCATAATATACTAACAACGCAACAAATCTACCTGCGTAAAATTATTCACAAGTTCAAAATTACCGCACAAAAACTAGATTACTTCTTCACTGTTCAACGTTCAATGAATAACTAACTCACAAACAAAATCAGAAGAAAGAAAGAAGCATAAAAGAATAAAGTAAATACAAATTTCCAACTCGTGCCATGTGCTTTGCCTATGCGTTCATACAAAATGCATAGGGGTCTGGCCAGACACCATGTACCAAAATTCAATTATTAATTTATACATCGAAAGCCAACAATAATTTGGGAGATTACCTGAAATTACAGCCATGTACCTAAAATAGAAGTATGCTAAATTGAAGCATGAAAATGAAATATGTCTGGCCAGAACCATGTGCCACTTCGAGGGTTAAAATATGTTTTAGTTTAAGTGTAGGCCCAGAATCAGGGCGCAGTGATTTTTTAAATACATTTTCACATTTAAAAATCGCTGAGCGTAGCTGTTGTGAGATAGAATCTATGTCAGTGTTGCCAACTTTTGAAGGCAGGAAAGCACCGTGAGCATGAAAACGGGTAAAAAGGGTAAAAATTTACCGAAAATGGGGTAAAAAAGCACGATATCAATTTTTTGAAAAATGTAAATCAAGATTTTAAAAACAAATTTTAACTTTGAAAAATCGTGTAAAAAAAGGTTAAAAAAATAACCAAAAAGGGGTGAAAAGGCACCAAACTAATATTTCAAAATTTTTAAGTTTAAATGCAGAGCTTTGAAAAATTAATTCCTTTTTGAATGAATTCACTACCAATCGAATTCAATTTTCTCTTCAATTGAATGAATTCCTTTTCTTAAGTAATTCACTGAATTTGTTCAACTGAATGCGTTCATAAAACAACAAATTCAAAGAATTAATTCAATTGCAATAGTTCTTTTTATTAAATCAAATGAATTAATTCACCGGTGAACGCGTTCAATTTTAAAAATCGAACGGAAAAAAGTGAATTAATTCCTTACTGCATTAATTCACTACTGAGTTCGTTCAATTTCATTTTCGTTCAGTGAATTAAAAAAATATAAAATTACGTTCAGTGAATTAAAAAAAAATAATAAATTCACTGAATTGAAAAAAAAATAAAATAAGTTCACTGAATTAAAAAAAAATAAAATAAGTTCACTGAATTGAAAAAAAATAAAATAAGTTTAATGAATTCAAAGCCTGTTTTCTGCCGATCAGTAGAAGAAAACAATAATGTACAAATAAAATTTTTAAATAAGCAATTTTACAGCGTGTGCTAGTAAAAAGGAACAAATTAGAAACCGGATGCTGTTTATCAACCTACATGATTAAAAAATAAAGCCTTTTACTATTAAAAATAAAAACTTTACAGATATAGATAAATTTGGAAAAAATATAACTATATAATAACAATATAATTAGTTTGAAAAATTAATAGTTATATATTTTTTTCCAAATTTATCTATATCTGTAAAGTTTTTATTTTTAATAGTAAAAGGCTTTATTTTTGAATCACGTAGATTGATAAACAGCATCCGGTTTCTAATTTGTTTATTTTTACTAGCACAAGCTGTAAAATTGCTTATTTAAAATTTTTATTTGTACATTATTGTTTTCTTCTACTGAACGGCAGAAAACAGGCTTTGAATTCAGTGAACTTATTTTTTTTCAATTCAGTGAACTTATTTTATTTTTTTTCAATTCAGTGAACTTATTATTTTTTTTTTTAATTCACTGAACGTAATTTTATTTTTTTTTAATTCACTGAATGTAATTTTATTTTTTTTAATTCACTGAACGAAAATGAAATTGAACGAATTCAGTAGTGAATTAATTCAGTAAGGAATTAATTCACTTTTTTTCCGTTCGATTTATAAAATTGAAAATGTTCACCAGTGAATTAATTCATTTGATTTAATAAAAAGAACTATTGCAATTGAATTAATTCGTAACAAAATAAATCGAACGAAAGCAAATATGAATTAATTTCATTCAATATATGGTGCTTAGTGAATTAATTCATCGAATTTTTAATTCAGAATTGAAAAATTGAATTAAGGAATTAATTCTTCAAAGCTCTGTTTAAATGTAACGAAGTTACTATTTAAAATTGTACTTCAAACATTGTGCAATAATGAATTTCTTGTATAGTTCGTTTTATTTTTCAAATTTGGACAGAAAATTCAAGAAAAATTTAAAAAAACGAGAACAAATACCAAACATTTAAACTGTACAAAAAGCACTAAAAGCACAGCTTGAAATACGAAAAAGCACCGTAAATACCTGCTTTTTTTAAACGGATATTTGTAAAAAATCACCGGGTACGGGAAGGAAAAAAGCACCAAAAAATACCCGAAAAGCACTGAAATGGCAACGCTGATCTATGTTATTTTAATGGCGGTTTTTGTTATTCTCCCATTTTTTCTTTCTCATACTCTCACCAATGTTGTCAACTCTATTGTTAATTTTGCTGGTGTTCACTACATTTTGTAACAGAGATGATAAATGGGATTTTCAAAATAGTACCAACCTGCTTTAAAAATAGTACTTTTTCGAGCCGCATAGTACTTTTTAAAATTTTTTATTATAAATTAACAAAAAAAAACGTACATACATATGGGTAAAATCAAAAAATGTGATAAATTTTTGGGCCAAATTTGTGAGAAGCAAAAAGTGTTAATATTTCGGTTTTTTCTTAATGGAATCAGTAAGTTTAGTCATTATAAACCTAATTGCAAAAAATTTCTTCTACAAGTTGTCGCAATAACTTTTTTTGCACAATTTTAATTTTTTTTGTTGTAACGGAGTTTACATTTCTGCAAGCAAAAGCTTTAACAAAAAAAATTGCGTACGAATTTTCTTCAATTTATTAGTTTTTCGTATTTGGGTCTTGAACTTGCTTTCCAATGATATATAATTTGTGTTTATCAAATTGGCGGTCTCGCGAATAAAAATACAATTCATTCCGCGAAAAAAAATGTTATTATTTTTTTTTTTTAATTTTGTATTTTTGGTCCTTTTAAATGCTTTTCAAAAATATAAAATTTTTTAAAATCCAAACAGCGGTTGCGCAGTTACAAAATAATATATTAAAAACATAAAATTTCTTATTATTCTTTTTATTCAGTCTATGGAACATCATTTCCTCACAGACTATGATTAAACTATAAAATAATTATAAATAGTAATTAATATTGTACATGTTTTAAGATATAGGCTTTTGAAAGTACAAGAACGGACGCACTTTTACATTAGTAGGCCACAAGGAAGGCTCAAATAGATTATCATATAATTCAGCGGAGATCCCAATTTTAAAAGAAACACTCCTCAATGTGTTCGGCTCAGTTTCCTTTCTAACCAGTTTAAAACATTTTAGATGGGTTTTGCCAATATTAGCACCTTTAGCAACATAATTCAGGATTTGTTCTGCTGTTACGCTGGGCTTAAATGAGGAAATATGCGCCCATTTTTTATTAGCGATAACTTCTAAGTCCTTCGAATTATTTTTTCCAAACACCACAGGCTTACGTTTCTTTTTTTTGTAGTTAACATTAGTCCCTCCAGTATTGTTAACTGGGATATTACTTTCTGCTTGAGAGTATGCAGTTGAAGCTGAGCTAACAGTATTGTCAGAGTTTTGAGAACAACAGATGCTAGCTCTCCGTACACGCACATTAGAATTTAATACATCATTTGGCTCAATAGCAGCAATAACATCATTTGGTTTAATAGTAGCAATAACATTATTTGGTTTAATAGTATGTAGCAATAACATCATTAGGAATATCATCATCATCATGTAGAGAAAGACTAAAGGCTCCATTAGTCTTTGCGTTCCGTGACGGTTCTGTAATGTGCCGTGCCGGATGGCTCTTTTGTGTAGTTAGTCTTTTTCGTAACAACGTATCAGCTGTTTAATGTTGTTTTTCTTAGCAGAGATCTGCGCCAACCAGATTAATCGGTTGCGGTGGCTAAATAAAAAAATTGCAACGGCGGCTTAAAGATGGCTGTGAGCCAAAAGCTGATCGGCTAGCCAACTTTAAGTTGACACATACAAAACATCGGCTTAACGGTAAAAAAAGAAAATTTAAAAAAATATATACTGTTTTTAGACTTTTATCGTGTAAAAAAAATTTTCGACGGCGGCGGCTACAAAAATTAGATGGCGGCTCGGCTTAGCCGGTATAAGCCATTCGTCGCAGATCTCAAAACAGCAGCTGTCAACTCACTGTCACTTAACGGATAACAAAAATTCTGTTTTCAACAGGTTCATCCGGCACGGCACGTTACATTACAGACAAACTAACGACTCAAATGGTTTTTCATAGAACAAACACAAATCAGCTTATTCGTCACGGCACGTTACGTACAAACTAATTATACCTTAATGCTAGCTCTTCGTATTCGCTTATTCGAATTTAAAACATTATTACTTGGTTCAGTATTATCAACAACATCATTACGAAAAGCAGAACTTGAAGAAAAGGAATCACTCAGAGTTGAACGACCTTTTTATTGTAAATCATAATTTTTGAATTTAAGCTTGACTCAGCATGTATTTTTTTATTTTTAAAAGAAGCACTCTCAACTGCATTGTTTTTGTATATACAGGCATTGAATAACGTTTTTAATTCTCTTACTTCATTTGACAAACTTGTTATCATAGCAATTAAATTATTAGATCCTTTAGCGCATTTATTGCAGTTATAAACAATATTATTTGATGAAATTAAAACATTAACCCTTTATGGAATAGATCACTGCATATTATGCATCTAATAAATATACTACCAACAGCTCTAAAGCAACTAACACAAGCAGTATTAGACTGCATTAGGAAGAAAAAATAAAAATGAACTTGTTTAAGCGACAATCACTACTGAACTGTAGTGATTTCGCGACCAAAAAATTCTTAAATTGTGTGAAATAAATTTAATTTGTCAAACTAATGTCAGTAATGACTCGAAATATCGATTTAAAACCAATGAAATGCAAAATCAATCGTTTCTCGCTCCAGCAGCTTAGGGTAAAAAACTGATAACTTTTTTTGATTTGACGCAAAATTATTAGTTGTATCGTCTTTTGACGCATAAATATTAGTTGAATCACCTCTGTTTATGGTTATTTTAAAATATTTTAAACATTTATCTACATTTATTTTAATGAAACCTGATGCAAACAATTGTGGTTACGGAGTTTACAGTTACGGAGTTTACATTTGGTTACTTTTTTCGTTTTCTTTCAGAAACGCTTTGTCAGAATTTTTTTTCCGAAACAAAATCGCATGATGCCTATAAGGTGAATCCAAATATGACATTGTTTTTCTTGCTCGTTAAATAGTTTGGTGTAAAAATTAGGAACGGGGTTTATAACATTTTTTAAAATCTTATTAAAGACGTCCTTTTCATCTCGAGAATGTTACATGCTGCAGAAAAGCTTCAAGTCTGTTATACTGGATGATTATTTACAGTCCAACGATCATTTGAGTATAAATAACATTATACTTTTCGCAATATAAATAATAGATAACTCCAAAATTCTGATATATGAATTTTTATCAAAAATTATGACGAAAAATCGTTACAGAGTTGAAGTCGTGATAGCTAAGATATACGAAAAAGTTTGTAAAATGTATTAATTTTTATTAAAAACGGCACTTTTCCTCTTCATAAAAATTCTTACAGTTAGTGTTTAGCTTTATTGGTTATTAAAATATAAGCTATTAAAGTTAAAAAACCTTATGAGTTACTTGTTACGGAGTTTACATTTGGCCTATAAAATTGGTCACAAATTTTATGTACTAACCAAAAATTGGTCAGATTGTTATAAATTTTGTAAAACAGGTGACAATGCGCTGATATATATCGAAATATGTAACTCAAATGTAATCCATGCATTAGAAATTAGGTGGTTACACGGTTTTTATCACATTTTTTGATATCACCCATATATGAAAGTTCTTTTGTACATTAAAACAAGGTTCAAAATATAATATAGATCCACTCCACTCTGTATAGTGTATTTTGTTCCTACTTCTTCGCAATTACCTTTTTTATATTATTCTATCGCTTTTGTTCTTGCATCCAATTTTCAGCGTTGATTATTATTTTAGCGTTCCAGTCTCATCTTTAATATTTAAAAAACGGGGTCAAAAATCATAAAAATTTTAATCTTTTTTTTAAATTTATTTCTTATAATTAAAAAAAAACTATATGTGACAGCGCATAGAGAAAGGGACCTAAGGGTAAAAAAATCAATTTTTTTTTTTTGTGGACAACATCTGAGCATCGATTGAGACCGATCCTATGCTCTCCTGACCTTAGGTCCCTTTCTATCCTTAGGTCCCTTTCTATCCTTAGGTCCCTTTCTATTTTGCGCGTCACATATATGGATTGGGTATTAAAACAAACAACATGTCCAATTTAAAAATTAAGTTACCCCAAAATTTAAATTAACTAAAATCAATTGGGAAAACTAAGTGAAATCAAATAAAACTTAACAAAAAACAAAAACTTAAAGATTTTCTCTTAAATTCAAATAAATGTTTAATATTTTTTGCAAATTTTTTTTCTTCTTGGCATTACATTTCTTATGATTTTTCACTTAAAATAGTATCAAATGATGCTAAGGAGTACCATAGTACTTTTGAGGTTCTAATTGTACCACAAAAAGTACTATAGTACCAACTTTATCATCCCTGTTTTGTAATATCAAAGAGTGCAGCTAACAAAAACAATCAATGGCTCTTCTGACTCTTTTTCTATTTTTTGCAAAAAAAAAACTATAACATTTTTAAATTATTAAAATTTTTTTTCTTTATTCAATTGAGATATTGAATATTATTAGTAGCTCGTTAGTTCATCTTATTGTATATTATGTTTGCAGTAAACTAAGAGATATTTTTTCATCAATTTATGTTTTTGTTTTTGATAGAAAATTAAAACAGAAAAAGGTTTTATTTTCATCATGAGGGGTATTTATAATTAAATATTTCTTTCTTTTTATTTTTTGTACGTTTAAATTTTTATTTTAATATATTTGCGATAATTATATTTGATAAAAACCAAAAAAATAAAAAGTTTCCGGTCCTTGAACAAATTTTGTATATCAAAGTATTAACTTATTATAAGAGTATTTAATTAATATTTGTTAATAAAAATAAATGAAGATATCGCAGTTATTGTTTTTCAATGAAAGACTCGTATTAGATGTAAAATGTGACTTATAATATATTTAGTTATTAAATAAACGCCAAACACTACACCTTTTGCAACTGTAATTCAGAAAATATCAATTGAAATTCAGAATTTCCATTTAAAATTCAGAAAATATCAATTCAACTTCAGAATTTCCATTTGAAATTCAGAAAAGATCATTTGAAATTCAGAAAATATCATTTGAAATTCAGAAAATATCAATTGAAATTCAGAAAATATCATTTCTGAATCAACCACGAATACGACTTATCTATAATAAATTTACCTTAACAATTATTTTACCTAAGCAACAAATATTTTGTTTTATTTTATATAAAAGAAATTTAATTCTAACCTTTAAGGCACGCTGACAACGTAGCGGGCTGCGTCCGCTAGTTTAGTTATAAAGCAATTATTAATACATGCCAAACAGTAGGCATATTTATTTTATGTTCCGAGTTTCTCTATATTTTAATGGAAAGACCTAAAAAGTATAATTAATATACCTTTATACATCTTTTGCAATTGTAATTCAGAAAATATCAATTGAAATTCAGAAAATATCAATTGAAATTCAGAATTTCCATTTGAAATTCAGAAAACATCAATTGAAATTCAGAATTTCCATTTGAAATTCAGAAAACATCAATTGAAATTCAGATTTTCCATTTGAAATTCAGAAAATATCAATTGAAATTCAGAAAATATCATTTGAAATTCAGAAAATATCAATTGAAATTCAGAAAATGTCATTTGAAATTCCGAAAATATCATTTGAAATTCAGAAAATATCAATTATTATTCAGAAAACATCAATTGAAATTCAGAGAATATCAATTGAAATTCAGAAAATATCAATTGAAATTCAGAAATCGTCATTTGAAATTCAGAAAATATCAATTGAAATTCAGAAACCGTCATTTGAAATTCAGAAAACATCAACTGAAATTCAGAAAATATCATTTGAAATTCAGAAAATGTCATTGTCGATTTTCTTCAAATTTGCTTTTTTTAAATACAGTTTTTTATAATAAAAACCTTCACTCACCCAGCCACCAGAAATAAATAATTCTGACACAACAATAATTCTTGACAATATACGTGTGTATGTCAAGATAATTTGGTAAAGTGCGCACATAGGTAGATGGACCCGTAAATAGTTTTGTTCATTTGTGTTTTGAATGAAAATAAAAAAACATTTAAAGCAGGGTTAGTAAGCGATTTATAATATTATTGTTAGCGTGCCTTAAAGTTTAGAATTAAATTTCTTTTAAATAAAATAAAACACAATATTTGTTATTAAGAAAAAATAATTGTTAAGGTAAATTTATTGTAATGTTTAAGTACAAACACTATTTTTTGCCTCTTCATTTTTATATAAATCATTTAGTATACCAACACGTGAGCATGTAACAAATAATTGTCTGTTGTTCAAGCCATCGGCGTAGATAGGTCGTATTCGTGGTTGGGTGGGTAAATTAGCTTTGTTTATTTAAAGTACAGTTTTTATAATAAAAGCCTTCACCCAGCCACCACAAATAAATAATTCTGACACAATAATGGGTTTAAAATAAATAAATATTTGATCACTTTTTCTCATGAAAGTGGATTGTTATTAATGAATCCATTACAAATTGCAATATACGTGTGTATGTCAAGATAATTTGGTAAAGTGCGAACTTAGGTAGATAGACCCGTAAGTAGTTTTATTCATTTGTGTTTAGAATGAAAATAAATAACGTAAAGCAGGGTTGGCAAGCGATTTATAATATTAAAGATAGCGGGCAAAGTTTTTTTTTAATTCCAGTTTATGTAATTCCAGTTATTTAGACCTGGCAATTCAAGTAAATTCACAAATTCAGTTGGAAAATTTACTGCGTCGGTTTCTTCCACCGGTGCTTCGTTACCTGCAGTTTAAATATCAGAATATATAAGTTCCATTCCTTTTCATAGGTTTTTTCTCTTTTAGAAAATTTGTTAAACTTTTTGAAGAGTATGTTTCAATGCTACATAAGTTTCATATTCCGTGGATAGTGTTTGAATAGGTAATTAATAAGGTAATTGATAATTCCTGGTAGGAATTTCCAAAAATTCCGAGAACGTCTGCGTTGGAGGAGGAACCTACTACATACATAATTTTAGATCTCTATATCCAGCAGTTTGCCCAACTCGGCAAGGGGGGAAGTTTTTTCACTTTTTACCCCTCCCGGTATGAGTTTCCAAAAATACCGTCTTAGGGGACGTCTACGTTGGAGAAGGAACCCAAATACCGAATTTAAGCTCCCTAGTTGCAGCAGTTTGGACAGGTCGTTAAGGGGCCACTTTCCCATTTTGAGCCCCTATTTTATAACGACCCTGTCCAAAATTCAAACTACTATCTTTCTAATAAGTTAGCCCTTACTCCAGGGACCCACATTTCAAATTCCAGGTTTCTAGCCGAAGGAGTTTTTACAGGCCACCAAGGGGAGGCTTTCTTCTTTTTGCCCCTCCCTTTAGGAATTTACAAAAATTCGATCTTCGCGGCTGTCTGCGATGGATGAGGAACATTCATACCAAATTTCAACTTCATTGCCTCAGCGGTTTGGGCAGGCCGTTATTGGGGACATTTTTCCCTTTCAACGCACATTTTTACCATGTTTCTGTTCCAAAATAGAAAAAGTACGTTGCCGGTGAGTTAGTCCTACTCCAAGGAATACATATTTAAAATTTTAGGTTGGCCAGAAGGGATTGGGCAGGCCGTCAAGGAGAATACTTTTCCCCTAATCTCCCTCCCGATAGGAATTTCAAAAATTCCGTCTAAGCGGACGCCTACACAGAAGTAGGAACTCACATACCGAATTTCGGCAATATAGTTTCAGCAGTTTGGGCAGGCCGTCAAGGGGGAAACATCCCCCTTTTGGGATATCCTGTAGGGAATTCCAAAAATATAAACTTAGTCGATGTCTACTACAGTGTAGGAACCTTTATGCCAAATTTCAACTTCTTCTCTCCAGTGGTTTGGGCAGGCAGTTAAGGGGGACACTTTTCCAATTTGTGAGACGGTCTATGGGGTCGTCTATGCCGAATATATATGGAAATTCCGGTAGAAATTTCCAAAAATCCCGTCTTAGCGGACGTCTATGCCGAATATCAAGAAACCTTGCTTTAGTGGAGATATCCGTGGGGGGAGGAAAAAAAGTACTTTTTGTGAAATTATATTTTTTTAAATGGAATTTTTTGGAAAAAGCTAAATTTTTTGGAAAAAGATACTTTATTTTTACAAAGAACTTTATTGGAAGAAGGTACTTTTTTTGAAAAAGTTATTTTTATGAAAAATTTATTTTTTTTGAAAAAGGTCCTTTTTTTTGGGAAAGGGTTCTTTTTTGGAAAAAGGTCCTTTTTTAGAAAAGGTATTTTTTTGGAAAAAGATATTTTATTGGAAAAATGTATTTTTTTTGGAAAAAGGTACTTTTTTTGGATAAGGTACTTTTTTTGGAAAAAGGTACTTTTTTTGGAAAAAGGTACTTTTTTTTCGAAAAAGGTACTTTTTGTGGAAAAAGGTACTTTTTTTGGAAAAAGGTATTTTTTTGGAAAAAGGTACTTTTTTTTGGAAAAAGATACTTTTTTTGGAAAAAGGTACTTTTTTTGGAAAAAGGTACTTTTTTTGGAAAAAGGTATTTTTTTGGAAAAACGTACTTTTTTTGTACCCTTTTTGCCCCTCCCGATAAGAATTTCCAAAAATGCCGTCTCAACGGACGTCTATACCGGTCGAGGAACCTACATACCAAATTTCAACTTCATAGCTCCAGCAGTTTGAGCAGGCCGTCAAGGGGGAGACTGTTTCCCCTTTTTGCCCCTCCCTGTAAAAATTTCCAAAAATCCCGTCTTGGTGGATGTCTACGATAGTGGAGGAACCTTTATACCAAATTTCAACTTCCTACCTCCAGCGGTTTGGGCAGGCCGTCAAGGGGGGCCTTTTTCCCCTTTTTAACTCCCTTTTTTACAACGTTCCTGTCCAAAATTCCAGAAAGTACTTTCCAGAAAAGTTAGCCCATACTCCAAGGAAAACATATCTTAAATTTCAGTTTTCTAACCAAAGCGGTTTTGGCATGCCGCCAAGGGGGAGACTTTTCCCCTTTTTGCCCGTTCCGGTAGGAATTTCCAAAAATCCCGTCTTAGCGGACGTCTACGCCGAAAGAGGAACCTACATACCAAATTTCGACTTCCTAGCTTTAGCGGTTTGGGCTAGGCGATGTTGAGTCAGTCAGTCAGTCAGTCTGTAACGTTATTCTTTTATATATAGAGAATATATTATTTGCAGATTAGCAAGGAAAATAACACTATGGAACATTTTTGGGATTATTGTCTGGGGGGTGAGAAATTCCAAGTCAGGGTGATGGTACTAGGTCAGTATAGTAAAACCCTCAAAGGGTTTGGCGTTCGTATGTGTCATTTTTTTTATGACCTTTTAAATTTTTTCCTTATCTTGATGTTTTTTCGCTTAGTTGTAACTCGAGAACCACTTGTCCGATTTTGATGAAACAAATTTAGAAAAATTTAGAATTACAATTTCTTTAATCCGGTCATATAACATTTTTCTTTATAATCAACAGTTTTGCCGGTAAAAATAAATTTGTGGAGAAAAAAAAATATTTTTTTGCCTAAAAATTAAAATTTTTTATGAATTTAAAAAAAAAAAAATTTAATTTTTAGGCAAAAAAATATTTTTTTTTCTCCACAAATTTATTTTTACCGGCAAAACTGTTGATTATAAAGAAAAATGTTATATGAACGGATTAAAGAAATTGTAATTCTAAATTTTTCTAAATTTGTTTCATCAAAATCGGACAAGTGGTTCTCGAGTTACAACTAAGCGAAAAAACATCAAGATAAGGAAAAAATTTAAAAGGTCATAAAAAAAATGACACATACGAACGCCAAACCCTTTGAGGGTTTTACTATACTGAGCTAGTACCATCACCCTGACTTGGAATTTCTCACCCCCCAGATTGGCTGTTGTACTGTGTAATTTATTTATGACACACATATTATATGTTAGCTGCCAAACATTTACAGATAAAGATAAACTTGTAAAAAAATATAACTCTTAATTTTTCAAACTAGTTATATAGTTATATTTTTTTCCAAATTTATCTATATCTGTAAAGTTTTTATTTTTAATATTAAAAGGCGTAATTTTTGAATCACGTAGGTTGATAAACAGCATCCGGTTTCTAATTTGTTACTAGCCACGCTGTAAAATTGCTTATTTAAAACTTTTATTTGTACGTTATTGTTTTATTCTACTGAACGGCAGAAAACAGGCTTTGAATTCAGTGAACTTATTTTTTTTTTTTTTAATTCAGTGAACTTATTTTATTTTTTTTTTTTTCAATTCAGTGAACTTATTATTTTTTTTTTTAATTCACTGAATGTAATTTTATTTTTTATTTAATTCACTGAATGAAAATGAAATTTAATGAATTCAGTGGTGAATTAATTCAGTAAGGAATTAATTCAGTAAGGAATTAATTCACTTTTTTTTCCGTTCGATTTATAAAATTGAACGCGTTCACCGGTGAATTAATTCATTTGATTTAATAAAAAGAACTATTGCAATTGAATTAATTCTTTGAATTTGTTGTTTGATGAACGCATTCAGTTGAATGAATTCAGTGAATTAAAAACGAGAAACAAACGAGATTAAAAACAGAACCAATTTACCAACTTAATGTACGAAAAATACTCAATAATCCAGGGCAATTGCCAAAAACAGAAAATTAAAAATAT
Source organism: Leucophora obtusa (assembly GCA_949987735.1). Classification (NCBI taxonomy): domain Eukaryota; kingdom Metazoa; phylum Arthropoda; class Insecta; order Diptera; family Anthomyiidae; genus Leucophora; species Leucophora obtusa. The sequence continues at coordinate 167,532,768 of OX465295.1, read as the reverse complement.
CGGTAACGGTATTTTAGGGGTAACAATTGAAATTTCCGCACTCTATTTGAATTGTATGAAACTTGCTATAACTTGGTGTTCAATTTGGGGAAAATTATCAAATTTGCTATAGACTTTCCGTACATATTTGGGTCTAACTTTTGTATTATTTTAGCTATGTGACTGGTTGATATATCACTTTAAAGCTTCTGAAAGCGTGCCTGAAGTTGGTCTGCAACTCATTTTTTAATTTGATAATTTCTGATTTATTAAAAAAAATTTAAATTTTTGAGAATTTTTCTACAATTAATTAATTGTTTCTATCCTTTTATAATTTAAGCCATGATTGAGCCACGTGAAAAGTTTCTATTTTGAAATGAACTTTAACCATATATCGTTATCAAAGGTCTAAAGCCATTTTATCTTAATACGCGGTTCGGGATACTTTATCGTAGCCTTTTAATATTTTTGTATTAGTTCTTAGTTTTTATCAAAGACACTGTCAAATATCAGTTTGGTACTCCTTTTGGTTCCTGAGTTATAGTATAGTATTAAATAAAAAAAACAGTTCGATTTTTCAGCATTTGTATGAAAAAAGACCCAATAAGAGTGCCATTATAAGATTTCGTAAGGGCAAAAATAAAGTAATGAGGAACAACATAAGCGTGTTCGTTTACTTACTACAAGTTACTACTTTTACTACAGCTGCAAAATTTCAATATAAAAAGTAAAAAAACTTTCCAATTGTAGTAAAAGTAGTAAGAATTTCGACTACTCGGACACACCGCATATATTTTTTCAGAAATTTTAAAGAATCCATTTTTCGATATATGTACATATGATGATTTAAATCGCGGATTTCATTAAATTAAACTTTGAAAATTTTACGAAAAACGTCGCCGGAGTCTGAAAAGTCCTCAAAATTTGATTGAGATGATTACAAGGATTTAACTCAGAGATTACTTTTTAACAACAATACAAAAAGTTAATATTTCCTGAAAAGTTTTGAAATTATTTTCATTATTTTTATATTTACTTTATTTATTAGAAGCTGATTTTTTATACTTCAGTTATAAACTTTAACTAAAAACTTATAATATTTAAAAAATTCTTGTTTTTTAATTATTTTTTCGGAATGTTTCGCAGACCTCCTAGGATGCGATTAGGGACGCTCAGGGGTTCGTGATCAACATTTGGAAAACTTTGTATAATTAAATTTTCATATCGGTTTTGGTATAGCTGTGGGAGTCAGATGTCGTTATTAACAAAAAGAATTACTGGCCAATTTTGCTTTGACGCTACACCAACATTCCGTATTTTAAAGTTAAAACACTTTGCAGGTTGGGAGGAAGTGCAGGATCTAACGCTAGTCCATTACTCGCAGGCAATCAAAAATTGAGTATTTCAAAAGAAATTATTTCAGGAACATAACTATATACTCTATGATATCAACATGTATACTCAGGATTTCCGAAAGACAGACTGGAATAAGTTCAATACGATCCTTTGTAAAGACCTAAAAAATAACTCCACCATATCTTTCCGAATGAAATTTGGAGAATTTCAAGTGAAATTAATTGTGAATTCTATTTGGAATTTTCAAATTTGATCTTAAACCTAAACAAAGATAATGGTAGTAAATTGCTTTCTTACAATATTGAGAAAATTTTAGAAATTTCGATTTTTTATTTCGAAATGGGAAAATTCTGATATATAGTAGCATTTACCACTTCAAATTTAGAAAATTCCATTAAAAGTTCAGTTGTGCAATTTTAATGAAAAAAAATCAAAATAAAATTTTGTCTTTTTCCCAAAAGCACCGTAAGTGGTTTTTCACGTGGAAAAATTTTACTCGAACTTTAATTTTACTCAAATTTTAATTTAAATTATAAAAATTAACAATTTTTCAATTTTATATCCAAGACACAATCACAATATACAAAAAATGTGATTTTTCCCTAAGAAAAATAATAGTCTTGTACATTAAATTTGCGTGAAAACAATCTCTACTCAGTTTTCACGTGAAATTCATTGTCGTGGAAAATTATCATTTTTTTATATTGAGGAGTATAACAATTTTTTCATTTGAAATCCGAACAACTTACGGTGCTTTACTATCAAACAGTATTTTACTTTTAAAATCGACTTTATATTTAAACGGCTTTGTTCATTTTGTGTATGAAAATCCTAAAGAAATATTTACATTTTCAAATATTTTAATTGGTTGAAAATAAATTAACCAAACAGAATGCTCCAAAAATAAACTAGGTCAAAGCATGCTGCCACCCAAAATTTTAACTAAAGTCAACAAAAATATACATTTGGAAAATTTAAATAGTATTTAAAAAATTTTCAATTAAAATTTGAATTTTGTATTAAAAAATGCGAAATTTTAAAATGAAATTTCTTTTTGTCATTTGAAATTAGAAAAATTTCAAACGAAAATGATCTACATACAATTTTGAAAATTTAATTTGAAATTTAGATCTTTTAACTACATTTCTCCACAAACTTGAATTTTTTTATAATCAAAATTATCAGTTTTTTAATGAATTTGTTAAAATATCTATTGAGATTTTTTAAATGACGACTGGTTAAATGAAAATAAGGAAAAAATTTTATATTTCATATTATTATTCATAACAAATTTGTATTTCTTTCACTTTATCCTTTTTCCTCCTCTTTTTTCTCTCCTTTTCCCCTCTTTTTCCTTTTTTCTCTCCTTTTTCCCTCTTTTCCTTTTTTTTTTCTTTTTCAAATTCTCTGAAATTCGCAAATAGGAAAATTCCCCCCCCCCCTCCCTGGAGCCGCGCATGATGACAACATATTGTATACTATGTGTTTCTCTTTCTAGTGTAGTGTTATATTACCAACAGAGCTTCCAAATAATTAATTCTATAGAATTTTTTTAGTTTTAAAGTATGAATTTTAAATCGAATTTCATATTTAAAAATATTAAAAAATATGCAATAATGTGTAAATTATGCAGAAATATGCAATAAAAATCATAAAATATGCAATAAAAAATGCACTTAAAAGCAAAATATGCAAAAATATGCATTTATAACAAAATATGCAAAAATATGCAACAACAAATCGATGCCGTTTTTTGCTAATTCTTTGATTCGGAAAATTATTTGGTCAAAATAATTTTTGGAAATTACAGGGCATGAAAATCCTTGCCCTGTTTATTATATATGTGCACTAGGAAATACGGTTACCAGACGGCCTGGAATGGCCTGGATTGTGCAGTTATTTTGGGTGCTGTCCAGTTGCCAGCTAAAATACAATTTTTCAAGTTAAAAATTTTTTTTTTTAATTTTGAAAAATAATTATCTTGTTAATTATATTTTTTTATTAATTAAATTAATAGTCAGCAGTATTAGCCCTAGAAAGTGATTCCTATACTATTATAGAACTGCACAATATAATGAATAATCATTTGAATTGCGCAAAAAATCGGTTAAAATATGAGTTCTATAGAAGCAAAGTTGCAACTATTTAAAAAAAATCTCCTATCACGAAACAAAAACTTTCAAATTAAAAGAAAATCAGTTTTTAATAAATGCTGTTACTTACTTGGAGCAACGATATGATTTCGGAGACGAATCACTTAACAACAAAATTTCGGTTTTTAATTTAAAACAACCTCTTTTATCGTGGGATAACTTATCAGAGCTTCCAAGAATTTTAGAAATATCAAATTTTATTGACAACGACATGTTGAAAAGATATTTCAATTAATAAGATATGGTAATTTTTTTCAAAAATGCGATAAAAATAATGTACAAAATCTATATAAATTGATCTCGTTTATTTTTTCCATTCCAATTAGCAATGCTTTTTGTGAAAGAACTTTTAGTATTTTAAATAATCTATACTCACAAGAAAGGAATAGAATGTCCTTCGGCCTAATAAAGGTTGAAATTTTAATAAGAATAGATTTTGAAGAAATTTGCAAAAATTGTCAAACATTTTTACTTACAATTAAAGCAAAAGAGTTAGTAAATCCTGTTAATAAAATATGTGGAAAAAAAGTAATAATTTTTTATGTGGTTTAAATTAAATATATATGTAATATGACGTAAGACTGAATTTTAATTGTTACATTTCCTTGTTTTTTATGTTATTATTACTTTTTATTTAAAAAAAATTTTTTTTTAAATAATTAATTAATTTTTTTAACTATAAGTGCATTTTAAACAGTCCAGTTGTTTTATTTTAAATCCAGGTGAACTTTTTCCATTGTCCAGTAATTTGACTTTTCGTATCTGGCATCCTTATTAGGAAACCATGTGAATCTTCCATTTTGGGTATAGGATGTGTTCAGCGAGCTTGTGCAAAGCACTACGAGGTACAGTTTTGAGGAACTATTTAACCCTCCAAATCTTAAATTAAAGGGGCTTTTTTTTTGGCACCGTTTTATAAAGGGACAAAAAGATCCATAAGTTGAAGAGTTAGATGGCTAAAATGATCCACAGAAGTGTTCCTCTAGCGTTTTGCATAAAGTGGAAGATTCACTTATTGCTTATTCAGATTGGCGTTCAATACAGCACCAATATATGAAAAGGTATTTTTCACCTCCCCATGCACTTTCCGGTAGATAGGGCGTAAACAATAATATCCCCGTGAAAATTTATCCTCTCGGATTAAAACAGGCCAATCTTGCCAATTAGCCCTCAAAATTAGTTCAAAGCTTATTTGCGCTCTAACTCTGAAAGTAAAGGTTTTACAGAAAAATACTAAATGGGCATATCTACAGGCAATAATGTGGCTAGCATTTTTCCTACACATATTTTTGACGTATCAATGACGCGTCATGGTGATTTAAGTGGTTAAAATCAAAGTCATTTACATAGTTAAACACAAATTTTGATTTTAACCATAACGCGTCATCGGTACATTAAAAGTTTGAGAAAAATACTAACCACTTCATTGCCTCTAGTTATACCCATGTATTATTTTTCTGTAAAACCTTTACTTTAAGAGTTATAGCTCAAAGAAACTTTAATTTTAGTCCATTTTTAGGGTTAAAAGTCGCGGGTGACTGGCCTATTTTAATCCGAGAGGACCAATTTTTGCGAGGATATTAGCTTTTACGCCCATTCTACTGCAAAATACTTAGGGAGATGAAAAAAATAACACTTTTGCACTTTCCATATACTTCATGTGTGCTCTAATAAACATTAATGATTATAACATTGAGTTGTCGTTAGGGAGGGGTACTCCCTTTGAACGAGTGCAAAGGAAGCTCTTTTTCACCAATCAAAAGTTAAAAAAAATTCTTCGCAAAAAAATAAATATTTTTTATTTTACAAAGGTTTTTTTATTGGCGCCACAGGGTATCGGACTTGAGACCTCCCGATTGCTAGTCTAGCGCTCTACCGCTGAGATATTCTTTGATATGACAGTTGACTGGCATAAAAACACCACTTTGTTACTTCGAGATATTGCTCGTTATTCTCTTTAATAAAAGTACTTATTAAACTAGTGTAAAAGGTGCACTCCAATTCAATATTATTTTCAGTACTATTTTTACAAGTGCATTGAAAGCAATTTTTCATAATTTTTTTATATATACATATTTTTAAAAATTAAAAAAATATTGAATTTAAACAAATTAATTATAAATATTAAAAAAAAATTAATAAAATAACAAAAAATTAAAAAAAAAATATTGGTCCCGCCGGGAATCGAACCCGCGACCCTCTGTTTGGAAATACCAAATGATACCAAAATCATTTTTTAGGCTCACTTTTAGAGCAATTACTCTTTAGAAGCAATACTTAAGTGATTTTTTGGTTGTTGTTCAGAAGTAATTCTAAAAAAGCTGTAAAAATATCCTAACGGATTTTTTGGAAGCAATGAAAGAAGTGATTTTTGAAGTTATTCAGAATAACTTCTAAAAAGGCAGTAAAAATACACTAACGGATACTTGTGAAGCAGAGAAAGAAGCAGTTTGTAAAGCATTACTTCCAATTTTATTTGGTGGGTATTTTATACCCATTATTGGATTTTATTTGCCCAGCATGTATTGTTTATTCCACTGCATCTAGGAAGTTTCTGCTGAAAATGTGAGCCAAAATGGGCTAGGAAATCAATTGGCGGAAACGGTAACAACAAAAAAAGTCGTTCCATGACCTTTACAGTGATACATACCAAGGTTTAATTTTTCGGTCAGAAACTATATTAGTGACATGGGGTATAAATTCTTGAATTATTTAAAAAAAACGTTTAACATATTCAAATATGGTTCCAGCATTTTTTGGAACCTTTACCATTTTTCAGTATTAACTGAATTTTGTTGTAGAAATCAATACTTAATTTTACGAACCGAATGTTAGTAAGTGAATCTCAGTTAGAAACCGACGTGTATATTAATTTATTTTTCAAGAAAGTTACAAGATTATAACACAGTACAACACATGATTTTTGGACTCAATTCTGAAAATTACACGTGAAAATAGCCCCAAAAACTTCTGCATCATTCGTTTTGTCAAGCATTAAAACTTTAATGGCCATACGAAATTTTTGTATCAAGGCGGATTTTTAGCACTTTTTCTATACTTTAACACAATATATATATCTCTATATATATTCCGAATGGTATACCGAGATATAACCATGTTAAAATATAGAAAAAGTGCTAAAAATCCGCCTTGAGCCAAAAAATTCGTATGGCCATTCAATTTTTAATGCAACCAACTTGACAAAACGAATAATGCAGAAGTTCTTATTTGCATTTTCATGCAATTCTCAGAATTGAGTCCCACATCAATGAGCTGAAAAATGTTGTAGTGTGTAATTTGCAAGAACAAAAATTTTTCCTTTCCTATTTAAAACTTTAATAAACGTGCACAGTTTTCTATAGGATCAATTGAAATTTACGTAAGCTTTTAATAAAGTCTTTTTCTATAATAATATAAAATAATAAAATAAACTAATTTTATTATCTTAATAAAAACTCGTGTACAATAGTTAAGTTACACAGGAATTGTTGTGGTTTACTTGCATGTTAAAAACTACAAAATATTTTGAGCGTTAATAATTCACAAAGTTAACTTCAATATAACAAATTTCACAAATGTAATTATGTAACTACAAACAATTGTATACAAAAACTTATACGACCAAACAATTTCGGTTTAACCCAGCAAACAATTTGCATTTACAAAAAGTTTAAAAAAAGCTTGCAAAAGAATTTAGAAGTTAACAATTACATATAAAAAACAATGTTTTGTAATGTGGTTTAAGCAAAATTGGCCAAAAAATTCAAACTTCAGAACTTCTTTAAAGTTCAGCGTTTTCTAAGTTCATTATAAGACTGTAATATAAAGGTTATTTTTTTTAAGCCCGATAGAACTTACGAAAGGGTTAATGTCAAACGAACTGTCACATTGGGGCGGCGGCTGAAGAAAAAATTGCGGCGGCGGCTTGAAGCTGGATGTGAGCAGAAAGCTGATTGGCTAGACAACTCTTAAGTCGGCTCATAAAAGAATCGGCTTAGCGGGTCAATAAAAAATAGAATTAAATAAAAGTTATATAAAATATTAATTAAAAATTTATTAATTAAGTTCGAGCCCAATTTCCTTATTATGAATTAACATAATAACCCAGCTAAAAATTTACATATATGAATACATACAGGTTAAATGTACACCCAGGATGAAGATTGGTTGGAATTCGATCAAAACCATTAAAATGAATTAAACAGGACTTTATTTTCTTTGCAGTTGCCTATAAGTGAATACTACACCAGAAATATTTTACTAGGTATTAAAAATAGGGAAAATGAATTAAAAAACAATCCCTTTAACAAATTATTGGTATCTCCAATCAATTTTAAAATTAGTATCAGTTTAGTAATTCTATGCAGTAGAAGCAGCCATTTATTTAGTGCATATACAAGAAAATTGGTGTTACCGATAACCTTTATTAAAAAAATTTCAATATTCGAAAGTGGTAACTACAAATACGGGTATCCTAATCAAATATGACCATAAAGTCGAGTTTCTGTAGAACCAACCGAATTGTGGATTGTATTGATAACACACACAACTATTGATTGGTATTGGTAAACGAATTTTTTACTATATTTGTTTTCCAAGCAAAACATATAAATTCAAAATTAGACTTCAAAATTAATAAGTGTTTGTAGTGTAGTCGGTAGAGAGTTGGCCTAGTACGCAGGATTTCCGAGTTCAAATCCCGGACAAGACAAAAATTTACATGTTTTTTTTTCAATTAAAATAAAATACATATTGTTACGAAAATGGCTTGGCCTAGTATAGAAAACTCTGGACTTTTCTAGAAGAAAATAGCTCAAGAAACGGAATGGACAAAATACATCAATCTGGCAACGTAGTACAATATTTAATTATACACCTAAGTATATCCTATGATTAATTACGCATTAGAATTGTATAGTTGCTTGACTATAAGAGTTTGTGTGTGAATAGTCTTTAAGCGTAATGTAGGTTTATTATAACAGTTTGTGTGTATGTATAATGTTAAGCCTAACGTAGAGTAATATTGTATAGTTGGTTGAATATAAGAGTTTGTCTGTGTGTACAGTGTTAAGACTAATGTAGAGTAATACTGTATAGATGGTTGTGTGTATAGTCTTTAAGCGTATGTAGAGTTAAGTATAGCATTCTAGAATTATCCAGTATGTTGTAGAAATATGGCTGTTACTATATAAGGCGCGCGTTAACATTAGTGAAGAAGAATTTGATAATTAACAGTCGTGCTGTTAAGACCGCGAGTTAATATCGTGTTAAAGTTAGTAGCGCTCTAGTAATGGTCATAATAGAGAGAGTTTGTAAATAAGTAATAGTGTATAAATAAATACGAGTGTCTAAGCTATTTCAAACTTAAGTGTGTTCGTGTTTTGGTTATTGGCTAATTGGTTGTTATTATCGCTGTGATAGCACCAGGACGGTTTATCTAAGGGAGATAAACGAACGTTTTATAAGGTAAAACGTAATAATTGGTGTCAGCGTTGGGACTGGTTATTTTGATTGCAATAGAAAAGAATCCGGTTTATTTAAGGGAAATAAACCAACGTTTTTAAAAGGTAAAAACGTAACAATATGTATAAACAGTAAATATGGCTAAGAAAATTAAAAGTAGTTGTGGTGCAGTGGGTAATAGTGTGAACTATTAACCTGAATGGCCGGGTTCAATACCATAAAATTCAAAAAAGGTTTTTTAATTTCAATAAAATTTTGTGGAACATAATAATATTTATGTGGAACATAATATTGAATAAGACAACCGAATATTAGCTTTCACGACGAAAAATATAATTTAATATAAAGACAGTTGTCGCAACCGCACGAATTCGATTGGCAAGAAATTCGGTGGCCACAACTGAGACTGTTTTCTGGATGTATGTTCATGCATGCTCATAAACATGCATTCATGTCCATACATGGATACATAAATCTCCATACATGCATCATATATGTCCACACATGTGCATTAACGAAATTTTCATGTGTGTTCATACATATGTGTACATGTATGAACACACATGAACACGCATGAATACGCATGAACATGCATGATCATGCATGTAGATATTACCACAAATTTCGTTAATGCACATGTGTGGACATATATGATGCATGTATGAAGATTTATGTATCCATGTATGGTAGGCCGGGTCGATTTGTGGGGAGGCAAAAAAATCGCCCATGGCTCAGGGAAAATCGTATTCTAGGAATCAAAATAAGAAACTAAAGAAAGAAAAGAAGGAACCATACCTCTAAAACGAATTCTACTACCCCCCAACTGTTGACTTTTGTCCCGTAGGGTCAAGTTTTGAAAAATCACACTTTGACCCATTTAGAGTGCCCCAATCGAGTCCAAATGTATGACCGACCCCCACTAACTTTGGAGGGCCGATCCACCCATGCCAGTGGCACACCCCCTGGAACTCCCCTGGGGGGTTCCCCATACAAACATTTAAAAAATCACCATTTTTGGCACTTTATTTTATTATTTTTTTATTTATTTTATTTATTTTTATTATTTTATTTATTTTTTCTCCTTAGAAATTTATTTCGTCAGAACATATGTAAATGAAAAAATTAATTTAACTTAGTAATAGAAAAGAAAAAATAAAAAATTACTGTTTGAAGTCTTTTTTGCTTTCAAGTCTGGGCAATTTCGCACGGCTTTCTAATGTCGTCGCCATAACAGCCTCTACATTTTCCGGTATAACTCGTTTGGAAACGCTAGCTAGCAATTGAACGTGTCGTTCTGTTTCTTGTATGTGTGATGGAATTTTTGGATCATTAAACGGTGGATCATCTTGATTTAAATATTCTTTCAAAGTATCGTATGGAATGCTTCGCGTGGATGGTGGTTCAAATACGTCATTTATGTCATTCATATTGATCATTTCCGTGTAACTTGTGCAATAAAAGTTTATATCTGGTTTTTTATAAGCTCTAAGTCCCGTTGGGTTGTCAACATCGGTTCGATAGCGTAGAATTATCTTGATAGCACAGTCGCGCTTTTCTTTGCTATCATCAAACAACATTGATAACAAGATATTTTCAGAATGCGCATAATATGAATTATCTGTATTTACTTTATCGACAATTTTGCGTAAACGAGGTTCTAGAAATCTTGACCAACTAATGAATTTGAAAAATAATCTACTACCGTACACGACAGAGCTGTAATACTTGATATTGAAGTACATTGGCACATAACATGTAATTATAAATTCAACCAGTATTCTTAAATTTGCATCTGGATTTTCCGTTGTCACATATAATCGTAATAGTCTAGCGGCCTTGGTGAGCCACCGAGAATGTACAATTTTCCCTGGTTTGATGTTTGCCAGATCCACTGAAACCACGCCGCTAGAAATTGCATGGGCCATGTCGTATAAGTACTTGGAATCGGTGGAAAATTCAATTTTTTCTGGAGCAGGGGGCATATTTTTCAACTCAATTTTCTGAAAGCCGTCCACCACCTGAAAATATATAAAAATAAAACAATTAAAAACGGTTGACAATTATAATAAATGAGTGATAGCAATAACTTACCGGAAGAGTTTCACAAGTTTCGATTTGACGGCTCAATTTTCCGGTTGCCGATCTTGGTCCAGTGCTGGTTGATTTATCCAAAGCTTCAAACAAATGCCGAAACGGAAGTTCGTTGAAGTGTAGAAGGCAAACGAACCAATGCAATGGTCTTTTTAACAGCAATTCGAATCGTCGTATAATTCCACCGTTTGGGCCAGTGTTTGTTGGCTCACCGTCAGTGCATATGCCAATTAATGCATCCAGTGATATATTTTTATCGTTGAAAAAATCATTTAATTTTGTTGTTTTGTATTCAGCGGTTTCATGTTCCAGTCTTACGTAACCAATCAATTCAGAATTCGGTTCTCTCAAAATAACAAGATGAGGTTCTTTTACCATTCTAGTATGATACTTCTCATCAATTGTATCTCTCGTTAAAGTATCATCTTTTCTGCCATCGAATGAAAATGCTAACAAATTGGTATCATCTAACCGTTTGCGAAGCACTTCTTGTCTGCATTTCTCTTTTTCTCGGCGAACTTTCGATTTATCCATGATGAGAGGTTTGCCATGGATATCTTTCATTTTAAAATCTTGGAAAAGAGCTGTTCCCATTGCTGATGCTACTCTATCAGGCACGCCAAATCTGTCACATACCAAGGCAAAGTTAAAACAATCGTATCTCTGTGTGTATTGTGAACTTGTGCTTATATCCAAATCTTCTTGAACCGGTGGCGGTGCGTATGTTGAATCATCGGGATCTTGGTATGTTGGCATTGATGACATAGACGTTGCTCCTTGCTCTTCAATTTCCATCGCAAATCCATCCATTGTTAGACTTCTCTGATTATGTTGATCGTGCATAAACTCTTTGAGGCGTTCGGGAACCAAACCGCATGCACATGGAGCTGCCTTCAAATCGCATTTACATGTTCCAATGAAAAAAATTGTTTCCAGAGATTTTACATACTCTGTAAATTGTTGGGGTTTGTTTCTTCTCTTGATTTGCTCTTGATATTTGTCAAGCAATCTATTCAATTTATTACATACACTTTTTTTAAACATTATTTCCATACCACGTTTTTCCCAAATTCCAATCAACTTATCTTGTACTTGAATAGTGAATGCTTTATAGGACAACTTTTTTTGTTCGCTCAAGTAAAAATAATATCTCAAGATATCCAGATGGGTTGGTAAATTAAGATCAGTCAAATCAGTAGACACACCAAAAACAGTAACATCATGCCTGGGTATATGACTCATTGGGTTTTCGATAGTTGTTGATGTTGTTATTGCTTCATCTTGCGGTGTAGAGGATGGTGGATTCATTGTAAACTTCTTGATTTGGAATGATTTTTTTTTAAATATTTTTTTATCTAAAATTAGCACTTCACACTTCGAGTTCTTCACAATGACTTAATGCATTCACAAAAACTGATGCGTTATATATGGTCTAGGAGACGAGGTAATAAGAATGAAATGGTAATTTCAATTCTACCTGTAACCGATTTTGTTGTCAAAACTGCCCATAAAGTACTTACATGTAAATTAAACGTTAATCTGACTACAAATTCTGTTAAGCAAGTGCGCCTTTTATTACTTCTGGAAAATCCTTTATGATAATTTTATGCTCAATTCTACCTGTAACCGATTTTGTTGTCAAAACTGCCCATAAAGTACTTACATGTAAATTAAACGTTAATCTGACCACAAATTCTGTTAAGCAAGTGCGCCTTTTATTACTTCTGGAAAATCCTTTATGATAATTTTATGCTCAATTCTACCTGTAACCGATTTAGCTTAAGTAAGTTTACGACATACAGCTGTGTCTTGTGGTGGCTTAAAAAACCCACACAACCTATTTTACGACCTGCAACAGAACGACACGTTCAATTGCTAGCTAGCGTTTCCAAACGAGTTATACCGGAAAATGTAGAGGCTGTTATGGTGACGACATTAGAGAGCCGTGCGAAATTGCCCAGACTTGAAAGCAAAAAAGACTTCAAACAGTAATTTTTTTTATTTTCTTTTCTATTACTAAGTTAAATTAATTTTTTCATTTACATATGTTCTGACTAAATAAATTTCTAAAGAGAAAAAATAAATAAAATAATTAAAATAAATAAAATAAATAAAAAATAATAAAATAAAGTGCCAAAAATGGTGATTTTTTAAAATGTTTGTATGGGGAACCCCCCAGGGGAGTTCCAGGGCGTGTGCCACTGGCATGGGTGGATCGGCCCTCCAAAGTTAGTGGGGGTCGGTCATACATTTGGACTCGATTGGGGCACTCTAAATGGGTCAAAGTGGGATTTTTCAAAACTTGACCCTACGGGACAAAAGTCAACAGTTGGGGGGTAGTAGAATTCGTTTTAGAGGTATGATTCCTTCGGCAAAGTTTCTTATTTTGATCCCTAGAATACGATTTTCACTGAGCCATGGGCGATTATTAAATCGACCCGCCCTAATGTATGGGCATGAATGCATGTTTATGAGCATGCATGAACATACATTTAACCTGTATGTAATAATATACATATGTCGATTTTTAGCTGGGAAGTACTTTTTTCAAAAACTGCTATTTTTCTTCATCAGGATACTCTTCTAACAAATACTTCACAGAGTTTTTGCTTTCAAAAACCTTTTATAAAACTTAATTTTTAGTTTTTTTTCGAAAAAAAACGGCTGATGTTTTTCAGCCGGTCGCGGGCCCGGCTGAGCGGATTTTAATCCCTTCGGCGCAGGTCTTTGCAATTTTATGTGGGTAAAAAGTAAACACAAAAAAATAAGTAAATGAATGTTCTTTTTAGTTTGACTCTAGATCATAAATTAATATCACTTTCTGTTTAAATTATTTTTAAATCAAAGAAAGATGATACAATTTTTTACAAGTAAATTACAAAGAATAAAAATATATTTGAAAGAATTCGATAAGACCAGCAATACAGAATACGTATACGTATAATAACAAAGGATAAAAATAGCATTGTTAAATTTCGTTGATGTTAGTCTAAGTTGAGTTGTTGATACGAAATTAGTTTTTCTTTCAGCGGTCACATAAGTAGACAACATTAAAATATTAGCCCACACAAGACGAAATACACTGATGATGGCTTTGTAGCGAAAGCCGAAAATACGTATTCTGTATTGCTGGTGTTATCGAATTCTTTCAAATATATTTTTATTCTTTGTAATTTACTTGTAAAAAATTGTATCATCTTTCTTTGATTTAAAAATAATTTTAACTGAAAGTTATGATCTAGAGTCAAACTAAAAAGAACATTCATTTACTTAAAAATAAGAGATCAACTAAATATTCCCCCATACAAAAAAAAAATATTCTAATTAGTTCAATCCTATTTTAAAAGCCAGCGGTTATTATTTGGTGTTCAGGGTTCTGCAAGTTATTGAAAAATATCTGCACATATTAAATAGTAATTTCTTACATTTTTGTACCCATTTATTCATGAGCATATGTACATCGTGTCCCCAGCAAAGAAAATTTGAAAGCTTAAAAATTATACAATTCTTCAAAATATCCGATACTATCGATTGTATCGATAGTTTTATCTGAAACTATCGAAAATATCGAATGAGACGACTATCGATAGTTTTGAAAATCTATGCACAACAGACCTTATAGAATCCATTACATCTAGAACGAGTAAAAAGGTTAAAGTCGGGCATGCCGACTATACAATACCCTACACCAGTCTGGTGTATTGTTTGGATCCGAAATTCGAATGGGTTAAAATGGGGCTTGTGTCAAAATTTTATATAATGTGAGTCAACGCACCAAATTTCATTAAAATATCTTAATATTTGCGACCTGCAGTTTGTATCCAAGCCAATTTTGGGGGGACCCTTATATGGGCACTAGTTCAAACATGGACCGATGTTCACCAAAATCAATAGGCTTCGTCCTTGGGCCAACATAGGTTTATGTACCAAATTTCATTAAAATATCTTAATATTTGCGACCTGCAGCGTATAAACAATATAATTTTGGTGGGACCCTTATATGGGCACTAGGTCTAAACATGGACCGATGTTCACCAAAATCAATAGGCTGCGTTATTGGGCCAACATAGGTCTGTGTACCAAATTTCATCAAAATATCTTAATATTTGCGACCTGCAGCGTATAAAAAGTATAATTTTGGTAGGACCCTTATATGGGCACTAGGTCTAAACATGGACCGATGTTCACCAAAATCAATAGGCTGCGTTATTGGGCCAACATAGGTCTGTGTACCAAATTTCATCAAAATATCTTAATATTTACGACCTGCAGCGTATGAACAGTATAATTTTGGTAGGACCCTTATATGGGCACTAGGTCTAAACATGGACCGATGTTCACCAAAATCAATAGGCTGCGTTATTGGGCCAATATTGGTCTGTGTACCAAATTTCATCAAAATAGCTTAATATTTACGACCTGCAGCGTATAAACAGTATAATTTTGGTAGGACCCTTATATGGCCACTAGGTCTAAACATGGACCGATATTCACCAAAATCAATAGGCTACGTTACTGGGCTAACATAGGTCTGTGTACCAAATTTCGTCAAAATATCTTAATATTTGCGACCTGTAGAGTGCGCACAAGATTGCATGGACAGACAGACGGACGGACGGACGGACAGACGGACATCGTTAAATCGAAATAAAAAAAAATTCTGAGCCGATCGGTATACTATAAGGTGGGTCTACGACCAATATTTTTTGGTGTTACAAACATCAGCACAAACTTATAATACCCTGACCACATAGTGGTGTAGGGTATAATTACAAACATCAGCACAAACTTATAATACCCTGACCACATAGTGGTGTAGGGTATAAAAATGCACCGTTTGATGCGGTTTACAGGCCGGTGGCATCACTGGACCTTATTTATTCAGAAATAATGCCGGAGATCGCATTGCGGTCAATGGAGATCGTTACCACACCATTATAAATGATTTTTATACCCTACACCACTATGTGGTCATTATACCCTACACCACTATGTGGTCAGGGTATTATAAGTTTGTGCTGATGTTTGTAACACCAAAAAATATTGGTTGTAGACCCACCTTATAGTACACCGATCGGCTCAGAATTTTTTTGTATTTCGATTTAACGATGTCCGTCTGTCCGTCCGTCCGTCTGTCTGTCCATGTAATCTTGTGCGCACTCTACAGGTCGCAAATATTAAGATATTTTGATGAAATTTGGTACATAGGCCTATGTTGGCCCAAGGACGAAGCCTATTGATTTTGGTGAACATCGGTCCATGTTTAGAACTAGTACCCATATAAGGGTCCCCCCAAAATTGGCTTGGATACAAACTGCAGGTCGCAAATATTAAGATATTTTAATGAAATTTGGTGCGCTGACTCACATTATAGAAAATTTTGACACAAGCCCCATTTTAACCCATTCGAATTTCGGATCCAAACAATACACCAGACTGGTATAGGGTATTGTATAGTCGGCATGCCCGACTTTAACCTTTTTACTCGTTTGTTTTAAAATATGGATGGCATTGATCCGGGCGAGATGTGGTTTCAAGAGGATGGCGCTACTTGCCATACGGCGATCGCAAACATCGACTTATTGAAATCAAAATTTGGCGATAAGTTCATTTTGAGAACCTCCTAAATATTTCCTGTTGGGCAACGTGAAGCCACTGGTTTATGCTGATAAACCAGCAAATATTGACGCCTTGGAGGTCAACATTTTTCGTATTATTTGTGACATATCCCAGGTAGAAAATTACAAAGGGGCCAGCACTGGCAAAGCACTGAAATGGGTGGTATGAGTGCTTGTTAACAGTGCTTTCCCAACGCCCAAATGATAATACCGTTCCACGGTGGTGCCAATGCTTTACAAAGGCCTGGGAAAGCACCCAAAAACATAAAAATCAAATGCTTTCCCAACGCCCAAATAAAAAAATTAAAGTGCTGTCCTGAAACCTAAATGATAGCACCGATCGATTTAATGCTTTGCGAAGAATTGAGATAGCATCAAACACACAAAAATCAAAGGTTTTCCGTGGCACTAAATTATGAGCCCTCATTGAAGAATTTTAAATTACTCTAAAAATAGATGATTCTTGTAGTTATTGTATTGTGGAGTCAAAGCTTATTTAAATATCCACTCTTTTTGGAGCTTCTTTTTCAAAAACAAAATAATGTTTAAGGAAAACAAGAGCTGGGAAGTCACCATTTTCAAGCGTTGCTAAAACGTTAAAATTTAGTGGTTTGCCAGTACTTCTTTTTGCAAGACCGCGGTCTACTTGTGCTTTGCCAGTGCTTCTTTTTTGTTACTACACAAAATTTCTACCTGGGATGTTCAGCAATTCTCAAAAAATTTGCCCAAAATTGGACGTCCAGAATGCGCTTCGTCGAGAACAGACGCGGTAGCCATATGCTCAAAATCATTTTCAAATGTTAATACCATGTATTGGTCTTTGGAATAAAAAATTTTTTTTTAATAAATTTAATTTTTTGTGTTATTTTTTACAATTTAAATTTCTTTCGGGCTTAAAAAACACCCTTTATAAGCTTCAAAAACACTTTGTAAACGTTATATCCCAGTGCAGAAACTGTAATGAGAAATCATTATTTTTTGGACTACCAGTAATGACATCCACTTACCTTCTGCATTATTTTAAAACTTATAATAATGACTTACTGATAATGACTTACTGATAATGACTTACTGATAATGACTTATTTTTATCATTATTTCAAATAGAAAATAATTTTCTAGATTTTTTTGAAAATTTTTTTAAATCTATTTTTAGACTCAATATTTTCTAAACACTGATAAGGATATATGTATGTAACCACATATTTTTTGTATGTTGGCGAGTAAGGTTACTTGTGTGCAGCAGTTCAATTATGTTTTTATCTATTAAATATTACATGTCGATATAGCTCAGATGGTAGAGCTATTGACTGGCAATCTGTAGACCCAGGTTCGATTACCGCACCAGCAAATTTTATTTAAAAAAAAATACAATAAAAAATATTTTTTTTTATTATTTTTTTGAAAATCTATTTTTAGACTCATTATTTTAGTCAGTACTGGTAAGCACATAGGTAACGATATATTTTTTGATTTTTCGTATGCTGGTGTGTAAGCATAACTCATTATTTTTCGCGACATCGCCATATAAAGGTAATAAGAAATATAATAACAAAAGTAACTAGTTACCATTACCAAGTATGTAGTTACATACCCACATATCTGGTAATGATTTTCTACACTGGGATATAAAGAAAAAACATTTTGTACAGGTTTTACAAACGTTTTATACCCTTCTGTGTAATTTAAAAAAATCATATTAAACATTTAAAAAAATTATTGTATAAATTTTTTCTCAAAAATTATTTTAAAAAAGCAAAAGTAGCCTGCATTTGAATTCATCCTGTGGGAAAAGAGGGGTCAGTTGTGATGCGAGCACCTGTCCCGTGACCGGTAAAAACAGGTCCGGTCTGAAAGGACCTATCCTGTGATCTGTCTCGTGACCGGTGAAAACAGCACGTGTCTTAAAGGACCTGTCCCAGGAATAGTGAAAGTAGGACTGGTCTGAAAGTACCAAAAAGGTGACCTGTCCCGTTACCGGTGAAAATAGGACTGGTCTCTAAGTACCAGTCCTGTGACTGATGAAAAGGGCACCGGTCTGAAAGTACCTTTCCCGTGACATGTGAAAATGGGATAAACCTGATCATTCAAGTGGTACAAATATTAGAGTTTATCAATTATTCGTGTTTTTATTTTGATTGATAATACGATCAAAACAATTTTAATCGAACGATTATATGACTAATTATTAAAAGTTATGGAATTAATGTTTTACATATTGAGTAGGCGCTTAGTAATCATATCATTCACCCGATTATTGTATGACTCTTGTTGCGGAACTCCTCTTGTATGTACAGTGGGCGCACTTAGTGAAAATATGTTAGTATTTTAGGAAACTTAAGTAATGAAAGAAGTCTGACATACGGAATAAACTATACTTTTCTAAAGACAGACTGTGAGCTAAATCCAAATCTGTTGTCTGTGAAAATATACATTTTTTTTACCACAATTTTTCGAGTTGTATTTTCCTTTAAAATACTTTCGATTTTATTTTTGAATATATCGTCCGTTAAAATTTCCTATTAAAGCATTTTTTACAATTTGGTTTTAAACTACTCAATAAACATCGAAAAACTTTAAACTCAAGTGCTTTAAAAATTGCGTGAATTAAACTTCTTTGAAAGCCATTTGTTTCAGTTAACACAGTTACTAAGATTTAAGCCTAGCTATCATAATAACATTTTCTCAGTATTTGTTGATGGAAGGGAAATTGTTGAAGTCAAAACTATTAAATATTTGGGTATAAGTTTGCAGAGTAATCTTGGGACCAACACTTTCAGAAACTAAGGATGAAAACAGCACAAGCTGTCGGTTTTTTATTACATTTTAAAAAGAAATTTAATAGTAATACCAAGATTTTAATTTGTTCAAAGTCATTTAAATTATTTAGCTATTTTATATGGCTTTAAGAAAATTAATGAATTAAAATCCCTTCAGCGAATGCAAAATAAGGCTCTGAAAGTGGTTTACAACCTTCCGATAACATATCCAACTATTTCCCTATATGCGGATGTATGTAAAACAATTTTACCAATTTATGGTCTTTTTAAAATGTAACTAAGACTATATGTCTTCAAGTGCTTGTATAATATCGGGCATCACACAATACAGTTTGAAAGAAATCAATATGCAATTAATACAAGATGTAATGGAAATTTAAGAGTCGCCTGGTGTAGGTTGGAACAAAGAGTATACATAATAAAGAGATTGGGGGACTCTCTATCACTGAGAAAGCATTTGTTCTATTATGTGCCTTGGAACAGGAACATACTCAAACCAATATCACCCAGCAAACATGGCACTACGAAGACGATTCTCCGAACAATTCACCAGGAAGAAAACATTTATTGCCGGCAATATCAATTTCGTATTCCGGAAGTTTCCTCCGTCCGAAACAACTGTTACACTAAAACAATACTTCCAGGCAATATGAAAGCAATAACTCATATGGAAGATAAAAGGGATATCGCTAAATAAACTCCCGGTACAATAAAAGAACTATTTAATTTTTTCATAATTAAATTTAAGCCTGAAAAACAATATCTGCATACATAATCCATTGATCAACTTATAAATTATCTTGATTTCATCTTAGCCGATTTTTCCCGCGCAATTAATCTTAACTTTTCAACGAGTTTATTTCCTATATATCTTTTGATTGTTTTTGTACAAATTTAGTTTTAATATTTTACAAATTGATAAAAGATTTCAAACAAATTTGCTTTATGTTCCAAATGATACAAATGTGATATTGCCGCAATATTGTCATAAAATGTTATGACAAATGATAAAATTTTTGAATTATTTTTTTACAAATATCGCCGAATTATCTTCCAAGTGATAAAACGAAGACAATTTCAAAGTAAATACTACATGATTATTTTCATTCAAATGACAATCTTCTTGGAAGGTATCTTTTAAATGTTTGCAGGGTCATTATGTGCGCTCTTTGTATGACTCAAACATCGATTGTAACCAGGGATGGAAAATAATAATTTAGTTATAAAAATCAAGAATGGAACTATACTATGGAATTATACTATTCCAACAGTATTATAGCCCTAGACTATGAATTTTAAAAAACCATACGTAAAAAATTGCTAAATAATATCGGAATGTGGGGCTTTGGGGTTCAAAAAATTAATTAAAAGATTCTACAAACGATGCCAAAATTTTCTTTTTTTGCAACTAACCACCAAACTTTGTTTCATGAAATGGGCATTATACTCCGTAGAATATAAATTTAAAAAACCGTATTTAAAAAAATTGCAAAATAATAGAGGAACGCGAAAAAAAGACCTTGTGGTAGAAAAAAGTAATTAAAAAACTCAATCAGCGATTAACAATCTGCAAATGAATACAATGACCCAAAAGTTTTCCTTTTTGCAAATATTTTTTTCGCGATTTTTTTTTGCAAACTAAGCACCAAACTTTTGTGTATAAAATTGGTACTAGACCCTAGATTATAAATTTTAAAAAACCACACTTAAAAAATTGCAAAATAATGGCGGAAAGCGAAAAAAAGCTTTATGGTACAAAAAATTAATTAGGAGACGTACTCAGCGATTTAGATTCTGCAAACAAATATATTGATGCAAAAATTTTCCTTTTTGCAAATTTTATTTTTCGCGATTTTTTTGCAACTAGCCACCAAACTTTGTTGTATGAAATGTGTATTATAGCCCCTAGATTATAAATTAAAAAAAAACGCACGTAAAGAATTGCAAAATAATAGCGGAATTTGAAAAAAGATTTTGTGGTACAAAAATTTAATCCCTAGGTTATATATTTAAAAAAACCGCACTTAAAAAGTTGCAAAATAACGGCGGAATTCGAAAAAGGCTTTATGGTACAGAAAATGAATTAAAAGAGGTAATCAGCGATCGTCATTCTGCAAACGAATATATTGTTGCAAAAATTTCGCTTTTTGCAAATATTTTTTTTCGCAATTTGTGCTAATATCTAAATATTTATTTTAAGTTTGTTAACGAGCCAAATAGGAAGCTATTTTTTAGTTACTTACATTTTTAAATATGTAAGAGCGATCTAACATTTTTTGGTATAAGAGCCCGATTAAGTAAGCCTTTTCCATCCCTGATTAACCAGTCGGAGTTCGTTCCTGTTCCAAGCCGCATAATATATTTTCAAATAAAAAATATTGAGAGAGTTGCAAGGCCATTGGTTGGAAACAACCAAACAACGTATAGAGTTTCTGGGTAGTCGTGAGTATAATAACTTGCCACAAAATTTAAAAAACGAAAATAGAATTTCAATGTTTAAAAAATTATTGAAGGAATATATTTTGCAACATATAGAAGAACTTTTAAGGTAAGCTGATCTCAAATTGTACAAAATTCTTTTTTTTAACTAAATTTTCTTTTCATAGTTTATTTTTATTTATTATTATTTTTTTTTGTTAACTATTTTTTTATATTGTAGATTATTGTAATTAAATCTTGGCAACTCGCCTCAACAATGTCTATAAGGTGCTGAGGCACCACTTTTGTAAATGAATTTTTATCTGAAAATAAAATTTAAAAAACAAAAAAAAATCAAGTTCAGAAATTGAGATAACTTTTTTAAATTCTCTTTTATTTTCTGTCGGCAATAAGTAACCAAATATAAATAATTTTAAAACTTCATAAAATCAGACATTTGACTAAACTGAAACAAATAAGATTTGCTGAATTTAATTCCTGGTAAAAATATGTTGCGAATAACAAAAATTTAAATCTAAATTGTTGCTTATTAGGGCAAGAAATTTCATTCAAATCCATGTTTTTTTCAATAGTCCAAAACTAATATGGACTAAAAACTTATCCGAATTATGAAATTTAGAACAGAATTACAACGTTTTGTAGTTGCATATTTTAACAAAAATGCAAGTTCTTACCCTACGGGGAAAGGGACCGGTCCCCGATGACACGCAGGATAAGTCCCAAGGGGGCGGAGACCGATCGTTAATCGGTCTTTTTTTTTTGAAAGAGACATATCACTTTAACATGGCGTTGTCATTGGAAATGACCAATTGCCACAGTTTAGACACCTTGTGACAGTAAGGTGGTGTGTCTAAAAATAGCTTTTCAAACAAACTCATAAAAAATTAAGAATGAAAAATAATCTACTTCGCGTTGGAGTAGGGCTCGATAACACAACCTCCTGCTTGTAAGGCAAACGTTCTACCATCTGAGCTAATGTTGCTTATGCGTGATGGCTGGCTGATGGTAAAGTTATATATATATATATTATATATTTTTCATTTCTGTTCAAATAAAAAAGAAAAAGAAAACAACAAACACCACAAGCAAATAAAAAAAAATGGAAAAGAAAAAAATAGAAAAAAAACAACACTAACACACACACAAATATAGTGGAAGTGCCTTCAATGCCCCCGATTGGCCGGTCACGGGATAGGTCCTTTAATGGCAGTTGACTCGTTTTTTGCGTTGGCCATAAATAAATTAAAAAATCAATTAAAAATTAGAAAATTACCTCAAAAACTCTGATAATATAAATAAAGTTAAAAAGAAAATTAAATGAAATACCAATTGTTAAAACTAAAACAGATTTAACATTAAAAAACGTTGAAAATACAAAACTTAAAATTTTTTAGCAAAAAATTATAAAAATTTAAAATAAAAGCTAAAATAAGCCAATCGTAAAAAAATAAAGTTCAAAATAAATAAAAGAGTAAAATAAATAAAAAAAATATTTTAAAAAATATGCCGCGAATTTTGTTTTTTATTGCGGTATCGGTCAAGTTTTTTAAAAGCAACAGTGAAAGTAACGAATCAGAAAATACTTAGAAAATTAATCAGCTCTTTGGTTCATATTTGTTCTAATTTAGTAATATGCCTTCGGTTGACCGGTCACGGGATAGGTCCTTGGAGGGCAATTGACTCCTCATTCCCCGTAGGGTACCTACTTCCACAGGTTCTTTTGCGTCAGTCCTGTGACAGGTTCTTTTTCGTCAGTCATGTGACAGGTTATTCTGTGTCAGTTCTGTGACAGGTTCTTTTGTGTTAGTCAAATGACAGGTTCATTTACGCCAATTCTGTGACAGGTTCTTTTGCTTCATTCTTGTGACAGGTCACAAGTGGCAACAGACCTCCTCATAGGACAAGTCCATGTAAAGGTGACCGGTCCTTTTTATATAAAAGAACCGGTCCTAGGACCGGTCCCCGTCCCCAAGGGCGGTTCACGTGACGTGTTCGGTGACCGGTTCCTTTTACCATAGGGCAATTTGGCAATCTTTGCGAAAAAAAGAGAGAAGAAGGAGATTGGAAGATAAACAAAAATAGAATGCTTTTATGTGTCTATGTTGATCACTTTTGCGTAAAAAACAATGAGATAAAGCTGTATAGGAAAGAAAATAATGAATTAGTTACACTGCACTCAATGTCTTACTGAGATGGCTAAACCGTCGCACATTAGTATAGTTAGGTTTATAATGTAGGAACAGGCACGTGTTCGAATCCTAGAGCCGACTGGCTGTTGAAAAATTATCATATAAGAGACAATCCGACAATAAAATATAAACAACAATACAATTTAGTGGAAAATCCCCGACGAAGCTTTGTCCATGGAAAAAGTCGCAAATTAGATTTAGTCTGATTTAAAAATTAATGGGCTTATATTTTTTGAGAAAAAGTTTATTCTTTTCCTTAACATCAAAGCTGCTAAATAAGAATTGATAAAATGCATATTAATTACTCGTACAATGTAAATTGCAACTGTCTATATGACGTCAAACAACACTGTACTGAAATACATTATGAAATTGCCCGTCTCCAATATACACTCCGTTTCAGAACTATAGCCAATGGCCTTGCAACTCTCTCAACATTTTTTATTTGAAAAAATATTATGCAGCTTGGAACAGGAACGAACTCCGACTGGTTAATCAGGGATGGAAAAGGCTCACTTAATCGGGCTCTTGTACCAAAAAATGTTAGATCGCTCTTACATATTTAAAAATGTAGGTAACTAAAAAATAGCTTCCTCTTTGGCTCGTTAAAAAAAATTAAAATTAAATATTTAGATATTAGCAAATATTAGCACAAATTGCGAAAAAGAAACATTTGCAAAACAAAATTTTTGCAACAATATATTCGTTTGCAGAATGTCGATCGCTGATTACCTCTTTTAATTCATTTTCTGTACCATAAAGCCTTTTTCGAATTCCGCCGTTATTTTGCAACTTTTTAAGTGCGGTTTTTTTAAATATATAACCTAGGGATTAAATTTTTGTACCATAAAATCTTTTTTAAAATTCCGCTATTATTTTGCAATTCTTTACGTGCGTTTTTTTTTTTTTTTTAATTTATAATCTAGGAGCTATAATACACATTTCATACAACAAAGTTTGGTGGCTAGTTGCAAAAAAAATCGCGAAAAATAAAATTTGCAAAAAGGAAAATTTTTGCATCAATATATTTGTTTTCAGAATCTAAATCGCTGATTACGTTTCCTAATTAATTTTTTGTACCACAAAATCTTTTTTCGCGTTCCGTTTTTATTTTGCAAATTTTTAAGTACGTTTCTTTTTAATCTAGGGACTATAATACGTTTTATAATCTAGGGACTATAATACACTTTCATACAACAAAGTTTGGTGGCTAGTTACAAAAAAAATCGCGAAAAATAAAATTTGCAAAAATGAAAAATTTTTTCATCAATATATTTGTTTGTAGAATGTAAATCGCTGATTAAGTTGTTTAATTAATTTTTTTTTGTCCATAAAGCCTTTTTTCGCTTTCCTCGATTATTTAGCAATTTTTTAAGTGTGGTTTTTTTAAATTTATAATATAGGGTCTAAAGTACCAATTTTATACACAAAAGTTTGGTGCTTAGTTTGCAAAAAAAAAAAAAATCGCGAAAAAAATATTTGCAAAAAGGAAAATTTTTGCGTCATTGTATTCATTTGCAGATTGTTAATCGCTGATTGAGTTTTTTAAATACCACAGTCTTTTTTCGCGTTCCTCTATTATTTTGCAATTTTTTAAGTGCGGTTTTTTAAATTTATAATCTACGGAGTATAATGCCCATTTAATAAAACAAAGTTTGGTGGTTAGTTGCAAAAAAAAAAGAAAATTTTGGAATCGTTTGCAGAATGTAAATCTTTTAATTAATTTTTTGAACCCCAAAGCCTTTTTTCGCATTTCGATATTATTTTGCAATTTTTTAGGTATGGTTTTTTAAAATTCATAATCTAGGGCTATAATACTGTTGGAATAGTAGAATTCCATAGTATAGTTCCATTCTTGATTTTTATAACTAAATTATTATTTTCCATGCCTGGTTACAATCGATGTTTTGAGTCATACAAAGAGCGCACATAATGACCCTGCAAACATTTAAAAGATACCTTCCAAGAAGATATTAAAGCGATATCTTCTATTTGTCATTTGAATGAAAATAATCAAGTAGTATTTACTTTGAAATTGTCTTCCTTTTATCATTTGGAAGATAAATCGGCGATATTTGGAAAAAAGTAATTCAAAAATTTTAATGTTTGTCATAACTTTTTATGACAATATTGCGGCAATATCACCTTTGTATCATTTGGAAGATAAAGCAAATTTGTTTGAAATCTTTTATCAATTTGGAAAAAATTAAAACTAAATTTGTACAAAAACAATTAAAAGATATATATAGAAATAAACTCGGGAAAAGTTAAGATTAATTGCGCGGGAAAAATCGGCTAAGTTGAAATCAAGATAATTTATAAGTTGGTCAATGGATTATGTATGCAGATATTGTTTTTAGGGCTTAAATTTAATAATGAAAAAATTACATCGTTTTTTTATTGTACCGGGAGTTTATTTAGCGATATCCCTTTTATCTTCCATATGAGTTATTGCTTTCATATTGCCTGAAAGTATTATTTTAGTGTAACAGTTGTTTCCGACGGAGGAAACTTCCGGAATACGAAATTGATATTGCCGACAATAAATGTTTTCTTCCTGGCGATATGTTCGGAGAATCTTCTTCGTATTGCCATGTTTGCTGGGTGATATTGGTTTGAGTATGTTCCTGTTCCAAGGCACATAATAGAACAAATGCTTTCTCAGTGATAGAGAGTCCCCCAATTTCTTTATTATGTATACTCTTTGCTATAGCCGCACTATAAAACAGCTGATATGTGAGGTTCTGAATAATTTAAACATATAAAAGACCTTAAAACTAAAACTCACATCTAAAATACATATATTTAAAATAAAAAAAAAACACAAACAAAATTTTTAACGTACATTAATTTAAATCACCATTTTTACTTTGCTAGTGTTTCATAACTATAGCCGCACTTTCAAAAAAATGGATTTGGAAGTTAAAAACATTTGAGTAAAAAACTAAATAAAATAATATAATATTAGGTAAAGTCGACCTGATTTTAATTAATTCCAAAAATTTCATTTGGCATCCGCCATTGTACACTGTCCAGCAATTTTGTTCATTCATTAGTCTTCAAACACGAGTTTCTGTTCTTTTGAGATCAAAAACTGTTTGATACTATCAATTTTCTGGAAAAAAATTATATAATAAAATTCCGTAATTCGGCTCTTATCCCGAAAATATATTGGTCATTCCATAGCTTTAGTATTTTTAGTGTGAATGCATCCCCAAATAAGTGGATTTTTAATGGCTGATGCGTTGCCAGGTTGAAAAATCAGTTTTTACAAACGTTTTTTTTTCTTAAACACTGCATAAATTTCTCTTCCGGGATTTAGGCATACTTCAGTGATCTCTTGCGTGTATCAGGTAACACCAAATCAACCATACCCTCACAACAAAAAAGTAGTTCTTTCACAACAAAGTAAATAAATTTATAAATTGTGGAGTTTCTTCCTTTCATCGCTTAAACGCTGTTAAAATCGATTGTAATATTTAAAATCTGAAAAGTATAGATGATATTAATAACTACTGGATCCATCTGAAGAAGAAATTTTGGTATTTCTAAACATTCATTTCGGGGTTATTTGTTAGTGGTTGGAGGAATATTTAATTGTAACAGGAAAGCTTGCTTTGTTGATTTGGTGTGTCACGGATGAGATCATTGGAGTATGCTTTAATCTTGGAAAAGAAATTTATACATTTTTTTAAGAAAAAATGTTAGCAAAAACTGATTTTTCAACCTGGCAACGCATCAGGTCTTAAAAATTCACTTACTCAGGGATGCTTTAAAACTGAAAATACTATAGCTATGGAATGACCCATATATTTCCGGGATAAGAGCTGAATCTAGAATACCTACGGAATTTCATTATGTAATTTTTTCCAGAAAATCGATAGTATCAAACAGTTTTTGATCTTAAAAGAACAGAAACTAGTGTTTGAAAACCAATGAATGAACAAAATTGGTGGACAGTGTACAATGGCGGATGCCAAATGGAATTTTTAGTACTAATTAAAATCAGGTCGAATTTACCTAATATTAAATTATTTAATTTAATTTTTTACTCAAATGTTTTTAACTTCCAAATCCATTTTTCTGAAAGTGCGGCTAAAGTTATGAAACACTAGTAAAAAATAATGGCGATTTAAAAGAATCTACATTAAAAAAAATTTTTTTTTGGAAATATATGTATTTTGGATGTAAATTTTAGTTAAGGTCTTTTGTATGTCTAAATTATTCAGAATCTCAAATATCAGCTTTTTTATAGTGCGGCTATAGTTATGAAACGGCGTGTATACGCAAGTTTCCTGCTCTTGAAATCATACGTCCATTTGGCAATATTTGCGAAAAAATGAGACCAGAAGGAGATTGGAAGATAAACAAAAATCTAAAAATAAAATGTTTTTATATGTCTGTGTTGATCACTTCTCCGTAAAAAACAATAATATAAAGCTGACTAAGGAAAGAAAACTATGAATTAGTTACATTGCATTCAAGGCCTTACTTGGGTGAGATTCCTAAGATGTCGCACCTTGGTATAGTTACGTTAGTAATGTAGGAATAGGCACATGTTCGAATTCTACAGCCGACGGGTTCTTGAAAAATTATCATATAGAGACAATCTGACAATAAAATATAAACAATAATACAATTTAATAGAAAATCCCTGATGAAGCCTGTCCATTAGAGATGAGCGATATTTTCATACCGGTGATTTAATCACAGTTATTGATAAATCACTGGTAACGACAGTGATCAAATATTTCAAGTCGCAGTTACTCGGAATGTCGTTTTTTTAATATTTTTGTACTATTCTTTCTTGCAAACTTCATTGTAACAGTAATACATGTTGTTTTTAAAAATAACAATGACTTGCTTTCACACTCTTCTGAATAAAATGTCTCCTTCTATCATGTCTTTGTTACCAGTCGCAACTATTCTTCTTTTAAGGCCCAGTTTTTAGGAAGTGGATTATCTTTAAACTTAGTTTAACGCAGTTTGTAACTGGAATACTGCTTTTAAAATGTGGTTTATTTTATTTTATTTCAATAAAGAAATAAATTATACTCGAGAAAAAGATTTTCCGGCAAATTTTTGTTAATAAACTTTGAAATGGCTGACAAAATTCGTTTTCGGTTTAACTAAACCAAGTTTAACTGACATCTTAAAAACTCGCCATAAATATTATTTCGTTTATTTATCAGAAAATCGTAGTCTTTTCCATAGAAAAACCGTGATCACGAACACAGTTTAAAAGAACAACGATTTGCAAATCACATTCTCTGAGAACAATGTTACTGAAAAAGCGCCAGATCGCCCATCTCTATTACAAACCCGTCATCACGGTCACTGTTTAAAAGAACGGTGATTTGAAAATCACGATCACTGGTAGCAGCGTTATTCAAAAATCACCGGATCGCTCATCTCTACTGTGCATTAGAGTTGTCGAAAAAAATATGAAAGTTGGAACTCGCGATCTCAACAATGTTGCCCCTATTCTTTAATGTCTAAAAACTCTCTGTGCCAAGTTTCAGCTTAATCCGCTTTTATTTAGAGGTGGCAGAAAAAGTTGTCTTTTAAGAATTAGTAATTTATCTCTAGAGTAATTTATACAAAAAGAAGGGTTGACTTTAAATTTAATTATTGCTAAACCTGTACGCTATTATTTACATAGGCGTAGATAGGCCGCTCTGGGGGGGGGGGGGGCTAAGCCCCCTGCAGAAATAATTTAGTCCCCCCAGAATTAAAAAAAATTTTAATTTGCTTTTACTTAAAATAAATTTTTTTACCCATTTCTGATTCAACAATGGGCTCAAAAACATATACAATTTAATGGAAAATCACTGATGAGCCTGTCCATAGAAAAGGGCAGAAACTAGATCTTGTCTGGTCTGAAAATTAATGGTTTATAATTTTTAGAGGAAAAGGTTTATTCTTCTTCTTAATCTCCAACCTACTAAATTAAAAATTAATTACTATTTGTTCAGGTTTTTATATGAAAGTGGATCGTCAGAGTAAGAAAGTTCATGCACTAAAATTTGTATTTTATGTTAATAAAATATATGTTAAAACCGGAAGATTTGCATTAGAATTTTAAAAATATGCATCTATTTATTTATTTATTTCAGCGTTTTCATTATTAATTTTATTAAGTAGGACTGCATCATTTCAAAAAAAGTAGTTTAAATATTGAAATCTATCGTTTATCATCATCGAAAAATTAGTAGTAGTAGTTTTCTTAACTTTCGCCCTCGTGATAAAAAAGTTAAAGAAACCCATTCTATCAATTTTACTTCTGGCTTTGTTTTGTCAGTTTTTTATGTTGAAAATGTAAATAAAAAAGCAATCTATTTCATATTTTTTCTTTTTTTTTAAGATTTAAATTGTGTAAAACCTAGGGTTTTTCTTTTCCCGGACTTTTTCATTTCCCGAGACAGCGGGATTTTTTTCTGAATTTCCCGGGATCCCGGGAATTACTGCTCGTTAAAAAATGAAAATATCCGAAGTATGTTTCCTTGAAAAACTCGACATCTATTAAAAATAACTTACGATAAAGTTCATCTTTTGGTTGCAGTCATGAGAAAATCTACTTAATATATTCTGAAATAAGGGCTTAATATGAAATATCCATATCTTCTACTTTTTCGAGATCAATTCGTTTAACAGTTTAAATAGCGAACTAATATGCAGGTAATATATTTGTATTATATAATTAATATTATATTAATTCGCGGTTTAGACGGTTAAACAAATTGAGTCATAAATTCTTTCAGGATATAATGGAATTGTTAATAGGTGCAAATTTGTATCGGACCAGCCTTAGAATCAGAACTAAAATCGATTTTTTGATTAAATATGGAATCCAAAAATTTCTATTTCTAGATATTTTGTTTCTATGCAGATTTTCAGAAGTATTCGTCTATTTTTATTAAAAAGTTTAAAAGTGAGTATTTTTCACACAAATTTTTAGGCAAATCTTCTAAATCTTTTTATAAAAATGTCTATTTTAAATAAACAAAATATTATTAAATAGTTTCAAAACTTTAATAAGTATTTTTTGAATCGAAATTTTTTATGGCACAATTACTTAAAAAAATAATTATTTAGTTTACATTGTTGCATTTTTTTTAAATTAACATATAAAAATCCAAAATAATTTGGAAAAGCATGTGATGCATTATTTTAGAAATAATAGTAAGCTTTAAGTGCAGCGAGAAGTTTTCAACTCAGTCCCGATCAAAAATATATCTTTTAATATATTGTATTTTTTAAATATCCCAGAGGATGATTTGGAATGCAAATCGAAATATCGGAAGAAAATTAAAAATAAAATATTGAAAAATAAAATACAAAATATTTGGATTTTATTTTTTAAAAATTTATGACCTAAAGCCAAACAATACTAAAAATTTAACAACACCAAAGGTCAACAATATTTAATCTGACAAAAACATAAAATTTGAAAAATACAACTGAAATAAAGGTATAGCAATTGAAATTTAAATGAAACTATTTGAAGTAGGTAATAAAAATTCAAAACGCTTACATCAATTCAAAATACGAAAATATTATCATTTTTTTTTAATTTTAATGCCGAGTTTTTTTTGGAGGTATTTGGAGCTGAAATACTGATGTTGAAATGTTGTGTATGTATATTGCTTTATTTGAGCAAAGACCACCATCATTAAAAAATATAAAATTTCCGAGGTACGAGTATTTTTTTTTGGTATTTAAACTTGATAATGTCTAATAAAAGTTGTTTTTGTTTTAAATTAACGCAAAAAATTCGGCCTAAATAATATTTTTTTATATTATATATTATATTATCAAATTTTAAATCGCATTTTTTAATTTTAAATATTTTTTATTTAAACTATTTTTAAAACAATCAATGTTTTTAATTAAAATAAAGCTTCCAAAATTTTAATATACTAGCTAAAACTTCTGTAATAGAATAAAAAAAAATCCCGGGAAATCCCGCACTAAATTCCCGGGATTGCGGGATTGAAAAAAGGGCGGGATTCCCGGGAATCCCGTCCCGGGAATTCCCGGGACATAAACCCTAGTAAAACCTCAGTTTAAGTGAGAATCAACAATAAGTTGTAAAACATGCATTTTTTTGCAAAATATTTATTTATTGACAAAATGCATTTGTAGCAACATATGCACTAACAAATCGATAAAATTTTGTTGCAATATGTACATATTTGCATGAGGTTATAAAATTTCTATAATTATCACACTCCAAAATTTCCGGAAAATGAAATCCAAATTTTTAATTAACTTTTTGTTAATTCTTACAAAAATTCAAGGCCAAATTTTATTTTATATGTATATTGCTTTGTTTTTTGAAAAAAAAAATATTGATATTATACAGAAAGAATTTACAAAATTTTAATTAAATTTTTAAACAGCTTTCTCATACCAAATTTGTAAATACAAAAAAAAAACTTTTTAAAAAGGCACCAACAAAAAAATTTGTAAATCCAAAAAAAAAATCTTTTTGTTTTTGTAACTTTGAATTTTTATTTTTAAACAATTTTTATATGAAAGACAACAATTTACAAACGAGTAACAAATACTTGAAACAAAAAAATTGTTGGAAATAAAATTTCAATTTAAAAGAAAATGTGATTGCTTCTACAAATTCCCATTGTTGGTGCCTACTGTTTTTTCTGTGTATAATTCTAAAATCTATTTGTTTAAATTTTTTTGAGAATTTTCCCTTAATATACTTTATTTTTTAAAACAGGTTGAGGCTTCTTTCGGAAAATAAAATACATTAATAAATAAATATAGAGGCTTACGCTTTAAAAAATTTCCCTGCAGATAAAACTGCTAAAATTAGCGGATTCAGTTTGCTAAGTATTAGTATAATGAAAACAACGGGTAAAACTACCTGATTTTTGGGCCTTGTAGTTTTTAACTTCCCGATCAAAAAAATTCATATATAGTCATATATAGTAATATCTTGTTTTATCTTATAATACATATGTGAATATATATGTTGTCATGAATAGCCATATATAATTATATGTTTCTTATGTTGTACCTTATATAACCATATATTTTTGTATATTGTCGTTTATAAAATTAGATACCAACCATTTATGCTATGCATAATGAGATATGATAGATATATTGCCATGATCATATATAACATAATATACGATCACATATAACATAATATACGACCATATATTTTGAGATATAATGATATATGTCCTCCTATAAAAACTTTTTGGTTGTATGATGTAAGATATTTTTATATATGATTATATATTATATTAAATGCTCTAAGATATAGTTATATATTATTCCTAGGGAATGCATAATTTCCCGGGAATCCCGGGACGGGAAATTAAGCATTTCTCAGTTCCCGCATTCCCGGAAATTTGGACCGGGAATCCCGGGATTTCAAAACTTGCAATTTAAAATAATAAAGTCAATTATTTAAAATTTTCTTATGCAAAATTTTCCAACCTTTTAAAAATAGTAAAAATTTTACAGTAGGCTTGTTCGCTCACTTACTACAATTTGCTACCTTTACCACAACTGGAAAAATTCACAAAGTAACCAAAACAGCGATTGAGTAAAAGTAGTAAGATTTTCGAGTAAAACATACTGATTAATTTGTGTACTTTATTAGGGTTGCCATTTCCATTTTGAGAAAAAGAGGACGTCAGCCTCAAATAAATTAACTTTACAAAAATCAACATCGCGATAAAATATACAAATAAAAATTTATTTTATAAATAAAACAATTTTTATTTCCACTAAACAAAAAATTATTCACAAAAAACAAAAAAATTATTCTGAACTTTAAATTAGTGGTACCTAAATAAACAAAAAAAAAAAAAAAAACAACGGTTAACCAATTCATTGAATACATTTTCAGGAATTTACATTTCTATAATTTCTTGATACGAATTGTAAAGGGGTTCATGAATGTTTTTCAATGCTTCCAATTTGAATTAGTACAGTACTGTCGCATTTCTACAAATATTCACAAAACTCTTGCAAACTCATATCCAACTTTTATTTGACTCTAATAATATCAGAAATAGAACTAGAAATAGTTTCTGGATTCAATTTTTTTGGCATTCACTGCGCCTTGATTAAAAAAAAACTTCACAAAAAAGATAAAAAATCATTCTGAACTTAAAATTAGTAGTACCTTGTAGTACTTAATAAACAAAAAAAAAAAGCGCAGTGGACGCCAAAAATAAATAAATTGAATCCAGAAACTATTTCTGATCTTGTTAGTCAAATATAATTTTGATATGAATTATCAAGAGTTTCATGAATATTTTTCAACGCTTCCAATTTCAATCAATATATTACTGTCGCATATCTTCAAATATTCATAAAACTCTTGACAGTTCATATCAAAATTATATTTGACTAATAATATCAGAAATAGTTTCTGGATTTAAATTATTTCTTTTTGGCGTCCACTGCACTTTGATTAGAGAAGATATACGTTCTACGTTGGCATTATGTGCTGGTAAGAAAAAATAAAACCCAACAAGTTTTTTCATTTCATAGCAAACATCATTTTTAATATAAAAAATCACACCAAAACTTGTTATCAGTTATGTTAATTGAATTTAAGTTTTTTACATAATTTTTCAGGATAAGGAATTCATTTAATAAATTTTCATCATTAACCCTCTAATGCACAAGGCCGCCAAAAGGCGGTCTTCGGATTTTAAATAGTTTTTGGCTGAATAACAATATTTTATTAAACAATTTATATTATATCCATAGAAAACTTAGCTACCCACTTTTTTGCCTTCAGACTTTTTTTTTTGAAAAAGCAACGGTTTTCAAGCGAGAAGTATGTAAAGTGAAAATTTAGTAAATTTGAAAAAAATAACTTTTCGAAACAGAAAAAAATATTTGAAAAATCTCCAAAAATACATTTACGATCTGGCGTACATTATCGATAATTATAAAGCTAGTTTAGAGTATCTAATTGTAAAATCAGTTAATTGAATATCTCCCTAACTCAAAAACTAGCAGACAGATTTTTTGAAATTAAATACAGGTTATATACAGGAAATTCCCCGAGTAAAAAAAATTATATATAATCATATATGGCATATATTACAATATATAATTAGACATGTCGTTATGTATATCCATATATAATTATATATGACGTCTTTTTCCAAAATTTTTCCTTATATTATGCCATATATAATTTCATCTAATTAGATATCGGCTTTTATAATATTAGATATGGTATATGTGATTATATATTACATAGCATGGCTGATCTTATTGCATATATAGTTGTATATAGAGCTATGTCTTAATATATATGGTGGCATTTTAGCAATATATAATTATATATGGTATCATTTAAACAATATATAACTATATATGGTGCCAGTTAAACTAGATATTATCATATATGGTGGCATTTAAACAATATATGGTCATATATGGTACCTCATGAACAAAATCTTTAATACAGTTGCAGATATGATAATATATGCTACTATATATAGTGCCATATATATTTATATATGGTGTTATTTAAGCAATATATTACCATATATGGTGACATTTAAACCATATATTATTATATATGGTGACATTTAAACAATATATGTTCCTATATGGTACCTCATGATCAAAATTTTTTATACAGTTCCAGATATGATAATATATGATTCTATATATAGTGTCATATATATTTATGTATGGTGTTATTTAAGCAATATATTACCATATATGGTGCCATTTAAACCAAATATTATCATATATGGTGCCATTTCAACAATATATGCTCATATATGGGACCTCATTAACAACATTTTCAATACAGATCCAGATATGATAATATATGTTACTATATATAGTACCATATACTTTGATATATCGTATCATTTAAACAACCCGAGTAAAAGTAGTTACATATAGTCATATATGTGATTAAGTTACATTTGTATAAATATACAGTTTCATCCGAAGAATGGCGCGATTTATTTTTATTAATTGTTTATCAATTTTATCTAGTTGTATCAGTTTAGATCTGACCTGATTAAATTATATGTTAATCAGATGAAATTGTATCCGATTTTTGCCCTGATACAATTTTATCGGTTTATTTGTAATGGAGTCAGGTTTGATCGTAATTGGTCCAATTTTATATAAATAAAATATAATTGTATCCGACATTTACCTCATACAATTGTATCAAAGTTTTAAACTGATACAATTACATCAGGTCAAAATTGGGATATAACTGTGTATAATTTTGTATACAAATATATCTATTTGCACCTAAACTGATAACATGTGATATAAACCAATAAAATTGTATCAGGTCAAAAATCAGATACAATTTCATCTGATTAACACATAATTTAATCAGGTCAATCTAAACTGATGCAATTAGATAAAAACTGATAAACAACTGATACAATTTTATCGGGCCATTTTCCGGATCAAATGGGACATGGATCACTCTAAGTTATATATTACCATATAAAGCTCCATATTATTTTTTTATAGGGAACATATACCATATATGCTGCCATTTAAACAATATATTGTCATATATGGTGCCATTTAATCAATATATGGTCATATATGGTAACTCATCAGCAACTACAATATTAACTGTATTTCAGAAGCTATTAGTGTATTTCAGAAATTTTAAATGTACCTATTTCAGAAATTATCAAATGTATTACAGAATTTATTAATTGTATTTCAGAAATAATCAAATCTATTTCAGAACTTGTTGATTGTATTTCATAATTAATAGAGAAAAATTTCTGAAATACATTTCAGAACTTCTGAAATACAATTGATAATTTCTGAAATACAGTTTGATAATTTCTGAAAAAGAGTTGTGAATTGCGAAAATACAGTTAATAATTTCTGAAATGCAATTGATAAAGCTGAAATTCAATTGACTAGTTCTGAAATACAATTCATAAATCTGAAAAATAATTGATAAGTTCTGAAATACAATTGATAAAACTGAAATTCAATTGATTATTTCTGAAATACAATTGGTAAATCGTAAAAACAATTGATACAATTGGAAATGGTGTAGAGCGTTAAAAAGATGTAAATAATTTTTTTTTTTTTTAAATTCAATTTAATAAAAAAAAATATAATTATAATTTATAAAAAGAAATTCATTTTATAAAAAAAATGCATAGCCGTGAACGGTATCGAACTCGAGACCTTCTGAGTTTAAACCTTATTTTAACAAAATATTGTAATTTTTATAAAATCAGTGCTCTGCCAGTGTATTATTTTTTGAACTGTTGTCAATATTTGTCTGGGATCTTATTTAATCCCAAATAAATGGAGATCTTACGTAGTACCCAAATATAATGCGGGATCTAATTTAATCTGTCATTTTTCTGGATAGTTTTAGATGTCAATCCCCAAATATATTGCTGTTTCTAATCCGATCTGCCATTTTAATACCGAAATAATTTGCTGGATCTAATTCAATCTGCAATTTATGGGATAAATTAAGATCCTGCCAAATCCCCAAATATATCACTGGATTTATCTCCATCTGCAATTTATCGGAAAAGTTAAGATCTTACGCAATCCCGAAATATATTACTGGATCTAATTTGATCTGTCGTTTTTTGGATAAATTTAGATCTTACTTAATCCCCAAATATATTGCTGGATCTAATTCGATCTGCCATTTTTCGGATCAAATTAAATCTAAGTTTATCCACAAATATATTGCTGGATCTAATTCCATCTGCCATTTTTCGGATTAATTTAGATCTAAGTTTATCCCCAAATATATTGCTGGATCTAATTCGATCTGCCACTTTTTCGGATCAAATTAGATCTACTTTTATCCACAAATATATTGCTGGATCTAATTTGATCTGCCAAAATTGAGATCAAATTAGATCTAAGTTTATCCACAAATATATAGCTGGATCTAATTCGATCCGCCATTTTTCGGATCAAATTAGATCTAAGTTTATCCACAAATATACAGCTGGATCTAATTCGATCCGCCATTTTTCGGATCAAATTAGATCTAGGTTTATCCCCAAAGATATCATTGGACCTCCCAATTTTGAGATATAACTTGATCTTAGTTTATCCCCATATATACAATGGGATCTAATACGATATCATTGGATACACCCAATTTTGAGATCTAATTGGATCAGCTAGATATTACAGCAGATCTTAAACAATATAAAATTGGATATGATTAGATATTGCGCGAGATCAATTTTTTTTACTCGGGTCGCCAAATTTCGTAAAGCTAAAATAGCCATAACTTTTGAAATAACAACATCAACAATTACCAGTAAGTTATTTTATTTTACTGATAGTGTTATTTATAGCAAAAACCAAAATTATTTGACTACTGGGTTTCTTCAACCTTTGTTGTGATATATCGCCTAAATAAAGCGATAAATTAAAATTTAAATATTTGTTCCAAAGTACCTTTTGAATGCCAAATATATAGTTTAAATATTATCATAATCAGAAGAAAGAACATTAGAGGGTTAAAAGGAATGTTAATTTTTTTTAATTTAACTGTTGGCTCACTACTGATAAGCTTCAAATTTGGCAATTAAAGTAAGTGAAATAACAGTAACAAAACAGCGATTCAAAAAAAAGTTATGGAGAAAAGTGCAAAAAGTAGGACAACCCCGGACACTTACTGAAAAAGAAGGAGGACTGCCCCGGACGCCCTGAAAAAGAGGACGGTGTCCGGGGAAAAGAGGACGGATGGCAGCCCTGTACTTGATCGAATATTTTAAGTTTCTTTTAGTGCCTCTTAAAACCACTCAAATGGCGGTTGTATAAAAAATTTTGAATCGCATTTATTTTGTACAGAATTAAAGAAAATTTGTCCATTAATTTTTAAAAATTTGCAAGTAAGTTAAAATTCGTTCCCATAATTAAAAATTTTTTTTACAATTTTCTAAAATTATTTTCTGTTTTAATTTTTTTTTTTTATTTTTTTATCTGCGGACAAGTTTTTTAGTACGTTTTTATGGGGTAAATAAATTTTTATCAGAATTCTAACTCATTTCATCTTATTCGTAAGTCCAAACCCGTTTTTTGACACACTAGGTCCCTTTTCTCGGAGAAGGTCACATATGGTGCAAGATTAGCAATATAATTCGAGATATTATTATAAATATGTGGTCCCACATCAATAATGTTTTCTATGTGTTTAATATATAATTATATACAGTCACATATTAGCTGAGAGACCCTATTATCGAATCCCAGCTAGGGCACAAAAAAAATTTTTTTTTTTACTTTTTTAACTCAATTTAGGTACCTATTCCTACTTGTGACCGTCTTAGGCCTATTTTTAAGACTGGGAGTTATAACTTTTCATACAAAACAACAATAAAATTCAAAAAAATCAAATTTTATTTTTCAATCCCAGGTGAAAATGTTCATATATGTTCATATATTGTCATATATAGTTCAATGTATGAGCATATATGGTTTAATGTATGATCATATATGAACATATATGTTATGTATGGAAGCATATATGGGTAAATACATTCAAATGTATGAATCCATATATGATAATATACTGCTTTATTGGTCCATATATTGGTTCATATATTCCATATATCTTCATATATGAATTCATATATTATTCCATATATGGGTAATGTTTTAAGTTTTTTTGTCATGGGGGTAATTACGTGAGCGGATTCAAAAAATATTGAAATACAATATATTTTATAATTTCTTAAATACAATTGGCAACTTCTAAAATATAATTGCCAGTTTCTGAAATATAATTGATTATTTGTAAAATACATTTGATAATTTCTGAAATGCAATTGCGAATTTCTGAAATACAATTAATAAATTTCTGAAATACAATTTTCAGTTTCTGAAATACAATTCATAATTTCTGATATACAATTGATAAATATGAAAATCAATTGATAATTTCTGAAAAGCAATTATAAAACTGGAAATAAATTGATTATTTCTGAAATACAATTGGTAAATCTGAAAAACAATTCATAACTTCTACAATACAATTGATGAAACTGAAATTCAATTGATTATTTCTGAAATACAATTAATAAATCTGAAAAACATTGATAACTTCTGAAATAAAATGATAAATTTTGAAATACAATTGAAAATGTTGCAGTAAGATAAAAACAGCAATAATAAAACTGCTAAATTTAGAAAATCTGCAGAAAATTTTGCAAAATATTAGAAAACTAAAAATGGCTAAAACAAAAATAATTTGACAAATTTAAAACGTAACAAAATACGTCGAAAATAACAATGTTTTTCAAAAAGTTTAATAAAAAGTATTTATTTTTAGTTGAAATCAAATAGCAAGGGGCCAAGTTTCTGAAGTTTCCATAAATAAAATGGACGCGAAATCCAACTGCAAAAACTGTTTTATATATAAAATTTTAAGCTGTTTGGTGCCCAAAAAAAATGTTTTTGTTAAAGGCGTTTTTGTAAAAATCCTAAATAGTTATGTGTGCTAGGCATAATCAAAGTGCACTCAAAAAAAAGTCAGTAAAGTCAGCAAAAAATGTTGCTGTGTCAGCAAATTTTTAGTCAGGAGCGTGCTTGCAAAAAAGTTGGTAATTTCAGCAAAAGGTTTGCTGAAAATTAGCGAGCTCATTTTTACCAAAAAAATAGTAATCTTCAGCAAAAGTTTTGCTAACATTTAGTCGATTTCAAATGAAAAAAATCCTTGCTAACATCACTAAACTTTTTGCTGAATATCAGTAGACTGAAAAAATTCAAAAAACTTGTAGCGAAATTTTACTTTAGTTAATTTATTTGCTGAAAATTTAAATGTAGAAATTGTGTAGAGTTGTTTTTATTTTTTATCATTTCCCTTGTCTGTACTACATCCAGACAAGCTGCGACATCTACTTCTTGTCTATCTGGCTGTCTTCCATGCTATAAATGCGGTTATCTGCAACTAATTATTTATACTAATTTTATTGTACTAAAATTATGATATTTAGTAAGTTTTTTAACTGATTTTAGCAAATCGATTTTGAATTGCA
The DNA here is from genome assembly GCA_949987735.1 of Leucophora obtusa. Classification (NCBI taxonomy): domain Eukaryota; kingdom Metazoa; phylum Arthropoda; class Insecta; order Diptera; family Anthomyiidae; genus Leucophora; species Leucophora obtusa. Next base: position 167,491,670 of record OX465295.1, on the reverse strand, counting down.
TTTTACATAAATTTTACTAAAATTTAGTAGCTGCTACTAATTTTTTCTACTATTTTTATTGTACTACAGATCAGCAAACATGTGTTGCTGAAATTAGAAAAAAATGCCGCTGGCCTCAAAACAGTTAAATTTCCCGTAATAACAGCAAAATTTTCAATAGCCATTACAGACTTTTTTGGTTGAGTATAAAAAAATACAGTTTCATCCGAAGAATGGCCCGATATATTTTTATCCATTTTTATCTAATTGTATCAGTTTAGATCTGACCTGATTAAATTATGTATTGATCAGATGAAATTGTATCCGATTTTTGCCCTGATACAATTTTATCGGTTTATATGTAATGGTGTCAGGTTTGATCGTAATTGGTTAAATTTTATATAAATAAAATATAATTGTATGCGACATTTACCTTATACAATTGTATCAAAGTTTTAAACTGATACAATATATCAGGTCAAAATTGGGATATAACTATATAATTTTGTATACAAATATATCTAATAACATGTGATATAAACCAATAAAATTGTATCAGCCCGAGTAAAAAAGAGTATATATAACATATATTTTTTAATATTAAAATATATGATAATATAAAATATTGTGTGCGACCTATATGTTTTTATATGGTGATATATTAGAAATTTTTTTAGAAATTTTCTCATATGTAATCATATTAATTCATATATAAGTATTTGCTTTATTGCAAATTGTATATATAGGAATATATTATAGATAAAACCGTTCAAAATTTTATATATAAATAGATACGAAAAATATTTTTAATTTTATTTTTTATATAACCATATCGTCGGCTTGCCTGCAAGTAGTGTTATGTGTTCTTTAACAGGTTTTCAGGAGGGCGAAAAAACTGCCCAGGTAGAAAATTACAAAGGGGCCAGCACTGGCAAAGCACCGAAATGGGTGGTATGAGTGCTTGTTAACAACGCTTTCCCAATGCCCAAATGATAACACCGTTCCACGCTTTACCAACCCCTGGGAAAGCACCCATAAACATAAAAATCTAATGCTTTGCCAACGCTCAAATAAAAAAATTAAAGTGCTTTCCTGATAACACCGATCTATTTAATGTTTTGCAAAGTATCGAGATAGCACCAAGACCACACAAAAATCAAGTGTTTTCCCTGCCACCAAATTATGTGCCCTCATCACTGAAGAATTTTAAATTACTCTAAAAATAGATGATTCTTGGAGTTATTGTATTGTGGAGTAAAAAATTATCTAAATGTCCACTCTTCTTTGAAGCTTCTTTTAAAAACAAAATAATGTTTTAGGAAAAAAAGCGCTGGGAAATCACCCTTTTCAAGCGTTGGTAAAGCGTCCAAATTTAGTGGTTTGCCAGTACTTCTCTTTGTAAGACCGCGGTCTACTTGTGCTTTGCCAGTGCTTCTTTTTTGTTACCACACATAATTTCTACCTGGGTGGTTTATCCTTTTAATATATTTCATTGACATTATATGCCTTAATAATGATTGTAATAAATAAGGTCGTGAATCATTAGGGCATATGATGTCAATAAAATATCTTAAAAGGATAATATAAATCAGTTTTTTCGCTCTCCTTAAAACCTGTTAAAACCAAAAACATAGCACTTCTTGCAGGCAAGCCGACGATATATTAGTTAATATCAGACCCAAGTTCGAGATTAACTAATATATTTGAGATTAATGTATTGTTTGATCAAAAACAATCTTTTTTATGCTTTACTCAATTTTTTCATTAAACTAATATTTTCTGAGCTTTTTTACTTCTAAACGTTATTTTTTTAATTTAAAAAATTCAATTTAAAAAAATTAACATTTAAAATCATGGCCCGGCTCGTAATGGGTTAATAAGTCTAGGCATGTTGCATATCATTGGAAAGGTATTTCAAGTACCTCCCCAACGATATATATATTTTGTTCTGGTCCGATAAGTTTTGAGTGGAGAAATAAGCCATTGAATATTGTTGTAGATCATCTTCAGCTCCATAAATCGGGAATTATGAGCCTCCAACAAAAAAGAAGTACATTGCCGGGGTAACCATTAAAATTTTATTTAAAATAAAAAAAGCTTAACATATTTAAAAAAAATTTCTAAGTCCAAAGAAAATTCCCATTATTGATAAAAAATTATCTACCCGAGTAAAAAAAATAATATGATGTCATATGTAATTATATCTAATTTAATATAATTGGAGATATGCTATGATCCGAAAAATGGTGGATAAAATTATGTCGGATAAGATCTAAATATATTAAATCATATAGAATCTTATCCGGATTTTGACCCGATATAATCATATCTAATTTTATGTAGAAAGACATAATTATATAACGCTTATATTTCAGGATCAAAACAAAAACTATTAAAAAGTACTAAAAAATAACACCCTTAAGTTAAGATTTCAAAATTTAAATAAAACTTTAATGTTTAAATTCATAAATCTTTTATAAAATTATAGGAGGTTCACAAAACAAATTTTCCATGCAGAATTTGTTTCATAAGCCTCCTATAACTTTATAAAGCATTTATGAATTTACACATAAGTATTTAGAAGTAGTCGTACATAATTGTAACCAAGCATTTTAAGCCTTCTTATATAAACTTGTATTCTACCCGTAAACTGTGTTTATGAGTTTAATTGCAAATTCCATACATAAAATATATGGCTTGTATTTATACAAGGTTTACAAGGAATTCAGGAGTTATAATGAGTACGCCTTTCATATTTTGAAATCATACATACATAAATATGTATATCTCAGAAAAACATAAATTTTTTTTTACATTGAGCTATACTTAAACATATCTAAAACAACTTAGAAAAAAATTTACATTGAGCTATATAAGACTGTATACACTCAAAAAATTTTATGAACTAAAATTAAGGTTTCACTTTACTAAAACAATGTATATGAGTTATTAATAAAAATAAGTTAAATTTCTTTCCAATAAGTAAAATTGCTTTCAAAAAATGCAAATTTTATTTGATTTTAGTTTATCCAAAATTCGTATTAACTCAAAAATAATAAAACATTTTCGTTAAATTTATTTTCTTGAATTAGATTAAAATTTCTTAAAACTGTTAAAAAATGTATGTATTTTTAGTTAATAATCTTAAATGTGAAGAATTTGGTTGAACTAAAAATTACGAAATTTAAAATTGTATGAAAAACTAAATTCAAATAATGAACTTCCTTAAATTTAGTTTAAACATTTTAACTTCTTTAAACCAAGTATAAACTTCTTAAATTCTAGTAAAGATTTTCTTTCACATTCCTGAAAATATTTTATAACCTATGGAATTCTTATTTGGTTTGTAGTTTGTATTATATAAGTATTTTAGTGTTGTGAAGAAAATTTAAGCAATAAATTTTACACAAATTTATATTATCGGAAAAAATATTAAAATTATGTTCGTTAATACTTTCATAAAAAAAATATATGAAATTGATTACTTAGATTTTTGGTAGTGAAACTAAAATACTTATATATTTGAATATTTATACCTAATGAGAATTAAAAATTAATAAATAATACCTGCAGTTTTTTGCATGTTTTTTTTGGATTTTCTTACTTAATACGAGCATAACATATGAACTAAAAATAAGTTTATTCTGCGTTAGCACAAGTTCAAAGCATCTTTAAATTTAAGAACAATTGACTTGATTTTAAGACATGTTTACTAAATTTAAAAACAAGTTTATACTAAATTTAAGTAAAATACATATTAATTTTAGTAAAAATTTCAGAAAAATTAAAACAGTATTTACTAAATATCAGAAAAAATTTACTTAATTTAAGTTAATTGTTTTAACTTGTTTTTAAGAAAATTGTGTACTCGATTTAAGTTAAAATTTCCTTGGAGCCAAATCATTCCCAAATTTCTTTAAATTTAGTTCAAATGACCTACTATTTGGGAAACAATTTTTTCGGTGTATGTTTACCGATAAAGCCATTTTTAATTATATATGACGCTGTATTAAAATTGTCATAGCATATGTAACTAAATATGGTATATATTAATATATATGGGAACATATATATTTATACTGATCTATATATGACATCATAAAAGAAATTTTTGGAAAACCCAAAGCTATATATAATTATATCCACAAAGATATAGTGTCACATTTGACTATATATAAACATGTTAGTCCATATTAAATTATATAATTTCCTATATAACTATTTGTACTCGGGTAGTCTTTAAAGAATAACAGATTTATACATTAACGTCTTTAATAGTTACTCATTATCAACAGTAGCCCTCGGCTGACAGTCAGGCATGTGATGAATATCGAAAACGAAAACAATCTGATTTTCAATGGTAAATATTTTAGGATCTGTACAATACCACTCATATTTTATTTCCTAATTTAGAAGTCTAGCGTCAAATAAAACGGTAAATAATAATTTGAAGCCAATTTGATTTTTGCGAAACAAATTATTCTAGATTGAAAAACTGATCGTTTTCGATTTTCATCACACCCCTGAGTATGTAGGACCAGAAATCCTGCTGCCCTCCAATTCAAAGTTTTTTTTTGTCATTTAAATTTAATCATATCGTATTGCATTAACTTATATCCAATTTGATCGGGACAAAATTCGGATATAAGTTTATCATTTGATATAACTTTGTATCCTTGTAAATACAATTATATCCAATATGATACAATTTAATATAACCATTTTTCGGATAAAATTATATCCAGTTACATATTGCAAATATATCCATTCACATATAATTTTATATACATTTTTTTACTCGGGAGGTCAAAAATCAGATACAAATTCATCTGATTAACACATAATTTAATCAGGTCAGATATAAACTGATGCAATTAGATAAAAACTGATACAATTTTATCGGGCCATTTTCCGGATCAAATGGTACATGGATCACTGTAAGTTATATATTACCATATAAAACTCCATATTATTTTTTTAATAGGGAAAATATACCATATATGGTGCCATTTAAACAATATATTGTCATATATGGTGCCATTTAAACAATATATGGTCATATATGGTAACTCATCAGCAACTACAATATTAACGGTATTTCAGAAGGTATTAAGTGTATTTCAGAAATTTTAAATGTATTTCAGAAATTTATGAAATGTATTACAGAAATTATTAATTGTATTTCAGAAATAATCAAATCTATTTCAAAACGTGTTGATTATATTTCATAATTAATAGAGAAAAATTTCAGAAATATATTTCATAATTTCTGAAATACAATTGATAATTTCTGAAATACAGTTTGAAAATTTCTGAAACACAGTTGTGAGTTTCGGAAATACCTTTAATAATTTCTGAAATACAATTGATAAAACTGAAATTCAACTGAGTAGTTCTGAAATACAATTCAAAAATCTGAAAAATAATTGATAAGTTCTGAAATACAATTGAAATTGATAAATCTTAAAAACAATTGATACAATTGGAAATGGTGTAGAGCGTTAAAAAGATGTAAATAAAATTATTTTTTTAAAAAAATTCAATTTAATAAAAAAAAATATAATTTTATAAAAACATTTATAGAAAATAAAATTATAAATTTATAAAAAGAAATTCAATTTATATAAAAATGCATAGCCCTGAATGGCATCGAACTCGAGACCTTCTGAGTTTAAACCTTATTTTAACAAAATATTAAGGGTTTTCACAAGGGGTGTGCTATTTGTTGTATCGTTCTAACAAAAAACAGAGTCGTTAAAAATTAAATTGAAAATTTCAACATTTGAGAATAGCACGATACAAAATTTTAACGTATGTTTAGTGTCCTATGTTTGAGTGTGCTAACAGATAGAAAACTGAATAGAAAATCGTTGTTAAACACAAATAAAAATTTTAACAACTCTGTTTTTTGTTAGGACGATACAACGATAAAACAGATAGCACACCCCTTATGAACAACCTAATTGTAATTTTTATAAAATCAGTGCTCTGTCAGTGTATTCCTTTTTGAACTGTTGTCAATAACTGTCTGGAATATTATTTAATCCCAAATAAATGGAGATCTTACGTAGTACCCAAATATAATGCGGGATCTAATTTTATCTGTCATTTTTCTGGATACCCGAGTAAAATAAGTATATATAACATATATTTTTTAATATTAAAATATATGATAATATAAAATATTGTATGCAACTTTATATGTTTTTATATGATGATATATTAGAAAAACTTTTAGAAATTTTCTCATTTGGTTTATTGCAAATTTTTTATATAAGAATATATAATTAATAAAACCGTTAAAAATTTTATATATAAATAGATACGAAAAATATTTTTGATTTTATTTTATATATTACAATATATTAGTTAATCTCAGACACAAGTTCGAAACTCATTTCATCAAAAATAATTTTTTTTATATGTTTTACTAAATTTTTTCATTAAATTAATATTTTCAGAGCTGTTTTTATTTTTAAGTTTTTTTTTTAATTTAAAAACTCCAATTTAAAAAAATTAACATTTAAAATCATGACCCGGCTCGTAATGGGTTAATAAGTCTAGGCATGTTGCATACCATTGGTAAGGTATTTCAAGTACCTTTCCAACGACATATATATTTTGTTCTGGTCCGATAAGTTTGGGTGTAGAAATAAGACATTGAATATTGTTATAGATCATTTTCCGTATTCAAAATGTCAAAGTGTATTGTAGCTAACTTGCTGTTACATATCTTTTTTACACACAAATTCCCGTAATGGAAAGCTGGCAGCTAGTTAGTTATCATATGCTTTTTCGTTTTGTATACGTTGGCTAATCTTTAACGAATTCAACAGTATCGGATTTATACAATAACGTCTTTAATAGTTACTTATTATCAACAGTAACCTGCGGCTGGTAGTGTGTAGGACGTGAAATCCTGCTGCCTTCTAATACAAATTTTTTTTATCATTTAAACTTAATCATATCGTATTGTATTAAATTATATCCAATTTGATCGGGACAAAACTCGGATATAAGTTGATAATTTGATATAACTTTGTATCCTTGTAAATATAATTATATCCAATTTGATACAATTTAATATAACCATTTTTCGGATGAAATTATATCCAGTTACATATTACAAATACATCCATTCATATATAATTTTATGTTAACTTTTTTACTCGGGTAGTTTTAGATGTCAATTCCCAAATATATTACTGTCTCTAATTGGATCTGCCATTTTAATACCGAAATAAATTGCTGGATCTAATTTGATCTGCAATTTATGGGATAAATTAAGATCCTACCAAATCCCCAAATATATCACTGGATTTAATTCCATCTGCAATTTATCGGAAAAGTTAAGATCTTACGCAATCCGGAAATATATTACTGGATCTGATTTGATCTGTCATTGTTTGGATAAATTTAGATCTTACGTAATCCCCAAATATATTGCTGGATCTAATTCGATCTGCCATTTTTCGGATCAAATTAGATATAAGTTTATCCACAAATATATTGCTGGATCTAATTCCATCTGCCGTTTTTCGGATAAATTTAGATCTAAGTTTATCCCCAAATATATTGCTGGATCTAATTCGATCTGCCACTTTTTCGGATCAAATTAGATCTAATTTTATCCACAAATATATTGCTGGATCTAATTCGATCTGCCAAAATTGAGATCAATTTAGATCTAAGTTTATCCACAAATATATAGCTGGATCTAATTCTATCCGCCATTTTTCGGATCAAATTATATCTAGGTTTATCCCGAAAGATATCATTGGACCTCCCAATTTTGAGATATAACTTGATCTTAGTTTATCCCCATATATACAATGGGATCTAATACGATATCATTGGAATCACCCAATTTTGAGATCTAATTGGATCAGCCAGATATTACAGCAGATCTTAAACAATATAAAATTGGATATGATTAGATATTGCGCGAGATCAATTTTTTTTACTCGGGTAGTTCAAAATTAGTTTTAGTGCTAGAAAAATATAACTAAAACTTTTGCTGAAAACGGAATTTCAGGAAAAAAATTGCTGAAAATTAGTACACTTGATATACAAGACGTTTTACTAATTTTTCTACTAACTTATTTTTTTGAGTGTGTTTAGAATATAAAGAGAATTCAATCATCCAATTTACTGAAAAACAAACTTTATAAATGTGCCTGCAAATAGGAAACTGAAATTTTTTTCGCACCTTTTAATTGATAAGTGGCTAATTTTATTGTTGCTACTAACAGTTCCCGAGTAAAAAAGTGTATATAAAATTATATGTGAATGGATATATTTGCAATATGTAACTGGATATAATTTCATCCGAAAAATGGTTATATTCAATTGTATCATATTGGATATAATTGTATTTACAAGGATACAAAGTTATATCAAATGATTAACTTATAGCCGAATTTTGTCCCGATCAAATTGGATATAAGTTAATCCAATACGATATGATTAAATTTAAATGATAAAAAAAAAATTTGAATTGGAGGGCAGCAGGATTTCGGGTCCTACACACTCAGGGGTGTGATGAACATCGAAAACGAACAGTTTTTCAATCTAGAATAATTTGTTTCGCGAAAATCAAATTGGCTTCAAATTATTATTTATGGTTTTTTTTTTGACGCCGGACATCTAAATTAGGAAATAAAATATAAATTGGTATTGTACAGATCCTAAAATATTTACCATTGAAAATCAGATCGTTTTAGTTTTCGATATTCATCACATGCCTGACTGTCAGCCGAGGGCTACTGTTGATAATGACCCGTGAAAAAACGATTAGATTTGATCAAGTTAGGTTTGATCCAATTGTATCTATTCATATTAAAGAGTGAATAACAACGTATAAAATTAAATATGACTTTATCTGCGATTCCGATTTTCAAAATTTTGTTATTCGTTGCCTTATATAATCATATCCTAAAAAATCTTTTCTCTTATATCATTTTATATGCCATATACAAATACATATACTTGATCAAATTATATCTCGTTGAAGATAAATTTTTATATTGCTTCGAACAACACTTTATAAAACTAAATGTGACCCAAGAAAATTTTAGATAATTTAGATAGATCTCGAATCGAACAAAATGTATGTATGTTGATTTAAATACAATTATATACTTAATAATTCAATACAAAATTAAAAAGCTGAGCTTATCTGTTATGTTGCATCTAGGACCCAGGATTTTTTCATTTCTGGGATAAATGAGACATACCAATGTCACACTTTTACAATCGGCCTTATTACGAGTGTCGTAGTCGTAGTCGAAACTAAGTCGAATTTGCTGAAATTTCGCTAAAAACACAACTTTTGAGCAATTTTTCAATTGGATTTAGCATATATAACACTCAGATTTAAAAAAATCCAGTATCAGAGTTTCATTTCTTTATAATTTCCATTATATACAAAATCATTTTATATGGAGTCGAAAATTTCGACTACAAATACGACACTCGTAATCAGGCCGAGTATCTAATATTAAATCTAATGAAAGAAATAATAAGAAAGGTAACTACACAGAGAGAAAATTATAGTTAAATCAATTACTATATCAGATTTTAATTAACATTTGATTTTTTACGAACACTTTGTAACTAAAGTATGAATACTAGAGCTAGTGTTATTGTCATTATTTAGTAGGATATTTTATTTAAGTAAGAAACTTTGAAACTAAATTTTCTAATTGGTGGCTATAATACTGATCCTTATTAAAGTAAATTATAGTTAAACTTATTCATAATTAAGTTATGTGTTTTTCGATTTTAAAAATAACCAGACAATTTTTTATATAAAAAGAAAAAACCTGAGATTTGTGTGATTTCAAAGCTATTTCTATCTTAATAAACGGCGTTTCTGTATGATTTAAATTTTTTTCTTCTGCGTAGTTACTACTAAGTGAACTGGATTATATAACCTACATAGAGAGAAGTTTGCTGGACCAGATTTAATGAAATTTTTTAATAAAGTAATAAAGCTTTCTTCAAAAGGTAAATGAAAAATTTCTTAAATTTGGTGAAAATTCTTCATATATTTTATGAATTTAGTTTTAATGAAACTTTTTCATTAAGTGTATGAAACTTTTAATAAATTAAATGAATATTTTCACAACATTTTATCAAAAATTCCATTAATTCAATAAAATATTTCAATAGACGAGGGCCCAGTGAAATTTCATCGGTTATGTGCAAAAATGTATTAATATCTTTCAGATAATTCTCTCAGTTAATTAATTGGTCGTTTTCTACACTATAAATATTCATATAAACAAAAAAAATTTAATGCAATTGAATAAGACCAAAACTCCGATAAAATTGGATGAAATTATATCAATTCAAATATATTTTTTTATCATTTATATACAATTTGATTAATCCATTTTCCGGATTAAATTTTATATAATTCAGTATGATGGCAAATAAAAAAAGATATGCTATCGAATAATTTTTTTTCACGGGAGTAACTATTAAAGACGTTAATGTATAAATCTGTTATTTTTTAAAGACTATATAATTTTTTATCAAATATGGGAATTTTCTTGGGACTTAGAATTTTTTTTTAAATATGTTATCCTTTTTTTATTTTAAATAAAATGCACTTGTTTTTTGTTGGAAGCTCATAGTTCCCGATTTATGGAGCTGAAGATTATCTACAACAATATTCAAAGGCTTATTTCTCCACTCAAAACATATCGGACCAGAGCAAAATATATATGTCGTTCGAAAGATACTTGAAATACCTTACCAATGGTATGCAACTAGACTTATTAACCCATTACAAGGGTCATGATTTTAAATGTTAACTTCTTTAAATTGGATTTTTTAAATTAAAAAGAAAAAAACTTTTGAAAGTAAAAAAAAAGCTGAGAAAATATTAATTTAATAAAAAAAATAGAGTAAAACAGACAAAAAATAGTTTTTGATGAAATGAGTTTCGAACTTGTGTCTGAGATTAACTAATATATTGTAATATATAAAATAAAACCAAAATTATTTTTCGTATCTATTTATATATAAAATTTTGAACGGTTTTATCAGTTATATATTCCTATATAAACAATTTGCAATAAAGCCAATACTGATATATGATTTAATATGATTACATATGAGAAAATTTCTAAAAAATTTCTAATATATCATCATATAAAATCATATAAAGTCGCATACAATATTTTATATTATCATATATTTTAATATTAAAAAATATATGTTATATATAGTCTTTTTTACTCGGGTTTTCATCATATTTGTAATAATTTAAACATAAAATTGATGAAATAACCTTTGGTTTTCCTAAAAAATTACAGGTTTCCTGCGTGTAGACTAGTGTTTCCAATTCGGTTAATCGATTAACCGATTCCTCGATTAATCGCCTCTATTTCGGTTAATGTCGAAACAAATAATTTAAAACTCAAATAATTATTCGATCCGGATAATCGGTTAAAACAGGTCGATTAACCGGTTACAATTTTAATATGGAATTTTTCTCTTATTTTTTTTCCCAAAACTTCATAATTTTCTTGACTTTGGCTAAAAAATTACAAGAAAATCTTAGAATAAACATAAAATTAATAAAATACCACCAAATTCTTTTAAAATTGAGTGAAAGAGGTCGTTGAGCCTTTAGATACCTTTTTTTTTAAGCAAAATAAAGGTATTTCTAAAACTACCCAAAATAAACGAAGTGTCTGGCTGGATCAGCGTCGAAGTGCTCTATAGGCTTTAATCAATACAGTAGGCGATTTTTGATTCTGTTCTTTTAAAAATTAAAGCTAATGTAAATTCTATTTCCATGTCCTTCAAGACAAGGTTGCATTTTTTCAAATATGTGTCCTACAACTGTTCTCACATCCCCAAAGAAAGTATAATCGATTCAAAACCACATTCTACAACATGTCCAAATTCACCATTTTCAGTTTTATTTCAAAATTGTTTAAAAATGTATTAAAATTATCCGAATATATTTTAAAATTGTTTAAAAAGTTTCAAAATTGTCCAAAATTATCCAGAAATTTTTTAAATTCTTACAAAAATGTTTTAAAATTGTCCAAAATCACTCAAAATTGTTCAAAAATGTTTTAGAATTATCCAAAAATCTGTCTAAAAAATTAAAATTGTCTAAAAAACTTTGATATTTGTCCAATTGCATTTCAAAATTGTACAAAATGTATTTTAAAATTTTCAAAATGTATTTCAAAATAACAAATATATTTTAATATTTGTATTTAAGAAAATTATATTTGAATTTTAAAATTGTTCAAATACATTTCAAAATTATTCACTTGCATTTAAAAATTTTAAATCTGTATTTCAGAATTGTAAAATTGCTTTCAAAATAATTCCATTTGTATTTCAAAATTCTCCAAATGTATTTCAGAAATTTCCAAATGTATTTCAGAAATTTCCAAATGTATTTAAAAAGACTCTATTTGTATTCCAAAATTTTCCAAATGTAATTAATAAAATTCCAATTGCATTTAAAATTTTTCCAAATGTATTTCAGAAATTTCTACTTTTATTTTAAAAGCATTTTTACAAACATACATGTTTTCACTTTCATAATGAAAATTTTATAGGAATTATTATGAGACTTAAGAGAAAGAGAAATCATGTATGTTTGAAAAAATGCTTTTAAAATAAAAATAGAAATTTCTGAAATACATTTGGAAAAATTTAGAATTTTATTGAATACATAAATACAGAAGGGAATGTTAGCTCAAACTTTGGATAATTTTGTTTATTGTCAATGCCCTTAAAAAGGGATAAAAGATTGAGAAATTTAAGAATAGTTTATGATATTCTTTAGTCTACTATTTTCACTTAACTAATATTTTACTCAAATGGAACTAAATATTTTTTTATTTCTTCAGGGGAGGAGGAAGAACTTTGGATAATAATTTTTATACCCTACACCACTATGTGGTCATTATACCCTACACCACTATGTGGTCAGGGTTTTATAAGGTTGTGCTGATGTTTGTAACACCAAAAAATATTGGTCCTAGACCCACCTTATAGTATACCGATCGGCTCAGAATTTTTTTTATTTCGTTTTAACGATGTCCGTCTGTCCGTCCGTCCGTCTGTCCGTCCGTCCGTCTGTCTGTCTGTCCATGCATTCTTGTGCGCACTCTACAGGTCGCAAATATTAAGATATTTTGATGAAACTTGGTACACCGACTTATGTTGGCCCAAGGACGACGCCTATTGATTTTGGTGAACATCGGCCCATGTTTAGACCTAGTGCCCATATAAAAGTCCTACCAAAATTATATTGTTTATACCCTGCAGGTCGCAAATATTAAGATATTTTGATGAAATATGGTACACCGATTTATGTCGGCCCAAGGACGAAGCCTATTGATTTTGGTTAACATCGGTCCATGTTTAGACCTAGTGCCCATATAAGGGTCCTACTAAAGTTATATTGTTTATACGCTGCAGGTCGTAAATATTAAGATATTTGGATGAAATATGGTACACCGACTTCTGTCGGCCCAAGGACGAAGCCTATTGATTTTGGTGAACATCGGTCCATGTTTAGACCTATTGCCCATATAAGGGTCCTACTAAAATTATATTGTTTATACGCTGCAGGTCGCAAATATTAAGATATTTTGATGAAATTTGGTACACAGACCTACGTTGGCCCAAGGACGAAGCCTATTGCTTTTGGTGAACATCGGTCCATGTTTAGACCTAGTGCCCATATAAGGGTCCCCTCAAAATTATATTGTTTATACGCTGCAGGTCGCAAATATTAAGATATTTTGATGAAATTTGGTACACCGACCTATATCAGCCCAAGGACGAAGCCTGTAGATTTTGGTTAACACCGGTCCATGTTTAGACCTAGTGCCCATGTAAGGGTCCCCCCAAAATTATATTGTTTATACGCAGCAGGTCGCAAATATTAAGATATTTTGATGAAATTTGGTACACCGACCTATGGCAGCCCAAGGACTAAGCCTATTGATTTTGGTTAACACCGGTCCATGTTTAGACCTAGTGCCCATATAAGGGTCCCCCCAAAATTGGCTTGGTTACAAACTGCAGGTCGCAAATATTAAGAAATTTTAATGAAATTTGGTTCGCTGACTCACATTATAGAAAATTTTGACACAAGTCCCATTTTAACCCATTCGAATTTCGGATCCAAACATTAGTTGGCTTTTAACCAGATTGGTGTAGGGTATTGTATAGTCGGCATGCCCGACTTTAACCTTTTTACTCGTTTTAAATGCAATATTATATTTATTGTAGTATTGATTAAATATGCATTCAAAGAAATTTTGTATCCAAAGTTTTACAGATTAAAACAAAAATTCGTAAGAAGTAAAAAATCTACCTTGAGTTATGCTATTTTTAACTTACTAATATTTATAAAAAATCTCCTAGTTTCAGCAGTTTTTTTTGCCATTTTTAACTAATTTTTAATAGCTTCAGCTATATTTTACATAAATTTTTCTATTAGTATAAGAAATGTATCAATTAAGATAATCTCAGATTCCCAAACTTTCAACCTTAAGGTACAATTACACGCGAGAGAAAACTGCTAGGGATGGAGCAAAAACACTCCAAAATAGCTAAACTCATTCAAAATAGAGCTAATTAGGGGTGATTTTTGTTTTATCTCAAGCATTTTCTCTCTAGTGTAGATGTGCTTTTGATATTTAACATGTGTCATGTTGATATTTAACAAAAACAGGAAGCTGTTAGTGTTTTTGTTGGTAAAAAGTTAAGGAAATACATTAATTTTGTTTTAAACGATTAATCGATTAATCGCCAATTTTCTCGAATAACCGACCCGAATAACCGGTTAATCAGTTTTAGTGATTTTTCGAATAATGCAATAACCGGTTAACCGCCTATGTCGAATAATTGGAAACAGTAGTGTAGACACAAGCTATTACACTCAACCTAAAAAGTCTGTAATGGCTACTGAATATTTTGCTGTTATTAAGGAAAATTTAACTGTTTTAAGTCCAGCGGTATTTTTTTTGCTAATTTTAGCAACATATGTCTACTGATTTTAAATAAATTTTAGAAAAGTTGTTGTAAACTGCAATTAAAAATCGATTTGCTAAAATAAGTTAAAAAATTTATTAAATATCAATAATTTTAGTACAATGAAATTGGTATAAATCAGCTATGCCCACCTCTTGAGCTCGCGAGCGAAAACAGCTTTTTGTGCTTTTACATGTACACATAAAGAGCTTTGTGCTTTCAAATATACGCGAAACGTCGTAAGCAATCGGGTCAGCTAGAAAATATTCGTGCAATGCTTGCGCTTTAATTTGTTTTACGACTGTTGATCACTGTTGGTAAAAGTGGCACAAAAGTGCCATTTGTGGCACTATTGAATGATCAATGGCACCTTGGCACTCTCCATAGAATTTTGGCACTTTTTACGAAAATTTCTATATAATTTGATAAAAGGTCGATATCGCTGATTTTTCATTAAAAGCCACGCCTATTAAGAAGGGGTAGCAAAATTAAAAAACAAATGCTACACTAAAAATATCTACAAATTTTTGGACCACCTTCCAGTTCTTCGGGGACAATTTAATCATTATTTTGATATTTAAAAATAAAAGCAACGGGGATAAAATTAGAAAAACCTTAATTGATTTTATTGTATTGTCAAATTTAATTGTAAAATTTTTTGAAAGTCTTGGACCTGCTAACTTATCTTAAAATAATGTAAGTTTAGTGCTTTACTATAGCTAAGAATGGCATTTTTATATGAAAATATTTGTGGTAGGTAATGTTAAACTCGGGTTACTTTTTAGATAAGTTGCCCGCCTTTTTTTTTGTCTTTTACTTAACCCTTAAATGCATGATCTCTACAATTTTAACCATTTCTTTATATATGATTTCTAAAGGCGTGTACATTTCAAGAAAAATACCAAAAAAATTGCCAAATAGCTAAATTGTGATTATTTTAACGTGTAGGAAAAAAAAGAAACAAAAAAAAATATATGAAATATTAATTATACATTTATTGTTGCCAAAATTAATTTTATTGCGAGAATACCACTTTAAATATTTAAACAAACATTTTAGAATATTGCACTTTTTGTAAAAAAAACGCGTGTTTTAGATTTTTCACAAACATACGAAGCAAAACCAAGATTTTTCCTATAACTGTTTAAAAAATCTGAGTTATAGTTTATAAGAGCACTTTGTGCAGAAGGGGCCCCAATGCCCAAAAATTGAGTTTTATGCATCAAGTGGCGTTTTTTATTAAGAAACTGGTATGTTGCCAAATGGCTACACCATGCATTTAAGGGTTAAAGTAACAAATGTATAAATATTTGAAATAAAAGCTGAACATATTTTTTTTGAAACATTAAATGTTGCTTAATTTTTTTTTTTTTGGCACTTTTAAAGCTTTTGTGGCACTTTTTTTGGCATCATTGAGGCACCAAACGAAAATTCTGAAATACCATCACTGCTGTTGATCAGTTGTCACGTAGACTTCATGCGAGAAGATAGTACACGCAAATCAGAAAGCGAATTACAGTATTGCTCAAAATGTTTAACGATGTTTGGGAAAATGATTTTTTGTTTACGCAAAACAGCGTTGGCGAGCCAGTATGTTTGGTATGCCAACGCAATGTTAAGCGTAACCACAAATTTAATGTCGAAAGGCATTACAGGTCTTGCCATAAAGAATATTTCGATATTGTAGATGAGGAAAGAGAAATTTTAATTGCTAATTTGAAAAAAAAAGTTGTTTAAGGAGAAGCAGGAAACATTTTAAATAATGATGTTGAAAAAGCGTTTTTTTTTGTTTCGCTTGCGTTATCAAAACGCTGTCGTCCTTTTGATGATGGCATTTTTTTAAGGTGCTCGCTAAAGAAGTGCTAGGTAGTTTTGGAAGTAAGGGTAGAGATATGGCCAAAATTTTAGAAAAAGTACCATTATCAAGGAACACAATTACCCGTAGGACAGAACAAATTAGTTCGTATATTTTTTCCCTCACCAAAACCAGACTTAAAAATTGTAAATATTTCGCTCTATGTTTGGATGAGAGTACTGATATTAATAATATATGCCAACTAATAATATGATTCAAATCTGTTGACGATAAATTAATAACATTTGAGGAAATATTTGATGTAGTTGGTATGCATGGACATGTTACTGGGGCAAATATATTGGAGGTATTAGAATCGCGCGTATTTGGTCACATTGATATTAACAAATTAAGTTCAATATGTACAGATGGTGCAAAGGTTATGGTTGGAACTAAAAAAGGGCTTGTAGGTTGTTTATCAAACAAAAACATAAATGTGCAGACATTCCATTGCATAATTCACCAACAAGTTCTTTTTGCAAAAGAATTGTGCTTGAATAATGCCATGGACATCGCAGTAAAAACTATTAATAAAATAAAGGGTGGTCATAATGCCCTCAACCACAGGAAGTTTAAATCCCTTCTTGATGAACTGGACTCTGACTACGGGGATTTACTTTTATATACTGAAGTACGGTGGCTGAGCAGAGGCAAATGCCTGGAAAGATTATTTAATTTAAGAAAAGAAGTAATAATTTTTTTTGAAGAGAATATGAGTTCAGATGCCGAAAAATTTATTTCAGCTTTTAAAGACAAAGATTTTATTTTTGATTTGGCTTTCTTGTGCGATATCACTAAATTAATTAATGAATTAAACTTACTGCTTCAGGGTAAAAATAAAAAAATTTTTGATTTAGTACGAATCAAAAACAATTTTGAAAAAAAATTTCAAATACTATTAAACGAAATTACAAATAATAATATATCCAACTTACCAAACTTAAAACAAATCTTTCATGAACATGAAGAATTTAACAGAATGGAAGAATATTCAAAAATAATACAAACACTTTTGCAAAATTTTAGGTTCAGATTTTAAGACTTTGATGTTATCAAAACAAGTATAGATTTACACGACTACCCTCTTGTATGTAATATACAAGAACAAAAATTGAGCTTCAGGAAGAATTAACACGAATGAGAGAAGATTTTCTAATTCCCTCAGAAAGTGGTGAAAATTTTTGGAAGCAAATAAAAGATGATAAGTATCCTAAGCTCAAAAATGAAATATATAAATTATATTCTATGTTTGGGTCCACGTACAATTGTGAGTCAGCCTTTTCTACCATGAAAATATTATTAAATAAATACCGACATAGATTGACGGATAACCATCTTTCAGATCAAATTCGAATTAAAAATTATGAGAGTGAAACAGATATAGATGAACTAGTGCGTTCCTCTTAAAATGTGTACAATTACCGAAATTTTCGGAAGTCTCTTTATTTTTAACAAAAATAATATGTAATTTGTAATGCAAATATATTTAATGTCAGTTGTGGCGAAGTGCGTCACTTTTGCACCCCACTGTTTGCCGAAATAACAATAAAAGAGCTTTTACGCATACCCAACACACTGGAACAAATCGCATACATTGACGTTGGGCATAGCTGGTATAAATAATTAGCAGACGCTACTAAATTTCATTTGTAAAATGCAATTTAAAATCAATCTGCTGAAATTACCAAAAAGGGTACTTAAAATAAACAAATTGTAAATCTAACAAAAATAATTAAAATCAAATTTAATAAAAAATTTTTTTTTCTTTCGATTGTAAAAAATATATAATTACTTCAACATATTTAAAATTTGGAGTAAAAATTACAAACAGTTCTCAGGTTATTACCTTTTTATGCATTGGAGATAAATTAAAATTTGATGAGTTTTATTTACAAACTAAGAATATATTAATAACAACAAATATAAACTAAATAAGGATTCTAAAAAAGCGACGACTTCTTGTAAACAAAATTTCCTTAAAGTATCCACTTGTTGTTAAATTAGTATACTTTTTTGCTACGTTTAGCACTCGGTTTTGAAAAATTAGTAACATGTTTTACTGCAATCAGCAACTAAAAGTAACTGAAAATCAGTACATCCTAAAGGGATTCATGAGTGCAATCGGTTTGTTGTAGTCATTAAATCACATGGTGCTAGTGTGTGTGCATTACGATTTAAACCACCCTGTTACGACTAGAAAACAAATCAAAACGTAAGCGAGCTTAAGCATTAAACATGGCAACGAAAAAAACAATAAGTGATTGTTGTGACACACGATTGTTCGCTACCATAACATAGCAATTAGTACTTTGAACTAGTGTTTAAGTACCGCAATGAATGCTATGGTGCGATGGTGTGTTGTGTTATAATATGTATGTTTTATAAAACGAAAAAGTATAAATGTACACTCAGATAAAAAAGTTAGCAGTTAGTTAGTTATTCTTTATTTTCAATTCAATGTTTGTTTTACAATTTTAATATTATTATATAAAAAAGTTAGTAAAAAAATAAATTAATAATGTTATTAATGCATAATAAATTATAAAAACAAAAAAAATAATTAATTCTAATTAATTCTTATTTTAAAATTTTTAACTTGGTTGGGAAACACTAACCGTAAAATACCGTTAACGACTCGAAACCCTTTCAATGAACTATTTTTAACCCTAAAATACCACTAACGAAGTAACTTAAAATACCGTTAACCTTAAAATAACCTAACGAAATAAATTAAAATACCGTTAACCCTAAAATAACTTAACGATATAACTTAAAATATCGATACCCTTAAAATAACCTAACGAAATTCTATAAAATAAAATTTACCAAATTCATTCCAAAAAAAAAAACATTTAAAAAAAATCGGTGGTATAATTAAACAATATTGAAAAATAAAATTAAAAATAAATAATATAATAAAACCAATACTTAGTAGAGTTTGCTAAAAACCCTACTCAATGTTCCTTAATGTATTCATCGCTTTAGAGTTTTTTTTTTTTGGTATCATTAGAGTATTTCACACATTAAATAGTTGAAATATTCATTACGATCAACTAAAGAATTTTTTGGGGGTAGACATTTGTCTATTTTAATTTTTTCATTATACCATTGGCCGATCATAATCGGCTTTTCATACCTACACAACACGAATGAAAACAAAACTCTCAACTAAAAGCATAAAAAAAAAAAAAAAATACTCCATTCATTAGCATGATAGCTTTCAACAGAGTAGGTACGTATTTCGGTTACATACATCAGTGTTGCCAGTCTTTTCATACCTTATCCCCAATTTTTAATTTGCCATCCCAAAAAATTCCCAACTTTTATTTTATATAAAAATTTGTTTTCGTTAATTTTTTCGAAAAATTAGTGGAAAAATACCATATTCGTTTATTTTTTGTGGTAAGTTGTACACTCAGACTCAATAAATTTGTGCTTACAACAAATTATAAAAAAGAACAAATAAATTTAAATAACAGCAAAGAAAATTTGAAGCAAAATTTTTCATTTTAAATATTTAATAATAAACAGACATTTAATAAATAACAGACATTTTGTTGTGTATGGTACTGCATTAAAAAGTTTTAGCATTTCAGCAGATGGATTAACTTTTGACAATTGAGTAACTTGTAAAGTATACATTTAATTTAAGAAGAACTTCTTAAAACTCTTATTAAATTTAAATAACTTTAAAAATTTTAGAACCAAAACGAATTCGAATTTTCACCAAGAGGAATTATAGTTTCTACGAACATTACCTTGCCAGACTCAAATTTTTGTAGCTAAAAATCATTCACTATTATCATCATTCTTAGAAAAAAATATAAATATTTAGAATTATCAGGATTAAATTCATAAAAATATGAAAAAGCAATAATATATTTTATCCCCAAATGATCCCCTAAAATTTCGTATCATCCCCAATAAATCCCCATTTCTACAAACGGAAGTTTTTATCCCCATTGATGATAAAATTCCCAATTTGGGGATAAATCCCCCAAACTGGCAACACTGTTATACATAAGTTTTCAGTAACACTAAACCGATGGTGTTTATATTGTGTTGATTGCTTAAGTTCACAATAATATGATGTGGTAATGTACTGTTGTCATCCGCGCTAAACGATTCATGATTTGATTCGTCTCACTATCCATACGCCTTTTTGCCATGGTGTTTGTTTTTGTTGTTTGTACTGATTCAATCGTATTAAAAAGTAAAACCACACAACTTGTTATAGCTTGTAGGCTATCATGTGTCTTGAAATCTCATTTAAGATGAATCGTTCAGCCCTTTAGTACATACTTGTAAATAGTAAAGTGCGATTGAAAAATATTTACTAATTGTTCTATAGGGTGATAATTTGGCATAAATTTGACATTTTACAATTTTGTTTTCACCATAAATTAAGCATTATAATGTTGGCTTTTTATAATTTTTTTAAAATTAAAATTATTAACTGCCCGAGTAAAAAAAATTATATATAATCATATGTGGCATATATTACAATATATAATTAGACATTAGAGTGGGGCGATTTGTATTGACAAAAATTTTTTGATATTGTGCCATCGATTTTTCAATAGCTTTTGGCATGAGGAAAAAAAAATTCCACTACGACATATCAAAAAAATCATTTTCGAGGTTCCCGAATTTCAATTTCTTGCAATTTTCTAATAAATGCTAGATTAGCGCCATCTTGCGGTGGCTTTTTGAAACCACTAATGAAGTTGTAAACAATATAACATTACAGCCTTTCCAGAAAGGTATTACTTATGAAAATCGGATAAAAAATGTGGCAACTAGAGGTAAAAGTATATAAGTAAAATTATTTTCTGCTTGTTTTCATCAACATCAGCATCATCATCATTTCATCATTTCATCATAATTATCACCATTTCATCATCAAGCAGAAAATAATTTTACTTATATACTTTTACCTCTAGTTGCCACATTTTGTATCCGATTTTCATAAGTAATACCTTTCTGGAATAGTTGTAATGTTATATTGTTTACAATTTTATTAGTTGTTTCAAAAAGCGACCGCAAGATGGCGCTAATCTAGCATTTATTAGAAAATTGCAAAAAATTGAAATTCGGGATCCTCGAAAATGATTTTTTTGATATGCCGTACTATGGTACCTCATGATCAAAATTTTTAATACAGCTGCAGATATGATAATATATGCTACTTTATGTAGTGCAACATTCATATATTGATATATGGTATCATTTACACAATATATTACCATATGTGGTGACATTTAAACCATACATTATGATATATGGTGTTATTTAAGTAATATGTTACCATATATGGTGCCATTTAAACCATATATTATCATGTATGGTGCCATTCCAACAATATATGGTCATATATGGTACCTTATGAACAACATTTTTAATACAGTTCCAGATATGATAATATATGCTACCATATAGAGTACCATATACTTTGATATATCGTATCATTTAAACAACCCGAGTAAAAATAGTTACATATAGTCATATATGTGATTAAGTTATATCTGTATAAATATACAGTTTTATCCGAAGAATGGCCCGGTATATTTTTTTCAATTGCTTATCAATTTTTATCTAATTGTATCAGTTTAGATCTGACCTGATTACATTATGTGTTAATCAGATGAAATTGTATCCGATTTTTGACCTGATATAATTTTATCGGTTTGATCGTAATTGGTTCAATTTTATATAAATAAAATATAATTGTATCCGTCATTTACCTTATACAATTGTATCAAAGTTTTAAACTGATATCAGGTCAAAATTGGGATATAACTATATAATTTTCTATACAAATATATCTATTTGGACCTAAACTGATACCATGTAATATAAACCAATAAAATTTTATCAGGTCAAAAATCAGATACAATTTCATCTGATTAACACATAATTTAACCAGGTCAGATCTGAACTGATACAATTAGATAAAAACTGATAAACAACTGATACAATTTTATTGGGCCATTTTTCGGATCAAAGTTATATATTACCATATAAAGCTCCATATTATTTTTTTTTTTAATAGGGAACATGCCATATATGGTGTCAGTTAAACAATATATTGTCATATATGGTACCATTTAAACAATATATAGTCATATATGGTAACTCAACTACAATATTAACTGTATTTCAGAAGCTATTAATTGCATTTGAGAAATTTTAAATGTATTTCAGAAATTATGGAATGTATTGCAGAAAATATTAATTGTATTTCAGAAATACACTCAGAATAATCCGTAGGTAAAATAAACGAAAAATGTGGTGCACTTTACTAAAGTTTTGGTTATTTTGACATTACGAATAATTTTGTAATATGTACAAATGATAATTCGTTTCTATAGATACTATAGTATCGAATTTTTATTTGTATATTTTCGAAATTTTATAAAAGTGCAAAAAAAAGATTGGTAAAGATATAAATATTTGGTTTAAATACAAAATAATTTCGTATCTAGTATGATTTTTTTTTTCTAGTATCGAATTTTTATTTGTATATTATACGAAATTTTATAAAAGTACAAAAAAAAGATTGGTAAAGATATAAATATTTGGTTTAAATACAAAATAATTTTGTATCTAGTAGAAAATTGGGTGTATAACTTAAAAATGCGATATATTTTGAAAATTTTGGGCGTTTATGTTACTGTGAAACATTGGCCATCGTTAGCTATTATCTTTTCTCAACTATCTCCAAACATATTTATTCCACGCCAAAAGAACTGAACATTTTTTGAGGCCAATAACTAATCGTATTCCAGTGAGAGCGTTCTGCATCGATCGAAACCAACACTATTTTCTAAATAGTTTTTACCGGTCTTACAACATGTGGCTGAGTGTTGTCATGATGCAATATTATATCTTCACTTCTGGTCGCATATTCCGGGCGTTTTTCGGCCAATGCTCGCTTCAAACGAATCAATCGTATTCGGTACATGTCCCCTGTGATATAGTCTGTCCCGATTTCAGCAGCTCATAATAGATGAGACCTTTCTACCATGCTTCACATACAATTCCTTACGGTTCGGGTTGTCGTAATGGATCCATTTTTCATCGCCAGTAATGATTCGATGCAAAAATTACTTCTTTTTATGGCATTCAAGCAGATTTTCGGACATGAAAAATCGTCTTTCAACGTCTCTCGTCTTCAAATCGTGTGGTACCCATTTACTTGCTTTTGTATGAATCCTGCTACTTGCAAACGATTTGAAATTGCTGTTTGAGAAACTCCCAATGATTTTGCAAGTTCTTCTTGAGTTTAAGAACAATCTTCATAGAGAAATGCCTCCAATTCATCTCTTCGAACTTTTTTGGCTGACCTGTTGCGGTCTTTGTCTTCCGTGTCAAAATCACCACTTCTGAACCGCACAAACCATCTTTAGCACGTTTAATTCAATGGAACATATTCAATTGAAGAAGTAAAGCAAAACTTTTCACAAATGATGCTTTTTCGGCACAAAATTCGAGATTTTTTAAACAAAGAAAAACTTTGTTGTTTACACTATTCCATTCAATGACCAAGTTAGAATTAATGACAGATGTTTGCTATATTTTACGAAATGTTGTAAACGTGCAAAAAAGTTTTGTAAATATATAAATATTTTGTAAAAATACAAAATAATTATGTTTATTCTACAAAAAAATATTAATGATTAAATCTAAAATATTTGTAAAATATACAAACGAAATCGTTAAATAAAAAAAATTTTGTATGTTTACTAAATGGTATTTGGTAATATTATGATATTTTTGTACATTATACAAACATTTTTTCATTAAACTTTATTTGTATAATTTACGAAATTCTTAAATTTAATAAATTTTTTACCAGTACATACATTTTGTAGTATTACAATTTTTTTGTACTTTATACTAAAAATAATTTACAAAATCGTGTTTGTATTATTTACGAAATTTGTAAATTTATGAAATTTGTTGTATACCAAAGATTTGTAATATAAACCAAAGGTTTGTGTATTGTACG
Organism: Leucophora obtusa; assembly: GCA_949987735.1. NCBI lineage: Eukaryota > Metazoa > Arthropoda > Insecta > Diptera > Anthomyiidae > Leucophora > Leucophora obtusa. The sequence continues at coordinate 167,466,801 of OX465295.1, read as the reverse complement.
AAAAAATATTTACGAAAAATATTTTCGTATTTTTAAGCATGGATTATTATGAGTGTAGGCGTACCTAGACCATTTTTCTGGGGTGGGCAAGGGCACCATTTATGTCTGGCTGTTTATTTGCCCATTCTCAGACCCTTAATCTTAAAAAACACTTTAGACATTACGCTTGCGATAAGAAATCTCTGAAAAATGCATCCTTTTTTTCTGAAGAAGGCCTCGTGCAGGGAATGCTATACGCTCAGAATAGTATAAAATTTTGATATTTGATGGAGAAAAGAAATCTAAGATCAACTTGTCTCATATTTTCTTCCAGCTCTGACATTCTTACCCCATATTTTGACCACTTAAATTACCGAGATGATAACTGACATTTTCATCGTAGAATTTTTGCTTCCACAATATATTGACATTTTCTCAAAATAGTACACTCATAGAAATAAATCTGTAAAAATAGCAGAAAAAGTAACTAAAAATTAGTTAAAAATGATGCTGCAGAAGAAACTATTAAATTAGCAGATTTTTTTTTGGCTAAATACAAGTAAAATAAGAACAGCAAAAATAAACCTGTTAAATTTACAGTTTTACAATTTTTTAGTAAATATTTCTGCTAATTTAACATTATAGACTGTTATATGCATTCAACCAAATTTAGCTTAAAAATAACAAAAAATTATAGATATAACAGTTTGTTTTTGCTATTTTTAATCTACTAATATTTAGCAAAATTTTCTGTAGATTTTACAATACAATTTGTCATTTTATAGCCAGAACTAAGATCGATTTGTTTCTTAAATATTTCTTAAGTACGAATTTCTAAACAACGTTTCTTATTTAAGAAAAAATCAAGACAAAAATCGATATTAGTTCTGGCTGTAAAACTGGCCCTTAGATTCCACCAAATTATCTTCCTACGAAAATAGAAGAAACTCTCCCAATCAAAAACACAGGATTAACTGATATTTAAAAAAAAATAATCATAGAACAGCCCAGACCGGCCTAAGTCCGCCTATGCAAATCTATTTCGGAACTTGTTGATTATTTATCATAGTTAATAGAGAAAAATTTCTAAATTACATTTCATAATTTCTGAAATACAATTGATAGTTTCTGAAATACAGTTGTGAATTTCGGAAATACAATTAATAATTTTTGAAATACAATTGATAAAACTGAAATTCAATTGACTAATTCTGAATTACAATTCATAAATCTGAAAAATAATTGATAAGTTCTGAAATACAATTGATAAAACTGAAATTCAATTGATTATTTCTGAAACACAATTAGGAAGTAGTATAGAGCGTTGAAAAGATGTAAATAAAATTATTTTTTTAAAAAAATTCAATTTAATAAAAAAAATATAATTTTATAAAAACATTTATAGAAAATAATATTATAATTTTATAAAAAGAAATTCATTTTATAAAAAAAAATGCATAGACGTGAACGGTATCGAACTCGAGACCTTCTGAGTTTAAAACTTATTTTAACAAAATATTGTAATTTTTATAAAATCAGTGCTCTGCCAGTGTATTATTTTTTGAACTGTTGTCAATATCTGTCTGGGATCTTATTTAATCCCAAATAAATAGAGATCTTACGTAGTACCCAAATATAATGCGGGATTTTATTTTATCTGTCATTTTTCTGGATAGTTTTAGATGACAATCCCCAAATATATTGCTGTTTCTAATTCGATCTGTCATTTTAATACCGAAATAAATTGCTGGATTTAATTCGATCTGCAATTTATCGGAAAAGTTAAGATCTTACGCAATCCCGAAATATATTACTGGATCTAATTTTATCTGTAATTTTTTGGATAAATTTAGATCTCACTTAATCCCCTAATATATTGATGGATCTTATTCGATCAGCCATTTTCCGGAATAATTTAGATCGAAGTTTATCCACAAATATATTGCCGGATCTAATTCGATCTGCCACTTTTTCGGATCAAATTAGATCGAAGTTTATCCACAAATATATTGCTGGATCTAATTCGATCTGCCAAAATTGAGATCAAATTAGATTTAAGTTTATCCACAAATATATAGCTGGATCTAATTCGATCCGCCATTTTTCGGATCAAATTAGATCTAAGTTTATCCGCAAATATATAGCTGGATCCGCCATTTTTCGGATCAAATTAGATCTAGGTTTATCCCCAAAGATATCATTAGACCTCCCAATTTTGAGATATAACTTGATCATAGTTTATCCCCAGATATATAATGGGATCTAATACGATATGATTGGATACACCCAATTTTGAGATCTAATTGGATCAGCTAGATATTACAGCAGATCAAATTGGATATGATTGATATTGCACGAGATCATTTTTTTTTACTCGGGTGTCCATGAAAAAGCCTACTTTATGAGAAACAAAAAAATTATTCTGGAAGTGAATTTAAATAAAATACATATATAAATGAATGTTATTTTTAGTTTGACTCCCTGCTCGGGCGCCATTGTAACGACGTATTTTCACTTTTTAAGCTGGGGCATACTCAGCGTGCCCAGGATCCGTTACAAACTATTTATATTGCGATAAGAGAAGAAAACACTGTGCAATTTAATATTTTTTTCATAACACGTTATAAACTTTATTATTTAATTGTTCTTAACACGTTACAAGTTGACACGACACGAATATTTATTTTTTTACTGCCAGCAGAAGTCGGTCCCGTGGTAAACGGCAGTACTTTGTAGTGGGGTATAGCAGAACGATAGTTCACACACACGGCGATGATTGAGCAGAGCGATAGCTCACGCTCACGGCGAAGATTTGAGCTCTGCTAAATTAATCGCCGTGTGTGTGAACTATCGTCCTGCTCTACTCCACTACAAAGTACTGCCGTTTACTACGGGACCGACTTATGCTGGCTGAAAAAAAATATATACTTGTGTCGTGTCAACTTGTTACGTGTTAAGAACAATTAAATAATAAAGTTTATAACGTGTTATGAAAAAAATATTAATTTGCACAGTGTTTTCTTCTCTTATCGAAATATAAATAGTTTGTAACCGATCCTGGGCACGCTGAGTATGCCTCAGCTTAAAAAGTGAAAACACGACGTTCCAATGGCGCCCGAGCAGGGACAGTCACAAAACTCTTCCCGATAAGAGACTGAAAGAAAAATAAATGTGTTAAAAATTTATAAAAAAAAAAACTGTGATTTTAAACCAAATTTATAAAAAAAAGAACATTTTTTGGCATGTGCTATAATGTTTATAAAATCTGGAAATTATCGCTTAAATAAAATATAATGAAAAAATAAATGTGAACAAAAAACTTGATTGTGATTTTAAACCAAATTTATAAAAAAAGAACATTTGTGTCATGTGCTGTAAACTATCTGGAAACTATCACTAAAATAAAATATAATGAAAAGAAAAGAGAGAAAAAAAAACATTGTGATCGTAGAATAATTTCGGAAAAAAACACATTTTTACAATCTGTAGACTATAAATAAAATAACACGGTACAAAAAAAAAAATAAAAAATAATAGTAATAGTAATAAGAAGTAACCGCGCCGATAGTGTAATAAAATTTAAGCTGGACAAAATTTATTAAACTTTTAATAAACTTAAAAAAAAAACAGATAAAATGAAAATATTGTAAGTATCGTGGTCATATTCCTTAAAGAAGGAGGACTTAATTTTATACACTTCTGAGTTCGACCTTGATTCAACGGGTAGCGTAGATGAACTGAAGGAGCGGTTCGCGTAATCTCTATATATAAAAGAATAACGTGACTGACTGACTGACTCAACATCGCCCAGCCCAAACCGCTGAAGCTAGGAAGTTGAAATTTGGTATGTAGGTTCCTCTTTCGGCGTAGACGTCCGCTAAGACGGGATTTTTGGAAATTCCTACCGGAACGGGCAAAAAGGGGAAAAGTCTCCCCCTTGGCGGCCTGCCAAAACCCCTTTGGCTAGAAAGCTGAAATTTAAGATATGTGTTCCTTGGAGTATGGGCTAACTTTTCTGGAAAGTACTTTCTGGAATTTTGGACAGGGACGTTGTAAAAATGGGGGTTAAAAAGGGGAAAAAGGCCCCCCTTGACGGCCTGCCCAAACCGCTGGAGGTAGGAAGTTGAAATTTGGTATAAAGGTTCCTCCACTATCGTAGACATCCACCAAGACGGGAGTTTTGGAAATTTTTACAGGGTCGGGCAAAAAGGGGAAAAAGTCTCCCCCTTGACGGCCTGCTCAAACTGCTGGAGCTATGAAGTTGAAATTTGGTATGTAGGTTCCTCGACCGGTGTAGACGTCCGTTGAGAAGGCATTTTTGGAAATTCTTATCGGGAGGGGCAAAAAGGGGACAAAAAAAGTACCTTTTTCCAAAAAAGTACCTTTTCCCAAAAAAAGTACCTTTTTCCAAAAAAAGTACCTTTTTCCAAAAAAAGTACCTTTTTACGAAAAAAGTACCTTTTTCCAAAAAAAAGGACCTTTTTCCAAAAAAAGTACCTTTATCCAAAAAAAGTAACTTTTTCCAAAAGAAGTACCCTTTTCCAAAAAAAGTACCTTTTTCCAAAAAAAAGTACCTTTTTCCAAAAAAAGTACCTTTTTCAAAAAAAAGTACCTTTTTCCAAAAAAAATTCCTTTTCCCAAAAAAAGTACCTTTTTCCAAAAAAAAGTACATTTTGCCAAAAAAAGTACCTTTTTCCAAAAAAAAGTACCTTTTTCTAAAAAAAGTACCTTTTTCCAAAAAAAAGTACCTTTTTCCAAAAAAAGTACCTTCTTCCAAAAAAAAGTACCCTTTTCCAAAAAAAAGTACCTTTTTCCAAAAAAAGTACCTACCTTTTTCCAAAAAAACTACCTTTTTCCAAAAAATGTACCTTTTTCCAAAAAAAGTACCTTTTTCCAAAAAAAGTACCTTTTTCCAAAAAAAGTACCTTTTTCCAAAAAAAGTAGCTTTTTCCAAAAAAAGTACCTTTTTCCAAAAAAGTACCTTTTTTCAAAAAAAGTACCTTTTTCCAAAAAAAGTACCTTTTCCCGAAAAAAGTACCTTTTTCCAAAAAAAAGTACCTTTTTCCAAAAAAAGTACCTTTTTCCAAAAAAAGTACCTTTTTCCAAAAAAAATTCCATTTTCCAAAAAAGTACCTTTTTCCAAAAAAGTACCTTTTTCCAAAAAAAAGTACCTTTTTTAAAAAAAGTACCTTTTTCCAAAAAATGTACCTTTTTCTAAAAAAATGTACCTTTTCCAAAAAAAAAGTACCTTTTCCAAAAAAAGTACCTTTTTCCAAAAAAGTACCTTTTTCCAAAAAAAGTACCTTTTTCCAAAAAAAAGTACCTTTTTCCAAAAAAAAGTACCTTTTTCCAAAAAAGTACCTTTTTCAAAAAAAGTACCTTTTCCAAAAAAAAGTACCTTTTCCCAAAAAAAGTACCTTTTTCTAAAAAAGTTTTCCTTTTCCCAAAAAACATAAATTTTTTCAAAAAAATACCTTTTTCAAAAAAAGTACCTTTTCCAAAAAAAAGTACCTTTTCCCAAAAAAAAGTACCTTTTTCTAAAAGAAGTACCTTTTCCAAAAAAAGTACCTTTTTCCAAAAAAGTACCTTTTTCCAAAAAAAGTACCTTTTCCAAAAAAAAGTACCTTTTCCCAAAAAAAGTACCTTTTTCTAAAAAAATTTTCCTTTTCCCAAAACACATACATTTTTTCAAACAAATACCTTTTTCAAAAAAAGTACGTTTTCCAAAAAAAAGTACCTTTTCCCAAAAAAAAGTACCTTTTTCTAAAAAATTGTTCCTTTTCCAAAAGAAGTACGTTTTCCAAAAAAAGTACATTTTTCCAAAAAACATACATTTTTCCAAAAAAAAACACCTTATTAAAAAAAAATACCTTTTCCAAAAAAAAGCACAAATAAAGTACTTTGTAAAAACAAAGTATCTTTTTCCATAAAATTTCGTTTTTCCAAAAAGTACCATTTAAAATAATATATAATTTCAAAAAAACTACTTTTTTCCCTCCCCCACTAAAACAAGGTTTCTTGATATTCGGCATAGATGTGCGCTAAGACGGGATTTTTGGAAATTCCTACCGGAACGGGCAAAAAGTCTCCACATAAACAGTCTCACAAATTGGAAAAGTGCCTGCCCAAACCACTGGAGGTAAGAAGTTGAAATTTGGTATAAAGTTTCCTCCACTGTAGTAGACATCGACTAAGTTTGTATTTTTGGAATTCCCTACAGGATATCCCAAAAGGAAACTCGGTATGTGAGTTCCTCCTTCTGTGTAGGCGTCCGCTTAGACGGAATTTTTGAAATTCCTATCGGGAGGGGAAATAAGGTAAAAGTCTCCTCCTGACGGCTTGCCCAATTCCTTTTGGCCAACCTAAAATTTTAAATATGTATTCCTTGGAGTAGGACTAACTCACCGGCAACGTAATTTTTCTATTTTGGAACAGCAACATAGTAAAAATGATGGTTGAAAGGGAAAAATGTCCCCACTAACGGCCTGCCCAAACCGCTTAGGCAATACAGTTGAAATTTGGTATGAATGTTCCTCATCCATCGCAGATAGCTGCGAAGATGGAATTTTTGTAAATTCCTAAAGGGAGGAGCAAAAAGAAGAAAAGCCTCACCTTGGGGGCCGGTAAAAACCCCTTCGGCTAGAAACCTGAATATTAAAATGTGGGTCCCTGGAGTAAGGGCTAACTTATTAGAAAGATACTTTTTTGAATTTTGGACAGGGTCGTTATAAAATGGGGGCTCAAAAAGGGAAAGTTGCCCCTTAACGACCTGTCCAAACTGCTGCAACTAGGAAGCTGAAATTCGGTACTTAGGTTCCTCTTCCAGCCTAATTCCAACCGGGAGGGACAAAAAAAGAAAAAGTGTCCCCCTTGACAGCCTGCTCAAACTGCTGGAACTAGGAAGCTGAAATTCCCTGTCGATGGATTTTCGGAAATTCCTACCGAGAGGGGCACAAATAGTAAAAGTTGGCTAGAAACCTGAAATGTAAGACATATGTTACTTGGAGTATGGGCTCACTTACCGAAAAGGTGCTTTTTGGACAGGGACATTGCAAAAATGGGAATTAATGAAGCGAAAAGTGCCGCTTAAAGGTCTGCCCAAACCGCTGGAGGTAGGAAGTTGAAATTTGGTATTAAAGTTCCTCCTCTATTGTAGACATCCGCTAAGATGAGATTTTTGGAAATTTCTACAGGTGGGGTCAGAAACAGGAAAAGTCTCCCCCTTAACGGCCTGGCCAAACTGCTGGAACAAGGGAGCTTAAATTCGGTATTTGGGTTCCTTCTCCAACGTTGACGTCCCCTAAAATGGTATTTTTGGAAATTCATACCGGGAGGGGTAAAAAGGGAAAAAACTTCCCCCTTGACGGCCTGGCCAAACTGCTGGATATAGAGACCTAAAATTATGTATGTAGTAAGTTCCTCCTCCAACGCAGACGTCCTCTAAGACGGAATTTTTGGAAATTCCTACCGGGAGGGTAAAAACGGAATAATTCTCCCCCTTGATGGCCTAACCGAACCCTTCGGCTAGAAACCTGTAATATATAATATGTTTTCCTTGGAGTATGGGCTAACTTATCGACAAGGCATTTCTAGGACTTTGGACAGGAACGTGGTAAAAATGGTGGTTCAAAAGGGGAAAATTGCCCCCCCCCCCCCTTAACGTCTGCGTCTTTAGCTAGAAACCTAAAACTTAAAGAACAAGTGTATATGAAACACTAAAATTAAGAAACTAAATAGGAAACGAGTGGAATGAAACACTACACAAGTGGAATGAAATGGATATAAACGTTGAACGAGTAGAATTGAAATTATAGAGAATGCAAATGGATTGGAAGAGGGAATTACCTGTTCAAACACTATCCACGGAATATGAAACTTATGTAGCATTGAAACTTACTCTCCAAAAAGTTAAACAAATTTTCTAAAAGAGAAAAAACTTTAGAAAAGGAATGGAACTTATATATTCCGATATTTAAACTTCATGTAACGAAGCACCGGTGGAAGAAACCTACGCAGTAAATTTTCCAACTGAATTTGTGAATTTACTTGAATTGCCAGGTCTACCTTTACATAAACTGGAATTAAAAAAAAAACTTTAAGACACGCTAACAACGTAGCGGGCTTTGCCCGCTATTTTTAATATTATAAAATGCTTTCCAACCCTGCTTTACGTTATTTATTTTCATTCAAAACACAAATGAACAAAACTACTTACGGGTCTATCTACCTAAGTTCGCACTTTACCAAATTACCTTAACATACACACGTATATTGCAATTTATTATGGATTCATTACTAACAATCCACTTTCATGAGAAAAAGTGATCAAATATTTATTTATTTTAAACCCATTGTTGTGCAGAATTATTTATTTGTGGTGGCTTGGTGAAGGCTTTAAATAAAAAAACGAAATTAATAAAAATTGTGGGGGGCACAGCCCCCCCTCCCCTTAACCTTTAAGGCACGCTAACAACGTAGCGGGCTGCTCCCGCTAGTTTATAATAAAGGGTTCTTCAACAGGGAAGCTAAAAAAGTAGAAAGACAGGGACAGCAAACGACGCCATATTTCTTGCCGCTCTTTTGACATTTCTCTTCAGTAAGGTTTGCCATTTCATGATGGAAAGATATACGAGCCAACAACGATTCGAAATTATTAAAATTTACTACCGAAATTCGGAGTCAGTGGCCTTAACGTTAAGAGCGCTACGTCCAATTTATGGTCGTCATAATAAATGGCTTCGTCAATAAACAAAATATGCGTTATTGGTCAGACAGCAATCCACACGTACTCCATGAGTCATCATTGCATCCCGAAAAAATTACGGTTTGGTGTGGTTTATGGGCCGGCGGCGTCATTCGGCCGTACTTCTTCCGTGTTGATCAAGACCGGCGCGTTACTGTGAATCGCTACCGTTCAATGATAACCGAATATTTGTGGCCCCAATTGGATGATATGGACTTGGAGGACATGTGGTTCCAACAGGACGGCGCCACAAGCCACACAGCGAATGTCACAATCAATTTATTGCAAACCAAGTTTGGAGAACGTGTTATTTCACGAAATGGTCCAGTCGATTGGCCGCCTCGTTCGTGCGATTTGACGCCGTTGGACTATTTCCTGTGGGGCTACGTCAAATCTATGGTCTATGCCAACAAGCCAACGACGATTGATGAACTTAGTACGAATATCGGCCGATTTATGCTTGAAAACCGTCGAAAATTGGGTTCAGCGTCTGGACTTCTGCAAGCGTGCCCGTGGTGGCCATGTAAAAGAGATCGATTTCCATACATAATGGCATCGAACGTACTTTCACAGGAATAAAGAATTTCATTGATATCCAAAACCGTTTTTGTTTTATTTAAAAAAACTTTTGTAGCGCTCTTATTGAAGAACCCTTTATTTGAACACGATGAGGATTGTTTTCAACGACTCTTAGAAATCCACACGACATGCTGTTCTTAAAAATGCCATCAAAAGCAAAAATACCTTCCAATATTTTAGCAGTTCCAGGAGCTAGTCTTCAAGACCCGGGTTCCGAACCTGGAAAAGATTAATGCTCAAATAACAACAGTAACCTTCCCTTAACACAGTCGCAGGAAAATAAGAACAAATACATGGATCAGATTTGATTATCGAATTCGAAAGAGGACACAACGACCCAGGGAGCGTTTTAAAAATTATCTGCTTTCTCTCCAAACTCTTATGCATCATTCAGATCTAACTGAAAGCCAAAAGTTGGAAAAGTTTTTTTTTTTAGAAATGCTCACGCTGACTACCAACGCTATATTCGCAGGAGAGATCCCAGTCAGAAAAATACAAACGGGAAAGCGGTGGCAAAGCACTTTAACAGGTGGTACAAGTACTGGCAAAAAGTGCTCTCCCATTCCCAAAATGATAACATCATTCGACAAAAGGACCGGCTGTTCAAAAAGCGCCGGAAAAGCACTGGAGGAACAAAATTTTTAAACGTTGGCAAAACGCTGGCAAAACCAATAAATAGGTGGTCGGGAAATATATTTTCCAAAATAAAATTTACAAAAAAGTTCATATGTATTTTTTTTTTTTGGTCCTGCCGTGATTTGAACCCAGGCCGTCAGATTGGCAGACGATTGCTCTACCCACTGAGCTAACGAGACATATAATATTTAATGGCTAAACACATAAATGAGTGATAATAGCTGGACAACTACTGGCTGTGCCAAAATGCTAGTACTGGCCAACAATTTTTTGCAGCTAGTATGCTATTGGTGGGAGGGCAAAAAAAAGTTGGTCTTGAAGGAGCTTTCCCACAAACAAAAAAATTGATTTTATAAAACAAAAAAAATTTTAAATTAAAAAAAATCAAAAAAAAATTCTTCCTTGCAAACCGGATTTGAAGTCGGAACCTCCTGACTACAAACATTTTTTAACGAAGCGTCAGCATTTTTATAACATCATTGGTCTACCAGTGAATTGATTTTTGTACGCCTGGTAGCATTGGCTAGGTAGCACTGGATAACCACTGGTTGCAAACCTTGGCATATCACTCTAAGCCAATTCTTTGCCAGTGGTTTTTTTATAAACCACCGAAATTTTTGTAAAACAAATACTCGTAAAACGCTTTTTGCAAACGCTGGTAAAGCATCCCAAATGAGTGTTCTGCCAGTCATTTATTTTTGACACCGTGGTTACCCAGTGGTATGCCAGTGCTTGATTTTTTGTACCACTGGCGATTTCTGACTGGGATGTTACTACCCTTCGGGACCTGATTGGGATGGCTGATGATTTCCAGAGTATCCGTACTACTTCAAAAATAAGTCGCGCGGAACCATCTCGTATGATCGGCAGGGCAGACATATCAAATAACCACGCTCAAACTAATTGTTTTAGTGGTGAATGCCTTGAATAGCCCATATACCTACGCGAAATGAAATCCTATCAAAATTAGAATTACTAATATCAACGTCATCGTTACGATCAACATAATTATTAGTAACAACGCCATCGCCAATATCAACGTCAACACTCGCATCTACGTCATCTTCAATATCAACGTCATTAGTATAATCACCATTAGTAATATCAACGTCATTATAATATATATAATCGTCATTAGTAATATCAACGTCATTAGTAATATCTACATCATCGCCAATATCAACGTCATTTGTATAAACGTCATTAGTAATTGTTCGCGCCGGCAAGAAAACGCCGCCGACCGAAGTACTTATGGGATGTTCATGAAAGTACCCATCGATGGGTACTCGCATGAATACTTTACTTAGTAGCACTATTCGTTATAGAATATTGGCAAATGGTTGTGAAATTTTGGCAAAGAACGCAGCAGCAACAGCGAGAGTGAAATTATAAATTAAAACTGAGAAAAAAAACAAAAAAAATTTAAAAATTATAAGACCAATTAAAAGGGAAAGAAGAAAAAAAGAAAGTGTGAACAAAAACCTAAAGTGAAAGAAGAAAAAAAGGAAAAGAACCTTATTAACGAAGGGGAAAGAAAACTTTTTTAAACAACCAAACCCATAATTGAAACCCAGTGAAAATTAGAAAATCTGTAAACTTAAATCAAACTTCCCTCTAGAAAAGGTCTTGTGAGAGCTGAATATATAAGTAAAGGCAAAAAAAGAAATTGTAAAATTAAAAGAAAACAAAAAAAAAGTGAAATAAAATCAATCTAATTAGTAAAACCAAAAGGGAGTCTTTCATTAGAAGAAATACGAAGAGAAGGAGGTTGTAAGGAAAGGGGAAGGAAGGAGGAAATTGCTTGGCCACTCCATTATCACCAGCATCAACAAGGTGAACTAGGTAAACAGTAATATCTACGTCATCACCAATATCAACGCCATCGTTAATATCAACGTCATCACTAATATAAATCAGTATCATCGTCATCATCAGTATCAACATCAACGTCATCATTAACGTTATCATCAATGTCATCATTTAAGTTATCGCTAACGCCATTATCAATGTCATCACCAAAGTCGTCTTCTTCAACCCTGCCACAGCCGTCCCCTTCAACGTCAAACTAAAAATAACATTCATTTACTTAAATAACAGATCAACTACAAAAAAAAAAACATTTTCCCCCATTCAACCTAAAATACATGTATAAATTCGGATTTGTTCCAATAAGCTTCTTGTAATATATTTAACAAAAATAGATTCTGCGGTTTTAGAAGACCTTGCAAAATAATCATCGTGGTCAGCTTGTTGCTAAAACAAAATCCTCAAAGGGTTTTACAAATCTAGCTCGGATTTTAATTTGATGTCGTCTTGAAATTCTAATCACGTTCACGTAACAAAGACGCACTATCAGTTGCTTATTTTTATTCAAAGTGTTTGTTATAACCAGTTTGGTGTTAAAAATTGTCGAAATCGGTTTAGAAATTGTGAGTAAAAATGTCAGGACACCCGGAAATTTCCATACAAAATAAAACATTTTGCACAAACAAAGAATCGGAAAAAAATTACTAGAACTGGACATTATATTTAGTTCACAGTTCATTTCAATCAATTTTATTTTTGAGCTAGTGTGTTCTTCTACACCATATATTTCAAACTAAAAATGTTTTAAAGTTATCCAGAAATGTTTTAAAATTGTCCAAAAATGTTTTAAAATTATCCAAAAATCTTTCAAAATTGACCAAATATTGTTTAAAATTGTCTAAAAACCTTTGATATTTGTCCAATTGAATTTCAAAATTATCCAACATGTATTTCAAAATTTTCAAAATATATTTCGAAATTATACAAATATATTTTAAAATATTACAAATATATTTTAAAATATTTTATTTTTATTTAAGAAAATTCCATTTGTTTTTTAAAATTGTCCAAATGTTTTTCAAAATTATTCATTTGTATTTAAAAATTCTAAATCTGTATTTCAAAATTGTTCGAATGCATTTCAAATAATTCCATTTGTATTTCAAAATTCTCTAAAAGTATTTGAGAAAATTCCAAATGTATTTAAAAAAAACTCTATTCTGGAATACAAATATAGCAGTAGAGACCTTTATTTGTATTCAACTCAATTAAATTTAAAGATAAATTAACTATTGAATATATAACAATTTCTACTAATATTCTTTACCGATATTAGCAAGGTAAATTTTCAATTCGCTTAAATAAAATTTAGCTCAAATGTTACTAAAATTTCGTACACTTAACAGTTGCATTTACAGTTACATTTTTTTGTTTGCTATTTTTACAGAATTTTTTTTATCACTATAAGATTATATTATGGCAATGGTTTTTTTGATAATTCCGAATAAAATAAAAGAACCGAAAGGAACAGTTGAAATTTAACTTATTCGTGAACGTGAGAGAGTTCCTAACTCTAAAAATTTCGCGCCACACAGATATTTTATTTTACTTTCATTTAGCATTGGAACCTGAAAATTCCCACGGAGTCGATGCTTGGCAAAAAGTGGGTAAAACAACATACCTACTCCATATCGGAAACGGATGGCAAAAAGTTTTAAATATTGACAAAAAAGCAAAAATTTTTGAAAACTGAATTTACCTAGAAATTAAATTACACTTGAAATATATAATTTAGAACTTAGAAAATACGTTAAAAATTAAATTTTCTTTTATGGTTATAAGCCACTCTTAATGGTAATATTTTAAAAGTTTCAAAAACCCTTGGTTCCTGACCCTTCAACAAACATTTTTTATTTACCTTCTTCACCAAAACAAAATTCCGTGAGTGGAAAAAATTTAAGATTTTTAATTTTTGTTTTTTGCAAGAATGTTATTCATTTATTTTTTCTAAGTCATCTATATTTATAAATGGTGAGTTGGTTTTCTCGTCCAGCTCGTGGGGGGGTTGATTTTTCAAATAAAAATCGCCGTTTAATTTCTATTAATTAAAAATTAACTTTATTTTTGAGCTTCTTGCTCTCGATAAAATACAAAATGGGGGGCAGCTTCTTGCTGCTATATTTTAACTTAAAAAAAAATGTTAATACAATTTTAACAAACGGGGGTGGATGCAGCGTCTTGCTGATCGGATGTACAAATTACACACTGATTATGAATACCAAAGCGAAATTGAAATAAGCCAAAGAGGTTCTCAAGTTAAAACAATTTAGAGCTTTTACTCAAACATAGAAGTGAGAACTTCATGTTCTCTGAGAAAATTACGATATGGCAAAAATAAAAATAGTATACAAAAAAAAAATTGATTAAAAATGGTTGGCGCTGTAGACCGTTAAATTCGAAAAAATAAAAAAAATGAGTCAAGTTGTTGAAGTCGCTTCAACATGCTCCCCGCGGAGAATGGCAAGAGCAGCCCTTCCAAACGCCGGATACAATCCATCCAAAGGTTGATGGCTGCGCACGTGGCAAGTTACCAGGAAAGGGTTCCACATACGGGATGAGCAGGCGATCCGCCACATCTATCCCCAAAACTCCATCAATTTCACGGCAGATGTCGAAATATGGATGAGCCAATTCCCAGTATTCTGCAAAATGTTGTCGCAATGTTAAGTCATCAATGGGAGCTGGAACTTTCACTCCCAAACGCTGCTGAATCGGCAGATCCATCATAAAGGACTCACGGTCCGTATGCTTGAAAGCCGGTTCCATTATGAAGCGGCCACACATCTGGCTATATGCATTGTTACGTGGCTCGAATTCTGGCAGTTGTCGCGCAACCTCCTCTAGGATATAAGAGCCTCTTTCATTAGCATCCAATACGAACGTCGTGTACATTTTTGCTCCTCGAAAATTGAGGTTGACTCGCACAAGAGGAGGGAAAGCTGGCCATGTGGGCGCATTGAAAGTAATGGACGTTTCGATTTTAAGGTGTCGAGGATACATTTCGTCTCTTTGAGCCAAGAGCTGAGCGGCTTCAACGATTCGATGGCTGTATTTACCTGGTGTTTGAGTTTGTTGGCTTTCAAATAACTTCTTGGGGCGACTAGGAGTCTGCGTAGCCTGGTTCACCAACTTTTTTGCTGGACGTGCTGGAGTTTGAGACGCCTTGTCGACAAACTCCTTTTTAGCTGATTTGAGTGTTGATTGAGGGAGAGAATCTTCTTCTAGTATAAGCGTCTTCAGCTTAGTGAGCAAGACATGGTGGTCTTGTCGATTATTTGGCGAACTTGGGGTTTGCTTAGGTTTCTCAAGAGGAGATTCACTAGTACGTTTTCCCGTTTCAACATTGAGTGGTTGAGAGCGAGGTTTGTCGGGATGCAAAAGACTATGGTGTTTGGCGTTGCATGGCTCTCCGAAAACCATCACTTTACAGCGGTTGCTGGAGGGGCACTGATCTCGAAAATGGCCATGACAGAGGCAGTTTAGGCAGTAACCTTTCCCTTGTACCGTCTTTCGACGCAACGCAGCAGCAAAGCCCCGAAAGCCCGGACAAAAATGCAGCGGGTGGTTTCGGTAACATACGTAGCAGCGTGGACGTTCCCCCATCTGTGTGTGGAAACAGAAAAGAGAAAAGAAAGAAATATATACAGTGTTAAAAAATACCCAGTGCGATCGAGATCTCTATTTTTATTATTGGGAAATTTGGTAGATTAGTTGGTAGGTTTTGGTGGAATTTTGTTCGGAGGGCTATCGGTAGGCAATAAACATAATTTTACAACTGGTCGTAAGATAGTACCATTTTTAGTTCGTATTTCAGCAACTCTTATTTTGCTGTCACGTCCGTAAATGACGTTGGTGACACGACCAAGAAGCCACTCAGTGGATGGTAAAAACTCGTCTTTTACTATGACAATATCATTATTTTTCAAATTGTCTCGTTCTTTTTTCCATTTGAAGCGGCGTTGAAGTTCGGTAATGTATTCGTTTTTCCACCGTCGAGCAAATATGTGTTGCAGTGCTTTTAATCGCTCCCAGCGTTTTAAAAATGGAACTTCTTGTAGCGGAGGTTCTGCTGGAGCTTCTGGTAGTGCGGTAATTGGAGCACCTCGGAGTAGATGACCAGGAGTCAGGGGCAAAATTTCATTCGGATTTTCGGTTATTGGCGAAAGTGGTCTCGAGTTTAACACTGCTTCAATTCGAACAAGGAGAGTGGTGAATTCTTCAAAGGTAAACGTCAAATTGCAAGTTACCTTTTTTAAATGAGACTTCATACTTTTCACGGCAGCCTCCCAGAGGCCACCCATGTGGGGTGCGTATGGTGGTATGAAGGACCAGGTGAAACCAAGCGTTGTATATTTTTCTATTAACGCTTTTTCTGCTGACTTAAGAAAATCGTTGTGGCTTTTAAGTAACGCATAACTTGCGCCGAGAAAGTTTCGACCGTTATCGGAAAACATGGTCTTAGGGAGTCCTCTTCGCCCAATAAATCTGTCAAAACAGGCTAAAAAGGCATCGGTAGAGAGGTCGGAACAAGTTTCTAGGTGAACAGCTCGTGTAGAAAAACATACGAATACTGCTGCATAACCTTTGAGGATCTTGGCATTTCGCAGATTGGAAGATTTAATGTTGAAGGGACCAGCAAAATCGACTCCTGTATAAGTAAAGGGCAACGAAAAGTTCACTCGTTCTGGGGGGAGTGCGGCCATGATTTGGTGCTGGAACTTGTGCTTATAAATTGTACATGCCTTGCATTCACGTATACACTTTCGTACGAGATTTTTTAATCTTGGGATATAAAACCCATGCCGAATCGCTCGCAACATTATGTGATGCTCAGAGTGAAGCAGAATGCGATGCGTAAAATTCACCAGAAGTTTTGCGAATTGAGACCCTTCTGGGACAATAACTGGATGACGTTCCTCGTAGCTTAAACCTGAATTGTTTAGGCGGCCACCAACTCGTAAAAGATCGTTTTTGTCGAGAAAAGGACTCAGGGTTAGCAATCTGCTTTTTCGACTTAACGATTTTTGGTTCTGCAAACATTCGTACTCTCGACCAAAATGAGTCTTTTGAGCAATAGAGATAAGTCGATTTTTCATTGACTCGATTTCCTCTGGCGTAATAAATTTTTCGATTGAAAAGGGTTTTTTGAGGATGCGGTTTATAAATCGTAGGCGATAACATAAAACTCTTAAAGCGCGTTCAAAGGATGAAAATTCCTCCAGTACATCGGTATTTTTTACATCGAGGTGAAAGTTGACTGACTTTTTGGTCTCCAAAACTATTGGATCAAAAGTCCGTGGTGTTGGCCAGTTTGAAGTGGGAAGTTTTAGCCAGGTGGGCCCATGCCACCAGAGTTCATTATCTGCAAGTTCCTGCGGTGAGCAGCCTCGCGTGCCCATATCTGCAGGATTTTCTTCAGTTCTAATATGCTTCCAGTGATTGGTGCTGGCGATGTCAACTATTTGTGTCACACGATTTGCGACAAAAGTTTTTAATGTGTTTGAGGGTTTCTGTAACCACCCCAATACGATAGACGAATCTGTCCACAAAAACAATTCGTAGTTGAACTGGCAGTTCGCGACTAAGCACCGGACCAGCTTAGCAAGTAATAAAGCTCCACACAACTCGAGCTTCGGAATTGTAGTCCGCTTAATCGGAGCTACTTTTGTTTTTGCCACTAGCAAATGACTACTAATTGTGCCTTCTGTGCTTTCTGTTCTAAGATATATAGCACCACAATATGCCTTTTCTGAGGCATCGCAAAATCCGTGTATCTGGATGTGATACTTTGGAGAGAAATCTGCCCATCTAGGTATTTTTATATTCGAAATAAATGGCAAATTCTTGAGAAACGAATTCCATTTGATGAGTATAATCTGAGATACTCCTTCATCCCAGTCGGACTTTTCTACCCACAATTCTTGCATCAAAGTTTTTGCAACTATTACGACTGGGCCTAACCAACCTAGAGGGTCAAACAACCTTGCTATCACTGACAAAATTTTCCTTTTTGTAGTGAAGGGGGCGATTTCCATTGGTTGTACAACGTAGTAAAATGAATCCGACAACGCATTCCATCGGATTCCTAAAGTTTTTATCACACTGGAATCGTCGAATTTCAGAAAGTCTTCATCTAGAAGATCCTCCCGGGCCAAGTTTTCGAGGAGAAATTTGTTATTCGCTGTCATCTTTTTTAGAGGAAATCCAGCAGATCTAAGAGCCTTTGTAAGCTCACCTTGTTTGAGCTTGGCTTCATCAAGTGTGTGTCCACCAGACAATATATCATCTACGTAAACTTCATTTTTCAAAATGGCGGATGCCTTGGGGTACAAATTTCTGCAATCATGGCTAAGTTCGAGTAGAGTCCTGATCGCTAAAAAAGGGGCGCAATTTACACCAAACGTTACCGTTTTGAGTTGGAAAGAATTTACAAAACCATCGGCGTTGTTGCGGAAGAAAATTTGTTGATAAGGGCGGTCTGCTTCATGCACCAAAATTTGTCTATACATTTTCTGTATATCACCAGTGAAAACGTATTTGTAGTTTCGCCATCGCAGCACGAGCTGCATCAAATCTATTTGAAGTGTTGGGCCTTGATGCAGTACATCATTTAGTGAGAACCCACTTCCTGTCTTTTTGGACGCGTTAAATACCACTCGTACTTGGGTAGTTTTACTTTCGGGTTTTATTACCGCGTGATGAGGAAGAAAAAACGATGAATGTTTTTCGGCTTTGGGCTCATAATGTACAACTTGTTCCATGTGGCCAAGATCTAAATATTCTTGAAGAACTTCAATGTACTGAGCTTTAAAATCTGGGGTCTTGTCCAGCGTTTTTTCCATTCTATGGTACTGAGCAAGTGCCATATTTCTAGAAGGACCCAAAAAAATTTCATTCGGAAATTGTTCCTTAAACGGAAGCCGAACCACGTAGCGGCCATCAGACTGTCGGCTTGTGGTACGCTGGAAAAAATTTTCGCAAAAAACGTCGCTGTCGGACCCAGAATCGCGTTTTTCGCCTTCTTCTATTTCCCAAAACTTTTTCAATTGTTCCTGTAGAACTTGATCGCTTGATGTAGAAACAACGGTATGAAAAGAATGGACCTTGGTGGCTGGTTCAGGTCCCAATAAATACCATCCGAAGTGGGACTCTCTTGCTTCGAGGCAATTTCCAATATTCATCTTCACGCCCTTTAAATTTATGAATGGCAAATAATCGCTACCGATTATCATTTCAATCGCAGCTGGTTTATAGAAATAGGGGTCTGCAAGTTTTAAACCTTTAATTTCGCCTAGATTTTGAATGGGTATAGGCCGGGAAGGCATGAAATGTGCTAATGTTGGTACCACAATCGCTCGTATTTTTATCTTGAAATCGGAAACTCGTGATGTCACGGTGACATAACACCTTCCTTTAGAGTTCCCTACAATGGTTTCGCCAAAACCTGAGATGTCGCTTCGATGATATTCCATTGGTATCGAGAGGTTTTGTTGTACGCTTTTCAAAATAAAACTTTTCGTAGACCCTGTGTCTATCATTGCCCGCACCATAAATTTTTCACCTAAATGTTCAATGTGAACCAAAGCCGTAGGTAAAATAGTAGTTCCACTATGTTGGCACAAATTAATTTGAACAGACTCTGTTTGATTTCTAGTTGACGTTGAGGCTCGCTCTGATTGCAAATTTGGCGAGTTTCTTTTATTCTGAATACCCGATCCAGATGGCTTTTCATCATCTTGATGATATGATTGAGGCGCTGTCCTGGGAGCTGGACCCTTGTTTACCCTTTCATCGCTATCGAGATGTAGCATAGTGTGATGCCTCTGATTGCATCGCGTGCAACTACTTTTACTAGTACATTTTGTCTTAAAATGACTGGTAGAAAAACAATTTGCACAATATTTGTTGGCGTATACAAATTTTATTCGATCTTTTATTGTCAAAGACTTGAAATATTTACAGAATCTTAGTGGATGATTCTGTTTGCACTTTTTGCAACTGTATTTGGTCTGCTGGTCTTCAGCATTGGAATAAAAAACTTGAGGTTTAGAAGGGTTATTATCTTTGCCGGTTGGCTTCCTCAAATTCACAAACGTTTCTAATGTTTCAACTCTCTCCGTGAGAAAATTGCTTAATTGTTGCCAAGTAGGCAATTCCTTGTGGTCACTCAAAGAGTGTTCCCACGCCCGCGAAGTTTCTTCAGGTAGTTTTGAAGTACAAATATGCATTAAAAAAGGGTCATTATTCGCAACTTCTATTTTAAAAGACTTTATGATGGTCAAACAATCGTTGACTGTAGTCTGGAGTAACCTTAAAAACTTTAAGGTTTCATTTGGAGGCGCCCGAATGGCATAAATCTTCTCGATTTGATTGTTAATTAAAATTCGTTTGTTTTCGTACCGATTGGTTAGCGCTTGCCAGGCTAAATCAAAATTCGAATCTACCAAATCGTAATCTTTGATGATTTGGTGGGCCTCCCCCCTCGTTTTGCCAAGCAAATAATATAATTTGTGAGCTGGAGCCACTGTAGGCTCATTTCCAATAGCTGCCATAAACATATCCCTAAATGCAGGCCATTTGTTAAATCCTCCCTCAAAAATTTGTATTTCAACAGGTGGTAATTTTAGTGCTGAATGACGAATATTCTCTTCTTTTGGTTTTGGAGCATTAGATCTTATCATTTCCAATATCATAGCCTTTACAGTCTGATATTGTTCACTGACCTCCTCATATTTTAAAGAAACTTCATCTTGAAAATCTTCTTCCTTAACTTTTTCTTCCCCCAAGATGAAGTCCTCATAGGTTTCTATCATTTTAGACCATCTTCTTTCTAACTCCGATTTCTTCACCTCTAACAATGAAATTGTAAAAGAATCTGGCGAAATTTTGTCAAAATTGGAGCAGAAAGCAGCTAGTTGCTGAATATCGTACTTGCATTTTCTTTTGGATGCCATTTTGAAGTGTGCTGAATGAAAATCTCTTCAAACTTAAAATTCTCCGAACGTAGAATCAAGTTCCCAATAACTTTTGCCCAAAAATTTTAAGTAAATGTTTCGCTGGAGGAATTTAACCTCTCTATAAGGTACTAAAATTTGCAAATTTTCAAAATATTTCGCGACAAAAAACGCACTTGAATTGTCCCTGTAGAATTAAGACTCTTTTTAAAGCTTCTACCGAAAAATTTGCTACCAAAATATCGAAAATATTAGCCACTGTAAAATTGTTATTAAGATTTCCAAAAATTTTACAAGTTTCTTCCCCAAAAAATGGTTATCAAAATATATTTGGTTTGGGTATTTCAATATTTTACAACACTTTTCAGGATTCAAATACTCACAAATTTTTTCTCAATAAATTTGGTGATGTATTTCTAACCAAGTTATAAAAATTTATCTAATTCTTCACCAAAAAGATCTCAAAATAAATCAAATAAATAAAATAAATGCGATAAAATTGTGCAGCAAATCATTGAAAAATTAAAAAAAATTAATTAACCACTCTTTTCTCCGATTAATTTAAGAAATTTTATTTTTGCACCGTCCTCTTGGTTCACCCTTTAATAAAATGTTTACCGCCTATAGTATCAAATTTTTTCCAATTGTTAATCGATTTCGTTTCAAACTTCAATAATTAAAAATTTTCCCTTTAACTAATATAATTTCCGCAAATTTCTCATAAAAAATATTTTGTAGCAAAATAGTAGAAATATTTGCTAAAGTTTCAAATTAAATCCAACCTTTTAGCTTTTTCAACCGATTTCCAACAATTTTAAAAGAAATATAATAAATTCCTAACTTACCGTTTCCCCACCGCAAACTCTTGATTGGAAACCCTTCTTTAGGAATTGCCCGTTGCGGCAGTTTTCCAATTGCTGGATACGTTTATATATTAAAAAAAATCTAAAGATGAAGCGCTGGAGGCTGTTTTAGTTTCAATTTGGAGTTTTCTTCTCCTATAACTTAACATCAAACGATTGTTGGATGATTTGTTGGTGGTCTTCCTTCAAAACTTTTGGTGGTGGTTTTTTTCTCTATTTTCCACAAATATATAGTTTTGATTTCTATATCTTTACACTTTTTTTCCTTTTTAAGTCACTATCTTTTTCTTTTATCTGTAATTCTCTTTTTTTTCACTGTTTAATTTAATAACTTCAATTTTTCTTATCAATTTTCACTTCTTTGCACTCTTTCACCATTGAGCTTAATGACATGTGTGCCGGTCGTCAAACAAACAATTGGAATTTTCCTGTATTAACAAGTGGGGAACGGGTTGAATTAAACGTATTTTTTCTTTAGAACAAATGGGAATGGCTATGGTTGGTTGTGTTTGTTATATATATGTATGTTGGAAAAAAAAAACCCGCTTCTTTTCTCTTATGTACCAGTGTTGGTACTAGGGGTACTTTCTGCTCGTTTTTGGCACTAAGTTACAAATTCATGGAAATTATAGGTTATGTTACCTTTTTCTAATCGGATATGATTGTGGATTAATTTTAATGATTTTTTTTGCACTTTTACACAATGTTATCCAAAACTATTGTCAATCGCACTAAATATAATTAAAAACACTGTACATACCCGATCAATTTCTTCTTCTGGTGAACTATTTGGTGATGATGCTGTGATCCTATGCCTGGATACACTTCCTTGTTGAAGAAACCTAGGATTTAACACTCCTTGTTGCCTGGATGTATTTCTTCTAGCCGGAAGATGACTGCTTCAGTGGAAGGGGATGCACACTGAAGTTTTTCGATGAAAATTTGTTATCTCTTGTTTTCTGTTGCTGTAGATGCTGGTGTTGGCGTTGTTACGGGAGAACAACGTTGGTTGCCAATTAGCTGACACTGGTTTTCCAGCCCTAGCTCCTCTAGGACTGTTCGAAGGACCAAAAGATGGTGAGTTGGTTTTCTCGTCCAGCTCGTGGGGGGGTTGATTTTTCAAATAAAAATCGCCGTTTAATTTCTATTAATTAAAAATTAACTTTATTTTTGAGCTTCTTGCTCTCGATAAAATACAAAATGGGGGGCAGCTTCTTGCTGCTATATTTTAACTTAAAAAAAAATGTTAATACAATTTTAACAAACGGGGGTGGATGCAGCGTCTTGCTGATCGGATGTACAAATTACACACTGATTATGAATACCAAAGCGAAATTGAAATAAACCAAAGAGGTTCTCAAGTTAAAACAATTTAGAGCTTTTACTCAAACATAGAAGTGAGAACTTCATGTTCTCTGAGAAAATTACGATATGGCAAAAATAAAAATAGTATACAAAAAAATAAAATTGATTAAAAATGGTTGGCGCTGTAGACCGTTAAATTCGAAAAAATAAAAAAAATGAGTCAAGTTGTTGAAGTCGCTTCAACAATAAATTTATATAAGGAGTGAGATCATAAAAATGTTAACACACATTTTTGCCTATAACTTTAGTTTAAAGCTTCTGAAATTTTTTACAGAATAGACGATGAAAGAAAAGTGCGTTCAAAAATAATTAAATATTTTCAACAAAACCAAACATGGACGTACAAAAAAATTGCCAAAGAAACTAATGTATGCCGCCAAACAGTTTCAAAAGTGGTAAAAAGGTATCTGGAACACCTAACAATTTAAAGGAAGCCGGG
Organism: Leucophora obtusa; assembly: GCA_949987735.1. NCBI lineage: Eukaryota > Metazoa > Arthropoda > Insecta > Diptera > Anthomyiidae > Leucophora > Leucophora obtusa. Next base: position 167,443,377 of record OX465295.1, on the reverse strand, counting down.
AACAGAAACAACGACTGGTTATAGTAACACCGGTAAGGCATATAAAGTTAAAAGCATCCTTAAGAGAGCTCCTAACACATCTGGCAGAAAAACAGTTCGGTTAGCCCAATGCTCGGACTTTTTTGTACGTAAAGTGAAACGTAAGGCAGGACTAAAGTCTTACAAAGTTCAAAAAGTTTCCTATAGAAACGCTTTTAAAAATTTGGAGGCCAAAACCAGAGCTCGAAAATTGAAATCAAATTTTATACAAAAATACAACTATTGTGTAATGGACGACGAAAATTATGTTCTGACTGATTTTTCGCAGCTCCCTGATCAAGAATTTTATGTTTCCGATGTTCGAGGAAATGTTGCGGAAAAATTAAGGTCGAAAAAGCAAACGAAATTCCCTAAAAAATTCCTAGTATGGCAAGCCATATGTAGCTGCGGCCAAAGAAGGCAGTCATTTGTGACATCTGGCTCTATAAACAGCAAAATTTATATCAAGGAGTGTTTGCAGAGAGACTTCTTCCATTTTTGAGTCAGCACAATGTATCCACTTACTTTTGGCCCGATTTAGCATCTTGTTACTACAGCAAGAAAGAGCTGGAGTGGTATAATGATAATAATGTGGTTTTTGTACCAAGAGATCTGCCGACGGCTTTTTTTTAATGAAATAAATATTTTTTAAATAATAAATATTTTTAAAAATTTTTTGTTGTATTTTTTAAATTTCATTAAAATTTAAATAATTCCAAATATATCATACGATAAATTTTGATCTCAAATTATCCAATTCGATCTGCCTAAATTAGCTTATCCGTTTCCATCTAATTGGATCTAAATTAATACCAGACTCAAAAAAAAATTTACTTCGGATTAAAGAAAATTTTCTTAAACTAAGTAAAATAAGGGAATGTTTAAGCTCCAAGAAAAAATTTACACAGCAGAAGTATAAATGTTTCCTTAAAGTAAGGAAATACAATTTTTTTATTTGTTTTAAAAATAAGTACAAATATACTTTGGATTAGTAAATATGTCACGAAAACGAAGTTTCTTATTTCGTTAAGTTAAGTAAACTTGTTTTTAATATATTTTAGAATCTTGTAAAAACTTTCCCCTATTTAAGGAATATTTCCTTAAATTGAAAACTTTTTGAACGTGAAGTAAATAAAAATTTACTTATTTTAAACACAAAGCTCATATTTATTTCCTTAAACTTATTAGTTTTTACCTCAAATTAAAGAAAATTCTTCAAAAAAAGTACATAATTGAGCCTAGTTTTACTATATAAGAATAAAAAACTTCTTGTAGATAGGTAAGTGCTTCCCAGTTTTAAGTAAATAATATACTCAAATTGAGAATATTTTTCCTACGCAAGAGTAAATAACTTTCTTAAAATATGCAAACATTTACTAGTTTCAAGGAAGTAATATACTCAAATTTGGTATATTTTTGCTAAATTATAAATAAATAGTAAAATACTTCCTCTAAGCAAGTAGATTTGGCTTAATTTTAAGAAAATAATTAGGTTGTTCATAAGTTATGCTATCTGTTGTATCGTTGTATCGTCCTAACAAAAAACAGAGATCTTAAAATTTTTATTTGTGTTTAACAACGATTTAATTATTCAGTTTTCTATCTATTAGCACACTCAAACATAGGACACTAAACATACGTAAAAATGTTGTATCGTGCTATTCTCAAATATTGTATTTTTTCAATTTAATTTTTAACAACTCTGTTTTTTGTTAGGACGATACAACGATACAAAAATAGCACACCCCTTGTGAAAACCCTTAATATTCTTAAAATTAGTATATTTTTACTATATAAGAATTAAAAATTTCCTATAAATATGAAAATGTTTCCTAGTATATTTTTATTAAAACGGAGTAAATAACTTTCTTAAAATATGCAAACGTTTACTACCCAGCAAAAAATTTTTAGTATTTTGGAAGCAGTAAAAATACGAAGCGCTTAAAAATGCGCTACAAATTCTGCTTTACAGAGTTGCGCCACTTTATGCGTATACAATACACAAAATTTGATTGCAATTTGATTGTATACCCTGCAAAACTGCCCTAAACGAAGCAAATCGTAAGCAAGTTATTTAAAAAATTATAGTGCTACGCTATTCCCTTACGACGAAGCAGATTGTAAGGGAGTAAAATAAAATGCAAGTTATCCAAAGATTAATGCGCACGAAATCTGAGTCATCTCAATCGTATTTTACTTCTCCTTAGTAGAGTTTAATGTATAGACGCCACATAAACATGAGTCAGTCTGCATTTTGAAGTCGACAAATGAATGCATTTATTTTCATAAGAAGTCGCGTTTAAATGCGCTCAATGAAAATCATGAATTTACTGCATCTTTTCAGCAGCAAAAAAATCACTTTTTCCAAAAAAAATGCATGAATTTATTTGCGGTTAAATGCACTCACGAAAAACATGAATTTACTACAATTTTTCAGCAGCGAATAATGCGCTTTTTCTCACAAAACAACGTGCTTCCAAGCGGGCCCTTTGTATGGAAAAATCATGCCTTCCGTAAGCAGGTTTGTAAGGGATTAATTTTATTTATTCCTATACAAAGCTGCATCCAGCGAAGCAGGTTTTTTGCTGGGTAGTTTTAAGGAAATAATATACCCAAATTTTGTATATTTTTACTAAATAACAGTAAAATATTTCCTCTAAGCATGTAAATTTGGCCTAGTTTTAAGAAAATAATGTATTTAAGCTGAGTATATTTTTACTATATACCCAGCAAAATATTGGTAATTGCTGTCTGCATTACCAATAATGATATATCATTACCTTTTACATTATTTTATAATATAAAATAATGACTTCCTAATAACGGCCTATTGTATTCATTGTTTCTAGATATAAAATAATGACTTACTCGTAATAGTTTAAATAAGTACTTTTTACACAGTTAAACTTTATACATATTTTTTTTTATTATAGTATGTAAATATGTTTTATGTTTAAATTTTTATGACGAGTCCTAAAATTACACACTAGAGAAAAATTTTTATGAATGTATTTCCTTAAGATAATAGTATTTGCTTATCTCCTTATTTTTAAGAATCAAGTAAGCAATCGGATAACCACTTATAATTCAACTTTTTGTAAGCATGTGTGTAACCACTTATTATTCAAAATCTCATAACTACTTATTTCCCATTTTTCCGTAGGCGAGCGGGTAAGCGTGACTACTTATAAAAACGACCACGCAAAACAAAAATAATGAGTTTAGACGCCAAAAAATAAGTTGTGCGGAGCTATGAATTTCTATTATATAACCACTTATTTGGTAATGAAAGGTTTTGCTGGGTAAGAGTATAAAATTTCCTATAAATATGAAAATGTTTCCTAGGATTAAGGAAATATTATACTTAAATTTTGTATATTTTTACTACGCAAGAGTAAATAGATTTCTTAAACTATGCAAACGTTTACTAGTTTTAAGGAAATAATATACCCAAATTTTGTATATTTTTACTAAATAACAGTAATATATTTCCTCTAAGAATGTAAATTTGACCTAGTTTTAAGAAAATAATATACTTAAATTGAGTATATTTTTACTATATAAGAGTAAAAAATTTCCTGTAAATATGGAAATGTTTCCTAGGTATAAGGAAATGATATAATCAAATTTTGTATATTTTTTCTATATTAAAGTAAACGATTTCCTCAGCGTAAGTAAATGTTTTACTTAAATTGAGTATGAAATAACAAGAATTTTAAAATGTTATCCTCAACTTGAGTAAATTGTTTTACTTATGTTGAGTAAATTATGTCTTTATTTTTTATAAAAGTGTCCTGTATGTAAAGAAATCTGTGATTAAAATAAGTATATTTTTTTAGAAAATGGCTTTATTTTGGTAAATATATTTACTTTAAATATGTATAAAAGTATTAAGAGGACAGTATAATTTACAATCTTTAAAGAAATATTTTTTGCATAAATCAATACTATTTCTCCACAAAAGTACCATACTAACATTTCAGTATTTCCGAAGTTACATCCTATTGAAATCATAATCTTCAGTCGCATCTATGTGTGTTTCTTTAACTTCAATTAAATTTTTATTAAAATTTTGAACTAAAAAAAGTTTTTTCACTGCTCACACCGTACAGAGCGCATTTTTAATCCAACTAAAGAATTATTTTTCATAAAATTCATTTCAAAAAAACTGTTTTGATATATTTTTTATGAGACGTTAAATTTGAAAATTCAAAAATTTTCTATAAAAATATAGTTTGTTATTAAAAAAAATATATTAAAATTAAATTCTTTACAGATTTCTTTATTCCTTCTAGAAGAAAATTTTATGGAGAATAAGAAATTTTTGTTTTCTTATTTATTTGAATAAAATTTTTCAAAAACAAAAGATTTGAGAAAAATTTAATTGAAGTTTAAGAAACAAGAACAATGTGACTGAAGTTTTTAAGTTCAATAGGCTTTAACCCTGGAAAACTTCGTTTTGAAAATTTTTTATTATATTCTTGTAGAGAAGTGCTATCGATTTATGAAAAAATCAATCTAATTCAGGCTGGATCCTTAATACTTACACACATATGTATTTTAAGAAAATATATTTACCATAATAAAGCCATGTAAAACAAAAAATATGCTTATTTCAATCATTACTTTCTACACCTATAAAAAATAAACTCATAATTTTCTTACCATAAGTATAGCAATTTACTCAAATTTTAAAAAGCTAAAAACTTTATTTAATAAGCAGGGCAACGACTTTCATGCAGATGCATGTTTGTAGTCATTAATACAAAATACTTTTCCGAATCAAAGAATTTGCAACAAAATGGCATCGATTTGTTGTTGCATATTTTTGCTTATTTTGTTATAAATGCATATTTTTGCATATTTTACTTTTAAGTGCATATTTTTTGCATATTTTATGATTATTATTGCATATTTTTGCATGTTTTTCATTAAATTGCATATTTTCTTCATATTTTTTTTTAACTAAGAGTGAATAAAATAAAAATAAATAAATAAAAAAAATAAAATAAGATTTAGTGAAAAATAAAGAAAAAGAAGAATTAAAAAACCTTAACGCAGCACTTAACTAGAAGGAAAACATCAAGTTGTCATCTACTTACGACATTTATATTGGATTTAATTTTTAAATAAATGCTAGAATAATAAATATGATTTTGAAAATCGATAAATTTAGAGTGCATTTTTTTGGTTTTAAGCGTTTATTTTTGGATTTTAAGTGCATATTTTTGGGTTTTTATTGCATATTTTTGGATTTTTGGTGCTATTTCCATTTAAGTGCATATTTTGCATATTTTACTGCATATTTTAAGCGCAAATTTTCGATTTTTATGTGCATGAAAGTCGCTGCCCTGTTATAACATTAGAAAATTTTAAAACTAAAATATAAAAATAAAGATTACGGAATTTTTTTAGATTTTTTTCTATTTTATGTTTTATTAATAATATTTACTTCAGTTTTCTTAAAAAATTTTATGTATCGGGTTTCTAAATAATATAATATACATAGATAAAAATAAATATATGAATAAAAAATTTTGCTTTTGTCGCATTACAATACTATGTGGCTCTGAAAGATAAAATAATTAAATTGAGTTTTAATGAAAAATTATTTTTGAAATATGTATAAACTTACATCTTTCACCCAGAAAACAGATTCGTTGTGCTAACCGATTTTGTTGCCAATCGAATTGAGGCGGTTACGACAACTATCTTTAAATTCAACGCAGTATCGGTTGGCATCATCAAACGTTCGGTTATGAATATGAATATTGTCAATTGTGACTACCAAAGTCTATGCATAATAGTTCTGTAGCTACCATTAAAATTTAAAATGCCCTACACCATTTCCAAATAAAAAAGAAACATAATTTATAATGTACTTATAATTTTTAATTGAAATAGAGTTAAAATTTAAAAATACAATATATCAGCTCCAAGGAAATCCTTAGGTCTTAGGGAATTTTTTATATGAAAATAAGTATTGTTTCAAAGACTTCTCTGAAAACACACTTTATTCACAGAAACCGCAGATAAAGGTGGTATTTTTGGTTCTCAAGTTAAAAGCACAGTTCTGAAATTTCATTCGGTGAAAGACATCATAATTTGGATTTCAGTAAGAATTGTTGTTCTTTCATGAGAACAGAAAGTCCGAGTATTTGCTGGTCGTTTGTTTTCACAGAAAAGGTTTCTATAAGCACGTTTTTCAAAATATCAGATCATGTGTATTCACAAAAATGGTTTTGAAGGGATGTTTTAACAAATTTCAGATTGCATGTTTTATATTGTTTGGTTGAAAAATCTTTTGATGCTTTGATGCAGGCTCCTGGAATTCATGAAGAATCTTGACATTTCAGATTTTAAAATTAAAAACACATGCTGCTGAAAAAGACAAAATATTGTTGTAGATAATAAATCAAATATCCTTACTTATCATCTTAACTTACATGAAACTTAAACCTTTTTTTAACTTTTTTTTATAATTATATTATTTAATTTATTTTGTTGTATTAAAAGAAGCATAATGTTTGTTTTATATATGAATTTTTTATTTTTCAAATGACAGTTTTCAATAAATGGAATATTGAAAATATATTTTTACTAAGGATTTATAGTTTTTATGACTATTTATAATTTTGGTGGCGGTTGGGTTCAGTGATAATTGTCATAACGAAATTTTTGATGCAGTAATAGTTGAGTTCACCAATTATTGATCAGTACGGCATAAATTGGTTGTATTAAAAAATTAATTATTACAAAGGCAGGGGAATGGTCTTTATTTAAATAATTTTATAATTGAGATAAATACTGTGGGTACGCAAATGAATTTTAATAGTTTCAACCGAATTCCAACTAATTAATTTTCTGTGTGTTAAAACAATTCAAACGACCCACTGAAACCTGACAAAATCACAGCTGCCCAAGAAGGGAATAAGCGGCAAAGATTGAATCCTGTAAATATTTTTTTAACTAAAGTATGTATGTATTTATCTAAAATAAAAATAATTTTGCTCTTTACCTGCCAATGTTGCAATTTAAACGTAAAAGTTCTCGGGACCCATACATGTGCGTCATAATGCATAAAAAAGATAAATAGGCATCAGAAAACACAGTTTTTAAAATAATTCAATAAATAACCTTATATTTAATAAAAATCTTATATATTAATAACACAATTTATTATGTGCTGATGCTCGCACAAATATAACTATGATTACCACTAAAATATTTTGAGTATGACTTAAATTGTTAAAAAAAACTATAAAATTTAAATGAAATAAATGCTTTCAACAGTTGTTTTTCAAACATATTTTAAGATACAAAAATAAGTCCGTATTTACGGCGAGTTGAAGCAAAAGTTTATGAATATAAATTTTCAAATGAACCAATTATAAGAATAAACAACTTATTGCGCTGATGCTCTACAATTATATTTCTTAAACTTGTGTAAATTAAAAAAAATTACTAATATATTTAAATATGACAAAAAACATTTAAAAATGTTCAAATATTAAATATAAAACTTAATGTTTTTTATTTTTTTAAAGTTTGGCAATAATTTGAACTCATACATTAGAGTAATTAATTATTTGGACAAATTAATTGGTGATTTCATTACCATTAAATTGAAACTAATGCTAATGAAATTTTTGGCATTATTATTACTTGGACTAATGCTAATGCTTTGAAATTCATCGATTTCATTACTAATGCCAATTGTATAGTAAATTCATTACGATTACTAATGCCTCAATTATAAAAAAGAATTGGCATTTGTAAACGTCATTTTATAGATTTCAAATTCATTTCTGAGCTTGTAAATGCGGAATGCGAAAAGGGTTTTGTGGTATAAAAAATTAATTAAAATACTTAATCAGCGAATGACAGCGATTTACATTGAGCAAAGGAATATATTGATGCAAGAATTTTACTTTTTGCAAAATTATTTTCGCAAACTTTTTTTTCAAACTAACCACCAGACTTTGGTATGAGTTATGGGTATTATAGTAACCAGATTCTAATTTTACAAAATCCACACTTAAAAAATTGCAAAATAATGGCGGAACGCGAAAAAAAGCTTTATGGTACAAAAACTTTATCAGCGATTTTAATTCTGCAAATAAATATTTATACTGATGTAAGAATTTTCTTTTTGCAAATTTTTTTTCCGCGACATTTTTTCGCGATTTTTTTTTTCAATTAATCACAGAACTTTGTTCTATGAATTAGTGATTATAGTCCCTAGATTATAAATTTAAAAAAACCGCACTTAAAAAATTGTAAAATAATCGCGGAACGCGAAAAAAGACGTTATGGTACAAAAGTTGCATTTTTGTTTGCAGATTGTTAATCGCTGATTAAGTCTTTTATATATTTTTGTGCCATAAAGCCTTTTTTCGCGTTAAGCCATTATTTTGCAATTTATTACTTGTGATTATTTAGAATCATAACCTAGGGTCTATAAGCCCAATTCATAGAATAAAGTTCGGTGGCTAGTTGCAAAAATACCGCGAAAAAATGCCGCGCAAAAGAAATTTTGCAAAAAAGAAAATTCTTACATCAGTATATTCGTTCGCAGAATGAAAATTGGTGATTTAGTTTTTTAATTAAATTTTTGTAGCATAAAATCTTTTTTCGCGTTTTACGATTATTTTGCAATTACTTAAGTGCGGTTTGGTTAAATATATAATCTAGGGACAATAATACCCAATTCATAGAACAAAGTTCTGTGATTAATTGAAAAAAGAAATCGCGAAAAAAGTCGCGGAAAAAAAATTTCCAAAAAGGAAAATTCTCAGTATGTTTGTTTGCAGAATAAAAATCGCTGATTTAGTTTTTTAATTCAACTTTTGTACCATAAAGTCTTTTTTCGCGTTCCGCGGTTATTTTGCAATTTTTTAAGTGTGGTTTTTAAAATTTATAATCTATGATTAATTGAAAAAAGAAATCGCGAAAAAAGTCTCGGAAAAAAAATGTCCAAAAAGGAAAATTCTTACAACAGCATGTTTGTTTCCAGGATAAAAATCGCTGATTTAGTTTTTAAATTCAACTTTTGTACCATAAAGACTTTTTTCGCGTTCGGCGGTTATTTTGCAATTTTTTAAGTGTGGTTTTTTAAAATTTATAATCTAGGGACTATAACACCCAATTCATAGAACAAAGTTCTGTGATTAATTGAAAAAAGAAATCACGAAAAAGTCGCGGAAAAAAATTTACAAAAAGGAAAATTATTACATCAGTATGTTTGTTTGCAGAATAAAAATCGCTGATTAAGTTTTTTAATTAAAATTATGTACCATAAAGTCTTTTTTCGCGTTCCGCGATTATTTTGCAAGTTTTTTAGTGTGGTTTTTTAAAATTTATAATCTAGGGACTATAACACCCATTTCGTAGAACAAAGTTCGGTGGCTAGTTGAAAAAAAAGCAATCTATCCATCCCCCTTTTTTTTTGTAGACAAATGCTTTTTTTTATTCAATTGTTCATACACCCAAAATATTTGGTAGTTGATTTTGACGAAAACTTTAACTATCTTATAGGTGAAATACCCCTAACTAATATATAGTTGAATTGATTTAGTTGGTGTCAACTAAGTTTTTATATATCGGCAAGTTAACTAGAGATTTACCTACTTTCAACTATATGCTAAATAAACATTGAGTTTAGTGTATATCAACTATATCCAATTTAAATATGATTTATATAGACAATTGATCTTGCTATTTTATCTTATTTTTTTATTGAATACACTTTATATTTTATAAAAAATCTAAAAATCGCTCAATTTAAAACGAACTAGGAGACTACAGCCTTAAAAATATAGAAATAATATTATTCTGTTGTTTCCTATTTAACTTCTATTTCTTGCCGTCTCCCATTGAAATTTTTATTTTTCCTTGGAAATTATTTATCTGCGACCGACTGATATTAAACTTTATTACATCCTATGGGAAAAAAATATTTTCGATTAGAAACAAAAATATTATATAATCCACCATTTTGATTACCTTGGAGTTAAAATCTGCAGTAATAATAAAAGGGAACCCAAATTTATTTGAATTCATCAATTGATTAAATTTCCATATTTTGATGTTTAATTTTTAAATAGTTTTAACTTACAAATATGTTTGACATTCTAACTTGAATTTTTTACAGGGTAATTATAACATTGATAATATAAACAAAAAATATAGTTCCTTATAATTAAAGATAGTTATTTGAAATTTATTTGATTTCAACTATGGATTTTGTTAACTATCCTACTATGGACATTTTTCGGTGTAGTTTTTAAGGCATGCGATTTCATTAGCATTAGTATTACAAATTCTAATGCCAGAAAATTTCAGTACCATTAAATGGTAATGAAACTTTTTTGCCATCAGCATTAGTCAGCTAATGATAATGAAATTTCAATGCCAATGAAAAAATCCCAAGTATGTTTGAACTGACACTGATTATATATTACGAAAATTTTAGAATATTTAAAAATTTATATATATTTAAAAAAATTAGAAGTATATGTTAAAAAAAAATGTCGTGTAAATTCATAACTGTTATATACAGTTATAGAAGGTTTATGGCACGAATTTTGTATTAAAAATTTATTTTAGCTTTATAAAACATTTATGAATTTCGGATTTAGTTTTTAGTAGTTTTAGAAATTAAACAGTACCTGAAGAGGAAACTTCTGAAATCAATAAATTATTTTTTTTTTCGAATATTTAGGAAGATGTTAAATAGGAAAATGAAACTGTTATATATTCAAGACTTATATTTGAGTTAAATTTTGGTTAGAAAAAAAATAACAACCTAGCCCGCCAAAATCATCCACAAAATATGCTGAATAGTAAGCAGACATTAGTGGTGCTTAAAATTGCAAAATTAAGTTAATTTTTAATAATATCTAATGTACTCGTATTATAGATATTCCAACTGAATTATTTGCAATTCCAAATGGCATAAACTTATAAGCTTACCGACAAATATCTGCAAAAAATTTTCTCCTTTTAGGGCAACCAATACCTCTAACAATTGTTCATTTTCGCTCTCCATAAACTGAAAACATTAAGGAAAAATTTTACTTTTTCTATAAAATATACTTTTAATAAGAGGTACTTTATGAAAGGTACTCTTAATGAAAGATTCTTTAAATGAAAGGTACTTTTTATAAAAGGTAATCTTTACAAAATGTACTTTTTATAAAACCTCTTTTTCATAAAAGGTACTTTTTAAAAAAGGTGCTTTTTATGAAAGGTACTTTTTAAAACAGGTGCTTTTTATTAAAAGTATTATCTATAAAGGGTATACTTGGGTATACCCTTTTTATAAGGAGTATACTCTTTATAAAAAGTACTTTTTCATAAACGGTAATTTTTTATAAAAGGTACTTTATGAAAGGTACTCTTAATGAAATATACTTTTGAAAAAAGGTGCTTTTTATGAAAAGTACTTTTTAAAACAGGTGCTTTTTATTAGAAGGTATTATCTATAAAGGGTACTCTTTATAAAAAGTACTTTTTAATAAAAGGTCCTTTTTTATAAACGGTAATTTTTTACAAAAGGTACTTTTTTATAAAAGGCACTTTTCTTTATAAAAGCTACTTTTTATTAAAACTACTTTTTTTAAAGGGTTTTTTTTTATAAAACGTACTTTTTAAAACGTGGTTTTTATTAAAAGGTACTTTTAAGCTACTTTTTATAAAAGGTATTCTTTATACAATATACTTTTAATAGAAGGTGTCTTTTATAAAAAGTAAGTTTTAAAAACGCGCTTTTTATTAAAAGATATTTTTCATAGAAGATACTTATTCATAAAAGGTACTTTTTTATAAAAGGTAATTTTTTATAAAAGGTACTTTTTATAAACAGTATTTTTTTATGAGATACTTTTTTATAATTGCACCGAAAAAATTTCTCAGTTGTTGGCTACTAAATTTTCAACTGAGTCTCAGATGAAATACCCCTTACTGAGTATCAGTTAAAAAAATTAATTGTAAATAACTAAATTGTCAGTTGAAAATTGTATCAACAAATTTAGCTATGAAGTTAGTTAAAAATAACGTATTTTTAGTTAACATGTAAAAAATTTTCCACATAGTAATTGGCGACTAAGAAATTAAAAAAAATTATACTGAAATTTGCATAAATTTTGCTAATAATAACATTTGTTTCGCATAAATTGTTATAACTTTTTATTAATTTTTAGTGAAAATGTGATGACAATATTAAAACATTTGACAAAAATCGTCCTTAAGCATTCACCACACTCATAGAAAAAAGTTTGTAGAAAAGTTAGTAAAACTGTTAGTACTTCAACTTAACAAATTTTTAACTAATTTTTAGTTAACATTTAATTTTTAGTTAATTTTTTTGCTACCTCCACATTACAAACTTACAAATTTTTTTGCTATTTTTTTGCTGAATTTAGTTACTAATTTTAACAATAAATTTGCTAACTTTACAGTATTTTACTGAATTTTAGTTACTAATTTTTAACAGAAGATTTGCTAATTTTACAAATTTTTTGTAAACTAAACCACCATTTTTGGAGCGCTTATAAACAGAATGTCAAATGACTCATAAAAATTACTGCATATTTTTAACTCACCAAAAATAATGCAAAAATTTTTTAAATAAAGCTAAATTGAAATGGTTGAAAATTTGTCCTCATAATATATCTAAATTATTAAAATTTATGAGAAAAGTTTCTATTTATCGTAATACATTAATTTTCAAAGATCAAGGTTTATTTTGGACGAACCATTTTAATATGAAAATTGTGATTAAAAGTATCTCTGGGGAGCAAGTGGAGTTTACGGGGATGACCCTAATTTTTTCCCCCAATATTGTACGTTTTAAGCTTATTTGAAGAATACGATATTTTTAATCGGCCACGCCTTCTTTCCTGTGGGTGGAGCTTTAGAGGTGAAAATGGAAACTCGAATAAATTCGGAAGTACGTATCCGATCAGCAAACAATGAAAATCAAAAGAAGGGTCTCTGAAATACATTTTGTTAGGGTGCGTACGGAGTGGCCGCTTGTTGCCGAGCCGACTGACAATTATTGCGAGAAATTGTTCATGCGAGAAACGAGTTTGGGTGTGCATAGTGGATGCGAGAATCAGCGCTGATATTTTATCTATTATTTGTGTTTTATGTATGTTTGTATGCATTTGGGTTTGTTGTTCATTCTGACATTGAGTTTTAAAATTTTACTTATTAACGCATTTCTTCAATTATTCTTGAAATGTTTATTACATTTTTATACCCTACACCACACGTGGTCAGGGTATTATAAGTTTGTGCTGATGTTTGTAACACCAAAAAATATTGGTCCTAGACCCACCTTATAGTATACCGATCGGCTCAGAATTTTTTTTTATTTCGATTTAACAATGTCCGTCTGTCTGTCCGTCCGTCCGTCTGTCTGTCTGTCCATGCATTCTTGTGCGCACTCTACAGGTCGCATATATTAAGATATTTTAATGAAACTTGGTACTGACATATTAAGGTATTTTGATGAAATTTGGTACACCGACCTATATCAGCCCAAGGACGAAGCCTATTGATTTTGTTTAACAGCGGTCCATGTTTAGACCTAGTGCCCATAAAAGGGTCCCCCCAAAATTGGCTTGGTTACACACTGCAGGTCGCAAATATGAAGATATTTTAATGAAGCGAAGCTGACTCACAATTTTGACACAAGTCCCATTTTAACCCTTTCGAATTTCGGATCCAAACATTAGTTGGATTTTACCCAGACTGGTGTAGGGTATTGTATAGTCGGCATGCCCGACTTTAACCTTTTTACTCGTTTGTGCTAATTTTAGCAGGTTAAATTGTTATTTGCAATTACAACAATTTAGCTCAAATATTACTAAAATTCTGTAAATTTAACAGTTTTTTTTTGCTATTTTCATTTTATTAATATTTAGCAAACCGATTCTGCTAATATTAGCAGTTTTTTCTGCAGCATCATTTTTAACTAATTTTTAGTAACTTTTTCTGCTATTTTTACGGAGTTATTTGTATGAGTGCATAAGTGGTACGAACAGGCAAACAAGTTCTGATTGTTTTAGTTGAGCTTCTGTTAATCTGTCTATCATTCTGTGAAGTTCGAGTCTTGAACCTCTAGTAACGATTTATTCCTTTTGTCTGTAAAAAGTGAAAAATTGAAATGTTTGTAAAATATACATATAAGCAAACAATAAAAATTTATCTTTAAATATTTTCTTCTATTTTGACTCTTATTTGAAACAAATAGTGGACCAATGTGCGTTTCTCTTACCAAATTCCGGAAAAATTAAAAATTTGTTTTCATTTTTGTTTATTTTTAAAATTTTTTTGACAATTTGTATTTACAGGGTAACAGGAAAACTGTTGAAATATTAGTTGGTAACGATTATTTCGGTTAATTCAGAAATTTTCGATTGTAACTGAGAAATTATTTAACTGAACAACTGAGAAATTTTATCGGTGTGTTACTTTTTATAAAAGGAATTTTTTATAATTGGTACTTTTTATAAAAGGAATTTTTTATAGAAGGTACTTTTTATAAATTTATTAATAAAGATACTTTTTAAAAAAGTGCTTTACTTTACTTTTTTATAAAAGGTACTTTTTTATAAAAGTTATTTTTTTATAAAATGTACCTTTTCACAAATGGTACTCTTTTACAAAAGGTACTTTTCTATAAAAGGAAGTTTTTATAAAAGGTACTTTTTATAAAAGGTACTTTTTATAAAAGGTACTTTTTATAAAAGGTACTTTTTTATAAAAGGTACTTTTGTATTAAAGATACTTTTTTTATAAAAGGTACTTTTTTATAAAGATACTTTTTATAAAAGGTACTTTTTTATAAAATGTACTTTTTTATAAAAGGTACTTTTTTATAAAAGTTACTTTTTTATAAAAGGTACTTTTTTTATAAAAGGTACTTTTTTATAAAAGGTACTTTTTTTTATAAGAGGTACTTTTTTATAAAAGGTTCTTTTTTATAAAGGTACTTTTTTATAAAAGGTACTTTTTTATAAAAGGTACTTTTTATAAAAGGTTCTTTTTTATAAAAGGTTCGTTTTTATAAAAGGTTCTTTTTTTATAAAAGGTTCTTTTTTATAAAAGATTCTTTTTTATAAAAGGTACTATTTTATAAAAGATTCTTTTTATAAAAGGTACTATTTTATAAAAGATTCTTTTTTATAAAAGGTACTATTTTATAAAAGGTACTTTTAAGCTACTTTTTATAAAAGTTATTTTTTTATAAAAGGTATTTTTTTATAAAAGGTATTTTTTTATAAAAGGTATTTTTTTATAAAATGTACTTTTAATAAAAGGTATTTTTTATAAAAAGTACTTTTTAAAAATGCGCTTTTTATTAAAAGGTACTTTTTTATTAAATGGTACTTTTTTATAAAAGGTACTTTTTTATAAAATGTACTTTTTTATAAAATGCACTTTTCTATAAAAGTTATTTATTTATAAAAGGTACTTTTTTATAAAAGGTACTTTTTCATAAAAGGTACTTTTTATAAAAGGTAATTTTTTATAAAAGCTACTTTTTATTAAAGCTACTTTTCATAAAAGGTGCTTTTTAAAATAGGTATTTTTATAAAATGCATTTTTTAAAAATGTACTTTTTTATAAAATGTACTTTTTTATAAAAGGCACTATTTTATAAAAAGTACTTTTAAGCTACTTTTTATAAAAGTTATTTTTTTATAAAAGGTATTTTTTTATAAAATGTACTTTTAATAAAAGGTATTTTTTATAAAAACTACTTTTTATTAAAGCTACTTTTTATAAAAGGTGCTTTTTAAAAAATGTATTTTTGATAAAACCCGCTTTTTAAAAACGTGCTTTTTATTAAGAGGTACTTTTTTATAAAAGTTACTTTTTATAAAAAGTATTTTTTTATAAAAGATACTTTTTATAATTGGTACTCTTTAATAAAAGGTACTTTTTTATAAAACCTACTTTTTATAAAAGGAATTTTTTATAGAAGGTATTTTTTATAAAAGGTACTTTTTAAAAACGTGCTTTTTATTAAAAGATACTTTTTATAAAAGGACTTTTTTATAAAAGGTAGTTGTTTATAAAAAGTACTTGTTTATAAATGGTACTCTATTATTAAAGTACTTTTTTATAAAAGGTACTTTTTTATAAAAGTCACTTTTCTATAAGAAGTTCTTCTTTATAAAAGGTACTTTTTTATAAAAGGTACTATTCTGCGATTACTGAATGTCGAGTTAGCTACTAACTGAAAAATTTAACTGACTCATTTGTTCTATTTAACTGTCGGCTAAATTTTTGGACATTCAGTAATAGTGCCTTAATTAAATATATTTTTGAATTTAATTAAAATAAAACTATATGTTATTTGAAAAACTTTTTGTTTCAATAAAATTATTCACTATTATGAGCAGCGCATCCGAATATTTTTCTGAGCTTGCTTCGCTGGTCGTAGAGCGCTTCAGAACTCACTTTAACCTAGTATCTTCAAAAATGCCATAAAGTTTGCAAATTACACATAAAGCAACAACAAAACTGTTTTCGGTGTTGTTGCTTTGTATGTTATTTTCAAATTTCACTGCACGTTTTATTCCATTCTTAATCCTAGAACACTAATCTTATTTTTTATACGTTAACGCTAATCCCCAGCAAAAACAGACATTACCGAGTAATTAGGCGAGTAAGTAGCACACAAAGGGTTTCACTACTTACCAGGCTATTTACTCGCAACATTACTTTTGTTCGCGATGTCCAAAAATTCATGGGTCGTCATTACCCTCTCGCTTACAAAAAAAGTGCGAATAACGAGTTACCCATAGCGAAAGAATAAGTAGTTACTCACAAAGATAGCATAAGTGGTTACTCAGAAGTTAGGAAATAAGTGGTAACCCTACATTGTAAAATAGTTGGTCATATTGGCAAAAAAAATTTTTACCTTGGAAAATTTCCTATTTAGTTCAAAACAAATTTATAAATAAAATATTAATATAAAAAAAGCCTTAATCAGTACTTATTTAATCAATTACCAGTA
The DNA here is from genome assembly GCA_949987735.1 of Leucophora obtusa. NCBI lineage: Eukaryota > Metazoa > Arthropoda > Insecta > Diptera > Anthomyiidae > Leucophora > Leucophora obtusa. The sequence goes on along the minus strand of OX465295.1, from coordinate 167,426,324 downwards.
AGTGATTACTTTGCACGAATATATCAGTACTTCTATAACATATTATCGGTAAGTCATTATTTTTTATTTTAAAGTAATGTAAAATGTAATGACCTATCATTACTTGGTAATCTGTATGGTAATGACCTGTCATTACCATGTTTTTGCTGGGTCATTAGTCGAATCGACGAACATATATATATTACCGATTTTTTTGATATCTATATTTGAACCACAAAAAAATCTTTACAAGGTTGACAGTTGGTTTTATTTTAAATGTAGATCAATTTACAAATTTAATTCTTTTGTAAAACAATTAGTTTAAAATTTATATTAATAAAAAATACTCTTGAGATCAATTGTTGAAAATAATGAATACATAAGAAATAATAACCCTAGTCGAATCGACTAACATTTTGCTAAATAACTCAAAAATAGAAATACTTACTGCAACAATGTGACCATTCAGAACAATAGGACACCTTTGACTGAGAATACAAGAGAATTTAGATCGATCGGTATAACGAGAAAAAAGCTGTGCACAAATATGTAAGTGGTGTTAGTCGAATCGACTAAGATTAGCGTTCTAGGGTTAAGCGGCCCATACATTAAGGAACATTGATTAGGGAACAAAATATATCAAAAAATTTTGTTACCACCCCAGCAAAAATATTAGGGAGTACAGTAGACGCTCGCAAATTAGAGCTTTCAGTAATTCGAACGTCCAGAAATTAGAATCAATGTTTGCAATACATTAAACGCTCTGAAATTCGAATTTAAAATTCTAATTTCTGAGCGTTTTTTTTTTTTTTGGTTATTTGAATACACAGGAAATCCCCAATTTATTTTTATTCTGTTTCAATAAAGTAAAACTAAAAAGGGGAATCACCAAATTATATATGTTTTTCCCTATTTGTTTTTTTTTTTGTCGCATTTATGTACATTTTTGGCTAGTTTATTTGTGAAATTTGATACGCGTGTACATATTATTTGGCAGTCTCTATTAAATAGTGAAAGTGTATCATTTAAAATGTTAAATAAACGTAAAAAAAACACTTATCATTGGAAACTAAAGTCAAAATATTAGAAAAGCTTGACAAAGGCGTTCAAGGGAACCGGTTAGCCCTAGATTTTAATGTGACAACATCTTCAATCAGCTACATCAAATCACATAGAACAGCAATATTAAATGCTGTTTCAAACACATATCAGGAGGCAAACAATAAATCTTTGCACAGCGCTGAATATCCAAAAATGGAATGTCGTCTGTATGAGTGGTTTTTAAATCAACGAGAAAAAAAGTGTACATTGACTGGGCCAATATTAAAAGAGAAAGCTAAACAAATATTTAGAGAGGAATATCCCGATAAAGATGAAAATGCATTCCGGGCAAGTGATGGATGGTTTACCATATTTAAGAAGCGACACGGTATCCGTTTTTTAAAAATTTGTGGCGAGATTCTTTCCAGTGATGTTGCTTCAGTCACTCCTTTTATTCATCGATATCGTGCAAAGATCGCTGAGATGGGTTTAATGGAGTCACAAATATATAATGTCGACGAAGCCGGATTATTTTTTTGTTGCCTACCAGACAGAACCTATGTCTCTGCTTTTGAAAAAAACGCCCCTGGACATAAAATTCAAAAAGACAGAATTTCAGTCCTACTTGGTGCAAACTCTGATGGATCACACAAATTAGTTCCATTGGTAATTGGAAAAGCAAAAAAACCCAGGTGTTTTAAAAATTTCAATAATCCTCTGCATTACAACTTTTCAAAAAATGCTTGGATGACTTCTCGGATTTTTCACGAATGGTTTCACGGAATATTTATTAAAGAGATAAACAAAAATATTGATCTCAGGTTCAGTACATAATTTAAAGATTTTTTTCAATTCACAGGTGATCCGCTTTTCTCTGGAAAATAATTTGCCTCCGAAAGCCATTTTGCTTATGGATAATTGCTCCGCTCATACACCCATTGAGAAACTTAAAAGTGACGATGGAAACATAGTTGCATTATTCTTTCCACCAAATGTGACAGCAGCTTTACAACCAATGGATCAAAATCCTATTAAGTTAACAAAGCTCAATTACAGAAGTATGTTTCTTTCTCAGTTAATTGCTGAAGGTGGTGAACTGAAGAATCATTTGAAATCCCATTCGATCCGCAATGCTATATTATTACTGAAACAAGCTTTTGATGCGGTACCACAAAGTGTTATGAAGAAATCTTGGTCAAAGTTGTCCAATTGCGACTCTAACCAATACGACAGCGACGATGACGTGCCACTAGCACAATTGTTGCAAATAGATCAGGACTGCAACGAAGTTATTCAGATAACTCAAGCTCTTTTAAAAGAAATAGCTCCCAACGATTGCATCGGTATAGAAGACATCGACAGATGGAATGAAGATATGTTTGATGACGGATCTGTTTATGTTCTCAGTAGCGATGGTGAGTCTTCAGATAGCAGCGAAGACGACGTTGTTGCAGTATCATCAGTTGTCTCTAATACAGTGGTGTTCAGCCCATAGGACAATTGTCCCTGCTCAATTCACATGTATTCTTACGCTCTTTCTTTTAGTCGTCACTGAAACAGCGACGAATGAACATGAGTGCGGATATATGCTGATTTTTTTTAATGTACTGAAAAAAGAAAATTAATAACATGTACGACAAATATTTTATGATTATAAATACAGATTAAAGATATTTTATAAATATGTAAATACAATGAAATCATTGATATTGATTTAAAAAAATCGAAAACCTTTTGTTTTACATAGAATGAAAGAAGCCACCCTTATGTATGTATGTATTTTTTTTCTTTCAAAAATTGTATTTTGTTTATTTTTATTTCTTTAAAACAGTGTAGTATTTATTTATATTTTCCGAAAGTACCTACTTCGCTTTTTACACAAAACATTTTCATATTTTTAATAAAAAATAAATGCATACAGATTCTATTAACCCATTCAACATTTCTTACAGTGCAATTCTCATTTTCTCACCAACACAACTACATTTTTAGTTTTGAACACCACTGCTCTAATACTACAGCCATTCAGTGTTGCCACCAGTAAAATAAAAATTACACAGCTGTAGGTCAAAAATTATCCAAAACTGTATGAGATTACACAAAAAAGTTTATAAAATTTTTTTTATATTTTTCCAAATATTTTCGTATTCAAAAGAAACGAAACATCGTCCCCCGACGAGTTCCTTAGGCAAGAATGAAATCCGGATAGGGACATGCCTCCCACAGATTATTTTTCACAATTTGTAAAATACGTTTGGGATTTTAGCATATTTAATTCCTTTAATGCAATTAATGTATGTTCCGATAAAAATAAAAATAAAAAAACTAATATGCAAGTGCTTGTGCAAATTTGAATGTTACTGACACTTTAGAAAACATTATTTTCTATTGGCGTTTATACATGAATGGATGTCACTACATTGCTAGATCTGTCAAAACAACAGTGAAGTATATTGGAAGATGACAAAGCAAATTGTGGTAAATTCTTTGTTGTTGTTTTTTCTCTGATATTTTGAATGTTTAATAACGTTCCCAGGCGAGAACAAGAAATTCTCATTGAGTTTATAATTTAACTTAACAAATAATTCCAGAAGTTCTAAAAACATCGTCCCCTGACGAGTTCCTTAGGCAAGAATGAAATCCGGATAGGGACATGCCTCCAACAGATTTTTTTTTTCACAATTTGTAAAATACGTTTGGGATTTTAGCATATTTAATTCCTTTAATTAATGTATGTCCCGATAAAAATAAAAATAATAAAACCTTTCTAAGTTAACTATTTTAAAATTACTGAATTATTATAAAAATATCTGATTCTGACCCAATGTGAAGAGTTAATAACATTTTTCTCAGATCATAGAAACTACAGCAAAAAAATTTCGCGAAGGGTTAGTTTTTTCAGTCAATCACAAACTAACTAATCCAAATTTCACTCTGTAGCAGCATTTTCAAATGGTCTTGCCACCCAAGAGAAAAGTACTTTTTTAAAAAAGTTTGAAAAATACGTTCGCAAAACATGAACAATATATGGGGTTAAAAATACAAATTAAATATAGAACAATGTTTTTGATTTCTTCTTGGGCTTAGTTTTGAACAAATTTACGAAATAATTCGTCGGAAAATAGAAATTTATGGTAAATGTTTCACAAACTCATTTCATCGAAATATTGACTAATTTTTATGTGATTATTCAAAAGCTCTGGAAATGAATTTACGGAAATTTCTATAAAAAGTGAAATTACACGAAAATACACAAAAATGTCATTATTCAAAAATTATCCAACGAATGTGTAAACAGTCCCGTTTTTGAATAATTATTCAAAAAGTGGCAACACTGCAGCCATTGAAAGCGTAAATAATTTAATAAAATGGTGCAATAACAGTGAATTGTTTTCAACTAAGCACATAAGTAATCTTTTGGCTCTCCGTAATGATATTTCGGATTTAAAGAAACCAAAAAAAACAAACAAATATAACTGATTATATGTCAAACAAAGATTAGTTGTTAACTTGGCCATTGTTTAATTTTAATTGTTTAATTTTTTTTAAATACAGTTTTTTAGTTTTTAATTAAAAAAAATACATGTGATGTAATTGGACTGCATTGCTATGTTTTGTTGTCATTCGTTTTTTTTTTATATTCATATTTTTAATTTAAAAAAATACATTTGATGTATTGGACTGAATTGTTGTGTTTTGTTTTCTTGTTTTTATCAAATAAAATTGAATTAAAAAATATTAAAAAGAGTTTTATTTAAGTTTTTGGAAGTAAATTTACTCAATTTTTGTTTCGAAAAAAACGTGCCTCAAAAACAAAGCAGTTCTAATTTGCGAGCGTCTGCTGTACTTCAAAAAGAATGACTATTTTATCTACATCCAATAAAATAATATACAAAAATAAAATAAAACAAATACAACAACACATAGCGAGATGACGCACAAGCATAGTTTTCTACTGAAAAATTGTTAAATTTACAGCAGTATCGGATCTTTCCTACACTCTAAAAAATGTTTGTAAATTTACTACTATAAAATGGGTAAAATTTTGTTTAATTTTACGAAAATTCGGTAATGCGTAAACTCTTTTTGTACACACTTTCATACGCTATAATACGCACACAAAGTATTTTTAGACATTATGTGCTTATAAATAAACTGATTGTGCCTAAAATTACTATTGTTTTGTTAACTAACATTTTTACGCACAAAGTTGGTAAATATACTATCCAATAATAGTAATCTGACATTTCAAATTAGAAAAAATTGAAAAAAAAAAATTAAAAATAATAAAAAGGAAAAGCGAAAACGGATTATTTTTTGTGAATTACAACATTTCCACAAACACATTAGAGTCTGGAAATAGCAACATAAGCATGAAATTGTTTTTGGTAATTATTATTAACGCATGTGATAATCTAAACCTCATTTCAAAATTGAAAATGCCGTAAGAGAGACACGGCCTACGCAGGAACTACTGGGTGAAATAACTCCTGCTCAACAAAATGCCTTCTTTGCAAGGGAGACAGTCAACCAACAACCGTCAACAATAACGGGAGAAAACGCCGTAAGAGAGATACGACCTAGGTAAAACAACTGGGTGCGATGACTCCTGCTCAACAAAATGCCTTCTTTGAAAGGGAGGCAGTAACCGTCAACAATAACGGGAGAAAACGCCTTAAGAGAGATATGGCCTACGCAGGAACAACTGAGTGCAATGACTCCTGCTCAACAAAATGCTTTCTTTGCAAGTTAGGCAGTACTCAATGAATACTGACTTTGTTGAGCAGGAGTCATTGCACTCAGTTGTTCCTGCGTAGGCCATATCTCTCTTAAGGCGTTTTCTCCCATTATTGTTGACGGTTACTGCTCCCCTTTCAAAGAAGGCATTTTGTTGAGCAGGAGTCATCGCACCCATTCAATAGTTATAACAAATTTTTATATGAATTTTATACAAATGCCTTAAGATCCCAAAACGACTAATTTGGACATAAACGATTATGAGAGAATGACTCGGATATTATTTTTAATAAAATACGTACTAAAAATTAATTTGTTATTTTATTTAAAAAAAATTTTTGGGTGGTGCTTAAAATTAGCACACCTGTTGTAAATGTACGCATTATATTTTATTTTTCCGCACTTTCTGTGGATTTTTGCGTATTTTTTGTGGAGTTTAACGTATTTTATGCGTACATTTACACGTGAAACGTGCTTTTTTACACACAAATTTAGTAAATTAACACACTAATTTCAAAATTTCATTTAATTTTTACGCACTTTCAATGTAAAATTACAAATTATTTGTGCACCAACTTAAACACAATGTGCGTATTTTTTTTCAATTACGCACATAGAGTAAATTTACCCAATTTATAGTAGGAGTTCAGTTTCCTACTATAAGTTGGGTAAATTTCAACAGAATTTAATTAGAGTGTATGACACTGCTGTAAATATAACAATTTTTTAGTAGAAAACTATGATTGTGCGTCATGTCACTATGTGTTGTTGTATTTGTTTTATTTTTGCATTATCTTATTTTGAATGTAGAGAAAAAAGTCATGCAATAAAAAGTGGATGTTCTCTTTTTGCAGGGACGAATTGAACGAATGTTAACACGAACATTAACATATACAAATCAACATTCGTAAAAAAACTGCCATTTTTTCACGAATGTTCCTTAATGTATGGGCCACTTTAGACACTTATATTTTTGAACGTTTAAAAAAAATTTTTGAAAGTACAAACACGAAACTTTTCTAAACAATTGTCCATATCCTATATTTCTGGCTGTGGCTTTCGACACTGTGCTTAAAAAAATAGCTACGATGTTTTATTTCAAACAGTTATTGCAATCGTCTTTGATTTAAATTTCAATTTGTATATGGAGCATTTCCAAATACATTTGACATTTAACGCAAAGGGTTTCCAAGAATTGCAAAAAATGCCGACCGTCCGTACGTAGCTATTTTTCGGCTTTTTTAACTTTAATTTTTTATTTAACACTTTTATTTACAAAACTTACCGAAAATGTGTTTTTTCACTTCATTTTCTCTTAATTTTTTATAAACTTTAACTTTTATTTCACAATATCACGAACAACACGATTATAATCACGGACAACACGATCAACCTGCATCAATTGATTAATAGTAGAAAACTAAAAATTTTCAGATCTGCATTTTGCAACACCAACTCAGTGGTGCCAGACCTGACGATTTTATGTCATATTGACGATTTTTTTTTGCGAAAAATACCAAATGACGATTTACGATTTTTTGCTAAAATTTCAATTAGTTTTGACGAATTGTGAAAATTACAGACTTTTTTAACCAATTTAAAGCAAAACTCTACGAGAAAGGATTTTATAAATCGGAATTCATTTACAACCGACCTTTAAAAACTGTCTTTAACTCTATTTTGAAATCTCATTAAATTTTAAACGAATCAATTCGCAGAACTCATTTCATTGATTGAATTATTTTCTACTTAAATTATTAAAACAATTAATTTGAATTTTGCAGCTTTTTTCATAGTATCAGCATAATTTTTATTGCGATCCTCTTCTGTGGCTTTGGTTACTAAATCAATGGCTTTTTGAAGGGTAGTACCTGAAGCCATTGCAAATACAAACTTGCTATTTATTTGTTACTGCTAAATTATTGAGTTGCTTTTAGTTGCCAATAGACCAGTGATGTAAGCCGTCCAATTTTCGCCGGTCAGTCGATCAGCCGCCGATCACTTCCCTCAGCCGCGCCGCCGGCGGTCATTATCGGCTGCAAACGGCTAACCGGCTGAAGCTGGTGGGAATTTTTTTATGAGTTTAAAATTTGGCGTTTTGTTCACAGAAATACTTTAATTTCATATTTCTTAAACACAAATAATGCATAGATAGATACTTATTTTTAATTGAGCTTTGGAAGTTAGTGAATTTCGAGTCACTGATTCTTAATACGGTTTCAAAATTATTCTGCCATAATTTGAAGAATCTCACGATTGAAACCCATGTTAGCATTTAATTCTGCAGTGCTCACAAGGAAGCTATACCGATTTGTTGACACCACACATAATTATGTATATGTGTCTTTTTAATGGACCAGATATCTGAATTTAATTTAAAAATATTCATGGAGCAAGACGTGACTTTATCAGAAATTATTAAAAAAATATTTTCAATATTGGCTCACTAATTATATGTTAATTTATGTTGAATTATAAATGAAATCATATATTATTCTATATTGTTCATATAGTTATATGCATATGAAATATACGATATGAAATAATATATTACTATATATGATAATATTACATTGTTGTATTGTTATCACGCCAGGCAGATATATATTTTCTATTTTTTTTTGTTCTTAGTACATGCTAAACCACTTACCCGTGCAAAAAAAATTTTAATGAGAAATAAAACAAGAAAAATTTTATTTTTGTGTTTAATTTCAAAAAAATAGTTGTTATAAAGTTCATTTCAATTAAATTTAGTAGTTTTAAAGTAAGTTTTAATTAATTCTAAATTAAAAAAGTCTTACACAGCTTCAGGTAAGCAACTAAAACATGTATACTCTGATTTCGAATGTTGTAGGCATACCGGATTCGAGCACTTGGAACAAAAAAAAAACGAGTTAGTCGGCGAATTTTTTCATCTCCCAATGTACAAAGCTGACAACTTTTTCTCTTTTGTAGAGTATCAGCAACACTTGAGCTAGGAACGACTACTGGAAACTGAAATGAAAAAGAAAAATAAGGAAAATGAGATGTAATGAAGGGCAAATGTTATATCAATCAAACTTGCATTTAGTGGTCTTCCAAAATACGATTCCATGGCCAAACGAGTGTTGAACTGTTTGATGATGTGAATATTGTTCATTCGGTTTTCAATATTTGGAAGAACCAATGTATCAGCTAACGTAGTGAGAAAATTTCTTCTAGCACTATTTTTATTGAGACCATCAACTTCTTTGCAAATACAAAATGCAGCCAGTGCCATGGTGTCCAACATGTTGCAGAAAAACGCAAAAGTCCATCGTCTTGTTGACCGCTTTGCAGTAAAATGTGTAACCATTTGGTCCATACAATCTACGCCAGCTTTATTTTCATTGTAAAACAAAATTGCTTCGGGTTTCATTGCTTCCCCTTCACAATGTTTCGTATAATGAACAGTCGAAAGTAGGTTCACACATTTATTTTTTTTTGCCAAGTAGCTGCAAATTGATGCCAAATTTAACGATGACAAAACAGGACGAGAACGATCCTTTCTCATTTCGTTAGGAATACATCTTTTATTGGAGCGAATGGTACCAACAAATGCCACACCAATTCTGGCCAGACGCTTTACTCCTTCTAAAGTAGTAAAAAAGTTGTCAGCTACAATTGTACGGCCAGTATTGCTGTACGGCTTTGCGAGTTGTATCAAAACATTTTCACCTTGATTCACTTCCCGTTCTTCTCCTTCTCGTCGACCGGTATAGAGCTTTCCTTGCAGTGGATATTTAGATTTGGAATCGCAAGCCCACCAAATTTTGATGCCATATTTCGCTGGTTTTGATGGTATGTACTCAGTAAATTTAGTTTTTCCACGATATGGGAACAGCTGTTCATCAATTGTTATGCTGCCATGCGGACTATAGTTTTTGGCAAGATTTTCATTTAAAAAATTCCAAACGTCATGGGTGCAGCTTTGTCATCGCGCAATCGTTGAGCGCGTGCAAGTGCAGAGAATCGATTAAATCGATATCGTGCAAGTGCAGAGAATCGATTAAAGACATGGCTGCTCTGAATATGGCTAGATTATTTGACTGCCACAAAGCTTTTGTGTTTGCATATTATTGTGGGAATAACCAACCAGCTGCCAAAAGAATGCCGACGAATGCGTCTAATTAAGTTGCGGTCAAATCTGTCCAAACTTTTTGTTTTTTACTGGGATTAGCTGCATTCCACTTCTCGACTACAGCTTTTCCATGGCGATTCGTTTCAGAAATGGTAATAACCCAGTGTAGAAACGGTAGTGACATATCATTATTTTTTGGAGTACCAGTAATGACACCCACTTAGCTTCTGCGTTATTTTAAAACATATAATAATGAGTTACTGATAACGATTTATTTTTATCATTATTTCAAATAGAAAATAATTTTTTAGATTTTTTTGAAATCTATTTTTAGACTCAATACTTTTTAAACACTAGTAAGGATATATGTAACCACATATTTTTTGATTTTTGTATGTTGGCGAGTAAGCTTACTTGTGTGCAGCAGGTCAATTATGTTTTTATCTATTAAATATTACATGTCGATATAGCTCAGATGGTAGAGCTACTGACTGGCAATATGTAGACCCAGGTTCGATTCCCGCACCAGCAAATTTTATTAAAAAAAAAATACAATAAAAAATATTTTTTTTATATAATTTATTTTTTTGAAAATCTATTTTTAGACTCATTAGTTTCGTCAGTACTGGTAAGCACATAGGTAACGATATATTTTTTGATTTTTCGTATGCTGGTGTGTAACGACAACTCATTATTTTTCGCGACATCGCCATATAAAGGTAATAAGAAATGTAATAACAAAAGTAACTAGTTACCATTACCAATTATGTAGTTACATAACCACATATCTGGTAACGATTTTCTACACTGGGAAATGTTATATTTGGTGTGAAAAATTTTTTGAACACCTCAATTGGAACACTGTTTTGTTCCTTCGGACCAGGTCGAAAACGCATGATATTGTGTTGACGTAAACGAACTCTAATATTTGGTTCATTTTTACACCATATAGTACCGTCCTTACCAAGAAAAGAATCTTCGGTAGCATTCTGTTCTTCAATTTCTTCATCGTCGTCACTATCAAACACTTCATCTGCTTCGACAACGCAATCATTTTCGACATCTGAGGCATCGCCATCGTCTGGCATATAATTTAGATCCATATCGTCGTCATCTCCTGGGAAGTCATCAATCTCATTATTTGCAACCACTTCTTCAGCGCCTCTTTCACGCTCTAACTCATTGGCCAATGCTTCTGCTAGTCGTGTATGGAAATTCACATTACAAAATCGCGTATTAAAAAAAAAACTCTACTTCTTCACCCATTTTTTTTTTCGAATAAATAAAAATTCTTCCGTAAATTATTGTCTGTACCTTTTAAAGTTCACTATGCAACTGAAGCGAAAAAATATAAAAACCAAAAAAAACCCTTGTTTGTGTTTGCCTCCATTGCTGTGAGAGTGATTTGAGTAAACAAAGGCAGAGAAAAACGAGTAAAAAGGTTAAAGTCGGACATGCCGACTATAGAATACCCTACACCAGTCTGGGTAAAAGCCAACTAATGTTTGGATCCGAAATTCGAATGGGTTAAAATTGGGCTTGTGTCAAAATTTTCTATAATGTGAGTCAACGCACCAAATTTCATTAAAATATCTTAATATTTGCGATCTGCAGTTTGTAACCAAGCCAATTTTGGGGGGACCCTTATATGGGTATTAGGTCTAAACATGGACCGATGTTCACCAAAATCAATAGGCTTCGTCCTTGGGCCAAAAAAGGTCTGTGTACCAAATTTCATCAAAATATCTTAATATTTGCGACCTGCAGCGTATAAACCATATAATTTTAGTAGGACCCTTATATGGGCACTAGGTCTAACCATGGACCGATGTTCACCAAAATCAATAGGCTTCGTCCTTGGGCCGACATAAGTCGGTGTACCAAATTTCATCAAAATATCTTAATATTTGCGACCTGCAGCGTATAAACAATATAATTTTGGTAGGAGCCTTATATGGGCACTAGGTCTAAACATGGACCGCTGCTAACCAAAATCAATAGGCGTTGTCCTTGGGCCGACATAAGTCGGTGTACCAAGTTTCATCAGAATATCTTAATATTTGCGACCTGTAGAGTGCGCACAAGAATGCATGGACAGACAGACAGACCGACGGGCGGACGGACAGACGGACATCGTTAAATCGAAATAAAAAAAAATTCTAAGCCGATCGGTATACTATAAGGTGGGTCTAGGACCAATATTTTTTAGTGTTACAAACATCAGCACAAACTTATAATACCCTGACCACATAGTGGTGTAGGGTATAATGACCACATAGTGGTGTAGGGTATAATAAAAAATACCAATAAAGTAAAGTACTCTTCATACAATATGTGTGTGTATCTGGCCAGATACATGCGCTACGTATACGATGTATAGATGAAAAAATCCACATAAATTTAGTTTGTTGTTTTTTCTTTAATGTGTTTTTGCATAAAACGATACCTAACAATATTTGTAGAGGGTACCTGGAGACTCAAACCCCTAGCCAAATTAAAAATGTATTTAAATCACAGTTAAATTCGTAAAATATCTGGCCAGATACATGTGCATGACGGAGGGTTAAAGGTATCATACACTCAATGAAAAACTTTCATAAAAATATGAAGCTTTTTCATCAATTTTGAGAATGTTTTTATTTATTTTGTTAGGAAAAACTTTATTAATTTAATGAAAAATTCCATTAAAACTCGTCGAGCAAAACTCTCTCTGTGTAGCGTTAATTTTTTAGGGAGTTACCTCAAGAGACATGTGCTTGCTAGAATAATACGTTTTATAATAGAAAATTAGGAGGTTACGTACCTTAACTTCTTCTTACATAATGAGTTTTGTAAAGTAAAAATAAAAGGTTTTATTGAGATTTGGCAATTTTCGGGATCATTAACCGTAAGTTGTTTTTTTATTATTTATTTATTTTTTTTAATTATAAGGTTTTAATTCCAAATTTTTCGTATTGAAAACCTTTCAAATTTTAGGTCATGCTTCTTGTAAAATAATTTATTTTTTATTCAAAAGTTGTAATAGTTAGGTCCAGTTCCATAGCCAGAACAGAGGTTGATTTTTTCTTATATATTTTTAAGTGAGAAATTTTGTTTTTCTTTAATAGTTCTCAATAAGAAATTTTCAAAGATGCTAGTTCTGACTATAAAAATGCCCGTTAGGCACTTCTTCTATATTAAACCTATTAGATTAGGAAACATTATTGTATTCGATACTGTAACATTTGTTATATTCTAGATTTGATATGAAAGTTGTATGAGTACTTTTGTTTTATAAAATGATCACAGACACTGCAAAAAATTTTAAAATTTACGGCATCATATTATATTCTGAGAATCTTTTTTCATATCAGAATCTCCATTGTGTTTCCCATGAAAATATTATTTAATTTTTAAATGATTTTTACACGTTTTAAGTTTGAGATTTTAGAGATATTTTCTTTTAAAAATAGTTCGGATTCTGTACTGCGATTTCTTAACTTATTTATGACGAAATTGGATAGTTAACGAAAAATATTGTTGTATATAGAAAAATATACCGTTAACTTATTACATTAGCAAATTTTTCTAAGTTTATATTAACAATTTTGTGATTAAATCTTACATTTTCGAAACAGCTGGAACGCAAATTAATTTTGTTGGTTCATTTTACAAAATATTACCGAATAATCTTTACGTTGACTTAACCGACAGTTTTCTTAGTTATATTGATGATACCGTTAACGAAGATGGAGGACCAATGAAGCAGATTTTTACTGACAAAAAAACTAAACATTCAAAAAATGTCGAAATGGAGTTAATCAGATTTTCCCGAACACCTTGTTTGGTTTTTTAAGGAACAACTTGGCAAACCTATGTTAAAACATGTAATTCTAGTTCATAAAATATCTATAGATATGACTACCATATTAGATACATATAAAAATTTTAATTAACGAAGAAGATGAAGACATTTTTCTATATTATGACAAATGTTACACTTTTGCACCCTGTTAAGTTTTGATAAATTTCTTAAAAAATTTTTAATATTAACTTAAAAAATCATAACATTTTTGCGGTTTTTATGTGTAGTTGGGAAAATATTCCATTTATCTGGTGAAAAAGTGAGTATTAAGTAATATTTCCCTATTATTCAGGTTGCAAGCCCTTTTTATGTTTATCATGCTGAAAATTTTCTTAGATCCAAAAGTATTAAATATATTTCATGTCGGGCAATAGCACGGACTATTTTTCATTGAGAAATGTGCTAGTTGGAATTTTTTAGATGACTTTTGAATTTGGGCACAGTTCTCCACATTTCGCAAAAAATGTGATAGTTTTCTCTGACAGCTAGTAAGTTCGGTTACTAAATTTTGTGGCATTCATTTTTCTTTGATATACCGTCAATATAGAACATCAGATGAAACCTATTTTACTAGGTAGCCCTATATCCTGAAGTAGATTGCTACAAGTTTCTATGTTTGAAGCCCTCTTTTTGGGGAAACGTCGTAAGGTCGATAAACGAATTAAAAGCATATTATTTTTATATATTTTATTTAAAAATGTGGCAGTAAATAATTTTGTATACAAAACTTGTTCATATTACTAGTTTAGTAATAATTCTGATACCACTACACTCAAAAAATTAAGTTAGTAGAAAAATTAGTAAAACGTCTTGTACTAGTTTTCAGCAATTTTTTTGCTGAAGTTCCGTTTTCAGCAAAAGTTTTAGTTATATTTTTTTAGCACTAAACTTATTTTGAACTAATGTTTTACTAATATATTTTGCTATAAAAATTGTGCTGATAACCGCATTTATAGCATGTACGACAATGATTTTACATTTCCAATCGATAAGTGTTAGCAAAACTTTACAATTTTAGGCGCCCTAATGAAAATGGGTTTCATCCGATGTTTTAAATTGACAGTATATTGAAGATAAATTAATGGCTTAGAATTAGAGGATTGATTTTACTAGCTACCATAGAAAAATAAGGCATTTTTTGCCAAAAATGTAGAATTTCGGCCAAATTTGCAATTTACATAGTCTTCAAAAACATTGTATTTAATAGGGAAAACAACCCAATCGAAAAATTTTTGAATGCCAAATAGTTCATTCTATTGTTCCATTAAATATTTTTTGCTTTACTAAAAAAATTAAAATGGTTAATATTGCCATACCCCAAGATGGGTTTGCGACCTGAACAATAAGGAAAATTTTATTTGACACCTAATTTTTGAAGAGATAAATGCAATATTTTGCAACAATTCACCCAAATGCGTACAAAAACAAATTTCATGATTTTTAAGTTTATTTTTAAAATTTTTAAAGAAAATTATGTAACATTTTTCTTTAAAGAGAAAAATTAAATTTTTCCCCTGTTAAATAAAATAGTTAAATTTTTTTTTTTGTTTTTTAATTAGAACAAGTTAATAAATAAATAACGCTAGAAATAATTATTGGATTTTCGTTCATAGTTAAAACTTTAATCCAAATATCTGAACCATGCTAACCCTGTTACACTTTTGCTCCTCACTGTATATAAAAATTGATTTTATTTGTTAAAAGATGAACTGACAAATACTAACATAAACTCCACTTTTTGATATACATAAATTTTGATTTTGGTTGAAATTCCGAATTGTTTTTGAAAAATTTTTGGATATATACAAAGAATTTGCAACTATGATACAAAATATTGGTACACTCATAGAAATAAATCTGTAAATATAGCAAAAAAAGTTACTAAAAATTAGTTAAAAATCATGCTGCAGAAAAACTGCTAAAGTTGGCAGACTTTTTTACTAAATACTAGTAAAATGAGAACAGCAAAATTGAAACTGTTAAATTTACAGATTTTTAGTAATACTTAGGCTAACTTTTAGTTAATTGAAAAAAGCAAATTGTACTGTAAAATCTGCAGAAAATTTTGCTAAATATTTGTAGACCAAAATTTTTACGCTAAATTTAGTTATATGGAAATAGCAGCCCATTCTGCTAAAATCAGCAGAAATATTTGCTAAAAAAAATTTTAAAATGCTTTTTTCAAAAGGCTCGATTTTTATTTGCATTTAAAAAAAATCGAAAAAAACTTAGAAAATTTTAAATTTTTTGGTGATTTTTTAGGCTACTAATTATTTAGCAAAATTTTTTACTGATTCTAGCAGGTTAATTTGCTATTCTCTATTTACAAAAATTTAGCTCAAATATAACTAAAATTCTGTACATTTAACAGTTTTATTTTTGCTGTTCCTATATTACTAATATATAGCAAAAATAATCTGCTAATTTAGCAGTTTTTTTCTGCAGCATAATTTTTAACTAATTTTTAGTAGTTTTAACTAAATTTTTTACGGACTTTTTTCTATTAGTGTAGCATTCAGCAGAGAAACCTTAAACTTATACACCTGACTTCTAGCGCTTTATGATTACTTACTCTGCATTTTTACGCTACCAAAATCTTACAACGCCACCTGAGCGCTCAGACGGAGCTGTTAGTGTTAGTCAGGTCGTTCAGCAGATAGTTGTACAACTGTTGTAGAACTGTTGACTATTAAATTGTATCTGCCGAACGCACTCATTGATGACGAATATTTCTAGTTTACGTATTATCCTAAAACAACGAAATCACTAACTTTAGTAAAAATGATGCGGACAACAAAATGAGAACTGCTTTAAAAACAAGGCTTTTAATGAGCATATAAGAAAAATATCGAAAAATCTAGAAAGTTGTGATTTTATGTTAAGTAGACTCTTGGCCATTAAAAAAATCATCATATGGATAAACTGCTCAGCAATATTTGTCAATGAAGTTAAATATAGCCGCGATATTTGTCAATGAAGTTAAATATTAATAAAATAGAAATACATCTCTAATAAAACGTGATTGTCATATTTTGTTATGAATTCTAAATACATAAATTGTTACTTTTATGTGCTGCATTTTGTGATATTTTTAATGAAAAAAATACTTCTTTTTCACTAATTGCCTTTTTTTTCTCAATGTACTTTTTTTAGTCGATTTCATATCCGGCAACCCTAGTTCACCTCCTTTTTGTCTTTACAAATGTTTCTAAATTTTAAGTACACCGATGGTCCGTATCGAGGAAGACGATAAAGTACCTAGTCGGTATCGATAAAAGCGATAAAGTACCCAAGCAGAAATTTCTGGGTAACAATGGAGTTAAAAATAAAGGACTGGAAAACACTTGAAGAATGTTTTTTCTTTAGCTTGTAACCTAGATCACAAAACCTAAAAAAAATTAGAAAAAAATCGGTTCACATTTGTAAAAGTTGTACGACCATAAAGTTTTTTATACACGAGATGGGCAACTTTGACACCCTGCAGCATACCCTGTGATACAACAGGTTGGCTACAAGACTAATTTTCTAAAAGTCTACTGATTTTTTATCAGTAGTTTGGATCAGTAGTTTAGCAGATACATAATAATTACCATTTAAGTTGCCATTTTTAATCGAATAAAAGCTTGTAGCAAAAAACTTTAAATATGAAATTTTCATACATTCATTAAAAAGCCAACTAAAATTTTCAATTTGAGTGATTTTTAAAAAAGTTATTGCAAAATCTGTGATGGATTTTTTCAATCCCAGTCTTTATTACATTTTTAAAATAAGCCTAGGCCACGCTGCCTGTCAACTTAATCTTTCGGAAACAATATAAACTTTAAACTTTATTTATATATATTAAAGTTATTTCATAAATTTTGGGTAACTTCCATTTCAAGATTTAGAAACAGGGTATCGAAGGCGATATAAATCATCTATCAAGGCCCAAACGACAGAAGGTTTGTTGAGGTATATTATCAACGATTTGCAACATTTTAATACACATGAAATAAAAGACTGTGGAATTTAATTTTTAAATATAAAAAACGCATAAATAAGACTCACCAGCAAATTAACAAAAAGTGAACCAATCTTTTGTAAATATTGAAAAAATATGTGAGAAACCGAAAAAGTTACCCAAAAATGTGTCAAACAGCATTTTATTTCACATGGACTACCCACAGTTTTGACTGACAATTAAAAAAAATACGAAATCACGCACGGCGATTATTTTTCTACTCACTTTGATGTACTGATCACATAACTATCACAAAATTTCCTCTACACAACAATTTTTTTCTTTTAGAATTTTATACGCGAATCATTCCGCGGTTCTCTGGCTCAGCATGAAATACTAATAAATAAGGAGTGAGATCATAAAATGTTAACACACATAAAGTTAAATAAAAGACAAACCACTGAATCTTAAGACTTCAAACCAAATTTTTATTACATAAAATTTAATACAAAATCAAACAAAAAAAAACCGCATGGAATTCTAGCCACTACGAAGAAAGTTATCCACTTTTTCCGGAAACCCTCCCATTAAGGCTTTTATGGTAGTTTCTGTCATCTTTTTAGAGCAGGTGGTCCATCTACGTTTGAAATCCTGCACGTACTGGGAGACGTTTTTGTGCAATTTCTCTCCACTGGCCTGAGCTCCGGGCAGTTTAGTGGATTTGCCTCTCTTGGTACAAAAACCATATTATTATCATTATACCACTCCAGCGCTTTCTTGCTGTAGTGACAAGATGCTAAATCGGGCCAAAAGTAAGTGGATACATTGTGCGTGGATACATTGTGCTGACTCAAAAATGGAAGAAGTCTCTTCTGCAAACACTCCTTGATATAAATTTCGCTGTTTATAGAGCCAGATGTCACAAATGACTGCCTTCTTTGGCCGCAGCTACATATGGCTTGCCATACTAGGAATTTTTTAGGGAATTTCGTTTGCTTTTTCGACCTAAATTTTTTCGCAACATTTCCTCAAACATCGGAAACATAAAATTCTTGACCAGGGAGCTGCGAAAAATCAGCCAGTACATAAGTTTCGTCTTCCATTACACAACAGTTGTATTTTTGTATAAAATTTGATTTCAATTTTCGAGCTCTGGTTTTGGCCTCCAAATTTTTAAAAGCGTTTCTATCGGGAACTTTTCGAACTTTGTAGGACTTTAGTCCTGCCTTACGTTTCACTTTACGTAAAAAAAGTCTGAGCATTGGGCTAACCGAGCTGTTTTTTTGCCAGATGTGTTAGGAGCTCTCTTAAGGATGCTTTTAACTTTATATGCCTTACCAATGTTACTATAACCAGTCGTTGTTCCTGGCTTCCTTTCAATTGTTAGGTGCTACAGATACCTTTTTACCACTTTTGAAACTGTTTGGCGGCATACATTAGTTTCTTTGGCAATTTTTTTGTATGTCCATGTTTGGTTTTGTTGAAAATATTTAATTATTTTTGAACGCACTTTTCTTTCATAGTCCATTCTGTAAAAAATTGTTAATTAAAACTCATGATGTAAATTAATTTATTAACTGACATATTTTTAAAATGTAAACTGCCGACGAAAAAAAAATATGAGAAGCTTTAAACTAAAGTTATAGGCAAAAATGTGTGTTAACATTTTTATGATCTCACTCCTTAGTTCAAATAATCCACTTTTATTTTATAGACTTACCAAATGGATTTAATTAAATCATCTCGCTAGTATGCAAAAAGGCAAAATCATGTCATAGAAGTTAGCGACCAAGTAAGTCCAATTTTGCCGAAATTATTTTTTTTGCCGATTAATCATTTTTGGTTTTTCAAAATACAACAAAAATACCAAAATTTCTTATTGTTAGCAATTTTTAATTGAACATTCGTAATTTACCTTATTTTTTTCATTTTATTTATTTCGGTAAGTTCATGATTTTGCGTGAAAATCCAAACTTACCTTACTTGAGTTTGAGTGAGTGTCCTGAGTAAAAATATTGAAAAATAAGTTTTCTTGGGGATAAATATTTAGTATTAGTTAGTTACCCATGGTTAAGTCAAAGGTAACTTGTCCATATAAGTTAATGGACCTAAAGTACATTTTAAATATTTTGTATGGCACAAAATTTAAAATAACCCAGCAAAAAGAAATTGCAAGTAATGCTTTACAAACTACTTCTTTTTTTCTTTCAATGCTTAACAAGTATCCGTTAGTGTATTTTTACTGCTTTTTTAGAAGTTATTCTGAACAACTTCAAAAAATCACTTCTTTCATTGCTTCCAAAGTATCCCTTTTTACATTTTTACAGCTTTTTTAGAATTACTTCTGAACCACATCCAAAAAATCACTGAAGTACAACTTCTAAAGAGTAATTGCTCTAAAAGTGATCGTAAAATGTGATTTTGGTATCACTTGGCATTTCCAAACAGAGGGTCCCGGGTTCGATTCCCGGCGGGACCAATATTTTTTTATTTTTTTTTTTTTATTTTGCTAATAATTTTCTTTTTAATATTTATAATTAATTTGTTTAAATTCAATATTTTTTTAATTCTAAAATTTTTTAAAATATGTATATACAAAAAAGAATGGTCAGAAATTGCTTTTTATGCACCTGTAAAAATAGTACTGAAAACAATATTGAATTCGAGTGCACCTTTTACACTTCTTTAATAAGTACTTTTATTGAAGACAATAACGAACAATATCTCGCATTAACAAAGTGGTGTTTTTATACCAGTCAACTTCTTTTTCAAAGAATAGCTCAGTGGTAGAGCGCTAGACTAGCAATCGTGATGTCGCAAGTTCGAACCCGGTGGCGGCAATAAAAAACTTTTGTAAAATAAAAAAAATATAATTTTTTTTTGTAAAGAATTTTTTAAACTTTTAATTGGTGAAAAAGAGCTTCCTTTGCACTCGTTCAAAAAGTACTGAAAAAGTATTGAAGTGGGAGTACTCATCTCCTATGAGAACTCAATGTTAAAATCATTAGTGTTTATGTTAAAAAAGAAGTACATCTAGATCATAAATTGTAGTGCTTTTTCTACTGCTTCGGCATCCCTTTTTTTGTTGGGAATAGTCTAATTTTCTGATTTAAAATCCACTTTGTCTCTTTTACAGTAAAGGTGTAAGTGTTTAGGATTGCTCACTTTCCTTGTAAAAACACGAGTATTTGTTGGAAACTTCAAACACAATATACGAAATCGTAATATAAATAGGAAGTCCATAAATGCAAAACTATAATATAATTTCTTATAAAACAAAAAAGGATTTTATGCATGCATTTTTTGTTCAGCAAAAAAACTGGGAAAACTTATTTAATACTTAGTCATACCCAGCAAAACTTTGCTAATGGGTGCGACAAACTCATGCATTATCTTGTAATGTATACTCATTACATGTAATTATTGTGCAACATAAAGTAATTAGTTACCGATAATTGCATACATAATGTATTACTTTGTAATGAATACTCCTTACCTTCAGCATTACTTTGAAGCATAAAGTATTTAGTTACCGAGAATTGATTACGTAATGCATTACTTTTTACGTCTACTCCTTATCTTGAGCATTATTTAGAACCACAGAATAATGAGTTACCAATAGTTGATTACATAATGTATTACTATATAATGTACGAGACTTACATTTATCATTATTTTAAAACATAAAGTAACGCATTACCGAATGTTCATTACATAATGCATTATTTAAATTTTGTAAATATTTTTAAAGTGGCCATTTGTTGATATTTATTATTTGGTTGTTACTTTTAAAACGGAAAATTTTATTCGAATTCCATGTAGCAAGTAACCTATTACTTTTTCATTCCCTATCTGCTACTAAGTAACCCATTATTCTTCATTTTTTGTAAGCATACTGGTAACAATGAACACCCCAGCAAAATCTTTCATTACCAAATAAGTGGTTATATAATAGAAATTCATAGCACCGCACAACTTATTTTTTGGCGTCTAAACTCATTATTTTTGTTTGGCGTGGTCGTTTTTATAAGTAGTCACGCTTACCCGTTCGCTTACGAAAAAATTGGAAATAAGTAGTTATGAGATTTTGAATAATAAGTGGTTACACACATGCTTACAAAAAGTTGAATAATAAGTGGTTATCCGATAGCTTACTTGATTCTTAAAAATAAGGAGATAAGCAAATACTATTATCTTAAGAAATACATTCAGAAAAATTTTTCTCTAGTGTGTAATTTTAGGACTCGTCATAAAAATTTAAACATAAAACATATATACATACTATAATAAATAAAAATGTATAAAATTTAACTGTGTAAAAAGTACTTATTTAAACTATTACGAGTAAGTCATTGTTTTATATTTGGAAACAATGAATACAATAGGCCGTTATTAGCAAGTAATTATTTTATATTATAAAATAATGTAAAAGGTATTGATATATCATTATTGGTAATGCAGACAGCAATGAGGTGTCATTACCAATATTTTGCTGGGACATTACTTTGAGACTCAGTGAAGTAAAAGTAATCAGTGAAGTAAGGTATAAAGTAATCAGTGCAACCCTATGGCGATATATTAATTTACCCATTATTTGGTAATGTGTGGTTTTGCTGGGTAGGATTTTTTTAAACAATGTTTTGTAAAATCCATAGAGAAAAACTCTATTTAGAGATTTCATAACAGCAACAGCAACTAAATCTTATTATAAGGCACTGATATAATTTTATGCGAATTTTCTTAATATATGAAAATACAAAAAATAATGAAAAAGGCATGAAAAAACTCATAATATGAAAATGTGAAAATTGTAAAACTTTTCTTTTTGCAAATCATAAACTTTGTGTCGTTATGTATTTTTTTAAGAAAAAATTTGAAAATATTCGTATAGCTGCACTTACTGTTGCTGTTGGTAAGTTGATTTTGCTTTGCCCTTGTCCACTTACTGCATTTATAATGGCCATTGGATTTTTGCATCTGCTACCATACCAGGTAGACTCGACAAACGTAGCAGCTGCTATGTAAAGTGCGATCAACATAACGGAAGTGTAGCATTAAGAAAACCATAAAAATTTCCTTGTTGTTAACCGACTATATGGAAACAAACAACAAACAACTACTGAAAAACGAAAATGCAAATGGAAATTAACAACATTGTGACAGTGTTTTGTATGAGTAAATTTCTGAAGAAGTTTGATACTTTCTTGTGTTGGACAAGTCGAATTTCAAAAAACGAAGTAAATGTTTCCAAAACTCTTGTGTTTTGCTAATTTTGAGATAATGACAACTAGGCCAGAGCCATTCAACCTATGGCAGGGGTGGCAAGACTTTTTTCGCTGCGTGCCAGAAAAGGACAAACTTGTTTTTAAAAAAATTTCTCGCGTGCAACCTTAATTTCAGTTGTCTTTTAAAAGTCCTGTTTTAAAAATTTTTAAAATTTGGAAAATTTGTCTTAAAAATAACATCGCAGATGACCCCCATGAAATAACCCGAAAGGGGAAAATTAAATAACATCCAAGAAATGACATAAAAATGTTTGACGTTAATTTAATTTTTGGGGGTTTATTTAATCTTTAAATATTGAGATTATTTCCTTATGAAAAAATCCCCAATGAAATAAAATTAAATCAGTTTGAACATTATTGCCTTTTCATTTTTTTTTTTTTTTTGTGTTATTCCATTTTTGGTGGTTATTTCATTTTGTTAAAAAAAGTTAAATTATTGAGCACCATCAATTATTTAAGTACGTAAGAAACTAGTTGAAAAATAGGGCAAAAATTTGATTTTGTTAAAATAAATCGCGCGGTTTTTATCATCATAATAATGAATAAAAAGTGTGGATTTGAAGAGAGAAATTTCTATATCAGATGAAATGACTCTGCGAAACACGATCAAAACCCAATTTCAAATTACAACAAAGGCGGTTATCTCATTATGAAACTTATTTTCAGCCTATATTTCATTGAGGGTTATTTCATACACTCAAAATAAAAGTCAGTAAAGTCAGCAAAAAGTGTTGCTGTGTCAGCAAATTTTTAGTCAGCGTGCTTGCAAAAAAGTTGGTAATTTCAGTAAAAGGTTTGCTGAAAATCAGCGAGCTGATTTTTACCAAAAAATAGTAATCTTCAGCAAAAGTTTTGCTAACACTTTGTCGACTGCAAAAGAAAAAATCCTTGCTAAACTCACTAAACTTTTTGCTGAATATTAGTAGACTGAAAAAAACTAAAAAAAGAAAAAAAGAAATTTTACTTTAGTTAATTTATTTGCTGAAAATTTAAATATAGAATATGTGTAGAGTTGTTTTTCTTTTTTTTGTCATTTCCGTTTCCAGACAAGCTGCGACATCTACATCTTGTCTATCTGGTTGTCGTAAACGCTATGAATGCGGTTATCAGCACAATTTTTGTAGCAAAATAAATTAGTAAACCATTAGTTCAAAATTAGTTTAGTGCTAAAAAAATAAAACTAAAATTTTTCCTGAAAACGGAATTTTTTTTTTTGGGCTTCGTCAAACGGTTTGTGCCTTAATCCGAAGAAGTCAAAGTGCTTAATAATATGTAAGAAGTCTGTTAAAATTAATTATGATATAAATATATATCTTGGTGACTCTAGAATTGAAATTGTAGATACTGCTAAGAATTTGGGTGTTGTTTTTAATCGAACACTTACTTGGTCGGACCATATTAATCAAACATGTGGAAAAATATATGGGATGCTTAGAGGCTTATGGACAACTCAGCACTTTACACCACCAAAGATAAGAATGCTGTTGGCAAAAACATATTTAGTGCCAAATCTCTTGTATTCATCTGAGCTCTTCGCAGGCTGTAATGCGGATGACAAAAGGAAGCTCAACACTACCTTCAATAACATCGCACGATATATATTCGGTCTATCTAAGTTTGATCATGTATCCCAATACTCCCGTCGCATTTTAGGAATCTCCCTTAATGATTACCTAACATTCAAAAACCTAGTCTTTTTACATAAGGTTAATTATACCAAGGAATCGGAATATCTATTTCACCGGCTGATACCCACAAGATCGCCAAGAAACAGTAGCTTTAAACAATTTAAATTTCGTGACACAGCTTCTAAACAACAATTTTTCATTTATACCATCCATCTCTGGAACCATCTTCCAACCGACATTCAATACACCAGCAACGCAATAAAATTTAAAAAATTACTAATGCAATATTATACCTAAACTTACTACTTCATTATCTATTACTAATCACATTGTTTTTTTTTTGTTTTTTTTTCATTTTAAATATTTTATATAAATTTTTATCTTATGTTATAAATCCTGCATATTTAGTTCATATTCAATTTTATATTTTATATTTTGTCAATGTTTAATTTTTAATTGATTTGTTCGATAATTTATATAATAAGTAAGATGATATTGTACTAGATAAATGTTAACATATCAGATTCTAATACTTTAATTCATAAGATATTGTATCTTGTTGTGTTAGAAAGGCAAATATTTAATAAAAATACAAATACAAAATACAAATACAAAATTTCTGAAAACTAGTACACTTGATATACAAGACGTTTTACTAATTTTTCTACTAACTTATTTTTTTGAGTGTAGCACCTATTTTCCCTTAAAAAAAACTTAATTTTTTAGATCCAATTTTATTACAAGTTATTTTCCCTTTTTGTGCAATTACTTTTTATATCTCCATTTTTTCATCGAAACATTTAAACTTCTTTCAATCTAGAATTTTAGAAATTTTGCCAGAATTTTCTGATAATCGAATTTGCGAGTTCTTTATTAACCATATTTCTGTAAACAAAATATGGTGGCAATAGAGTTTTTTTCATTTTAAAAGACGATTTACAAGCTCTATGAAAAATTTCACCATTATGGATTTAAATCACACATTTTTGTAACGAAATTTTACTTTTAACTGCATTTTTTGTCGGTCTTCTAATAGTTCAAATTTTTTTTAAATATCCAACAAAACGTCGCGTTCCACCTAAAATCCACTCGCGTGCCACTACTGACACGCGTGTCATAGTTTTAACAGCCCTGACCTATGGTATGCGAAATCGTTGCAGATTTTAACATTTCTTTTAATTAAGTAATTAAAGTAATGACTGGTTAATACCATACAAATTACCAACTAATGATAGGGCATTACTTTAGAATTACTTTAAAATACAAAATAATGACTTACTAACATAGAAGTACTTATATATTCTTGCAAAGTAATCACTGACTGGTAATTGATTAAATACGTACCGAAATGTTCTTTTTATATTATTATTTTATTTATTAATTTGTTTTGAACTAAATAGGAAATTTTCCGAGCTAAAAAGTTATTTTGCCAATATGAGCATTTCACAATGTAGGGTAACCACTTCTGAGTAACCACTTATTCTATCTATGTGAGTAACTACTTATTCTTTCACTATAGGTAACCATGCTGGTAAATCATTATCCTCACTTTTTTGTAAGCGAGATGGTAATGACCACCCATAATTTTTGGACATCGCGAACAAAAGTAATGTAGCGAGTAAATAGCCTGGTAACCAGTGAAACAATTTACGTGCTACTTACTCGTTTAATTACTTGGTAATATGTGTTTTGCTGGGTTACAGAAAAAGATAAATCTGAATAGCGGAAAATGTAAGAAAATTACCTAATGAAAATTTAAAATTTTTTGGATGAACTTTTCAAATTTCACTGAATTCACGACTCTGATTTTAATTTGCTTTTCATATTCCTAATGTACAAGCGCTCATAATAGTTATACTTAATAATTTTCATGTTTTCTCGTTTTTTAATTAATATAAAATAACAGCACAAGTAAAATTTTGAAACTTCAATGGCGATCTGCAACCTCAAAACAAGACTTTTTTGGCAGACCATATTTATTTTCATAATAACATATTTGATAACATATTTGTAGGTCCATTAATATCGGGGAAAATTAACTCACGGATAAGATATGTTCTTATAGTATCTACGCTATCTTTAGTTTTTCAAATTTCTGAGTACACTCTAATTAAATTCTGTTGAAATTTACCCAACTTATAGTAGGAAACTGAACTCCTACTATAAATTGGGTAAATTTACTCTATGTGCGTAATTGAAAAAAAATACGCACATTGTGTTTAAGTTGGTGCACAAATAATTTGTAATTTTACATTGAAAGTGCGTAAAAATTAAATGAAATTTTGAAATTAGTGTGTTAATTTACTAAATTTGTGTGTAAAAAAGCACGTTTCACGTGTAAATGTACGCATAAAATGCGTAAAAATCCACAAAAAATGCGCAAAAATCCACAGAAAGTGCGTACAAATAAAATATAATGCGTACATTTACAACAGGTGTGCTAACTTTAAGCACCACCCAAAAATTTTTTTAAATAAAATAACAAATTCATTTTTAGTACATATTTTATTAATAATAATATCCGAGTCATTCTCTCATAATCGTTTATGTCCAAATTAGTCATTTTGGGATCTTAAGGCATTTGTATAAAATTCATATAAATATTTGTTATAACTATTGAATGGGTGCGATGACTCCTGCTCAACAAAATGCCTTCTTTGAAAGGGGAGGCAGTAACCGTCAACAATAACGGGAGAAAACGCCTTAAGAGAGATATGGCCTACGCAGGAACAACTGAGTGCAATGACTCCTGCTCAACAAAGTCAGTATTCATTGAGTACTGCCTAACTTGCAAAGAAAGCATTTTGTTGAGCAGGAATCATTGCACTCAGTTGTTCCTGCGTAGGCCATATCTCTCTTAACGCGTTTTCTCCCGTTATTGTTGACGGTTACTGCCTCCCTTTCAAAGAAGGCATTTTGTTGAGCAGGAGTCATCGCACCCAGTTGTTTTCCCGTTATTGTTGACGGTTGTTGGTTGACTGCCTCCCTTGCAAAGAAGGCATTTTTTTAAGCAGGAGTCATTGCACCCAGTAGTTCCTGCGTAGGCCGTGTCTCTCTTACGGCGTTTTCAATTTTGAAATGAGGTTTAGACTACCACATGCGTTAACAATAATTACCAAAAACAATTTCATGCTTATGTTGCTATTTCCAGACTATAATGTGTTTGTGGAAATGTTGTAATTCACAAAAAATAATCCGTTTTCGCTTTTTCTTTTTATTATTTATAATTTTTTTTAAATTTTTTCCAATTTGAAATGTCAGAGTATTTATTACTATTATTGGATAGTATATTTACCAACTTTGTGCGTAAAAATTTTATTTAACAAAACAATAGTAATTTTAGGCACAATGTGTTTATTTATAAGCACATAATGTCTAAAAATACTTTGTGTGTGTATTATTGTGCATGGAAGTGTGTATGAAAAAAGTTTACGCATTTTTTGTTTATATTTACCTAATTTTCGTAAAATTAAACAAAATTTTACCCATTTTATAGTAGTAAATTTACAAACATTTTTTAGAGTGTAGTACATATTCTAGGGTTTTTCTTTTCCCGGACTTTTTCATTTCCCGGGACAGTGGGATTTTTTTATGAATTTCAGGGGACCCTGGGAATTCCCGCTCGTTGGAAAATAAATAAATCCAACATATGTTGTACTTGAAAAACTCGACTTCTATTATAACACCGTCGGACAAAGTTCATCTTTTGGTTGTACCCATGAAAAAATCTATTTAATATATTCTGAAAGAATATTAGATATATTAGATAAATTAGAATATTAGATAAATTCGTTTAACAGTTTAAATCGCGAATTACTATTTAGTTTTAAAATTAAATATATTAACTAAATATTAATTCGCAGTTGGAACGGTTATACGAGTTGATTTAGAAAAAGTGAAAGACACGGGTATTTTAATTTCTTCCCTTCTTTCAGGATATATTGGAATTGTTAATGGGTGCAAACTTGTGTCGGACCAGTTTTATAGTCAGAACTAAGATAGATTTTTTGCTTAAGTATTTCTTAAATATGGGATGTAAAATTTGTATTTCTAAAGATTTGGTTTCTATGCAGATTTTGAGAAGTATTCGTATAGAATTGATATAGAATTATCTTATTAAAAAGTTTAAAAGTGAATATTCTTCAGACAAATTATTAGGCAAATTCTCTTAAAGATTTTTATAAAAATAGACACTAGAATATTATTAAAAAATGATTTATTCATCTTAACACACTAGATATAGTGAAAAATATAATTTAATACGTATGTCTAATTGTTTACTATCAACATGGATTTATGCTGTAGGTTAAAAAATATTTACAACAAGCGTTTAAAATTAATGGTTCGTTGTCATTTATAAGTTGTCGATAAGAGTTGAATTCCATAGGAGCAGCTGGATAAAAATAACATTTTTAGAATTTCGTTGATGTCAGTCGAATTGTTTCAATTCAATACAAATAGATCATCATCAATTATTACTCAAAGGCATAGAATATTGAGGATGGGTTTGTAGCAGGACCCGAAAATATATATTCTACCCTGCTGGCCTTATCGAGTTTTTAAATTTTTATTCTATGTAATTTACTTGTAAAAATTTTACCATCTCTATTTTAATTTGAAAATAATTTAAAGGAAAATGTGATAATATTTGATCTCAAATTGAACGAAAAACATTTATTAAATAGTTTTTTAACTTTAATTGGTATCTTTTAAATAGAATTTTTTTTGCCACAACTATTTAAAAAGAAATTATTCAATTTGCATAGTTGCATTTTAAATTAACATAAAAGAAATCCAAAATAATTTGCATAATATTTAAAAATATTATTTAAAACGAGAAAAAGGTTAAAGTCGGGCATGCCGACTATACAATACCCTACACCAGTCTGGTTAAAAGCCAACTAATGTTTGGATCCGAAATTCGAATGGGTTAAAATGGGACTTGTGTCAAAAATTTCTGTAAAATAATAAAAGAAGAGAAAATCGTAAATATAGACCATATGGGCGATAGGTCCAAATATGGACCGATTCTATCTAGAATCTATCGGCTTTGTTCTCGGGACCATGTGAGTCAGCGAACTAAATTTCATTAAAATATCTTAATATTTGCGACCTGCAGCGTGTAAAAAAGCCAATTTTGGGGGGACCCTTTTACGGGCACTAGGTCTAAACATGGACTGATGTTAACCAAAATCAATAGGCTTCGTCCATGGGTCGATATATGTCGGTGTACCATATTTCATCAAAATATCTTAATATTTGCGACCTGCATCGTATAAACAATATAATTTTGGAGGGACCCTTATATGGGCACTAGGTCTAAACATGAACCAATTTTAGCCAAAATCAATAGGCTTCGTCCTTGAGCTAACATAAGACGGTGTACCAAATTTCATCAAACGATCTGTATACTATGGTGGGTCTAGGTCCAATATTTTTTGGTGTTACAAACATCAGCACAAACTTATTATACCCTGACCACGTAGTGGTGTAGGGTACACTCAAATAAAAAAGTCTGTAAAAGTTACAGAAAAAACTGTAATATTATAGCAAAAATTAACTAATATTAGACCAGCAGACCGATTAGCTAATTTGAGTAAAACATGTCTGTAATTATTAGTAAAGCGAAAGTAGTAGAAAAAATTTGTAATAGTTACTAAAATTTAGTATGATTTTCGTAAACTCATAATGGGAATGGATTTGCTAAAATCAGCCGAATTTTATACTAAAGATTAGTAACATTTCTGCAAAATGAAAATGGAAATAAAATTGCTGAAATTAGCAAAAAAATTTACTAAACATTAGTAAATTTAAAAAAGTTTTGGTTAAAGTTGAGTTTACAGGCACAGCTCCAATCGGGTCCAAATTTTACCACAGGTTAAACTTTTTATTGGGATAAAAAAAAAGTTTTTGTTAGGAGTTATTTTGGTTCAAAGTTCGAAGTTGGACTTGCTTAAAATTCCGTGATTTGAGGTCGGATTTTGACAGTACGTGCACCATATGGAAGGTATTTAAAATATCTTTCATATGACATTAAATATTTTTATACCAATTAACCCATTACGGCCCAGTTTAAAATTTTTAATTTTTAGAGGGTTCTTTTTTTTAAAGGGGTTTATTTAAGAATATTGCGCATATAACAATATAATTTGTACTTATTAATTTATTTTCGAGACTTACACCTTCCATTCAAGATATAGCTCGATCTTTTAACCCATCAAACAACAAAATTATTAGAGGTCAAACTTTTACTTTTTTTCTTTTACATTAACGCAAAAAAATTCATGTCAATTGTTAGGTTATAGAAATATCTTTCACTAGGACCAAAAATAAGACCGATTAGTTAACCCATTGAGGAATAATAAACTTTTCAAGAGACAGAAAAAAAATCGCGCGATTTTTTTATTCTTTCCAAACATGGATATTTTTTTACGAAATTCTAAAGTCCCACCATGAAAAAGCCTGTTGAAAAGTTTATTATTTCTAAATGGGTTAACTAATCGGTCTTATTTTTGGTCCTAGTGACCATTTTTTTTTTGTTTCCTTTCCAAAATAGCTATTTGTTTACGAAATTCTAATGTCTCACCATGTAAGTCTCTTGAAAAGTTTCTTCTTGATTCTCAGTGGGTTAACTGATCGGTCTTATTTTTGGTCCTAGTGAAAGATATTTCTATAAGCTACTTAAAATTTAAAACTTAAAAATAAAGAGGGTCTATTATAGCTTCATCTTCAGTCATATTATTGGCTAAATTTTAACAGAAAATGCGAAAATAGCGGTTCAAAAAATAAAGAAAATAAAACTTGATTATTTGTATGATAAAAAAAAAACAAAAAATCCTATTTAACTACTTTTTTTCTTTCAATTTTTATTTAACAAAAAAAATAATTTTAGCCCATCTCAACTTTGCCCGTATAAAGGTTAAAAGTAAAAGTTGTACCTCAAATTAAAGCTTGTAATCTTATATACAATTTGGTGTAAACAAAGCATACCATTATATAAGCACATTTTTTGATATTCAAAGGATTTTCTCGAAAAACTCGCTCTTAAAAACTCGCTATTAAAAACAAACGGAACCGGCTCGTAATGGGTTAATAAATTTTAAAAGTTTTTACGGCATATTAAAGCCATTTCAATTACCTTTCCAATGGTGCACTGCTCATATTATCCAAATCCGATAAGTCCATGTTTTAACTTTGACTCCAAATAACACCCAAAATAGGGGTTTCCGACAAAAAGATTGAAGCTGTGACCCTAAACTCAACTTGTTGCCTCACATACTTCTTGGTGATCAGCTTTTAATCCCATACATAAGCACAAGTATAATGCGTAATTCTTGTAATACTCTTAACGATAGCATGCCTCTGTGTAGAAAACTATACTAAAGGAAACTTAAAGTTAAGGAATATATGTAAATATCTTTAATTATAGTTTAGTTTTCCTATTTTTATGATACGATTTGAAATATTACATTACCTGTTGAATTTTCGACATGAATAGATTTAATGACATCTGTTTATTGGCATATACATTTATTTAATTCTTTGTTTTTTGCATAAATAATGACAAAAACATTTAAATGCAAAATCTTTAATTTTTTGTTTTAAAAACAAAAGGGGTTTTTATTTGATTTGAAAAAAGTCAGGAAAAAGTGAAAATACAAGCTGAACGGGCTGTACTACCAGTGATTTGAAAAACGGAAATGCCTATGTCGGGAGTTACTGCGGTTTGAGAAGCAAGGAACAAGTTGGCACCTCGGCGATTGTTTTGCCCCAGGTAGTGCTTTTTGAGGTGATTTGAAAAACGGAAACGATTTGGATTTGGCTCTATCTCTATTTTTTTATTATTATGAACCCATTACGGCCCGGCGATGGAGTTTATTCTTTTTTTACTTTTTTTTTAAGAAAAAGGTTTTTATAGAAAAAAAACCGTATGTAACCATAGAAATACTAAAAAAAAAGTATTTAAGGTCACGACCTTAAGATTTCATTTAAGGCTTAGTTAAAATTTGTAGCTCTGCAAAATAAAGAAAGTTATGAGGGAAATAAAATGATTTCTAATTTTTAGTAAATTGTAAGAAGATTCGCAATCGGAAGAAGAAGAGACATTACAAAATTTAGAGAGACATTACCTTAAAAATAACTCGGACGACTCAGATAAGTAAATGAAGAATCGTCTTTAAACGATCCGCTTTTATTAATTTTTAAGCTTCTTTTTACTCTTAACAAACTCCTACCAACTATTATAGTGAAGATAACCCCTTGAGAATGAAGTTAAACATTTTCTTTGGGAAAAAAATTTGTAATCTATTATCGGTGTTGAGAATTTTTATTTGTGAAATATGTAATTGTGAATATTTGGAAAGACAAAAAGATCACGCGATTACAAAATTTTTTCCCAAAAAATGTTTCACTTCATGTTTTTCATGTAACATGAAATAAAAAGTTAAGTTGACATATACCTCAAACTTGACATATACCTCAAATTAAAGCTTTAAGTCTTGACAATATACAAAAATGTACAAATTTTATTCTTATGAAATAAATACGCTTCTTTAAAAAAAATGGAAAAAAATTAAAATTGTTTCGCCGGACCATAATGGGTTAATAATAATAATAAAAAATTTCCTTAAAGACATTTCTGTAACCTTTCCAATGGAGTTATGTTGTCCCAATCCAACTATAAATGACGAAGATATAGCCAAGTACATTTTCAAACTTTCCACGGGAATAACTACCGAAATAGGCGTTTCCGCGAAAAACAAATACATCGTAGGACTCCCAAAAAAGAGTTCTATCAGGGGCAAAAATCCCATGTAGCCCATGTAGTGTGTGTGTGAAAAAAACAAACAATTTTCAGCTTTAAAAATAAAAAAGATAGTAATTTTTTTGCTAATTTTAGCTAATTGGGTTTCAAAATTTAGTAAAATTAAATTTGTAGAATTAGCAACCCAAATTAGTAAAATAGTCTGTAATTTGTAAAATGAGAATAGCAAATTATTTTACTAAAAAATAACTTTATACTAAAAATTAGCATAATGTTAGTATAATAACATTGGACACCGTTTTACTAATTTTTATACTAACTTTTTTTTTTAGTGTATAAATATTATGATATGTTATAATTGAAAGCTTTGCCACAAGTCACAAGTAGCTCAAAAGGTAGAAATTACCAGGGGTATGGCATCACCAAAAACAAAAGTTATAACGACATCGTTATCACTAGATGGCACTTTGTTCATAAGATTGACAATTTTCTTTTTTTATTTAAATTGAAATAATAACAAACAAAAAAAAAATAAAAAAAGGAATTCTTAAATTTTATTATTTGAATATATTTTGCGCTTGATTTTTTCTTCTTTTGCGCAGTTTTCAGCAATTTTTGAGCTTTTAAATATAAGCTCAGCTGACACTAAGTGATACTAAATAGTTGCTCAAGTGATACTAAATTTCAGCGCCCCCTACCGGTGAGTAGTATAAGTTTTGATTTCCTATCTCTATAATTAATAGTCTCTGGAAATTACCACCTCCTATGACAAGCCCATGTTAAAGTTACCGGTAACTTTCATATAAATAAACCGAATCCAGGACCGGTAACTCCCTCAAAGTTCCAGTCACGTGACCCGCTCTCTGACTGATCCATTTCCCGTACACTCATCCAAAAAAGTCTGTAATGGCTACTGAAAATTTTACTGATATTCCGGGAAATTTAACTGTTTTGAGCCCAGCGGTATTTTTTACTAATTTTAGCGATACATGTCTGCTGGTCTGTAGTACAACAAAAAAATTAGTAGTCGCTACTAAATTTTAGCAAAATTGTTGTAAACTGCAGCTCAAAATCGATTTGCTAAAATTAGTTTAAAAAAACCTACTAAATATCAATAATTTTAGTACAATGAAATTAGTATAAATAATTAGTTGCAGCTACTAAATTTCACTAAGTTGTTGTAAATTTAGCAATCTGCTGAAATTAGCAAAAAAGTGTACCAAAAAATAAACAAATTGTGTTTCGGTTGTAACAAGCGTATAATTTCTTCATCGTACTTGAAATTTGGAGTCAAAATTGCAAACGGTTCTCCAGTTATTAGCTTTTTATGCACTTGAGATACAATAAAATTTTCTGAGTGTTATTTCCAAACTAAGAATATATCAATAGTAACAAATATAAATTAAACAAGAATTGTAAAACTCAAAGAATTCTTGTAAATAAATTTTTTTAAATTATTATATTTTTCTGCTAAATTTAGCACTCGGTTTTAAAAAATTAGTAAAATATTTTGCTGAAATCAGCAGCGAAAATTAGTAAAAATCCGTAATTTGTAATAAGAGAACAGCAAAAGTGATTACTAAAAAAGAAATTGTACTAAAAATTAGTATAAAATTTGTAAAGTGCGATTGGAGACTGTTTACAAATTTTTTAACAAACTTTTTTATCTGGGTATCGGGTAATTATAACTTATAAAATTATACTTTTTAACTCTCTGGCAAATTTTATTTGGTATCAGGAAATTTTCGCGTTTACTCTTATGTTATTACTTCCAATTTTTTGTTATTTTTTGTCACTATTTAATAAAAATTATACACTACATCAAAATTAGGTTAATATTTTATAGTATTAAAAAAAAAATAACTTTATTTTTTTCTATTTTGACATTCCATAATAATAGCTCTTTGTAACTTTTTCTGAAACTTAAGAAATATTGCTTAAAACATAAATATAATTATAACGAGTAAAAAGGTTAAAGTCGGGCATGCCGACTATACAATACCCTACACCAGTCTGGTTAAAAGCCAACTAATGTTTGGATCCGAAATTCGAATGGGTTAAAATGGGACTTGTGTCAAAATTTTATATAATATGAGTCAGCGAACCAAATTTCATTAAAATATCTTAATATTTGCGACCTGCAGTTTGTAACCAAACCAAATTTGGGGGGACCCTTATATGGGAATTAGGTCTAAACATGGACCGGTGTTAACTAAAATCAGTAGGCTTGGTCCTTGGGCTGATATAGGTCGGTGTACCAAATTTCATCAATATATCTAAATATTTGCGACCTGCAGCGTATAAACAATATAATTTTGGGGGGACCGGTGTTAACCAAAATCAATAGGCTTTGTCCTTCGGCTGACATAGTTCGGTGTACCAAATTTCATCAAAATATCTTAATATTTGCGACCTGCAGCGTATAAAAAATATAATTTTGGGGGGACCCTTATATGGGCACTAGGTCTAAACATGGACCGATGTTCACCAAAATCAACAGGCTTCGTTCTTGGGCCAAAATAGGTCTGTGTACCAAATTTCATCAAAATATCTTAATATTTGCGACCTGCAGCATATAAACAATATAATTTTGGGGCGACCCTTATATGGGCACTAGGTCTAAACATGGACCGCTGTTAACCAAAATCAATAGGCTTCGTCCTTGGGCTGATATTGGTCGGTGTACCAAATTTCATCAATATATCTAAATATTTGCGACCTGCAGCGTATAAAAAATATAATTTTGGGGGGACCCTTATATGGGCATTAGGTCTAAACATGGACCGGTGTTAACCAAAATCAATATGCTTTGTCCTTCGGCTGACATAGTTCGGTGTACCAAATTTTATCAAAATATCTTAATATTTGCGACCTGCAGCGTATAAACAATATAATTTTGGTAGGACCCTTATATGGGCACTAGGTCTAAACATGGACCGATTTCAACCAAAATCAATAGGCTTCGTCCTTGGGCCGACAGAAGTCGGTGTACCAAGTTTCATCAAAATATCTTAATATTTGCGACCCGTAGAGTGCGCACAAGAATGCATGGACAGACAGACAGACAGACAGACAGACGGACGGACACCGTTAAATCGAAATAAAAAACGAGTAAAAAGGTTAAAGTCGGGCATGCCGACTATACAATACCCTACACCAGTCTGGGCAAAAGCCAACTAATGTTTGGATCCGAAATTCGAATGGGTTAAAAGGGGGCTTGTGTCAAAATTTTCTATAATGTGAGTCAGCGCACCAAATTTCATTAAAATATCTTAACATTTGCGACTTGCAGTTTGTAACCAAGCCAATTTTGGGGGGACCCTTATATGGGCACTAGGTCTAAATATGGACCAAAATCAACAGGCTTCGTCCTTGGACCAACATAGGTGTGTGTACCAAATTTCATCAAAATATCTTAATAAGTATTTATTTCCCCTCCTATCGGGAGGGGAAATAAATAATAAATAATCGGTCCATGTTTAGACCTAGTGCCCATATAAGGGTCCCACCAAAATTATATTGTTTATACGCTGCAGGTCGCAAATATTAAGATATTTTGATGAAATTTGGTACACAGACCTATTTTGGCCCAAGAACGAAGCCTATTGATTTTGGTGAACATCGGTCCATGTTTAGACCTAGTGCCCATATAAGGGTCCTACCAAAATTATATTGTTTATACGCTGCAGGTCGCAAATATTAAGATATATTGATGAAATTTGGTACACAGACCTATGTTGGCCCAGTAACGCAGCCTACTGATTTTGGTGAACATCGGTCCGCGTTTAGACATAGTGCCAATATAAGGGTCCTACCAAAATTATACTTTTTATACGCTGCAGGTCGTAAATATTAAGATACTTTGATGAAATTTGGTACACCGACCTATGTCAGCCCAAACTTGGTACACCGACTTATGTCGGCCCAAGGACGACGTCTATTAATTTTGGTGAACATCGGTCCACGTTTAGACCCAGTGCCCATATAAGGGTCCCCCCAAAATTGGCTTGGTTACAAACTGCAGGTCGCAAATATTAAGATATTTTAATGAAATTTGGTGCGCTGACTCACATTATAGAACATTTTGACACAAGCCCCATTTTAACCCATTCGAATTTCGGATCCAAACATTAGTTGGCTTTTAACCAGACTGGTGTAGGGTATTGTATAGTCGGCATGCCCGACTTCAACCTTTTTACCCGTTTTTTTATTAAATTGAATTTTTTTAATAAAATAATTTTATTTACATATTTTTAACGCTCTACACCATTTCCAATTGTTTTTAAGATTTATCAATTGTATTTCAGAAATAATCAATTGAATTTCAGTTTTATCAGTTGTATTTCAGAACTTATCAATTATTTTTCAGATTTATGAATTGTATTTCAGAACTAGTCAATTGAATTTCAGTTTTATCAGTTGTATTTCAGAATTTATTAATTGTATTTCCGAAATTTACAACTGTATTTCAGAAATTATCAAACTGTATTTCAGAAATTATCAATTGTATTTCAGAAATTATGAAATGTATTTCAGAAATCTTTCTCTATTAACTATTGAATACAATCAACAAGGTCTGAAATAGATTTGATTATTTCTGAAATACAATTAATAATTTCTGAAATACATTCCATAATTTCCGAAATATATTTAAAATTTCTGAAATTCAATTAATAGCCTCTGAAATACAGTTAATATTGTAGTTGCTGATGAGTTACCATATATATATTGTTTAAATGGCACCATATATGACAATATATTCTTTAAATGGCACCATATATGGTATGTTCCCTATTAAAAAAGAATAATATGGAGCTTTATATGGTAATATATAACTTAGAGTGATCCAAGTACCATTTGATCCGAAAAATGGCCCGATAAAATTGATCAGATCTAATTAGATCTCAAACTTGTCCCCAATTTTGAGATCTAATTAGATCTGGTAAGATGTGCTGAGATCTGGCCAGATCTGATCTTTTTTACACGGGACTATATTTAGTAGGATTTATTATCATATCTGCAACTGTGTTAAAGGTTTTGTTCATGAGGTACCATATATGAGCATATATTGTTTAAATGCCACCATATATGATAATATATAGTTTATCTGGCACCATATGTAGTTATATATTGTTTAAATGATACCTTATATAATTATATATTCCTAAAATGCCGCCAAATATATATTAAGATATAGCTCTATATACAACTATATATGCAATAATATCAGCCCTGCTATGTAATATATAATCATAAATACCATATCTGGTATTATAAAGGCCGATATCTAATTAGATGAAATTATATATGGCATAATATAAGGAAAAATTTTGGAAAAAGACGTCACATATAATTATATATGGATATACATAACGACATGTCTAATTATATATTGTAATATATGCCACATATGATTATATATGATTTTTTTTACTCGGGTATATATAAAAGAATAACGTGAGTGACT
This sequence comes from Leucophora obtusa, assembly GCA_949987735.1. NCBI lineage: Eukaryota > Metazoa > Arthropoda > Insecta > Diptera > Anthomyiidae > Leucophora > Leucophora obtusa. The sequence continues at coordinate 167,387,540 of OX465295.1, read as the reverse complement.
GACTGACTGCCTGACTCAACATCGCCCAGCCCAAACCGCTGAAGCTAGGAAGTTGAAATTTGGTATGTAGGTTCCTCTTTCGGCGTAGACTTCCGCTAAGACGGGATTTTTGGAAATTCATACCGTAACGGGCAAAAAGGGGGAAAGTCTCCCCCGTGACGGCCTGCCAAAACCCCTTTGGCTAGAAAGCTGAAATTTAAGATATGAGTTCCCTGCTGGAGCTATGAAGTTGAAATTTGGTTGTAGGTTCCTCGACCGGTTTAGACGTCCGTTGAGACGGCATTTTTTGGAAATTCTTATCGGGAGGGGCAAAAAGGGGATAAAAAATTACCTTTTTCCAAAAAAGTACCTTTTTCCAAAAAAAGTATCTTTTTCCATAAAAAGTACCTTCTTCCAAAAAAAGTACCGTTTTCAAAAAAAGGTACCGTTTTCCAAAAAAAGTACCGTTTTCCAAAAAAAAAAAATACCTTTTTCAAAAAAGTACCTATTTCCAAAAAAGTACCTTTTTCCAAAAAAGTCCTTTTTTCAAAAAAAAAGTACCTTTTTCCAAAAAAAAGTACCTTTTTCCAAAAAAAAATTACCTTTTTCCAAAAAAAAGTAAATTTTTCCAAAAAAAGTACATTTTTCTAAAAAAATGTACCCTTTCCAAAAAAAAGTACCTTTTCCAAAAAAAATACCTTTTTCAAAAAACATACATTTTTCCAAAAAAAATACCTTTTTCAAAAAAAGTACCTTTTCCAAAAAAAATTAATTTTTCCAAAAAAATACCTTTTTCAAAAAAAGTACAAATAAAGTACTTTGCAAAAACAAAGTATCTTTTTCCAAAAAAAATTCGCTTTTTCCAAAAAGTACCATTTAAAAAAATAAAATTTAAAAAATATAATTTCAAAAAAGTACTTTTGTTCCTCCCCCACGGATATCTCCACTAAAACAAGGTTTCTTGATATTCGGCATAGACGTGCGCTAAGACGGGATTTTTGGAAATTCCTACCGCAACGGCAAAAAGGGAAAAAGTCTCCCCATAAACAGTCTCACAAATTGGAAAAGTGCCTGCCCAAACCACTGGAGGTAAGAAGTTGAAATTTGGTATAAAGGTTCCTCTACTGTACACCAAGAGAATTCCTTGGACGAGTTTTAATGAAATTTTTTCATTAAACTAATGAAAATTTCTTAAACTCAATGAAAAAGCTTCATAGTTTTAATAAATATATTTTTAATGTAACTTTTTCATTAGTCGTATTCAATTTTTAATAAATAATATGAAATTTTTCATTAACTTTTATGAAAAATTGCACTAATTTAATGAAAAGCTTCAATGGACGAATTCCAGTGACAATTCATAGATCTAATGCAAAAATTCATTGATATCATGCAGATAATTCTCTCAGTGTAGTAGACATCGACTAAATTTGTATTTTTGGAATTCCCTACAGGATATCCCAAAAGGAAATTCGGTATGTGAGTTCCTCCTTCTGTGTAGGCGTCCGCTTAGACGGAATTTTTGAAATTCCTATCGGGAGGGGAAATAAGGGGAAAAGTCTCCTCCTTGACGGCCTGCCCAATCCCTTTTGGCCAACCTAAAACTTTGAATATGTATTCCTTGGAGTAGGACTAACACCGGCAACGTAATTGTTCTATTTTGGAAAAGGAACATAGTAAAAATGGTGGTTGAAAGGGAAAAATGTCCCCAATAACGGCTTGCCCAAACCGCTGAGGCAATGAAGTTGAAATAGCGCAGATGGAATTTTTGTAAATTCCTAAAGGGAGGGGCAAAAAGAAGAAAAGCCTCCCCTGGTGGCCTGTAAAAACTCCTTCGGCTAGAAACCTGAAATTTAAAATGTGGGTCCCTGGAGTAAGGGCTAACTTATTAGAAAGATACTTTTTTGAATTTTGGACAGGGTCGTTATAAAATGGGGGCTCAAAAAGAGAAATTGGGCCCTTAACGACCTGTCCAACCTGCTGGAACTAGGAAGCTGAAATTTCAACATGGAGGGACAAAAAAAGAAAAAGTGTCCCCCTTGACAGCCTGCTCAAACTGCTGGAGCTAGGAAGCTGAAATTCCCTGTCGATGGATTTATGGAAATTCCTACCGAGAGGGGCACAAATAGTAAAATTGGCTAGAAACCTGAAATGTAAAACATATGTTCCTTGGAGTATGGGCTCACTTATCGGGAAGGTGCTTTTTGGAATATTGGACAGGGACATTGCAAAAATGGGGATTAATGAAGCGAAAAGTGCCGCTTAAAGGCTTGCCCAAACCGCTGGAGATAGGAAGTTGAAATTTGGTATTAAAGTTCCTCCTCTATTGTAGACATCCGCTAAGATGAAATTTTTGTAAATTTCCACAGGTAGGGTCAAAAACAGGAAGACGGCTAGCCAAACTGCTGGAACTAGAGAGCTTAAATTCGGTATTTGGGTTCCTTCTCCAACGTAGACGTCCCCTAAGAATGTATTTTTGGAAATTCATACCGGGAAGGGTAAAAAGGGAAAAAACTTCCCCCTTGACGGCCTGGCCAAACTGCTGGATATAGAGACCTAAAATTATGTATGTAGTAGGTTCCTCCTCCAACGCAGACGTCCTCTAAGACGGAATTTTTGGAAATTCCTACCGGTAGGGGTAAAAACGGAATAATTCTCCCCCTTGATGGCTTAACCGAACCCTTCGGCTAGAAACCTGTAATCTATAATATGTTTTCCTTGGAGTATGGGCTAACTTATCGACAAGGCATTTTTAGGACTTTGGACAGGAACGTGCTCAAAATGGTTGTTCAAAAGGGGAAAATTGCCCCCCCCCCCTTAACGTCTCCGTCTTTAGCTAGAAACCTAAAACTTAAAGAACTAGTGTATATGGAACACTAAAATTAAGGCATTTTTAGGACTTTGGACAGGAACGTGCTCAAAATGGTGGTTCAAAAGGGGAAAATTGCATAGAATGTTGGCATAGAATGGGGAACGAGTGGAATTGAAACACTGCAGTTAAAAGAGGAATGGAACGGAGCAAGTGCAAATAAATGGAATGGAAATAGAAGCGACTGATATCAATATCGATACACAAGACAGTAGGAACGAAATGGATTGAAACGGGGAACGAGTGGAATGACTGATAATGGGAACGAAATGCAATGGAATGATGAACGAAATGGAATCTTGGAAGGAGGTGCATTGGAACACTGAAATTGTTAAACAAAATGGAATGGAATTTGAATGACTCAAACTGCCGGAGTTTGGTACTTGAAATTTCGCATGCGATTGAGGCAAGATTATATATATTTGGGATTTTTACTGGGAGGAATAATAAGGGGTGAAGAACCCCTTTTAATTACCTGTTCAAACACTATCCGAGCAATATGAAACTTATGTAGCATTGAAACATACTCTCTAAAAAGTTAAACAAATTTTCTAAAAGAGAAAAACACTTAGAAAGAGAATGGAACTTATATATTCTGATATTTAAACTGCAGGTAACGAAGCACCGGTGGAAGAAACCGACGCAGTAAATTTTCCAGCTGAATTTGTGAATTTACTTGAATTGCCAGGTCTACCTTTACATAAACTGGAATTAAAAAAAACTTTAAGGCACGCTAACAACGTAGTGGGCTTTGCCCGCTATCTTTAATATTATAAAATGCTTTCCAACCCTGCTTTACGTTATTTTCATTCAAAACACAAATGAACAAAACTACTTACGAATATAATGGATTCATTACTACACTCAAAAAAAAAGTCAATAAAGTCAGTAAAAAATGTTGCTGTGTCAGCAAATTTTTAGTCAGGAGCGTGCTTGCAAAAAAGTTGGTAATTTCAGTAAAAGGTTTGCTGAAAATCAGCGAGTTGATTTTTACCAAAAAAAATAGTAAGCTTCAGCAAAAGTTTGCTAACACTTAGTCGACTACAAATGAAAAAAATTATTGCTAAAATCACTAAACTTTTTGCTGAATATTAGTAGACTGAAAAAAACTCAAAAACCTTGTAGCGAAATTTTACTTTAGTTAATTTAGTTGCTGAAAATTTAAATATAGAATATGTGTAGAATTGTTTTTCTTTTTTTTGTCATTTCCGTTTCCAGACAAGCTGCGACATCTACATCTTGTCTATCCGGTTGTCGTCCACGCTATGAATGTGGTTATCAGCACAATTTTTGTAGCAAAATAAATTAGTAAAACATTAGTTCAAAATTAGTTTAGTGCTAAAAAAATTTAATTAAAATTTTTGCTGAAAACGGAATTTCAGCAATAAAAATTGCTGAAAACTAGTACACTTGATATACAAGACGTTTTACTAATTTTTCTACTAACTTTTTGGTATACTAAATGATTTATTTATATAAAAATTAAGAGGCAAAAAATAGTGTTTGTACTTAAACATTTCAATAAAATTACCGTAACAATTATTTTACCTTAACAACAAATATTGTGTTTTATTTTATCTAAAAGAAATTTAATTCTAAACTTTAAGGCGCGCTAACAACGTAGTTTTTTATAAATCGAAAAAAGAATTCCTGCAAGTTCTGAACTATTTAGTGTGAACGGAAATTTTCACTCCACCGTACAGTGATTTAAAAAATATTTTTCCGTTGGGTGATTTTAAAAAATCCTTCCCTTCAGTGATTTGAATCGATTTTTTTTACGGTTCAATGATTTTAAATAAAATTTTGACCGATCTGTTAATAAAACAAAAAAAAAAATAGTTGCGACAAAAGAAAATCAATTGGTACACATTTATTTGGCTGTGACAACAAAATTTCAATTGTCCTAACAATAAAATCTTAATGTTTTTATGTGGAAATTTCGAAAGGAAAAGTGAATTTGAATAACAAACGCATATTTTTGTTAACTTCAATTGATTTACTAGCGGTATTCAGGGTTTGGTGCATTTTAGGTTGCAACTGTTTGTTATTGCAATAATTTTGTCACTGACAGTGAGCGGTACTTTAAGCAATTTTGCAATGCTAGATGCAAATTAGGTAACAGCTGTAGTGGGATTCTCTAAGTTTTTAACGGCAAAATTCGGTTGTTAAGTTGTCAGTTTACTATGAAAACTTGTCAATTTAACTACCGAATTTTGTCTTTAAAAAGTTACAGAATTGCCCCTCTGATATACAGAATTATTTGTCGTGAAAACTAACAAAAAGGTGTTATTATTTTGTGAAATTGTTTTAAAATGCTTATGAAAAAACTTACCTCTATGTTTTCTGCCTCCTCCAAATATTCCAGATGAATTTTTTTTTCATCCGTCGTCCACTTTTTTGTTGGGTTTTTCTCTTTTTAATTTTTTATTTAGAGTTGTCGGCTCCATACCTTTAATTTTGTTTGACGATTCTAAGTTATTGTTTACAAATGTCAGCTGTTCGAATATCAGTAATGCAAACGCAATACACATAGCAATAAAAGCTATTCATTTTCAGTATTGCGCAAAAGCAATGATGTGACAATTACAATTATGTGTATTTTGTTGTTGGATTGCAAACAAAAGCTACAATATTTTGCATTTGCACTTTTGCAAACCATATGCATCAAACACTGAACTCCCTTACTGTTTTTTTATGTTTTAAGACTATTTTATATTCCAAAAGTAATTTTTTATTTGCTTTTTACATATTTTTCTTAAAATTTATTTTATATTTCACTAATATTATTTATAAAGTGTAAAAATAATATAGGCGAAAGATAAAAAAGTTTTAATTAAAATTAAAATATTATATAAGACGAAGACAAATTACAAATGACCCCAATTATTAACAAAACCTGGGTAAATACTTGAAGATTTCTAAGTAAATCTCCCAATCCTTGCATTGAAATATTTCAATATTAAATAGTATGTATATTATGAAGTTTTTTATGAATACAATCCTTAGAATTTAGGTAAATAATAAAATAGTTTTAAGTATTCAAAAGTTCTAAATATAAATATTTTTTCAATTAAATACAAAAAATATTTGTACTTAAAGTTTTTAAGCATAATTATAAAATATTTTTATTTAAAAAGTTAAAGTACATATGTGACCTTCTCCGAGAAAAGGGACCTAGTGTGTGAAAATTAAGTTTTGAGAAGAACGCATTTAAAGTTTCATAATGCATTATCACTTTGAACACACAAGTTCGTTTTGTACGTTTTTATGGGGTAAATAAATTTTTATCAGAAATCTAAATCATTTCATCTTATTCTACACCCTTTTAGGTACCAGAATCCACTCTTAAGTCCAAACCCGTTTTTTGACACACTCGGAGAAGGTCACATATATGAATTTTCAAGTAAATTTTATTTGAAGTAAATTTTTTCCAATATTAATACATATGTATGTACAGTAGTCGCTCGGTTATATGAACTAATTCAAAGAGAGCCTGTTCACTAAATGGAGAAGTTCACATAACCGAGAGAATATAAAATAAGTAATTCAAATGATTTTTATTACATTAAGTTTTTATTTTTAATAAGTTTTTTTAATAAATAATGTACATGAAAGTAGTCGGTTATATTTTTTTGTACTTTTTTGCTTCAAGGGATTTCTGTAGTGTCTTGTCCCTGCATTTTCGCAATGCCAAAATATTATTAATATCAGATATATTATTTTCACTCCAAGCAATAACTTTATTGAATGCTTCGATTGCCTCCGTTGTGCTAATTTCAGCTGTTGTTACGATGCACTGCTCTTGATCATCATCTTCAAATTCGCTATCTATATCTTCGCTAGCAATGTCTTGATTCCACGTCTGAATCTCTTCCCGTGAAAGCTGTCCACATAATAGAGGTAGGCTGTGTTCACTCTTTAGAGCCTCCTGTGTTTAAATTTTGTTGTTCACTATTCTGGAAGTTTACATAACTGGATATTCATATAACCGAGCGGCTACTGTACTTAATATGTACACTAGATCGTACCACCTTACAGGCAAAAAAAATAGTGCGCCGTACACCCTCCAATATGAAGTATTTTTGTAAGGATGTTTCAAAAAAAATTTTTTTATTTTTTTTGCCGAACTTAGGGGTCGCCATTTTACATTTTTCGTTATATCTTTGGCATTTACAGTCGGATCTTAAAGTATGATACATCGATGTTTTTCTCTCGAGGAGACCAGTATTTTTTTAATGGCATTTTGACCTCTAGTATCCCGTTCTAGTAGTTACTCACCAGATCTCAGTTGCTACCACCCTAATGTACTGCCCTAATGTCAGAAAATTAAAGCTCGTAAAAAATCATTAAACTTTTGCTAAGGAAGGTTTTCGCTAAACCCAGTATAAATTTTTTTATATATTGGTTGCCGAACTTTTTTTAAATTGGATTTTTACTATATACACACTGGTCTCCTCGAGGCAAAAAAATAGATATATCACACGTTAAAATCCGATTTTAAATGCCAAAGCTATAACAAAAAATTAAAAAAGGCGACCCCTACGTTCGGCAAAAAAAAAATAATTTTTTTGACATCGCCTTTCAAAAATACTTCATATTGGAGGGTGTACGGCAAACTTTTTTTTTGAGGTACGGTCTAATGTACACTCAACCAAAAAAGTCTGTAATGGCTACTGAAAATTTTGCTGTTATTACGGGTAATTTGACTGTTTTGTGCCCAGCGGTATTTTTTAGCAACACATGTATGCTGATCTGTAGTACAACAAAATTGGTAGAAAAAATTAGTAGTCGCTATTAAATTTTAGCAAAATTGTTGTAAACTGCAAAACAAAATCTATTTGCTAAAATCAGTTAAATAAAACTTACTAAATATCAATAATTTTAGTACAATGAAATTAGTATAAATAACTAGTTTAAGCTACTAATTTTCAGTAAATTTTTGTAAACTGCAATTTAAAATCAATCTGCTGAAATTAGAAAAAAAAGTGTACTAAAAAATAAAAAAACTGTAAAATCTCAAAAAAAAAAATTTTTAAAAAAACTTTTTTTCTTTCGATTGTAACAAGCGTATAATTGAAATTTGGAGTCAAAATTGCAAACGGTTCTCCAGTTATTAACCTTTTTATTCATTGGAGTTACAATAAAATTTTCTGGGTGTTATTTCCAAACTAAGAATATATCAATAGTAACAAATATAAACTAAAAAAAACTTTTTTTAAATATTATTTTTTTCTGCTAAATTTGGCACTCGGTTTTGAAAAATTAGTAAAATATTTTGTTGAAATCGGCAGCGAGAATTAGTAAAACAATCCGTAATTTGTAAGAGAATAGCAAAAATGATTACTAAAAAAAATTGTACTAAAAATCAGTATAAAAATAGTAAAGTTCGTTTGGAAACTATTTACAAATTTTTTTTGCTAAGTTTTTTATCGGAGTGTAAATGTTCAAGTATTTTCAGCAAACATGTTGGCTGAAAAAAGATTTTTTAGCGTTAGTATTAAAAAATGGAAAATTTAGATAAAATATTTTCTTAAATAAAAATGTTTTTAAGTATTTCTTTTATTTGAAATAATTTTAACATAATATTTTTATTTAAAAAAAAGAAGAAAAATTAACCAAATATTTTCATTTAAAAAAAAATTCTTGCAAATCTTAATATCGGAACAAAATTCTATATTATCAGGAAATGCATCAATTTTATATTTTCTAGGAAATATAAAAAATATTTTTACTTGAAATCTTCAAGTATAAATTTTCCTATTTTTTTTAAATACTTGTACTCAAAAATATATATAAATATCAAAAATATGCATGCAGACTTTTTTTAAATATTTTTTCGGCAATTACTCTACTATTTTCAACTCTATTTTTAAAAACACACTCGCTTACACCTTACATTCTTTGTAATGTCTAGGTAAGGTGTTCTTTGTCAACTTATTTATAAGGTGTACGTAATGCATTCACTGTTAACTTACATAAAATGTACAAAACAAACTTTTTATGTACAAAGAAAATAAACAAAAATATGTAACATATTAAAGTTGACTAACATGTATGCGACACAATAGCTCAGTGGTAAAGCGTCCGACTATCATCCCGAGGTTTGCGGGATCGCGGTCGGCTTTCCCGCATGGTTTTTTTTTTATTATTTTTACAATTATTTCTTTAATTTCAAATCTATTTTTAGAAACACATTCGCTTACGATTCACATTCTTTGTAATGTCTAGGCAAGGCATTGCTTGTCTACTTACATATAAGGCATTATAGATTGCCTTCTTTGCAATCTCGGGGCAAGGGCTTGAGACATTGCCAAACAACTTTTTTGTAATGCAGCAGCGAATGCATTACATATTACATTATTTGTAAGCGAAGAGCATTGCCTTGCTTTTTCATCATTCGCGTGTAAATGTAATCTAGAAAACAGCCAAGCAAGAATGCATGGAGCATTGTTGTGATAAATGCTATTATACATGCTTTTGGAAGGTCAGTGTTTGTTGGGTACGTTTTTAAATGATTAAAAGCGTAAACGATAAAAAACTTCCAAAAATGTTTATCTTATACGAAAAATTATCAAAAACGCGGCTAGTACACACAGAAAGCCGATTAGTAGGTCCAACCGAATTTTTCGCCAACCGAATTTTCGTAGTTCCAGGTACAATCACTTTTATTTATTTTTAATACGGTTGTAATTACCGAAATTTATTTACAATTTTTTAATTTTTGTTGTGCTAATAAATTACCTTAAGGTTTGTGGATTATAAATTATATAAATAGAATAACACGTTCCACAAAATTTATTTAAAAATTTAAATTTTTTATGGCGCTAACTGGGATAGAACCGCCAACATTCCGCTTGTCAGCCCATTGCTTTTCCTCTAAGCTAAGCTCTATTTAAATTTCTTAATTAAAATTTCAAATTTGAATTTCTTTAGGTTTGAATATTTTCGCTGTTATTCAAAAAAAACTTATTAATTTAGCTTTAAAACATGAATTTGCTAAAGCATTCATTATCTCTATTAAACCTTTATTAAAAAATTGTATTCAAAAACATACAATAAAAGTTTATTAATTTTGTTTTTAATTCTGGCAACACTTTGTATATTCTCTCTTTTTATTGTTAGTGACACATGAATTTAGTGAACGATTGACTCAATAATTGTAGGTAAATATATTGTTTTGTAAATTTTGGAAAATAAAATGTTTTATTACAAATCAAAACATATTAAAAAACTAATTTTAAACATTACTGAGAAGTAATAATGGGAACAAACTGTATTAAAGAATTTTTTATATAACGAATACTGAAAGTATTCGAATATCGAGTGTGTTTTTATTATAAATGCATCACTATTTTATTGAATTTGTTTTTATTTTATTTTCATGCAAATTTGGGAAAATTTTCGAAAATAGACTTTAGTCTTGGAATTTTTGCAGTTTTTTTGTTTTGGTTGGATACAAAATGTTGTATTTCATCTATTTTCGGGTGGATGACTCTTAACAATTCATTTAATCATTGTAAATTCACTTTTTTTAGTTTTTTACAGTGTTTTCTTTTTCCAAACTTTATCAAACAGATATTATAGGGTATGCTTTAAGCGTTTAATAAATTTTTCTTTAGTAATCATTTGTGAATATTCTTTTTGCCAAATTAGCTCAACCCTTTGACACGGGAATTTTAATGGCTAGGAATTTTCCGACCAAACTTCGTGGAAATGTAGATCTATGCCCAATAAATATTGGTTATTACTTTTATGGCTTTGCAGCGCCCCCTAGTGGAGATATTTGCAATCAAAGTTCAAACATTAACATGCTGCCGTCTCGGAGCGGGTTAAAATTTTTTTTAAATTTTAATTTTATATTTTTATATTTTTGCTATTACTAATCTCTACACAAAACCTTTTGAATTTTTGAATTTTATTCATCGCACTATTTTTGAGACTAAACTTTAGCTTTTTTTTAACTTTTAAATTTAAACACATTCTCAGCAGCGCTGATGATTACAAGACAAAACGCACTCTACTGCTCTCATGTTGTTTTGAAATTTCACAGCCTGCATAAAATTTTAATAAGAACAAAATAACGAACCGATAACAGTAAATGAATAGCGTTTCAAATCAGTTCAAATCAGTTAGGAGTTGATGAAGTCGACGTACATTATAATGTACGCCACTCGCCAAAAGGTTAAAAATTTGTAATTAGGCTATTTTAAAAGTTTTTAAATAACACAGTTTGTCTATAAATAAAATTATATCGCCACAGAAAATCAGTTGTGTCTTTTAATTTGAATAAAAAAAATTTTTTAAAAAATGTAAGGCGAACCGAGATAGAACCGGCGACCTTCCGTTTGTTAGCCCATTGCTTTTGCTCTAGGCTAAATTCGATATAAGTTTTTTGTCAAATTTGAAATTTAAATTTTTTCAGGTTGAAAATTTGAATATTTTGTGTTTGAATAAAATTATATTAAAAACAGAAAATCAATTGTAGCTGAATTTTCGACTTAACTATATCCGTTAACTCTGAAAAAAAACTCAAAGTACATAAAAACGCTTTTAAGACTAAAACTAACATATTACTTTTTGTATGCACGTTAACTTTCAACACGGATAATTATCAACGGTGAAAACTCAACGTTTATATATTTTCACATCTAACGTAACTTATTCGCGTTACTTCCTAAAAACTTTTGCTGCCGCACGTTCGATTATAACGGAATAATTATAAACATAACCTGTTTAAAATTTGTTTGTACTACAATCGGTTTAACGTATATTTGCTTTAATACTTAACGTTGATAGACATGAGACAAAATACAGCTTGTGTCCAGGGCTGCCAGATGATTTTGATGAAAAATCGGCATTTTCGGCACTTTGATTTAAAAAATCGGCAAAAAATCTGCACTTTCAAAAATACCCATTTATGTAATAAGTATTTAGGTTACTTCCCAGCAAAAAACCTGCTTCGCTGGATGCAGCTTTGTAAGGGAATAAATAAATTTAATCCCTTACAAAGCTGCTTACGGAAGGCATGATTTTTACATACAACTTGCTTACGATTTGCTTCGTTTAAGGCAGTTTTGAAGGGTTCACAATAAAATTGCAAAACTTTTTGTGTATTGTATACGCATAAAGTGGCGCAACTCTGTAAAGCAGAATTTGTGGCGCTTTTTTAAGCGCTTCGTATTTTTACTGCTTCCAAAATACTAAAATTTTTTTGTTGGGTTTATATAAAAAAATATGTGAAAAGGACATTTCTTGTAAAATAATATGTTTTTAAGTTTAACAATTAAATAAAAATAAAGGTTTAAGAGATAAATTAAATGATAATAAAAAATTTTTTGCTGTAATTTCATAAATATTTGTATGAACATATTCAGATGAGCAATACTCATAAATTAACTTCACAGTTTTTAAAGATATTTCTCCTTTGAACTATTGAACCTTTGAGAATTGATATTAATCATTGTCAGAAATTTATTTATGTTTGATATTTCTGATATATTTGAATTCGTGATCAAAAAAATTTTGAAAAATAGTAAAGCGTAACATTCGTTTTTAGCAAATTATGCAAAAAATATGTATTTTATTTATTTATTTCAACAAATACTTACCTAACCGAGCCCATGAGGCCATATATGGTTAAACAAACATCTATTTACATGAACTTTCGAAATGTCAAAGATAGAATTATTTTCTTATTTATTAATATGCACTGTTTTTTTGAAATTTCGTGTTTTTGAGTTTTTTTAAACATTTTGAACATTTTTTAATAAAAAATCGGCAAAATGCCGAAAAATCGGCAATTCTGGCAGCCCTGCTTGTGTCTTTTAATTTGAATCAGTAAAAAAACTATTAACAAAAAAAATATAATGCCTTGGTTGAGGTTTTCACTCGGATCTCTAAGGCTATAAGTCTGTGTCTCTACCCATTGCGCTATAGATACTTACATTTAGTTGTTGTCTAACTTCGAATTTAAATATGCATATGGGGGATTTCATGTCAAGTGACTAGGGTATTCAATTAATCGGCTTTTTATTTTAATCAATTAATAGTGCAAATAATTATTCGGGTTTTTTTCTTAACCCGTTAATCGAACAAAATTTTAAAATTAATCGATTAATCGAAAAAATTTTCTGTAAAATAATATACATATACCAAAGAGTATACATAATACAGAGATTGGGGGATTCTCTTTCACTGAGAAAGCATTTGTTCTATTATGTGCCTTTTAACAGGAACATACTCAAACCAATATCACCCAGCAAACATGGCAATACGAAGAAGATTCTCCGAACATATCGCCAGAAAGAAAACATTTATTGCCGGCAATATCAATTTCATATTCCGGAAGTTTCCTCCGTCGGAAACAACTGTTACACTATATGAAAGATGAAAGGGATAAACTAAATAAACTCCCAGTACAATAAAAAAAATTGATTTAATTTTTTCATTATTAAATTGAAGCCTGAAAAACAATATCTGCATACATAATCCATTGACCAACTTATAAATTATCTTGAATTCATCTTAGCCGATTTTTCCCGCGCAATTAATCTTAACTTTTCACGAGTTTATTTCCTTTGTTTTATGAAATGGGCATTATACTCCGTAGATTATAAATTTAAAAAACCGCACTTAAAAAATTGTAAAATAATAGAGAAACGCGAAAAAAGACTTTGTGGTAGAAAAAAATAATTAAAAAATTCAATCAGTTATTAACAATCTGCAAATGAATACAATGACGCAAAAATTTTCCTTTTTGCAAATATTTTTTTCGCGATTTTTTTTTTTTTTTTTTTCTTGCAAACTAAGCAGCAAACTTTTGTGTATAAAATTGGTACTATAGACCCTAGATTATAAATTTAAAAAAACCACATTTAAAAAATTGCAAAATAATCGCGGAAAGCGAAAAAAGGCTTTAGGTACAAAAAATTAATTTAAAAACTTAATCAGCGATTTAAATTCTGCAAACAAATATATTGATGAAAAAAATTTTCCTTTTTGCAAATTTTATTTTTCGCGATTTTTTTTTTGCAACTAGCCACCAAACTTTGTTGTATGAAATGTGTATTATAGCCCCTAGATTATAAATTAAAAAAAAACGCACGTAAAGAATTGCAAAATAATAGCGGAATTTGAAAAAAGGCTTTATGGTACAAAAATTTAATCCCTAGGTTATATATTTAAAAAAACCGCACTTAAAAAGTTGCAAAATAAAACAATCAGCGATCGCCATTCTGCAAACGAATATATTGTTGCAAAAATATCGCTTTTTGCAAATGTTTTTTTTCGCAATTTGTGCTAATATTTGCTAATGGGTCATATGAATAAAACTTAGCAATTACTTCGAAGTAATTACTTTGGGCTTAAGAATGGCTTTTAACTCCAAATTTACCAATTAGCTGGTAGAATGGTATGAAATGTAAACGAAAATTAAAAAATTAAATTTCTAGTCTACTCCCAAGTAGACTAGATTTGTGAAGTAATTGCTTAAAAAACCCTGTATTTCCCCCTATTAGTAATATCTATTTTTTATTCATATGAGCCAATATCTAAATATTCAATTTTAATTTATTTTTAACGAGTCAATGAGGAAGCTATTTTTTAGTTATATACATTTTTAAATATGTAAGAGCGATCTAACATTTTTTGATATAAGAGCCCGATTAAATGAGCCTTTCCATCCTTGATTAACCAGTCGGAGTTCGTTCCTGTTCCAAGCCGCATAATATTTTTTCAAATAAAAAATATTGAGAGAGTTGCAAGGCCATTGCATATACTTGTTGTGTTGTTAATAATTTTATTTAAAAAGGGCACAAAAATAAATTCAGTTACTATTTTGAAATTCATAAAAATAAAATAATAATTAAGATCAGATTTTGTCATTATTTTTATTTTTTTTGTCCCCTCTTTCACATATTACAATTTTATCCAAATCGGGGAGAAACACACCGCAATGAGTTAAAGAGTTAAACAAGAATATAAGACCCCGTACACACAGGAAAAAAAGTTGCCAACCGAATTGCTAAGCCTTTTTGGTTGCTACAACCAATAAATTCGGTTGGTGAAACCATATTGGAATGTGATTCCCAAATATTTTGGGTATTGCAGCTAAAATTCAATTGTATAAACCGAATTTTGTTGTGATAACCATAATTTAGTTGTACCAACCTATTTTAGTAGACGTAACCGAATTTCAGTTGGAAAATGGCAAATTTTTTCTCTGTGTGTACATTAATTTGTATCTCTTTCGTATGTATTGAGAGGAATTCTATTGAAAATTGATTTTCCCTCTACGTTTCCGTACCGTCATCCCTTTATTTAATTTTATTAATTCAGAGTGCTCACTAAACCAGCTTTATTACATTGAGCATTGATTATAACTAATAATTTTAATAATCATTAATTACAATCATTATTAATGCTTTCGTTTAATATCAACGTTTAAAAAGTCGCAAAAAATAAATAAAAATGTATTATACGTAAATATGCGCCCTATGCTCCAGTGGGAGTTAGAGGAAGATATATAAATAGATACCACTACTTTACTAGATACAACAGAGTAAGTAGTAGTAAGTAATTTGTTTTTATAATAGTAATTTGTTTTTATTTTTTCTTTGGGATTTAAGATGTTTACTAACGCTCCTACTTGAAAACATGAAATTCTCATTGAATTGAAGCTAACAAATATTTCTAGAAATTCTAAAAGGTCGTCCCTTAATTATTTTATTAGGCCAGAATGAAATCCGGATAGGTAAAAGCCTACAACAAATTATTTATCACAACTTTTTAAAAAGTTTTGAGATTTTAGCACATTTACTTTAATAAAAAGTTTATATTTTTTAATTTTTTACCAATTTCGATTAATCGATTAATCGTATCAAATTATTCGAATTATTCGTTATTCGAAATTTGAACATTTTAAATTATTCGAACAATTTTTGAGAAAAATTGTTCGATTAATCGAATAAAGATTAATCGATTGAATACCCCACAAGTGACCCAACTTTTGAAATCGATGTCTTCCGATTTCGATGAAATTTGCACCAAGGTTGGTCCTATTGGATAGTAGTTTAGACACAAATTTTCAACAAGATCAGTAAAAAAGTTTCTGAGTTAGAGGGGGTCAAAATTTGACATTTTGGACAAAAGAAAGTTTAGGGGTTTTCTTTTAAGGTACCCAGGTGGAAATTGCCCACTGTAGAAAAAACGAGTAAAAAGGTTAAAGTCGGGCATGCCGACTATACAATACCCTACACCAGTCTGGTGTATTGTTTGGATCCGAAATTCGAATGGGTTAAAATGGGGCTTGTGTCAAAATTTTCTATAATGTGAGTCAGCGCACCAAATTTCATTAAAATATCTTAATATTTGCGACCTGCAGTTTGTAACCAAGCCAATTTTGGGGGGACCCTTATATGGGCACTAGTTCTAAACATGGATCGATGTTCACCAAAATCAATAGGCTTCATCCTTGGGCAAACATAGGTCTGTGTACCAAATTTCATCAAAATATCTTAATATTTGCGACCTGCAGCGTATAAACAGTATAATTTTGGTAGGACCCTATGGGCACTAGGTCTAAACATGGACCGATGTTCACCAAAATCAATAGGCTGCGTTATTGGGCCAATATAGGTCTGTGTACCAAATTTCATCAAAATATCTTAATATTTGCGACCTGCAGCGTATAAACAGTATAATTTTGGTAGGACCCTTATATGGGCACTAGGTCTAAACATGGACCGATGTTCACCAAAATCAATGGGCTGCGTTATTGGGCCAATATTGGTCTGTGTACCAAATTTGATCAAAATATCTTAATATTTACGACCTGCAGCGTATAAACAGTATAATTTTGGTAGGACCCTTATATGGGCACTAGGTCTAAACATGGACCGATGTTCACCAAAATCAACAGGCTGCGTTATTGGGCTAACATAGGTCTGTGTACCAAATTTCGTCAAAATATCTTAATATTTACGACCTGCAGCGTATAAACAATATAATTTTGGTAGGACCCTTATATGGGCACTAGGTCTAAACATGGACCGATGTTCACCAAAAGCAATAGGCTTCGTCCTTGGGCCAACGTAGGTCTGTGTACCAAATTTCATCAAAATATCTTAATATTTGCGACCTGCAGCGTATAAACAATATAATTTTAGTAGGACCCTTATATGGGCAATAGGTCTAAACATGGACCGATGTTCACCAATATCAAACTTGTTCATCCTTGGGCCAACAGAGGTCTGCGTACCAAATTTCATCAAAATATCTTAATATTTGCGACCTGTAGAGTGCGCACAAGATTGCATGGACAGACAGACAGACAGACAGACGGACGCACAGACGGACATCGTTAAATCGAAATAAAAAAAAATTCTGAACCGATCGGTATACTATAAGGTGGGTCTACGACCAATATTTTTTGGTGTTACAAACATCAGCACAAACTTATAATACCCTGACCACATACTGGTGTAGGGTATAAATAGTACTGGGAGAGCACTGTTCTTTTTATTATGCCAGTACCACTTAAAATGTGCTTTACCACTGTTTTCTGCTATTTTAACAACATTTTTCTATCTGACGCTTCTTTTACCCTAATTTTTAATAACGAATTCAATCATGAAGAATATCAATATAACTTTTTTTCATTATATTTTATATAAAACAGCGAGAAACCAGAAAATTAAAAAAAAACTTTTTATCTTCTAGTTTTGCGATTATTTAATATTTTATGACACAATAAAAAACAACAAAATTAAAAAATATATATTTTTTATTATTTTATTAAAATTTAGGGTGATTCACCACCAGATTTTTAATTGTTTTTAAAGTACTGGCTATACACTGATTTTTTGTATTTAAAGTACTGGCAAGTTACTGAATATTCCCTTTAGAAAAACGTATAAGGCCACACAATGTAATCGATTTCGTGTACTTCACATTGTGTGCACTTACGATTTGGGATTCTTGTGTATAACAATTGTATATGAAATTTAAAATATTTGAAATTTTCCAAAAATTTTGTCTAACTTACAAGCCACTATACTTGTGTATACTTACGAAGTATATTGGCTTGTGCGGCCATACCCTGGGTAAAGTAAGCCAGCTTGTGTGTAGGGTTTGAAAGTACTCGGAGATACTTGTGTGTACTTACTAGTATAGTGGCTTGTAAGTTAGACAAAATTTTTGAAAAATTTCAGATATTTTAAATTTTATATACAATTGTTATACACAAGTATCCCAAATCGTAAGTACACACAATGTGAAGTACACGAAATCGATTACATTGTGTGGGCTTACACGTTTTTCTAAAGGGCAAATACCTACGGCCAAGCGTATATTGGTGTTATTATTTCGACACCGTACCAGTACTGGAAACGTAAAAAATCCGACACATCGCCAGTACTTGCACTACCGTCTCCAACGCTGAGCCAGTACTGTGCCGTTCGTATTTTTCTATCTGGGTAGTTTTAGTCGCTTAGTGGGATGCGAGTGGGATATGTATAACAAAAAATTTCTAACTCAAGACGAGGGTTTTTCAATATTTAGCATATGCACTCTTTTGAATTTTTTCTATTTGTGTGTAAGTGTTTCTAAAATAAAACTTATGTTGAGAAGCTAGACGAATTAACCTTTCCGACGGTATGTAACATACCTAACTAGCATTTCATACCTTCGATACTGTAAAAACCACAATATGTGAATCCCAGGAATAAAATCAGTTTTTTCTATAGAAATGTTGACAAATTAATTTTTTGTTATTTATTTGTAATAATCAGGGCAAGTTTTTTTTGGCATTCGCCATTAAATGCCATTTTTGCCATTTTTTCACTTATTTTGTAAAAATGCCATTTTTACAAATCCTTGCCAAAAGAAGCCATTTTGTCAATATTTTTAGACTTTTCAATAAAAAAATGCTATAAAATTCAGTAAAAACTCAATCTTTGTAAATAATTTTTGGAAACAATTTACAAAAAACGATATTTTTTTAATATTAAATAAAATTACATTTTTTTTTTTTTAAATCATACTAATATACTGCGAATGCACTTTAGCAGTTCAACGGTAAATTTCCTCATTATTGTATTTTTGTTAAAAACATTCAGAAAAACACTTTAATCAACTATTATGCTTTAAAATTTTTGGAATAAGCGTGCCATTTTTGCATTTTTTGTGCCAATTTTACTAATTTTTCGTACCATTTTGCCTGTCAATTTCAACTATTTTTGTGCCATATTAAACTTGCCCTGGTAATAATAATTAAATTAATATAAAATAATAATCAAAATAATAATAATAATAATAAACGTCCTCGTCGATAAAAATCCTCAGATCCCCAAATGGAAATTCTTATCCCCATTGACGAAAAAAAATCCCCAATTTGGAGACAAATCCCCTAAACTGGCAATAACTTTTTAACTAAACGCCATATTTAAATAAAAATAACATTTTATTAAAGGAAATTTCATTTGAATTTACATTTTATTAAAAATTAAGATATATTAATTATACTGCATGACAAAGTCTTGACTTTTAAAAATTAGTAGAGCTCTGGCCATCAATTCTATATATTTCGGACATGCTGATTACAATGGCGTACTTTATTTTTCGATCAATGGTAGAGGTTTTTCGCTAAATGTCTTTAAAGTTTGCCGGTTGTCCATTCAGCTTTTTATGTAAACAATTTTTCAAGTTCAATTAATATGATTTTTTTTGTGTTAAAATGTAAGCACAGGACCTAATCTTGATATTTAAACCACTACTTAGCGTTTTATATAGGTTTTTATGGTTTTTTTTCTATTTCAGCGACTTTAGTCGCCAAATGTACAATCGACCTCAATTAATGTAATGCCTTAGTAATAGCCTTAGCATAGCTTTCCAAGATGTCCCCAAAGTCCAACTTTTAGTATAATATGTGGTCACCTCTGAAAACTGTTCTTGCAAAATTTCAAGCGAAACAGTTTCCATTTGCAAAAGTTATCGCAATAAATACATTTTTTACTAAGGTTAGTATCGTATTAAAAACAGCTTAGTATCTTAAAATGTCTTTAGTACGATACTTAGCTTAGCTTATTTTCCCTAACCGATTGAGGTTTATTTAAGGGGGGTAAATACTGTAACAACAGAATTTTAAGGGGCATTTTTAAACGGTTTTCAAAAATTCAAATAACAATATTTTTACTATATTATTTTTTTTATATAAAATATAAGTTATTGTAGTATTTTCAAAAAATATTAGTTTTAAATTTCGCCAACCAAAATCGCCAGGGTTGCCACTTCATTATTAGCCTTTTTTAAAAAAGGCAAAATCGGCTTGCCACTGTACAGCCTACATTAATTACACTATGGAACATTTTTGGGATTATTGTCTGGGGGGTGAGAAATTCCAAGTCAGGGTGATGGTACTAGGTCAGTATAGTAAAACCCTCAAAGGGTTTGGCGTTCGTATGTGTCATTTTTTTTATGACCTTTTAAATTTTTTCCTTATCTTGATGTTTTTTCGCTTAGTTGTAACTCGAGAACCACTTGTCCGATTTTGATGAAACAAATTTAGAAAAATTTAGAATTACAATTTCTTTAATCCGTTCATATAACATTTTTCTTTATAATCAACAGTTTTGCCGCTAAAAATAAATTTGTGGAGAAAAAAAAATATTTTTTTGCCTAAAAATTAAAATTTTTTATGAATTTAAAAAAAAAAATTTTTAATTTTTAGGCAAAAAAATCGGACAAGTGGTTCTCGAGTTACAACTAAGCGAAAAAACATCAAGATAAGGAAAAAATTTAAAAGGTCATAAAAAAAAAATGACACATACGAACGCCAAACCCTTTGAGGGTTTTACTATACTGACCTAGTACCATCACCCTGACTTGGAATTTCTCACCCCCCAGATTGGCTGTTGTACTGTGTTATTGGAAAATAAAATGTAAAGTGATTTATAATACCAGATAAATTCTCTAGTTGCAAAGTTGCCACACAAACTTGAAAAAAGGTAAGAAAAACCAATTTTACTTGGAAATATAAAATTTATTTGACTGAAATTCAAAAAAAGGGCCGCGATAAGGACTACAGTTTTTTTCTGACTACGAAAAAAAAAACCGGATCGAAATCGAAATCTTGAACTTATGGTTGTGAGAAAAACGCGCTTGAAGTCTAAAGTTAATTTTAAGCTAAGAAAACAGAAAAATTTTAAAAATTTTGAAATAGGAAAAGTTATATCTCCTAGATTACTACATGTCCACCAAATTTGGACAAATCGGTTAATGGGTATTTGATATATTAAACCTAATTATTATACATAATGCTACTCATATTATTTTTGAAAAATGCTATAATTTTGTAAATTTTTTAATTTATTTCGTATTTTTCCCCATTTTTATATATTTTTTATATCCAAAAAGGTGATAAAAAGCATGTAACCAGCTAATTTCTAATGCATGTATTATGTTTGAGATATATATCAGCGCATTGTCACCTGTTTTACAAAATTTATAACAATCTGACCAATTTTTGGTTAATACATAAAATTTGTGACCAATTTTATAGGCCAAATGTAAACTCGGTAACCAGTAACTCATTTTTTAACTTTAATAGCTTATATTTTAATAACCAATGATTTAGCTTCATAAGAATTTTTATGAAGAGGAAAAGTAACGTTTTTAACAAAAATTAATATATTTTACAATCTTTTTTGTATATCTATGCTAACACGACTTCAACTCTGTAACGATTTTTCGTCGTCATTTTTTATAAAACTGCATACACCAGAATTTTGGAGTTATCTAATATTTATATTGCGAAAAGTATAATGTTATTTATACTCAAATGATCGTTGGACTGTAAGTAATCATCTAGTATAACAGACTTGAAGTTTTTCTGCAGCATGTACCATTCTCGAAATAAAAAAGATGACTTTAATAAGATTTGAAAAAATAACCATAAACAGAGGTGATTCAACTAATATTTATGCGTCAAAATTGATTTAAGTAATAATTTGGCGTAAAATCAAAAAATTTTATCAGTTTTTTACCCTAAACTGCTGGAGCGAAAAACGATTGATTTTGCATTTCATTGGTTTGGAATCGATATTTCGAGTCATTACTGACATTAGTAAGACAAATTAAATTTGTTTCACACAATTTAAGATTTTTTTTATTGCGAAATGTTATGTTTTTAATATATTAATTTAATATATTTTGTAACTTTGCCACCGCTGATTGGATTTAAAAAAATTTTATATTTTTGAAAAGCATTTAAAAGGACTAAAACTACAAAATTAAAAAAAAAATAAAAAAATTTTTCCCGCAATGAATTGTATTTTTATTCGCGAAACCGCCAATTTTATAAACACAAATTGTATATTATTGAACAGCATGTTGGTAACCCAAATACGAAAAACGAATAAATTGAAGAAAATTCGTACGCAATTTTTTTTGTTATATCTTTTGCTTGTGGAAATGTAAACTCCGTTACCACAAAAAAAATAAAATTGTGCAAAAAAGTTATTGCGACAATTTGTAGAAGAGATTTTTTGCAATTAGGTTTATAATGACTAAACTTACTGATTCCATTAAGAAAAAACCGAAATATTAACATTTTTGCTTCTCACAAATTTGGCCCAAAAACTTATCACATTTTTTGATTTCACCCATATATTGATTACTTTTATAACTTATATTAAACCATCAGAACATGCCCCATATGACGTGTCTTCAACATCCATCAAGGAATCGTCATTGGCTTTTCTTTGAAAACTGCGTGCAATTCTTACATCTTTTGATGAGGTTTTTATCTTGTTTTCTGCCCTGCACACAGAGAATAAATATGCCATTTTCCAACTGAAATTCGGCTACATCTACTAAAATAGGTTGGTGGAACTTAATGTTGGTTATGACAGTAAAATTCGGTTTACACAACTGAATTTTTGTTGGAATAACCAAAATATTAGGAATCACATTCCAATATGGTTTCACCAACCGAATTTATTGGTTGTAGCAACCAAAATAGGCTTAGCAATTCGGTTGGCAATTTTTTCCCTGTGTGTGTTATAAGATATACGATCTCTAATAAAAACAAGTTAATAAAAATGCAAACAAAAAGTGTTACACACAAATTTACCACATAGAGTAGCACTTTCGGAGCATATAGAGAAAAGAATGCTCCATCCAAATAAAATATAAAAAAAATTCGAAAACAAAATTTTTCCTAGAGTCGATACACCCCTTAAAAAGTAATAGGTAAAGTTTATTTTCAATTGAAGAATCAATTAAAATACATTGAAACATATTGTTTAACTTTTTTTGTCTGTCAATAAAAAACAAACTACTAAAAAATATGTACCGTCTGTAGGAGTTGTTATTTTCAGTCAAATATTCTATTTTCTTTCAAAAAGGAGTTGATTTATAGCTGGTTTTACCAAATCACACAGTTCATATACGAAAGTACAAAATTCTCGTCCCGTTGATTTTTTGTACCATATGTAATGTCTCGGTTGGTTTAGTAAAGCTATCATTTTCTTATTGCGGACAACTGAAGAGTTAGCGTGATGGCTACGAAACAATTGTATTGTCTATTAGGAAAATGATCCACCTTTTTTGAAACAACAAATAAAAATCTAATATGACAATATCATATTAGAATTTGGACTTGAGGTAGAAAAATATTCTAACTAAATATATGAAAATATAGAAAGTCCGAAAAAATAATTTTTGTATTTTTAATGCAAAAATTAAAATAATTGTATTCTATTTTCAGAATTCTATTTTTATAAAAAATAATTTGAGTAATTTCGTTGTTTTCTGTTTTGAAACAAAAAATTCAAATATTTTCGGTTTTCTTTTTTGTTAAAATAGTTTGTTTAAATACAAAATTATTTCAATTCAAATTACAAAAAATTCTTTACTTATACATACAAACATAGCCAATAAAAATATGAACGTATGTGTTGCGTATGGTGTAGTGAAGGCACGTAGCTAGGCCCCCTAAGCCCCCCCCCCCCGAAATGATTTGACAAATTTTGAAACTTAACAAAATACGTCGAAAGCAACATTTTTTAAAAAATGTAATAAAAATATTTTTTTTTGTTGAAATCAAATAGCAAATGGCCAAGTTTCTTAAGTTTTCATAAATAAAATAGACTATAAATCCGATTGCGAAAACTGCTTTCTAAAAATTTTTCTAAGCCTTTTGGTGGCCATAGACACTATTTTTTATGGTTTTTTTTTGTAAAAATCTTGAATTGTTATGTGTGCTAGGCTTAATCAAAGAGGTTAGAAAATAAATAGAATGCAATCCTCTCTTTTAATGAGAAAAAATTTATAAAATGTGACTTCAAATAGGAAACAGAAATTTTTTTTCGCAACTTTTAATTGATAAGTGGCTATTTTTTATTGTTACTATTGATAGCTTTTGTCATATTTATTATAAGATAAACATAAAATTGACAAATTAACCTTCGGGTTTCCTTAAAAATTCCAGGTTTCCTGCTTGAAGGCACAAGCTGTTACTATAGGGTGATAATTTGGCATAATTCGACATTTTACAATTTTTTCCCACCATCAGTTAAGCATTATAATGTTGGATTTTCATAATTTTTTTTTAATTAAAATTATTAATTGTCCGTGAAAAAGCGTACTTTAGGAGAAACAAAAAATTTATTCTGGAAGTGACTGTAAATTAAATACCTACATATATAAATTCGTATTTGTCTCAAGATGCTTCTTGCAGTATATTTAACAAAACTATTCTGCGGTTTTAGAAGATCCTACAAAATGATCATCGCGGTCAGAATCAATGTTTCGAACGCGAATGAAAGTTAACTGTTGCTAAAACAAAACCCTCAAAGTGTTTTGCAAATCTAGCTCGGTTTTTAATTTGATTGCCTCTTGAAACATGTGTCTATTTTAATCACGTTTTCGTCACAAAGACGCACTATCAGTTGCTTTTTATTCATATTGTTTGTTATTAGCAGTTTGGTGTTAGAAGTTGTCGACATCTATTCTATTTTCCTAAATCTAATTACTAGAATTTGGCATTATAGTTCACAGTTCATTTTAATCAATTTTATTTTTGAACTAGTGTGTTCTTCTAGTTCACTCGTTCATTCGAGAAATTTTTTCAGTTGTTCATACACTAATATAAAATTCTTTAAAAATTTTTGCTGAAAAAACAGCTGAAACCAGCAGAATCTGTTTGCTAAACATTAGAAAGATACAAACAGCAGGAAAATATCTGTTAAATTTACAAAATTTCAGCTATATTTTAATTAATCGAAAATGACAATTTACCCTGCTAAAATCATCAAAAAATTTCCTGGAAATTAGTCGACCAAACCATCACAAAGAATTTAAAATTTTTAGTATTTTTTTTTATTTTCTTAATGCGAATAAAAATCTGCACTACAGAAAGCAGTCTACTATTTTCTAGCAAATATTTCTGTTTATTGTAGAAGGAGAGAGAGACCGCTATTTGTATTCAACTCAAATTTAAAGATAAATTAACTTTTGAATATATAACAATTTCTTTATTCATTTTTGTCTACCAATGTTCAGCAATATTTTTTAGCCAATATTAGCAAGGTAAATTTGCAATTCAATTAAACGAAATTTAACTCAAATATTACTAAAATAGTTGCATTTTTGCTGTACTTATCTTACTGATATTTAGCAAAAAGTACTTACTAATTTCAAAAGCTTTCTGTGCAGGGCCCCTTTTAACTAATTTTGAGTACCTTTTTTTGCTATTTTTTTAGGATTTTTCTATGGGTATAATATTATATTATGTTAGTGGTTTTTTTGATAATTCCGAATAAAATAAAAGAACAGAAAAGAACAGTTGAAATTTAACTTATTCGTGAACGCGAGATATTTCAAGAGGGCATAAAATAAAAACCCGAGCTAACTTTGCAAAATCCTCTGGAATTTTACTTTCATTTCGCTTTTGAAATTATTGTTGTGCTTTGAAATTAGTCTAGGATCATATTGGAATGGCGCACTCCATTGGAAATCAAAATAATAATGATGTAATTTACTTTAAATATGTAACCTTTCCGATAATCTATAAAATTGTAACAAAACCCCAGCAAAAAAAGAGATGCCGAAGCAGTAGAAAAGGCACTATAATTGATGATCCAGATGCACTTCTTTTTTAACATAAACACTAATGATTTTAACATTGAGTTGTCATAGGAGAGGAGTATTACAACTTTAACATTCTTCGTAAAAAAGAGTATGTGTTTTTTATTTTGCAAAAGTTTTTTATTGCCGCCATCGGGTATCGAACTTACGACCTCACGATTGCTAGTCTAGCGCTCTACCTCTGAGCTATTCTTTGATATGAAAGTTGAGTGAAATAAAAATGGCACTTTGCTACTGCGAGATATTGTTCCTTATTGTTATTCAATATTGTTTTCAGTACTATTTTCACAGTTGCATAAAAGACAAATTCTCATCATTTTTTTATATATACATATTTTTAAAAATTAAAAAAATATTGAATTAAAAAAAAAATTAACATAATAAAAGAAAATAGAAGCAAATTATTGGTCCCGCCGGAAATCGATCCCGCGACCCTCTGTTTGGAAATGCCAAATGATACGAAAATCACTTTTTACTATCAATTACTCTTTAGCAGCAATACTTAAGTGATTTTTTGGATGTTGTTCAGAAGTAAATCTAAAAAAGCTGTAAAAATATACTAACGGATATTTTAGAAGCAATGAAAGAAGTGATTTGTTGATGTTGTTCAGAATAACTTATAAAAAAGCAGTAAAAATACACTAACAGATACTTGTGAAGCAGTGGAAGAAGTAGTTTGTAAAGCATTACATGCAAGTGCTGGGACCTTTTAAAAGACCTTTGTCCAAAAAGTATTAGAAGATAATTTCACTATTAAAATCAAGTACAAAACTATGAGAAACAGTAATTAAATTGTTTAATCCATTTTTTACCAACATATCTCTAAAGACACGTCTACTTATCCTTTTACGAAGTTTTGTCCGAAAATAATCACGGAATCCATGCTTGGCAGAAAATGG
Source organism: Leucophora obtusa (assembly GCA_949987735.1). Classification (NCBI taxonomy): domain Eukaryota; kingdom Metazoa; phylum Arthropoda; class Insecta; order Diptera; family Anthomyiidae; genus Leucophora; species Leucophora obtusa. The sequence continues at coordinate 167,360,648 of OX465295.1, read as the reverse complement.
GTAAAACCATATACTCCATATCACAAACGGTTTGCAGAAAATTTTAAGTATTGACAAAAAACTAAAATTTTTGAAAATTGAAAACACCTAGAAATCAAATTACTCTTGAAATATATAATTTAGTTTAGAACTTAGAATATCTTCTTTCGTTTTTTATCTTTTATTTTGATTACAGCTCGTTTCATTTTAATATATAATGTGTCCAACTTTTTTCTTTGTGCACTGTATGTGCGGAGATCGGAAAACACCTAATTACATATATAAAAAATTGGTTTCTAAATATACATATATGGGAAAATCTACGAAACAGATCGATTTCAGATTTTAAAATTGAAAAATTTCAAATTACTGGCACACATTTTTGTACGAGATTAACTTAAAATACATTGAAAAGAAATAATCTGTTATATATATTTAATCCTTTAATTCGCAGTGGAACATAGGGCCGCTAGGTTTCAGTAATCATTTCAATTTCGGGGAGAATAAGTGATTGGCCTATAGCTCTCCTAGGCTGGTGCTGGGGCTGCCAGCTAAGCCACCAGCCTGGCTTGGTGAAAGTCAGTAGCAAACTTAGCAAAAATGCCTACTTCCCGAGACGTCACTTTATTTTCCCTAAGTGACCATTCGGACATGCTACAGACCGTCGCTCGAAATAATCTGTTAGCGTGAATAAATTTTTTTGAGTGGTGAAAAAGTTATAAACAAAAAACCGCACACATTTTCGCTACTAAATATTTTTGGATTTTTCGGGCATGTGACCACACATTTTCAAGTAACCTTTCCGTGCTGAGTCCGAATTTGGTTTCCAAATTTTTCCAAAACATTTGGTTTTTGAGAAAATTGAGGTCAAAATTACCAAAAACCTTTTTTTTTTGGCAATTTTTAAGTTGTTTTTACACAATTTTACAGCGAGTTAATGAAAAAAGATGTCACAAATTTTGCAATCATCACGGTGATTTTATTTGAAAACGCATAGTCACCCTAGATTTCTATTCTTGATTTTAAGTATTGTTGTTTTTTTAATTTTTCCGTCCGTTAGTCCGTCTGTCTCTCTATGTATTTTGGTGTGCACGCTACAGGTCGCAAATATTTAGATATATTGATGAAATTTAGTAGACCGACTTATATCGGCCCACGGACGAAGTCTATTGATTTTGGTTTAAATCGGTCCATGTTTGGACTTAGTGCCCATATAAATTTCCCCCAAAATTGCAGCACAAAATTGAATGGCACACCTATGGCTTAAAGAACTATTGGATCAAATATGGCTTGAATGGTACATATCTTCATTACTATTATTATCTGAAAGTGCTAAACGGACCGGACGAATTTCGTATTCTCTACAACATATCTTTCTCCAAAAGTCGCTAAAAGGTCAAATTCAAATTAAAGGCACATCCACAGTTTTAAGAATTATGGAGTCCAATCTATATGGAAATGTAAATCTTATCATAACTGTCATTATGTGAAAGTGCTAAACAGATCGAATTTTTTTAGGCGTTACATCGATTTTCGCTGCACAATATGCTAAAAATCCAACTTTAAATTGGATGGCACATCCACAGATAAAAGAATTAATGGTATATATATCATATGTGTGTAAGTGCTAAAATGATCGAATTATCCGTTTGGTTTCCACATCAGTTTTAGCTCCAAAAATCTATGAAAAGCTGCAAAATTTAACCTAAAATGGCTCTGGATACCAAAATAATAGTACGATCCATTTAGCACCTACACACAATAATAGTACACTCACAATATTTTTTCCTTAAAAGCAACCTAAAATACGTATTTAATTAATTGAAAACACAATTAAAAAAAGAACTATTGATTTTTCATAATATTCAAACCATTTTGCTATTTATTTTCAAACATTGTTTAAACAATCCATAAAAGAAAGAAAAATAATTGAAAAGTTAATTGTTGAAAAGTTAATTGTTTTATTGTTTTAAATCATCAATTTTTAACTGACAAAACGTAAAAAAAACGATTTTTTACAAACAAAAAAGAAAACCGAAAATATTTGAATTTTTTGTTTTAAAATAGAAAACAACGAAATTATTTAAATTAATTTTCCAAAAAATAGAAATCTAAAAATAGAATATTTGACTGAAAATAACAATTCCTACAGACGATACATATTTTTTTCTGGTTTGTTTTTTATTGACGAATATAAAAAGTTAAACAATATGTTTCAATTTATTTTAATTGATTCTTCAATTGAAAATAAACTTTACCTACTACTTTTTAAATAAACCTCAATCGGTTATGGAAAATACTTTGTGAGTGTATCACTGATATAAGGAGTGAGATCATAAAAATGTTAACACACATAAAGTTAAATAAAAAACAAACCACTGAATTTTAAGACTTCAAACCAAATTTTTATTAAATGAAATTTAATACAATATCAAACAAAAAAAAACCGCATGGAATTCTAACCACTACGAACAAAGTTATCCACTTTTTCCGGAAACCCTCCCATTAAAGCTGTTATGGTAGTTTCTGTCACCTTTTTAGAGCAGGTGGTCCATCAACGTTTGAAATCTTGCAGACCCTTTTTGTGCCCTTTAATTCTTTTTTAACAAGAGCCCAATATCTCTCCACTGGATTTGCCTCTTTTGGTACAAAAACCACATTATTATCATTATACCACTCCAGCGCTTTCTTGCTGTAGTGACAAGATGCTAAATCGGGCCAAAAGTAAGTAGATACATTGTGCTGACTCTGCAAACACTCCTTGATATAAATTTCGCTGTTTATAGAGCCAGATGTCACAAATGACTGGCTTTTTCGCCGCAGCTACATATGGCTTGCCATACTAGGAATTTTTAGGGAATTTCGTTTGCTTTTCGACCTAAATTTTTCAGCAACATTTCCTCGAACATCGGAGACATAAAATTCTTGACAAGGGAGCTGCGAAAAATCAGCCAGGGCATAACTTTTGTCGTGCATTACACAAAAGTTGTATTTTTGTATAAAATTTGATTTAAATTTTCTAGCTCTGGTTTTGGCCTCCAAATTTTTAAAAGCGTTTCTATCGGGAATTTTTTTAACTTTGTAGGACTTTAGTCCGAGCATTGGGCTAACCGAGCTGTTTTTCTGCCACAAAACGGCAAAAATGTGTGTTAACATTTTTATGATCTCACTCTTATACCTATCACGCAGACTGCAACGAATTATTTCTCAAACTGCGGATGTGCCCTTCAAAAAATACTAAATTTTAAGTTCTTCATGCCTAGACATGAAGAGATTACACTGAATGACATTCAAAAAATTAATGGAGATCTGACCATCAGTTTAAAGTTTGGCGGTTGTCCATTCAGTTTTTTATATAAAAAATTTTTCAAATTCAAGTAGTATGAATTTTTTTGTGTTAAAATGCAAGCACAGGACTTGTGGCCATATTTACGATATAAATGCGATGTGCTAATCTTGATATTTAAACCACTACTTAGCGTTTTATATGGGTTTTCATGGTTTTTTGCTATTTCAGCGACTTTAGTCGCCGAATGTACAATCGGCCTCAATAAATGTAATGCTTTAGGAATTAAAAGGAAAATATTTCAATAAAAAAATGTATTTACCTATAGCGGCCTATACGGTAAAATCTCGACTTTTCAATAATTTAATATGACAGCATAGCTTTCAAAGATGTCCCCAAAGTCTAACTTTTAGTATAATATGGGGTCACCTCTAAAAACTGTACTTGCAAAATTTCAAGCGAAACAGTTTCCATTTGCAAAAATTATCGCAATGAATTCATTTTGTAGTACACTCACAATATTTTATCCTTAAAAACTACTAAAATACATATTAAATTAATTGAATTTCAAACATTTTTTGTTTAATTTTTCTGGTTTTTTTTTTTTGCTTAAAAATTAAAAAAAAAATCGTTATTTTAAGTTAAGTGTGCTGTTTTACTTTTTGTGTAAAGTTCAAGAAAATGAGAGTAATCACAAAATCCTCAAAGTCAAAATTACCCAAAAGTACGCGAACGCACAAAATCACTTTTCTAACCCAAACTATTTAAAAGAAAAAAAAATTAAAATGCGTATAGTTTTAGTGTCAAAAATCGCACAGAAACACATATTTTTGCATTTAAAAGTTTTTTGGCTTCGTTCAGTTAATTTTTATATATAGAAGTTTTATTTTGTGTATTTCTTTGCTTAATTAAAATTTCGAATTTTCACAGTGGTGTTATTTGTTTATCATTGTACCGGTTGTCCCTTTTACAATTTTGTTTAATAGTAAAAGGAGAAGTTAATAAATAGTAGACAGAGGCAGAAAATTTTATAAAAATATCTGTAAGAACCCAAATATATCTGCCTAAAGGTTTTTAAAACTTGTTTAATATTACAAAACTAAGAGTGGCTAATAACCATAAAGGAAAATTTAATTTCTAAGTTCTAAACTAAATTATATATTTCAAGAGTAAATTGATTTCTAGGTGTTTTCAATTTTCAAAAATTTTAGTTTTTTGTCAATACTTACGATATTTCAAACGTAGATGGACCACCTGCTCTAAAAAGGTGACAGAAACTACCATAAAAGCTTTATGAAAAAAAAGTGGAAAAAGTGGATAACTTTGTTCGTACACACAGAAAATAAATTGGTTGGAATTCTATCGGAACCAACGAAATATTTTCATCATTCAATAATTTTAATTGCAGTTATTTAAAGTTCATCATCAGGAAAGTTATATTTATTTGTGAACAAAAAATATATATGATGAACCAAAACACTGTCACATTATCCAAAATATTGGCTTTTCTAACCAATATTGAAAAATTACTAACTTCCACATTACCTTCAATACCAACAACCACCAATTTATCGAAGATTTAGTCATTTAAATAAAATATCGGCAGCAACAATTTAGTATCAGTTGTGTTTCAATAAAATCGATCACTCTATCCAAAGTATTAGTTTTTCCAATCAATTTAAAATTTTTTTTAACTTTAGTAGCTTTAACCATTGATTTCCATTATTTTGGTAATTGTAATAATATATTGCGACAAGGAACAGAAATTGTATTTATCATAATAAAATTTTGGAATCTATCATATTAGCTGTTTTTTCTAATCACTTGGATTTAATAAATCCAAAAAGTATTTCTAAAAGTATTTGTGGGCGCTGTGGTGTAATGGTTAGCGCGTTGGACTGTTACACGTGAGGTTGCGGGTTCGAGCCCTAACCAAGGCAACATCAATTTATGAAAAATAGTAATATGTATAAGTTTTTTCTATCCCTCATACATATCACAGCGTCCTCCTTCGGTGTTCCCATAGCACTTAACTCCACCGAAGTAAAATAATATAACAGGGCTATGAAGCTTCAACAAAGTTCGCCAAATCACCGTCATATGGCGCGCAACAACTGTTCTAAAATTCAATATCTCGCGCAATTACAGTGTTGCCATATTTGAAGCCCTTCATCTTTCACCACCTTTCACATCTTCTCTATCCCCTTTCCAAAGGAAGCAACACGTTAATTAATAGGAAGAATTTCCTGAGTGTTGCTTCTCTTTATAAAAAAAAAAAAAAAAAAAAAAAGTGCTCAACAGATGGGGTTAGATTCTCCCTATTTTAAAAAGAATTTTCTGTCCGAGACTTCTTTCACCCTAATTTTTAATACCGAATTCGATGATGAAGGATTTTATTTTAACTTTAAATTTTTAATTATATTTTATATCAAACAGCCATAAACAGTCTGCCTTTTCAGTTTTATCACTTCAATTTATATTTTTACACAATTGAAAAATTCCATTGCAATATTTAATATTCACTAATTGGATTTAATTACTTACTGTAGAGTGAAAAATTGCCATTTGTATTTCAGCTATTTCTCCATGTCCAAGATCGAAAATATGTATTTGGTGGGGTGTAGTTTTTTTTCTAAACATATTTCATAAAAAAAAAAAATTAATAAAAACCTTTTATTTGTTAGCTTTTCAATTTTTTTGTTTCTATTTTAATTTCCATTCGTTTTTTTTTCTGTCATTAAATTCATAGGCTGTTTCATATATTTGTGCTTTTATTATCGATTTATTAAATCCAGCTTTTTTTTGGATTTAATAAATCCACTTTTTGTATGAAAAATTCTAAATCCAGGTGATTAAAAAAAAACAACTATTTTTTCGTTTTATAAATATGCGTGTTTAAACTCTATGTTAGACAACAACTAAACGTAAGTATCTGTGGCGCAGGAGGTAGAGACACAGCCTTATAGCCTTAGAGATTTGAGTTCAAACCTCAACCAAGGCATTACTTTTTCTTCTTTTTAAATAATTTTTTTATTGATTCAAATTAAAAGACACAATTGATTTTCTGTTGTGAATATAATTTTATTCAAAAACAAAATATTCAAATTTTCAACCTGAAGAAATTCAAATTTGAAATTTGACAAAAAAATTAAGTCGAGTTTAGCCTAGAGGAAAAGCAATGAGCTGACAAACGGAAGGTCGCCGGTTCAATCCCAGTTCGCGATATAAATTTTTTTTTAATTTTTTTTTTATTCAAATTAAAAGACAAAACTGATTTTCTGTTGTTGATATAATTTTATTTATAGACAAAATATTCAAACCTGAGGAAATTCAAATTTGAAATTTGACTAAAAAAATTTAAATAGAGCTTAGCTTAGAGGGAAAGCAATGGGCTGACAAGCGGAGGGTCGGGGGTTCGATCCCAGTTAGCGACAAAAAAAATTTTAATTTTTAAATAAATTTTGTGGAACGTGTTTTTCTATTTATAGAATTTATAATCCACAAACATTAAAGTAATCTATTAACACAACAAAAATTCAAAAATTATAAATAAATTTCGGTAGTTACAATGGTATTAAAAATAAATAAAAGTGATTGCACCTGGAACTACAAAAATTCGTTTGGCGAAAAATTCGGTTGGAACTACGAATCTGTTTTCTGTGTGTAGTGGTTAGAAATCCATGCGGTTTTTTTTTTTTTTTTGATATTGTATTAAATTTCATTTAATAAATAAATTGAAATTGAAGTCTTAAAATTCAGTGGTTTGTTTTTTATTTAACTTTATGTGTGTTAACATTTTTATGATTTCACTCCTTATATCAGTGATACACTCACAAAGTATTTTCCATAACCGATTGAGGTTTATTTAAAAAGTAAAAGGTAAAGTTTGTTTTCAATTGAAGAATCAATTAAAATAAATTGAAACATATTGTTTAACTTTTTATATTCGTCAATAAAAAACAAACCAGAAAAAAATATGTATCGTCTGTAGGAATTGTTATTTTCAGTCAAATATTCTATTTTTATATTTCTATTTTTTGGAAAATTAATTTAAATAATTTCGTTGTTTTCTGTTTTAAAACAAAAAATTCAAATATTTTCGGTTTTCTTTTTTGTTTGTAAAAAATCGTTTTTTTTACGTTTTGTCAGTTAAAAATTGATGATTGTTTTAAGAGACTTTTCAATTATTTTTCTTTCTTTTATGGATTGTTTAAACAATGTTTGAAAATAAATAGCAAAATGGTTTGAATATTATGAAAAATCAATAGTTCTTTTTTTAATTGTGTTTTCAATTAATTAAATACGTATTTTAGGTTGCTTTTAAGGAAAAAATATTGTGAGTGTACTATTATTGTGTGTAGGTGCTAAATGGATCGTACTATTATTTTGGTATCCAGAGCCATTTTAGGTTAAATTTTGCAGCTTTTCATAGATTTTTGGAGCTAAAACTGATGTGGAAACCAAACGGATAATTCGATCATTTTAGCACTTACACACATATGATATATATATCATATGATATATATACCATTAATTCTTTTATCTGTGGATGTGCCATCCAATTTAAAGTTGGATTTTTAGCATATTGTGCAGCGAAAATCGATGTAACGCCTAAAAAAATTCGATCTGTTTAGCACTTTCACATAATGACAGTTATGATAAGATTTACATTTCCAGATAGATTGGACTCCATAATTCTTAAAACTGTGGATGTGCCTTTAATTTGAATTTGACCTTTTAGCGACTTTTGGAGAAAGATATGTTGTAGAGAATACGAAATTCGTCCGGTCCGTTTAGCACTTTCAGATAATAATAGTAATGAAGATATGTACCATTCAAGCCATATTTGATCCAATAGTTCTTTAAGCCATAGGTGTGCCATTCAAATTTGTGCTGCAATTTTGGGGGAAATTTATATGGGCACTAAGTCCAAACATAGACCGATTTAAACCAAAATCAATAGACTTCGTCCGTGGGCCGATATAAGTCGGTCTACTAAATTTCATCAAAATATCTAAATATTTGCGACCTGTAGCGTGCACACCAAAATACATAGAGAGACAGACGGACTAACGGACGGAAAAATTAAAAAAACAACAATACTTAAAATCAATAATAGAAATCTAGCGTGACTATGCGTTTTCAAATAAAATCACCGTGATGATTGCAAAATGAATTGATGATTGTGTGAATTTTTATTTTTAGAGATTGAGTTAGGTGTTTCTAGAGTTCTTATTGGTGTGGTGTACCTTCCAAGTGGAGATATTGCTTCATTTGATGGGGCAATAAGTGATTTGGTCGTCAAATATGAGAATGTTATCATTATGGGGGACTACAATCATAACCTGTTTTGTTCTTCAAAGTCTGCTTCGATGTTGAGTCTATGTAATAGACTGAATCTTGTCTATTATCATAATTCATTGCCTACTCATTATGATGTAAGGAATAATACAACTTCTCTTATAGATTATTTTATCATTAGTCCATGTTTAGGTGTTCGTATTTCTGGTCAGATGCAATGCCCCGGCATTTCTAGACATGCTTTTATTTTTGCTGCATTTGAGTTGCCTATTTTGGAAAGCGACCGGTATGTGGAATTTCGTAATTATAATGCCATTGATATGGCTAGGCTCGATCAAGTGGCATCGGCATGTGATTTTGATCCAGTATATCGTACTAATGATGTTAATGCACAACTCACTAATTTAATGTACAATATACATATTTTATACGAATTAGTTCCGATCACTAGACGCAAGTTAAAGGATTTCAATGATAATTCGTGGTTCAAGTCAAGGGAGATTACTTATAGTATCTCTCTAAGGGATCTGGCGTATAGGGAGTATATTCGGGAGAGTACATCTGAGAATTGGAGAATATATTGCCGAGTTAGGAATAGGGCCAAGACCATAATTAGAAATGCGAAGAGAAGGGCTCATGAACAACTCTTTGGAGGGCTTAATACTAAGCAGATGTGGAATGTTTTGCGGACAAATGGAAGTATTTATTCGGACGATAAAGTTGGGGATGTTGACCCTGACACTGTTAATGATTTTTTTATCTCCAGTCAGTCGACGGAACCGCCAACATCAATTCTTGATGAGCTTGATTTTCTGGAGGAAAATTCATTTTGTTTTCAACCTATAGTAGCGGATGATGTGTATTATGCACTTAGTAGGATACAATCTAACGCTGCTGGTTATGATTGTATACCGCCGAAGTTTATTAAGATAATATACCCGTACATTTGTATCCCTTTCACTCATATTGTGAATACGATTTTTATGACTTCCAAATTTCCTGATGATTGGAAAATATCACGTATTGTACCGATTAAAAAGGATGGGAATTCAAATTCGTTGGAAAATTTGCGCCCGATTTCTGTGATTCCTATTCTTTCGAAAATTGTTGAACACATTATAAAGGAACAGATGATGTATTATATTAATGGTAAAAAATTGCTTCATCCAAATCAATCTGGTTTTAGACGGAATTATAGTACTACAACCCTTCTCATTGGGCTAACCGACTCAATAAGACGGAAACTTAATGAGGGAAAGTGTAGTGTACTGCTTTCTTTAGATTTATCAAAGGCGTTTGATAAAGTTGTGCATTCAAGATTGATAACTAAATTATGTAGTTTTTTTAATTTTTCTAAACCTGCATGTAAACTTGTAAGTTCATATCTTAGTGAAAGGTCACAATTCGTCTCATTAGGAGACAGGAACTCACGTGCATTGGGGGTTACGAGTGGTGTGCCACAGGGGTCTGTCATTGGTCCTATTTTATTTATGATTTATTTGAATGACTTTATCAATGTAATTGATAACAACTCTTTTGAAACATTTATTTATGCAGATGATGTACAAATTTTATTTTCTGGGGAGAGACAATTTATTGATGTTTTTAAAGTGAATATGGGGTTTTACCTTAATCAGATTGTACAGTGGATGGACACGAATGGTTTAGACATTAATCCAGACAAAACCAAGGCAATGTGTTTTGGTTTTGATCCCCGTGAATTAGATCTATCATTGGGGGGTGTTGAAATTAACTTTGTTTCTGAAATGAAGTGTTTGGGTGTTTTTGTAGATGATCAATTACGTTTTTCTGAGCACATTGATTATATCTGCGCTCGTGTGAATGCAACTTTGAGGCGATTATGGTCTCTTGACTTATGTCTGCCTCTACATGTAAGGAAACGTGTTGCTAGTGTCCTTCTTATGGCGCAGTTACTTTATGCTTTGGAAGTATTTACGGGTACAAACAGTATTTTACTTAGACATCTTCATCTTACATTTAACCGTATTATAAGATACGTTTACAAATTAAGAATTAGGGATCATGTTTCCCCTTTTGTATTAGATTTTGTTGGGGTTTCTTTAGAGAATTTTGTAAAATTAAGAATTTTGCTATTGTTTTACAAAGTAATAAGGCGGAATTGTCCTGGTTACATAGTCAAATATTTCAAGTTTACTAGGTCTAGTAGAAACCCTCAGATTGTTTTTCACCGCATAAATTCTTCTATATATGAAAGATCATTTAATGTCAGGTTAACTAGAGTGTGGAATTCGCTACCTAGGCATCTGAAATATTTTACTTTTTCAAATACTACTTTAAAACGCAAACTTAGACAGTATTTCGATGTACAGTCACCTTCTCTGGAAGTTTGATAATTCAAGAATAAGTTTACAAATTTCTATTATCTATATTTCTCACATCTACATTCTTCCCAATGTTTTTTTTATTATTGCTACACGTCGGACTGTAAAAAAAAAATAATAAAAAAAAAAATATATAGATATAATTAAATTTTAGGCATATTTTATAAATTTAGTTTATTATATTATTGTAAAATGTTATATAGTAGTATTCAAACCGTATTTGGCCCACAGGGCTTGGTTTATAAATATTTTTTGAAATAAAATAAATAAAATAAAATTTGTGACATCTTTTTTCATTAACTCGCTGTAAAAGTGTGTAAAAACAACTTAAAAATTGCCAAAAAAAAAAAAAAGGTTTTTGGTAACTTTGACCTCAATTTTCTCAAAAACCAAATGTTTTGTAAAAATTTGGAAACCAAATTCGGACTCAGCACGGAAAGGTTACTTGAAAATGTGTGGTCACATGCCCGAAAAATCCAAAAATATTTAGTAGCGAAAATGTGTGCGGTTTTTTGTTTATAACTTTTTCACCACTCAAAAAAACTTATTCACGCTAACAGATTATTTCTTTTCAATGTATTTTAAATAAGTTAATCTCGTACAAAAATGTGTGCCAGTAATTTGAAATACTTCAATTTTAAAATCTGAAATCGATCTGTTTCGTAGATTTTCCCATATATGTATATTTAGAAACCAATTTTTTATATATGTAATTAAGTGTTTTCCGATCTCCGCACATACAGTGCACAAGGAAAAAAGTTGGACACATTATATATTAAAATGAAACGAGCTGTAATCAATATAAAAGATAAAAAACGAAAGAAGATATTCAAAAGAATAAATTTACTGTTAATTTTACGCGGGGGTATGGCATCACCAAAAAAATAAGTTATAAAAACATCGCCATCACTAGATGGCACTTTATTAAAAAAAACTTACAATTTTCTTTTTTATTTAAATTTAAATAAAAACAAACAACAAACGGATATATCAAATTTTATTGTTTGAATGTATTCCGCGTTGTTTTTTTCTTATTTTGAGCTGTTTTTGGGTTTTTAAATATAGGCTCAACTGATACTAATTTCAGAGCCCTCTACCGGTGAGTAGGGTAAGTTTTGATTTTCTATCTCTATAATTAATAGACTCTGATTTTACGTACAATGTGCTTATATTGTTTTAAAAAGAAATTCAAATAACAAGGTTGTTCATTTTATTTTATATAATGTCCAACTTTTTTGTTCAGTGTATATATTTGTATTAAAGAAAAATACTGTGCAATTCATTTTATGTATAATTCTCTTGCTTTTTGTGCTCTAATGTGTTAAAATAAAATAACAGGAATACAATTTTATTATTTTTAAATTAACAGAGGAAATGAGAATGAAATGAAAATTGCCTTTCTGTTATAAATTGCTTAATAATTTATTTCTTGGACTTATTCTCTCATACAACTTTTAAGATTATAAAAAATGAATTTGTTATTTTGTTGATTTAAAAATGTGTTTTGTGGAAATATTATCTTTTAGCATTTTGTGGTAAAATAAGAAAAGTTTCTCTCTGTTTTTGGATTTAGTTTTTTTTTTAATCTTTATATTTTGTTAGTAATTCTTAAAAATTGCATTATTTCGTTTGTTGTTTTTTTTTTTTTTCTTTCAAAAATGTAAATGAATTGCAGATAAAAAACAAATTTGTAATATTAAATATCATAGCATATTTTCTTTTGAATGAATGTTGTTTTTATCACTTGATTTCTGTTTACATAAATGGAGGGAGATTTTTTAGTTTAAATATTTCCACTGCAATTTCAAAGAAGGTAATTCCATTAATTTTATAAAGCCATTATTAGCGTTACGAATACTTTATTTCACAACTGCCTTATTTTTGTATTACATATTAGAAGTAAAGCTTTAGGAACTACTTCTTTCACTGCTTCACAGATGTCCGTTAGTGTATTTTTACTGCTTTTTTCGAAGCTAATCTGAACAACTTTAAAAAATCACTTCTTTCATTGCTTCCAAAATATCCGTTAGTATATTTTTACAGCTCTCTTAGAATTATTTCTGAACAACATCCAAAAAATCAGTTAAGTATTGCTTCTAAAGAGTAATTGCTCTGAAAGTGTTCCTAAAAAGTGATTTTGGTATCATTTGGCATTTTCAAGCAGAGGGTCGCGGGTTCGATTCCCGGCGGGACCAATATTTTTTTTTTTTATTATTTTATTTTTAATATTTATAATTAATTTGTTTAAATTCAATATTTTTTTAATTTTTAAAAATATGTATATATAAAAAAATTATGAGAAATTGCTTTTTATGCACCTGTAAAAATAATACTAAAAACAATAATAATAATAATAACAATAAAATAAAAAAAATATAATTCTTTTTTCCGAAAAATTTTTTTTAAACTTTGAATTGGTGAAAGAGAGCTTCCTTTGCACTCGATCAAAAAGTACTGAAATAATGTTGAAGTGGGAGTGCTCATCTCCTATGACAACTCAATCTTAAAGTCATTAGTGTTTATGTTAAAAAAGAAGTAAATCTAGATCATCAATTGTAGTGCTTTTTCTACTGCTTCGGCATCATTTGTTTTTTGCTGGGTATTTATTACAGTAAAACCTTGTAACGACACGTTTCCGCTCTATGCTTAGACAACGCTCAATCTTCCAGGATTCGTTACAAACCATTTATATTCGACGAAGAGAGATACAAAACAAATCTATTATGACAATATCATATTAGAATTTAGACTTGAGGTAGAACAATATTCTACTAAATATATGAAAATATAAAAGTCCGAAAAAACAAGATTAAGATCCGTTTATTTAATAACAAAATTAGAGGCTTCTTCTTTACTAAAACTTATTGCACATAATTGTCTTAGCCTTATATCTTAAATGTTATAAAAATTAGAGCGACTCACCTTATATGGACAGAAAAAAAGTGCCCCCTCAAAATATACCCTGGTTTGTTTTATGATGATTACTAAAATATTTCGTGTCTTGCATTGAGATCTCATGAGCTGGACCGTTTTTAAAAAAGGTAGTTTTTCCATTAAAGAAACTAAATTTGCTAAAATCCCAAACGTATTTAACCCTCTAACCGGCAAGCCCGCCTCCAGGCGGGGTATATTAAATTGACCAGAAATGCGCCAAAGGAGTATTTTATAATAAGAAATTGTGCTTTTCAAACAGAAAACAAAATTTATAAAATTCTTTGTGAAGAATTTTTTTGTATAAAATGCACGGTTTGGAAGCAAGAAAGTGTCAAAGATAAAATTTCGTAAAATTTCAAAAATTAAATGTTTTAAAACAAACAACATTTTCAAAAATCTTAAAAATATATTTAAATAGACTAAAACAATTGATAATGACCATAAAGTAAGATTGAAGCTTAATATGTTCAAAAAATTCCTTACTTTGGTCCAAGGACACACAGGATTCCATAAGGATACCTTTAAAGGACATCGTCTTAACTTGAAAACGAATGGACGGATTTTTCTGAAATTTGGTAAAAATAATATATTTGGTATAAGTAGCAAAGCTTAAAATTTTAAATAAAATATATTGAAGTTATGGTGCGTTTTCGCTCACTTTCGCATTTTTCGGAAAACGAAAATCGCTACATCCTCTTAAGTAACTGCACAAAAAATGTAATTTTTTTATTGCAATTACTTCTTGGTAAGAGAAATAATTTGTGCTTAAACCTAGTAATTTCGATACGCTAGTTTTCGAGATTCACCCTTAAACTATTTTGGCCCATATCGCCTAAAGTAGGCAACGAAAAAAAATTTTGTAGAAGAACTTATTGTTTGTTTTTCGTGAGGAACACATGATATAAATTTCATTGCAAAAAAGCTTAGGCCGGTTAGAGGGTTAACTTATTGTGAAAAATAATCTGTCGAAGACATGTCCCTATTCGGATTTCATTCTTGCTTAAGGAAATCGTTAGAGGACGACGTTTTTAGAATTCTTAGAAATATTTGTTAAGTTAAATTACAAACTCAATGAGAATTTCTTGTTGTCGTCTAGGAGCGTCATTAAACATTTCCAATAGCGAAGAAAAAACAATAACAAAAAAATTTACCACAATTTGCTTTGTCATCTTCCAACAATACTCGGTTGTAATGACAGATCTAGCAATGTAGTGACATTCATTCATATATAAACTTTCACCATATATAAAGCATTTCCATCAATGAATTTAACATCGTGTTCATAGGAAAGAACCGATAATGGTGTAAATTTAACAATTTTTCACGTCGCTATGTGTTTTATTTTATTTTTATCATTATCTTATTTTGAATGTAGAGAAAAAAGTGGGTGTTCTCTTTTTGCAGGTTAATTAATAAATTAATATTAAAAAATTAATAAATTAAAAATATAAACTTTGAAACTTACAATAATAATTGTGAGTTTCAAATTATCCTAAATCAACTGCAAAGTTGTGCGACTTATAAATATTGTCCTATTTTATAGAGCTGTGTTATATATTGGATTTGATTTAGAATCTTTATTTAAAAAATAATTAAGAATAATAAATATTGTCATACAAGGCAGGATTAAAAACACAATATATTTTTCATAACCGATTGATGTTTATTTAAAAAGTAATAGGTAAAGTTTGTTTTCAATTGAAGAATCAATTAAAATACATTGAAACATATTGTTTAACTTTTTATATTCGTCAATAAAAAACACATCAGAAACACATATGTATCGTCTGTAGGAGTTGTTATTTTCAGTCAAATATTCTATTTTTAGATTTCTATTTTTAGAAAAAATAATTTAAATAATTTCGTTGTTTTCTGTTTTAAAACAAAAAATTCAAATATTTTAGGTTTTCTTTTTTGTTAAACTAGTTTGTTTTTATACAAAATTATTTCAATTCAAATTACAAGAAATTCTTTACTCATACACACAAACCATACTTGGGATTTTTTCATTGGCATTGAAATTTCATTATCATAAGTTGACTAATGCTAATGGCAAAAAAATTTCATTACCATTTAATGGTACTGACATTTTCTGGCATTAGAATTTGTAACACTAATGCTAATGAAATCGCACTAATGCCTTAAAAACTATGAACAATTGAGTAAAAAAAAAGCATTTATTTACAAAAAAAAGGGGTATGGATAGATTGCTTTTTATTCAACTAGCCACCGAACTTTGTTCTGTGAAATGGGTGTTTAGTCCCTAACTTATAAGTTTTAAAAAACCGCACTAAAAAAATTGCAAAATAATCGTGGAACGCGAAAAAAGTCTTTATGGTACAAAAATTTAATTAAAAAACTTAATCAGCGATTTTCATTCTGCAAACAAACATACTGATGTAAGAATTTTTCTTTTTGGATTTTTTTCCGCGACTTTTTTCGCGATTTCTTTTTTCAATTAATCACCGAACTTTGTTCTATGAATTGGGTATTATAGTCCTTAGATTATCAATTTTAAAAAACCACACTAACTAAAAAGATTGCAAAATAATCGCGGGACGCCAAAAAAGACTTTATGGTACAAAATTTTAATTAAAAAACTTAATCAGCGATTTTTATTCTGCAAACAAATATACTGATGTAAGAATTTTCCTTTTGTAAATTTTTTTTCCGCGATTTCTTTTTTCAATTAATCACAGAACTTTGTCCTATGAATTGGGTATTATAATCCCTAGAGTATAAATTTAAAAAAACCATACTTAAAAAATTGCAAAATAACCGCGGAACGCGAAAAAAGACTTTATGGTACAAAAGTTGAATTAAAAAACTAAATAAGCGATTTTTATTCTGCAAACAAACATACTGATTTAAGAATTTTCCGGAAAAATTTCTCGGAAAAAAATTTACAAAAAGGAAAATTCTTACATCAGTATGTTTGTTTGCAGGATAAAAATCGCTGATTTAGTTTTTTAATTCAACTTTTGTACTATAAAGTCTTTTTTCGCGTTCCGCGATTATTTTGCAATTTTTTAAGTGCGGTTTTTTAAATTTATAATCTAGGGACTATAACACCCATTTCATAGAACAAAGTTCGCTGGCTAGTTGAAAAAAATCGCGAAAAAATGTCGCAGAAAAAAAATTTGCAAAAAGGAAAATTCTTACATCAGTATAAATATTTATTTGCAGAATGGAAATCGCTGATAAAGTTTTTGTACCATAAAGCTTTTTTTCGAGTTCCGCCATTATTTTGCAATTTTTTAAGTGTGGTTTTTGTAAAATTAGAATCTGGTTACTATAATACCCATAACTCATACCAAAGACTGGTGGTTAGTTTGAAAAAAAAAAGTTTGCGAAAATAATTTTGCAAAAAGTAAAATTCTTGCATCAATATATTCCTTTGCACAATGTAAATCACTGATTAAGTATTTTAATTAATTTTTTATACCACAAAACTCTTTTCACATTCCGCATTTGCAGGCTCAGAAATGAATTTGAAATCTATAAAATGACGTTTACAAATGCCAATTCTTTCTTATAATTGAGGCATTAGTAATCGTAATGAATTTACTATGCAATTAGCATTAGTAATGAAATCGATGTATTTCAAAGCATTAGTCCAAGTAATAATAATGCCAAAAATTTCATTAGCATTAGTTTCAATTTAATGGTAATGAAATCACCAATTAATTTGTCCAAATAATTAATTAGTCTCATGTATGACACAAACATAGCCAATAAAAATATATATGTATGTAGTACGCATAGTTCGGAGACATGGCCAAAAATGTGCCTAAACCAGGGATCGGCAATCGCATACAACCCTAGTTTTGTGCTTGTATGAGTGAGATGTAACTTAATTCAACAGAAACATTACCTGATTTAACTGAAAATTTCTGCTAAAATGTCGCTTTCAGTCTTAGTTTTGGGGCTCTACGGATCTGTCCCGAGACAGGCTCATATTTATTTTTTGGAGTATAGATGACTTATAAAGATTGATAAGTTCATAGTATCGAATTTTTGTCCCTTTTATTCTATCTCGCTTAGTTTCCGAGATATAAGCAATTTTGTGCTTATATAATAAAAAATTATGAAAATATAGCGCCATCTCTATTTGATATTGATAGCAGAGACACAAAAATATAAACTTTGGGAGATAATTGGGGTTTACATTAGCTGAAAAAGTAATTGTTATGCTAAATGGATTTACAAAAATATTAGTTCAATCCTAAATTTTAAGACAAAATAACAGAAAAATCAGTTCATTTGCGCCAGGACGCAACTACACTTTTTTTTTATAAGTGTAGTTGGAAGGATTGAAAAAGCAACATGTTTATCATTAGAGTTTACTTTACACAAGGAAACTTTTAAAGATATTGTTAAAATTATGTTAAGAAAAATTAATTAATTGTAAGCTTAGTTTGTAAGGATTTTTGTATCCATAGACTTAAATAAATAAATATGAAATATGAAATGAGCTCGAAAAACATAAACAATTTTTCCACTTTTTCCTATGAAAGTGGTCCGTCCAATAGAGCCCCTTGTGTACTCAGGAATGACTCAGAAAAAAGAACGTATAAAATCGAAATTTTCCTCATAAATTAAAATAATTTTGGAATCTTCTTTGAGTCCGAAAAATTAAACAGCTTTTTAGATTGTAGAGACAACTTTTTGGATTGTTTTCTGAGGGTTCACACTTTCTACCAAAAAAATAGTGTTTTCAAAAAAACAATAATCATTTCTATGAGCCATTTAAAAATCTTATTTATGAGCGCACCGAAATTGCAGGCTGGGTTACAAAAATTTAAGCTTTTTTTTTTTGAATGTGCCAATAAATACATTTTAAGGTAAAACTGTACTGAAAACCATTTTTTTATGATTCGAACTTGGTTGGTGGGGAACGTGTTTGTGAGTTACTAACCATAATTCTGTATACCCTTTTTAATCATTTTATTTGAAAAGCGACTTGCAATCTTTTTGAAAAATTTCACCATTATCGATTTTAAGGACACATTTTTATAGCAGAATTTATTATTCAACCCTAGAACACTAATATTAGTCGATTCGACTAACACCACTTACATTTTTGTGCACAGCTTTTTTCTCGTTTTACCGATCGGTCTAAATTCTCTTGTATTCTCAGTCAAAGATGTCCTCTTGTTCTGAATGGTCACATTGTTGCAGTAAGTATTGCTATTTTTGAGTTATTTAGCAAAATGTTAGTCGATTCGACTAATGGCTAGTGTTATTTCTTATTTATTCATTAGTTTCAACAGTTGATCTCAAGAGTATTTGTTATTAAAATCAATTTTAAACTAATTGTTTTACAAAAAAATAAAATTTGTAAATTGATTTACATTTAAAATAAACCCAACTTTCAACCTTGTAAAGATTTTTTGGTGGTTAAAATATAGATATCTAAAAAATCGGTAATATATTGTAGTATGTTTGACTGCTCTGTGTTGCATACCGTAAGCATTTGTCCATATTACACTAAACTCATAGTGTGGGATATGCATAGTAACATATTCCACTAATGTACAGTGGTTGTCAGCTTATTTGATGCAAGCAATGCTAAACAATTCAAATCGTTGTAATTTAAAAACTAAAAAAGATTTTGGAGAAACCTAAAAAGCAATTTAAAGAGCAACATTTTTATTTCAAATTCATTTTTAATTTTATTCATATTTCAAATTTTTCTATAAAAATAATAACAAAAACAAAAAAATAACGTTTTTCAAATATAACAGCTTATTTGATGCAACATATTAGAAAAGTAAAAAAGAACATAATATTAAGATTTAATGTATTTTTAATATTTTGTGTGTTAACCCTTTTGGTCTATAACAGCTTTCAGTCGATTTTGCATGGATCAAACAAGTTTTTGTGTGGTTTCTGGAGTTATTTTATTCCACTCCTGCAGCAATGCGTTTTTTAGGGCTTCTTTGCTTGAGATGTCGTAGTTTCTGATTTTATTTTCCAGCAAAGCCCATAAATTTTCTATTACGTTTAAGTCTGGAGACTGAGCCGGTGGTTCCATCAAATGAGGGCAGTTCCATATAAGCCAAGTCTGCACAATTCCAGATTCATGTTTTGGGTCGTTATCCTGGTAAAAACGGAATTCGCTTCTTAGACCCAATTTTTCAGCACTTTGAAGTAAGTTGGCTTTTAGAATGTTAAGATACATTATTTTGTCCATGTTTCCCTCTATAAACACCAAATTTCCAACGCCCGATGCTGCCATACAGGCCCACACCATAACGCTACCACCACCATGTTTTACAGTCGCACGCAAATTCTTTAATTGGAGTTCTGTATTGGGCTTCCGCCAAACGTAGGACTTTCCATCTGAGCCGAATATATTAAATTTGGACTCATCAGAAAAAATTACCGTATTCCAGAATTCCAAACCCTTCGAAATGTGGTTATTTGCGAAGGCTAGTCGGCTGACTTTATTTTTTTTGTTGATAAAAGGCTTTTTTAAAGGTACTCGACCATGAAAGTCATGTGAACGCAACACACGGCGAATTGTTGCTGCACTACATTTTTTGCCAATGTCATTGTGCACTTCATCAGCCAATTTTTGTGCCGATAGCCTGGGGTTTTCATTAATTTTTCTGATGATCCATCGTTCGTCACTTGGGGTTAGAATTTTATTTGGCGCAATTCTGCCCTTGTCTTTCACCCTGTTCTCCCGCAAAAAGCGTTCTATTATGTGTTGGACTGTAGATGATGGTATATTAACAATTTCTGCTATTTTACGCTGAGTTTTTCCAATTTTAAAATGGTGAATGACCAATTCCCGTTGTTCAACCGTAGTGCGTTGACCCATATTTAAAAGTTCTTCGTTATGACTGATAAACTTGCATGATCTTACTAAAATTATGCAAAATGTAATAGAAAAGACAACCATAAAAGAAACTAAAAAAAATTGCATTCTATTTTGAAACATAACGGTATCAATATCGTAGAAAGGTCATTGCATCAAATAAGCTGTTACATTTTAAAACGCTGTTTTTTTTTTGTTTTTGTTCATTTTTTTTTAGAAGAATAAAAATATTAAAAGAAATAGAAACATTTTTTTAAAGTAAAAATGTGACTTTTTCAAATTCCTTTTAATTTTTGTGTACATTTTGTCTAATTTGTAAGTTAGATCAGTTTATTGATTTTTGTTTTGCTTGCATCAAATAAGCTGACAACCACTGTACATTCTTTAGTATTAAGTAGCATTAAGTATTTTTAATTCAATAAAACATAAGCAGTCTCGTCGTAGACACCAAAAGCTAAACTTGTTTTTCTTTCAATTATTACGTGGCGATCCTGCCAGGAGTGTTTTTCTTTCAATTATTACATGGCGACCCTGCTAGGGTCTGCTTTAAGCAGACTCTGGAGAAGGATAAAGAAAAATATTTAGAAAAAGTGAGTAGTGAAAATAAAAAAAATATAATAAAATAAACAATATAAAAAGAAAATAGACAAAAATTATACGAAAAAGAGATACATACAAGTTTCTCCTCACTCGCAATAAAAGTGAATGTACATATTGACTTAATATTTGCCGTAATACTTCGCAAATAGTTCACTAAATTAATAAAAGTGTTTTTTTTTTTAAACGCTAAAAACGTTATATAGACAGTAGGCCGGGTCGATTTGTGGGGAGGCAAAAAAATCAGGGAAAATCATATTCTAGGGATCAAAATAAGAAACTTTGCCGAAGGAACCATACCTCTAAAACGAATTCTACTACCCCCTAACTGTTGACTTTTGTCCCGTAGGGTCAAGTTTTGAAAAATCACACTTTGACCCATTTAGAGTGCCCCAATCGAGTCAATATGTATGACCGACCCCCACTAACTTTGGAGGGCCGATCCACCCATGCCAGTGGCACACCCCCTGGAACTCGCCTGGGGGGTTCCCCATACAAACATTTTAAAAAATCACCATTTTTGGCACTTTATTTTATTATTTTTTATTTATTTTATTTATTTTTATTATTTTATTTATTTTTTCTCCTTAGAAATTTATTTAGTCAGAACATATGTAAATGAAAAAATTAATTTAACTTAGTAATAGAAAAGAAAAAATAAAAAATTACTGTTTGAAGTCTTTTTTGCTTTCAAGTCTGGGCAATTTCGCACGGCTCTCTAATGTCGTCGCCATAACAGCCTCTACATTTTCCGGTATAACTCGTTTGGAAACGCTAGCTAGCAATTGAACGTGTCGTTCTGTTTCTTGTATGTGTGATGGAATTTTTGGATCATTAAACGGTGGATCATCTTGATTTAAATATTCTTTCAAAGTATCGTATGGAATGCTTCGCGTGAATGGTGGTTTAAATACGTCATTTATGTTATTCATATTGATCATTTCCGTGTAACTTGTGCAATAAAGGTTTATATCTGGTTTTTTATAAGCTCTAAGTCCCGTTGGGTCGTCAACATCGGTTCGATAGCGTAGAATTATCTTGATAGCACAGTCGCGCTTTTCTTTGCTATCATCAAACAACATTGATAACAAGATATTTTCCGAATGCGCATAATATGAATTATCTGTAATTACTTTATTGACAATTTTGCGTAAACGAGGTTCTAGAAATCTTGACCAACTAATGAATTTGAAAAATAATCTACTACCGTACACGACAGAGCTGTAATACTTGATATTGAAGTACATTGGCACATAACATGTAATTATAAATTTAACCAGTATTCTTAAATTTGCATCTGGATTTTCCGTTGTCACATATAATCGTAATAGTCTAGCGGCCTTGGTGAGCCACCGAGAATGTACAATTTTCCCTGGTTTGATGTTTGCCAGATCCACTGAAACCACGCCGCTAGAAATTGCATGGGCCATGTCGTATAAGTACTTGGAATCGGTGGAAAATTCAATTTTTTCTGGAGCAGGGGGCATATTTTTCAACTCAATTTTCTGAAAGCCGTAAACCACCTGAAAATATATAAAAATAAAACAATTAAAAACGGTTGACAATTATAATAAATGAGTGATAGCAATAACTTACCGGAAGAGTTTCACAAGTTTCGATTTGACGGCTCAATTTTCCGGTTGCCGATCTTGGTCCAGTGCTGGTTGATTTATCCAAAGCTTCAAACAAATGCCGAAACGGAAGTTCGTTGAAGTGTAGAAGGCAAACGAACCAATGCAATGGTCTTTTTAACAGCAATTCGAATCGTCGTATAATTCCACCGTTTGGGCCAGTGTTTGTTGGCTCACCGTCAGTGCATATGCCAATTAATGCATCCAGTGATATATTTTTATCGTTGAAAAAATCATTTAATTTGGTTGTTTTGTATTCAGCGGTTTCATGTTCCAGTCTTACGTAACCAATCAATTCAGAATTCGGTTCTCTCAAAATAACAAGATGAGGTTCTTTTATCATTCTAGTATGATATTTCTCATCAATTGTATCTCTCGTTAAAGTATCATCTTTTCTGCCATCGAATGAAAATGCTAACAATATGGTATCATCTAACCGTTTGCGAAGCACTTGTTGTCTGCATTTCTCTTTTTCTCGGCGAACTTTCGATTTATCCATGATGAGAGGTTTGCCATGGATATCTTTCATTTTAAAATCTTGGAAAAGAGCTGATCCCATTGCTGATGCTACTCTATCAGGCACGCCAAATCTGTCACATACCAAGGCAAAGTTAAAACAATCGTATCTCTGTGTGTATTGTGAACTTGTGCTTATATCCAAAGCTTCTTGAACCGGTGGCGGTGCGTATGTTGAATCATCGGGATCTTGGTATATTGGCATTGATGACATAGACGTTGCTCCTTGGTCTTCAATTTCCATCGTAAATCCATCCATTGTTAGACTTCTCTGATTATGTTGATCGTGCATAAACTCTTTGAGGCGTTCGGGAACCAAACCGCATGCACATGGAGCTGCCTTCAAATCGCATTTACATGTTCCAATGAAAAAAATTTTTTCCAGAGATTTTACATACTCTGTAAATTGTTGGGGTTTGTTTCTTCTCTTGATTTGCTCTTGATATTTGTCAAGCAATCTATTCAATTTATTACATACACTTTTTTTCAGCATTATTTCCATACCATTATTTTTTTAAATATTTTTTTATCTCAAATTAGCACTTCACACTTCGAGTTCTTCACAGCGACTTAATGCATTCACAAAAACTGCTGCGTTATATATGGTCTAGGAGACGAGGTAATAAGAATGAAATGGTAATTTCAATTCTACCTGTAACCGATTTTGTTGTCAAAACTGCCCATAAAGTACTTACATGTAAATTAAACGTTAATCTGACTACAAATTCTGTTAAGCAAGTGCGCCTTTTATTACTTCTGGAAAATCCTTTATGATAATTTTATGCTCAATTCTACCTGTAACCGATTTTGTTGTCAAAACTGCCCATAAAGTACTTACATGTAAATTAAACGTTAATCTGACCACAAATTCTGTTAAGCAAGTGCGCCTTTTATTACTTCTGGAAAATCCTTTATGATAATTTTATGCTCAATTCTACCTGTAACAGATTTAGCTTAAGTAAGTTTACGACATGCAGCTGTGTCTTGTGGTGGCTTAAAAAACCCACACAACCTATTTTACGACCTGCAACAGAACGACACGCTCAATTGCTAGCTAGCGTTTCCAAACGAGTTATACCGGAAAATGTAGAGGCTGTTATGGTGACGACATTAGAGAGCCGTGCGAAATTGCCCAGACTTGAAAGCAAAAAAGACTTCAAACAGTAATTTTTTTTATTTTCTTTTCTATTACTAAGTTAAATTAATTTTTTCATTTACATATGTTCTGACTAAATAAATTTCTAAGGAGAAAAAATAAATAAAATAATAAAAATAAATAAAATAAATAAAAAATAATAAAATAAAGTGCCAAAAATGGTGATTTTTTTAAAATGTTTGTATGGGGAACCCCCCAGGGGAGTTCCAGGGGGTGTGCCACTGGCATGGGTGGATCGGCCCTCCAAAGTTAGTGGGGGTCGGTCATACATTTGGACTCGATTGGGGCACTCTAAATGGGTCAAAGTGGGATTTTTCAAAACTTGACCCTACGGGACAAGCCATGGGCGATTATTAAATCGACCCGCCCTAATAGACAGTGTAAAAGTGAATTTTAAAAATGGATGGTAAATATAATTTATCTAATACCATCGATATCAATTTAAACATCGGCGAACAAATGTTATTGCTGGAAGCGAATGGCGATGAAGTATCAACAACACCACCAACAACAATATGTTAACTATCATCAAACAAATGTCATTGCAGATCAGTGATGGTATTTGAGAATTTTCGTTTGGTGCCTCAATGATGCCAAAAAAGTGCCAAAAAAGCTTTAAAAGTGCCAAAAAAAAATTAAGCAACATTTAATGTTTCAAAAAAAAATATGTTCAGCTTTTATTTCAAATATTTATACATTTAGTTACTTTAACCCTTAAATGCATGGTGTAGCCATTTGGCAACATACCAGTTTCTTAATAAAAAACGCCACTTGATGCATAAAACTCAATTTTTGGGCATTGGGGCCCTTTCTGCGCAAAGTGCTCTTATAAACTATAACTAAGATTTTTTAAACAGTTATAGGAAAAATCTTGGTTTTGCTTCGTATGTTTGTGAAAAATCTAAAACACGCGTTTTTTTTTTTACAAAAAGTGCAATATTCAAAAATGTTTGTTTAAATATTTAAAGTGGTATTCTCGCAATAAAATTAATTTTGGCAACAATAAATGTATAATTAATATTTCATATATTTTTTTCTGTTTCTTTTTTTTCATACACGTTAAAATAATGACAATTTAGCTATTTGGGAATTTTTTTGGTATTTTTCTTGAAATGTACACGCCTTTAGAAATCATATATAAAAAAATGCTTAAAATTGTAGAGATCATGCATTTAAGGGTTAAGTAAAAAGACAAAAAAGAAAAGGCGGGCAACTTATCTAAAAAGTAACCCGAGTTTAACATTACCTACTACAAATATTTTCATATAAAGATGCCATTCTTAACTATAGTAAAGCACTAAACTTACGTTATTTTAAGATAAGTTAGCAGGTCCAAGACTTTCAAAAAATTTTACAATTAAATTTGACAATACAATAGAATCAATTAAAGTTTTTCCAATTTTATCCCCGTTGTTTTTATTTTTAAATATCAAAATAATGATTAAATTGTCCCCGAAGAACTGGAAGGTGGTCCAAAAAATTGTAGATATTTTTAGTGTAGCATTTGTTTTTTAATTTTGCTACCCCTTCTTAATAGGCGTGGCTTTTAATGAAAAACCAGCGATATCGACCTTTCATCAAATTATATAGAAGTGCCAAGGTGCCATTGAACATTCAATAGTGCCTTGGCACTTCTGTGCCACTTTTACCAACAGTGATGCAGATCCCACAAATATCAGTGTAACCAACATCAACAATGCTAAATTAATAAATTCTAAAAACAGCGATGAATAATATCACCAAGCTCAACTATAACAACAACATATTAATGGTCCTTTCAATAAAATTCAACAAAAAGTGTTAAATAGTTGGTTGAATTATTAACTTATTTAAATCAGCAACACCTCAACAAATTAGTATGAATATTAAAACTATAACAACAACTGCTATATGCATACAAGGGCTGGGCAATTTTTGTGACAAGAAAAAATCTTAGGGGGGGGGGGGGGGGGGGGGAAATGATTCTACGAAGAATTCTAAGCAACTTTGCCCTAGAAACCATAGGTCTAAAATGGATTTCGAGCTTGCGGAAATTCCAAAATATGTTTTAAGTAGTGCTTTATGAGTTTAAATAATTAGTTTTATTTATTATACCCTGCACCATAATTTGGACAGGGTATAATAAGTTTGTGCTTATGTTTGTAATTCCAAAAAATATTGGAACTAGACACATCTTTAAGTATACCGATTGATTCAGAATAATATTTTGTTTCGATGTAACGATAAACGTCTGTCTATCCGTCCGTCTGTTTGTCCATATATTTTTGTGCGCACGGTACAAATCGCAGATATTAAGATATTTTTCAAAATTTGGTACACTGACTTATTTTGGCCCAGGGACAAATCCATTTGATTTTGGTTAACATCGGTGCACGGTTAGACCTAGTGCCTATATAAAGGATGCCCCAAAATTGAATTGTTTATACACTAGGGTAGAGGGGGTATCCTTCGCCACTTTTTTTTCAAAGCACTGTCATTTCTTAACCCCTAATTATTTTTCAAAAATTACTTTCAAATTGAAGATCTACATATCTTGGCTTTAATTTCTATGATTTTTATACTAATTATTTGCATATTTTCTATTACTTTTTTAATGATTTTCAAAGTAACTCAAATCGGCGTAACTGCCCCAAACTTGGCGAAGTCAATGTTTTAATGACTGAAATAAATAATTTAGAATAAGTTCTTTAAGATATATGATTGTTTTTAATCAATATCCCAGTGTAGAAACGGTAATGACATATCATTATTTTTTGGAGTACCAGTAATGACACCCACTTACCTTCTGCATTATTTTAAAACATATAATAATGAGTTACTGATAATGACTTATTTTTATCATTATTTTAAATAGAAAATAATTTTTAAATTTTTTTGAAATCTATTTTTAGACTCAATATTTTTTAAACACTGGTAAGGATATATGTAACCACATATTCTTTGATTTTTTGTATGTTGGCGAGTAAGCTTA
This sequence comes from Leucophora obtusa, assembly GCA_949987735.1. NCBI lineage: Eukaryota > Metazoa > Arthropoda > Insecta > Diptera > Anthomyiidae > Leucophora > Leucophora obtusa. The sequence goes on along the minus strand of OX465295.1, from coordinate 167,333,088 downwards.
CTTGTGTGCAGCAGGTCCCCAGTCAGAAATCGCCAGTGGTACAAAAAATCAAGCACTGGCATACCACTGGGTAACCACAGTGTTAAAAATAAATGACTGGCAGAACACTCATTTGGGACGCTTTGCCAGCGTTTGAAAAAAGCGTTTTACCAGTATTTGTTTTACAAAAATTTCGGTGGTTTATAAAAAAAACCACTGGCAAAGAATTGGCTTAGAGTGATATGCCAAGGTTTGCAACCAGTGGTTATCCAGTGCTACCCAGCCAATGCTACCAGGCGTACAAAAATCAATTCACTGGTAGACCAATGATTTTATAAAAATGCTGACGCTTCGTTAAAAAATGTTTGTAGTCAGAAGGTTCCGAGTTCAAATCCGGTTGCATGCAAAAATTTTTTTTTGGATTTTTTTTAATTTAAAATTTTTTTTGTTTTATAAAATCAATTTTTTTGTTTGTGGGAAAGCCCCTTCAAGACCAACTTTTTTTTTGCCCTCCCAACACTGGCATACTAGTTACAAAAAATTCTTTCCCAGTACTAGCATTTTGGCACAGCCAGTAGTTGTCCAGCTATTATCACTCATTTATGTGTTTAGCCATCAAATATTATATGTCTCATTAGCTCAGTGGGTAGAGCAATCGTCTGCCAATCTGATGGCCTGGGTTCAAATCACGGCAGGACCAAAAAAAATACATATGAACTTTTTTTAAATTTTATTTTTGAAAATATATTTCCAAACCCCCTATTTATTGGTTTTGCCAGCATTTTGCCAACGTTTAAAAATTTTGTTCCTCCAGTGCTTTTCCGGCGCTTTTTGAACAGCCGGTCCTTTTGTCTAATGATGTTATCATTTTGGGAATGGGAAAGCACTTTTTGCCAGTACTTGTACCACCTGCTAAAGTGCTTTGCCACCGCTTTCCCGTTTGTATTTTTCTGACTGGGCAATTATGTTTTTATCTACTTGTAGGGTATTTACTTATCATAGAGATCACTACTATTGAATCTCTCTTAACATGAGTAAAGCTTTATAAAAAGCTTTTGCCCTTAAATGAACACCTGCAATGCAATATTGTATGTATCCTTTTCTTAACAACAAAAACAACAAAGGGATTACTGGAAACCTTTTGCTGTCTCCTTATTATTATTACTTTTTATCTTTAAGCTCATTCCCTTTTTGTACAGCAAAGAAATTGCAAGTTAGAATTAATAAAATTAATACATTAAATAATTTCAATTAAAATAAACTCTAATTGTTTCATTTAATAAAGGCTGAGATTATTACACTACTAAATATTACATGTCGATATAGCTCAGATGGGAGAGCTGTTGACTGGCAATCTGTAGACCCAGGTTCGATTCCCGCACCAGCAAATTTTATTTAAAAAAAAAGTACAATAAAAAATATTTTTTTTATATAATTTATTTTTTTGAAAATCAATTTTTAGACTTTAAATTTTGGTAAGCACATAGGTAACGATATATTTTTTGATTTTTCGTATGCTGGTGTGTAACGACAACTCATTATTTTTCGCGACATCGCCATATAAAGGTAATAAGAAATGTAATAACTAGTTACCATTACCAAGTATGTAGTTACATAACCACATATCTGGTAATGATTTTCTACACTGGGTATATATCTCCACTACATTAAAAAAAATAATTTAATACTATTATATAATGATTCTTCAAAATTACAAAAAACTGAATAATTAATATAAATTTAAGAATGAACACGATTGTTCTAATTTACTATTAAACGTATTTTAAATATTTACCAACTCTTGGTAGCTCCAGGGGCCATCTGGTGATTGTGCGCCAGAGACAGGCACTAATATGAAATTAATATTTTTCACACTTTTTAAGCATTTATTAAAATTTAATTATTATTTTCTGAAAGCTTAGCATCATAGGTCTGACATAATGTATTTTTTTTTATCACACGATTTGAGGAAGTTATTGCAAAATTTGGCACCCCAAAAAACACAAAAACACTTCTATCTGCTACCATATGTGATGTAAATTCATCAAAATGGATGTCAAGGAAAGGTAATTGAAAAATGCACAAAATATATTTTTTCCAATTTTTTATATCCCTTAACATCGGAGAAAAATGGGATTAGTGTATGTGCCCCACTGGCGAAGGATCCCCCTCTACCCTACAGGTCGCTAATACGAAGATATTTTAATGAAATTTGGTACACGGATTCAAATAGGCTCATGAATAAAACCTACTGATTTTACATGGAATCGGTCCATGTTTAGACCTAGTGCCCGTATAAAGGTCCCCTAAAAATGAGCATATTCGCAAGCCAAAGGTCGCAAATATTAAGATACTTTGATAAAATATGGTACACAGACTTATAGCGCCCCAAGGACGAAGCCAATTGGCTTTCAACCAGACTAGTGTAGATATCGTATAGTCGTTATGCCCGAATATATATATTTAATCCTTTAATTCCCAGTGGAACATAGGGCCGCCCGAATATATGATAACCTACAACAGTTTGGTTGAAAGCCAACTAATGTTTTGATTTGAAATTCGAATGGATTGAAATAGACTTGTGTTAAAATTTGTCTATAAAACGATAAAAGGTTAGAAAAACGGTAAGAAATTTTGATTTTATCTAATATTAGATGTATTTAAGAGAAAATGGGAAATATAGTCCATATGGGAGGTAGGTTCAAATATGGACCGATAATATCTAAAATAAAAACAGGCTTTGTCCTTGTAAAACAGGCTTTGTCCTTGGGCCCATGTGTGTCAACGTACCAATTTTCATTAAAATATCTTCCTATTTGCGAAATGTAGCATGCGTAAAATCAATTTTTGGGTGACCTTTATATGGGCACACGACGCACAGTGCTTTATCCCATAGGCAAAATTAAAAAAAAAAAAATGTGTGTGGAACGTTAGTGATTTATACATTGTTCAAGAGGTGCCAAAATACCATAAATAAATAAGAAAGAGGAATTCAATACCTTCTCTTTTTGTTAACAACAGAGGGCGCTAAAGTCAAAAAAATTTTGAGCTAAAATAGTTAAACGAAAATCAAATTTTAAATGCTTTACAAAAAATATTGGCAAAAATTCATTTTTAAAGATAATTCGGTTTTGTTATCTACTATATTCGTAATAAGCAAAAATTATTTTAAGTGAAAATTTTTTATAGAATAATATTTGGTGGCATCGAAAACTTTAGACTTTTTTGACTGGAAATCCCAAAGTTGCTTAAGTTTAGTAGAGTAGAGTAGAGTACAAAAAAAAAATATGGAAAACCATGTTTTTTTTTATTTATGAGTTTAGGACACCTTGAAGCTCTTTAATAGAATTTGGAAAAAAAAATTGTTTTTTTTAACCGAAAATTTAAAAATTTTATACATTTTCCAAACCCTTTTACCTGAGTTTTAACAAAGTTAGAAAGAGCTAAATTTTAAGTTACCACCAAAAATTAAAATAATAACGTTTAAAAAAAAAAAGAACTTGAAAATTAAAACACATGTGTGGTGTAGAAATAAAAAAAAAACATTCAAGAAATTGAAAAAAAAAATTTTAAGTAATAACACTTTTTTTTGCGGAAAACCTAAAATTTTATAAAGTTTATACTGAATTTAGACTGAGCAAAAACCAGATAGTTTTTGTACAAAACTAAATTACAAAAGCCAATTCATTTACACTGAATTTTTAGTTTTTCTTTTTCACATCACTTTTTTATTAAGCACTTTTCTTTATATTTTTATGGTTAAATTAAATTAAAAAAATTATTAACACATTTAAAAATATATAACAACACACAATTTTAAACTAAAACTGAAATATTAAAAAAAAATTAAAAAATATATTTTTGACACTTGCTTTAATTCTATATTCGTTCTAACAGGGTGTATCGAAAATTAGTTATAAAAGAAATCGGGTGTATCAAAAATACAAATTTCAGATATTTTTACTTGGTTTTTGGCAAAAACCAGGTAGAATCTGGTTTTCAGTTTGTATGAAAATTGTATGGAAAAACTAAATTAATTTTATAGTTTTCGGCTCAAAACCTAAAAATTACCAAAAACTAATAGTTTTTGCCCAGTCTAAATATACTATTAGAGAAATTTAAAAAGATATAAAAAAATAACAAGTAATTTTTTTTTATCATTTAGATAGTCCATTAGGATGTATAATTTTCTGTAAAAAAATTAAATTTTGAACCGCAAATTTTAAATTTTTAACTTTTTCTGCATATCCCAATTTTTTAACTTTATGTATGTATGTAGATGTATGTATATGCTGTCCCTTAAAATCCGAATTGTCGATCAATTAAAAACTCACAAAATTCGAAATTTTTGCAAACACTAGTTTTTTATTTAACTTGTTCATTAAATATACTTAAAATTGTTCAGATACGGAATTTTGGTTTCGCTGGATACACTGTGAGACAAATGGTAGGGGTCAGTGATCGGGAAGGGTTCAAACTACCGGGGAAAGTTATATCGGTAAAAAAGAAGTTATACGTGTCCCGGCGTTTCGCTGGGTCACCCCAGGAATCGAGATATATCGATTTGACCTTTGGTGGTCTTTTTTTTGACATAACTCGAGAACCAATAGTCCGATTTTGCTCAAACAATTTTAAAAAAATTACAATTCCTTTAATCTGTTCATATAATCTTTTTCTATATACTCAACAGTTTTGCCGGTAAAAATAAATGTATGAAGAAAAAAATATTTTTTGCCTAAAATATTAAAAAAAAGTAATAAACAAAAGGTTATTGATTTTTATGGTAGCGGTAACAAACATTTATTTTTACCGGCAAAAATGTTGAGTATATAGAAAAACGTTATATGAACAGATTAAAGGAATTGTAATTTTTAATTTTTTTAAAATTGTTGGAGCAAAATCGGACTAGTGGTTCTCGAGTTATGTCAAAAAAAAGATATATCTCGGTTCCTAGAGGTAACCCAGCGAAACGCCGGAACACGTATAACTTGTTTTGGACCGATATAACATTTCCCGTTGGTTTCATCCCATCCCGATTTTGACTGTCGCATAGTGATATCATTAACCCACTTTAACCTAGAACCGAAATGCCCATAAATTTAATAGAAATGAAGAAAACGGCTCTTTTTATTTAGTTGTCAAATTTCTTTTAAAATACATAATTTGGAAATGTCAAAAGTTATTTTTGTAACATAATAGTTATTATTAAAGAAAAATAATAAATTGAAAAAATGATAATTCGGGTTTTGTGTGGAGAGCAACTCCTTTCCAGGACATTTTATGAAAATTGATTATTTTGTCAAAAATTGTTTTCACTAAATTTTAGCAAGTTCCCAATATTTTTGACCATGTGTGTGTCATATTGAAGGTTTTGCTAAAATAAAATAATATTGCACCATAAAAAAACTTGTACAAATGTAGCAATAATACTGCTCGTCTGTGGCGCCCTTAAAATTGATAATGAATGAGAATAAGGATATACGGGAGATAGTCATATCCTTGCACCGAATGAAACAAAATTTGCCACAGAGATAAAAAGTATAATTTTATAAACTATTGTAAGTTCCCAGTGCATTCAGATCTTAAATCTGGCCAAAATATAGTTTTTGAGAAAGGATGTATGGGAGGTAGTCATGTGCTTGCACCGATTTTGCAGAAACTTCGAATTTTTCTTAATTTACATGTTATGTACCAGCACACCGAATTTCATTCTTCTACGATAACTCCTCTAATTTTGCCGATTTGCTATATGTTGACGAAGCACTGTGAGATGTGTCCATGGACCGATTTTAACCGTAATACATAGCCTTCTTCTTTGGGACAATATAAGTCAGTGTATCAAATTTCATTAAAATATCTTAATATTTGCGAACTATAGAGTGCGGATATTCAAATTTTTGGGGACCTTTTTACAAGCACTAGATCTAAAAATTTACCAATTCTAAAACAAATCAATAAGCTTTGTTCGTAGGCCCATGTGAATCAGCGTACCTAAATTTATTCATATTTGAGACCTGTAGCGGGCGGAAAAGTAAATTTTGGGAGAAACCTTCACCCAGAAAACAGTTTCAGTTCTGATAACCGCATTTGTAGCCAATCGCATGGTTCGGTTGTGGTATCCGAATTTTTCAGTTGTGGCAACAACGGTAGTAGATAAATTTATAACATTGTATTAATTTAGAACTAATCTGATACAATTATATTTAAATCAAATATAATTACATCCAGTTTTCGATCAGATATAATAGTATCTGATAAAAAGTAGGATTTTCTATTTGTTACAATTATATCAGGTAAAAATGTGGATACAATTCTATATGACTTATATAATTTTGTCAGTTCAGATCAAAAATGATACAATGTAATACAATAATGCATCATCTAATGCAAATATATCGCGCCATTTCTCGGATACAATTATATCTAATATTTATACAGTTTTATCATCTGAGATCTGTACTAGTACAATTATAATTCGACTGATAGAATTACATGGGCCCATTTCTCGGATGAGACTGTATATAGATCATATTAGATTATATATGACTATATTAAGCTCCATATTAATTTTTTTAACCGGGTAATCAAATTAGGGAAAGGATGCAAAATATAAAGAAGAAAACAAAATTTTACTAACAAGCTGCTAGTAACTCTAGCGGTAATATTTTTTTTTAATATTTATCGACTGGGATGAATCACAAGTGACCCTGCCACAGTTCGATAAAAATAAAAGCGGTCTTCAAAAAAGAGACGACCGATTTATGCCATGGCAATCAAAATCTCTTTACCTGAAGGGAACGTGGATGCTATGACATAACTGAAATTTTTTATTTTTTTTCCAAAGTCTTACCAACAAATTGTTTTTGGAAAAGTTTTTTTTTATTATCCCTTGACATTTTCTTGGGAGAAAATTTTGTAACTTCAAATGGGTAACCACGATTCTGAAATCGATAACCCAAACGCCAATGTTATAAATCAAATACAGGTGGACGTACAATTCCCCGTAATATATTTCATTATGATAATAGTGATTTTGGCGTTACAATTCTTGACGACCTTATACCAACTTCACAAGAGGTCTTTGCGCAGGAACTACATTAGAGCCGTTTTTTGGCAAACGGATTCGACAAGGTCTAGTTTTCTGTCTCATGATATGATAATTGAGAATGCACCTTTTGTCTATGATAAGACTAGATATCGTTTCTCTTGCATTCACTGAATGAACCCAAAATACCGTATATGCGCATTCACTTCGCAATGGTCGTAATCTTAAACTAATTCTAGCCCCGGCATCAATTCTTATACCTTGATTGATTCTTGTACAAAGAGGAAATCATAACGTTCTATGATTCGAATATCTTTTTTTATTTTTTTTTTTATTTATTTGCTGTTCTACACACAAGACTAAGAGTCTCATATTACAGTATAGAACTGAGTATTTGTAAAGGTAAAAAAACGTTAATATAATAAAAAAAAAAAAACTTTTAACTTAAAAACTAATTACAAAAACAAGAAAAAAAAAATCATTACAAATCATAAGGACATCAAACTTGTTTTAAATATTTTCTTATCAAATCATTGTAAGAAGAAATTAATAATATTTTTCTTGAACTGTTGTGCGTTACATAAAAGTTTTCTCTCATTGAATCTATTTTCACTTAATTTATTTCTTTATTTTAATTTGGACTCTTCAGATTAATAAGTGCATAATTCCTTGATTGATCCTTACACCAAGAAGGGATCATAACGTTCTTTAATTCGAATATCCTTTTTTCTTCTATCAAATATGCTTTCACTAAGTATTTATTCACTCCTATAGTGATCATGCCATTCAGATCGTGTTGAATTCTTGTAGCAAATTTTTCGAATAAGGTGAATTTGCTTTCTTTCTTTTCTTTTTTTCCGAAGGAGTAATCCTTCTTGATCCTGTAAAAACATATTTACAACCATAATATGGGAGACGTCCTATACCACTGGTGTGAAAAATATGGAATTTTACTAATTTTTCTACTAAATTCTTTAGTAAATCCCTAATAAATTATTTTGTATATAATTAAGGTCACTACACACTCAATTGAATACTGAGTTCTTACATTACCACTTTTGTCTTTTTTATTCAACTATTGAATAATTGTAATTACAACGTTTTACATCTTGTCAGATTGTTGGCATGATAAATTGGTCCGAATTGAATACCCAAAATCCAATTTCTCAGAGTATACGGATATCCGTATCACGTGGTATTTGGATTATTCGGCAATTTAAAGGAAATACAACTAATTTTCTAGAACATTGCCAGGGGCACGTTGAATACTTTCGACCACGAAAAAAGACCAATTTATGGGCTATTGACAACCAGCTGGAACACACAGTGTACCCGACCGGTTATAATACGGGATTACCTTTGATCCAGACTGTTATTATCTTAATCTCACTATAAGATTTTAATATAACGATTTGTTATGTTATTACTTTTGCTATGAGTGTTTATTTTTTTTTTAACAACTATAAGTTTTCATTTTTATTATATTGTCATCCGGTGCCCAGCAAAAAATTTTCAAAATAGAGAATCAAGTTGGGAATCAGGTATTTTTGGTAGAACGCCTTCCCAATTGGATTACCAACTTGTTTCTTTTAACAAGGCGTGAGACCAAATGCTATCGATTCTTTGGAATCGCAATGAACACCTTTGATTTTTAGTAAAAGAAGGTGTTCTAATAATAAAAAGAATAAGCGAGTTTCTAAAAATAGATATTCTCAAAATAGAATTTACGAATTAAATTTTAAAATAAATAAAAAAACTTACACGTGTGTTTCGTTGCGATTTGATCCCTGGCTTTCTGCGTGTCAGGCGGATACTCTTCCACTGAGCCACCGTCTTGCGTGATAATTTATAGCTTAAATCAGATTTTATTTTTTTATAATTACTTTATACTTTTTAGCACAAGCTTATTTTTTTGATAAAAAAGATAGTTCTTCAGAATTTATATATAAGGCCTTATAATATAATAATAATAACCCAAACGCCAATGTTATAAATCAAATACAGGTGGACGTACAATTCCCCGTAATATATTTCATTATGATAATAGTGATTTTGGCGTTACAATTCTTGACGACCTTATACCAACTTCACAAGAGGTCTTTGCGCAGGAACTACATTAGAACCGTTTTTTGGCAAACGGATTCGACAAGGTCTAGTTTTCTGTCTCATGATATGATAATTGAGAATGCACCTTTTGTCTATGATAAGACTAGATATCGTTTCTCTTGCATTCACTGAATGAACCCAAAATACCGTATATGCGCATTCACTTCGCAATGGTCGTAATCTTAAACTAATTCTAGCCCCGGCATCAATTCTTATACCTTGATTGATTCTTGTACAAAGAGGAAATCATAACGTTCTATGATTCGAATATCTTTTTTATTTTTTTTTTTATTTATTTGCTGTTCTACACACAAGACTAAGAGTCTCATATTACAGTATAGAACTGAGTATTTGTAAAGGTAAAAAAACGTTAATATAATAAAAAAAAAAACTTTTAACTTAAAAACTAATTACAAAAAGAAGAAAAAAAAAATCATTACAAATCATAAGGACATCAAACTTGTTTTAAACATTTTCTTATCAAATCATTGTGAGAAGAAATTAATAATATTTTTCTTGAACTGTTGTGCGTTACATAAAAGTTTTCTCTCATTGAATCTATTTTCACTTAATTTATTTCTTTATTTTAATTTGGACTCTTCAGATTAATAAGTGCATAATTCCTTGATTGATCCTTACACCAAGAAGGGATCATAACGTTCTTTAATTCGAATATCCTTTTTTCTTCTATCAAATATGCTTTCACTAAGTATTTATTCACTCCTATAGTGATCATGCCATTCAGATCGTGTTGAATTCTTGTAGCAAATTTTTCGAATAAAGTGAATTTGCTTTCTTTCTTTTCTTTTTTTCCGAAGGAGTAATCCTTCTTGATCCTGTAAAAACATATTTACAACCATAATATGGGAGACGTCCTATACCACTGGTGTGAAAAATATGGAATTTTACTAATTTTTCTACTAAATTTTTTAGTAAATCCCTAATAAATTATTTTGTATATAATTAGGGTCACTACACACTCAATTGAATACTGAGTTCTTACATTACCACTTTTGTCTTTTTTATTCAACTATTGAATAATTGTAATTACAACGTTTTACATCTTGTCAGATTGTTGGCATGATAAATTGGTCCGAATTGAATACCCAAAATCCAATTTCTCAGAGTATACGGATATCCGTATCACGTGGTATTTGGATTATTCGGCAATTTAAAGGAAATACAACTAATTTTCTAGAACATTGCCAGGGGCACGTTGAATACTTTCGACCACGAAAAAAGACCAATTTATGGGCTATTGACAACCAGCTGGAACACACAGTGTACCCGACCGGTTATAATACGGGATTACCTTTGATCCAGACTGTTATTATCTTAATCTCACTATAAGATTTTAATATAACGATTTGTTATGTTATTACTTTTGCTATGAGTGTTTATTTTTTTTTTAACAACTATAAGTTTTCATTTTTATTATATTGTCATCCGGTGCCCAGCAAAAAATTTTCAAAATAGAGAATCAAGTTGGGAATCAGGTATTTTTGGTAGAACGCCTTCCCAATTGGATTACCAACTTGTTTCTTTTAACAAGGCGTGAGACCAAATGCTATCGATTCTTTGGAATCGCAATGAACACCTTTGATTTTTAGTAAAAGAAGGTGTTCTAATAATAAAAAGAATAAGCGAGTTTCTAAAAATAGATATTCTCAAAATAGAATTTACGAATTAAATTTTAAAATAAATAAAAAAACTTACACGTGTGTTTCGTTGGGATTTGATCCCTGGCTTTCTGCGTGTCAGGCGGATACTCTTCCACTGAGCCACCGTCTTGCGTGATAATTTATAGCTTAAATCAGATTTTATTTTTTTATAATTACTTTATACTTTTTAGCACAAGCTTATTTTTTTGATAAAAAAGGTAGTTCTTCAGAATTTATATATAAGGCCTTATAATACACCTTGCAAATTACAGAAAAGGCAAGCGAATATTTAAAATCGCTTTATGGTTATGGTTAAACTAATAGAATTCGACTTATACTAAATTAGACAAATACTAAATAGCATATCAAGTTTGGTGTATATTTATTATATTAGCTGTACTTCCACTCTTACTTATCAACATTAAATAATTAAAATAAAATAAAATAAAATATAATAAAATAAAATAAATTAAATAAATTAAACTAAATAAAAAGAAATAAATGAAATAAATTAAATAAATAAATAAAATAAATTAAATAAATCAAATAAATTAAATAAATTAAATGAAATAAATTAAATAAATTAAATAAATTATATAAATTAAATAAATTAAATAAATCAAATAAATCAAATAAATCAAATAAATAAATTAAATAAATTAAACAAATTAAATAAATAAAATAAGTTAATAAATTAAATAAATTAAATAAATTATTAAATAAATTGTTAAATAAATTACTAAATAAATTATTAAATAAATTATTAAATAAATTACTAAATAAATTATTAAATAAATTAAATACGTTAAATAAATAAATAGATTAAACAAATTAATAAATTAAATAAATGAATAAATAAATAACAACAAAATTTCAATTGTCCTAATAACAATATCTGAATGTTTTTATGTGGAAATTTTGAAAGGAAAAGTTCCCAGAATCAGAGGGTTTTTCGATAGAAAAGGTTCCCAAAACCTTAAAATTGTATATAAACCATTTTTAATGGAAAAAGTAGTCAGAATGTGAAAGTTTTTCTATGACAGAAATCAATCAGATATTAGCAAAGAGAAAACATATTTGTTCTGACGGCACAATTTGTACACTCACTAAAGTTTGTCGGTAGAATCTACTGAAAATGTCAGTTAAAACAAAGATATATGTAGTTAAAAAGCCGACAAAGGTATTTACATTTAAAATAACTAAAAATTTTGTTATTTTTAACTGTTGAAAAATAACTAACAAATGCATTAAAAATAACTACCAATGTCGTAAAATTAACTGAGAAATTTGTAGCATAAAAATTTCAAAACAACTGACGAAATCGGTAAAAACTGCTGTTTTTTATAGTCAATTCTTTTTGTCTATAAAAGTTATATTTTAATAAAAAAAAATATTTTTTTTTTCTTTCGATTACAAAAATATATGTTATTACTTCAGCCTATTTAAAACTCGAAGTAAAAATTCCAAACCGTTCTCCAGTTGTTATGCTTTTATGCAATGGAGATACAATACAAGTTTCTGATTTGTATTTGCAAACTAAAAATATATCAATAATAACAAATATAAACTACCCGAGTAAAAAAAATTATATATAATCATATGTGGCATATATTACAATATATAATTAGACATGTGGTTATGTATATCCATATATAATTATATATGAGGTTTTTTCCGAAAAATTTTCCTTATATTATGCCATATATAATTTCATCTAATTAGATATCGGCATTCGTAATATTAGATATGGCATATATAATTATATATTACATAACATGGTTGATCTTATTGCATATATAGTTATATATAGAACTATATCTTAATATATATGGTGGCATTTTAGCACTACCCGAGTAAAAAAAATTGATCTTGCGCAATATCTAATTATATCCAATTTGATATTGTTTAAGATCTGCTGTAATATCTAGCTGATCCAATTAGATCTCAAAATTGGGTTTATCCAATCATATCGTATTAGATCCCATTGTATATATGGGGATAAACTAAGATCAAGTTATATCTCAAAATTGGGAGGTCCAGTGATATCTTTGGGGATAAACCTAGATCTATTTTGATCCGAAAATTGGCGGATCCAGCTATATATTTGCGGATATTTTTAGATCTAATTTGATCCGAAAAATGGCGGATCCAATTAGATCCAGCTATATATTTGGGGATAAACTTAGATCTAATTTGATCTCAATTTTGGCAGATCAAATTAGATCCCGCAATATATTTGTGGATAAACGTATATCTAATTTGATCCGAAAAAGTGGCAGATCGAATTAGATCTAGCTATATATTTGGGGATAAACTTAGATCTAATTTGATCCGAAAAATGGCACATCGAATTAGATCCAGCAATATATTTGTGGATAAACTTAGATATAAATTGATCTGAAAAATAGCAGATCAAATTAGATCCAGCAATATATTTGTGGATTAACTTAGATCTAATTTTATCCGAAAAATGGCACATCGAATTAGATTCAGCAATATATTTGTGGATAAACTTGGATATAAATTGAATAGAAAATTGGCAGATAAAATTAGATCCAGCAATATATTTTGGGATTTAGTAAGACCTAATTTGATCCGAAAAATGGCAGATCGAATTAGATCCAGCAATTTATTTCGGTATTAAAATGGCAGATCGAATTAGAAACAGCAATATATTTGGGGATTGACATTTAAAAGTATCCATAAAAATGACAGATAAAATTAGATGCCGCATTATATTTGGGTACTACGTAAGATCTCCATTTATTTGGGATTAAATAAGATCCCAGACATATATTGCCAACTGTTCAAAAAATAATAGACTGGCAGAGCACTGATTGTATAAAAATTACAATATTTTGTTAAAATAAGGTTTAAACTCAGAAGGTAACGAGTTCAATATGCATTTCTTTTACAAAATGAATTTCTTTTTATAAAATTAAAATTTTTTTTTCTATAAATTTTTTTATAAAATTATATATTTATTTTTTTATTAAATTGAAATCTTTGAATAAAATAATTTTATTTACATCTTTTTGACGCTCTACACCATTTCCAATTGTATTAATTGTTTTAAGATTTATCAATTGTATTTCAGAAATAATCAATTGAATTTCAGTTTTATCAATTGTGTTTCAGAACTCATCAATTATTTTTCACATTTATGAATTGTATTTCAGAACTAGTCAATTGAAGTTCAGTTTTATCAATTGTGTTTCAGAAATTATTAATTGTATTTCCGAAATTCACAACTGTATTTCAGAAATTATCAAACTGTATTTCAGAAATTATCAATCGTATTTCCGAAATTATGAAATGTATTTGAGAAATTTTTCTCTATTAGCTATGAAATTCTGAAATAGATTTCATTATTTCTGGACACAACTAAATAAACAAATAATTAAATTTGCGTAATATTGTAGTTTCTGAAGTGTAAATAATATTTTGTGATATACAATTAAAATTTTCTAAAATACATTTAATAATTTATGGAATACCTTTTTTCGATGCTTATAAGTTAGCTCGAAATGCTTTTATCATTCATTTAATTTGTAGCTATCACACATCTATAACAAGTCTCGTTAGATTAGAGTGTAGAGGTCTTGGCTGACAATCTGGTGGACTGGGTTAAATTTCATGTTTTTAAAAGCAAATATTAAAAAAAGTTTTCTCAATTTTTTCAAAAATGTTTTTTGAAATCTATTTTTTTGCCAAGATAGTTAATGCAACGTTCTGCCAACGCATAACCGACCATCGCCAACGGTTTGCCAGCATTGTGCCGATTATATTTTTCTGTCTGGGATGTTAAACTTAAACCTATTGTATATTAACATTAATTAACACTATATTTTTTTTTAGGAAATACATTTTTATTTTATTATAAGTTAACATTAAATTAAATTTTAGATAATGGCACCAATTTGTAGTTGTAATTATTATATATTAAATAAACATTCTATACAGTTAGACGAGGTTTATGGAACTATTTAACTTTATAAAGTGTTTATAAATTATAACTTAAATGTACATATATATATGTTAAATGTACGTGAACAAATTGTTGATATGGACCCACAAATTGTATCTCAACTGATATTGGAATTATTGTACCATTACACCATTACATCAATATATATTGAATGATATACATATATTACAATATATGACACTGTATTATAAATATTGTTAACGAAGTAACATATCTGATAATATTTTTTATAGCGCCATACATAGTTTTACATTATTCAAATTAAACCATATATGGAATTGTATTCAAAATATTGATGTGGTACCAAATTTGACCATATATTGTTTAAATTGTGCCATATATGACAATATATTGTTTAAATGATACCATATATGTCTATATATTAATATTGTTTAAATGACACCATATAGCAATATATATGGGACTATATATGGTAGCATATATTATCATATCTGAATCTGTATTAAAAATGTCGTTCATCAGGTACCATATATGAGCATATATTGTTGAAATGGCACCATATATGACAATATATGGTTTAAATGGCACCATATATGGTAATATATTGCTTACATAACACCATATATAAATATATATGGCACTATATATGGTAGCATATATTATCATATGTGGAACTGTATTAAAAATATTGTTCATGAGGTACCATATATGGACATATATTGTTGAAATTGTACCATATATGATAATATATGGTTTAAATGGTACCATATATGATAATATATGGTTTGAATGGCACCATATATGATAATATATGGTTTGAATGGCACCATATATGATAATATATAGCTTAAATAACACCATATATAAATATATATCGCACTATATATAGTACCATATATTATCATATCTGGAACTGAATTAAAGATTTGGTTTATGAGGTACCATATATGACCATATATTGTTTAAATGGCACCATATATGATAATATCTAGTTTAACTGTCGCCATATATAATTATATATTGTTTAAATGATACCATATATAATTATATATTGCTAAAATGCCACCATATATATTAAGATATAGTTTTATATATAACTATATATGCAGTAAGATCAACCATGTCATGTAATATATAATTATATATGCCATATCTAATATTATGAAGGCCAATATCTAATTTGATGAAATTATATATGGCATAATATAAGGAAAATTTTTGTGAAAAAACGTCATATATAATTATATATGGATATACATAACGACATGTATAATTATATATTGTAATATATGCCATATATCATTATATATAATTTTTTTTACTCGGGTATATAATTATATATGGTATCATTTAAACAATATATAATTATATATGGTGAAAGTTAAACTAGATATTATCATATATGGTGCCATTTAAACAATATATGGTCATATATGGTACCTCATAAACCAAATCTTTAATTCAGTTCCAGATATGATAATATATGGTACTATATGTATATAGTGCGATATATATTTATATATGGTGTTATTTAAGCTATATATTATCATATATGGTGCCATTCAAACCATATATTATCATATATGGTGCCATTCAAACCATATATTATCATATATGGTACCATTTAAACCATATATTATCATATATGGTGCAATTTCAACAATATATGCCCATATATGGTACCTCATGAAAAATATTTTTAATACAGTTCCACATAAGATAATATATGCTACCATATATAGTGCCATATATATTTATATATGGTGTTATTTAAGCAATATATTACCATATATGGTGCCATTTAAACCATATATTATCTTATATGGTGCCATTTCAACAATATATACTCATATATGGTACCTCATGAACAACATTTTTAATACAGTTCCAGATATGATAATATATGCTACTATATAGTGTCATATATGTTTTTATATGCTGTTATTTAAGAAATACATTAACATATTTGGTGCCATTTAAACCATATATTGTCATATATGGTGCCATTTCAACAATATATGCTCATATATGGTACCTGATGAACGACATTTTTAATATAGATGCAGATATGATAATATATGCTACCATATATAGTCCCATATATATTGATATATGGTGTCATTTAAACAATATTAATATATAGACATATATGGTATCATTTAAACAATATATTGTCATATATGGCACAATTTAAACAATATATGGTCAAATTTGGTACCACATCAACATTTTGAATACAATTCCATATATGGTTTAATTTGAATAATGTAAAACTATGTATGGCGCTATAAAAAATATTATGAGATATGTTACTTCATTAACAATATTTATAATACAGTGTCATATATTGTAATATATGTATATCATTCAATATATATTGATGTATGGTAATGGTACAATAATTCCAATATCAGTTGAGATACAATTTGTGGGTCCATATCAACAATTTGTTCACGTACATTTAACATATATATATGTATGTACATTTAAGTTATAATTTATAAACACTTTATAAAGTTAAATAGTTCCATAAACCTCGTCTAACTGTATAGAATGTTTATGAATATACGATTTAATATATAATAATTACAACTACAAATTGGTGCCATTATCTAAAATTTAATTTAATGTTAACTTATAATAAAATAAAAATGTGTTTCCTAAAAATAAAAATATAGTGTTAATTAATGTTAATATACAATAGGTTTAAGTTTAACATCCCAGACAGAAAAATATAATCGGCACAATGCTGGCAAACCGTTGGCGATGGTCGTTTATGCGTTGGCAGAACGTTGCATTAACTATCTTGGCAAAAAAATAGATTTCAAAAAACATTTTTGAAAAAATTGAGAAAACTTTTTTTAATATTTGCTTTTAAAAACATGAAATTTAACCCAGTCCACCAGATTGTCAGCCAAGACCTCTACACTCTAATCTAACGAGACTTGTTATAGATGTGTGATAGCTACAAATTAAATGAATGATAAAAGCATTTCGAGCTAACTTATAAGCATCGAAAAAAGGTATTCCAGAAATTATTAAATGTATTTTAGAAAATTTTAATTGTATATCACAAAATATTATTTGCACTTCAGAAACTACAATATTACGCAAATTTAATTATTTATTTATTTAGTTGTGTCCAGAAATAATGAAATCTATTTCAGAATTTCATAGCTAATAGAGAAAAATTTCTCAAATACATTTCATAATTTCGGAAATACGATTGATAATTTCTGAAATACAGTTTGATAATTTCTGAAATACAGTTGTGAATTTCGGAAATACAATTAATAATTTCTGAAACACAATTGATAAAACTGAACTTCAATTGACTAGTTCTGAAATACAATTCATAAATGTGAAAAATAATTGATGAGTTCTGAAACACAATTGATAAAACTGAAATTCAATTGATTATTTCTGAAATACAATTGATAAATTTTAAAAAAATTAATACAATTGGAAATGGTATAGAGCGTCAAAAAGATGTAAATAAAATTATTTTATTCAAAGATTTCAATTTAAAAAAAAAATATATAATTTTATAAAAAAATGAATAGAAAAAAAAAATTTAATTTTATAAAAAGAAATTCATTTTGTAAAAGAAATGCATATTGAACTCGAGCCCTTCTGAGTTTAAACCTTATTTTAACAAAATATTGTAATTTTTATACAATCAGTGCTCTGCCAGTCTATTATTTTTTGAACAGTTGGCAATATATGTCTGGGATCTTATTTAATCCCAAATAAATGGAGATCTTACGTAGTACCCAAATATAATGCGGCATCTAATTTTATTTGTCATTTTTATGGATACTTTTAGATGTCAATCCCCAAATATATTGCTGTTTCTAATTCGATCTGCCATTTTAACACCGAAATAAATTGCTGGATATAATTCGATCTGCCATTTTTCTGATAAATTTAGATCCAAGTTTATCCCCAAATATATTGCTGGATCTAATTTGATCTGCCATTTTTCGGTTAAATTTAGATCCAAGTTTATCCCCATATATATTGCTGGATCTAATTCGATTAGGAATTTTTCGGATAAATTTAGATCTAAGTTTATCCACATATATATTGCTGGATCTAATTCGATCTGGCATTTTTCGGATAAATTTACATCCAAGTTTATCCCTAAATATATTGCTGGATCTAATTCGATCTGCCACTTTTTCGGATCAAATTAGATCTAAGTTTATCCACAAATATATAGCTGGATCTAATTCGATCTGCCATTTTTTGTATCAAATTAGGTCTTACTAAATCCCAAAATACATTGCTGGATCTAATTTGATCTGCCAATTTTCTATTCAATTTATATCCAAGTTTATCCACAAATATATTGCTGAATCTAATTCGATGTGCCATTTTTCGGATCAAATTAGATCTAAGTTAATCCACAAATATATTGCTGGATCTAATTTGATCTGCCATTTTTCAGATCAATTTATATCTAAGTTTATCCACAAATATATTGCTGGATCTAATTCGATGTGCCATTTTTCGGATCAAATTAGATCTAAGTTTATCCCCAAATATATAGCTAGATCTAATTCGATCTGCCAATTTTTCGGATCAAATTAGATATACGTTTATCCACAAATATATTGCGGGATCTAATTTGATCTGCCAAAATTGAGATCAAATTAGATCTAAGTTTATCCCCAAATATATAGCTGGATCTAATTGGATCCGCCATTTTTCGGATCAAATTAGATCTAAAAATATCCGCAAATATATAGCTGGATCCGCCAATTTTCGGATCAAAATAGATCTAGGTTTATCCCCAAAGATATCACTGGACCTCCCAATTTTGAGATATAACTTGATCTTAGTTTATCCCCATATATACAATGGGATCTAATACGATATGATTGGATACACCCAATTTTGAGATCTAATTGGATCAGCTAGATATTACAGCAGATCTTAAACAATATCAAATTGGATATAATTAGATATTGCGCGAGATCAATTTTTTTTACTCGGGTAAACAAGAATTTTTAAATAAAAAAAAATCAACATTTTTTATTTTTTAATTAACTACCAAAAATAACTCTTTGCTGTAAAATTACTGTTTTGGTAGTTGTTTATTATGATATTAAAAATAGCTACTTTAAACAACTGTTACAAAATTATAGTATTTTTCGTTAGTTGTTATCTTAAATAACCGTCATAAAAGTTGTTTTGAATTTTTCTATAGAAAAACAACTGTAATTTCCGTTAAAAATAACAACTACTGATTCACAAACAACTGTCAAACTTTTTTGAATGTAGCCAATCGATTGGTTCGTTGTACTAGTGGAATATATCGTTTGTATCTATCAGAGAATTAGTTTTTACAATGTAATTTATTTCCGAGAACGGAAATTCGCTGTCCTAAACAATAATTCGGTAGTATTATCCGAAAAATTTTGTTGCAGGAAAAATTTGTTGGCATTATAATAGTTTTTTTTTTTGGTTATATTTTAAAAAAATTGTACTGATTTTGCAATCAAATATTCGAGCTCGAGGTCCAAATTTTTTTGTTTAAATGTTTATTTAAATATTTTCAATATTTCGCCATTTACATTGAATGGCATCATCAGGACTGTTAAGGGTTAAAGAGTAAATAAATACATCATATATAAATATAATAATAAAACAAGGTTGGTTACCGAAACGAATAACGGTAACGGTATCAGATTTCGTTTGTTTAGGTAACGGTAAAGGTAACAGTATTTAAATCTGTTTCGGTAACGGTATACCGTTATCGGTCTAAACATGGACCGATGTTCACCGAAATCAATAGGCTTCGTCCTTGGGCCGACATAAGTCGGTGTACCATATTTCATCAAAATATCTTAATATTTGCGACCTGCAGCGTATAAACAATATAATTTTGGATGTACACCGACATAAGTCGGTGTACCAAGTTTCATCAAAATATCTTAATATTTGTGAGTTGTAGAGTGCGCACAAGAATGTATGGACGGACGGACAGACGGACATCGTTAAATCGAAATAAAAAAAAATTCTGAGCCGATCGGTATACTATAAGGTGGGTCTAGGACCAATATTTTTTGGTGTTACAAACATCAGCACAAACTTATAATAATGGTGTAGGGTATAAACATATAAAAACAAGTAAAAACATGGCATATTTTTAAATTTAAGTACTGAAAATACAGATTTTAAGCCATAAATTATTCAATACTGGTAGTTTTAATAAGTAAAATTATTATCTATAAATTTTTTGTAAAAAAAACACTCAAGATTATAAAATAAAAAATAAAAAATTGTAATTTTTATATAAAATAATAAATACCGGTAAAATACCGGTAACTACCCATAAAAATAACGGTAACGGTAACGATAACGGTATTTATAAATTTTTTTAGAGGTATCGATAACGGTAACGGTATTCAATTTGAAACGGTATTTTAGCGATAACGGTATTATAACGATAACGGTAACCAACCTTGTAATAAAATCAAAAAAATAAAAAAATGTAAACACCGCAAACAGATACAGTAGACGCTCGCAAATTAGAGCTTTCAGTAATTCGAACGTCCAGAAATTAGAATCAATGTTTGCAATACATTAAACGCTCTGAAATTCGAATTTAAAATTCTAATTTCTGAGCGTTTTTTTTTTTTGGTTATTTGAATACACAGGAAATCCCCAATTTATTTTTATTCTGTTTGAATAAAGTAAAACTAAAAAGGGGAATCACCAAATTATATATGTTTTTCCCTATTTGTTTTTTTTTTTTTGTCGCATTTATGTACATTTTTGGCATATTTGATACGCGTGAAATTTGATACGCGTGTACATATTATTTGGCAGTCTCTATTAAATAGTGAAAGTGTATCATTTAAAATGTTAAATAAACGTAAAAAATACACTTTGTCATTGGAAACGAAACGAAAAAAAACGTCCAGAAATTAGAATAATTCAGAAATTAGAATTGCCTCAAAAACAAAGCGGTTCTAATTTGCGAGCGTCTACTGTATCAACAAACTTAAAACACCAAATAGTAAAAACAATAATAACAATCGTAATAATAACAACAAAAACTTACAAGTAAATTGAACACAAAATTCTTATAGTTAATCTAGTGTCACTATTGCTGTCTAATATTGCACTGTTTGGAACTTAAAAAAATATATATATTGCACTTATTTATGTTTGTTGTTGATTTTCTTATTGACTAGATGTCGATAACTCTGAGCACAACTTTCAGTATCACTCAGTGTTGCCACTTTTTGAATAATTATTCAAAAACGGGACTGTTTACACATTCGTTGGATAATTTTTGAATAATGACATTTTTGTGTAGTTTTTGTGTAATTTCAATAAAAATCAGTCGATATTTAAAGTAGACCAAATGAGTTTGTCTGTGAAACATTTACAAGATCATTTGCAAATGTAGCGAAAGATTGAAATTAGGGTTTGTTATGATTGTGATTTTCTATTCATTGAATATAAACCAGTAATTTTCAAAGTCCTTTTCTAACAATTTAAAGTGAATTTAGCTATATTTTTTTTGCTCTAGCTAACATGATAGGGTTTTGGTCACACAAAAATTTTGTAAATATAAAACAGTGTGCCAGAATGAAAATATATTGGAATAATTCAGCAATTCAGACATTTACCCCTCAATTCATAAATGCTTTGTAAAGTTATAGCAGGTTTACAAAACGTCATTTCCATACAAAATTTGTTCAATAAACCTCCTATAATTTTACAAAGAGTTTATGAATTTAGGGGTTAAGCTATAATTCAATGCATTATAATTAATTTTAACAGGTCTTTTGTTTTATTATTATTAATTGATAAAATCAAAAACATTTTAAATATGATTAAAAAACCTTCAATTCATAATTATAAAAAGTTTATGCTTATAAAAATGGCAAGCTTTTAAATTTTCCACATGCCAGAGTTTTCCTACTTTGGAGTCGAACGCCACAGTTTCCAGCTAATCTGTGGACTCGACCGTTAGAAATTATATTGAAATGTCATAGTAATCCAACCAGACGGTAAGAAATGAAAATTCAATGAAGCACTCATATCTAGCTTAAGTCAACTTTAGAAAAGTTCTATCTCTATTAATTTGGTTAATTTTAAATCGAAACTCATCGTACCCAAATTAATCGATTTAAGTTCCAAATTTGAGTAAGTCAGATATGGGAGCTCTTTAACTTGTTAAAAAATAAAGCAAATTTTCGAAAAAACTTAAAAAGATGTAAAGGCCCAACTATATTTAGCGAATCTGAATTAAGTAAAAGAGCGATAACAGGAAAATACATTAAAGCACCCATATTTAGCTTAAGTCAACTTCTGAAAAGTTTCATCTCTATTAATTTGGTTAATTTTCAATTGAAACTCATAGTATCCAACTCAGTCAAATTAAAAACATTTCAAACAAACAAAATAAATTATTGTAAAAAATTAAATTGAAAAAATTAAACACACAAAAAACCATACAATTACTTTGAAACTAGCGAAAATTTTAAAATTTCGGGCGCTCTTTCATTTGAATAAAAATTCAGTTAAATTTCGAGCAACTTAACAATTGTGATTTCAGCTTAAGTCAATTGTGGTTACATCTTTATTTTGAAATAATATTAAAAAATTATAATTTTTTGTGTAATTCCAAACGGTTTTGGATAATTTTTTACCTTCAGCTGTGTGATTTTTGGTTTTACTTGTGGTATCACTCTTGAAATTGGCTCTCTTTGCTGTTGGCACATTTATAATGTGGAGCATTTCTAACATATAGCGGCGTTTGTAATTGTTTTCACTTTGTAAAACTTGTGTATTATCAAAGTCAGGATAATGGTTAGTATTCGCACAGTGGGCCGCAATCGCTGTTTTTGAAGTACGATTTTTATCTCTTAAGCGTTGGTCCGATTTATGAGCTGCGATTCTAGACTTTAATTTATTCTTCGTTGTGCATACCTAAACTTTATCGCACTTTTGTTTATTATTCCCGTTACATGGAATTTTATATATTACATTGGATTTTTCAAATTTATGTATTTTGTCCTTGGTACTACTAAACAATATTCTTAAATTATTCGCCGTTTTGTGAGCCATTCTATATTTTTCGGCGTCATATATTTTCGATTTTTCAACTCTTTCTGAAATTCCTGGAACTACTACCAAAATGTAAACGGTTACTTTCTAAGATAAAATAATTTAAAAAATAAACTATTAATTTTTGAAAACTTTTGTTAGTAAATAATTATATTTGAATGACTTTCATGCCTTGTTTGTTTTGATTTTTAGAATTGATTACAATACCTCTTGCTTTTTTTACGATCTTGTTAGAATGTGTTTGGTAGTGCAGTAAAGAAATTTGGCAATGAGATTTGTAAGCGGTTATATGGCAATGCCTTGTTAAGGTAATGGGTAATTTTTTCCTGGGTGATTTGAATAAAGTGACCAACCATGAACCAAACACGAGATCAGAAAAATTTCCGGGTACATGAGGCAATAAATGCCTATGAGTACAATAAAAATGCAAGATTGCATTTTGCAAAAGATAAGCTGTTTATCTAAAAGGGAAAAAGCAAGCTTTTCCAATTTGAGTCACGAGATTTTATTACTAATGGAATAATGAATTTAGATCATTTTTTTCCAAAACTTGAAAAAGTAGCTGGTAATCTAAAAATCACGACTCTTCGCATGTCTTTGGACAATGCGTTATTCGCGAACGGAAAATTAAAACCACTTCAAGAAAGTCGGTAATGAAAATCTTCAGATGTTGAAGATAGTTCTCGTAACACCACTTACTGAAATCATAACGGATTCCAGGAAACTGAGGATTATGGTATTGTGCCATAACGATCCATTGTTTGAAGGTCACCCTGGCATCACCAGAATGCTCAGGAATATTAAATTGTCGTCTTGATAAGGGAGAATAGAAGAAAAATATATAACTTTTTTTTTCTCCCAGGATCAATAGAGATAATTTTATAATTTTTTTTTAAACGGACAATTTTATCATGGAATCTATCAATTAATTGAATATAATTATTTTATAATTGATGTTCATTCATTTAATTTAATTATTAATTTGGTTAAATTTTTTTTTCGAATAGAGATAATTAATTTGTTCATATTTAATTAAAAGGAAAATTTCAATATGAAAGATAATTATTTTAATCATGAAACTTAACATAATGAACAAAGTATAATAAGGATAATTTTTTTTAATCTATACTTTTTTTCTTCTTATAAATTTAATATGTGGTGGCCACACATAGGGTTGCCATCCGTCCTCTTTTCCGCGGACACCGTCCTCTTTTTAAGGGCATCTGGGGCAGACCTCTTTCTTTTTCGGTAAGTGTCCGGGGTTGTCCTACTTTTTGCACTTTTCTCCATAACTTTTTTTTGAATTGTTGGCATCGCTGTTTTGTCGCTGTTATTTTAATTGACTTGGCATCACTTACTTTATTTGCCAAATTTGAAGCTTATCAGCAGTGAGCCAACTATTGAATTAAAAAATTAACATTGCTTTTAATGATGAACATTTATTTAATGAATTCCTTATCCTAAAAAATTATGTAAAAATCTTGAATTCAATTAACATGACTGATAACAAATTTTGTTGCGATTTTTGTTATTAAAAATGATGTTTGCTATAAAATGAAAAACCTTGTTGAGTTTTACTTTTTTTACCAACGTATAACGTACATCTTCTTTAATCAAAGCGCAGTGGACGCCAAAAAGAAACAACTTGAATTTACACCCTCAGAAAAATTCGGTTGGAATTAGGTTGTTGCAACAGAAAAGAGGTTGTGGCAACTGAAATTAGGTTGTTGCAGCCGAAATGAGGTTGTTGCAACTGAATTCGGTTGTCTCTACTGAAATTCGGTTGTAATGGCTCAATTACGTTGCAACAACCGAATTTACGAGGTTGTTGCAACCGAATTATTAAAAATTAGGTTGCTGCAGCCTAATTCGGTTGCCCCAACCGAATTACTTATAAACGAGGTTGCTGCAACCGAATTTATTTTATATGGGGTTGCAGCAACCGAGCCAAATTCCAATTCGGTTGTTCCAACCGAATTCATATCTTTTTAAGTAATTTGAATTTTGAAATTTGTTTGTTCAATCAAAAAAAAACTTCAAAGTAGAAAAAATAAAATATTTTGTATTAAAACAAAGAGGAGAACATTATAGTTTTGCCAATATTAAAAGGTTTGTATAAATAAATTAAAAAAATTTGCGTATTTAAATATATTTTTTCAATCTTTTGCAGGTAAATGGAAAAATATTTAAATACAACATAATTCAGATGAAAGAAAGTGGGTTGAACCCAAATTTGGTGACGCAAATCCTTGATAAATCGCATCTGTAAGATATTTTCGCTGGTAAATATATATTGTTTCTTTTTAAATATAGTATATTCTGCTGAATTAATTGCAGAATAGCTAAACAAAGTCTTCAGAACCAGAGCCATATGATATTTTGATAACTACCTAGTGATAGCACGTGTCGCTTCAAATCATAGTCCAAAGAATCCACTAAGGCTAAGACTTGTTATTAATCAGCGGCCACCGTAAGTTTAAATTCCGTTCCTTCTCTCAAATACGATCGCTTTCGTCTTAAAGAGATTTTTGTTTTATTCTCTTTAGTTTAGTTTCCGATTTTTCCAAGAGATCTCCTCTCGCACTCAAAAGAAAGTATATTTTCACAAAATTGTTAGCCCTTGTGGACCAAAAGCTGAACGAAATGTAATAGTCTCAATAAATGGTCCACGTATATGGATATTGCAGATGTAGTGTACCCATTCCTTTAAAGAAATGTTTAGTACCCAACAGAAAGAGTACTAAAAGAAGTACACTTTCGTTCGAAGATAGAGTACTAAAAGGAGTATATTTCGGTTAAAGAAAGAATAAAAGAATTCCCCGTTTTTGCAAAGAAAGAGAACTTCGAAGTAAAAGCACTAAAGGAAGTCTCATTTACTTATTTTAAAGAAAGTAATAAATTAAGTATCCTTTCTTTGAAAGAAAGAATACTCCTTTTAGTACTCTTTGTTTTAAATAAATTGTACTTCTCTTAGCACTCTTTCTTGAAAAAAAGTGTAGTTCATTTAGTCCTCTTTTTATCAGTGATAGGGTACTTCATTTAGTAAACTTTCTTTCAAAGAATGGGTACTTCTTCGAGTACTCTTTCGTTAAAAGACAGTGTACTTCATCTAGTATTATATCTTTCAAAGGAAGGGTACTTAATTTAGTGTTATTTCTTTCGAAGAAAGGACACTTCATTTGGCACTCTTTCTTTCAAAGACAGGATACTTAAGTTAGTATTCTTTCTTTCAAAGGAAGGGTACTTAATTTAGTTTTTTTTTTCAAAGAAAGGATACTTCATTTTGTGCTCTGTTTTTCAGAGAAACGTTACTTCATTTTGTACTCTTTTTTTTCAGTTAGTATTTTTTCTTTAGTATTCCTTCTTCCACAGAAAGGATACTTCATTTAGCACTATTTTTATAAATACTAATGTTGATTTTATTATATGTAATTTTTAAATATATATTGATATTGAGAAAATATATGTATAAAATAAAAAATGTGTTTTTTTTAAATATATATTAGGATTTCAACTAAATAAATATGTACATAATATCGGTTGAGACAACCTCGCTCTCCAATTCACTCGGTTGTCGCAACCTCTAAATAGGGTTGCTGCAACCGAATTCGGTTGCAATAACCCCACAGTTCGGTTGCCACAACCTCAAAATTCGGTTGCCCCAACCTCTGCATTCGGCTGTCACAACTGAATTCGGTTGTTACAACCTCAAAATTCGGTTGCGACAACCCCATTAATGGGGTTTCAAGAAATTATAGAAATGTACATTCCTGAAAATGTATGCATTGAATTGTCGTTGTTTCTTTTTTTTTTTGTTTATGTATGTACCACTAATTTAAAGTTCAGAATGATTTTTTTTGTTTTTTTGTGAATTTTTTTAGTGGGAATAAAAATTGTTTTATTTTTAAAATAAATGTTTATTTGTATATATGATTTTTGTAAAATTAATTTATTAAAAAAAACTGTCCTCTTTTTTAAAACAAATGTCCTCCTTTTTTGAGGTTGGCGTCCTTTTTTTCTAAAAATTGAAATGGCAACCCTAGCCACACATTATAATAGGTAAAGAAAAGGGAAAAAGAAAAGTTTTTTTATCTTCCCAGCAAAAATATGTGTAAGTCATTCAAAACAAACAACTTTTAAATTGGTTACAATGGAGCGATAAGTGCTCTTTTTCTGTTTCGAATGTATGTGCTTTAAAAGAACTTTCAAAAATGTATATATAATGTTGTTTTTTTCTTTGTAAATGCATTTGTTTGTAAATTACGAATTTATTAGAGATTCCATTTTTTATGTCTAAAAAATCAAAATAGTTAATTTTATTAACGTACTTTATTAATTTACGATTATTTACATATTTTTTAATTATTCGTACATATTTTAAAAAAATACTTTTACTTCCCATTGAAAAAGGGACGGAATAGAGAATTGGATCCCATTGAACCTCCAAATATGAATTCTTCTTTTCACTAAATGCAAATATATAAAAGTTAACAATTAAAATGTATGGTTTAGGCTCTATGAAGTCGCTCGCATGCTTTTGCACCGTGCACCAAAGAAATATGTTAATAAAATTTGTTGTAATGTTAACACATTTTATCGTTTAAAACAGACCAATCAAGAGGTTCGTTAACAGAGGTTGGTCCCTTACCTTTGCTTATACATTAAAAGTTCTATAAATGTCACGTGCTCTAAATGTCGATATGCTTTAATTGTTATTACACCTTAAAAGTCGTAAAATCAAGCTAAATAAATAATTCTATAGTGAAAAAAAATATATTATTTCTTCAACTCAAAAATAGATTTAAAAAAATAACTGCCGTCAACTTTAAAATGTAAATTAAAGTTCCAAATTTTAATTAAAGTTAAAATTTTGCTAAATGAACTTCTTCAACATAAGAATTTAACTAATCACGATTGCAAATTATAGCATTGGAACTTAATGCATCGTTTAATGAAAACGTTGATTTTAAGCTAACGATGGTTGACTTGCAAAATTCAAAGGACGACATATATGTCGAAATATGTCTCGGGAAAATTGTCTTCGAACGGTTCTCGGATTCTTTAATGAATTTAAAGCTAAAATTTCAATCATAGATCTGCGGATTCATAATAGCCTTATTACTGTAGATAATGGCCTTATAACTGTAGAGTTATAAATGAAAAAATAGTTTCATAGTACGCTTTAATATTCTGAAAATTCCTTGAGTAATGTTTAAAAAAAAAATAATCAGAGGGTTACATATAACTTTTAGGCCCAGCTTTTAGGATGTAGATTATCTTTAGACTTAGTTTAACGCAGTTTATAACTGGGATACTGCTTCTAAAATCTATTTTATTTTTCGTTTTCGGTTTAACTAAACCAAGTTTAACTGACATCCCAAAAACTCGGTCTTAATGTATTAATCTTATTTGATTCAATTTAAAGACTGAAGTAAACATGTTACAAACTTATTAAAAAACAAAACTGTTGAACAAAAATTAAAAAAAATTTTGGTTTTGTCAGATTTTGACTTAATCGAATTGATTGAGATGCAAAAGAAGTGTTTCCTTAATATTGCCCTACAAATAATAATAAATTGAAGCTTTTGTTACACAATAGGTTCAGAAATAGGCTCTGTAAAGGCTAAACATTAAAATTGCCTCTAAAATATGCTATTTCAGACATAAAAAGCACATTTAAATCACTTTTAAAAATGTATTATATTATAAAGAGTACTTCTAAATCACTCTAAAAATGCAAATAAAATGTACTCGTATTGATGTGATGGAAATGTATACCTAAAAACCATACTTTATTAACATCATGTAATCACTTTTAAATTACTAACAAAATGCTTAAATTGAACTACTGACAACATGGGACATCACGTGTAAAATAAATCAGTGTTAAAGCTAAATTGTAACTACTTCACAATCAGTTGATGCTATTAGGAGTGCTTTTAATATAACTTTTTTGTAATGACTTTTTTTGCTGGGTTCTAATTAATTTCATTCAAATTATTTACATAAACTACTACTTACTTAGACAGTGTAAAAATACACTTGTTTAATTTTAAATTAATTTTATATTCTATTGTATGTTTTTTTTATAATTCATTTAAGTTTCTTCTATAAATCACCCGAGTAAAAAAGTTTTGATATAATCATATATTATTTTATGTAATTGCATATAGTAAGTTATAGTTACATATGGCCACATATGCTTTTAAGTTGAAGCATATATATTTTTATATAAATATATATTAGATATTCTTTCCTCAAAGGTTTTTATATGGGGACATATGTGATTTTATATTACTACATATGGGCCTACATATAATTATATATTCTATATATAAGCATATAAAGTAACGTATGAAAAACATAATTACATATATATATATTCATATATTTAGTTAGAATATTCTTCTACCTCAAGTCCAAATTCTAATATGATATTGTCATATTAGATTTTATATATTTAGATATATATATAATTTAGTATTACACTATAGATAATAACATATAACTATATGTGGAGCCATATAAAAAATATTTTATAATTTGTGTTAGATATGATTATATATTGTCGCATATGAACCCATATATAATTTGATATGGTTCCATATCTACAATATTTCATTATTTCTTTAATATATAACTATATAACGGTCTTTATAAAATCATTTATAATTTATATACAATAGGTATCATTCCACATAATCAATATCTTCAGTGATTTTATATAAAAATATATAAGGTCCATTAAAAGACAATATTAAATTATATGTGAACAATGATTTTGAACTAATTATAGATTTAGTAATTACTAAAGATTGACACGTGTTCACGGGTTTAAACTAAATTCGGGTTTCCAATTTTAAAAAATTTTCAAGGAATTTCCAAAGACATTTTAAACTCTTATATCAGCTGTATTTTGTATAACAAAGACACAATCACAATATACACAAATTGTCACTTTTTCACCAGAAAAATAATAGTCTTGTACATTAAATTTGCGTGAATACAAAGTCTACACAGTTTTGACGTGAAATCGAAACAACTTACGGTGCTATACTTATCATCGTTAAGTATTTAAAGCAAATCAACGTTTAACCATTTAAAGTATAAAACCATTATAAACAGTTAATGTTTATAATGGTTGATGTATAATCGAACGTATGCCAGAAAAACTTTAAAAAGTACCGCGAAGAAGTTGATAATTATCTAAAGTCGTGAATTTCAATTTAGTTTTGAGTTTATTTGGAACAAGTTGAGTTTAGGGGGCTATTCGGGCGATTTTTTTTCTTTCCAAGCATGGCTATTTTTTTGCGATATTCTAAAGTCTCACCATGAAAAAGTCTCTTGAAAAGTTTCTTTTTTCTGAATGGGTTAACTAATCGGTCTTATTTTTGGTCCTAGTGACCACTTTTTTTTGTTTTCTTCCAAAAATGGCTATTTGTTTACGAAATTCTAAAGTCTCACCATATAAAAGTCTCTTGAAAAGTTTCTTCTTGATTCTCAATGGGTTAACTAATCGGTCTTATTTTTGGTCCTAGTGAATTTCTATACCCCACTTAAAATTTAAAACCTAAATATAAAGAGGGTCTATTATAGCTTCATCTTCAGCCATATTATTGGCTAACTTTTAACAGAAAATGCGAAAATAGCGTTAAAAAAACAAAATAAGGAAAATAAAACTATTACTTTTATAATAAAAGAAAAAACACAATTTTTATTTACAAAAAAAAATTAACTTTAACCCCTTACAACTTTGGCCTTATAAGGGTTAAAAGCAAAAGTTGTAACTCAAATTAAACCTTGTAATCTTAGGCTGCATTCACACCTAATTCTTAAACACGTGTTTAGATAAAACACGTTTTTTAGCTCTTTATTCTACTACAACTTTTGTGATAGAAATAAGAGCTACAATACGTGTTTTAGCTAAACACGTGTTTAAGAATTAGGTCTGAATGCAGCCTTACATACAATCTTGTGTAAACAAATCATACCATTATATAAGCACATTTTTGATATTCAAAGGATTTTCTCGAAAAACTCGCTCTAAAAATTCAAAAAAAAAAACGGAACCGGTTCGTAATGGGTTAGTATTAAAGCCATTTCATTTACCTTTCCAATGTTGCTCATATTGTCCAAAGCCGATAATAAATAGCGAAGATACGGGCAAATCCATGTTTTAACTTTGACCCCAAATAATACCTAAAATAGGGGTCTCCGACATAAATAAATATTTTTTCCTATTCAGCCCAGAAAGTACCATCTGGAGAAAAAAACTTGTTCCTTTAATAAAATAAAGAAACATATGTTATGTTTTTTACATTTAGTCAAAGAATTCGCTATTTGTAGCTCTGATAAAAAACACAACCCTGGCGTTAAAGAATTTATTACTTTATAGCTCTGAAACATATGTTTGCTAATTTGTGTAAAAATAAAAACTACAATATACAAGCGTGATACCATTCTCTTTTTATGAATAAAGTGTTATTTTAAAAGTTAATTTAAATGAAACATATTTTTATTTATCAGAAATATTTGGTGTTTACTAAAAAGTGTAATATATAAATATAAAAGTGAGTGAAGTTTGAGTACAAATTTTGTTATCAGGTGTGCAACATTCCAACAAAACCACACATTACCAAATAATGTGTAAAGTAATGTTTTGCCATAGGGGCCGGTGCATTACTTTATACCTTACTTCACTGATGAATATTACAGGCGATGAGCCCCAAAGTAATGTATGAGGTGATAAAGTAATTGGTTACTTATGCGGTTACGAGGATGCGAAAAGTAATGGGTCTAAAAATAGATTTTCGTAAAAAAAAAATTTATTTAAAAAAAATTTATTACAAATATTTTTTATTAAATATATAAACGTAGTCATGCTGGGATTCGAACCTGGGATCCCTGCATGTTAGCCGAGAACTCTACCACCTTAGCTATCGACACATATAACATTTGATTGCTTAAAAAGTAAATGAATTGTTGTGGTTCGTATTTTCATTTGTAATGTCGAAAAATATATACCTTACACACATGCTTACAAAAAAACACAAAGTAATGTGTCTAAAAATAGATTTTCAAAAATATTCTAGTCATTACTTTCCGTTTATAAATCATGCATTACGTAATCAGTTATTGGTAAGTCATTACTTTTTGGTCTGAAATAATGCAGAAGGTAACGAGGTATCATTACAAGATAATGCAGGAGTATATCGCACCCATTACCAAAGTTTTGCTGGGATATATTGCTCAAGCGACTGTTCATTGTTTGCCAGAAGAATTGACGCGTTCTGATTCAACCTTTATAATTGTCATCATCGAAGAGTAATACATCCATCAGACTCTGCCGTCGTCAAATAATCAAAACCAATATTATTAATACGTTTCCAAAACAGTTGCGATCATCCTTGCCATAGTCTGATCATACCCGCTCCTATTGTTAGCGTTGATTATTGTCATCAGTGGTTAAACTAGACTACATATGGTAATTTGCCCATAGCACACTCAAAATAATAAGTATGTTGGCCGAACAGAAAAATTTGCTACTTTAACAAATTTTATTCCTGTATTTTGGCTTAAAATAAAATTTTTTTATTTAAAAAAATTTTTTTTTGGTAAATTTAACAAATCTAAACTTAAGTACGAAATTAGTAAAAGTACAGTTTTATTTGTAATTATACTTCATCTAAAGTCATGTAAGAGCAATGTGGAAATTTTTTATTAGAAATTCCTGAGGGTCCAAGGCGCCACCATATTCCAAAATAAATAAAAATAAATCAACAAATTTTATTTTAAGCCAAAAAACGGGAATAAATTTTGTTAAAGTAACTAATTTTTCTGTTCAGCCAACAGAATTTGAATGCACAATAAGTATTGGTTTACTCCAACCACCGCACAGTGGGAAAAATCACCAATCTAGCTTATAAAAAATCGTATCTCTTAAACTATTCATCTGAGAAGTTAGAAATGTATGGAACTATTGTAGCGAAAAGAGTCTTCTTTAAATATATTGTATTTGTAGACACCCTGTTTAATTACAGGGTGCACCAAAAGGAAGGTTTTAGTGGAAATTACACTGAAATTTAGTATCTCTTTAAAATTGGTATGAAAATTTTCCGAAAGTATTGCCCTATGTTGCATTTATGTAATTTGATAGATTTAATCATTCACCGATAGGGGTTGCTGTTAATATATTTAGTAACATTTCAAATACGATGTAGCTCCGAAGAGCAATGTATTTAGTTATACAAAATAAATTAAAATTGTTTGTTAAACAAAACACAATTAAAAACCTTTTTATATGTACATTAAATCACAGAAATAGTATTTTGCAATATATATTTATATCAAAAATTACTGTCTTACGAAGACTGACTTCTGCAGAAAAGTTTGTAACATATATTGAGGAGTCTTTGGGATAACATTTTTTTTTTTGCCTCACGAATTACATTGTATGGTGGATAAATGTTTGCATTACGAATTTTAGCTCCTGATTGCGTTAGCATATACGAACTTTTAGTATAGTCTCCGTCTATATATAGCGCTAAGGCTTCGTCAGGTGTATATGGTATGCAAGTTTTATCAGGAATGGAGAGGGCTCTTTTAATTCTGGATGCCCTTCCTGGAGATTTTTGTATATCTTTTATTAAACCTGCAGCATCCCGTTTACCAGATTTGTAAAGACTTACACTGGTAGCGAAAATCAATTCCTCTTTACTTATAGTTTTTACAAGAACAGCCACCTTCAGTTTTTTAGATACGTCGCTTGATTCTGTGAAGGTTTTAGATGGACGTCCTCGGTATTGTGAAGGACCCGGTATATCGTCATTTTCAAGACAAGACAAATCAATGTTTGTGTTTAACCATTCCTTGTGATTTCGTTCAAAAACTTGTGTTGTTCGTTTGCATTCGCTCCATTTTTTGGTGAATCTGTTACACAACAGTTTTAAGGTTTTTTCAAGTTTTTTACACTTTTCACTTCCTTTATCATTGACTAGTCCAAGCTTCGAAAAAACGTGACTAATCACAAAAATCATCTTTTGTGAACTTGAATTGGCATTTCGCCAAACTTCAAACCATTCTTTATAAGTAATTTGCATTTTCAAAAAAACTGTAGCTTTAAGCTTAGTGAAACGCAACTTATAAAGAAATATTAATTAAATTTCCGATATTTCCTTTGCCGTATATTGCAATTGTATAAAAAGGAAAAATGCATTTATGTGAAAGCACTTGAATATCGCCGACAAGTAATATTTGTTTAAACAAGCCCTTAAAACTCTACTTTGTGGCGGTTTGTGGCACCCAAATTTTTCTCCAGACTTACCTCATTAGGTCTAGTTTCAAATTCAAAAATTAGTTTGGCGGTACTTAGCGGTCCTTTTTTCAAATCTCTTTACACATTAAGGAATTTTGACAAAAATATACTTTTATGTACTTACTCGCAAGGGGTATTACTAAAATCATTTTCTATACAATACATCGAGTCCACGTACTCTTTAGGACTTGTTTTATCAAAAAAAAAAAAAAATATAGGTTCAATAGCGCAATAAAACTTTTCATAATACATTGGGGGAAACGTGAAACCAAAATCACTCATGAACGTGCTACTTATCCATTGCATACATTTACAGCCCTGTATTTTCATAACTAACATATAAATCGAAAAATGTTGAATGCAGTTTTAAGTATCAACTATCATTGAATTATTATATGCTATAGGTTTATAAATTTGTAAAAAAAAAATATTTTTTATAACCCGTGTAAAAAAGATCAGATCTGGTCAGATATCAGCACATCTTACCAGATCTAATTAGATCTCAAAATTGGGGACAAATTTGAGATCTTATTAGATCTGATCAGATCTATGCACATCTGGCCAGATCTTCGTAGATCTTACCAGATCTAATTAGATCTCAAAATTGGGGACAAATTTGAGATCTAATTAGATCTGCTCAGATCTGGCGCATTTGTCCAGATCACTTTAGATTTGAACAAATTTGGCACTAGATCTGATCAGATCTTGCCAAAAGATATTATCACATATGCCATATCTGATCATATTTGATGTGATCTGGTACAGGATCTAATTAGATTCAATCATATCTATTGAGAACCAAAAAGATCTGGTCAGATCTAAACTTTTTTACACGGGAAGCTAGATTGGTCATTTTTCCCACAGTGCACCGGTGTCAACATTATCAATTAATTAAACAAAATCATTTCTAGCTATTGCTGTTTATCAACAATCACATTA
The DNA here is from genome assembly GCA_949987735.1 of Leucophora obtusa. Lineage (NCBI taxonomy): Eukaryota > Metazoa > Arthropoda > Insecta > Diptera > Anthomyiidae > Leucophora > Leucophora obtusa. Next base: position 167,297,005 of record OX465295.1, on the reverse strand, counting down.
TTCCAAAGCTACAGTGGTGGAGCCATTTTTTTCTGTTCTACAAAATCTACAACAAAATCATTTTCAAAGGCAACTGGAATTGCTTTTATAAACATGACAACAACAATTTCCAGGACAAAATTTTTGGGCAGGGAAAAAATATGTATGTGCGAAAAAGAAATAAAAAAAATCCATTCTGCATAGTCGTGTACTCCAGCATTTTGAATCAAACTTATAGGTAGACAACCACTATGCCTGCATTTAAGTGATCACCGGTTAAACAATACGGGGTTTTCTACAGATAATAAATAATCCAGATTAAGGTAAGAAATGAAACATATATGAAAAAGCATGGCCCACGGATTTAGAAATTTTCAGCCATATTATCTACATTTTCTAAATGTAAAATGGTGCTAAAGTCGACTTTATTTTAAAGCAAAGGTTTTGCTTTTACCTTAGCCGGGATACCCGGGTAGTATAAATGCCACGTTAATAGGCATACGAAAACAACAATCTTGTCAGTTGCTATCAATAAGGACGACATATACGACTTAAATGTTCAACACACAAATCGACTATTGAAACGCTTTTTCCGTCTTTAAGATTACCAGTAAAAATCAATTTTGCTTTTCAAATTGAAATTTCGGAGCAAGTGCAGTTTACGGGCATAGCCCCATTTTTTATTTCTGTTTCCAATGTAGTACTTTTTGAGCTGCTTTCGAAAATATATTTGTTTTGTCGGACACGCAACCTTTCGAGTGGGTGGGTCTAGTTGAAAATTAAAACTCAAATAAAATCGTAAGTACTTAACAGATCAGCAAAAATTGGATTTTGTTTGAAATTTGTGCACAAAATTTCTTCAAATTTTGAAATTTTAGTTGGTAACTGAAATACAAAGTCAAGTTTGATAAAGTTTGTTGACCGATCGCACAAATTAATTAGAATTTCCATTTAATGCTTTTAACGATTTTATGTGGTCTGAATATTCATAACGTTTTTTAAAAGTTGACATCACGTTTTTTTATACATGCGTCTCCTTAAAAATACTTTTTCAAATGGCATGTTGTAGAACTTGTCTGACCGTGTATTTCAAAATTATTGTTTGGTCCGACAACAAGTTGTACAACTATAGTTGCATCGTGTCTTCCCTTCTTAATAACTTTGGCATTTATGAAAGCTCAATATGTTGGTCTTCCATTTATGTATAGAAAACTTGTAAATGAATGTTTTTTAATTTGACTCTAGATCAGTGATGCGCAAAATTGATTTGCAATTGTATTATTGAGCAAGAGCACTGGAAAAAAAATTGGACGAATTAAAAAATATGTCTTTTTACATATTTAGCAATCTCCATATTTTTATACAATCTTAATGAAATTTTTGCAACATATTTTTATAGATTTTAAACAAAATCTTCTATATTAATACTTTTTGGCAATTTGTTTATATTTTGTTTTTTTTTATTTTTATTAAAGATCTACTATGAAAGATATTACTATGAAAATAATCATAATGTTTTTTTATAACATAGTCCCTAGATTCCTTAAATGTTTTATAACGTAAAAGGCATTGCATGATATCAAAAACATTTTTCATCATATATTTTCTGAATATCATAAATAATTGTTTTTAGTGCACTTGAAAAAAATATCAAAACACCCGCTAAGCATGTGCACTCGTCGCTGTCTCAGTGACGACTAAATTAAAGAGAATAAGAATATGTGTGAGGTACAGTGTTAAGCATTAAACACATAGACGACTGCAGCTACACGACTACACGACTACAAATGCTGCTGGCTGCAATTGTAGTCGTGTAGTCAGCTACTTAATTTTTTTGAAAACGACAGCAACATGTAAACAGATAATCCTAAATATTTGACATTTTGATAAATGTTAATCTTTTTTGGTTTGTGCTTCTAAAATAATGGCTGAGGAATATTTTATTAATTTTGTAAGATCCATTTTTTTTTACAAAACATCACAATAAAGTTATTTCCAAATATAAATTAATGAAACCTTCAAACAATTGTAAAATATAAACAGCTGTTTCTTCAGTGTTCCCAAAACGGTGATTTTCTATTCAGAACTAGCGATTTTATTTCGCTTCTAGCGGGAAAAATTGTCCTGTTTTACATATTTTGTTATATTGTCAACACTATTTTTGTTTTGTAGCCAACAAAAATAGAAATTATCCTAAGTTGACTACAGCGGCAAAAGTAGTCGTGTAGCCGTGTAGCTGTGTTGGTGTCAAAATAATCGTTTTCATATAAACGTGTGTATTTTATTTTTGACAGGCTGTAGTCGTGTAGCTGCAGTCGTCTATGTGTTTAATGCTTTACCATATATTTTTTTAGAAAAACTGTAAAAAAAAACTGTTTTTGTATAGAAAAACTGTTTTTCGAAAAAAATGTACAAATCAGAAGAAATGCTGGGATCTCGAAGTATCCTGAGATTAATATATTATCCCAGGGTCTCAATTTTCTAAATATCGAGATTTGAATAATTTAATTGCGTTTGGTATTTATAGTAAACGACTTTTTGCACAGCCTTCTAATAAAACTTTTTTTTTTAAGAATTTTGGTCTCCTAGGCCCGAATCTGAAGTTAAAAAGTTCATCGAATCACCCTTCCGAGATGTCAACCTTTTTCTATTAAACCCTGACTTAGGATAGAATACTTTACTCGCCAATATTGTACTTCAAAATAATCTTTATGGATTTGCATTTCACATAAAATTACCTTTCATTAGATTGAGTATTGTTATGTCGGGAATTGTTTGACGGTGTGTAAAAATCCCGTAAAAAAATTACGTTTTTTAGAATTGTCCTTGAATTGTTATCCCGAATTAGCAAATATTTACTTAAAAATAAAAAATCAATTTCGGCCTTTGTTGATGAGACATTGTTTTAAAAAACATAAATTTCTATTTTATCGTTCATTTAGAAATGATCTGAAAAGTTCGGCTAACAAATGTCCGTCGGATCTATGACGTCTCAGATATGGTTTAGCCAATTTTATTCCATGCTAATTTTTGATGAAATTTGTTATAAAAATGTTTCGTTTTTCCAGTAAGCATATTTAGTAGTATTATATTGCCAATTTGAAATTTATTTATGTTTCGATTTGTACCTAATTTTTTACAATATTTAAAGTTTTATTTTAATTTTTGTGTCATATGCATAATCACTTTCTAAGTTTATAAATGGCTTATAAAACAAATATTTTATACAAACTTCATTTTATAAACGTGTTATAAGGTTTTCAAATTATTTTGCATAAGCATAATTCTTAAATATTAGTTAAAAAAATAAAAAAATTGTAAAAGAAACAAATGTGCCGATTTAATATGAAAAAACTGTAAAAAAATGCATGATTTAAAAAAAAACTGTTTTTTATAAGAAAAAACTGGAAACCTGTTAGGCATCCCAAAAAACAGTTAAAACTGGCTATATGGCATCACTAGTGAGGTAGTAAATTCACAATTGTGCTTTGAAACGCGCACCACTGCTCTAGATCATAAATTAATATCCGCGGGTATGTTCGTATACATATATAACATTCATAACAAATTATTTTAATTTTTGCATTAAAAAATACAAAAATTTGTTTTTTCGGACTTTCTATATTTTCATATATTTAGTCAGAATATTCTTCCACCTCAAGTCCAAATTCTAATATGATATTGTCATATTAGATTTTTATTTGTTGTTTCAAAAAGGGTTGATCATTTTCATGATAGACAATACAATTGTTTCGTAGACATCACTCTACTCTTCAGTTGTCCGCAATAAGAAAATGATAACTTTCTTACTCAAACCGAGACATTACATAAGGTACAAAAAATCAACGGGACAACAAATAAAAATCTAATATGACAATATCATATTAGAATTTGGACTTGAGGTGGAAGAATATTCTAGTTAAATATATGAAAATATAGAAAGTCCGAAAAAATAATTTTTGTGTTTTTTAATGCAAAAATTAAAATAATTGTTGAAAATAAGCACACCACAGCTAAAATCTCATTCAAATATTTATTTTGTTTTGAGTTTAAAATTAGTTGTTTTTACAAAATGTATTGACAACAGACATACATATAAATAGTACCCAAAGGGTACTTTTATGTAATTGTTGCTTTTAAAAAGGAGTTGATTTATAGCTGGTTTTACCAAATCAGACAGTTCATATACGAAAGTACAAAATTCTCGTCCCGTTGATTTTTTGTACCTTATGTAATGTCTCGGTTTGAGTAGGAAAGTTATCATTCATAACAAATTATTTGGTAGATAGCAAATTTTCTAAAATGAGGAAAAATTGGTTGTAGACTAATTTTTTCAGTCCAAAATTAATATCATAGCTAACTGAAGAGTTTGCCTTCAAAAACACATTTTCTTCAAACCGTCTGATGGCCCCTATTGAATATAAGCCCACGATATATTTTTTATTTTATTTCAAGGGATACAATATTTTCAAAAATAGCTGTGTTTGTGTGACTATCTATCAGTGTTATCAAGAACGATTTTGATAGTTTTTCAACGTATTCCGGCTTTCTACTGTCAAAATTGTTCGAGATATCATTGATGGGAATGCCGCACAAACGCAGCTTATGTTTTTAAACCTCTTTGTATAATAAATTTTCAATTAATTTTATGTCAATCATATTTCTTTTTAGCTTCTACATATGGATTCTTGGCTGCAACAATTGACTGAACTTGCAGTTATAAGTATTTGGTCGACGGACATTCATTAAAAACACTATGTCTGTTCCCGTACTTTACCGCGGTTACCCAAACTATCCTAAAAGCGTTTCTGTACTCAAAATTGCGTATAAATTCTTGTTTGGGCTGTTTTCGGACACATACTATTTATTTATTTTTTGATTTGTAAATAAAATTCCAGCAAATATTTTGGAATCAAATTTTTTATAAAATTTTATATTATTTTTTATTTTCATTAGTCAAGTACAGTAAGAATTACAATACTCAGTATAAACTTATGTACATAGAGCAAGGCCCAATATGTTATTCCATCATGCTTTTTCTGCTTGAAAGTTCTGGCAAAAATTGGTCCAATAAAAATTTTCAGGAAGAAGAAAAACTCTCATCATCGAACTGTCACTTTTTTCTCATTTTTCTTTTTGTTTACTGAGTATTTGTATTAACGAATGCCAGTAAAACTTTGTACAAATTATCCAGTTGGTGAACGCAACTAATATTAAGATTTTTGGTATTTATTTGAAAAAAAAAAATTATTTTTAAAATAATTTTTTGGTGATTTTTGCAATGTTTTACAAACTAATACTCGTACGGTTATTTTAGTTAAGTTCAGTGACCGGATCCCTCTTGACTCTTTCAGCAACCCGTACTTATTATGACACATAGCGAAAAATATGTGACATGTTACATGGCAATTAGTTTTCGTTAGCCATGTGACATATTCAATTAGAGCAGTCCAGTGATATGCCACGGAACTATTCTTTTTGTACTAGTTCCGCAACATAGTATATAATGACTATTATGCAAGGTTGGTTACCGAAACGAATAACGATAAGGGTAAAGGTAACGGTATTAAATTTCATTTGTTTCAGTAACGGTAAAGGTAACGGTATTTAATAATGTTTCGGTAACGGTATACCGTTATCGAAACAGCAATACCGGTGCGTACCGGTATTATAAATTATGTTAAAAATATATAAAAATAAGTAAAAACTTAACATATATTTAATTTTACGTGTTAAAAATACATATTATAAGCTTTATCTTCAATGCTGGTAGTTTTAATAACTAAAATTTTTATCCATAAATTTTTTTGTACAAAAAAAAACTGAAAATTATTACAAAAAAGTTTAAAAAATTTGCATTTTATATGAATTAATAAATACCGGTAAAATACCGGTAACTACCATTAAAAATAACGGTATCGGTAACGATAACGGTATTTGGAAAAACTTTTAGAGGTATTTGAAACGGTATTTTAGCGATAACGGTATTATAACGATAACGTTAACCAACCTTGCTATTATGTGACTAGTTTTTTTAACAATTATTATTCTTTATTTCAAAATTAAAAAACAAACACTACATTAAAAATATCTAAAATTTTCTGGATCATCTTCCAGCATTTTGGGCACAATTTAACAACTCAAACTAGAAAAAATCTAAAATAATTATATTGCATTGTACGTCACTGCAGTCAAGAAAATTCGTACCCAATTTTTTTTGTTATATCTTTTGCTTGCAGAAATGTAAACTCCGTGACAACAAAAAAAATTAAAATTGTGCAAATTGTAGAAGACAACTTGTAGAAGAGATTTTTTGCAATTAGGTTTATAATGACTAAACTTACTGATTCCATTAAGAAAAAAACGAAATATTAACACTTTTTGCTTCTCACAAATTTGACCCAAAAATTTATCACATTTTTTGATTTCATCCATATAATATTATAAAATATTATCTTTAAACATCAATAAAAAAAGAAAATATAATTATTTTCGTTATTAATTAATTTTGTTCTTTAAAATAAATCGAATATACAAAAGAATGATCAATGAATATTAATCATACCCACTTGATCATTCTTTTTCTGTAAAAGGGAGGTGTAGTATGTTTGACTGCTCTGTGTTGCATACCTATCGTTCGATTAATCGTTATTTGATTAATCGAACAATTTTTATGAAGAATTGTTCGAATAATTTAAAATGCCCAAATTTCGAACAACGAATAAATCGAATAATTTCATACGATTAATCGAAATTGGTAGAAAATTACAAAAATGTTTAAAAAATATAAATTTTTTATTAAAGTAAATGTGCTAAAAACTCAAAATTTTTTAAAAAAATTGTGACAAATAATTTGCTGTATGCTTGTATCTATCCGGATTTCATTCTGGCCTAAGAAAATAATTAAGGGACGACCTTTTAGAATTTCTAGCAATATTTGTTAGCTTCAACTCAATGAAAATTTCAAAAAACAATATAAAATTATCACAGTTTGCTCTGTCATCTTCCAAATTACTACCCTGTTGTTGTGACTTATCTAGTAAAGTAGTGGTATCTATTTACGTATAATAAATTTTTAATTATTTTTCCTTTTTAAACGATTATATTAAATAAAAGCATTAATAATTATTGTAATTAATGATTATTAAAGTTATTAATTATAATTAATGCTGAATGTAATACAGCTTGTTTAGTTAGCACTCATAATTAATAAAATAAAAGGATGGAGGTACGGAAACGTAGATGCAGTGTTACCGTTGTGCGACTAAAGTTGCAATTTGCAACCTTTTTGACGGCCTTTGACTTTATGTGCGACTTTTTCAAATTTTGCCACTTTTCCTAACTTTGTGCGACTTTTTCCCCCTTTTTAGTAAAGTCAGTAATAAAATAATTGTATTGAATGATATTTAATTAGATCTAACAGATCAGGTCAAATCTAACCTTTTTCACACGTGTGGACTAAATTTTAGCAAGCTGCTAAATATATGGACAATTTAAGTAAAAAAATTAGGCTAAATTCAATAAAAATTTTACTTGGTATAAAAAATTTATAGTAAAATATCGCTTAAAATGTGGATTTTTGGACACTCCGGATCCAACCCAAGATATCACCATATTTATTATTGAGAGTTGTAGATTATAAAGACACTTTTGCACGCGAGAAAAAACTAATGGGGATATAGCAAAATACACTTCGAAATATATCTATTGTGAATGATTTAAGCAAATTATAGATGTTTTTTTCTTTATCTCTAGCAGTTTTCTCTCGTGTGTAAATGTAGTTTAAGCAGGCACCCGATATTAATACTTTTAAAACGTTTTATTTTGTTTCTTCCTCAATAAAAAAAAATCACTTGTGTACAAATGAATTTATTTTTCTTGATGGATATTTTGTTTTCATCAATTTTTTTATTTTTTGTTTTCTTTTCGAAAACAAAATTTTAAAAATATCCGTACTGATATTTTCAGGAAAGTTGAGAATTATTTTTATTTTTGTACTGAGGAAAAAACAAAAAAAAACGTTTTTTTTTTTGTATTGAGGAAAAAACAAAATAAAACGTTTTAAAACGTTTTTTTTTAGTTTTTTCTGATTACAATTACATATAAATTTTGTAAAAATTCTTAAAACAACATTCATATAGACATATTTCTGCATCCAGTGATATAAACCTTTGCGTTATTAAAAAGTAATAAAAATTTCCGCCGAAAAGACTTCTACAAAGCATGATAATCAGCGATTAACATTCTGCAAGCAAATATATTGATGCAAAACTATTCCTTTTTGCAAAATTTTTTGTCGTGATTTTTTGCTTTTGCAATCTAACTAGCTAATTTTGGTATAGGATATATGTATTATAGTCCCTAGATTATGGATTTTAAAGAACCCCACTTAAAAAATTGCAAACCAATGGCGGAACGCGAAAAAAAACTTTATGGTACAAAAAATGAATTAAAAATTGCTATCAGAAATTTACATTCTGCAAACAAATACACTGATGCAAAAAATTTTCTTTTCGGAAAATTTTTTACGCGAATTTTTTTTGCAAACTAACCACCAAACTTTGATATGAGAATATTGGTATTATAGTCCCAAGATTATGAATTTTAAAAATCCGCACTTAAAAAATTGCAAAAAAATCGCGGAACGCGAAAAAAAGCTTTTTGGTACAAAAGATAAATTTAAAAACTCATTCAGTGATTTACATTCTGCAAACGAATATGTTGATGCAGAAATTTTCCTTTTTGCAAAATTAATTTTTCGCGAAATTTTTTGCGTACGAACTACCAAACTTTGGCATAAGATATGGGTATCATTCTGCTATACATATGTTACATACATATATGTACATATGTATATTGATGCAAAACTATTCCTTTTTGGAAAATTTTTTTTCCCAATTTTTTTTGTTTTTGCAATCTAACCAGATAATTTTGGTATAGGATATAGGTATTATAGTCCCTAGGTTGTGAGTTAAAAAAAAACGCTCTTAAAAATTTGCAAAATAATGGCGGAACGCGAAAAAAAGCTTTATGGTACAAAAAATAAATTAAAAAACTCAGTCAGCGATTTACATTTTTCAAAAGAATATGTTGATGGAAAAATGTTCCTTTTTGCAAAATTTTTTTTTCGCGAAACTTTTTGCATGCTAACCACCAAACTTCGGCATAAGATATGGGAATTATTGTCCTAAGGTTAAAAATTTAAAAAAACCGCACTCAAAAAATTGCAAAATATTGGCGGAATGCGAAAAAAGCCTTTATGATACAAAAAAATAGTTAAGAAACCTAATCAGCAATTTATATTCTGCAAAAGAATACATTAATGGAAAAAAATTTTTTTTTGCAAATTTTTTTTGGCAATTTTTTTTTTGCGAACTAATTACCAAACTTTGGTATGAGATATGGGTATTATGGTCCCTAGGTTATAAATTTAAAAAATCTGCACTTAAAAAATTGCGAATTAATGGCGGAATGTGAAAAAGGTTTCATGGTGCAAAAATTTAATTAGAAAACTTATACAGCGATTTCATTCCGAAAATGAATAATATTAGTGCAAAATGCTGGTCAATTGGCAAACATTTTAGCAAAAAACAAAATATTTGCAATATATGTTTGTATGTATATACCGCTCAACAGTTCACTCTAGGATATTATATGATTTTCTACAGATTTGAAACCAAAAACCATAATAGTATCTCCACCATAAAAATAAAACAAAAATTTTAAAATTCTATTCATATTTTTGTACTTAGTACAAAGATGAAAAACAAAAAAAAACGTTTTTTAAAACGTTTTAAAAAGTTTTATTTTTTTATCAATTTTTTTATCTTTGATATTTATACCTAAAGATATTTTTTGAATTTCAACTTGAGGGATATTTTTGTTTTAAAGTACATTTGAAATTTTTTGTTTTCGATTGAGAAATAAAAACATTTTGAACTTTAGTGATATTTATTTTTGATAAAAACAAAAAAAAAACGTTTTCTGGTGCCTGAGTTTAAGGAGAAATTTATAGGTACGGAGGGACGAATTTTTGGCCACTGTGCTGTATCTCGCTTAGCTTCCGAGAAATAAGGTATTTTCTGATTATGAAATTAAAAATATGGGAAATAGCGCCACCCATATGTGACCCTGATAGTAGAGACATAAAAATATAATAAAGGAATTCAAAGTTTAAGTGTTAATGTGCTATCGTTTTAAAATACACAGAGAATTCCTTGGACGAGTTTTAATGAAATTTTTCACTAAACTATTGAAGTGTTCTTCACAATAGGAATGAACAATTTTTTAAACTCTATGCAAAGGCTTCATAGTTTTAATGAAAATATTTTTAATGAAAAGTTTCAAAGGACGAATTCCAGTGACAATTCATAGATCTAATGAAAAAATTCATTGATATCATGCAGATAATTCTCTCAGTGTAGTAAGAATTTTGAAGTTTAATCCATAGAAAAATGACAAATTTACGACAAATGCTAATTTAAAACTTAATATAGCGCACTGTGAGTTCCATCGATGAATTAAAAACAAATATTATTTTAACTAACTAGCAAAATTTTAAAATTAAGAAACACAGATTACTAAAAATTAGCTTTCAAAATGAGTTCAAATACCAATGAAATTAATAGTTATGCAAAATTGGAATTATAAAATATATTAGTTTAATCCTAAATTTTAAGACAAAATAACATAAAAATTAGTTCAATGGAATAAGAACGCATTTTTAATGAAAATTAATTTAACCAATAAGTTAAAAGTCAAAACCTGTGACTCGATGCTATCAACTCCGAATTTGCCAGATACCGAAATAGAAGACTGAGTTCCCATTAATGATCTTGTAAAAAACACAGAAACAAATTTTCAAAATAATAAATTTTTCGGTGGATTTCTTATTTTTTTCGTTTAAATTGTTATTTCTTTTCATTGGATGTGTTTTGTTTAAATAAAAACCGTTAAAAAAAGTGTGCTACTTCTTTTTGAAAAATGACTTTTTTGTGCGACTTTATTTTGAAAAAACGACATTTTGTGCTTCTTTTTCAAAATTCTCAGCGGTAACCCTGCGTAGATGGAAAACAAATTCTCAATGCAAAACCTCTCTACATTTACGTTTTTTATGTATGTAATGCAGAGATCCGCATTTCTAAGCACGCGTGCAACTAACTCACACCTACATACGCTCACACATTGAATAAAAACAAACAAATTTATTCAGTCTCGCTTGAGCATTCGTTCGATGAGGTTGTGTCGACGCGTGTTGCTAGCGTTACACTGAACGAAATGTTTGACGAAGAATGGGAATTAGATTTCTTGTTTACTGAAATTTTTTTCGGTAAACGAAAAGAGGTTATTTTTGTTGAAAAAAGCACACTCGTTGTGTTTCGCCATCTATGAACCGAGTTTTTCTTTAAAAATCTCATTTTTAAATTATTTTCTATTTTGTTCTATTTTATTTCTATATTCTAATTGCACATAAATAAATATGAGAAAATTATACAGAAATTTCTTTCAGTGCATTGAGAGAGGGAAAGTTACATCTCACTCATACAAACGCAAAACTAAGGTTGTATGCGTTTGCCGATCCCTGATTTAATGCATACGAAAGAGATACAAATTAACGAACGGGGTCGAGCTGATGAAGCTAAACGCTTTGTTGCATTTTGCAATTATTATATATAGAAGGTTTATACCTAATTTTGCCGAGTCATCGAGACATTTGACTAGATTGTCTAAGAAAAATGTTTCTTTTGATTGGACTGAGGAATGTGAAGACTCTTTTAAATACCTCAAAAGTCAATTGTTGAGTCCAAAAATACTGCAATATCCTGATTTTACAAAGGAATTTTGTATAACAACAGATGCAAGTAAACATGCTTATGGCGCTGTTTTAAGCCAGGAATATCAAGGTATTCAACTACCTGTGGCTTATGCATCAAGAACATTCACGAAAGGTGAAAGTAACAAATCTACGATTGAACAGGAGCTAGCTGCCATTCATTGGGCAATTAAATATTTCAGATCATATATTTATGGTAGAAAATTTTTGGTCCGAAGTGATCATAGACCTCTAACCTATTTATTTTCTATGAAAAATCCGTCATCAAAACTGACGAGAATGAGATTGGATCTTGAGGAATACGACTTTACGGTCGAATATATTAGGGGCGGAGACAATTATGCAGCTGATGCGCTGTCTCGCATAGAATTCTCAGATATAATGAATACTGAGACCAATAAAATATTGAAGGTAACCACAAGACTTCAATCAAAAGGGGAGAAAATTACTCCTAAAACTACGAAAGATAAAATTTTAGTTCAACCAAACGTCTACAAGGTGCTCAATAATAGCGAATTAAAGAAAAGTGTAAGATTATACACTAAAGATACCGCAATAAATATTAAGAAAGGGAAAAAGATCCCTACGGGGAAAGGGACCGGTCCCAGATGACACGCAGGATAGGTCCCAAGGGGGCGGAGACCGGTCGCTGATCGGTCTTTTTGTTTGAAACAGACATATCACTTTAACATGGCGTTGTCATTGGAAATGACCAATTGCCACATTTTAGACACATTGTGGCAGTAAGGTGGTGTGTCTAAAAATAGCTTTTCAAATAAACTAATAAAAAATTAAGAATTAAAAATAATCTACTTGGCGTTGAAGTAGGGCTCGATAACACAACCTTCTGCTTGTAAGGCAAACGCTCTACCGTCTGAGCTAACGTTGCTTATGCGTGATGGCTGGCTGATGATTAAGTTATGTTTTTCGTTTCTGTTCAAATAAAAAAGAGAAAGAAAAAGCAAACACACACACAGCAAATAAAAAAAACATGGCAAAGAAAAAAATAGAAAAGAAAACAACATTAACACACACACAAATATGGTGGAAGTGCCTTGAATATGCCCCCGATTGACCGGTCATGGGATAGGTCCCTTAATGGCAGTTGACTTGTTTTTTGAGTTGGCCATAATTAAATTAAAAAATCAATTAAAAATTAGAAAATTACCTCAAAACCTCTGATAATATAAATAAAAATTTTAAAAATTCCCCTTAAGTTAAAAAGAAAAGTTAAATGAAATACCAATTGTTAAAACTAAAACAGCTTTAACATTAAAAAAACGTTGAAAATACAAAACTTAAAATTTCTTAGCAAAACATTATATAAATTTAAAATAAGAGCTAAAATAAGCAAATCGTGAAAAAACAAAGTTAAAAATAAATAAAAGAGTAAAATAAATAAAATATATTTTTAAAAATATGCCGCGAATTTTGTTTTTTATTTCGGTATCGGTCAAGTTTTTTTAAAAGCAACAGTGAAAATAACGGATCAGAAAATACTTAGAAAATTAATTCATTTTCTTTTGTTCATATTGGTACTAATTTAGTAATATGCCTTCGGTTGACCGGTCACGGGATAGGTCCTTGGAGGGCAATTGACTCCTCATTCCCCGTAGGGCATTAACACACACACAAATATGGTGGAAAAGTCTTGAATATGCCCCCGATTGATCGGCCATGGGATAGGTCCCTTAATGGCAGTTGACTTGTTTTTTGCGTTGGCCATAATTAAATTAAAAAATCAATTAAAAATTAGAAAACTACCTCAAAACCTCTGATTATATAAATAAAAATTTAAAAAATTCCCTTAAGTTACAAAGTAAAGTTAAATGAAATACCAATTGTTAAAACTAAAACAGCTTTAACATTAAAAAAACGTTGAAAATACAAATCTTAAAATTTCTTAGCAAAACATTATAGAAATTTAAAATAAGAGCTAAAATAAGCAAATCGTGAAAAAATAAAGTTAAAAATAAATAAAAATGTAAAATAAAAAATATTTTTAAAAATATGCCGCGAATTTTGTTTTTATTTAGGTATCGGTCAAGTTTTTTTAAAAGCAACAGTGAAAATAACGGATCAGAAAATACTTAGAAAATTAATTAATTTTCTATTGTTCATATTTGTACTAATTTAGTAATATGTCTTCGGTTGACCGGTCACGGGATAGGTCCTTGGAGGGCAATTGACTCCTCATTCCCCGTAGGGATAATTCTCAAAATGAATATACCTAACCTTGTTGCTAATGAGAAAATCGATTTAGATCAATTCTTCTCACAGCTTGAAAAGATAGCTGGTAATAACGGGATAAAGTTACTCCAAATGTCACTAGATGACAAATTATTTAAATATATAAGAATCGCGGAATTTAAAGAGAGAGGAAACGCTTCCCTCAATAATGTGAAAATAGCTCTCACACCTAAATTAAGGAAAATAACAGACGAAATATAAAAGCGCAATATACTGAGAAAATATCATGATGATCCAATTTTTGGACGACACTCAGGTATAACACGGTTGACTAATAAAATAATAAAATATTTTCGCTGGGACAAAATGACTAAGGACATCAAAAGATTTGTCAAGTCCTGCGATCAATGTAAAAGAAATAAAGCACTGAGAAACGTTAAGGAGGAAATGATAATTACTCCAAAGCCAGTGAAACCATTCGATATTGTTCTAATAGATACAATTGGTCCATTACCGAGAGCTGATAATGGAAATGAATACGCTGTAACTATGATTTGTGACCTTACAAAATATCTTGTAACGGTACCAATACCCAATAAAAGTGCGAAAAGTGTAGCCAAAGCTATTATGGAACACTTTGTACTATTATATGGTCCAATGGGAAAAATTCTAACGGACATGGGTACTGAATATGTAAATCAAGTTCTTCAGGAACTTTGCGATCTCTTAAATATAGAGAAATCAACATCTACAGCATATCACCATGAATCCATGGGTACAATTGAAAGATCTCACAGAACACTTAAAGAGTACCTCGGATCATATTTGTCCTCTGACAAATCCGAATGGGACGAATGGCTGAAATTTTTTTCATATTGCTACAACACTTCGCCATCAACAGTTCATGGTTATTGCCCATTTGAACTAGTATTTGGAATAATACCTACTGACTTTGGCGTCATGAACCAAGGCCAGGTGGATCCCATATATAATGTGGATTCCTATAACCTAAAAGTATAGTATATATATACAAGTTTCGAATCAGAGAGCTCGGAAATTGCTTGATAAAGCTAAGAGAGCACAAAAGATCCTCTATGATAGAAACTTGAATAAAATAGGTATTGAAATAGGCGATTTAGTTTTGGTTCGGAACGAATCCGGCCACGAATTGGACGTACAGTTTAAAGGACCTTTCGAGGTCATAGATATGAACAGTAGAAATAATGTACTTTTAAGTGATGGCAATAAGTGCACATTAGTACATAGGAACAGAATTAAGCTATATTATAAGAAAGTTAATATTTAAATTTATTATGGGATGGCCACCCATTATACTGAGTAGGGAAAAAGGAGAATAAAAATAAATAATTTTTTTTTCTCTCCACCCATTATGCTAAATAGTGACAAAGGAGAATGAAAATAAATAATTTTTTTTCTCCACCCATTATGATAAGTAGAGTAGATAATTTTTTTTTTTCACACATTATATTAAGTGAAAAAAAATAATAAGAATAAAAATAAATATTTTTTTTTTTTTTAAAAGGGGAGGAAAAGGTACGTCCTAACTCCCACGTAAAATTGAAATTTTATGAACAAGAGAAAATAATAATAAGAATAAGAATAATATTTATAAAATTAAGAAAAAAAAAAACAAATTTAAATTTTAAAATTTAATATACAAAAGAATGATCAATGAATATTGATCATACCCAATTGATCATTCTTTTTATGTAAAAGGGAGGTGTAGTATCCCTACGGGAAATTTTAACAAACTGTCACCGAACTGGCCCCTTTATATGAAATAGACTGGTCACTTTTACATGGCGTTGTCATAGGAGGTGGAAATTGACCCCTTGTGACATGTCACAAGACAAATCCCAGGACAGGTCCCTGAAATTGAGAGTTCAGTAACCTGTCCAAGGATTTGTCTTGTGACATGTCACAAGGGGTCAATTTCCACCTCCTATGACAACGCCATGTAAAAGTGACCAGTCTATTTCATATAAAGGGGCCAGTTCGGTGACAGTTTGTAAAAATTTCCCCTAGGGATGTTTGACAACTCTGTATTGCATACCATAAGCATGCAATACGATACTCTTTTATATGTCCATACTGCACTAAACTTATAGTGTGGGAATATGCATAGTACACTCTAATAAATTTTTGTTGAAACCTACTCTATTTAAAGGAGGTAACTTGATACCTACTATAAATTGGGCAAAACTAGACACAATGCTTAAAATCACACATTTGTGTTTATAAATAGTAGACACAATCTGTGTAAAAGTACGTTTTTAATAATATCAAAAAGGTTCAGCAACATTATGATTTTGTTGAAATTTAAAATTAATGTGTCTGAAAATGCTCTTTTAAATGCATAAACTTATATTTTTTATATTTAGAATCAAGCATAATTATGCTTTTTTTTAAACATTGCACTTTATGTTAGTTATAAATAAAAAATGCATTTATAAAGAAAGTAAACGCTTTATTTACAAATATAATTTCATTAGAAAATTTCAAGATCTGATTACAGGGATTGTCTATATATCCTTTTAAAGGCAATTATATATATATATACATCGACTTAAATCCAGATTCACAATGTTGGAGTACTGCACAGAGTGGATTTTGTTCCTTTCTTTTTCGCACTTACATATTTTTGTATCATGTCATCTCTATTTTTGTACACTCCATTTTGCAGAGTGGAGTACTCCATCATTGGGAATGTGGCTTAAAAGAGGATGCACAGAGAAAACAAATTCATTGTGATAACCGAATTTCTTAGCAGCTGAATGGTTTTCTGGCAGCAATTGCATTATTTGACTGTTGCAATCAATTGTGTTACTGACACAATTCAAATATATTGTTTCAACCCAATTTCTGTTGCTACAAACAAATATATCGGTGAATCCAAGCAAACCATTCGGTTGGAAAAAAATTCTGTTATCACAGTGAATCTGTTTTCTTTGTTTGGCTATAAGCAAAAACAAACTTTATACCCAGAAATCAGATTCTTGCTTACAACCGAATTTATTGCCAATCAAATGCTTCGGTTGTGACTACAGGATTTTTCAGTAGTGACTACCGAAATATTGTTGAGGCAATAGAAATTCTGTTGCCACTATCAAAAGACTATTTACTCTATTGATATTCAGTTGTCACAACTGAAAATTTCGGTCTCGGAAATCGATCCATTCGATTGGCAACAAATTCGGTTGTAAGCACGAATCTGTTGCTCTGTGTATATTTTTACTGTTTGGTATTTTAGCAATTGTGATAGGAAGACTACTATAACTACCCTACGGGAAATGTTAACAAACTGTCACCGAACTGGCCCCTTTATATGAAAAAGAGTGGTCACTTTTATATGGCGTTGTCATAGGAGGTGGAAATTGACCCCTTGTGACATATCACAAGACAAATCCCAGGACAGGTCCCTGAAATTGAGAGTTCAGTAACCTGTCCTAGGATTTGTCTTGTGACATGTCACAAGGGGTCAATTTCCACCTCTTATGACAACGCCATGTAAAAGTGACCACTCTATTTCATATAAAGGGGCCAGTTCGGTGACAGTTTGTTAAAATTTCACGTAGGGTACAGATACTGCAACTGTTTCCAATATCTTGTAAATTTTTCCTTTTTCATGTATGCATCCTCCAAAAAAATAAAAGAAACAGGAAAAATTCTTGGCGGTGCTTTGATGAGAATATTGCACTATGGAGCTTACGTTACGTATTAATAAATCCCTTTTGGCGTTAAATATCTGAAAAAATATATGCATATTTTTCAGATTATTATATTATAAACCTTCCTGTTCAATTCAAATTCAATTAATCACCTTTATTTCAACCACCTTTAGTAACAATTTCCATTGAAAGAAAACTTTTATATTTGATATATTTTTTCGAATATTTTCGTTGTTTTCTTCATTGGATTCAAATTATTCAATTAATTTGTTAATTTTTATTCATATATTGACATTTAGACTGTTACTCTTTAAAGTAGGTACAAGTACGCATATTATGCCTAATATGAAAATTTGGGCACAATGTGTGTAATTATAAAAAGTAAATGTTTACAAACTCATAAACATGTATACAAACATGCAAAATACTATACTTTGTGTGTATTTCTGTAGACAAAAGTGCCTAGTTAAATTTTGTACACATTTTGTGCCTAATGTTAAGCATTTTATGCAATTTTACATGAAAACTTCCTATATTTATAATAGTGATTTTACATGCTGTTTTTAGAGTGTAGCATATTCCACAAATGTACTTTTATAATATTAAGTAGCTTTAAGAATTTTAATAAACAAAGAATTCAGTTTTATCATATCAACCAAACAACGCGGTAATTATTTAAATATATTACAAACTACATAAGCAATATAAAACTTATCAAAATATATGTACACTCTAATAAAATTTTGTTGAAATCTACTCTTTTAAATGTAGGTAACTTGATACCTACTATAAATTGGGCAAAAATAGGCATTGTGCTTAAAATTAAAATACATAGACACATTGTGTTTAAAAATAATAGACACAATGTGTGTAAAAGCACGTCTTTAACTGTATCAAAAAGGGTTCAGCAACTTTTGAAATTTGTTTAAATTTTAACTTTATGTGTCTAAAAAAGCTATATTAAGTGCTTCAATCTACAATTAGGATGTCTATCAACACGCTTATTAATGCGTATATATATACAATGAATATATTTTTTTTTTAAATACTGCATATTATACTCTCTTAAAAAAATGCATTTAAAAGATGTATATACGATGTTTTTATTAACAAAAGCAATTCTTCAGGAAAGAAGACAATAACAATTAACATTAATAATAACGAATAACATGAAAAATATTAAATACAATATATATAGTTAAAACGTACACCTATATTGAGAAAAACTTCTTCTTATAGACAATTACGAAAAAGTCTTCAGATTTCGAGATTACAAGGATTCTTTTTTAGGAAACGTAATGGATTTTCTATACAAAAAAGTCCTCAGAATCTGAAAGTGTTTCTAAAACAAAAATTCTAAAGAAATTTCTATAGAAAAAAATCCTTAGAACCAGGGGATTATTCTTTAAGAAAGAGTCATATGAATCTGGGGTTATTTTTTTTGGAAAAATTTAGTATTTCAGGGCTTTTCCATACGAAAAATTCTCAAGGATCTTGAAATGTTTTTCTTTACGAAAAGTGTTTTGAATTTGAGAGTCTAAGAGTTTTAGTAGAAAAACTTTACCAGAATATCCCAGTGTTTTTCTAAAGGAAAAATGTATAAAGTCTTTCTAAAGGAAAAATGTATAAAGTCTTCAGAAGCTCTCTGTTTTTCTACAGAAAAAATCCATCTATATCTGAAGGTTTTTCTAAATCTTAAGGTTCTTCGTCAGTGTCTAAAGGGTTTCCTATAAAAAAGTCTACACAATCTGAAGATTCTTGCATAGGAACAATTTCTGAGAATACGGTAGGTTTTATATTGGAAGAATCCTCCGAGTTTTGCTTTCGCAAAAAGTCCTCAGGATCTAAACGGTTTTCTGTAACAACAAATCTTCAAATATATACAGGTATTTCAATAGAAAAATGCCCTCATAATGCGGAAGCTTTTCTATTGGAAAAAGACGGCAGAGCTTTTAGCGGATCTCCACAAAAATGTCAGAAGAATTAAATAGTCTTAAGAGAAAATGTTCTTTGAACCTGGGTGTTTTTATATAGAAAATATTATCTGAATTTAAGATCCCTTTTATAGAAAATCTTTTAAAAATCTGGCGATTTTTCTATAGAATTAAAGTGCTTTTGTTTAGAAGAAACTTTTGAAGCTGGGGATTTTTATATTGGAAACAGGTCTTCTAATGTTAGGGGTTTTCTCTTAGAAATAGTCTTCAGAATATTACCCCACAGAAAAATAACATCAGAAATTTAGGTATTTCTTGTTTTCAAAATAAAAAGTTACAGTCTGATTTCCTGCAGATTTGGAGAAATTTGGATATATCATAGACGTGAGAAAACTACTAACTCTTGGTTCTAAATATAACTGCCAAATTGATATTTCAAGATTTCAAATAGGTAGCAAAATTGTTAGACACTTCTTTGTGTGAAAACTGTTTAATGTTTTTAGTACACTATTTAATAGATCCTAAAAATAACTTTTATTTGATACCCAATTTGTATTAATTGCCCTGGAACGAACAAGAAAAAGTCCAAAAAACGGAAATAGAGGCAAAGGGCCGTTAAAAGGGTAACCATACTTATTTTTACCGTCTCTCTATCTATTATAATAAGCTATTTTTATATAAGTTACATCGAAATAGTTGGACGGTAAGTGAAATATCTTGCTTGTAAACTGCCACTATAATTTGCCACAGAAAAGTTGCGATCATTAAATTTTCTTTCAGATTCTTGACTCTGTAGTAATCTAGATTCAATTTCCTTTCAATTTTTCATTTAGATTTTGCCCAAAAACGGTGATTTTCTGTTTGAAAGGATACAAATTAACCTTACAAATATATTTATTAAGAGGACAAAAATACTTACCACCAAATCATCAATGTTTTATATGTATATTAATGAAATAAAGCTTCACATCATGGTACTTTAAGAAATGTTATTTTTTCTTCCATATTCATGAACACGTTACGTTTTTTTATTGTATGAAAAAATTCTAATATTGATTGACAATTGTTAGATACGCATTAAATTTAAAATCAAACACAAATGCGTATATACAAAAATTTACTATATTAAATGTGTAATTTAATTTTATATGTGTTTATAAAATTGGAAACATGTTTATAAACATACCGTTTGATATATTTTGTGCCTAATTCTAAATTAAAAGTGCGTAAATCAAATAATTAAACATATTATGCCTAATAACAAGCATTCTGCCTATTTTTACATAACAATTTGCACACTCAATAGCAGTAAGTTTACATGCCTTTTTTAGAGTGTAGTGACCGATATGATTATATATTGTTCGATACTAAGTTTTACAACACTGTATGTTTCCTCATATTAAAAATATATTCTTGTAATTTTATATAAATTTAATTACTCCATAGCCAAATAATTTTCACGTGATGTTTTCATATAAAATCATATTAAAAAATGATGCGTACGATTTAGAAAAAAAAAGCATTTAAATTTTTATTTTATGTTATAAAATTTGGGCCTTTAAAATTTGTTCAAACTATAGAAATTTCAATGTCAATTTAATAGCCGTTATGCATAAAAAGTATACCTATTTACTATTGACAAAATTTTATAAAATCAGATATTTTTTATATCGAATTAAATATAATTTTATGTCCTGGCCATGGAGAAATCTCGGATCAAACTGTATCAAATTATATCTAATTTGATATATTTAGATGAATGTAGATGACCCATTTTTTGGATCAAGTTGTATGTCGGTGCATAAGTGGACTTATCAAATAAGATATAATTATATAAGACACCATATTAAGATTTTTACCCGGGTATACATACCCTACGGGAAATGGATCAGTCACAGAGCTGGTCACGGGACTGGAACTTTGTGGGAGTCACCGGTCCTCGATTCGGTTTTTTTATATGAAAGTAACCGGCAACTTTAACATGGGCTTGTCATAGGAGGTGGCAATTTCCTCCTTTTGAGCTACTTGTAACTTGTCGCAAAGCTTGTCGTTTATAACATATCACACTACATGTTTAAGAGAGTATGCAATATAACAAGTTAAAATTATCTAATACGGAAGTAGTCTCATGTTAGACATTATGTGATATGTACCGAAACTAGTGAGAAATAAAATATCAGGTGACTGGTTTAAGCGCACATATCACAGAACTTAAGAAAAATATTTGTTAAAAAACTAGTCACACATTAGTCAATATGTGTGTTGTTGCTGAACTAGTACAAAATAATAGTTTCGTGACATATCACTATACTGTTCTAAGTTAACAAGTCACAGGACTAACTGAAACTAATTGACGTGTAACATGTCACTTATTATTCACCATGTGTCATAATAAGTATGGGTGCTGGAAGAACCCAGAAGGATCCAGTCACTGAACTTACGTAAAACGACAAGTCACCGAATCTGTTTTTAAAACATCACCAACTCACAAAAAATTATTAAAAAAAAAAACAGTTTATTTCAAATTCCAAAAACATAAATATTAGGGGTTTTCATATAAACTCGTAAATTCCATGTAAATCTTGTAAAATATAAACATATTTTTCATGTATGGAGATTGATATTAAACTCATAAACATACCAACTTTACACTGTTTACGAGTATAATACGCTTTATGAAAACCCCTATTAACTCATGATTACAATTCAATATAAGCTATACATATAAATTATTTTAATTTTTGCATTAAAAATTCAAAAATAGTTTTTTCTGACTTTCTAAATAGATTTTCATACATTTACTTAGAATATTGTTCTACCTCAAGTCCAAATTCGAATAAGATAATATTGTAATATTAGATTTTATTTGTTGCTTCAAAATGTCATATTCGAATTTGGACTTGAGGTAGAACAATATTCTAACAAATACATATATGAAAGTATACATATAAATTTTAACGTAAGTTAAGAAATACTAGTTACACCATACACCACTACTTCGACAGGGTAAAATAAGTTTATACTGCTGTTTGTAACACCAAAAAATATTGGACCTAGACCAACCTATTAGTGTACCGATTTACTCAGAATCGCGTTTTGAGTCGATTTGGCGATGTCCGTCCGTCAGTCTATCTATCTGTCCATTAGACCGTACCTCAAAAAAAAGTTTGCCGTACACCCTCCAATATGAAGTATTTTTGGAAGGCGATTTCACTGGTCTCCTCGAGGCGACCAGTGTTTTGCTACATAGTAAAAATCCAATTAAAAAAAATTTAAAAAGGCGACCCCTACGTTCGGCAACCAATATATAAAAAAAATTTCTACTGGGTTTTGCGAAAAACTTCCTTAGCAAAAGTTGAATGATTTTTGGCGAGCTTTAAATTTCTAACATTAGGGTGGTAGCAACTGAGATCTGGTGGGTAACTACTATAACGGGAAACTTGAGGTCAAAATGCCCTTAGAGCAAAATACTGGTCTACATCGATGTATCATACTTTAAGATCCGACTGTAAATGCCAAAGATATAACGAAAAATGTAAAATGGCGACCCCTAAGTTCGGCAAAAAAAAAAATAAAAAATTTTTTTTAAAACCTTCTTGCAAAAATACTTCATATTGGAGGGTGTACGGCGCACTTCTTTTTATTTTTTGCCTGTAAGGTGGTACGCTCTATTGTCCATGTACCCTTGTGTGCACGCAACAAGTCGTATATAAAGGGTTCTTCAATAAGAGCGCTACAAAAGTTTTTTTAAATAAAACAAAAACGGTTTTGGATATCAATGAAATTCTTTATTCCTGTGAAAGTACTTTCGATGCCATTATGTATGGAAATCGATCTCTTTTGCATGGCCACCACGGGCACGCTTGCAGAAGTCCAGACGCTGAACCCAATTTTCGACGGTTTTCAAGCATAAATCGGCCGATATTCGTACGAAGTTCATCAATCGTCGCTGGCTTGTTGGCATAGACCATAGATTTAACGTAGCCTCACAGGAAATAGTCCAACGGCGTCAAATCGCACGACCGAGGCGGCCAATCGACTGAACCATTTCGTGAGATAACACGTTCTCCAAACTTGGTTTGCAATAAATTGATTGTGACATTCGCTGTGTGGCTTATGGCGCCGTCCTGTTGGAACCACATGTCCTCCAAGATTGCTGTCTGACCAATAACTCATATTTTGTTTATTGACGAAGCCATTTATTATGACGACCATAAACTGGATGTAGCGCTCTTAAAGTTGAGGCCACTGACTCCGAATGTCGGTAGTAAATTTTAATAATTTCGACTCGTTGTTGGCTCCTATATCTTTCCATCATGAAATGGCAAACCTTACTGAAGACAAATGTCAAAAGAGCGGCAAGAAATATGGCGTCGTTTGCTGTCCCTGTCTTTCTACTTTTGTAGCGTCCCTGTTGAAGAACCCTTTACATACGGACCAAATTTCGGCAAAATGGAATGACGATTATAGGTCCCTAAAAATTTCAAGTTTCTTTTCAGGATTTCTGCATAAATTCTGAACAATTTTATATACGTTACGAATATGAAATACAATTTTTTAAAATTCATTTACAAAAAGAAGTTTATGTGTGAATTGATCAAAATATTTTTTATGGTTAAATTGCCTCTATATGAAAAACTTTTTGTGTATTCCATGACCGGGAATCAAACGACCAACCCTCTACACAGGCTACGACCCGTAGCATCATCTCTTAACGAGACACACCATGGTCGACACATCGATGAGTGTGGCTAATTGAAGTCTTGTCAATCATAACCTACACAATGAATGTTTTGTCATCGGAAGAAAATTTCTATCGTTATTTCCTTTTCACAGGTAATTATCATATTATGATGATTTCTTTGGCCAAAATTGGATGAAATGGATGTGAACGACATGTGGCTCCAACAGGCGGCGCTACGTGCCACATAGCTGAAGCGACCTGGACATTCTGCATGACCGATTTGAGGTCATGGTTATCCCACACAGAAGCGACTTAAACTAGTCACAGAAATCGTGCGGTTTGACCGCTTTAGACTTGTTCTTGTGAGGTTCCATCAAGTTGCTTGTCTATGCCAATAAGTCAATTAAAAATTTTATGTAATATAATAGTTATTAAACTTCGAAAAGTGTACGATAATCGTCTATCGTATTATAGAATCTGGGCACATATTTTAAGTAAAACCCTGTTAAGTTTACATATAAAAAAATATGTGCGCAATTTACAAAGACCATTCCTGAATTCAACACTAAACTGGTTTTCGGGTCATTTTGGGCTTTTTGAGCTAGTTTTCAGTTATTAACGTAAATTTAACCTTATCTTTAATTAAAATACAGATGTGATGTACCTATTTTAGTCCAATGGGTCATTTCGACCCCTTAGTGATTTAAGCTTCGCTAGTGATTTTTTTTGGAATACTTTCCTCTATTTCATAATGGTAATATCGGTATTACAAAACATTTTCACCAACGATTAGAGTAAAGAACCGGTAATCAAAATATCCAATAAAAAATTCTGACTTTTTGGATATAACATCCCCAGTGTTTGTGAATAAATCCAAAAGGGTTGTACAGCCTTTCAGTCAGTCACTGAACAGTTTGATTTGCTTGTCATTGACAATCTATTATGCATACTCGTATCCGAACAATATTTTTGAACTACTCGTAGTTTATTATTATGTCATCATTTCTGTGGCCACAAAGTTAAGTATTATGTAAACTTTGTAACGGTCACGGGATAGGGTTTTACGGTACCGATCGCCATTTTTTCATACACATCTAATTATACTGCACCTGTTCTGTGTTATATCACTACTTCAACTGCAAAGGTACTGGTTACTTTTGTCAATTTGATGTTATAATACTTTTTCTCCAGTTATAGGATATATCCAAAATGAACTAGTTAATGTTTGGCCTCCATTTCAATAGTCACGATGTTGAATATTTTGCTGCAATTACCACTTTTTGATACACCGAAATTTGGGTTTACATCAGTTTTGTAACCTGTCCCCTATGCACCTGTCACAGATTTGTCACTTTGGATCAATCGACCCTTCATTTCCCGTAGGGTATTTTTAAAAATTTAAAAATTAAAAAATATTGAATTTAAAGAAATTAATTATAAATATTAAAAAAAAATTAATAGAATAAAAGAAATTAAAAAAATGTTGGTCCCGCCGGGAATCGAACCCGCGAGCCTCTGTTTGGAAATGACAAATGATACGCCGGGAATCGAACCCGCGAGCCTCTGTTTGGAAATAACAAATGTACTAAAATCACTTTTAGGATCACTTTTAGAGCAACTACTCTTTAGAAGCAATACTTAAGTAATTTTTTTGGATGTTGTTCAGAAGTAATTATAAAAAAGCTGCAAAACGGATACTTTGGAAGCAATGAAAGAAGTGATTTTTTGAAGTTGTTCAGAATAACTTCTAAAAAAGGAGTAAAAATACACCAACGGATACTTGTGAAGCAGTGAAAGAAGTAGTTTGTGGAGCATTACCTCCAGTTTTTTTTTGCTGGGTACCCGTGTAAAAAAGTTTAGATCTGATCTAAATAGATATGATTGATTCTAGTTAGATCCTGTACCAGATCTCATCAGATATGGCATATGTGATAATACATTATGGCAAGATATGATCAGATCTAGTGCCAAATCTGTTCAAATCTAAATTGATCTGGCCTACATCTGATCAGATCTAATTAGATCTCAAATTTGTTCCCAATTTTGAGATCTAATTAGATCTGCAAACATCTACTAAGATCTGGCCAGATATGCCTGGATCTGATCAGATCTAATTAGATCCCAAATTTGTCCCCAATTTTGAGATCTAATTAGATCTGGTAAGATCTACTGAGATCTGGCCAGATCTGATCTTTTTTACACGGGTAGTGTTATAACACTCTAAAGCCCAAGGCCGACAAAAGGCGATCTTCGCCAAAAATACATTTACGATCTGGCGTATCTTATCGATAATAACAATTTATATTAGATTAGGTACGAAGCCACTACACACCGCGAACAATATATATATTTTGTGCTGCCTAGAGTTCCCTAGAGATTCAGGCTACCAATCTATATAATAACAATACTAGTTTAGAGTTTTTAATTGTAAAACCAGTCAAAAATTTTTCTCCAGGACTCACAGGATAACCGCAGGATACGTCTTGCGAATATCTCTCTAACTCAAAAACTAGCCAAAAGAAATTAAACATAGAGCATATACTCAGAGGAAGTAGTAAGCAGAACTAAATTAGGCAAAACTTATTGATGTTTAGTGCCAAATTTCGTAATTTTCAAAAAGCGGAAATCGCCATAACTTCTGAAATAACAACAACTGATCAACAATTTTCGGTACGTAATTTTATTTTACTGATAGTGTTATTTATAGCAAAAACCAAAATTATTTGACTACTTGGTTTCTAGATAAGTCTTCAAGCTTTGTTGTGCTATATCGCCTAAACAAAGCGATAAATTAAAATTTTGATATTTGTTCCATAGTAGATTTTCAACGCCAAATATACAGTTTAAATAATATCGTAATCAGAAGAAAGAGCATTAGAGGGTTAAGTATTATAAATCTTCGATATATAAAAACTTTTTTTATTTCGGCATTGATATTTGTTATTTTCTGTCCACTCTAGAGTACGCATAGTAAAAAATCCACTGAATTATTTATAAATAATATTAAATGCTTTTAAGATCTCATACGTCAAACGAACAATAAAGCAACACCCAAAGAAATTCCTATAAAAACAAAGATGAACAATAACAAATAAGTTAAAGAAATATAAAGTTGAATCTCGATTAAATGAATCATTCGGTTGCCCCAGCCGAATCCAGTTCTTGCCACCGATAATTCGATTGTCGCAATCAAATTGAAATCGAATTCGGTTCCCACAACTGCATTCGGTTGCTGCAACCGAATTACGAGGTTGCAGCAACCGAATCAATTCGATTGGCAAAAAATTCCGTTGACACAATGGAATTGTTCTGAGAGTGTATTTTAACCATAATTTTCGATTATACGTGCTGAGCCTGGCCCTGAACAACCCAGATATTCGACATTAAACTGTATATATTCTAAATAAAAACATTATAGCAATTTAAATTGAAAGTATATTTATACTCGTGTGTAAAAACACTGACGAAAACAATTTTCCAAAACAAAATATTAAAAACTAAAAATAACAGATAGTATTAATTCAGCATTGAAATTCACTTCCCTGCTCTCTTATTAAATATTTTTGTCAGAGTACAAAATGACGTACATACTCTTTTTACTCGTAACCATCAAAAATGCAAAAATAAATCGTCAATAATTTTATGAAAAATCGTCAGCGGTAAAATATCATAAAAACAAGTTATATTTTTTATTCAATCAAAATAGCTAAATAAAACTGAAGCAACAATTGATCTTAACTGCTTGCCCATATTACCACCCTTAAGAACTTTTAAAATTCCGAATTTTCCTTAACTGGACGATTACACTGCATGAAAAAATCTTGACTTTTAAAAACTAATATAGCTATATATTTCGGACATGCTGATTACAATGGCGTACTTTAGTTTTCGATCAATGGTACAGATTTGTCGCTAAATGTCTTTAAAGTTTGGCGGTTTTCCATTTAGTTTCTTACACACAGAGAAAAAATATGCCATTTTCCAACTGAAATTCGGTTACATCTACTAAAATAGGTTGGTGCAACTGAATATTGGTTATCACAACAAAATTCGGTTTATACAACTGAATTTTAGTTGCAATGCCCAAAATATTTAGGAATCAGATTCCAATATGGTTTCACCAACCGAATTTATTGGTTGTAGCAACCAAAATAGGCTTAGCAATTCGGTTGGCAAATTTTTTTTCCTGTGTGTATATAAAAAAATTTTGAAATGCAATCAAAATAAAATTTTTTGTGGTGAAATGTAGTCACAGGACCTGTATTCATATTTAGGCTTAAAATTTGATGCATAAAACTTGATATTAAAACCACTGTTAGAGTTTTATATGGATTTTTACAGTTTTTTAAAGTTTTAGCCAATTGAATCGCTGAAAGCAAAATCGGCCTTAATAATGATATGGCTTAGTAAAAAAGCAATTAAAAGGAAAATATTTAAACAAAAAAAAATCAGAGTTGGCAGGCAATACTGCTAAAATACCGTTATCGATTCAAAACCCTTTCAAGTGACTACCGTTACCCCTAAAATACCGTTACCGAAATACCCGGAATACCGTTATCCTTAAAATACCGTTACCGAAATTACTGAAATACCGTTATCCTTAAAATACCGATACCGAAATAAATAAAATATCAATACCCTTAAAATACCATTACCGAAACAAATGAAATATTGTTATCCCTAAAATACCGTTATTTTTAATTTTCTGCTTTTGGTAATTTCGCGTGGTTATTGAGTATTTTTTGTACATTAAGTTGATAAATTGGTTGTTTTTAATCCCGTTTGTTTTTTGTAAAAAAAAATTACGGGATGCATCGAAATAACTGACTACCATTACCCTATGCTACTTATAGGAACGATGGGAATATATATATATATATATTACCCTTAACATACCGTTACCGATATAACTAAAATACCGTTAACCTTAAAATACCGTTACCGAAATAACCCAAATATCGTTATCTTTAAAATACCGATACCGAAATAACTCAAATACCTTTATCCTTAAAACACCGATACCGAAATAAATGAAATAGCGTTACCCTTAAAATGCCGTTACCGAAATAATCTAAAATATCGTTACCCTAACGATAAGCTCATTTGTTTCGGTTACCATCCATGAAAAAAATGTATTCATCTATAGCGGCCTATACGTTAAATCGCGATTTTTCAAAAATTTTGTATGGCAGCATAGCTTTCCAAGATGTCCCCAAAGTCCGATTTTTAGTATAATATGGGGTTGTAAAACTGTTGTTGAAAAATTTCAAGCAAAAAACTTCCATTTGCAAAAGTTATGGCAATAAATACATTTTTTACTAAGTTTAGGTTAAAATTTTTATTTCAATAGAGTTGATATCTACTTTAAATGAGACAATGCAACCTAATCTATACTTAAAAAAACATTTTTAAGAAATGGCGCAAATTTTTGATCAAATGTTATTTCGTAGCAAATTAAATTCAAAATCAAAAATTGCCAGACGCGCTTGATTTTGCTTGATTGTCAAGCTTTTTCTATGCGTGTCAAGAATAAAGAAAAAATGTCATTTGTCAAGCTAAAATGGAATTTTAGAATTTTTTCCATCAAATTGACAAGAAAAATTAACCATTGGCAAAAAAACAACTAACGGTGGGTCTCATAGTTCAGGTTTAAACTTTAGTTAATTCCCGAGTAAAAAAAATTATATATAATCATATATGGCATATATTACAATATATAATTATACATGTCGTTATGTATATCCATATATAATTATATATGACGTTTTTTCACAAAATTTTTCCTTATATTATGCCATATATAATTTCATCTAATTAGATATCGGCCTTCATAATATTAGATATGGCATATATAATTATATATTACATGACATGGTTGATCTTATTGCATATATAGTTATATATAGAACTATATCTTAATATATATGGTGGCATTTTAGCAACCCGAGTAAAAAAATTATATATAATCATATGTGGCATATATTACAATATATAATTAGACATGTGGTTATGTATATCCATATATAATTATATATGACGTTTTTTCCGAAAAATTTTCCTTATATTATGCCATATATAATTTCATCAAATTAGATATCGGCCTTCATAATATTAGATATGGCATATATAATTATATATTACATAACATGGTTGATCTTATTGCATATATAGTTATATATAGAACTATATCTTAATATATATGGTGGCATTTTAGCAATATATAATTATATATGGCATCATTTAAACAATATATATTTATATATGGTGACAGTTAAACTAGATATTATCATATATGGTGCCATTTAAACAATATATGGTCATATATGGTACCTCATAAACCAAATCTTTAATTCAGTTCCAGATATGATAATATATGGTACTATATATAGTGCGATATATATTTATATATGGTGTTATTTAAGCTATATATTATCATATATGGTGCCATTCAAACCATATATTAGCATATATGGTGCCATTCAAACCATATATTATCATATATGGTACCATTTAAACCATATATTATCATATATGGTGCAATTTCAACAATATATACCCATATATGGTACCTCATGAACAATATTTTTAATACAGTTCCACATATGATAATATATGCTACCATATATAGTCCCATATATATTTATATATGGTGTTATTTAAGCAATATATTACCATATATGGTTCCATTTAAACCATATATTGTCATATATGGTGCCATTTCAACAATATATGCTCATATATGGTACCTGATGAACGACATTTTTAATACAGATGCAGATATGATAATATATGCTACCATATATAGTCCCATATATATTGATATATGGTGTCATTTAAACAATATTAATATATAGACATATATGGTATCATTTAACCAATATATTGTCATATATGGCACAATTTAAACAATATATGGTCAAATTTGGTACCACATCAACATTTTGAATAGAATTCCATATATGGTTTAATTTGAATAATGTAAAACTATGTATGGCGCTATAAAAAATATTATCAGATATGTTGCTTCATTAACAGTATTTATAATACAGTGTCATATATTGTAATATATGTATATCATTCAATATATATTGATGTATGGTAATGGTACAATAATTCCAATATCAGTTGAGATACAATTTGTGGGTCCATATCAACAATTTGTTCACGTACATTTAACATATATATATGTACATTTAAGGTATAATTTATAAACACTTTATAAAGTTAAATAGTTCCATAAACCTCGTCTAACTGTATAGAATGTTTATGAATATACGATTTAATATATAATAATTACAACTATAAATTGGTGCCATTATCTAAAATTCAATTTAATGTTAACTTATAATAAAATAAAAATGTATTTCCTAAAAATAAAAATATAGTGTTAATTAATGTTAATATACAATGCTGGCAAACCGTTGGCGATGGTCGGTTATGCGTTGGCAGAACGTTGCATTAACTATCTTGGCAAAAAAGTAGATTTCAAAAAACATTTTTGAA
Organism: Leucophora obtusa; assembly: GCA_949987735.1. Lineage (NCBI taxonomy): Eukaryota > Metazoa > Arthropoda > Insecta > Diptera > Anthomyiidae > Leucophora > Leucophora obtusa. Next base: position 167,265,193 of record OX465295.1, on the reverse strand, counting down.
AAAATTGAGAAAACTTTTTTTAATATTTGCTTTTAAAAACATGAAATTTAACCCAGTCCACCAGATTGTCAGCGAAGACCTCTACACTCTAATCTAACGAGACTTGTTATAGATGTGTGATAGCTACAAATTAAATGAATGATAAAAGCATTTCGAGCTAACTTATAAGCATCGAAAAAACGTATTCCAGAAATTATTAAAAGTATTTTAGAAAATTTTAATTGTATATCACAAAATATTATTTGCACTTCAGAAACTACAATATTACGCAAATTTAATTATTTATTTAGTTGTGTCCAGAAATAATGAAATCTATTTCAGAATTTCATAGCTAATAGAGAAAAATTTCTCAAATACATTTCATAATTTCGGAAATACGATTGATAATTTCTGAAATACAGTTTGATAATTTCTGAAATACAGTTGTGAATTTCGGAAATACAATTAATAATTTCTGAAACACAATTGATAAAACTGAACTTCAATTGACTAGTTCTGAAATACAATTCATAAATGTGAAAAATAATTGATGAGTTCTGAAACACAATTGATAAAACTGAAATTCAATTGATTATTTCTGAAATACAATTGATAAATCTTAAAACAATTAATACAATTGGAAATGGTGTACAGCGTCAAAAAGATGTAAATAAAATTATTTTATTCAAAGATTTCAATTTAATAAAAAACTAAATATATAATTTTATAAAAAAATTTATAGAAAAAAAAATTTTAATTTTATAAAAAGAAATTCATTTTGTAAAAGAAATGCATATTGAACTCGTTACCTTCTGAGTTTAAACCTTATTTTAACAAAATATTGTAATTTTTATACAATCAGTGCTCTGCCAGTCTATTATTTTTTGAACAGTTGGGAATATATGTCTGGGATCTTATTTAATCCCAAATAAATGGAGATCTTACGTAGTACCCAAATATAATGCGGCATCTAATTTTATCTGTCATTTTTATGGATACTTTTAGATGTCAATCCCCAAATATATTGCTGTTTCTAATTCGATCTGCTATTTTAATACCGAAATAAATTGCTGGATCTAATTCGATCTGCCATTTTTCTGATAAATTTAGATCCAAGTTTATCCCCAAATATATTGCTGGATCTAATTTGATCTGCCATTTTTCAGATCAATTTATATCTAAGTTTATCCACAAATATATTGCTGGATCTAATTCGATGTGCCATTTTTCGGATCAAATTAGATCTAAGTTTATCCCCAAATATATAGCTAGATCTAATTCGATCTGCCACTTTTTCGGATCAAATTAGATATACGTTTATCCACAAATATATTGCTGGATCTAATTTGATCTGCCAAAATTGAGATCAAATTAGATCTAAGTTTATCCCAAAATATATAGCTGGATCTAATTGGATCCGCCATTTTTCGGATCAAATTAGATCTAAAAATATCCGCAAATATATAGCTGGATCCGCAAATTTTCGGATCAAAATAGATCTAGGTTTATCCCCAAAGATATCACTGGACCTCCCAATTTTGAGATATAACTTGATCTTAGTTTATCCCCATATATACAATGGGATCTAATACGATATGATTGGATACACCCAATTTTGAGATCTAATTGGATCAGCTAGATATTACAGCAGCCCGAGTAAAAACAGTTACATCTAGTCGTATAAAATGTGATTAACTTATATCGGTATAAATATACAGTTTCATCCGAAAAATGGCCCGATGTTATTGTATCAGTTGTGTATCAGTTTTCATCTAATTGTATTAGTTAGGATCTCAACTAATGAAATTATACATTAATCAGATGAAATTATATCCGATTTTTGACCTGATACTATTTTACCGGTTTATATCTAATGGTATCTGTTTAGATCGTAGTTGGTACAATTTTATATAAATAAAATATATTTGTATCCGACATTTGCCTTATATAATTGTATCAAAGTTTTAAAGCAGATATAATTGCATCAGGTCAAAATGCAGATATAACTATATAAGTTTGTATAAAAATGTATCTATTTGGATCTAAACTAATACCATGCGACATAAACCGATAAAATTGTATCAGGTCAAAAATCAGATAAAATTTCATCTGATTACTATATAATCTAATCAGTTAAGATCTAAACTGATACAATTAGATAAAAAGTGATAACCAACTGACACAATTATATCGGGCCATTTTTCGGATGAAATGGTATATGGATCACATTAAGTTATATATTACCATATAAAGCTCCATATTAGTTTTTTTTAATAGGGAGATCTTAAACAATATCAAATTGGATATAATTAGATATTGCGCGAGATAAATTTTTTTTACTCGGGAATATATAATTATACATCCCGAGTAAAAAAAATTATATATAATCATATGTGGCATATATTACAATATATAATTAGACATGTGGTTATGTATATCCATATATAATTATATATGACGTTTTTTCCGAAAATTTTTCCTTATATTATGCTATATATAATTTCATCTAATTAGATATCGGCCTTCATAATATTAGATATGGCATATATAATTATATATTACATAACATGGTTGATCTTATTGCATATATAGTTATATATAGAACTATATCTTAATATATATGGTGGCATTTTAGCAATATATAATTATATATGGTATCATTTAAACAATATATAATTATATATGGTGACAGTTAAACTAGATATTATCATATATGGTGCCATTTAAACAATATATGGTCATATATGGTACCTCATAAACAAAATCTTTAATTCAGTTCCAGATATGATAATATATGGTACTATATATAGTGCGATATATATTTATATATGGTGTTATTTAAGCTATATATTATCATATATGGTGCCATTCAAACCATATATTATCATATATGGTGCCATTCAAACCATATATTATCATATTTGGTGCCATTTAAACCATATATTGTCATATATGGTGCCATTTCAACAATATATGCTCATATATGGTACCTGATGAACGACATTTTTAATACAGATGCAGATATGATAATATATGCTACCATATACAGTACCATATACTTTGATATATCGTATCATTTAAACAACCCGAGGAAAAATAGTTACATATAGTCATATATGTGATTAAGTTATATCTGTATAAATATATAGTTTCATCCGAAGAATGGCCCGATATATTTTTATCAATTGTTTATCAATTTTTATCTAAATGTAACAGTTTAGATCTGACCTGATTAAATTATGTGTTAATCAGAATAAAAAAAATGACTGTTTGAAGTCTTTTTTGCTTTCAAGTCTGGGCAATTTCGCACGGCTCTCTAATGTCGTCACCATAACAGCCTCTACATTTTCCGGTATAACTCGTTTGGAAACGCTAGCTAGCAATTGAACGTGTCGTTCTGTTTCTTGTATGTGTGATGGAATTTTTGGATCATTAAACGGTGGATCATCTTGATTTAAATATTCTTTCAAAGTATCGTATGGAATGCTTCACGTGAATGGTGGTTCAAATACGTCATTTATGTCATTCATATTGATCATTTCCGTGTAACTTGTGCAATAAAAGTTTATATCTGGTTTTTTATAAGCTCTAAGTCCCGTTGGGTCGTCAACATCGGTTCGATAGCGTAGAATTATCTTGATAGCACAGTCGCGCTTTTCTTTGCTATCATCAAACAACATTGATAACAAGATATTTTCCGAATGCGCATAATATGAATTATCTGTAATTACTTTATTGACAATTTTGCATAAACGAGGTTCTAGAAATCTTGACCAACTAATGAATTTGAAAAATAATCTACTACCGTACACGACAGAGCTGTAATACTTGATATTGAAGTACATTGGCACATAACATGTAATTATAAATTCAACCAGTATTCTTAAATTTGCATCTGGATTTTCCGTTGTCACATATAATCGTAATAGTCTAGCGGCCTTGGTGAGCCACCGAGAATGTACAATTTTCCCTGGTTTGATGTTTGCCAGATCCACTGAAACCACGCCGCTAGAAATTGCATGGGCCATGTCGTATAAGTACTTGAAATCGGTGGAAAATTCAATTTTTTCTGGAGCAGGGGGCATATTTTTCAACTCAATTTTCTGAAAGCCGTCCACCACCTGAAAATATATAAAAATAAAACAATTAAAAACGGTTGACAATTATAATAAATGAGTGATAGCAATAACTTACCGGAAGAGTTTCACAAGTTTCGATTTGACGGCTAAATTTTCCGGTTGCCGATCTTGGTCCAGTGCTGGTTGATTTATCCAAAGCTTCAAACAAATGCCGAAACGGAAGTTCGTTGAAGTGTAGAAGGCAAACGAACCAATGCAATGGTCTTTTTAACAGCAATTCGAATCGTCGTATAATTCCACCGTTTGGGCCAGTGTTTGTTGGCTCACCGTCAGTGCATATGCCAATTAATGCATCCAGTGATATATTTTTATCGTTGAAAAAATCATTTAATTTGGTTGTTTTGTATTCAGCGGTTTCATGTTCCAGTCTTACGTAGCCAATCAATTCAGAATTCGGTTCTCTCAAAATAACAAGATGAGGTTCTTTTACCATTCTAGTATGATACTTCTCATCAATTGTATCTCTCGTTAAAGTATCATCTTTTCTGCCATCGAATGAAAATGCTAACAAATTGGTATCATCTAACCGTTTGCGAAGCACTTCTTGTCTGCATTTCTCTTTTTCTCGGCGAACTTTCGATTTATCCATGATGAGAGGTTTGCCATGGATATCTTTCATTTTAAAATCTTGGAAAAGAGCTGTTCCCATTGCTGATGCTACTCACATACCAAGGCAAAGTTAAAACAATCGTATCTCTGTGTGTATTGTGAACTTGTGCTTATATCCAAATCTTCTTGAACCGGTGGCGGTGCGTATGTTGAATCATCGGGATCTTGGTATGTTGGCATTGATGACATAGACGTTGCTCCTTGCTCTTCAATTTCCATCGCAAATCCATCCATTGTTAGACTTCTCTGATTATGTTGATCGTGCATAAACTCTTTGAGGCGTTCGGGAACCAAACCGCATGCACATGGAGCTGCCTTCAAATCGCATTTACATGTTCCAATGAAAAAAATTGTTTCCAGAGATTTTACATACTCTGAAAATTGTTGGGGTTTGTTTCTTCTCTTGATTTGCTCTTGATATTTGTCAAGCAATCTATTCAATTTATTACATACACTTTTTTTCAGCATTATTTCCATACCAAGTTTTTCCCAAATTCCAATCAACTTATCTTGTACTTGAATAGTGAATGCTTTATAGGACAACTTTTTTTGTTCGCTCAAGTAAAAATAATATCTCAAGATATCCAGATGGGTTGGTAAATTAAGATCAGTCAAATCAGTAGACACACCAAAAACAGTAACATCATGCCTGGGTATATGACTCATTGGGTTTTCGATAGTTGTTGATGTTGTTATTGCTTCATCTTGCGGTGTAGAGGATGGTGGATTCATTGTAAACTTCTTGATTTGGAATGATTTTTTTTTAAATATTTTTTTATCTCAAATTAGCACTTCACACTTCGAGTTCTTCACAACGACTTAATGCATTCACAAAAACTGTTGCGTTATATATGGTCTTGGAGACGAGGTAATAAGAATGAAATGGTAATTTCAATTCTACCTGTAACCGATTTTGTTGTCAAAACTGCCCATAAAGTACTTACATGTAAATTAAACGTTAATCTGACTACAAATTCTGTTAAGCAAGTGCGCCTTTTATTACTTCTGGAAAATCCTTTATGATAATTTTATGCTCAATTCTACCTGTAACCGATTTTGTTGTCAAAACTGCCCATAAAGTACTTACATGTAAATTAAACGTTAATCTGACCACAAATTCTGTTAAGCAAGTGCGCCTTTTATTACTTCTGGAAAATCCTTTATGATAATTTTATGCTCAATTCTACCTGTAACCGATTTAGCTTAAGTAAGTTTACGACATGCAGCTGTGTCTTGTGGTGGCTTAAAAAACCCACACAACCTATTTTACGACCTGCAACAGAACGACACGTTCAATTGCTAGCTAGCGTTTCCAAACGAGTTATACCGGAGAATGTAGAGGCTGTTATGGTGACGACATTAGAGAACCGTGCGAAATTGCCCAGACTTGAAAGCAAAAAAGACTTCAAACAGTAATTTTTTTTATTTTCTTTTCTATTACTAAGTTAAATTAATTTTTTCATTTACATATGTTCTGACTAAATAAATTTCTAAAGAGAAAAAATAAATAAAATAATAAAAATAAATAAAATAAATAAAAAATAATAAAATAAAGTGCCAAAAATGGTGATTTTTTAAAATGTTTGTATGGGGAACCCCCCAGGGGAGTTCCAGGGGGTGTGCCACTGGCATGGGTGGATCGGCCCTCCAAAGTTAGTGGGGGTCGGTCATACATTTGGACTCGATTGGGGCACTCTAAATGGGTCAAAGTGGGATTTTTCAAAACTTGACCCTACGGGACAAAAGTCAACAGTTGGGGGGTAGTAGAATTCGTTTTAGAGGTATGGTTCCTTCGGCAAAGTTTCTTTTGATCCCTAGAATACGATTTTTACTGAGCCATGGGCGATTATTAAATCGACCCGCCCTAGTGGACATATATGATGCATGTATGGAGATTTATGTATCCATGTATGGTCATGAATGCATGTTTATGAGCATGCATGAACATTAGGGTGTCCCTTATAAAGTGTTTGGTCGATTTTCGACACGCATACCCCCCAATTTTTTTACAAATGGTCCCAAATTAACAAAATCGATTTTTTTTTTTTTTTTGGAAAACGTTAACCCGTGCCGAGTTGCGGCCGAAAATGGCCCATTTTGGGAAAAAGGTGTATTATTATTAAAAATTCCCAAAATTCTAAATTTTGAAAAATTTAGTATTTTGTTTCAATTATTCATTTAATATACTCAAAATGATTCAGACATGGAATTTTGACTTCATCAGATATCATTAACCCACTCTAGCCAGGCATCAAAAATGACCCACAAATTCAATAAATATGCAAAAACGTCTTTTTATTAAGTTAATTTTAAAGATTTTTTAAAATGCCGAAATTTGAGATGTTTATTGTTATTTTTATAGTATAATAGTTGTTATTAAATAAAAAAAAAAATAAATTGAAAAAATTAAAATTCTAGTTGTGTTTCGAGCGACTCCTTTCCAGGACATTTTATAAAAATTGCAAGTTTTGTCACAAATTTAACAATATTTTAATGTTTTCATCAAAGTTTGAATTATTTTCGAAAATATTTCACTTAAATGTGATTAGGCTATAATTTTTACTTTAGTTGAAAAAAATCTTTAACCTTAAGCGACCTGCGGTCAAAAAAGACCCATGAAAGTTATTGTAAAGCCTTTAAATTTATAAAAAAAATCTGAACTTTATAAAAATGTTTATTTTAAGTAACTTAATCCGTATAGGGTTAATTTATCCAGTTTTGACCAAAAAGGACCCACTAGGAAATTTGAACTTTTAACAGCAGCTATATTTCATATACATAAGAATTTGAATTTTACATGGCTGTTAAGAAATTTACAAAACAAGAAGCTTTCATATATATCTATTAATAAAAGGTGATTCCCCTTTCTAGCGATTTGCTTAGGCTATGTTTTGTTTTCAATGTTTATTTGATATTTTAATATTGTGCTTCAAAAGTGTAGTGGCTTATTTTACAAAAAAAAAAATGTCTATTAAATTACGCGATGAAAACCAGCCAATTTTTCTTATCGGAATGCCTAATCATCAAATAAATGGTGCTATACTACCATCTAATCGACAAGTTCTCGCCGTATTATTTTACAATATTCGCGAAGTGAAGCTCTCTCTTAGTAAAAGTGCAAATCTTGTGATTAGAGAATGTGTTATTTTTTGGGAAAAAGCTAGAATTCCAATAAAGTCAATTCCTAACTGCGCTACGAAACTTTTAAATAAATATAAATTTTGGAGAGAGTTGCAAAAAAATTGTAAGAAAAATATGGATATTTATAGGACCTGTGAAAATGATTTTGAAAGAGATCTAGATAACCTATTTGATATTGCACATGCTGATGCCCTTGAAAATATGACAATAGAAGAAGATAAAACGTTCTTGAAGCTACAGAGAGAGCCGGGTAGACCAGGTTGTTTAGCTGGTGTAGACAAAAAGTTGGCTGATAAAGAAGAAAGGTCTAGAAAAAGATTATTGAACGAAGAGGGGAGAAAATTGAGGCAAAAAGAATTATCGGCAGTTGTATCGACTTCTACATCTAATGTGGAACACACACAAGGTTCTGACGAGGACGAAATACTAAATTTTGTTACGGAAAATGAACAATATTCCCAAGAGGACGAAATCCTGAATTCTAAACTCAGCTCGCCAGAGGCACGCTCTACTTTTCAGGGTGAAATAAAAATAAAAAGAGGTAGGAAGAACCTGATAACACCTAAGGTAGTCGCAGTTTTAGACAGGTGCCAGCTAAGTATCAGAGATTCAGTGTATATTATTCAGGCGGTCGTAGAAGCACTGGGTCTAAACTGCGATGAATTTTCCATAAATACATCTTCAATTCAGAGAATTCGTACACAGATGAGAAAATCCAGGGCAGAAACTATTAAAGCTGATTTCAAGAACAACGTACCTAGCGTTGTAACCGTCCATTGGGATGGTAAACTATTACCAGGCTTAGATGTGAGAAGCCAAAAAGAGGAGCGGCTGCCAATTATAATTTCATATGGCGATAAGGAACAACTTCTTGCAGTTCCAAAACTAGAGAGTTCATCTGGTAAACATCAAGAAAGAGCTATAAGAACTGTCCTCCATGATTGGAATCTTATTGAAAATGTACAAATAATGTGTTGTGATACAACAACAACGAACACTGGACGCTTTAAGGGAGGTTGTGCTCTCTTGGAACAAAGTTTAGAGAGAGACTTGGTGCTTTTCGCTTGTCGTCATCATATTTACGAGTTGGTTCTTAAATCTGTATTTGAAGCCAAGATTAAGCAATTTACTGTATCTCCAGAAATACCACTTTTTAAAAAGATCAGAGACAATTGGAAAAATATCGATTCAAATAAGATTGAACCATGCATCGATTTTGTTAAAAAACACATTTCTGACGCAACGATTTTATCTCTCTTAAAGTATTATAAATCGGCACTGGAAAAAACCTTTACCAGAAACGATTATCGTGAATTAATCGAACTAAGCGTAGTGTTTTTGGATGGCGATCCAGAGAAGAAAATCAAAATCAAGCCACCTGGTGCTTTACATCAAGCACGATGGATGGCCAGAGCGATTTACTCCTTAAAAATATGTTTGCTTCAGTCTCAGGTCAACATAGCTGCAAATGATAAAAATGCTCCGCAGGATATTTGTTTATTTGTTGCGACAATTTACGTAAAGCCATGGCTCGAATGTACAAATGCTGTAAAAGCACCTAATCAGGATTTGTGTTTTTTGAAAGCGTTAAAACGCTATAATGAAGTAGACGAAACAATTTCAAAAGCTGCTATAAGTAAGTTTAACAAGCATTTATGGTATTTAAGTGAAGAGGCTGTCATTTTATCACTATTTGACAACGAAGTTGATGACAAAACAAAAACGAATATTCTTGTCAACTTAAACAGGGTAAAAATATCAGATTTTAACAAACGATATATTCCATTAAAAGATGAAATGTCAAAAACTTTGTTTGGTGAGTTTGAATTATTTTTATAAACATATTATTTTTTTAATTATTATTTTTGAAAAATTATATTCATAAAACAATATTTAATTTAAGCTTTCTTTATTTCAGATAAAACACTGGATAATTTCGTATCAAACAAAAGCAAAATATTTTTAACTCGACTACAGATCGATGACAGTTTTCTTAGCACAAATGTATCGTCATGGGCTAATAATACTGCATTTCTAGAAGCTAAAACAAAAGTAAGTCTTTTGAGAGTTGTAAATGATGTTGCTGAAAGAGGTGTTAAACTAATACAGGATTTTCACGGACTCATTACAGCCGATGAAGAGCAAAAACAATTCTTGTTGCGCTGTGTTGAGGAACATAGGAATTTGTATCCAGATTGTAAAAAAAATACTTTAAAAAGAAGTTATCCCAGCTAATTTTGAAAATATAGTAAATTTTTAATATATCAAGTTCTCTATTTTTATTTTAATCCGCTTACAATCATGATAGAAAGCCATAATTTCAGTCTTAACTACAGTTTTATATATTAAAAATAGAGGGTATGCGTTATACACTTCCGCAAAAAAATTTGTCTTATAAGGGTAATTCAGTAAATTTTCTAGTGGGTTTTTTTTTTGTTAAAGAGTGGATAAATTAACCCTATACGGATCAAGTTCCTTAAAATAAACATTTTTATAAAGTTCAAGTTTTTTTTATAAATTTAAAGGCTTTACAATATGGTAGTCATATTTAGAATTAACTTTCATGGGTCTTTTTTGACCGCAGGTCGCTTAGGGTTAAAGATTTTTTTCAACTAAAGTAAAAATTATAGCCTAATCACATTTAAGTGAAATATTTTCGAAAATAATTCAAACTTTGATGAAAACATTAAAATATTGTTAAATTTGTGACAAAACTTGCAATTTTTATAAAATGTCCTGGAAAGGAGTCGCTCGAAACACAACTAGAATTTTAATTTTTTCAATTTATTTTTTTTTTTTATTTAATAACAACTATTATACTATAAAAATAACAATAAACATCTCAAATTTCGGCATTTTAAAAAATCTTTAAAATTAACTTAATAAAAAGACGTTTTTGCATATTTATTGAATTTGTGGGTCATTTTTGATGCCTGGCTAGAGTGGGTTAATGATATCTGATGAAGTCAAAATTCCATGTCTGAATCATTTTGAGTATATTAAATGAATAATTGAAACAAAATACTAAATTTTTCAAAATTTAGAATTTTGGGAATTTTTAATAATAATACACCTTTTTCCCAAAATGGGCCATTTTCGGCCGCAACTCGGCACGGGTTAACGTTTTCCAAAAAAAAAAAAAAATCGATTTTGTTAATTTGGGACCATTTGTAAAAAAATTGGGGGGTATGCGTGTCGAAAATCGACCAAACACTTTATAAGGGACACCCTAATGAACATACATTTAACCTGTATGTATTCATATATGTCGATTTTTAGCTGGGTTGTTGACAAATGAAAATATTTGTTTGTTATGTGCTTTTTATTACATGACAATTTTGTCAAGGTTTTGCTGTGACAATTTTTCTTTAGAATACCAAAACCATAACAATTTCCATTCACCTCAGTTTTGTCACAATTTTGTTATTGTTATAAAGTTTAGAATAAGGGTTTAAAAATAGACCTATCGGACCTATCTCGGGAGTTATTTCGGTTCAAAGTTCGAAGTTGGACTTGTTTATAACTCCGTAATTTGTTGCCGGATTCGGACAGTATGCGCACCATTACAAAGGTATTTAAAATATCTTTCATATAGCATTAAACATTTTTAAACCAATTAACCCATTGCGGCCCAGTTAAAATTTTTTTTAATTTTTAGAAGGTTCATTTTAACAAAAAATGGTTTTATTTCATATTATTGCGTATATAACAATATAATTTGTACTTATCAATTTATTGCCGAGACATACACCTTTCATTAAAGATATAGCTTGACCTCTTAACACATCAAACAAATAGCCATATTTGGAAAGAAAAAAATTTTTTTTTCCTTCTAAAAATGGCTACTTTTTTACGAAATTCTAAAGTCTCACCATATAAAAGTCTCTTGAAAAGTTTCTTGTTTCTCAATGCAAACTCGCTCTAAAAACTAGCTCTAAAAATTCAAAAAAAAGGAACCGGTTCGTAATGGGTTAAAAATATTAAAAGCTTTTACAGCATATTAAAGTCATTTCATTTACCTTTCCAATGGTGCTCATATTGTCCAAATCCGATAATAAATAGCGAAGATACGGGCAAGTCCATGTTTCAACTTTAACACCCAAAATAGGGGTCTCCGACAAAAAATTTTTTTTCCTGTTCAGCCCAGAAAGTACGATCTGGAGGAAAAAAATCAAAAAAAATCGGAGCTGTGCCCCTAAACTCAACTAGTTCCTTTGTTTTACAAAAATTCCAGTGGCAATGAATTGGCTTACGAGTGCTATGCCAAGGTTTGTAACCAGTGGTTATCCAGTGCTACCTAGTCAGAAATTGTCATCGGTTCAAAAATCATTTCACTGGTAGAGCAATGATTTTATAAAAATGCTGATGTTTCGTTAAAAAAGATTTATAGTCAGAAGGTTCCGAGTTAAAATCCGGTTGCAATAAGTTAAAAATGATGCTGCAGAAAAAACTGCTGAAATTATCACTTTTTTTTTTTTGCTAAATACTAGTGAAATAAGAACAGCAAAATTAAAACTGTTAAATTTACAGAATTTTAGTTATATTTAGGCTAACTTTTAGTTAATTGAAAATAGCAAATTGTACTGTAAAATCTGCAGAATATTTTGCTAAATATTTGTAGACTAAAAATGTCAAAAATAAGCTGTTAAATCTACAAATTTTTTCCTATTTTTAAGCTAAATTTTGTTAAATGCAAATGGCAGTTTATCCTGCTAAACTCAGCAGAAATACTTGCTAAAAAATTGTAAACTACTGTTTTCAAAGCCTCGATTTTAATTGCATTTAAAAACACTTAGAAAATTTTAAATTTTTTCGTGGTTTTTTAGGCTACTAATTATTTAGCAAAAGTTTTTACTGATTTTAGCAGTTTAATTTGTTATTTTTTGTTAACAATAATTTAACCTAAATGTAATTAAAATTCTGTATATTTGACAGTTTTATTTTTGCTGTTACTATCTTACTAATATATAGCAAAAATAGTCTGCTAATTTAGCAGGTTTTTCATCGCTTTTAACTAATTTTTAGTAGTTTTAAATTTTTACAGATTTTTTTTATTAGTGTAATACATTCACCCAATTGTGAAAAATCTAAGCTATCTAATATATATATTTAATGTAATTGTTTTGTATGAATTTTTTATTTTTGTTTTGTTATAATAAAAAAAACTAAAAATTAAAGTACTAGTATTGTTATTTTGGACCTACTCCTGTGACTAGTTTCATAGTAACAGGTCCGGCGACATGTTCTTTTAGGTTAGTTCAGTAACATGTCACAACGTATTTAATATGTGACTGGTTCTTCGTCAGCCCCTTTTTATTTGTTCGGTGCTATGTTCTTCTGGATGAGTTCGGTGACATGTTCTTTTGAGTTAGTTCAGTGACATGTCACCAAGTGTATATAATGGGACTGGTTCTGTTCCTTTTGGGTTAGTTGGGTGATACGTCACAAAATATACAAAGTGTGATTCATTCTGTGGCGGATCCTTTTGGGTTAGTTTGGTGACATGTCTCTTTAGGTCAGTTAGGCGACTTGTCCTTTTGGGATAGACCTGCGACATGTCGAAAGGTGTCTAATCTGTCACAATACGTCATTTTCAATGACGACGCCATGTTAAAGTGATATGTCTCTTTCAAAGCAAAAGACCGATCAACGACCTGTCTCTGCCCCCTTGGGACCTATCCTGCGTTTCATTTGGGACCGGTCCCTTTCCCCGTAGGGTTTCTATATAATTTCATACAAATTAATATATATTTCAGTCCTGTGACAGGTTCTTCTGTGTCAGTCTTATGACAGATTCTTTTGCGTTAGTTCTGTGACATGTTCATCTGCACCAGTCCTGTGGTATGTTCTTTTGTATCAGTCGTGTGACAGGTTCTTTTGCTTCAGTCCTGTGACTGGTTCTTTTGCGTCGGTCCTGTGACACGTTACAAGGAGCAATTGACCCATTCCTAGGACAAGCCCATGTTAAAGTTACCGGTCCTTTTCATATAAAAGAACCGGTCCCAAGACCGGTCCTCGTCCCCAAGGACCGGTCATGTGACCGGTTCCTTTTCCCACAGGGTAGTGTTCCTATAGTTTAGCGCAGAATTTTTAAACAGTTAGAGTAAATATCTTGGTTTTGCTCTGTATATTTGTGAAAAATCTAAAACACGCGATTTTTTTAACAAAAAGTGTAATATTCAAAAATATTTGTTTAAATATTTAAAGTGGTATTCTCGCAAAAAATTTTCGCGACAATAAATGTATAAATTATAGTTTATAGATTTGTTTTGTTTTTTTTTTCATACACGTTAAAATAATCACAATTTAGCTATTTGGCAAAAAATTACATTTTTCAATAAAAATCACCTTTTTTTTTAAATAAATTTTGTTTTGGTATTTTTCATGAAATGTACACACACGCCTTTAGAAATCATATATAAAAAAATGGTTAAAACCGAAGAGATCATGCATTTGAGGGTTAAATAAAATAAAAATAAACGAAAAAATAAAAAAATATTTATGTATCAATTTAGTAAGTTTTAATGGGGGATTTAGTAATTGGTTTAATTTGAGATTAGGAGGACAATTTCATGCAGTTTTCATCACTAAAACATATTTTCGGCCTAACAAAAATTTTAAATTGTATTTGTTTAATTGCAAATAGGGCTTTTCAGCCCTATGCCTACTTTTAGCGCAGTATTATTTTTTTTCAGTTATCATTTTTCGATTTCTCCAGGGGTGGGGAACCCCGTAGGGGGTTACAGGGGGTGTGCCACTGGCATGGGTGGGTCGGCCTTCCAAAGTTAGTGGGGTCCGGTCAATTGGATCAAATAACCTTTAAAATATTAGAAATTACTAGATCCTAAATCTCTATGCCCTAAGTTAAGCCGTTCCTGAGTTACGGTACTGCAAAGTTGCAAGTGGATACATTTGTACCCGGGTGTATGTTGTAGGGTTAAATACACTGTCTGACACTCAAAAAATTAATGGAGATCTGACCATTACTTCTACATCTTTCGGAAATGCTGATTACAATGGCGTACTTTATTTTTCGACCAATGGTACAGATTTTTCGCTAAATGTCTTTAAAGTTTGGCGGTTGTCCATTAAGTTTTTATATAAAAAATTTTTCAAATTCAATTAATATGAATTTTTTTGTGTAAAATGTAAGCAGAGGACCTGTGGCGATACTTACGATATAAATGCGATGTGCTACTCTTGATATTTAAACCACTACTTAGCGTTTTATATAGATTTTTATGGTTTTTTGCTATTTCAGTGACTTTAGTCGCCGAATGTACAATCGACCAAAATAAATGTAATGCCTTAGTAAGGAATCAATTAAAAGTAAAATATTTCAATAAAAAAAATGTATTCATCTATAGGGGTCTATAGGTTAAAATCGAGATTTTTGAAAAATTTTGTATGGCAGCATAGCTTTCCAAGATGTCCCCAAAATCCAACTAGTATAATATGGGGTCACCTATAAAAACTGTTGTTGCAAAATTTCAAGCAAAACAGTTTATATTTGCGTAAATTATCGCAATAAATACATTTTTTACTAAAGTTAGTATCGTACTAAAGACATTTTAAGATACTAAAGTGTCCTTAATAATACACCCAGATAAAAAAGTCAGTAAAAAAATTTGTAAACAGTTTCCAATCGCACTCTACTATTTTTGTACTGATTTTTAGTACAATTGTTTTTTAGTAATCATTCTTGCTATTCTCTTATTACAAATTACAGATTTTTTACTAATTCACGCTGCTGATTTCAGCAAAACATTTTACTAATTTTTCAAAACCGAGTGCTAAATTTAGCAGAAAAATATACTAATTTAAATTTTTTTTTTTAATTTTTTATAATTCTTGTTTAGTTTATATTTGTTACTATTGATATATTCTTAGTTTGGAAATAACACTCAGAAAATTTTATTGTATCTCCAATGCATAAAAAGGTAATAACTGGAGAACCGTTTGCAATTTTGGCTCTAAATTTCAAGTACGATGAAGTAATTACACGCTTATTACAATCGAAAGAAAAAAAGTTTTTTTTTAAATTTTACAGTTTTTTTATTTTTTAGTACACTTTTTTGCTAATTTCTGCAGATTGATTTTAAATTACAGTTTACAACAATTTACTGAAATTTAGTAGTTGCAACTAATTATTTATACTAATTTCATTGTCCTAAAGTTATGATATTTAGTAAGTTTTTTTTTAACTGATTTTAGCAAATCGATTTGAATTGCAGTTTTAGTAGCGGCTACTAAATTTTAGTAAAATTTATGTAAACTGCAATTCAAATCGATTTGCTAAAATCAGTTAAAAAAAAACTTACTGAATATCATAACTTTAGGACAATGAAATTAGTATAAATAATTAGTTGCAACTACTAAATTTCAGTAAATTGTTGTAAACTGTAATTTAAAATCAATCTGCAGAAATTAGCAAAAAAGTGAGATTTAGGATCTAGTAATTTCTAATATTTTAAAGGTTATTTGATCCAATTGACCGGACCCCACTAACTTTGGAAGGCCGACCCACCCATGCCAGTGGCACACCCCCTGTAACCCCCTACGGGGTTCCCCATACAAACATTTTTTCATTTAAAGTGCCAAAAATGGTGATTTTTTGAAATGTTTGCATGGGGAACCCACCAGGGGGGTTCCAGGCAGTGTGCCACTGGCATGGGTGGGTCGGCCCTCCAAAGTTAGTGGGGGTCGGTCATACATTTAGACTCGATTGGGGCACTCTAAATGGTTCAAAGTGGAATTTTAGCGCACAAGGACAGGCCAATTGGTTCATCATTATTCGGCTTCAGAAAAAATGTGGCGAAATATGAAACTAAAACATTTGTAAAATATTAGTATACGCATTTAAAAAAAAAAATAATGAAATTGGACCATTTAAACATTAGAAAAAGGCAAAATAAGCTAGTAGGTACAAACGTATCCCGGGTGTGTGTCTCGTAGAAAAAGTTGGGTATGCATCGTAGTGTTAAGATTTTGTAAATTTGAAGAGTCATTTTATTATAGTTTTAAATTATTTTTTAATATAGTGAAAAATAACCACATATCTTAAAGAACTTACTCTAAATTATTTATTTCAGTCATTAAAATATTGACTTTGCTGTATTAACAATTGTTTTTGTTGAAATTATATCTAGCTCTTTTGGCGAATATCCACCAAGTTTTGGGGCAGTTTCGCCGATTTGGTTTACTTTAAAAATCATTATAAAAAAATAATAGAAGTTAAAATTAAAGTAAATAAAGCAATTTGTGCAAAATAATTTTTGGTTAAGAAATGACAGTGCTTTGAAAAAAAGTGGCGAAGGATCCCCCCCTTTACACTACAAAGTACAGTTTACTCGTAAAACGTTTAACCCAAATATATTACAAAGTGTAATACCCCGTTCACAATTTAATTTTGTAAGCCTTTAGGCAATTAAAGTTGAAAAATTATCAAAACGGTTAACATTAGGGTTTGCTAAAAACCAAAAAATATGAAAAGCGCGGTTTCGGTTTTTCAAAATTACAAAAACCGCGGTTACGGTTATTTTTCGCTTTTCTTGCGATACTAATAAAATTGTTTTAAAATAATTAAATAACTATTTTTAATTTTTGCACACGTTTAATCTAGAATTGGGTATTGACAAAAAAATGCTCCACAAAAAGTGAGTATAGGCGTTGAATATACTATATTTATGATTAAAAACAAAAGCATTTTAAAAAAAATCTCTAGACGAATTTTAAAGTTATGACCATTTAAAGTTTTTTGTTTAAAAAAATTGGTGGCCATTGGGAAACTCTTGAAAAAACAACTGCTAAAATAAATATTTGACAAAAAAGCACAAACACAAAATAAAGTACGTTAGTTTCCTTTCAAAAAAAATTACTCTTAAAAAAATCGCACGACGAAATCAAAAGTTACGGCAATTTCAAATTTTTTATTTAAACAAATTTGGCACCCCTGGAGAAATCGAAAAATGATAACTGAAAAAAAATAATACTGCGCTAAAAGTAGGCATAGGGCTGAAAAGCCCTATTTTCAATTAAACAAATACAATTTAAAATTTTTGTTAGGCCGAAAATATGTTTTAGTGATGAAAACTGCATGAAATTGTCCTCCTAATCTCAAATTAAACCAATTACTAAATCCCACATTAAAACTTACTAAATTGATACATAAATATTTTTTTATTTTTTCGTTTATTTTTATTTTATTTAACCCTCAAATGCATGATCTCTTCGGTTTTAACCATTTTTTTATATATGATTTCTAAAGGCGTGTGTGTACATTTCATGAAAAATACCAAAACAAAATTTATTTAAAAAAAAGGTGATTTTTATTGAAAAATGTAATTTTTTGCCAAATAGCTAAATTGTGATTATTATAACGTGTATGAAAAAAAAAAACAAAACAAATCTATAAACTATAATTTATACATTTATTGTCGCGAAAATTTTTTGCGAGAATACCACTTTAAATATTTTAACAAATATTTTTGAATATTACACTTTTTGTTAAAAAAATCGCGTGTTTTAGATTTTTCACAAATATACAGAGCAAAACCAAGATATTTACTCTAACTGTTTAAAAATTCTGCGCTAAACTATAGGAACACTACCCTGTGGGAAAAGGAACCGGTCACATGACCGGTCCTTGGGGACGAGGACCGGTCTTGGGACCGGTTCTTTTATATGAAAAGGACCGGTAACTTTAACATGGGCTTGTCCTAGGAGGGGGTCAATTGCTCCTTGTAACGTGTCACAGGACCGACGCAAAAGAACCAGTCACAGGACTGAAGCAAAAGAACCTGTCACACGACTGATACAAAAGAACATACCACAGGACTGGTGCAGATGAACATGTCACAGAACTAACGCAAAAGAATCTGTCATAAGACTGACACAGAAGAACCTGTCACAGGACTGAAATATATATTAATTTGTATGAAATTATATAGAAACCCTACGGGGAAAGGGACCGGTCCCAAATGAAACGCAGGATAGGTCCCAAGGGGGCAGAGACAGGTCGTTGATCGGTCTTTTGCTTTGAAAGAGACATATCACTTTAACATGGCGTCGTCATTGAAAATGACGTATTGTGACAGATTAGACACCTTTCGACATGTCGCAGGTCTATCCCAAATGTCGCCTAACTGACCTAAAGAGACATGTCACCAAACTAACCCAAAAGGATCCGCCACAGAATGAGTCACACTTTGTATATTTTGTGACGTATCACCCAACTAACCCAAAAGGAACAGAACCAGTCCCATTATATACACTTGGTGACATGTCACTGAACTAACTCAAAAGAACATGTCACCGAACTCATCCAGAAGAACATAGCACCGAACAAATAAAAAGGGGCTCACGAAGAACCAGTCACATATTAAATACGTTGTGACATGTTACTGAACTAACCTAAAAGAACATGTCGCAGGACCTGTTACTATGAAACTAGTCACAGGAGTAGGTCCAAAATAACAATACTAGTACTTTAATTTTTAGTTTTTTTTATTATAACAAAACAAGAATAAAAAATTCATACAAAACAATTACATTAAATATATATATTAGATAGCTTAGATTTTTCACAATTGGGTGAATGTATTACACTAATAAAAAAAATCTGTAAAAATTTAAAACTACTAAAAATTAGTTAAAAGCGATGAAAAACCTGCTAAATTAGCAGACTATTTTTGCTATATATTAGTAAGATAGTAACAGCAAAAATAAAAAAAGTTTTTTTTTAATTTTACAGTTTTTTTTATTTTTTAGTACACTTTTTTGCTAATTTCTGCAGATTGATTTTAAATTACAGTTTACAACAATTTACTGAAATTTAGTAGTTGCAACTAATTATTTATACTAATTTCATTGTCCTAAAGTTATGATATTTAGTAAGTTTTTTTTTAACTGATTTTAGCAAATCGATTTGAATTGCAGTTTACATAAATTTTACTAAAATTTAGTAGCGGCTACTAATTTTATCTACTAATTTTATTGTACTGCAGATCAGCAGACATGTGTTGCTAAAATTGGCAAAAAATACCGCTGGGCTCAAAACAGTTAAATTTCCCGTAATAATAGCAAAATTTTCAGTAGCCATTACAGACTTTTTTGGTTGAGTGTAGAATTGATGGTCAGAGCTCTATTAATTTTTAAAAGTCAAGATTTTGTCATGCAGGGATATAAGTATAAATCAGGCAAGGGAAAATTCAGAATTTCAATCCAAATCCATAAATATTTGAAAATATATTTAAAACCAATGAAACTAATCCAAATTTTGACTTACCCAAATTTTCTATATCTTTTGAAAGGCTTAAGTCACGAGAGTTATTGTGGTAAAATTTTAGAGGATGTGAAATCGCTATTTAAATACCTAAAGTCATAAGATTTTCACAATTTTTAAAGTTTAATTTGGTGAAATCCGCGATTTAAATCGCCATATATCGACTAATGGATTCTTTAAAATTTCTGAAAAAATATATGTTGTTGCTCAATACTTTATTTTTGTCTTTGCCAAATCTTATAATGGTAATCTAATTGGCACCTTTTTCATACAAATGCTGAAAAATCGAACTGTTTTTTTTTTTTTTTTAATTAAATACTAGTCGTATATATTATGATCTAGAATTTCCCACACTTTTCTAAATAACTGAGGAAACAAAAGGAGTACCAAACTGATATTTGACAGCGTCATTCATAAAAAACTAACAACTAATAAAAAATATTAAAAAGCTACGATAAAACATCACGAACCTCGGATTAAGATAAAACGGCTTTAGACCTTTGATAACGATAAATTGTAGAAAAATTCTCAAGAATTTAAATTTTTTTTTTTATAAATCAGGAATTATAAAATTAAAGAATGAGTTGGGTACTAACTTTAAGCACGATTTCAGAAACTTAAAGTGATATATCAACCAGTCACATAGTTAAAATAATACAAAATTAGACCCAAATTTGATAATTTTCTCCAATTCGAATACCAATTTTAGATATACAAAGTATTCCAAGTTATAGCAAGTTTGATACAATTCGTGCGGAAATTTCAATTGTTGATTTTATATGTTTTCAGCAGATAGTTTCTAGGTTATTTAATGTAAAATTTTGTAGGCATTGTTAACCCATCTTTGTTGGAGGTCAAATACGTTTAAAATATTAACCCTTCTTTGCATGATGATGGAAATTGCCATCATAAAATTTATTGAAGGAAAAAATGCACACAAACACGTGATTTGTAATTTTTTGTTGCCAACAGCAATTTACATGTCTATTGTTTCAATTGGAGCACATCTGTCAAAAAATTAAAGTAAGCTTCATTATCAATTAGCAGGTTTAAACTTGTCACCCAATACATTACAGTGATTTTTTTCACAAAATTTGGAATTTTACTTTGGACTTTATCAGGCATGTCACAGACCTCAATTTCACTTGAAAGTGAAATTGAAAACGCAAATTGCTTCTCCAGAAGTAAATGGTGTTTTTGCATATTTAGGCCAAATATAATATATAAACATAATTAATTATAAGTTAGAAATGCTGTTTTTAATAATTTCACTTAAAAAAGTTTTTATCAGAGAGCATATTTAAAGTTTTAACACATATTTCGCATAAAATTAATATGATTTCGATGTACAATTTCGTAACGTTTTACTTTTGCTTCTTCAGGTTTTTTGCGTTTTCGTAAATTCTAAAATGTTAAAAAAAGACTTTTTGTGGTAAATTCGTGTTCCAACTGCTAAATTTTGATATAAGTTGCCATTTGTAGTTAAAAAAGAGAAGATCGCCGATCACAATTTAAAATTTTAATTTATCAGAAAAAATTACGTTTTGCTAATCAATAAGAAAATTGTCGAATTTACCAACAAAAAGCGATTTAAATGTAAATTTTTTCAAGTGAAATAGTTAGCGACACTTTAGGGAATACATACCAAGCACTATTGAAAAGCTTTTATGAGTTTAAGCTGCTCTAAATATCAATTCCACTTTGGTTTTTGAAAGTGGAATGAAAACGATTCTTTTTTGCGTTTTACGTTTTGTGGAGAAACTTTTAACGTTTTAAGTACCACTATTAAGCCTATTGCATACTCGATACTTACCAGAACGTTTCATTTTGTATACAAAATTATCCGTAGCATCCTAAACTGCAAATTCAGGAGGAAAAAATTTGTTTTCGATCACTTTAGGAAAAAAATTGCGGAAGTGAAATTGCGAAATCAAAGCAATTCCGTAAAAAACCTGTGACATGCCTGTATATTGTCTTTTATACCAAAAGCGTCGCTCATAAAATCGTCAGCCTTGCGCTGCGGAGACCAAAAACGTCCAATAACACAGTACAACACTAAAAATGCATCGCGCATGAGACATATCAATTCTGATAGATTTTAGGATGAGTATCACGAATGTGACCACCAAATTTTAAAGTTAGCTATAGTTTTTGATATATTCGCAAATTTAACTTTTAACAAAAAGCCAGTTTTTTCGTTAAAATTTCTTATTTATTCATATACCTGACTAAACTACCCGAGTAAAAAAGTGTATATAAAATTATATGTGAATGGATATATTTGCAATATGTAACTGGATATAATTTCATCCGAAAAATGGTTATATTAAATTGTATCAGATTGGATATAATTGTATTTACAAGGATACAAAGTTATATCAAATGATAAATTTATATCCGAATTTTGTCCCGATCAAATTGGATATAAGTTAATCCAATACGAGATGATTAAATTTAAATGATAAAAAAAAAAATTTGAATTGGAGGGCAGCAGGATTTCGGGTCCTACACACTCAGGGGTGTGATGAAAATCAAAAACGAACAGTTTTTCAATCTAGAATAATTTGTTTCGCGAAAATCAAATTGGCTTCAAATTATTATTTATCGTTTTTTTTTGACGCCGGACATCTAAATTAGGAAATAAAATATAAATTGGTACTGTACAGATCCGAAAATATTTACCATTGAAAATCAGATCGTTTTCGTTTTCGATATTCATCACATGCCTGACTGTCAGCCGAGGGCTACTGTAGATAATGAGTAACTATTAAAGACGTTAATGTATAAATCTGTTATTCTTTAAAGACTAGATAATTTTTTATCAAATATGGGAATTTTCTTTGGACTTTGAGTGGAGAAATACCACTCAAAACTTATCGGAGCAGAACAAAATATATATATCGTTGGCGAGGTACTTGAAATACCTTTCCAATGATATGCAACATGCCTATACTTATTAACCCATTACGAGCCGGGCCATGGTTTTAAATGTTAATTTTTTTAAATTGGATTTTTTAAATTAAAAAAAAACCTTTAGAATTAAAAAACTCAGAACCCAGGTGAAAATGTTCATATATGTTCATATATTGTCATATATGGTTTCATATATGGTTTAATGCGTGATCATATATGAACATATATGTTATGTGTGGAAGCATATATGGGTAAATACATTCAAATGTATGAATCCATATATGATAATATACTGCATTTATTGGTGCATATATTGGTTCATATATTCCATATATCTTCATATATGAATTCATATATTATTCCATATATGGGTAATGTTTTAAGTTTTTTTTTTTTATCATGGGGGTAATTACGTGAGCGGATTCAAAAAATATTGAAATACAATACATTTGATAATTTCTTAAATACAATTGGCAATTTCTAAAATACAGTTGCCAGTTTCAGAAATACAATTGATTATTTGTAAAATACATTTGATAATTTCTGAAATGCAATTGCGAATTTCTAAAATACAATTAATAAATTTCTGAAATACAATTTTTAGTTTCTGAAATACAATTTATAATTTCTGAAATACAATTGGTAGTTTCTGATATACAATTGATAAATATGAAAATCAATTGATAATTTCTGAAAAGCAATTATAAAACTGGAAATAAATTGATTATTTCTGAAATACAATTGGTAAATCTGAAAAACAATTCATAACTTCTACAATACAATTGAGTAAACTGAAATTCAATTGATTATTTCTGAAATACAATTGATAAATCAGAAAAACAATTGATAACTTCTGAAATAAAATAATAAATTTTGAAATACAATTGAAAATGTTGCAGTAAGATAAAAGCAGCAAAAATAACACTTCTAAATTTAGAAAATCTGCATAAAATTTTGCAAAATATTAATAAATTAAAAATGGCTAAAACAAACTGTTGTATCCAAAAAAATGTTTGTTAAATTTGGTTCAATGCAAATAGCAGTTTATAAAATCAACAGAAATATTTGCTAAAAATATTAAACTGTTGATTTCAGAAGGCTAGATTTGTATTTCCATTAAAACAAAAAACGAAAAAGTAACTTTGAAAATTTTTAATCTTATGTGATGTTTTTTTTTGTCTACTACTAAGTACAATTTAATTTTGTTTTCTAATCACTGAAATTTAGCTCAATTATAACTCAAATTTTGTAAATATATTAAACAGTTTTATTTTTGCTGTTCCTATCTTATTTATATGAACCCATATATGTTGCCATATATGGCCATATATGAACATTTTCACCTGGGAAAATATTAATTTAATGAAAAAATTTAGTAAAGCATATAAAAAATTGTTTTTGATCAAATATTACATTAATCTCGAATATATTAGTTAATCTCGAACATGGGTCTGATATTAACTAATATATCGTCGGCTTGCCTGCAAGAAGTGATATGTTTTTGGTTTTAACAAGTTTTCAGGAGAGCGAAAAAACTGATTTATATTATCCTTTTAAGATATTTTATTGACATCATATGTCCTAATTATTCACGATCTTATTTATTAAAATCATTATTAAGGCATATGATGTCAATGAAATATATTAAAAGGATAATATAAACCAGTTTTTTCGCCCTCCTGAAAACCTGTTAAAGAACACATAACACTACTTGCAGGCAAGCCGACGATATTGTTATATAAAAAATAAAATTAAAAATATTTTTCGTATCTATTTATATATAAAATTTTGAACGGTTTTATCAATAATATATTCCTATATATATTGCATATACAATTTGCAATAAAGCAAATACTGATATATGATTTAATATGATTACATATGAGAAAATTTCTAAAAAAATTTATAATATATCACCATATAAAAACATATAACGTCGCACACAATATTTTATATTATCATATATTTTAATATCGGGTACGGATAATTTTTAATATGGTTTAAAAGTATAGACTTTGGGCTTTTAGAACCATACCAACTTATTTTTGTTAGGTAAAGGATCTAGGATATAATTGCAATTCAAATGAAAACTTCACTTACTTTCCTATTTCGCAAATCAAGTAAAATCTCTTAATCGGATTTGCAAAGTCTTAACACATGATGTAAATTCATATTCCACTAAATTCTTTTTGTCAAAAAAATCACAACTTTTGCATCAACATTTTCCGAAAATTCAATCTGAAACACAAATTTTATCGCCAATTTACAAAAATATATATTTTTGTTAAAGTCGATTTTATTTAAAATTTTGGGTGGCAGTATGCTTTGACTTGGTTTATTTTTGGAGCATTCTGATTGGTTAATTTATTTTCAACCAATCGAAATGTTTGAAAATATAAATATTTTTGTAGGGTTTTCATTAGAGTTTGCTTTTCGGTTTTATTCGAAACCGAAACCGCGGTTTTTCAATCCTCAAAACCGAAACCGAAAACCGACAAAAATAAGTCGGTTTTTCTTAAATACTTTAACCAATTAAAATAATTTAATAAATTGCATCGGAGTATACAATTAAAATCCGAAAAGATTCATAAAAGAGCCCTAAGACCTCCTGATGCAGCCTCTTTCCAAGCTCACTTTTGTGACTCATAAAAGACTCGGAATAATGAGAATTATTAGAAAATTTATAATTTCCTGAGCCATTATGAGTCATTTATTATTAATTTTTCAATAATGAAAAAATGTTGAATGCACTCATAAATATGAGTCTAATATGCTTCATTTATAACTCCAAAATTTGAGTCTTTACGAATCAAAATTTCAGAGCGCTCAGAAAAATGTCGGCAGAGATATTATTGAATCTTGAATTTCAAAATTTTTACAAAATTTTGTATTTAATTGTAATTAACATTTTCTCCATTACATATTACTTTAAAGAATTTTTTATTTTTGTTATTACGGATAAGATAAACTGAGGCTTATAATTTTTGAAACAATTTTGCACCAAAAAGTCATATTGATTTTCAATTATTTAGTTCAGATTTTAACCATGTATTTTTCAAAAAGTCTTTTTCATAGTCCGCGAAATTTATGAAATTTTATCTTTATATGGTTTTATATAAATAGCTACAATTTAAATTTATACTCTTGAAAATACAGCTTTAGTTGCGGACAAAAGAATAAAAAAATTTAATTCATAACACTATGCGACAGTCAAAATCGGGATGGGATGAAACCAACGGGAAATGTTATATCGGTCAAAAACAAGTTATACGTGTCCCGGCGATTCGCTGGGTCACCCCTAGGAATCGAGATATATCTTTTTTTTGACATAACTAAAAATTAATTAATTAAAATAACATAAAATTAAAAATTACAATTCCTTTAATCTGTTCATATAACGTTTTTCTATATACTCAACAGTTTTGCCGGTAAAAATAAATGTTTGTTACCGCTACCATGAAAATCAATAACCTTTTGTTTATTACTTTTTTTTAATATTTTAGGCAAAAAATATTTTTTTCTTCATACATTTATTTTTACCGGCAAAACTGTTGAGTATATAGAAAAACGTTATATGAACAGATTAAAGGAATTGTAAATTTTAATTTTTTTAAAATTGTTTGAGCAAAATCGGACTAGTGGTTCTCGAGTTATGTCAAAAAAAAGACCACCAAAGGTCAAATCGATATATCTCGATTCCAAGGGGTGACCCAGCGAAACGCCGGGACACGTATAACTTCTTTTTTACCGATATAACTTTCCCCGGTAGTTTGAACCCTTCCCGATCACTGACCCCTACCATTTGTCTCACAGTGTAATTGTTTTCCGAATTTTTTTTCTTCCGCAAAGGCCTCGAAACGGCGTTATTGCATATATTTGAGTGAGAAATTCGATTCAATTTTAAGTAATAAGTATATTGTGCGTTTTAAACTATTTACTTTTTACACTTATTTAATTATTTTAAAACAATTCTATTATTAGCACAAGAAACCCGAAAATTAACCGAAACCGCGGTTTTTATAATTTTAAAAACCGAAGCCACGGTTTTCAGATTTTTCGGTTTTTAGCTAACTCTAATTTTCATACGTAAAATGAACAAAACCGTATGTTTAACAATAAAACGGACTAAATTTGAAATGCTCTTTTATAGTACTTTTTTGAACACCCGAGTAAAAAAAATTATATAATCATATGTGGCATATATTACAATGTATAATTAGATATGTCGTTATGTATATCCATATATAAAAACTATATATTATCATATATGGTGGCATTTAAACAATATATGGTCATATATGGTACCTCATGAACAAAATCTTCAATACAGTTGCAGATATGATATTATATGCTACTAAATATAGTGGCATATATATTTATATATGGTGTTCTTTAAGCAATATATTAGCATATATGGTGCCATTTAAACCATATATTATCATATATGGTGCCATTTCAACAATATATGCTCATATATGGTACCTTATGAACAACAGTTTTAATACAGTTCCAGATATGATAATATATGCTAACATATATTGTACCATATACTTTGATATATCGTATCATTTAAACAACCCGAGTAAAAATAGTTACATATAGTCATATATGTGATTAAGTTATATCTGTATAAATATACAGTTTCATACGAAGAATGGCCCGATATATTTTTATCAATTTTTATCTAAATGTATCCATTTAGATCTGACCTGATTAAATTATTTGTTTAATAAATTATGTGTTTTTGACCTGATACAATTTTATCGGTTTGATCGTAATTGATTCAATTTTATATAAATAAATTATAACTGTATCCGACATTTATCTTATACAATTGTATCAAAGTTTTAAACTGATATCAGGTCAAAATTGGGATATAACTATATAATTTTGTATACAAATATATCTATTTGTACCTAAACTGATACCATGTGATATAAACCAATAAAATTGTATCAGGTCAAAAATCTGATATAATTTCATCTGATTAACACATAATTTAATCAGGTCAGATCTAAAATGATGCAATTAGATAAAAACTGATAAACAACTGATACAATTTTATCGGGCCATTTTTCGGATCAAATGGTACATGGATGAATCTAAGTTATATATTACCATATAAAGCTCCATATTGTTTTTTTTTTAATAGGGAACATACCATATATAGTGCCATTTAAACAATATATGGTCATATATGGTAACTCATCAGCAACTACAATATTAACTGTATTTCAGAAGCTATTAATTGTATAATTTCAGAAATACAGTTGTGAATTTCGGAAATACAATTAATAATTTCTGAAACACAATTTATAAAACTTAAATTCAATTGACTAGTTCTGAAATACAATTCATAAATCTGAAAAATAATTGATAAGTTCTGAAATACAATTGATAAAACTGAAATTCAATTGATTATTTCTGAAATACAATTGATAAATCTTAAAAACAATTGATACAATTGGAAATGGTGTAGCGTTAAAAAGATGCAAATAAAATTATTTTTTTTTTAAAGTAAAGTGTTGTTTTTTCAAACGCGTCTTATAGACCAAATACAATTAATATTGTCATTAATGTATTTTTATTAATTCTAATTTAGTAGGTTTGAGGTTAAGAAGAAGAATAAACCTTCCTCAAAAGTTATAAACACATTAAATTTGCAAATCAGACTAGATCTAGTTTCTGCCTTTTTATGGACAGGCTTCATCAGTGATCTTCCATTAAATTGTATTATTGTTTATATTTTTATTGTCAGATTGTCTCTATATGAGATTAAATTATTAAATTCAATTTAATAAAAAAAAATAAAATTTTATAAAAACATTTATAGAAAATAAAATTATAATTTTATAAAAAGAAAATCTTTTTATAAAAAAAAATGCATAGCCGTGAACGGTATCGAACTCGAGATCTTCTGAGTTTAATTAAACCTTATTTTAAAAAAATATTGTAATTTTTATAAAATCAGTGCTCTGCCAGTGTATTATTTTTTGAACTGTTGTCAATATCTGTCTGGGATTTTATTTAACCCCAAATAAATGGAGATCTTACGTAGTACCCATATATAATGCGGGATCTAATTTTATCTATCATTTTTCTGGATAGTTTTAGATGTCAATCCCCAAATATATTGCTGTTTCTAATTCGATCTGCCATTTTAATACTGAAATAAATTGCTAGATCTAATTCGATCTGCAATTTATGGGATAAATTAAGATCATACCAAATCCCCAAATATATAACTGGATTTAATTCGATCTGCAATTTATCGGAAAAGTTAAGATCTTACGCAATCCCGAAATATATTACTGGATCTAATTTTTGATCTGTCATTTTTTGGATATATTTAGATCTTACTGGCGTGTGTCCCTGGACACACTGGGATTGCGGGGAACGAGCGGGCTGACGAGTGTGCGAGGAATGGCTCCGAGTCGGTTGAGGACCCTATACAGACGGAGGTCCTGGTTCGTCTGGTGGAGCTATTCGGTGTGATAGGGGATATATCGGATAGGGAGACGAGGGCAAGGTGGACAACCTTGACCAATTGTAGGATATCTCGGACCCTATGGGCACTGCCTGATCCGGGGAGGACAAAGATTCTTCTTGGATTTGGCAAGCGGACGGTCAGGATGCTTGTAGGGGTTCTAACGGGACACTGCGCGATAGGCCGAATGGCTGCGCGTTGGGGTTACACCCAGGCGGACTACTGCAGGGGCTGTGGGGACGAGGAGGAGGAGACAGTGCATCATCTGCTTTGTGAATGTCCGGGACTGAAGGAACGGCGACTCAGATATCTGGGGTGCAGGTTCTTCGACGACCTGGACAGTCTACCCGATGTTTCTCTGTCTGGTCTTGCGAACTTTTTAAGGGGATCGGGATGGTTCTAGATTTCTCGGGTCGTGGTATTTCTTTCCATGTGGGGAAAACTAAGGGAATCACAATGGGCCCTATGGCCTCCGAGTGAACTCGCCGTTCTGGCGGGCTCCCATTCAACCTAACCTAACCTAGATCTTACTTAATCCCCAAATATATTGCTGGATCTAATTCGATCTGCCATTTTTCGGATCAAATTAAATCTAAGTTTATCCACAAATATATTGCTGGATCTAATTCCATCTGCCATTTTTCGGATCAATTTAGATCTAAGTTTATCCCCAAATATATTGCTGGATCTAATTCGATCTGCCACTTTTTCGGATCAAATTAGATCTAAGTTTATCCACAAATATATTGCTAGATCTAATTCGATCTGCCAAAATTGAGATCAAATTAGATCTAAGTTTATCCACAAATATATAGCTCTATCTAATTCGATCCGCCATTTTTCGGATCAAATTAGATCTAAGTTTATCCACAAATATATAACTGGATCTAATTCGATCCGCCATTTTTCGGATGAAATTATATCTAGGTTTATCCCCAAAGATATCATTGGACCTCCCAATTTTAAGATATAACTTGATCTTAGTTCATCCCCATATATACAATGGGATCTAATACGATATCATTGGATACACCCAATTTTGAGATCTAATTGGATCAGCTAGATATTACAGCAGATCTTAAACAATATCAAATTGGATATGATTAGATATTCCGCGAGATCGATTTTTTTTACTCGGGCATGCATATTTTAAAATCGTTATTTTTTAGGAATTTGCACTTAATTATCCAAAACTTTGGTGAAATTGATTAGAAAATATGTGTTACATATTTCAATGGTTTTATCTAAGTTTTTTTAATTTCAGATTCGTCAGGCTCCTTAATTTTTACGTATTAAAAAAATCAATATTTTTCAGCTTTAGCAAATTTTTACTTAAAATTAAAACATAAAGTGCGAATTTTTTTTGATAAATTAAGTAACATGAGATATTTACTAGTGGTATAAATTAAAAAAATGGATATTCCTTTCATCGCAGATTAATTATTAACGAAATCGTAAAAAAGAGAAATTTCAAATTCAAATGCATATATAGGGAATATTATCGCAGCTGTCAAAACGGGCGATATATCAAATTAAAGGCATGTTTCATCCTATTAAATTTTTGCAAAGAATAGCGTTCATACTCTTAATTTTGCTTTTTTTAGCAAAAAGTTTATTACAAAATCAAATTTCAAAACTCTGTCTCTACTCCTTCTATTTTTGTCGAATCGTTATATGGGATCAAAGCACTGTGCCCCCCCCCCCCCCCAGAGACTTGAGCTGGAGCTGAAAGATACTCCAAAAACTCTGATTTAAAAAAAAAAAACATTCTAGCATATACGAAATCCGGATAGTTCTCAGGACGGAAATATAAAAAGAATTTGAGGTAATTTATGTTGTTTAAAGCCTTTTGAAGATCGCAGTTATAATAAGAGTGAAGTCAATATATTTTTTTACTGGATACATAATGAATTTATGTTTCCAGAATCTGAACGACATGAATATATATATATATATATATATATATATATAAGTGTTCACAACCGAAAATAACTTATTTTCACAACCAAATGATTTATTTATGCCAACCGACTTTACTAACAAATAAATTCGATTGGCAACCAATTCGATTGTAACAACAAATCTGTTTTCTGGGTGTATGAATAATTTTTTCTTGTGCAATGGCATATATAGAAACTTTTTAGTATAAGAACCAAAACCTTTGCAGTTCACAAACAAAACAAAAACATATGCAGTACTCCAAATATATAAATGATATTATTTATTACTACTTTAATCGAAATTTATTTCAATTAATCGTATACAATTTTTAGTAATTAATAGTATCATTTGAGTGGTAGGTGCAAAATCAATTAAAATTTTAATTGATATATCAATTTCGTTGTTAAAATTGGTTTTAATTTTTTCTGTGTATATAATGCAATTGCCACATAATTTGGTTTGCTGGGTAAATTTTTCAATTTACTTAGAAAAGATTGATGCTGACAACATTTTATAACACTGAACAGTGTAGTCGAAACGAACAGGCCGAGTGGCAGTGGCACAGACTTTTTTTAAAAATAATTAATACAAAAAACTAAACATATATGTATATTTTTTTTTCACCAATTTTAAACAAATTGGCAACTATAATACATATAGATATGTATAGATAAACACAAGTGTAAACTACTTGCCTATGATAAATCGAAACGAATCAATATGCAATAAAAACAAAAAAAAAACATAATTCAACAAAAATGATGGTAATGAGGAATTTTATAGATAAATCTACACAAAAAATAAAAGCAACTAAAAGTAGTGCAGTCGATTAGCGATATTTGGGTAATTCGGATTGCAGCGAAGTGAAAAAAGAAAGAAAAGTGCTGCTTCAAGGCACAGATTTTTAATGAAAATATTTCCTAGGGCTTTTCTTTGTAAAAAGAATCATATAAACTCGTAAATTCCTCGTAAACCTTGTATAAATACAAACCATATTTTTTATGTATGGAATTTGACATTAAACTCATAAATATACCAGGTTTACACGGTTTAGGAGTAGAATACGAGTTTATATGAAAACGCCTAATTTAAATAATAAAAAAGTGAAAATGTTTACGAAATAAATATTTATAAATAAAAAAGAATATTTACAAAAAAATATATAAAAACACCACTCAGCTTTTCGGCTAATGAAAAATAAATATATTGCTTTATTTGCTTTTAAATTGAGGAATATTTAAAAAGTTATTTTAAGAAAATTTCCATTTTAAAGCAAAATTAAAAATGTTGCAGGAAATAATTATTATTATTAAATAAATAAATGTATTTATGGCGCGTGGACGTAATCAAAATCGCGGACGTAATCAGCAGCAACAAAATAAGCAGCAAATATCAAAAAATATTCCACTTTACCAACAACAGCACCCTCAGCTTTTGGCAAAAACCTCTGTGCAGCAATCAGAATCATTAAATGCCACCACTGCTAACGCCAACAAGACCACCACCACCATCGCCATCACTGCAACGGCAAATGCACCTGTTGCCTTAATCAATAAACAGCAAAACGTTTGCAATAAAATAAATACTACCTCGCCCTCTATAAGTTCTGAAAGTTACGGCCATAATAATAATCAAAATAAAAGAAATATTAATTATAAATATGCGAATATTTTGAAAATCAATGGTAGTGAAGAATATATAAGAACACACCTTGGGACGATCACCGACCCCGCAAAATCTTCTACTACAAATACAACTTATCAAATGTCTATGTCTAATAATAGCTCTGAGAATTTTAGCCAAGTCAATGAGATGAATGACGATGTCTTTAATGATCATAATGATGATTTGCTCAATAAAGAGCACAGTAATTTAGATAATGAGAACTTCTCTCTTCAGCAGAGAGTTTATGAAAAACAGTTGAATAACTGTAAAAACGAAGAGCACAATGCAGTGATCAATCGTTCTCCGGTCACCGAGCAATGCGGCAGTGTGTTTGCGGATATTAATCAAAACGAGCAAAGTAATAATATTCTTTCAATAAAAACAACAACGCAAAACGATAAAACGGTGCGCAAACAGTTAAATGAATTAACGGTATGTGATCGTGAACATTTGTTATTAAATCAGACACAAAAACGTCGAGTAGAAACACCATCTATTGTAATGGGCCAAAAAAATACAAAAGGTGATACAACAAGAACTTCTTCTTCCTCCCCATCGCCTACGTCAAGTAATTGGGCTTTTCACGAATCGTCAATACCATCTTCGTCAACATCAAAAGAACGATATTCCGGTAATGTTAAACAATGCGACCAATCGCCTAGTATTAATGTACCCACCATAACTGTAATTGACTGTAGTAGAGCAGCTGCCACAAAAAATTCCAAAAGTTATGACAGTTATGCAGCAGATAAAGAAGAATTTTATGATTTTGAAATAGAAACACCACAACAACAACAATATCAACAGCAAAAACAAGAGTTCAGTGATCAAATCAAGGAAAATAAAGCATATTGTGACCATAATGATTTAAATGCAGTAACACAAAAAGACTACCATACTACTTATGGTATACAACGATCTGTATCACCAACGTCAATGTACTCGCGTTATAATTGTATGAAACTGGAAGATGTACCCGAGCAAGAGGAAGAAGAAGATGAAGAAGAGGCAGATGCTGAAGGAGATAATGAGGTAGATGAAGGTATACAAGAAAGAGAACATGTAAATGTGTATGCATCAACAAACAACCTTGACAATGAAACACAACTTCAACGCAAACATTCAAATTCACGCAGTCCAGACAGGCATCATCATCAGAAGAGCACTAATATAAATATCAGCAATAGTAGTAGCAGCATTAATAATAGCGATTGTAATTTGAGTACTAGTTTTCCTGATTCAGGCATAGGAGAATCTTTAGCTACATCTACAAATAGCCGGTATATAAATGTCAATGATAACGAATGTGATTCTGCCACCTCAACTATGCAACAACTAAAGCAAAAATATACACAACAACAGCGTATGCCCTTTGTACGCGATGGTAATTCAACCGATTGTGATGAAACTTTAATGCAATGCGATGAGTTATTGTTAGATTTTGCCGAATCACCAGAATTTATAAATCCCTCCTCAGAACGTTTGGTGTGTATAGAAAGCATAAGTCTACCAGATGTTGTTGTCGAGTCAACAACCTTAAATGTCACCAATAATAGTGTTACAAATAATGTATCGCCATTGTCGGCGTCATCGACGACTTTAGGTGTAGAACATGATTTTATTAATATTAATGGCGCTACTGGCAACACCATAAATAGTGTTCATTTTATACCCATTCATGTAGAGGGTGGTAGTAGTGGTCGATCTTCGCCCAGGAAACAAAGTATTGATGATAGCGTGGTGGGTAGTGGAAAGGCGACAATTGAAATTATTGAAGATGTTACAGAGCAGCAACATCAAGCCAATAGTACAAGATCAAGAAATAGCAGTGATATAACTACCGAAAAATTAAAGTAAATATATATTTTATTTTTCATTATATGTGACCTTCTCCGAGAAAAGGGACCTAGTGTGTGAAAATGAAGTTTTGAGAAGAACGCATTTAAAGTTTTAATTTTAAATGTTTTTCTCAATTGTATCGATTTTCCCAAGTTCGTTTTGTACGTTTTTATGGGGTAAATAAATTTTTATCAGAAATCTAGCTCATTTCATCTTATTCTTCACCCTATTAGATACCAGAATCCACTCTTAAGTCCAAACCCGTTTTTTGACATACTAGGTCCCTTTTCTCGGAGAAGGTCACATATGTATGCTTGCTTGTATTATATTATGCATGTGCAATTAATTTAGGATAAAATTTCGGGAGTTTAGGTTTGAGATCAAAATCATATACAAGTATATGTAAGAAGTTGCATTCAAAAACTAATATTCAAAACAAAATAGGACCGATATTTTAAAAAGAAATAAAGTGCGCTTAAAACGAAAACCGTAACGTACTACGAACGGTTTTAGCCGATCCCAATAGTTTTATGACCTTCACGGATATAGATATGGTTTATAAAGCTCACGGATATAACGAACTGTTTTTATAACGAAAACGGTTTGTTATTTCCAAACTTGGTCTTCATACACAATACTTATTTTATAACGAACAACTTAACAATGAATTCACTAGTACTCCACGCTGCAGAGTGGAGTGCAGGGTGGAGTGCAGGGTGGAGTACTAGTTAGTACTATAGTACTTTTTGTGATACTATTGGAACCTCAAAAGTACTATGGTACTCCTCTGACTCACTTAGTACAATTTACCAAGGTTGGTTACCGTTATCGTTAAAATACCGTTATCGCTAAAATACCGTTTCAAATTGAATACCGTTACCGATACCTCTAAAAAAATTTCCCAATACCGTTATCGTTGCCGATACCGTTATTTTTATGGGCAGTTACCGGTATTTATTAATTTATATAAAAAATGACAATTTTTTAACTTTTTTATTTTATAATCTTGAGTTATTTTTGCAACAAAATTTATAGAAAATAATTTTAATTACTAAAACTACCAGCATTGAATTTATAGGTTAAAATCTGTATTTTTAAGACTTAAGACCGGTACGCACCGGTATTGCTGTTTCGATAACGGTATACCGTTACCGAATCAATCTTAAATACCGTTACACTTACCATTACCGAAACAAACGAAATTCGATACCGTTACCGTTATCCTTACAGTTATTCGTTTCGGCAACCAACCTTGCTATTTACACATTTTTCGATTATTAATTTTTTTGTGCCTTTTTAATTTTCAGAGATATTATTGTGTTTTCAAATATCGCAGTTTTAAATAAAAAATACTTATGTTGAAAATATTTAAAATATTAGATGTTACACTCATAGAAAAAAGTTTGTGGAAAAGTTAGTAAAACTGTTAGTACTTCAACTTAACAAATTTTTAACTAATTTTTAGTTAAAATTTAATTTTTAGTTCATTTTTTTGCTACGTCCACATTACTAACTTACAAATTTTTTTGCTATTTTTTTGCTGAATTTAGTTACTAATTTCTAACAGTAAATTTGGTAACTTTACAGTATTTTGGTGAATTTTAGTAACTAATTTTTAACAGAAGATTTGCTAATTTTACAATTTTTTTGTAAACTAAACCACCAATTTTGGAGCGGTTATAAACAGAATGTTAAATGACTCATTAAATATACTGCATATTTTTAACTCGTCAAAAATAATGCAAAAAGTTTTTAAATAAAGCTAAATTGAAATTGGACGAACCATTTTAATATGAAAATTGTGGTTAAAACTATCTCTGGGGAGCAAGTGGAGTTTACGGGGATGACCCTAATTTTTTTCCCCCAATATTGTACTTTTTAAGCTTATTTAACCCTGGACGGTTACTCTTCATTTTAGTATATTAAAGTTACTCTTCGTCGAATCGACAAACTATTTAAAAAAAAAATCTAGCCGACCGATTTCACTATGGAACATTTTTGGGATTATTGTCTGGGGGGTGAGAAATTCCAAATCAGGGTGATGGTACTAGGTCAGTATAGTAAAACCCTCAAAGGGTTTGGCGTTCGTATGTGTCATTTTTTTTATGACCTTTTAAATTTTTTCCTTATCTTGATGTTTTTTCGCTTAGTTGTAACTCGAGAACCACTTGTCCGATTTTGATGAAACAAATTTAGAAAAATTTAGAATTACAATTTCTTTAATCCGTTCATATAACATTTTTCTTTATAATCAACAGTTTTGCCGGTAAAAATAAATTTGTGGAGAAAAAAAAATATTTTTTTGCCTAAAAATTAAAATTTTTTATGAATTTAAAAAAAAAAAATTTAATTTTTAGGCAAAAAAATATTTTTTTTTCTCCACAAATTTATTTTTACCGGCAAAACTGTTGATTATAAAGAAAAATGTTATATGAACGGATTAAAGAAATTGTAATTCTAAATTTTTCTAAATTTGTTTCATCAAAATCGGACAAGTGGTTCTCGAGTTACAACTAAGCGAAAAAACATCAAGATAAGGAAAAAATTTAAAAGGTCATAAAAAAAAATGACACATACGAACGCCAAACCCTTTGAGGGTTTTACTATACTGACCTAGTACCATCACCCTGACGTGGAATTTCTCACCCCCCAGATTGGCTGTTGTACTGTGTTTTTAAAGTAAAAAATAAACAAAAAATTTTTTTAGTTAAGCATTTTATTAAGAAATAAAAAAAAAATAAAATATAAAAATAAAAATTCTTTTTCTGTCTTAAAATTCGATACGAATTTGAACTCTTTTTTTGGTTTTTTAAATTCATTAACTTTTTAAAACAACAAAAACTTAAAAGATAAAAATAAAAATTACTTATTTCATACACAGCCTTTAAAGATAATCAGTCAAATAATACAAAAGTATAAAAAAATTTAGTTATTAGTCTTATTTTATGCATGAGACACAAAGTCAACTTTGTGTTCCCCACATATGCTTTTCTTGCATATATTACATGTAGTTTTCGTCATTCTGCGTTTGCTATACGGACAGAGGTGACAAATTTTACGCTTTTTTGGTCCTCTATCAACTATTTCGACACCTTCTTGCGGATTAGGTATTATATTCTGAATTTTTTCTTTAATTGAGGTCTGCAAGGTAGGTGTCTCGAGTCTGCCTCTCAAATAGGGAGCCACCAGAGATTCATGAAGATCTTTCAGGTACTGTCGTCGGTTTTTGGGTTTTTGACCTTTAAGGAACATATTGTGGGTATATATGACGTAGCTGTTTACAAAAGTAATATTTAAAATTCCAAAAAATAGACACATTGGCCACCTGTTGGTTTTTCGAGAACACGAGACAATACTGCACATTTGATCCAAAGTGTCGACACCGCCTTTTGTCTGATTATAAAATTCTACCATGTGGGGTTTTCCCGTTTTCGGATTTATGGTTCCTTCTTCATCGCAGCTTGATAAAAGATAAACAAGTTTATTTGGTTTTGGCTTGTAGGATAATAACGTCAGTTCATTGTCGTAACAAAACATGGAGGTTCGAGCTCTGCGGCCTTTTACATTTCCCATTTCCTTCGGAATTTCTCTCTTGTTTGACCGTAAAGTGCCAACACTAGTCAATTTATAGGGTTCCAGAAGCAGTGATTTGACAAGGGGAACTGATGTGAACCAGTTATCCATTGTAATATTGCGATTCGTTCCATTAACAGTTTTCGTCAGCTCTTTTACGTAATATTCTCCCAGAGAAGTTTCTGTTGGATTAGAGCCCTTTCCCAGATATGGGCTAGCATCTAACATATATTTTGTACCACTATCGCAAACCATTACCAACTTTAACCCATACTTAGCTGGCTTATTTGGGATATACATTCGAAATGAGCAATGTCCTCTAAATGCAAGTAGCTGCTCATCAATTGTTAAATACAAGCCGGGCACGTAGTTTTGGCGGCATTTTTCGATAAAAAAGATCCCAAACTTTGTCCACTGCACAATCTCATCAATAATTTCAGAAGTGATGAACAATTTAAAGCATTCAAGAGGGTTTTCCACTCCTTTGCATTCTCGTGACGGACCTCTAGCCTTGTGGACATAGGTCATAGCCCGGCGATGTGATTTTCCTTTTTTAGTGGACCATTTATGAAAATTTTTTCCGCGCAGATTTGTTTTTGAAAACTCAATGATATTCATTTTTGAGCGAAGCACATTAAGTGGTATGTCATCTTCATCTGAAATTTCTTCATCGGAAAAATCCGACGACAGTGGTACGTCATCTCCAGCGACGCGTGCCTGCTCTTCTTCTAAATCACTGTTTTCGCCACCTTCGTAGCTGTCGCCCTCTTCTTCCTCTAAAGCATCAAAAAAATTTAAATCGTCGTCGTCACAATTTTGTAAAAATCTTTCGATGTCAGCGTCTGTTAGTACTTTCTTAGAGCTCATTTTCTATTCCAAAAAAAAAAAAAATAAAAATATTTAATATATTTTAATTTAACAATAATAAATTGTTTAAAATAAAATATTTTGTAACAATACTAACACAACTAATGCAAAACAATAAAATAACACATCAAAAAAAACCACAAATGTATTACCCTATAAACGCAAAAAGTCACACTAAAGTTACTCTTCGTCGTTACGACGAGTACATACCTGTGAACAGTGTTGCCATTTCAGTGCTTTTCGGGTATTTTTTGGTGCTTTTTTCCTTCCCATACCCGGTGATTTTTTACAAATACCCGTTTTAAAAAAGCGGGTATTTACAGTGCTTTTTCAGATTTCTGGCAGTGCATTTAGTGCTTTTTGTACAGTTTATATCTTTAGTATTTATTCTCGTTTTTTTAAATTTTTATTCAATTTTCTGTCAAAGTTGAAAAAATTATACGAAAAATACATTTTTTCACAATGTTTGTAGTACAATTTTAAATAGCAACTTCGGTATATTTAAACTTGAAAATTTTGAAATATTAATTTGGTGCTTTTTTACCCCTTTTTGGTTATTTTTTGAACCCTTTTTACACAATTTTAAAAAGCTAAAATGTGTTTTTAAATTCTTGACTTAAATTTTTAAAAAAATTAATATCGTGCTTTTTTACCCCATTTTTGCTAAATTTTTACCGTTTTTACCCGTTTTCACAATGCTCACGGTGCTTTCCTGCCTTCAAGAGTTGGCAACAGTGCCTGTGAATTTCAACTTTTAAAAAATGAGTATCCAGCGTACGTCCGCTCACTGCAAGCTTTCGTGATCAACTAACGTTGTTGACAAAAAGAGCGAAATTTGAACACGTATAAAAAAGTTAGATGATAAACAGTAAATGAACTTCGTTGATTCGACGAAGAGTAACCGTCCAGGGTTAAAGAATACGATATTTTTAATCGGCCACACCTTTCCTGTGGGTGGAGCTTTAGAGGTGAAAATGGAAACTCAAATAAATTCGGAAGAACATATCCGATCAGCAAACAATGAAAATCAGAGAAGGGTGTCTGAAATACATTTTCCCAATCAGAAAAATACAAATGGGAAAGCGGTGGTAAAGCACTTTAACAGGTGGTACAAGTACTGGCAAAAAGTGCTTTCCCATTCCCAAAATGATAACATCATTTGACAAAAAGACCGGCTGTTCAAAGAGCGCCGAAAAAACAATTGAATGACAAAATTTTTGAACGTTGGCAAAACGCTGGCAAAACCAATAAATAGGTGGTCTGGAAATATATTTTCTAAAATAAAATTTAAAAAAAGTTTATATGTATTTTTTTGGTCCTGCCCTAATTTGAACCCAGGCAGTCAGATTGGCAGACGATTGCTCTACCCACTGAGTTAACGAGACATATAATATTTGATGGCTAAACACATAAATGAGTGATAATAGCTGGACAACTACTCGCTGTGCCAAAAGGCTAGTACTGGCAAACAATTTTTTGTAACTAATATGCCAGCGTTGGGAGGGCAAAAGAAAAGTTGGTCTTGAAGGAGCTTTCCCACAAACAAAGAATTGATTTTATAAAACAAAAAAAATTTTAAATGAAAAAAAATCAAAAAAAAATTTTCCTTGCAACCGGATTTGAACTCGGAACCTTCTGACTACAAACCTTTTTTAACAAAGCGTCAGCATTTGTATAAAATCATTGGTCTAACAGTGAATTTATTTTTATAACACTGGTAGCATTGGGTAGTTAGGACTGGATAACCACTGGTTGCAAACCCTGGCATATCACTCTAAGCCAAGTGGTTTTTTTTATAAACCACCGAAATTTTTGTAAAACAAATACTGGCAAAACGCTTTTTGCAAACGCTGGCAAACCATCCCAAA
The DNA here is from genome assembly GCA_949987735.1 of Leucophora obtusa. Lineage (NCBI taxonomy): Eukaryota > Metazoa > Arthropoda > Insecta > Diptera > Anthomyiidae > Leucophora > Leucophora obtusa. Next base: position 167,223,889 of record OX465295.1, on the reverse strand, counting down.
TGAGTGTTCTGCCAGTCATTTATGTTTAACACCGTGGTTACCCAGTGGTATGCCAGTGCTTGATTTTTTGTACCACTGGCGATTTCTGACTGGGTTGTTATGGTTAATATTTTACTAATATTTTGTAAAGTTATAACAGGTTTACAAAACCTCATTTTCATACAAAATTTGTTCAATAAACCTCCTATAATTTTACAAAGCGTTTATGAATTTAGGGGTATAAATATTACCACTTTTACAAAAAATCATTCTTGGAAAATTTTCATTGGCATTGAAATATAATTGGCATTACTTTATCTCAATGTCAATCCCAACAAATTTCATCACCATTCAATGCCAATGAAATTTTTTCAATTTGTATTGATGTAAACAATGGTAATGAAATGTACACATAATTGAAGAAAAAGCATTGTAATATAAAAAAATATAAGAAATACGCGAATTTTTAATTTTTTTTTCTTAATTTATTCTTTTATTAAAACATGAAAACAAATTCTTCGTTCATCAATTATAAATGGGCATTTAGGCATTGAATAAACTGGTCCAAAGTATGTTTTTAAATACACATTTATTTATTTTTTATTTATTAATTTTCATTTCATTTGCTCCTTTTTTACCTTTTTCCAGTCCACTAGTAATCTGCCAAAGTTTTGTTGATTTCAGAAAATTTTAGCAAAAATTTTGTAGATTTAACAGTTTTTTTTTGTTGCTATTTTCAGTCTACTATTATTTAGCAATTTTTTTCAGCAAGTTAAATTGTTATTTGCAATTAACAAAAATTTAGCTCAAATATTACTAAAATTCTGTAAATTTAACAGTTTTTTTTTGCTATTTTTATTAAACTACTATTCAGCAATTTTTTTTGCTAATTTTAGCAGGTTAAATTGTTATTTGCAATTAACAACAATTTAGCTCAAATATTACTAAAATTCTGTTAATTTAACAGTTTTTTTGCTGTTTTCATTTTATTAATATTTAGCAAACTGATTCTGCTAATATTAACAGTTTTTTATGCAGCATCGTTTTTAACTAATTTTTAGTAACTTTCTCTGCTATTTTTACGGACTTATTTGTATGAGTGTACTACTGAAAACTCAACTTAAAAATTAAAAAAATATTCTTTCGCTTTTTTTTATTAAAATAGGTATGTATACAAAACAAATTATTAAAAATTAAGAGAATTAAGTGATCTAGAAATTTTTGTATTTTTTAAACGAGCAAAATGCTTTCCCCCATCAGAGCTCCTAAAGAATTCACTCGTTCGATTTTCATTTCTGAATAGTTAAATACCTAAAACCTATTTCGAAGAATCGAATGAATTCTTAATGCACCTAATGCAATCATTAAATTAATTTGATTCGATTGTCAATCAATCTGTTCAATCGAAAATATTCTTATGACATTACAAGGTGGAATAGACCTGTAAATAACTTAAAAATAATATTTTTATTTTTAAGTTATTTATTTTTTTTCCTGTACTTATCTTACTAATATTTTACAAAAGTAATCTGATAGAATTTTTTTATGCAACGTAATTTTTAACTAATTTTTAATATCCCGGTTAAAAATCGACATATATGTATCCATTCATGGAAATGTGTGAACTCACACATGCTGGTATATGAAATCATACAAATTCATACATTTCCATATACTTCCATATAGGATACATATGTGTTCATATGTATTCATATGTGATCATACATGAACATATTACCTCAATTTTCGTTAATGTGCATTCATGCACACATATGGATCATATATTGATTCATATGAGCATGCATGAATCATATGTGCTCATGTATAACCGATTTTTAACAGGGTATTTTTAACTAAAATTTTTACGTTTTTCTATTGCTGTATGAGTTAGATAGTATAAAAGAACTCTTTATTTTTTATGAGCTTTTAATTAATTTATAATGATAAAAAAATTAAATGAAAAAAATTTTTGGTACTATAGAGGTCAAAAAAGTACTATTTTTAAAGCTCGTTAGTACTATTTTGGAAATCCCATTTATCATCCCTGGTGGAGTGTCATAAAATAGAGATGGTATGAAACAAAAAAATATGTAAGTGCGAAAAAAAGGAACAAAATCCGCTTTGCAAAGTGTAGTAATCCAGCATTGCACATCCCGCTTTTTGGTTATAAGTAGAATAATTTTCTAATTTTACCAACACGGTTTTCAAAAAATTTTTAAATGTTTTTTGAAATTAGCAATGAAAAATTCAGTAATTTGTTAAATTAGAAAATATTTACTAAAGTACATATTTTTACTAAAAATTAGTATAGTGAAAGTAAAGTGAAACTAAAGTCTATTTACAAATTTTTTAAAAAAATTTTTTTTTTTTTTGCGTGTACGTCCAAAAATTTTAGCTAAAGTCGACTTTGACAAAAATAGAAATCTATTGAGTTTAGATAGTAAGGCTGTATAGTTTTATTCAAACACCGTTTTGACTCATGCGAATCAGGGTACCAAATTTCATTAAAATATTTCCATATTTGAGACCTGTACCGTGCGAAAAAACATATGGGCCAATTTTAGGGGGACTAGGACTGAATATGGACGGGAACTAGGACTGAATATGGACCGATATGAACCAAACTTAATAGGCTTGATCCCAGGGCCATTATTAGTCTCAAATTTTTCAAATATTGCGACTTGTAGCATGAGCAAAAGAATATGGGTCATTCCATCTCAAATCGACCAATTGTTGGAATCGACCCCTTTCGATTTGGATGAATTTTGGTCAGAACTTTTCTTTTATCATATAACGAAGAAATTTTTTTATAAATTTAAAATTTCAAAAAATGTCATAATTTTTCTAATTTTTTGCTTTGTCACTAAGTTATTTTTTGAATATGTATCTCGAAAACTAAAATAGCTACAAAAATTGTTCTTAGCTCGCTTTAAAGAGGAGCCGTTTAAAAAAAAAATATTAAAAAATAAAAAAATTTTAAATTTTGAAATTTTACAATGTTAAAAATCGAAAAACTCAAAAACCGATTTTTTTGCTAAATTTTTTTTTTTTTTTTATAAAACCTCTAACTGATCTTAAAAGATCCATAGAATTTGAAAATTATGATTTAAAAAAAAATCTGAGGGCCAATATAATAGTAAACACTTAAATAAAACCAAATAATTAAGTGACATTTTTTCCCCTTTATTTATAGATTTCAAGGTGTTTCTGAGTTGAAATCCTAAGGCAATTAAATATAAAAAATCATTTAAGAAGTTCACTTAAGAGGTTTTAATAGTAACCTGTGTGTATTCTTAAATACATCTAAGTTCTGACAATGAAACTGGCCCTAAGTATTACTTTTTCAATAAAATGCCTCAAAAAAAATAATTGCAAAAAATGGTTAATGCCCAGCAAAAAACCTGCTTCGCTGGATGCAGCTTTGTAAGGGAATAAATAATATTAATCCCTTACAAAGCTGCTTACGGAAGGCATGATTTTTCCATACAAAGGGCCCGCTTGGAAGCACGTTGTTTTGTGAGAAAAAGCGCATTATTCGCTGCTGAAAATTGCAGTAAATTCATGTTTTTCGTAAGTGCATTTAACCGCAAATAAATTCATGCACTTTTTTTGGAAAGATGCAGTAAATTCATGATTTTCATTGAGCGCATTTAAACGCGACTTCTTATGAAAATAAATGCATTCATTTGCCCACTTCAAAATGCAGACTGACTCATGTTTATGTGGCGTCTATACATTAAACTCTACTAAAGGGTAAAACATGATTGAGATGACTCAGATTTCGTGCGCATTAATCTTTGGATAACCTACATTTTATTTTACTCCCTTACAACCTGCTTCGTCGTAAGGGAATAGCGTAGCACTATAATTTTTTAAATAACTTGCTTACGATTTCCTTCGTTTAAGGCAGTTTTGCAGGGTATACAATGGAATTGCAAAATTTTTTGTGTATTGTATACGCATAAAGTGGCGCAACTCTGTAAAGCAGAATTTGTAGCGCGTTTTTAAGCGCTTCGTATTTTTACTACTTCTAAAATACTAAAAATTTTTTGCTGGGTGGTTTCATATTAATTCTGTAACAACAAGCTCATTATTTTATAAAGTTTTGAACATTATCTCTAGAAAAAAAGTAAAATCTGTCAGGTTTCCAGCACAAAAGAAATTCTTCAAACCAAGAATCTACACAAAATTAAATATGTTTGTTTAATGTGAAATAATGTCTGTTTACAAAATTAATTATGTTGACCATTACAGCGTTATTGGCAAAAAAAAATTTTTTTTTGGTCTTCAAGGGGGGGGGCTTTAGCCCCAATAGCCCCCTTGTATCCGCGCCTGTTGCTTGGTAGTCCTAATGGTAATGACCTATCATTACCATGTTTGTTCAGGGCTTGTACACTTTATCTATGGTTCAAATCAAAAAATGTGATAAGTTTTTGGGCCAAATTTGTGAGAAGCAAAAAGTGTTAATATTTTGGTTTTTTCTTAATGGAATCAGTAAGTTTAGTCATTATAAACCTAATTGAAAAAAATCTCTTCTACATTTTAATATTTTTTGTTGTAACGGAGTTTACATTTCCACAAGCAAAAGATATAACAAAAAAAATTGTGTACGAATTTTCTTTAATTTATTAGTTTTTCGTATTTGGGTTTTCAACATGCTTTTCAATAATATACAATTTGTGTTTATCAAATTGGCGGTTTCGCGAATAAAAATACAATTCATTCCGCGAAAATTTTTTTTTTAATTTTGTTTTTTTGGTCCTTTTAAATGCTTTTCAAAAATATAAAATTTTTTAAAATCCAGTCAGCGGTTGCGAAGTTACAAAATAATATATTAAAAACATAACATTTCGCGATCAAAAAATTCTTAAATTGTTTGAAACAAATTTAATTTGTCAAACTAATATCAGTAATGGCCAGAGATATCGATTCCAAACCAATGAAATACAAAATCAATCGTTTTTCGCTCCAGCAGTTTGGAGTAAATAACTGATAACTTTTATTGATTTGACGCAAAATTATTAGTTGAATCATCTTTTGACTCATAAATATTAGTTGAATCACCTCTGTTTATGGTTATTTTAAAATATTTTAAACATTTACCTACATTTTTTTAATGCAATCTGATGCTAACAATTTTGGTTATGGAGTTTACAGTTACGGAGTTTACATTTGGTTACTTTTTTCGTTTTCTTCCAGAAACGCTTTATCAGAATTTGCTTTCCGAAACAAAGTCGTATGATGCCTACAAGGTGAATCCAGATATGTCGTTGTTTTACTTACTCGTTAAAAAGTTTGGTGTAAAAATTAGGAACGGAGTTTACAACATTTTTTCAAATCTTATTAAAGACATCCTTTTTCTTCTCGAAAATGTTACATGGTGCAGAAAAACTTCAAGTCTGTTATACTAGATGATTATTTACAGTGCAACGACCATTTGAGTATAAATAACATTATACTTTTCGGAATATAAATAATAGATAACTCCAAAATTCTGGTGTATGCATTTTTATCAAAAATTATGACGAAAAATCATTACCGAGTTGAAGTCGTGTTAGCATAGATATGCGAAAAAGTTCACACAAAAAAATGTTGTTCAACTTTTTTCAATTAAAACGATTTGTTAAATTATTTCAAAAGGTGTCAATTAAAAATTAATCCAATAGATTAAATAATTGCTCAAAACTGCAATTTGCTTGACATTTTTTTTTTATTCTGCCACTCACAAGCATTTCATGAAACAAGAGAAAAACATCAGCATATTGTTGTTGTTTTTCGTTTGTTTTATATATGTAGTTGTTTTTATAAATGTTAATGGATTAGTAACAGGGATGATAAAGTTGGTACTATAATACTATTAGAACCTCATTTTATAGTACTATTAGAACCTCAAAAGGACTATGGTACTCCTTGCATTATTTGATACCAATTTAAATTATTCAAAATAAATAGTAAAAAATCGTAAGAAACGTAATTCAAAGAAAAGATTTTTAAAATTTTGCAAAAAAAATATTAAACATTTCTTTGAATTTAAAAGAAAATCTTTAAGTTGTTGTTTTTTGTTTAGTTATTTGTGCGGTAACTTCATTTTTAGTAAATTGGACATGTTCGGGCATGTTGTTTGTTTTAATGCCCAATCCCTATATAGTTTTTTTAATTATAAGAAATAAATTTAAAAAGAAGATTAAAATTTTATAATTTTTGACCCGGCTTTTTAAATATTAAAGATGAGACTGGGACGCTAATAATAGTCAACGCTGTAGATTAGATGCAAGAACAAAAGCGATAGAAAAATATAAAAAAGGTAACTGCGAAGAAGAAAGAACAAAATACACTATACAGAGTGGAGTGGATCTATATTATATTTTGAATCTTGTTTTAATGTGCAAAAGAACCTTTATATATGTACTTTTTTTGTTAATTTATAATAAAAAAAATTTAAAAAAGTACTATGCGGGTCGAAAAGTACTATTTTTTAAGCAGGTTGGTACTATTTTGAAAATCCCATTTATCATCCCTGATTAGTAACTAATATTTGAAATTATTTTTTATAAAATTTTATAAATTTTCGTTGAGTTTATTATTTTATTTAGTTAAATATTTTAATTTTACCATGTTAAATCTGAATATTCATTTATTCCAAAACATTACTATAAAATAGTAATGTAATTTTTGAAATTTTGTTTAAAAAATTTAAAATTTTTTTAAGCAAGTTTTCAAACAAAATTTTAACAAATTCAAAATTTTTGAAATTTTGTTTAAAAAAAATTTGAAAGTTTTTTTAAACAAAAAATCGCATAAATATTAATTAAAAATTATTTTAAATTAAATATATTTTATTTAGTTTTCAAAAAAAATTTTAACAGAGCCCTTATGCTTCAAAAAAAAGAAAACTAATTTCTACGAGAGAACTTTTCATATAAGTATAAATAAATCTATCAACTGAATGAAAATTGCATGCAGGTTTTATTTTAATGAAATTCAAGCTAAAAATAAAGAAGTATATTTTTTTATAGTTGGCATGGCAACTACCACTTTATCCAGCTGATAGTCTTATTTAGAAGTTATACAATGTTGATCAATTTTTAATCCAATGAATTAATTTTTAATCAAATGCATATAATGGGTTATTTATAAGGTATATAATATTGATCAATTTTTAATCCAATGAATTAATTTTTAATCAAACTCATATAAAAAACCAATAAAAATCCTAATCAAATGTATCACTATTTTATTGAAAATTTATTCAATTAAAGAGCTACAAATTTTTAATTGAATGAACAATTTTCGTGATTGGAGGAATTTCAACGATAAAATTTATTGAATAGGCGGTTTTCATGATTGAAATTTGTTTTTATTTTTTTGTGTGTTTGTAAAATGTATTAATTTTTGTTAATAGCGTAACTTTTCCTCTTCATATAAATTCTTACAGTTAGTGTTTATCTTCATTGGTTATTAAAATATAAACTACACTATGCGACAGTCAAAATCGGGATGGGATGAAACCAACGGGAAATGTTATATAGGTCAAAAACAAGTTATACGTGTCCCGGCGTTTCGCTGGGTCACCCCTAGGAATCGAGATATATCTTTTTTTCACATAACTCGAGAACCGCATCGATAACATCGCAGATTACACTGTGAGACAAATGGTAGGGGTCAGTGATCGGGAATGGTTCAAACTACCGGGGAAGTTATATCGGTAAAAAAGAAGTTATACGTGTCCCGGCGTTTCGCTGGGTCACCCCTTGGAATCGAGATATATCGATTTGACCTTTGGTGATCTTTTTTTTTTTGACATAATTCGAGAACCACTAGTCCGATTTTGCTCAAACAATTTTAAAAAAATTACAAATTACAATTCCTTTAATCTGTTCATATAACGTTTTTCTATATACTCAACAGTTTTGCCGGTAAAAATAAATGTTTGTTACCGCTACCATAAAAATCAATAACCTTTTGTTTATTACTTTTTTTTAATATTTTAGGCAAAAAATATTTTTTTCTTCATACATTTATTTTTACCGGCAAAACAGTTGAGTATATAGAAAAACGTTATATGAACAGATTAAAGGAATTGTATTTTTTAATTTTTTTAAAATTGTGTGAGCAAAATCGGACTAGTGGTTCTCGAATTATGTCAAAAAAAAAAAGATCACCAAAGGTCAAATCGATATATCTCGATTCCAAGGGGTGACCCAGCGAAACGCCGGGACACGTATAACTTCTTTTTTACCGATATAACTTCCCCGGTAGTTTGAACCATTCCCGATCACTGACCCCTACCATTTGTCTCACAGTGTAATCTGCGATGAAAGGAATGTAAAGTTAATATTGACTAAACATGAAAAAACTGACTTTTTTAATACCTAACAATTATGGAGTCTGTGACAAATCTTAAAATATAAAACCTAGGCAAAACCATTCAGAAATATAAAACATATATTTTCCAATCAATTTTAACAAAGAATTGAATTGATTGAATTTTCTGCAAATGTTGATGCAGAAGTTGTGATTTTTTTGATAAAAAGAGTTTAGTGAAGTATGGATTTACGTCATATTATGTAAAGATTTTGGAAATCCGATTAAGGGATTTTAATAGATTTGCAAAATAGGAAAATAAGTGAAGTTTTCACTTTACTTGCAATTACATATATCCCAGATCCTTTACCTAATCAAAATAAGTTGAAACAAATAAAAGTCTAGTTTTTAAACCATATTAAAAATTATCCGTGGTTTAGTCAGGTATATTGGCAAATAAGAAATTTTAACAAAAAAACTGTCTTTTTGCTAAAAGTTAAATTTGCAAGTATTTCAAAAACTAGTCGCATGCCCGATGCAGTTTTACTGTTGTACTGTGTTATCATTAATTTATATATATGTACATTAGAGTTTTCCAAGATTATATGTAAATTTTTTAAAGGGCGAATTTGAAGAGTGTCGGGTTCCAATTTGTTCTCTTTCTATGTATATAAAACTAATAAATATGAAGTTTGAAGGCAATCGAATAAAGAAAAGTCGAGGCGGAAATCGACTGAAAATTTCAAGAGTGTTTATATGTCAAAAATATGACTTTTTTCCATTTTTAGGAAAGTTTCCTTCTATGTTTTAATCTTTTCAACCAATTGTGTTATGAATCGATTCCACTATAAAATTATCTTTTCAAAAAGCTACATAACTTCAAAATCGGTTAAAAACTCGCCAAGAAATAGCAAATGCCCCAGACCAATTTTGTGCCAAAAAATGGTTAGCATGGAAGATGTGCACATTTGTCTATTATATTTTATGTATTACTTATAAAAATTCAACAGTACACACAAAAAAATAAAAACTAATTTCAATCACGAAAACCGCCTATTCAATAACTTTTATCGTTGAAATTCCTCCAATCACGAAAATTGTTCATTCAATTAAAAATTTGTAGCTCTTTAATTGAATAAATTTTCAATAAAATAGTGATAGGATTTTTATTGGTTTTTTATATGAGTTTGATTAAAAATAAATTCATTGGATTAAAAATTGATCAATATTAAATACCTCATAAATAACACATTATATGCATTTGATTAAAAATTAATCCATTGGATTAAAAAGTGATCAATATTGTATAACTTCTAAATAAGACTATCAGCTGGATAAAGTGGTAGTTGCCATTCCAACTATAAAAAATATACTGCTTTATTTTTTAGCTTGAATTTCATTAAAATAAAACCTGTATGCAATTTTCATTCAGTTGATAGATTTATTTATACTTATGTGAAAAGTTCTCTCGTATAAATTAGTTTTCTTCTTTTTTCTGAAGCATAAGGCTCTGTTAAAATTTTTTTGAAAACTAAATAAAATATATTTGTTAAAATAATTTTTAATTTATTTTTATGCCACTTTTTGTTTATAAAAAAATTTCAAATTTTTTAAACAAAATTTTTTAAATATTTAAAAAATTTTTTGAAAACTTTTTGTTTTAAAAATTTTAAATTTTTTAAACAAAATTTCAAAAATTACATTACTATTTTAATAGTAATGTTTTAGAATAAATGAATATTCAGATTTAACATGGCAAAATTAAAATATTTAACTAAATAAAATAATAAACTCAAGGAGAATTTATAAAATTTTATACAAAATAATTTAAAATATTAGTTACTAATAAGGGATGATAAATGGGATTTTAAAAATAGTACCAACCTGCTTAAAACATAGTACTTTTTCGACCCGCATAGTACTTTTTTAAAATTTTTTTATTATAAATTAACAAAAAAAAGGTTAAAGGTAAAGATTCTTTTGTACATTAAAATAAGGTTCAAAATATAATATAGATCCACTCCACTCTGTATAGTGTATTTTGTTCTTTCTTCTTTCTTACCTTTTTTATATTATTCTATCGCTTTTGTTCTTCCGCGTTGACTATTATTAGCGTCCCAGTCTCATCTTTAATATTTAAAAAGCGGGGTCAAAAATTATAAAATTTTAATATTTTTTTTAAATTTATTTCTTATTAAATGAATGTTCTTTTTAGTTTGACTCTAGATCATAAATTAATATCACTTTCTGTTTAAATTGTTTTCAAATCAAAGAAAGATGATACAATTTTTACAAGTAAATTACAAAGAATAAAAATATATTTGAAAGAATTCGATAAGACCAGCAATACAGAATACGTATTTTCGGCTTTCGCTACAAAGCCACCATCATCTTTCTTTGATTTGAAAATAATTTAAACAGAAAGTGATATTAATTTATGATCTAGAGTCAAACTAAAAAGAACATTCATTTACTTAGAAATAAGAGATCAACTAAATATTCCCCCATTCATTTATTTCTTATAATTAAAAAAACTGTATATGGATTGGGTATTAAAACAAACAACATGCCCGAACATGTCCAATTTACTAAAATTGAAGTTACCGCACAATTTAAATTAACTAAAATCAATTGAGAAAACTAAATCAAATAAAACTAAACAAAAAACAACAACTTAAAGATTTTCTCTTAAATTCAAATAAATGTTTAATATTTTTTGCAAAATTTTAAAAACCTTTTCTTTGAATTACGTTTCTTACGATTTTTACTATTTATTTTGAATAATTTAAAATGGTATCAAATAATGCTAAGGAGTACCATAGTACTTTTGAGGTTCTAATAGCACCATAAAAAGTATTATAGTACCAACTTTATCATCCCTGTTACTAATCCATTAACATTTATAAAAACAACTACATAAATAAAACAAACGAAAAACAACAACAATATGCTGATGTTTTTCTCTTGTTTTATGAAATGCTTTTGAGTGGTAGAATAAAAAAAAATGTCAAGCAAATTGCAGTTTTGAGCAATTATTTAATCTATTGGATTAATTTTTCATTGACACCTTTTGAAATAATTTAACAAATCGTTTTAATTGAAAAAAGTTGAACAATATTTTTTTGTGTGTAGTTACCAAATATTTGCGTTTTTTTTTTAAATAAATTGTCCTTTCTTAGCTTGAGGTCATATTTGACCCCATGTCCAAAAGGGCTAATGAGGTCAAATTATTTTTTTTCAAACCTCTAAGCTATTGAGATGAATTATAACATTTAAAAGTACAAAATTGATTCATTTTTGATACAAAGTACTTAAAAAGACTAATGGGGTCATTTTGTAAAACGAAACTTTGGTTTCGTTTGAACATTTTTTTGTTTTAAATTTTTTTAGATTTTGTAAAACTCAAAATCGAAACCTTTTTTTTTAATCTGGCAATATTATAATCGAAGACAAACCCCTTAACAAAACGGTATTTTATAACAAGTAAGTAAACGTTTGCAAACGAATATTATGCCATATTCAAACGAACAGAAATAGTTGTCGTTTCCTATTAAAAAGTTAAAGTTTTTTCATAAAAAGTTAGATAATTGCAATTTTTGGAACAAAAATTGTGTAAATATGGTTTTAAAAATATGAAGTAGTTAAATATGATACTCCTATATTTTTTATTCTCAATAAAAAATAATCCTTTTAGGGTCATATGCACAATCACTTTTTAAATTTATAAACGGCTTATAAAACAAAATTTTCACACAAAAATCGTTATAAAAAATCAATATATTATGCATAAGCACTTAAATTTATATGCAAATTAGTGAAAATTTGGGCAATTTTAAAAATATCTGATTTTAGGTGCGCTAAGACACGATTTACGTTTAAAAAAATTTTTCTTTATATATAAACTTCTACGTTTGAGACCAAATGAATCAAACACAGCGGTTTTAAAACTAAAAACTGACAATTCGAAACTTAAGGGCCATCTTAGCAAACCACACTTTGTACTCCTTCGCTATCCGCTAATGTAAGGTTCTTCTTATTTAGGTTGATTTTCTGTACAATTTAAAATTTTTCTTAAATATATTTGTTTCATATTATTAGGAAAAAATGTCTAAAAATATATATATATAAAATAAAAACTACTAATAGAAAAAAATTGCCCCACACAGGATTCGATACCTGGACTCTAAAAATATTAGAACTAAAAACAACAACTCATTTACCAATCAGGCTAAACAGACTTGGAAAACTCTATGAGCAAATTTTTATTTAAATAATTTGTAATTCCATGTCACAAATATTATTATTTTTGTCTGGCAATAATAACTCGCAAATGGCAACAAACGCAAACTACTACCCGTTTTATAAAATACCAAATATTTTCGTTTACGTTTCAAACGAAAACGAAAAAACGTTTTTCATTCGAGTTACAAAATGACCCCATAAATTTATTTAATTTTTTTTTATAGAAATCACACTTTTCTCGAAATCCACAAAAAATAAGAGTTTGTCACCGACAGGTCCATTGAGGGATTTACCTCAAAATTGGCACATTTCATATCTAGGATGTATTTAACAAGCGCTTGAAGTGCAAAATCCATTTTTTTAAATTTGTTTAAGAAAATTTAAAAAAAAAAATTTTTTTTAATTATTTTTTTTTTTTTTATTTTTTATTTATTTAATTTAATTTTTCACATATCCTGCACAACAAGATTAAATCTTATAATTAAAGTACAGAAAAGCAGTTTGTGGAAATTAGACATTGCAAATTTTATAAAACTTAAAACTACATTTTAACATATAAGTATCATATCATATGCCAAAAAACTTATGCGTTTTTTGATTCATTGCACGACAGGTTAACAGACAGATAATAAAACTATATTTCATATCTGAGTATTTATAAGTATAGAAAGCAAAAAAAAAATTCAGAAAATGGTGCAGAATTTTAGCGTGACGTCTGCTTTTTTATTTTGTCACTTGTTTTAAAATTTCTTTAAAAAAATTTTAAAAAATTTGAAATTGTAAATTTAAAAACAGTGTTTTAGAATTCCGACCTTGTTAAGCACTAATTTAAAACGAGTTAGCAAAACGCAATAGAAAAAAATTATTCTTATCTGAGTTCGAGGCCCTATGTTCCACTGGGAATTAAAGGATTAAATATATATATATAATAGAAAAAAATTATTCTTATCTGAGTTCGTGGAACTTATACTACAAAAAAATGTTTCTGTAGTAGATTATTTCAATAAATTTTAAAATTTGGACCCGAATTTCTTGATTAAATGGCCTGCGACACATCAGTTGCCAGGGGAAACTGTTATAACTCGGCTAATTTTTAACCGATTTAAGTTTTTATTGCTTTATTACAAAGAGAATTCACTCTAAATTATGATTCTTTAGTGTTTTTAATTCGAATTAGGTTTAGAATATCAATGTTTTCGAGAAAATGCACAAAAAAGTCTTATTTTCCCTTGTAATCCGTGTTCCAAATTTCAGAGCCGATGCGGCACATCTTCCCGATGTCCGATTATCCTAATTTTTTGGGGGACGTAGTTTTACACCCAAATAAATATTTCCAGGGGGTAGCACGGTTAAAAGCTCCAAAAAAAATTTGTTGGAACACCCTAGTGTATAATGTATATTAGAGTGTCCCTTAAAAATAGACTTGTCTTTACACCCCCAGTTTTATTGGAAATGGTCCCAAATGGCAGAAATCGATTTTTTTTTTGGAAAACGTTAACCCGTTCTGAAAGTTGGACAAAAATGGCCCATTTTTGAAAAAAGTTTATTACTATTAAAAATTCCCAAAATTCGAGATTTAGAAAAAAAATATTTTTTATTCCATTTATTCATTTAATATAGTCAAAATGATTCAGACATTTTGAGTGAGAACATTAACCCTATATGGATCAAATTACTCAAAATAATAATTTTTATCAAGTGGAAATTTGATATTTTGCCGAAAATTATGAAAGGTGTTATCCTGTAAATTTCCTAGTGGTGCGTTTTTGGCCAAAAGTATAAAAATTAACCCCATATGGATCACGTTACATAAAATAATTATTTTTATTCAGTTGTGATTTTTTTTATCAATTGAATGGCTTTACAATCTCATAGTCATAATTAATATTAAGTTTCATGGATCTTTTCTGACCCCAGGCCACTAAGGGCTTTAAACAAATGTAAAAATAATTGTAGTCTAACCAAATTTAAGTGATTTTTTTCCGAAAACTGTGTAAAATTTGATGAAAACATTCAAATTTTGTTTAATTTTTGACAAAATGAGCAATTTTTGTAAAATGTCCTCGAAAGCAGTCGCTCCAAACACAAACTCGAATTATCATTTTTCCAATTTTTTTTTTTTTTAATATCAACTATTGTGTGGTACAAATAGCAATCGACATCTCCAAATTAGGCATTTTAAAAAATCTTTAAAATTAATTTAAAAAAACACGTTTTTGCATTTTTATCAAATTCGGGGGTCATTTTGGATTCCAGGCTAAAGTGGGTTAATGATATCCGATGAAGACAAAATTCCATGTCTCAATCATTTTGACTATATTAAATGAATAAATGGAAAAAAAAAATATATTTTTTTTTGAAATTTCGAATTTTGGGAATTTTTAATAGTAATAAATATTTTTTTCCAAAATGGGCCATTTTCGTCCAGCTTTCGACACGGGTTAACGTTTTTCAAAAAAAAAATATCGATTTCCCTCATCTGCGACCATTTCTAATAAAACTGTGGGGTGCAATGAACGAAAATCGACAAATCGCTATTTTAAGTGACAGTCTAATGTCTAGTTAGCTCAGTGGGTAGAGCTGTCGTCTGCGAATCTGACGGGGTTCATATCACGGCAGGACAAAAAAAAATAATGAGACCGATCCCATGCCCTTTTTTTTACCCTTAGGTCCCTTTCTATTTTGCGCGTCACATATGAACTTTTTTTAAATTTTATTTTATAAAATATATTTCCAGATCCCCTATTTATTAGTTTTACCAGCGTTTTGCCAACGTTAAAAATTTTGCTTCTCCAGTACTTTTCCGGCGCTTTTTGAACAGACGGTCCTTTTGTCTAATGATGTTATCATTTTTGGTAAATAAAACACAACTTGTATATGCAGAACATACTTGGGATTTTTTCATTGGCATTGAAATTTCATTATAATTAGTTGACTAATGCTAATGGCAAAAAAATTTCATTACCATTTAATGGTACTGAAATTTTCTGGCATTAGAATTTGTAATACTAATGCTAATGAAATCGCACTAATGTCATAAAAACTATGAACAATTGAGTAAAAAAAAGCATTTGTTTACAAAAAAAAGATAGATTGCTTTTTTTTCAACTAGCCACCGAACTTTGTTCTATGAAATGGGTGTTATAGTCCCTAGATAATAAATTTTAAAAAACCGCACTTAAAAAATTGCGGTTTAGTTTTTTAATTCAACTTTTGTACCATAAAGTCTTTTTTCGCGTTCCGCGGTTATTTTGCAATTTTTTAAGTGTGGTTTTTTAAAATTTATAATCTAGGGACTATAATACCCAATTCATAGAACAAAGTTCGGTGATTAATTGAAAAAAGAAATCGCGAAAAAAGTCGCGGAAAAAAATTTCCAAAAAGGAAAATTCTTACATCAGTATGTTTGTTTGCAGGATAAAAATCGCTGATTTAGTTTTTTTAATTCAACTTTTGTACTATAAAGTATTTTTTCGCGTTCCGCGATTATTTTGCAATTTTTTAAGTGCATCAGTATGTTTCTTTGCAGAATAAAAATTGCTGATTTAGTTTTTTAATTCAACTTTTGTACCATAAGGTCTTTTTTCGCGTTCCGCAGTTATTTTGCAATTTTTTAAGTGTGGTTTTTTATAATTTATAATCTAGGGACTATAATACCCAATTCATAGAACAAAGTTCTGTGATTAATTGAAAAAAGAAATCGCGAAAAAAGTTGCGGAAAAAAAATTTACAAAAAGGAAAATTTTTACATCAGTATGTTTGTTTGCTGAATAAAAATCGCAGATTTAGTTTTTTAATTCAACTTTTGTAACATAAAGTCTTTTTTCGCGTTCCGCGGTTATTTTGCAATTTTTTAAATGTGGTTTTTTAAAATTTATAATCTAGGGACTATACCCGAGTAAAAATAGTTATATATTGTCATATATAATGTGATTGGGTTATATCTGACAATGAATGGAGTTACTTTAAAACACATATCATTATATACAACTACATCTGATATTATTTTCTCAACGAATTTTTTGTATGGTAAATGATGTTATTACATATCCCCAAATCAAAATATATGTAGTGACCGATATGATTCTGTATGATTCGATACTAAGTTATGTATGTGTACTGTATGTGTCGTCATACTAAAAATATATTCTTGTAATTTCCCGAGTAAAAAAAAATAATATGATGTCATATGTAATGATATCTAATTTAATATAATTGGAGAAATGCTATGATCCGAAAAATGGTGGATAAAATTATATCGGATAAGTTCTAAATATATTAAATCATATAGAATCTTATCCGAATTTTGACCCGATATAATCATATCTAATTTGATGTAGAAAGACATAATTATACAACGCATTATATTACAGGCTCAAAACAAAAACTATTAAAAACTACTAAAAAATAACACCCTTAAGTTAAGAATTCAAAATTTAAATAAAACTTTAATGTATAAATTCATAAATGTTTTATAAAATTATAGGAGGTTTACAAAACAAATTTTCTATACAAAATTTGTTTCATAAGCATCCTATAACTTTACAAAGCATTTATGAATTTACACATAAGTATTTAGAAGAAGTTGTACATAATTGTAACCAAGCATTTTAAGCCTTCTAATATAAACTTGTATTCTACCCGTAAACTGTAATCCTGGTATGTTTATGAGTTTAATGTCAAATTCCATACATAAAAAATATGGCTTGTATTTATACAAGGTTTACAAGGAATTTAGGAGTTATAATGAGTACGCCTTTTATATTTTGAAATCGTACATACATAAATATAACTCAGAAAAACATAGAATTTTTTTTAAATGCGCTATACTTAAAAATATCTAAAACTTAGAAAAAAAATTAACATTGAGCTATATAAGACTTTATATGTTTACCGATAAAGCCATTTGTAATTATATATGACGCTGTATTAAAATTGTCATAGCATATGTAACTAAATATGGTATATATTAATATATATGGCGACATATATATTTATACTGATCTATATATGACATTATATAAGAAATTTGTGGGAAACTCAAAGCTATACATCATTATATCCACAAAGATATAGTGTCACATTTGACTATATATAAACATATTATTCCATATTAAATTATATAATTTCCTATATAACTATTTTTACTCGGGTTTATATAACTTCCTATATAATCCCGTAAAAATTAATATATAGTTCAACATGAAATTTAGTATGCAAATTAAGAGTTAATTACTCCATACCCGAGTAAAAAAGTATATATAAAATTATATGTGAATGCATATATTTGCAATATGTAACTGGATATAATTTCATCCGAAAAATGGTTATATTAAATTGTATCAAATCGGATATAATTGTATTTACAAGGATACAAAGTTATATCAAATGATAAACTTATATCCGAATTTTGTCCCGATCAAATTGGATATAAGTTAATACAATACGATAGGATTTAATTTAAATGATAAAAAGAACTTTGTATTGGAGGGTAACAGGATTTCGGGTCCTACACACTCAGGGGTGTGATGAAAATCGAAAACGAACAGTTTTTCAATCTAGAATAATTAGTTTCGCGAAAATCAAATTGGCTTCAAATTATTATTTATCGTTTTATTTGACGCCGGACATCTAAATTAGGAAATAAAAAATAATTGGTATTGTACAGATCGTAAAATATTTACCATTGAAAATCAGATCGTTTTCATTTTCTATATTTATCACATGCCTGACTATCAGCCAGGCCTACTGTTGATAATCAGTAACTATTAAAGACGTTAATGTATAAATCCGTTATTCTTTAAAGACTAGATCATTTTTTATGAAATATGGGAATTTTCTTTGGACTTATAAATTTTTTTTAAATGAGTTAACCTTTTTTTGTATTTTAAATAAAATTTTAATCGCTAGCCCGGCAATGCACTTCTTTTTTGTTGGAGGCTCATAGTTCCCGATTTATGGAGATGAAGATGATCTACAACAATATCCAATCGTTATATCTACACTCAAAACTTATCGGACCAGAACAAATACCTTTTCAATGATATGTAACATGCCTAGATTTATCAACCCATTACGAGCCGGGCCATGATTTTAAATGTTAATTTTTTTAAATTAGATTTTTTAAATTAAAAAAAAAACTTTTAGAAGTAAAAAAACCTCAGACAATATTAATTTAATGAAAAAATTGAGTAAAACATATAAAAAAATTGTTTTTGATCAAATATTATATTAATCTTGAATATATTAGTTAATATCGAACTTGGGTCTGATATTAACTAATATATCGTCGGCTTGCCTGCACTAAGTGCTGTTTTTGGTTTTAACAGGTTTGAGCGAAAAAACTGATTTATATTATCCTTTTAAGGTATTTTATTGATATCATATGCCCTAATGATTCACGACCTTATTTACTACATTATTAAGGCGTAAGATGTCAATGAAATATATTAAAAGGATAATATAAATCAGTTTTTTCGCACTCCTGAAAGCCTGTTAAAGAACACATAACACTACTTGCATGCAAGCCGACGATATTGTTATATAAAAAAATAAAATTATAAATACTTTTCGTGTCTATTTATATATAAAATTTTGAACGGTTTTATGAATAATATATTCCTGTATATACAATTTGCAATAAAGCAAATACTGATATATGATATAATATGATTACATATGAGAAAATTTCTAAAAAAATTTATAATATATCATCATATAAAAACATATAAGGTCGCATACAATATTTTATATTATCATATATTTTAATATTAAAGAATATATGTTATATATACTCTTTTTTACTCGAGTAGCCAAATAATTTCCACGTGATTTTTTTTTCATGTAAACCCGGTGAAAAATGTCCATATATAAACATCTATGGTTCAACCGTATATGTATGAATCCGAAAAATGAGGTAACATCTAAGTATATGTTCATATATGGACATACACATTTATTAAATATATGCGAATACATGCGAATACATGCGAACGTTTACTATAGATATAAATTTATAAATAACATTCAAATTAGGCGCTACATATGTTACTTTTTGTATTCATGGCAATAAATATAATTCCACATTTATCCATAAGAGCTCCTTTTACAAATATGGAAAAATGTATTCTTCCAAATACGATCATATACAAGTCCCTTTTGCATAAATTGAATAACATGTACTTCCATATATGTCCATATATGAGTGCCTTTTCCATATATGAAATAACAGATGCCTCCATATATGTCTGTATATGAAAGCTTTTTCCATATCTGGTATCACATATACTTCCATATATGTTCATATAAAATCCATATATGTTCATAAAAAATCCATATTTGTTCATATGTGTCCATACATAAACCATATATGAAAATGTTTGAGCGTATATGAGCATTTTTCACCGGCAAATCATGTTAAAAAATTATGCGTACGATTTAGAAGACAAAAGCATTCAACTAAATTTTTATTTTATGTTATAAAATTTGGGCCTTTAAAATTGTTCAAACTATACAAATTTTAATGTCAGCTATTAGTTATGCATAAAAAGTATACCTACTATCAGACAAAATTATATAAAATCAGATATTTTTATATCGAATTAGATATAATATGATGTCCAGGATATGGGCAAATCTCGGATCAAACCCTATCAAATTATATCTAATTTTATATAATTATATACATGTAGATGACCCATTTTTCGGATCAAACTGTATGTGGTTGTATATGGGGACTTATCAAATAAGATATAATTATATATGACACCATATTAAGATTTTTACCCGGGTAATACCCAATTCATAGAACAAAGTTCTGTGATTAATTGAAAAAAGAAATCACGAAAAAAGTCGCGAAAATATTTCCAAAAAGGAAAATTCTTACATCGGTATGTTTCTTTGCAAAATAAAAATTGCTGATTTAGTTTTTTAATTCAACTTTTGTACCATAAGGTCTTTTTTCGCGTTCCGCGGTTATTTTGCAATTTTTTAAGTGTGGTTTTTTAGAATTTATAATCTAGGGACTATAATACCCAATTCATAGAACAAAGTTCTGTGATTAATTGAAAAAAGAAATCGCGAAAAAAGTTGCGGAAAAAAAATTTACAAAAAGGAAAATTCTTACATCAGTATGTTTGTTTGCTGAATAAAAATCGCTGATTTAGTTTTTTAATTCAACTTTTGTAACATAAAGTCTTTTTACGCGTTCCGCGGTTATTTTGCAATTTTTTAAGTGTGGTTTTTTAAAATTTATAATCTAGGGACTATATTACCCAATTCATAGAACAAAGTTCTGTGATTACTTGAAAAAAGAAATCACGAAAAAAGTCGCGAAAAAAATTTCCAAAAAGGAAAATTTTTACATCAGTATGTTTCTTTGCAGAATAAAAATCGCTGATTTAGTTTTTTAATTCAACTTTTATACCATAAGGTCTTTTTCGCGTTCCGCGGTTATTTTTCAATTTTTTAAGTGTGGTTTTTTAAAATTTATAATCTAGGGACTATTAATTTAAAAAATAAATCGCAAAAAAGTCGCGGAAAAAAAAATTTCCAAAAAGGAAAATTCTTACATCAGTATGTTTGTTTGCAGGATAAAAATCGCGGATTTAGTTTTTTAATTCAACTTTTGTACTATAAAGTCTTTTTTCGCGTTGCGCGATTATTTTGCAATTTTTTAAGTGCGGTTTTTTAAAATTTATAATCTAGGGTCTATAACACCCATTTCATAGAACAAAGTTCGGTGGCTAGTTGAAAAAAATCGCGAAAAAATGTCGCGGAAAAAAAATTTGCAAAAAGGAAAATTCTTACATCAGTATAAATATTTATTTGCAGAATGAAAATCGCTGATAAAGTTTTTGTACCATAAAGCTTTTTTTCGCGTTCCGCCATTATTTTGCAATTTTTTAAGTGTGGTTTTTGTAAAATTAGAATCTGGTTATAAATACCCATAACTCATACCAAAGACTGGTGGTTAGTTTGAAAAAAAAAGTTTGCGAAAATAATTTTGCAAAAAGTTAAATTCTTGCAACCTTTGCACAATGTAAATCGCTGATTAAGTATTTTAATTAATTTTTTATACCACAAAACCCTTTTCGCATTCCGCATTTGCAAGCTCAGAAATAAATTTGAAATCTATAAAATGACGTTTATAAATGCCAATTCTTTCTTATAATTGAGGCATTAGTAATCGTAATGAATTTACTATACAGTTGGCATTAGTAATGAAATCGATGTATTTCAAAGCATTAGCATTAGTCCAAGTAATAATAATGCCAAAAATTTAATTAGCATTAGTTTTAATTTTATGGTAATGAAATCACAAATTAATTTGTCCAAATAATTAATTAGTCTCATGTATGATGCAGAATATGCAATATAATTTAAAAATTAAATTGTTAATTGCCGAAATAAAGTATTTGAGACCTAAAATTGTGATAATTTGTCTAAAGGAAAAAATATATTACATTAATTTTTTGATTGATTTTTACTAGTTTCACTTAAAAATTCGTACAAGTAAAAAAAAAAAAAAAATAGAAAAAACTAGTAAAGAATTTAAGGGGAAACTGGTTTTATAAAGTAAATGCTCTAAAAGTTGCACTCCGCGTGCGATTTTTATCTGTTTCCGTAATTTACTATATTTTGCTGTTTACTATTTTTTGCTTCGAGAACATTTTTATATTTTTTTTATTTAATTATTCATTTTTAAAAAGTAATTTAAAACAATGTTCATATGCTTTTTGTTCCAAAACAATGCAAAAATATATGATTTAGATCATTACCCAGCAAAACCTTGGTAATGACTGGTCATTACTACATGCATTACTTAGATCTCATATCTCATTACCCGTTGAATTACTTTTAAACTGAATGTAATGAGTTACCGATAATTATACCCCACACATTACTATTTCACAATAGCTGAAACCAATAATATATGTTCTAAATCATTAAAAACTACTTACAGATAACATCAGTGTAATGACTTTCCTCCAATGACATCACCATGTTAAAATAAGTAGTTTAGTAATTAAAAGGTAACTAGTGAACACTTAAGATTTCAATACCTAAAACTCATTACATGGTAATGAAAGGTTTTGCTGGGTAGTTATGTATCGAATGAAAAAGTGACAGTTCTGTTTGATCATACACTCGCTATCGAACGCCATCATCCCAAATTTAGAAAAGTTGATATAGAATACTCGATATCGTAAGCGGCGATTAGACCCCAGATTCGTTGCGACAACCTTGCCAACTGAATCGTTTAATTACAGCAACAGAGTTATTTGGTTACCGTTATCAAAATATTTTCATGGAAGAATTCAAACTTACATTCCCAGTCAAAAGTCGAATTTCGCTTAGAAGAATAAACCGGTAAAATAACAAATAAACTTGATTTTTCGCATGAATTACTCAAGAACTTAATAAAGCTTTTTCTGCGAAGTCTTTGCGTAGTTTACTGGAATAATCTACCTAATTTCTAATTTTACCAATATATTGGCAGTTTCTTTTAAATATAAGAAAAGTCAAGAAAAAAACTTTGATAATCCAAAATTGCTCACTACATTTATTTGCATTCATATTAATCAGGGGTGTGATGAAAATCCAAACCGAACAGTTTTTCAACCTAGGATAATTAGTTTCGAGAAAATAAAATTGGCCTCAAATTGTTATTTATCAGTTTATTTAACCCAGAACATCTAAATTAGGAAATAAAAAATAAATGGTATTGTACAGATCGTAAAATATTAACCATTGAAAATCAGATCGTTTTCTATTTCGATATTCATCACATGTCTGAATATTAATAAATAAGAAAATCCTGGGATTTCTGAGAAATAAACCCGGAATTTGGTATTTTGCCAATCCCGGGATTTCGGGATTTCCCGTTTGGCATCCCTAGTCTAGATGCTCAGACATTGATGCTTTTAATTTCGAGGTTCGCGGTTCAAACCGCTGTTAGGGCAAAAACATTTTTTTTAGTTTTTTTATAGATTATTAAGACGCGATACACACAAATAGGCAAATAATTAGCGCGAATCAATAAAAAAAATATTGTGATGATGACAAATAGGTAGTTATCAGCACGAGATAAGAATAAATTCCTGTGATGGTGACAAACAGGCAGTTTGTCACAGTCTTTTAAGAAAAAGTAAAAAGTTCAGAAATGCCATTAAGACGTCTGGTGTAACAGCCTCCTCCTACTGAATTAACACTTAAATAAGTTAAAGCTTCGAAAATTATCTTTATTACTCTTTTCTTGCTTTCTGTTTTTAATATTTTGGGTAAGAAATATATTTTTTTCTCTGCGCTCCTATTTGAAAAGCCTATGATCTCAAATCCTTAACATAATATGGCCGTATTAGTCTGGGATAGAACCGGCGACCTTCCATTTGTGAGACCATTGCTTTTCCTCTAGGCTAAACTCGACGTAAGTTTTTTTTGTCAAATATCAAATTTGAATTTCTTCAGGTTGGAAATTTGAATATTTTGTTTTTGAATACAATTATATTAAAAACAGAAAATCAATTGTGTCTTTTAATTTGAATCATTATCAAAAAAAAAAAAACAGCAGATATCTAAGGCTATCGGCTGTTTCTCTACCCCCTGCGCCACAGATAATAGATAGTTGTTGTCTAACTTTGAATTTAAATATGCATATGTACACTCATAGAAATAAATCCGTAAAAATAGCAGAAAAAGTTACTAAAAATTAGTTAAAAATGATGCTGCAGAAAAAACTGCTAAAATTAGCAGATTTTTTTACTAAATACTAGTAAAATGAGAACAGCAAAATTAAAACTGCTGAATTTACAGAATTTTAGTTATATTTAGGCTAACTTTTAGGGGGTCATTTTGTAAAACGAAACTTTGCTTTCGTTTGAACGTTTTTTTATTTTTAATTTTTTTAAATTTTGTAAAACTCAAAAAAATGTGTATATTTTCTTTTTTTTTTTAATCTGGCAATATTGTAATCGAAGACAAAATCCTTAATAAAACGGTATTTTATAAGAAGTAAGTAAACGTTTGCAAACGAATATTATGCCATATTCAAACGAACAGAAATAGTTGTCGTTTCCTATTAAAAAGTTAAAGTTTTTGCATAAAAAGTTAGAAAATTGCAATTGTTGGAATATAAATTGTATAAATATGGGTTTAAAAATAAGAAGTAATTAAATATGATACTCCTATATTTTTTATTCTCAATAAGAAATAATCCTTTTAGGATCATATGCACAATCACTTTTTAAATTTATAAACGGCTTATAAAACAAATTTTTCACACAAAAATCGTTATAAAAAAATCAAATTATTATGCAGAAGCACTTAAATTTATATGCAAATTAGTGAAAATTTGGGCAATTTTAAAAATATCTGATTTTAGATGCGCTAAGACACGATTTACGTTTAAAAAAAATTTTCTTTATATATAAACTTCTACGTTTAAGACCAAATGAAACAAACTGAGCGGTTTTAAAACTAAAAACTGACACTTCGAAACTTAAGGGCCATCTTCACAAACCATACTTTGTACTCCTTCGCTATCCGCTAATGTAAGGTTCTTCTTATTTAGCTTGATTTTCTGTACAATTTAAAATTTTTCTTTAATATATTTGTTTCATATTATTAGGAAAAAATGTCCAAAAATATATCATAAAAAAACTACTAATAAAAAAATTTCCCCACACAGGATTCGATACCTGGACTCTAAAAATATTAGAACTAAAAACAACAACTCATTTACCAATCAGCCTAAACAGACTTGGAAAACTCTATGAACAAATTTTTACTTAAATAATTTGTAATTCCATGTCACAAATATTATTTTTTTTGTCTGGCCATAATAACTTGCAAATGGCAACAAACGCAAACTACTACCCGTTTTATAAAATACCGAATATTTTCGTTTACGTTTCAAACGAAAACGAAAAAACGTTTTTCATTCGAGTTACAAAATGACCCCATTAGTTAATTGAAAATAGCAAATTGTACTGTAAAATCTGCAGAAAATTTTGCTAAATATTTGTAGACTAAAAATAGCAAAAATAAACTGTTAAATCTACAAAATTTTTGCTATTTTTAAGCTAAATTTAGTTGAATGCAAATAGCAGTCTATTCTGCTAAAATCAGCAGAAATATTTGCTAAAAAATTGTAAACTGCTGTTTTCAAAAGGCTCGATTTTTATTTGCATTTAAAAAAAAATCGAAAAAAAAACTTCGAAAATTTTAAATTTTTTGGTGATTTTTTAGGCTACTAATTATTTAGCAAAATTTTTTGCTGATTTTAGCAGGTTAATTTGCTAATCTCCATTTACAAAAATTTAGCTCATATATAACTAAAATTCTGTATATTTAACAGTTTTAGTTTTGCTGTTCCTATATTACTAATAGCGGGCGCAGCCCGCTACGTTGTTAGCGTGCCTTAAAGGTTAAGGGGGGGGGGCTGCGCCCTCCCCCCCGGGGGGCTGCGCCCCCCACAATTTTTATTAAATTCGTTTTTTTATTTAAAGTTTTTTTATTTAAAGCCTTCACCCAGCCACCACAAATAAATAATTCTGCACAACAATGGGTTTAAAATAAATAAATATTTGATCACTTTTTCTCATGAAAGTGGATTGTTAGTAATGAATCCATAATAAATTGCAATATACGTGTGTATGTTAAGATAATTTGGTAAAGTGCGAACTTAGGTAGATAGACCCGTAAGTAGTTTTGTTCATTTGTGTTTTGAATGAAAATAAATAACGTAAAGCAGGGTTGGAAAGCATTTTATAATATTAAAAATAGCGGGCAAAGCTACGTTGTTAGCGTGTCTTAAAGTTTTTTTTTTAATTCCAGTTTATGTAAAGGTAGACCTGGCAATTCAAGTAAATTCACAAATTCAGTTGGAAAATTTACTGCGGCGGTTTCTTCCACCGGTGCTTCGTTACATGAAGTTTAAATATCGGAATATATAAGTTCCATTCCTTTTCTAAGGTTTTTTCTCTTTCAGAAAATTTGTTTAACTTTTTGGGGAGTATGTTTCAATGCTACATAAGTTTCATATTCCGTTGATAGTGTTTGAACAGGTAATTCCCTCTTCCAATCCATTTGCATTGTCTATAATTTCAATTCCGCTCGTTCAACGTTTATATCCATTTCATTCCACTTGTGTAGTGTTTCAATCCCACTCGTTTTCTATTTAGTTTCTTAATTTTAGTGTTTCATATACACTTGTTCTTTAAGTTTTAGGTTTCTAGCTAAAGACGTAGACGTTAAGAGGGGGGGGGCAATTTTCCCCTTTTGAACCACCATTTTTACCACGTTCCTGTCCAAAGTCCTAGAAATGCCTTGTCGATAAGTTAGCCCATACTCCAAGGAAAACATATTATATATTACAGGTTTCTAGCCGAAGGGTTCGGTTAGGCCATCAAGGGGGAGAATTATTCCGTTTTTACCCCTCCCGGTAGGAATTTCCAAAAATTCCGTCTTAGAGGACGTCTGCGTTGGAGGAGGAACCTACTACATACATAATTTTAGGTCTCTATATCCAGCAGTTTGGCCAGGCCGTCAAGGGGGAAGTTTTTTCCCTTTTTACCCCTCCCGGTATGAATTTCCAAAAATACCATCTTAGGGGACGTCAACGTTGGAGAAGGAACCCAATTTAAAATCCCTTGTTCCAGCAGTTTGGCCAGGCCGTTAAGGGGGAGACTTTTCCTGTTTTTGACCCTACCTGTAGAAATTTCCAAAAATCTCATCTTAGCGGATGTCTACAATAGAGGAGGAACTTTAATACCAAATTTCAACTTCCTACCTCCAGCGGTTTGGACAGGCCTTTAAGCGGCACTTTTCGCTTCATTAATCCCCATTTTTGCAATGTCCCTGTCCAAAAAGCACCTCCTCGGTAAGTGAGCACATACTCCAAGTAACATATGTTTTACATTTCAGGTTTCTAGTCAACTTTTACTATTTGTGCCCCTCTCGGTAGGAATTTCCGAAAATCCATCGACAGGGAATTCCAGCTTCCTAGTTCCAGCAGTTTGAGTAGGCTGAGAGGAACTTAAGTACCGAATTTCAGCTTCCTAGTTCCAGCAGTTTGGACAGGTCGTTAAGGGGCAACTTTCCCTTTTTGCGCCCCCATTTTATAACGACCCTGTCCAAAATTCAAAAAAGTATCTTTCTAATAAGTTAGCCCTCACTCCAGCGACCCACATTTTAAGCTTCAGGTTTCTAGCCGAAGGGGTTTTTACCGGCCCCCAAGGTGAGGCTTTTTTTTTTTTTTTTGCCCCTCCCTATAGGAATTTACAAAAATTCCATCTTCGCGGCTATCTGCGATGGATGAGGAACATTCATACCAAATTTCAACTGCATTGCCTAAGCGGTTTGGGCAGGCCGTTAGTGGGGACATTTTTCCCTTTCAACCACCATTTTTACTATGTTCCTGTTCCAAAATAGAAAAATTACGTTGCCGGTGAATTAGTCCTACTCCAAGGAATACATATTTAAAATTTTAGGTTGGCCAAAAGGGATTGGGCAAGCCGGCAGGAGGAGACTTTTACCTTATTTCCCCTCCCGATAGGAATTTCAAAAATTCCGTCTAAGCGGACGCCTACACAGAAGCAGGAACTCACATACCGAGTTTCCTTTTGGGATATCCTGTAGGGAATTCCAAAAATACAAACTTAGTCGATGTCTACTACAGTGGAGGAACCTTTATACCAAATTTCAACTTCTTACCTCCAGTGGTTTGGGCAGGCACTTTTCCAATTTGTGAGACTGTTTATGGGGAGACTTTTCCCCTTTTTGCCCGTTCCGGTAGGAATTTCCAAAAATCCCGTCTTAGCGCACGTCTATGCCGAATATCAAGAAACCTTGTTTTAGTGGAGATATCCGTGGGGGGAGGAAAAAAAGTAGTTTTTTTGAAATTATATATTATTTTAAATGGTACTTTTTGGAAAAACGAAATTTTTTGGAAAAAGATACTTTGTTTTTACAAAGTACTTTATTTGTACTTTTTTTGCAAAAGGTATTTTTTTTTAAAAAGTTGTTTTTTTTTGGAAAAATGTATGTTTTTTGGAAAAAGGTACTTTTTTGGAAAAGGTACTTCTTTTGGAAAAGGAAAATTTTTTTAGAAAAAGGTACTTTTTTTTGGGAAAAGGTACTTTTTTTTGGAAAAGGTGCTTTTTTTGAAAAAGGTATTTTTTTGAAAAAATGTATATTTTTTGGGAAAAGGAAAATTTTTTTAGAAAAAGGTACTTTTTTTGGGAAAAGGTACTCTTTTTTGGAAAAGGTACTTTTTTTGAATAAGTTATTTTTTTGGAAAAATGTATGTTTTTTGGGAAAAGGTACTTTTTTTTTGGAAAAGGTACATTTTTTTAGAAAAAGGTACATTTTTTGGAAAAAGGTACTTTTTTTAAAAAAGGTACTTTTTTTGGAAAAAGGAATTTTTTTTGGAAAAAGGTCCTTTTTTTGGAAAAAGGTACTTTTTTGGAAAAAGGTACTTTTTTCGGGAAAAGGTACTTTTTTTTGGAAAAAGGTACTTTTTTTGGAAAAAGGTACTTCTTTTGAAAAAAGGTACTTTTTTTGGAAAAAGGTACTTTTTTTGGAAAAAGGTACTTTTTTTGGAAAAAGGTACTTTTTTTGGAAAAAGGTACTTTTTTTGGAAAAAGGTACTTTTTTTGGAAAAAGGTACTTTTTTTGGAAAAAGGTACTTTTTTTTGGAAAAGGGTACTTTTTTTGGAAAAAGGTACTTTTTTTGGAAAAAGGTACTTTTTTTGGAAAAAGGTACTTTTTTTGGAAAAAGGTACTTTTTTTGGAAAAAGGTACTTTTTTTGGAAAAAGGTACTTTTTTTTGGAAAAAGGTACTTTTTTTGGAAAAAGGTACTTTTTTTGGAAAAAGGTACTTTTTTTGGAAAAAGGTACTTTTTTTGGAAAAAGGTACTTTTTTTGGAAAAAGGTACTTATTTTGGAAAAAGGTACTTTTTTTGGAAAAAGGTACTTTTTTTTGGAAAAAGGTACTTTTTTTGGAAAAAGGTACTTTTTTTGGAAAAAGGTACTTTTTTTGGAAAAAGGTACTTTTTTTGGAAAAAGGTACTTTTTTTGGAAAAAGGTACTTTTTTTGTCCCCTTTTTGCCCCTCCCGATAAGAATTTCCAAAAATGCCGTCTCAACTGACGTCTAC
Organism: Leucophora obtusa; assembly: GCA_949987735.1. Taxonomy (NCBI): domain Eukaryota; kingdom Metazoa; phylum Arthropoda; class Insecta; order Diptera; family Anthomyiidae; genus Leucophora; species Leucophora obtusa. Next base: position 167,194,207 of record OX465295.1, on the reverse strand, counting down.
ACCGGTCGAGGAACCTACATACCAAATTTCAACTTCATAGCTCCAGCAGTTTTAGCAGGCCGTCAAGGGGGAGACTTTTTCCCCGTTTTGCCCGTCCCTGTAAAAATTTCCAAAACTCCCGTCTTGGTGGATGTCTACGATAGTGGAGGAACCTTTATACCAAATTTCAACTTCTTACCTCCAGCGGTTTGGGCAGGCCGTCAAGGGGGGCATTTTTCCCCTTTTTAACCCCCATTTTTACAACGTCCCTGTCCAAAATTCTAGAAAGTACTTTCCAGAAAAGTTAGCCCCTACTCCAAGGAACACATATCTTAAATTTCAGCTTTCTAGCCAAAGGGGTTTTGGCAGGCCGTCAAGGGGGACACTTTCCCCCTTTTTGCCCGATCCGGTAGGAATTTCCAAAAATCCCGTCTTAGTGGACGTCTACCCCGAAAGAGGAACCTACATAACAAATTTCAACTTCCTAGCTTCAGCGGTTTGGGCTGGGCGATGTTGAGTGAGTCAGTCAGTCAGTCAGTCACGTTATTCTTTTATATATAGAGATATATAGCAAAAATAATCTGCTAATTTAGCAGTTTTTTTCTGCAGCATCATTTTTAACTAATTTTTAGTAGTTTTTACTAAATTTTTTACGGACTTTTTTCTATTAGTGTATGAAACAAAACAAAATTATTCATTTAAAAATTTTATTTTATTATGACAAATAAAATTTCTGTTCCTAGCCCCAATATGTTACACTGCTCTACAAAGAAAAAGGTGAATGATATTGCAGTAGACTTAGAATAAATGGGGGGGAGGGGGGGGGGGTAGCTGATTTCGGATCTGCCATAAGTTTGACGCTAAATTTAGTACAATTCCCGATTTTACTTTTTTCCATTTTTCAACCGATTTTTACAATAAAAAAATTTATATTGTGGTGTAATGGTTAGCGCGTTGGACTGTTACACGTGAGGTTGCGGGTTCGAGCCCCAACCAAGGCAGCATCAATTTATGAAAAATAGTAATATGAGTGAGTTTTTTCTATCCCTGATACATATCGCAGCGTCCTCCTTCGGTGTTCCCATAGCACTTAACCCCACCGAAGTAAAATAATATAACAAGGCTCTGACCCTGTTATACCCCTAAAATGCAAGATCTCTTAAATTTTAACCATTTTTTTATATATGATTTCTAAAGGCGTGTACATTTCAAGAAAAAATTATTTAAAAAAAGGTGTTTTTTATTGAAAAATATGGTTTTTTGCCAAATAACTAAATTGTGATTATTTTAACGTGTATGAAAAAAAGAAACAAAAAAAAATATATAAATTATGAATTATACATTTATTGTCGCCAAAATGAATTTTATTGCGAGAATACCACTTTAAATATTTAAATAAACATTTTTGAATATTATACTTTTTGTAAAAAAATGCGTGTTCTAGATTTTTAACAAACATATGAAGCAAAACCAAGATTTTTCCAATAACTGTTTAAAAAATCTGAGTTAAACTATAAGAACAAGCCTGCAGACAAGCCAAATGGCTTCGCACACTAGTCGTAAGATATGTTAAAATTTTTATTGCTCAATAAAATTTAATTTAAAAAAACACCTTGTACAGAAGGGGCCCAATGCTTAAAAATGCAGTTTTGTCCATCAAGTGGGTTTTTTTTTATTAAAAAACTTGTATGTTACCAAATGATTACACCATGCATATAAGGGTTAAGCTTAATTCCAAACTCTATCTTTCAAACTTAAGCGCGTAGAAATATCTCAATAACTTTTGCAAATATAGTCACTCAAAATCACAATTAAAAATTTTTTAAGGTTTGTGTAGAAAAAAATTTTTAAATATAAGACGAAGTCCGATTTTAAATGTCAAAGCCAATTTGGAAAGAAAAAAATTCCAAAATTTGTATATACAGTGATGTGAAATATAATAGGGGCATTACATTTTTTTATAATAATCGTTGCCTTTATTTTTAAACATCAAAGTAGTGTATAAATTCGCCCCAAAATGCGAGGAGATGGTTCAGAAAGTACTGGTTCGATTTTAATTAAAAGTTTACCATTCAATTTCTGACAAAATTATAAGTAAACATAAAGAAAAAACCTTTGAAATATCTTATTCCGTTAAGTCGTATGAAAGGTCTAAATTCGAAACTTTTAATTTTAAGCAAAAAATCCGTAATTTTTGTAAAAAAAACTTGCCTTATAATTATTATTTATTATTTGTAAAAAATTTTGGTGGAAATGTTAATTTCATATTTTTACATAGTAAAAGGCCATCCTTTAAGGATGTGTTTAGTGCTAAGTTTTTCTCATTTTGGACATTTACTCTACATTTGGCAGTAGCCAAAATTCATCAATTTTCAAAATAATTTTTGAGTTTATGGCCCTGTAAAAAATTTTGCAATGCTAACTATCTGTCTTATAAAATGTAATTCATGGATTTTTAACACAAATCCATGAATTACATTTTATAAGACAGATAGTTAGCATTGCTTTTGCTTTAAATTTAGACATCCTCGTTTTTTCTAAAATTCGTATTCTGAATTCTAAATATCGTTGGCTTAGTCCATTTTTTTCAATTTTTCAGGAAAGACAAAAAACTGTCTAACTTTTTTTTTGGATTATTTTTTTTAAATCTGTAAACGCAGTTTTCTTCTTTAGTTCATCTTATTTAACCACAAAAAATCATAGAATTCCAAAATAAAAGTTTGCAGACTTATAGGCTTTTTTTGGACTTAGCACATTTGCTCTTTATAATTTTCTACTTTAAATGTGGACTTGGCAGATTTTCTTTTTTTTTTATTTTATTTTTATTTATGTCAGCAGAATCCATGACAATCGCCTAATAAAATTTATAAGTTAACAATGTTTTTCCTGAAAAAATTTATAAGTAATAGTTACCCAGCGAACATTTTTCTGAGCGTTTAGAAATTATGACTCATAAAAGACTCTAAAATACGAGCATTTTCAGAGTGCTCAAATCTTAGAGTCATAAATGAAACATAATAGACTCTTATTTATGAGTGTATTCAAAATTTTTTCAATACTCATAATTGAATAAAAAATTAGTCATAAATAAATGGCTCAGAAAATTAAAAATTTTCCAGCAATGCTCATAATTTGGAGTCTTTTATGAGTCATAAAAGTTCGCTCAAAAGAGGCTTCATCGGTGAAAAAAAACACCCTCATATATCTATGATTTCAGAAGGTCTAAGGGCTCTTATGAGTCTTTTCGGACTCCAATTGTACACTGGGTCTTTAAAAGTTAAAATAACTAAATAATTATTTAGTTAATCTTTAATAATATTTTGTCTTTTTAAATAAACAAAAGTCGCATTTAATTCTATTGAAGAAATTTGTTGAAACAAAATTTGTGTTGTTTTCAGCTGGACTTAGCATGTGGTTTTCAATGTTTCGTTTTTTTTTGGACTTGGCAGAATTGCTTACCACTGCATAACAACAAGAAAAAACAACATAACGGCATTTTGTTTTTTGTAAATGATGTGTATTGGGCCTAATGCAGCCATTTGCTGATTTTTGTGCGGCCCTTGTTGAAATTTAAATTTTGATTTTTTTTATTTCAAAAATTTTTTTTAATATCTTATTTCACACTGTTCTAAAATTTTTTATTTCGAAAATTTTTAGATATAAAATTAGGGCCAGTTTTATTTTCAGGGCTATGATCAATTTGGAAATTTCTTACTTAAGAGATATTTTAAGGAACAATTGATATTACTCTTTGGGCCAGTTTATTTAGAAATTTCTTACTTAAAAAGTATTTAAGACAAAAATCGATATTAGTTCTGACTATGAAACTGGCAAATAATTCTTTACAAAATAAATTCAACATCTTTTACGCTACTGTCGACATTGACAACTACTTTGTCACAAATTTAATAAAACTTAATTTTGTATTTAAAAAAAAAACTTTGTCACATTTTTCAAGTTTTATTTTTGTTTTTCATAACATTTATGAAGCTTTTTATAAATATGATGGAGGTTTTTCTTCGAGTGATACTTATATTCAGCAAAATTTGTTTTGTAATTTCAGTAATAATTTCTAGAATAAAGTTTAAAACAATTTCACTAAAATTTACTAATTTTTATAGAAATTTCTTTATACTACAAATCAGTTAATTGCGTTGCTAAAATTATAAAATTTACCGCACGGCTCAAAATAGTTAAATTTCCAGTAATAACATCAAAATTTTCAGTAGCCATTTCAGACTTTTTTTGTTGGGTGGACGAGTTTTATAGTCAGCCCAAAGCACGATTTTAAACTCAGATTTTACTTTAGTAGAAACTTTGTTTGAAAATTTCTTACCAAAGTGTTATTAAAATTCCTACTTTGTGCTGACTATAATACTGCACCAAATTGGTCTTAAATTTAGAACTGTGTGAAAAAGTTGGCGTTTTAATTCATCAAAAAGCACTCAAGTTACTGACTAAATCTATAAGTTTGAAATCGTCTTTTAAATTTAGTACATAGTGTTCCTTTAAAGGGGCGAGATTTTTTTTATTGTGCGCAACGAAATTATTAAATTAAAACCCGAATCAAGGATATAATTCTTTATGCATGTTTTTGTTTTCGGAATAATATTCAGTCTTTTATAACTAGTTGAGTTTCATATTTTCGTTGGCCGATTCCGCGACACCGCAGGTTAATGCAAAAAATAAGAAAAAAGTGTTCCAAAAATATTTAATTCTACTTATGTAATTAAAAAATATCAAAACTGAATTTGAAAAAAGTTGAGTTTGCAATGTGTTTGATTTGAAAATAGATTTTTTGAAAACAGATTTTTTTCTTACATGAAAAATAGAATAAAACATTAGTTTCGTCCGCTTTCATTTAATGTAAAGATTTGTAGTTTTACTTTTTTTAATGTATAGTGCGGCCCTTTATAATTTTCGAAAAACCACAATATGGCCCTCGGTGAAAAATCCGTGCCCACCCTTGGTATATAACATGTCTACCTTTTCTCTTTCTTCTACAACGAATATTTTATATGTATTTTTAAAGTTGCTTTAGTTTCAAAATAAATTCTTGTTATTTTTATACTCTTGTGCTTGCAGCAGTTTTAAAGTTAAATAAATATAATACCGCGGGTAAAAATATGAGTATTTTTATATTATATTTGCAAGTGCATTTATATTTTTTATAATCTATCATAAGTTTGTTTTAAAAAAATTACCTAAATATCCCAGGTAAAAACGTTAGTGTTTTTATACCATATGAGTAAGTGCAAACACAGAAAAGATTCGTTGTGACAACCGAATTTGTTGCCAACCGAATTTGTTGCCAACCGACTTTTGGTAGTCACATATACTATCCTATTATTCGTTTGCAGCTATCAACATTTTCAGTTGTACTTTCAAACGAATTCATACATTCAGTAGACTCGACTGCATTATTTTTGTAATTCGTATCGAATTGTATAAAACACTAAAAAAATAAAATAAAAATATATGAGGGCTTTTCTGTAGGAAAACAAACTAGACTAAAGCCCTTCGATTCTGGAAATATATTTTCTGGTAAGTCCTCTTGGGTTTAAAACAATTGAAAGTACCAACACCCGCCTTTCGTTACGGACTTTTGAGTAAATTTGTAGTATTCGTTTTCACATTCTGAAAGAAAAATACGAATATTTATCAGGGTTGGTTACCGTTTCATTTTTAAAATAACGGTAATTATCTACCATGGCGATACTAAAATTAATTTGAGTATTTTATATCCTGGATATCAGTTAGGGCAATTGTCTTCATATTTTGGCGTTTTTATTTTCTTGGTTTGCCGGTTCAATTTCTTATTATTCCCAAATTACCGTTATAAATTGCTGTTTTGGCTTTTTAGCGGTAGTATAACGGTAATATGCATATATTATGGAATTGAACCAATAAAATATCGAAATAAAAACGGGTAAATATAAACAGAATTACTCTTAATGGTATCAGCGTTTTAAAACTTTCATATGGGGGTTGGATTCGGCGTGGTTGACAATTACCGTTATATTAAAACTGAAACGGTAACCAACCTTGATATTTATTAATAAAGGCAATTATCGTGCATATTTTAAGAGAAAAATATTACGTACATGACATTTAAATAGTCCAGTACAATTATTCCGAAAATTTCCGTTTTTTAACATAAGAATATTCTTTTTTCTTTTTGTTTTTTAAATTGTTTTCTTTTATTTTTATTTCAGTTTTGACAGTTATATCTGGTTTTTCAACTGAAAATCTTTTACAAGTTTGTTCTTATATTGGTTGGTGCTACCAGTATTTGGCAGGAAAATACTTAATAAGCCATTAGTAATTACTAGGGCAAGGAATTTCATGCAAATGCATGTTTTTACTCGATAGTCCAAAACTAATATGGACTAAATATTTATCCGAATCATCAAATTTAGAACAAAATGGCATCGATTAGTAGATGCATATTTTGTCATAAATGCATGTTTTTGCATATTTTGACTTTAAATGCATATTTGGTGCCTTTTTAATGCATATTTTGTTCTTTTTAATGCATATTTGTGCATATTTTTCATTTTTACTAGCATTTTGTAAAAAAATATAAAAATTGATACGTTTTCATATTTTGATTCAATCAAAATAAACATTCTTAAAATCTTATTGACCTATGCGAAATCTTCGAGTTCTGTATCTGTTTTGCAAAAATAATAGCTTTTAGTGCATATTTCTTATATTTTTAATGCATATTTTTCTCTTTTAACTGCATATTTTAGGCCCATATTTTCCATTTTTAAGTGCATGAAATTCTTTGCCCTAGTAATTACAAAATTTGATTGATGCAACCTGCACATAGCTGCGGTTCTTAATTAGTGGTAAAAAATGTTATATTTATTAAGTTGTAATTAAAATTTTCAATCATAAACACCGGCTTTTCACTAACACAATTTAAATTTTATAACTATAATAGAAATTGTTCTGTAGTAGTATAAAAATAATAGTTTTACTCGAAATCCAACTGATTTCATTGCATTTAGTTTTTTTATGAACTCTCATAACTTGTATTCAGAAATATTCGATATCAAATAGGGTTGAAAATTTCACACAATTTCATATAAACGGAGACAAGTGGACCGCTTACATGCATGTTCCCACATTTTACCAATCGCCGCTTTTGTTTTGAAATTTAGAGATTGCATTATTGCAATCCCGTAGCTTTTTTTTTCATATACTTTCGTTTATATATATGATGTACATATATATGAGTTATTATGAACATCATGTGATTAACCTTTTCCGACAGTGTCGTATTTACAACAGTTATATTTCTCCACAAAAGTTTACAGAGCATGTTATATATAATTGTAATCTCCAGCATATCTAGGACTGAAATAATGATATTACTAGCCTTGCGGCTTTATATATTTTGCCAGATATTTGTATAGAACCTTTTGAAACAACAGGCCTAAATAAATAAACCCATAAAAATATGGACGAATAGGTAAGCCTTCCACTTGTCTCCGTTTATATGAAATTGTGTGAAATTTTTAACCCTATTTGATTTTGAATATTTGTGAATAAAAGTTATGAGAGATTATAAAAAAATAAATGCACTTACTAATATGGTATAAAAACATTAACGTTTTTACCTGGGATACCCAGTGTAGAATCGGTAATGACATGTCATTATTTTTCGGACTACCAGTAATGACACCCACTTACCTTCTGCATTATTTTAAAACATATAATAATGAGTTACTGATAATGACTTATTTTTATCATTATTTCAAATAGAAAATATTTTTCTAGATTTTTTTTTAAATTTTTTTAAATCTATTTTTAGACTCAATATTTTTTAAACACTGGTAAGGATATATGTAACCACATATTTTTTGATTTTTTGTATGTTGGCGAGTAAGCTTACTTGTGTACAGCAGGTCAATTATGTTTTTATCTATTAAATATTACATGTCGATAATATTTATTTTTTTGAAAATAGGTAACGATATATTTTTTGATTTTTCATAGGCTGGTGTGTAACCATAACTCATTATTTTTCGCGACATCGCCATATAAAGGTAATAAGAAATGTAATAACAAAAGTAACTAGTTACCATTACCAAGTATGTAGTTACATAACCACATATCTGGTAATGATTTTCTACACTGGATATTTATGTAATTTTTCTAAAACAAACTTATGAGAGATTATAAATAAAATAAATGCACTTGCTAATATAGTATAAAAATACTCATATTTTTACCTGCGGTATTATATTTAGGTAATGATTTGTCATTACCATTTATATGAAGTATGTATTTGAAGTATATGCTCCTCCTACGGATTTACAGGTGGTCGCGATCCCCCATTGGAGAACCGTTGCTCTAAATAGTGTTATGAACAAATTATTTGTCGCTTTTATAAAAACTAAGTAGTGAAGAGAAATTATTAAAAATAATTAGGTTGTTTACAAGGGGTGTTTTATCGTTGTATCGTCCTAACAAAAACAGCCCAGCAAAACTTTCTATTACCTGGTAATAAGGTTTGTAAGAAGAAATTATGGTATGTAACCTCTTACTTTGCTATTCCAACAGTTATTATTTTAACAAGGGCATGTCATTGGAGGTATGTACTTTCAAAAAGAGGGCTAGGTAACAACATAAGAACATGTTACTTTAATGTTACATGTTAGGAGTTACGTAACCACTTACATAACCGATACTGAGCACAATACTACTTACATAACAGCTTAAAGTAAGGCCAAAAAAATGTGTTACAAACAGGTCTGAAATAACACATTAAAATTATGCGCTTACTTACTGTATAAAAATATATACTTACTTCTTACAAAAAATATTAAAATAAGATGTTATCGTGTCGGTTTTTTATAAATGCTAAAACGAAGCATATTCATATTTAATTAATATTTATTCAGATTAATATAAAGTTAACAAAAAACATAAAAAATATTTCAGTCAATAAGTGTATTTGGGTACCCAAAAATTTGTACAAATTCGTAAAAATTTATACAAGTTTTTACTGGAAGGTGTTTGTTTACACAATTACTCAGTAAGGAGAGAGGAAAAATAGAGAGTAAAGTGACAGTTCAATACCAGAGAACTTACAAGTTTTTACTGGATGAATTTTTGCTAGTAAGAATTTGTAAGAAAAAAAACATTTGATTGAAAACATATGATTGAAGAAACAAAACATTTGTCTCAATAATTTTGAAATAATTTTTTGTAAAAATAAAAGATATTTAAATATAACCTTATTTACGATGGAAGGAGTAAGTAAGTGATCATTTTATTAGGTTTTATTTATTAATCCAATAATTTTAATAGGTTTATTTCGCAATCAGCTATATTAATAACTGTTGCCAATTTAGCTATTTTCTCGGCAAATCTAGCGATATTTCAACTCGTTTAAGCCTATATGACACTTGTAGTTTCAGTATTAATAATCCATAATAGAAGAGAGCACGAATTTCCTTATGTGAGAAATAATGTGTGTGAAGAGAACAACTATATCGAAAAACTATCAAAATGTCAAATAGATGTTGGTAATGCAGTACCCTTCATATGATTTGCATTGATGGTGCAAAAAATTAGAATCTAGAAACTAGCAAGTGTCATATAGGCTTTAGTGGGATAAAATATAATTTAGCTATTAGCGGGAAAACTAACTTAGCGTCTTGACGAGACATCGATTTGTGCAACCAACGAACAATTTCTTGTTCACCCATGAATTTGTCTCGTGTGGACCACTCTTGTTCATGTTTTGTTCTTGTTCAGACAACGTTGTCAGCACAATTGTTCTCACAACTATGTGCAATATCAACCACCATGCCAGATCTAATTTTTACTTAGTGGCATTACTATAAACAAAAGAAAATATTATTTAATTTAATTTTATTTACAATTTCAAACCAAGCCCATAGGGCCAAATATGGCTCACAATACAACTCACTAATATTATAAAATTAATAAAATGCTAAAAAAAAGTAAAGAATTTGTATTATTATTAAATTTAAAGCAATTTGCTTTTTATTATTGTTAAAAAATTCGTGGAAAACGCATTGAAAACATGAAAATAAATAGTTTCGATTGTGACCTACTCCAACAAAAAAACAAAAAATAGTGAATTGTCTGACATTACGTATTCTCCACCCAAAACAAATCGACAAATTTTTTCCCGTTATTGTGCCGACGATTAGTTCTTGTGCAAACAAATCGATGTCTCGTCAAGACTCAGAGTAACGATTTTTCTTTTTAAGACAGTCTAGACATTTTCTTAGCATTTTTTTACATTTATTTTCTTGACAAAATTTTTGAATCATTATTATTCAGCGATTTATCGTTAAATTTTTATGGAAAACAAAAAAGTTCGAAAAGTTGGGCGATGTATCAATAATTTTTTAAGAAAGTTTTAAGAAGTTTGAAAAATATAGCTATTTTTGTGAAATTTTTCAACAGGACCTAAAAAGTTCGTGAAATTTAGGGATTTATCGCTTTTTTATTTTTTTTTATAATTTAGATATTTTCTAATGATTTTTTAGTTTGATTTAGCGATATTTTTAGGAAAGAAGTTGGCAGCAGTATTTTACTAATTCTTACAATTTTTCTGTTTGCGTACATTTTCAGATATTTTTCTTTTTGAGAGTAAGTTTTGCCTTACTCTCTGTAAATTTGTTACTGAGTAATTTTTACTGGACTTTACTGGAAAAGTACCCAAACACACCTAATATGTATAAAACATATAAATTATTTGTATCGAATATTTTAAATAGAAAATAACACTCATGTATCGCATTACAAATAACTCCTTATTTTGAGGTATTTGAATACACCATCGGTAATAAGTGGCTATTTCTACTAAGTGATCACGTATCACATTAAAAGTAACTCCTTATTTTACGGTTTTAAAATATCCCATCTGTAATAAGTCGCTGCTATTATTTAGAACTCATGTTGTGTATTACAAGTAACTGTTTTCTTTGAGGTGTTTAAATATATCGTTGGTAATAAGTTGTTATTACTACGCAGTAGTTATGCAGCACATTATACGTAAGACATTACATTTTAGTTATGAAATAATGCAATGGTAAGGGGTATGGTATTACCAGGTAATGTGTTCTGTAATACCAACATATTACCAAGGTTTTGCTGGGAGAGTTGTTAAAATTTTTATTTGACTTTTAACAACGATTTTCTATTGAGTTTTCTATCTGTTAGCACACTCAAACATAGGACACTAAACATACGCAAAACTGTTGTATCGTGCTATTCTCAAATGTTGTATTTTTGCAATTTAAATTTCAACAACTCTGCTTTTTGTTAGGACGATACAACAAATAGCACACCCCTTGTGGACAACCTTAATATAAATAATATTTTTTTATATTCAAAAATAACGATTTTCGTCATATTTTTTGCTTGACTTTTAATGCAACGTGCCAAATTTCACAGAAATCTATGAATATAAATATGTATGTTTTTAAAAACTTATCTTTCAAAAAATATATTTTTTTTCTAATATTTGAAAATCAACAAATAAAAATACAGAAAGACAGACAAAAACAATTTGGTAAGATATTCCCACGCATATATGTAAAATATTTCAAAATATTCTTTTTATGTAAATATTTATTTTTTCATGTTGTTTTATCAAAACTGCAAACATATTTCAAAATCTAAAAAAGTGTGTTTTTCACAACAGTTGCTCTAAATTTTGCCGGTAAAAGCTAACACATGCAACAAAAGGAAAATAGTAAAACTGCATGTGTTGTGTGTACAAATATTTGTTTTGCAAAAAATGTATAAAAGAATTTAAATTTACTAAGATTATCGTTCTCAATATTGAACTGATGAAATAATATTTATTTTATTAAAAGAAAAAAAAAACGAAAGTTTTGCCAATTGAAATGTTTTACCAATTATATTGGGCTTATATATAAACAAACCAAAAAACTACTGGAAGATGTTCCAATTTATATGTGTATATTTATGACTGTAAAGATTTTATATCCACAATTAATTCACTCATTTATTTAATTAAGATCAGCACGAGAGAACTGCAACTGCTGATTGGGCGCTGCACAGTGTGTCCAAAAGCACTTTTTGGTGCAAATAACATTTCAGGCCACAATTCTTAGCCGATTTTCAAAATTCTTTTTTGTGTTCGTATCTAAAAAATTCTGCACAAATATTTTTTTTTTGGGAGTGTCGAAAAAACTATTTTTTTTTATTTTTTAAAGCTTCTCTTAACAAAAAATACACATATTCGTTGCTGATTTTAAATCAACCAAACTAAGTGCTTTTTGTTACATCTCGTCGTTTTCATACCATTCATTTCATTCATATCCGTTCGGGTCAACAGCAGTATTCTTGATGTAGAATCATTGTTACCATATATCGAATTTTAACTGTTTTTTCCAGTTTTTGGAATGCTTAAGAGTTCTCCAGTTTTTTTCTTGAAAAATGCAAAATTTTTTATGAAAACTGTTTTCTTTCCATGCATTTTAAAATTTGTTTTCATATTAAAACAGCATATTTGTTCCATTTCTTGTTATTAAAGTTAAAGATTTCAATAAAAATGACAACAGAACTTTCCTATTTTAGGAAAGCGACAAAAAAGCATATAATAAATACCCTACTGGAAATGGATCAGTCACAGAGCTGGTCACGTGACTGGAACTTTATGGGAGTTACCGGTCCTCGATTCGGTTTATTTATATGAACGTAACCGGCAACTTTAACATGGGCTTGTCATAGGAGGTGGCAATTTCTACCTTTTGAGCTACTTGTGACTTGTCGTAAAGCTTGTCAATTATAACATATCACACTACTGGTTTAAGAGAGTATGCAACAGAACAAGTTAAAATTATTTAATAAGGAAGTAGTCTCATCTCAGGCATTATGTGATATGTACCGAAACTAATGCGAAATAAAATATCACGTGACTAGTTTAAGTGCGCATATCACAGAATTAAAGAAAAATATTTGTTAAAAATCTAGTCACATATAATAAGCGCCCTATGCTCCAATGGGAGTTAGAGGAATATATATAGTCACATATTAGTCAATATTTGTGTTGTTACTGAACTAGCACAAAATAATATTTTCGTGACATATCACTATACTGCTCTAAGTTAACAAGTCACAGGACTAACGGAAACTAGAGTTAGCTAAAAACTGAAAAATCTGAAAACCGCGCTTTCGGTTTTTTAAAATTATAAAAACCGCGGTTTCGGTTAATTTTCGGGTTTCTTGTGCTAATAATAGAATTGTTTTAAAATAATTAAATAAGTGTAAAAAGTAAATAGTTTTAAACGCACAATATACTTATTACTTAAAATTGAATCGAATTTCTCACTCAAATATATGCAATAACGCCGTTTCGAGGCCTTTGCGGAAGAAAAAAAAACTCGGAAAACAATTATGAATTAAATTTTTTTATTCTTTTGTCCGCAACTAAAGCTGTATTTTCAAGAGTATAAATTTAAATTGTAGCTATTTATATAAAACCATATAAAGATAAAATTTCATAAATTTCGCGGACTATGAAAAAGACTTTTTGAAAAATACATGTTAAAATCTGAACTAAATAATTGAAAATCAATATGTCTTAACCCACTTGACTTTTTGGTGCAATTTTTGTTTCAAAAATTATAAGCCTCAGTTTATCTTATCCGTAATAACAAAAATAATAAATTCTTTAAAGTAATATGTAATGGAGAAAATGTTAATTACAATTAAATACAAAATTTTGTAAAAATTTTGAAATTCAAGATTCAATAATATCTCTGCCGACATTTTTCTGAGCGCTCAGAAATTTTGATTCGTAAAGACTCAAATTTTGGAGTTATAAATGAAGCATATTAGACTCATATTTATGAGTGCATTCAACATTTTTTCATTATTCAAAAATTAATAATAAATGACTCATAATGGCTCAGAAAATTATAAATTTTCTAATAATTCTCATTATTCCGAGTCTTTTATGAGTCACAAAAGTGAGCTTGGAAAGAGGCTGCATCAGGAGGTCTTAGGGCTCTTTTATGAATCTTTTCGGATTTTAATTGTATACTCTGATGCAATTTATTAAATTATTTTAATTGGTTAAAGTATTTAAGAAAAACCGACTTATTTTTGTCGGTTTTCGGTTTTGGTTTTGAGGATTGAAAAACCGCGGTTTCGGTTTCGAATAAAACCGAACAGCAAACTCTAAACGGAAACTAATTGACATGTAATATGTCACTTATTATTTACCATGTGTCATAATAAGTACGAGTGCTGGAAGAACCCAGAAGGATCCAGTCACTGAACTTACGTAAAACAACAAGTCACGGAATCTGTTTTTAAAACCAGCAGAAATATTAATATTAATTCATGATTACAATTTAAATTTGGTAAAGAGTTTAAGCTATACATATAAAATATTTAAAGTTTTGCTTTAGAAATACAAAATTGTTTTGTACTTTATATATTTTCACATATTTAGTTACAACATTATTCTACCTTAAGTCCAAATTCTAATATGATAGTGTCATATTAGATTTATTTGTTGTTTCAAAATATCATATTAGGATTTGTACCTCAACAATATTCTAACAAATATATAAAAGCAACAAGTGGTAAATATATACATATGGGTAGAATACAGCAACCTTTGAACCAAATTTCAGTAAAATGGAATGACGTTTAGAGGTTCCTAAAATTATCAAGTTTCTTTTGAGGATTTCTGCATAAATTCTGAACAATTTTAACAATTCATTTACAGAAAGAATTGATCTGTCAATTGATCAAAGCATTTTTAATTATTAAATTTTCTATATATGAAAAACTTTTTGTGTATGCAATGACCGGGAATCAAACCGACAACCCTCTACGACCTGCTACGACCAGTGGCATCACCTCTTAACGAGATACAGCACGGTCGGCATATCGATTAGTGTGGCTAATGTTGAAGGCAAAACTCTTTTACATCAGTAAGAATTCCGACTTTGCTGAAATTTGACATTTTGTTTGCTTGGATTGTGTCTGTCTTATAAAAGTAAAAAGTTGTTCAGTTTCTCAATTTTAACCCTCTAATGCACAAGGCCGCCTAAAATCGGTCTTCAGATTTTAAATAGTTTTTGGATAAATAACAATATTTTATTAAAAAAGTTGTATTTTTTTTTTTTTTTTTTTTTTATTTTAATTTCACTTTATTTCAGACAACAGAAAAGCTTAAAATTTTAAATTCTTTATTGATAAAATTCTTCAAGTATTTTTTTGAAAAAAATACTTCATAACTTTTAAATAAAATTCATTATGATATTTTTTTAAATTCAGTAAAGAGTTTTAAAGAAAAAATTCTCTATTGATTAGTATTTTGAATTTTATGGAGTTTTATTTTCCTATAAAAAAATATACATAAATGTATTTAAAATTTGTAAAAAGTTAAATTTGTGATAAAGATTAGCAGGTAGTTAACAAAATTTTATATTAAGAGTAGTTTTGAACATGTTCTTCCCTTCATACAATAATATCACGACATGCTTTTTCGCATTTAGCCATTATATAATCAAAAAATATATCGTTACCTATGTGCTTACCATTACTGATAAAAATAATGAGTCTAAAAATAGATTTTCTAAAAAATAAATTATATAAAAAAAATATTTTTTATTGTATTTTTTTTTTTAATAAAATTTGCTGGTGCGGGAATCGAACCTGGGTCTACAGATTGCCAGTCAACAGCTCTACCATCTGAGCTATATCGACATGTATAATTTAATAGATAAAAAACACAATTGACCTGCTGCACACAAGTAAGCTTACTCGCCAACATACAAAAAATCAAAAAAATATGTGGTTACATATATCCTTACCAGTGTTTAAAAAATATTGAGTCTAAAAATAGATTTCAAAAAATTTTCAAAAAAATCAAAAAAATTATTTTCTATTTGAAATAATGATAAAATTAAGTTATTATCAGTAAGTCATTATTATGTGTTTTAAAATAATACAGAAGGTAGGTGGGTGTCATTACTGGTAGTCCAAAAAATAATGATATATCATTACCGTTTCTACACTGGGACTGGGCTATTAACTTGAATACTCATTTCTCATCAAAAAATTTGATGGTTAGTTTGCAAAAAATTTCGCAAAAAATTTTTGCAAAAAGGAAAATGTTTGCAGAATATAAATCATTGAATAAGCCTTTTAGCAAATATTTTGTACCATAAAGACTTTTTTCGAGTTCCGCTATTATTTTGCAATTTTTTAAGTACGCTTTTTTTTAATTCATATTCTAGGAACTATAATAACCATTTCTTGTAAAAAAGTTTGGTGATTAGTTTGCATAAAAAATTCGGAAAATAATTTTGCAAAAAGAAAATGTTTGTATCAATATATTCCTTTGCAGAATGTAAATCGCTGAATATGCCTTTTAGCAAATATTTTGTACCATAAAGACTTTTTCGCGTTCCACTATTATTTTCCAATTTTTTAAGTGTGGTAATTTTAAATTCATAATCTAGGCGCCCTATGCTCCAGTGGGATTGGAGGAATATATATATATAATCGAGGAATACCTTATAATATCCATTTTTTATAAAAAAGTTTAGTGGTTAGTTTGCAAAAATAATTCGCAAAAAAAAATATTTTGCGGAATATAAATCGTTGATTAAATTTTTTAATTAATTTTTTGTAGCATATACAATTTTCCACAATTGCGCGTTTTGAATATAAGGTATTAATTTATCGATCAAATCTGCGAACAACATAAAAACTAAAGAACGCGAAATAGCGGATTTAGTTATATAGTTTGTACATTTAGTTTTTTATTGTACTTTATTTGTTATTCAGTTTATCCACCAAACGATTATTCAAAGAGCTATTTTGCGAAATTTGCATATAAGATGCCATATAAAAATATTAATTTATTGATAAAATTTGCAAACACCGAAAAAATTAGAAAAAAATGCGACATTGCTGGTTTGATTTCAAGTTTTGTGTATTTAATATTTTTTATTGTAGGTGTTTGGGTTTTATTTTTTTATTTTGAATTTTTCAAATAACTATTCAAAGAATTATTCAAAAACTTATTAAAAATAAAATTCTCTAAATTTTAAGATTTTTATTTTCCAAATTTAAAATTCATACATTTTTGGGAATTTTATTTTAAACAAAAATAAAATTTCAAATATTTATGGATTTTTAAATAAAATTCAGAATTTTTCCTTGTCTGCTTTATTTCAATTTAATACAATTCATGAGAGTTTAAAACCTTACAAAGCCATGATGGCTTGTCCGCAGGTTAATTACTTATATAAATTGTACAAACGCTTTCATTGCGAGCTTATGAAAAATTCTTTAATTTTTTTTTTCCTCTTATAGTTATTTGTAGTGTTGATAATATCCTGTGGCATCATATTAAATATTGTTGGCAGCATTACGGCTAAAGTACTCTTTCCATAGTTGTTTTTGTATTTTTGGACTTTAAATTTTCCCTCAGCTTTCCATCTAGTGTTGTGGTTGTGATCTATTTCCTGTAGGAACCTAGAATCTTTGAAAAATTCAATGGCCAATGTTGTATAGTATATTCCTTGGACATTCAGCATTTTCTGTTGTTTCGCACTGTTGTTGATCGTCTGTGTGATGTGGTTTTCACTGTTGTTGGGATATTGGTTCATATTGGGTGTTACAGTGTTAGTTGTATTACCATGTATTGGATTGATAATGTTGATGTTGTTGGTCATCATTGGAATATTGTCACGTGTGTTGTTGTCGATTGTATTCGTGTTGTTGCTTGTGTGATTTTCATTTGTGTTGTATATTATTAAGTTGTTTATGTTGTTATCAGCATTGATTGTTGATTCTATGTTTGTTGTATTTAAGTCAGCAGAGTTTATTACGTTGTTGGTTGTTGATCTGTGATTATTTGTGTTGATTTCTGTTGCGTTGTTGATTATGTTGATATTGTTTGTATTGTTGTAAGAAATTTGTTTTTTCTTTTGCAATATTTTAAGGAGTCTGTTTTGAGTTTCTTGTAGTAGTCTACAATGTGTAGAGTTTCCCCAAGCAGTTATACCATGTCTTATATGCGATTCCACTAGCGAAAAATATGCTTGTCTTAGCACAGCATTATTTGAACAATTCCTCAGTTGGAATAGCATATATGCAGCTTTTCGGAGTTTTTTTCGGACTTCTTCTATGTGTGAATTCCACTTAAAGTTATGATCAACATGAACTCCCAGATACTTATATCTGCTTACAACTTCGATTATTGTGGAACATTTGTCTTTTTCCGTTTCGTTCAGCTTGTTTGCATGCAAACATTCTGTTTCGTGAAAAATAATCTGTATGGCTTTGTATCGGTAATGTGGTGGTTTTATATGCATAAGTTTTGTCTTGGTGGCGTTTATCACCAATCCATGGTCATGACACCACCTTGTAGCTATATCAAATTGATTCTGCATTATTTGTATTGCAGTGTCGATATTTTTATGCGATACTACAATAGCCGTATCATCGGCGTATGCGTACGTTTGACTTCTTTTCAAAACAGTCATAAGTTCATTAGAGTATATTATGTATAATATAGGTCCTAATTTTGAACCTTGCGGTACCCCGTATTCAGTTTCCGTTTTATTACTTATATTGTTCAATATTTTTACGTAAGAGGAGCGCAATGCCAGATAGTTTTTGAACCATTATATCCATAGAAAACTTAACTATCTACTTTTTTGCCTTCAAACTTTTTTTTGTATAAGGAACGGTTTTCAAGCGAGAAGCATGTAAAATTAAAATTTTGTAAATTTGAAAAAATTAACTTTTTAAAACATAAAAAAATATTTGAAAAATCGTCAAAAATACATTTACGATCTGTCGTACATTATCGATAATAGCAAAGCTAGTTTAGAGTCTCTAATCGTAAAATCTAGCCAAACAGATTTTCTTAAAATTAAACACAGATTATATACTTAGAGGTAGTAGTAAGCAGAACTAATTTCGTCAAAATTTATTGATGTTTAGTGCCAAATTCGCCAAATTTCGTAATTTTCAAAAAGCGAAAATCGCCATTACTTTTTAAATAAAAACAATTGATCAATAACTTTCGGTACGTAATTTTATTTTATTGAAAGTGATATTTACAGCAAAAACTGAAATTATTTGACCACTGGGTTCCAAGATACGTCTTCAACCTTTGTTGTGCTATATCGCCTAAATAAAGCGATAAATTAAAATTTTAATATTTGTTCCATAGTAGAGTTTCAACAGCAAATACATGGTTTAAATATTATTGTAATCAGAAGAAAGAGCATTAGAGGGTTAATTACGATTTGAAAAAACAACATTTGGAAATGGGTTGAGTAGTTTTTTCCTTAACTGACGTGACTGTTTTTGCAAACATTTTATAAAAAACTGCCCGGTGAAAAATGTTCGTATATGTTCATATATGGTTTGCACATATATGAAGAAATTCAAAAAATGAGGTAACACCTAAGTATATGTCCATATATGGACATATATGAACAAATACATTTATTAAATATATGCGAATACATGCGAACGTTGCTGTCCTTTATTATAAGGTTGTACGATAGATATAAATTTATGTATGACATTCAAATTAGGCGCTACATATGTTCCTTTTTTTATTCATGGCATTAAATATAATTCCATATTTATCCAAATATGAGTTCCTTTTACATATATGGAAAAATGTATTCTTCGAAATATGTTCATATACAAGTCCCTTTTGCATAAATTGAATAACATATACTTTCATATTTGTCCATATATGAGTGCCATTTCCATATATGAAATAACAGATGCTTCCATATATGTCTGTATATGAAATTTTTTCCATATATGTAATCACATATACTTCCATATATGTTCATATAAAATCCATATATGTTCATAAAAAATCCATATTTGTTCATATGTGTCCATACATAAACCATATATGAACATGTTTGAGCGTATATGAACATTTTTCACCGGGTGACGATTATCTTCAGCTTTTCGATGTTAAATTTCTAACATTTTAAAATCATTACAAAAATGTTGAAATATGTGATGCAAAATTGCCGTCTTTTACAAAATTTTTCATAAGATTTTAAAAATTGTATGTAATATGCTAGTTATTAAACTCAAAAAAGTGTACGATAATCGTCTATTGTGTTATAGAATCTGGCCACAGGTTTTAAGTAAAACCCTCTTAAGTTGACATAAAAAAATATGTATGAAATTTACAAAGCCCATTCCTGTATTTAGCACTAACCTGACTTTTTAAGGTAGTTTTTAGTTATTTTTATAAAATTGAGAATAGCATTTAAAAAAAAAAACTGTTCCATTAATATATTTAAAAAACACATAAATTTAATCTTCTCTTAATTAATTTTTGCAAATACAGATGTGATGTACCTATTTTGTTCGAATCACTAAGGGGTCAATTAGTGATTTAAGTTTCTCTAGATTCTCGTACCGAACAGTTCCGTAATCAGTATTTTTGAAATACTCATAATTTAGTATTATGTCATAATTTTGTGGCCACAAAGTTAAGTATTATGTGCACTTTGTAACAGTCACGGGACAGTGTTTAACGGCACCCATTGCCATTTTTTCATATACATACATCTAATTATACTGCACCTGTTCTGTGTTATATCACTACTTCAACTGTAATAGTACTAGTTACTTTTGTCAATTTGATGTTATGATACTTTTTCTCCAGTTATATCATATATCCAAAATGAACCAGTTAATGTTTTGCCTCCATTTCAATACCCGAGTAAAAAAGTGTATATAAAATTATATGTGAATGGATATATTTGCAATATGTAACTGGATATAATTTCATCCGAAAAATGGTTATATTAAATTATATCATATTGGATATAATTGTATTTACAAGGATACAATGTTATATCAAATGATAAACTTATAAGACTAGATAATTTTTTATCAAATATGGGAATTTTCTTTGGACTTAGAAATTTTTTTTAAATATGCTAAGCTTTTTTTATTTAAAATAAAATTTTAATGGTTAGCCCGGCAATGCACTTCTTTTTTGTTGGAGGCTCATAGTTCCCGATTTATGGAGCTGAAGATGATCTACAACAATATTCAATGGCTTATTTCTTATTTCTCCACTCAAAACTTATCGGACAAGAACAAAATATATATATCGTTGGGGAGGTACTTGAAATACCTTTTCAATGATATGCAACATGCCTAGACTTATTAACCCATTACGAGCCGGGCCATGATTTTAAATGTTAATTTTTTTAAATTGGATTTTTTAAATTAAAAAAAAAAACTTTTAGAAGTAAAAGAGTTCAGAAAATATTAATTTAATGAAAAAATTGAGTAAATATAAAAAATAGTTTTTGATCAAATATTACATTAATCTCGAATATATTAGTTAATCTCGAACTTGGGTCTGATATTAACTAATATATCGGCGGCTTGCCTGCAAGAAGTGCTATGTTTTTGGTTTTAACAGGTTTTCAGGAGACCGAAAAAAGTGATTTATATTATCCTTTTAAGATATTTTATTGACATCATATGCCCTAATGATTCACGATCTTATATATTACAATCATTATTAAGGCATATGATGTCAATGAAATATATTAAAAGGATAATATAAACCAGTTTTTTCGCCCTCCTGAAAACCTGTTAAAGAACACATAACACTACTTGCTGGCAAGCCGACGATATTGTTATATATAAAAAATAAAATTAAAAATATTTTTGTATCTATTTATATATACAATTTTGAACGGTTTTATCAATAATATATTCCTATATATACAATTTTCAATAAAGCAAATACTGATATATGATTTAATATGATTACATATGAGAAAATTTCTAAAAAAATTTCGAATATATCACCATATAAAAACATATAAGGTCGCACACAATATTTTATATTATCATATATTTTAATATTAAAAAATATATGTTATATATACTCTTTTTTACTCGGGTAGTCACGAGGTTGAATATTTTGCTGCAATTACTACTTTTTGATACACCGAAATTTTGGTTTGCTTAAGTTTTGTAACATGTCCTCTATTCACCTATCATAGATTTGTCACTTTGCATCAACCGACCCTTCATTTCCCGTAGGGTAGTTTGACTGTAAAAATAATTTTCATATATTACACAGCTCTACAAAATAAGACATATTTATAAGTTGCACAACTTTGCGTTGGATTTAGGATAATTGGGGGTGCTGATTTCGAATCTGCAACTAGTTTGTATGAATTGGCTCTAAATTTTGCACAATTCACGATTTTAATTTTTTCCATTTTTGAAATTTTTGTATGTCTGTTTGATTACTTCTGAGAGTAAAAACAATAACAGAAAGTTGGATAGGAAATAAAACTATGAATTAGCCACACTATAAGCAAGGCCTTATCGTGGGTTAGATAGCTAAGCTGTCAAGCTCTAGTATAGTTACGTTTGTAAGATAGGAATGCATGGGTTCGATTCCTACAGCCGACAGGTTGTTGAAAAAATTATCATATATAGACAATCTGACAATAAAACATAAACAACCCAGCAAAACCTTGGTAATGGGTTTGACCTTTTCACGCATTGCCTGGCAATGGGTACCCCTTTACCCTTGGTTTTACTTAGAAACCTAAAGTAATACGTTACTAATATTTTAATACATCAGTACTTATGTGGGAGGTATGAAATAATGAGTTACCGATATAGAGATATATCACTACTTATTTGGAGCCTTTAAAATAACATATTACCGATATTGTGTTTAATAATAACTTATTAATAATGGTAAAAATAATAAGTTATTCGTATTATATTATAACTACTTATTATACGAAAGTACTATTTAATAAAAATTTAGAATCTAATTACATTGCTCGGATCGGTGTACTTTTAAACAAAGTCATTATTAGTAACGTCCTATTTTATTCCAAATTTGTAACCAATGAAATCTGTACTAATGTGTAACGACTTATTTCAGTACTTCCTTCGTAATCACTTACTTTAGCCTACACCGGTACGATTTAGGCAACCATTTACCCCCATGTTAAAATAATGTGTCATGCGACCAAAGTGTAAGTACCCTTTAGAAAAACGTGTAAATCCACACAATGTAATCGATTTTGTGTACTTCACATTGTGTGTACTTACGATATGGGATACTTGTGTATAACAATTGTTTATGAAACTAAAACCATTGGAAAATTTTCAAAAATTTTGTCTCACTTACATGCTGCTATACTTGTGTGTTCTTACGAAGTATATTGGCTTGTGGGACATTACAATGCTGGGTAAAGTAAGCCAGCTTGTGTGTCGAGTTTGAAAGCACTCGGGGATTCTAGTAAGTACACACAAGTATCTCCGTGTACTTTCAAACCCTACACACAAGCTGGCTTACTTTACCCAGGGTATGGCCGCATTGTAATGGCCCACAAAGCAATATACTTCGTAAGTACACACAAGTATAGCAGCATGTAAGTTAGACAAACTTTTTGAAAAATTTCAAATGTTTTTAGTTTCATATACAATTGTTATACACAAGTATCCCATATCGTGAGTACACACAATGTGAAGTACACGAAATCGATTACATTGTGTGGACTTACACGTTTTTCTAAAGGGTAGTTACACTTTTTGGTTTCTTATTACATTTCCCTTTGCCTGGTAATGGAAGGTTTTGCTGGGAATAATACAATTTAATGGAAAATCACTGATGAAGCTTATCCATAAAAAAAGTCAGAAACTGATCTAGTCTAATTTGGTAATTAAAAATGTGTTTATAACTTTGAAAACAATGTTTATTCTTCTTCGTAACCTCAAACCCACTAAATTAAAATCGTAAAGATTGTCATAAGTTGAGTTAACAGCATGCCAAGGGAACATAACAACATAAGTTATTTGACTCAATTTATTACATTATATATCTCAAGTTCCGAATATATCATCAGCAAAGGGTTGGCTACGTATGACCATCGGCATTATCTTTTATATGTTTAAAAACTTTTAGAGAAAAAAATTACATTTATTGTCGCTAACATTTTACCACATAAATATGTATATTAGATCGTACCTCAAAAAAAAGTTCGCCGTACACCATCCAGTCTAAATTATATTTGCAAAAAGGTTTTTTTTTGCCGAACGTAGGTGTCGTCATTTTATATTTTTCGTTATATCTTTGGCATTTACAGTCGGATCTTAAAGTATGATACATCGATGTTTTTCTCTCGAGGGGACCAATGTTTTCCTCTAAGTAACATTGAGCTCAAGTATCCCGTTATTGTAGTTACCCACTAGATCTGAGTTGCTACAACCCTAATGTACAACCCTAATGACAGAAAATAAAAGATCGAAAAAATCATTAAACTTTTGCAAAGAAAGTTATTCCATAAACCCAGCAGACATTTTTTTTTAAATTTTTTTGGTTGCCAAACGTAGGCGTCGCACTTAAAAAATTTTTTCATTGGATTTTTGTTTATAAGAAAACACTGGTCTCCTCGAGGCAAAAAATCGATATATCGCACTTTCAAATCCGACTTTAAATGCCGAAGCTATAACGAAAAATTAAAAAAGGCGACCTCTACATATTGGAAAAGAAAAATTTTTTTTTTGGCAATTGCCTTGCAAAAATACTTTATGTTTGAAGGTCTACCGCGCACTTTTTTTTTGCCTGTAAGGTGGTACGGTCTAATGTACATATATATTATTCAAATGCAACCATGCACAAATTTCCTTAAATACGGTACAACTGCATTTGTGCCATATAAATTTTCTCGAAAACTAAGCACAACACATCTCCAATTTGTTTCTTACCAATAGAAAAATATCTGGAAATTTTATTAAAAATATTTAAAAAATAATAAAAAGAAGGATGTTTTCTCATAAATTAAGTTTTTCATAAAAACACAAAAAATTCAGAACTTGTTCTGAAAAATTTAATTATTTTTTTCTTTCAGAAATTAGCCAATGAGAAACTCTAAAGATTGTTTTTAATTTTATGCTCTTGGCATAT
This sequence comes from Leucophora obtusa, assembly GCA_949987735.1. Classification (NCBI taxonomy): domain Eukaryota; kingdom Metazoa; phylum Arthropoda; class Insecta; order Diptera; family Anthomyiidae; genus Leucophora; species Leucophora obtusa. The sequence goes on along the minus strand of OX465295.1, from coordinate 167,169,222 downwards.
TTCAAAAAATTGTAACAATTTGTTTACTTAAAACCCCTTTAAATTTTTTCAATATTTGACCACGCTTACCTCGCCCACTTTGTACAAAAATAAAAAAAAAAAAACAAGTACGAATTCTTGAGATTATTACGATATATGTTTTACTAGCTTGACATTTGGTGTGGAATGCCTGATATACGTAATACGCAAATAAGTCGACTGGCTCTAGTGGCGGTTCCAGCTTTCGGTTTTAGGGGGAAATTTTAAAATTTTCTTTATTACTCGTACGCAGCGTTGCCAATTTAGCCATTTTATAGCTAGATTTAGCCATTTTTGAACACGTTTAGCCAGAAAAAATTGTATTTAGCCATTAGCCATCATTTTAGCCATTTTTAGAAAATGTTTAGCCATATTTTAGCCATTTTTCGTTTTTGTAGAAAATATAATTTTTGAGCGTGAATTTATAGATAAATTAAGGAATTTTGTGCAATCTGCCAAATTAATTGCATTAGATATGCTAAAATTCAAAATTTTATTTACTTATATAAATTGTGAAAAATAATCTGTTCAAGGCATGTCCATTAGGGCAGGTCAATTTGTATGGGGGCAAAAAAAATTAAAATCGTAGGGGGGGGGGGGGGAAATGATTCTACGAAGAATTCTAAGCAACTTTTCCCTAGAAACCATAGTAGTGCTTCACTGCAATGTTTGTGTAAAATTTGCGTTAACATGTAAGCATTGTTAACAAGGATAATAGTTCTGGACTTTTTAGATAGGAGTCTTCATCGGCTTTTTTATTCTAAGAAAAAAATTCTTAAAATTTTTTTATTTGGACTTAGTGCCCATATAAAGTACCACGTTTGGACTTAGTGCCCATATAAAGTACCCCCAAAATTGGTTTTTCGCACGCTACAGGTTACAAATACGAAGTTAATGAAATTCGGTTCATCGACTTATATCTGCCCAAGGTCGAAGTCTGTTCATTATGGTTAATATCTGTCCATGTTTATAAAGGTTCCTCCCAAAAATGTTTTTTGCATACTACAGGTCTAAATACGAATTTATTTTAATGAAATTAGGTCGCAAATTCACATAGGCATAAGGACAAAGCCTATTGATTTTTTTTACAATTGGTAAATTTTTAGGTCCTTGGGCCGAATTAAGTCTGTGTACCAAATTTTATCAAAATATCTTAATATTTGCGACCTTTAGCGAGCGAATATGCCCATTTTTGGGGGACCTTTATACGGGCACTAGGTCTAAACATGGACCGATTCCATATAAAATAAATAGCCCATTCATTCATATTCATGAGCCGATTTGAATCCGCATATAAAATTTCATTAAAATATCTTCGTATTTGCGAGCTGTAGTATGCAAACAATATAATTTTGGGGGAACTTTTATATAGGCACTAGGTCTAACCATGGACCGATTTGAACCAAAATCAATAGGCTTTGTCCTTGGGCCGAAATTAGTCGGTATACCAAATTTTATAGAAATATCTTATTATTTGCGCACAAAATTATGTGGATATACAGACAGACGGACGGATATCGTTATATCGAAACAAAATGTTATACTGGATCAATCGGTATACTTAAAGTTGGTTAGTTTCAATATTTTTTGGAATTATAAACATCAGCACAAACTTATTATACCCTGTTCATGTACTGGTGAAGGGTATAATTAATAAAACTCATTATTCAAACTCATAAAGCACCACTTACAACATATTTTGGAACTTCCGCAAGCTCGAAATCCATTTTAGACCTATAGTTTCTAGGGCAAAGTTTCCTAGAATTCTTCGTAGAATCACTTTCCCCCCTACGATTTGAAATTGACCCGCCCTAATGTCCATATCCGGATTTAATTCATTCAAATAAAATTTAATACATAAGTATTGATACACTCACAATATTTTATCCTTAAAAACAACCTAAAATACATATTAAATTAATTGAAAACACAATTAATTGCAAACAATTTTGTTATTTATTTTCAAACATTGTTTAAACAATGCATAAAAGAAATAAAAACAATTGAAAAGTCTATTAAAACAATCATCAATTTTTAACTGACAAAACGTAAAAAAAAACGATTTTGTGGTTTTTTTTCATATTTGAAATTTTTTTTTTTTTTTGTTTAATTTTCAAAACACTACACCATACACAATACATACGTTCATATTTTTATTGGCTATGTTTGTGTGTATGTGTAAAGAATTTCTTGTAATTTGAATTAAAATAATCTTGTATATAAACAAACTATTTTAACAAAAAAGAAAACCGAAAATATTTGAATTTTTTGTTTTAAAACAGAAAACAACGAATTTATTTAAATTATTTTTTCTAAAAATAGAAATCTAAAAATAGAATATTTGACTGAAAATAACAACTCCTACAGACGATACATAGTTTTAAGTAGTTTGTTTTTTATTGACAGACAACAAAAAGTTAAACAATATGTTTCAATGTATTTTAATTGATTTTTCAAATGAAAAAAAACTTTACCTACTACTTTTTAAATAAACCTCAATCGGTTATGGAAAATATATTGTGAGTGTACAAATTTCAAACACCTACTTTGTTTTAAAAAATGACGGAGCAAAAATAAATTTCTACACTTTGTAAAAGTTTCGTTTGAAGAAAAACTGTTTTTTTTTATTAAAAAAATCCAAAATTAGTATTTAATTGCGTTAAAAATATCAGGATTTAATTATAAAATATATTTAAAGTCAACTGACTACAATTAAAATATAAATCTGCAAACGGGTTTTAAATTTATTTGACTAATTTTTAACAAATTTTTAGTTGAAACACTGATTTAAACAAAGATTTTAGTTATCCTCATTTAATTTACACAATTTTTTATAACTAATTTTTAATTCGTTAAATTTGACACAATTTATTGTTAAAATATAATATTTTCATGTTTCTGTTATTAACCGGTAGATGGCGCCAACAATGTATCCGAAGTTTAAAAGATGGTGATGTTTCTCTCCTTCCCGATTTTTTAAAATGGCCCATATCTCGAAAACTAACAGAGAGAGAACAAAATTGACGAAAATTTCGACTAATCCTAACCATAAAAACGTTATCTCTATCCAAAAATGGGCCTTGGTGGGGCTTTGGACCATCGGAAATTTTTAATAAAAATTTTTCATTTAATAAAATGGCCCATGTCTCAAAAACTAAGCGAGATAGAGCAAAACGGCCAAAATGAAAACATAATATTCGGTGGCAGAAATCATAAAAATTCTTCGGTATTGAGAGGTCTGAAATCCTTCAAAACTTAGAAAAAGTACGTTTTTAAGTGCCCGCATTTTACTAAAAGATGATTCCCTACTTTTAGGTAATTTTTAACTCAATAATTTCCATATAAAGAGCCGCTGCTCAAAAGTTGTATGTTAAATGACTGTTGGAATGAATGTTGTTGGTAGGTTTCACTGCATTTAATAAATTTTTAAAGAAAATGGGGAGATTCATCTTAAAAATTGGTCAGCCATTTTTTAGCTTTATTTTGGCCATTTTTTAGCCATTTTTCCACAGTAATTTAGACATTTTTGGTAACCAAGTTCTGGCAACACTGCTCTTACGTCATGTATAACCAACAGAGTTGCTATATAAGTTGAAACATTTGTAATTAACCACTTGTTAACCCATTATTGCCCACTGAGAATTTTGTGACTACTTTTTATTTAGAAAAAAACGATTATGGGCTGGAACTAAGAATTAATTTTTTCTAAATTCTGACTTAAGTAAAAAATTTAAAAAAAAATTTCTTACGTAAGTTATATTTAAAATAAAAATTCCTTTTACTGGATGGGATTAAAAATTAAAACCATACGTTTATTTTAATATATAATATACATATGGGTGAAATCAAAAAATGTGATAAGTTTTTGGGCCAAATTTTGAGAAGCAAAAAGTGTTAATATTTCGGTTTTTTCTTAATGGAATCAGTAAGTTTAGTCATTATAAACCTAACTGCAAAAAATCTCTTCTACAAAATGTCGCAATAACTTTTTTTTACAAAATTTTAATTTTTTTTTTGTGGTAACGGAGTTAAAAAATTATTAGTTTTTCGTATTTGGGTTTTCAACATGCTTTTCATTAATGTACAATTTGTGTTTATCAAATTGGCGTCTTCGCGAATAAAAATACAATTCATTCCGCGGTTGCGAACTTACAAAATAATATATTAAAAACATGACATTTCGCGATCAAAAAATTCTTAAATTATGTTAGACAAATTTAATTTGACAAACTAATGTCAGTAATGGCTCGAAATATCGATTCCAAACCAATGAAATGCAAAATCAATCATTTTTCGCTCCAGCAGTTTAATGGAAAAAACTGATAACTTTTTTTGATTTGACGCAAAATTATTAGTTGACTCATCTTTAGACCCAAAATATTAATTGAATCACCTCTGTTCATGGTTATTTTAAAATATTTTAAACAATTACCTACATACATTTTTTTGAATGCAATCTGATGCAATCAATTTTGGTTACGGAGTTTGCAGTAACGGAGTTTACATTTGGTTACTTTTTTCGTTTTCTTTCAGAAAATTACACAAGTGCAAAAAGTACAACCATACTTGAATATCAGGGAAATCAATGATAAACGGTAAAAAAAATTAAAAAATTTTAACTTTAATGCTGCGTTCATTTATATTTTTAAATCCCGAGATTTCAATGGAAATCTCGACCGGAATTCTTGACCGTTTACATTTGCACTTTATGACAGTAGCGAGATTTCTATTTGACAACCGAATTTTTTTTTTTTTGTATATAAAGAACCATAAAAAATAACCTTAAATTAAAAATATTACTAAAATCCATTTTATTCATTGGCGGAGTACAATCTACATTATTTTATGTAAAGATCTAACGCCAATTATGATAGTAAAGTAGTTTTTTTGTAAGGACGACAAGCCAGATGCCGGATTTCTCAATATTTTGATGGAAGAAAGACATACACGCAGTATTGTATTATATGAAAGTCTAAACATTTGTGAGATTTCTTACATATCTTGCTAATTTTGTATGGGGAATCTCGGAATTTCACATGAGATTTTGATTGAAGTCTAAATTTTAGTGGAAATCTCGGGATTTGGGTGCAGATATAAATGCAACTTAAAATTACATTTACCCCCCTCTTTTTATAAAGCGAGCAGAATAATTCCGCCAGAGGAATGTGAGTATTTTGTTATTGTAACAAAAATAAAATAAATTCCGCTGGAAGAATATTTCCTTTCGCTTTAGAAAAACAGGGGATCAGTAATTGATTGCTAAGAATATTGTAAATTTTCTAAGTTTTTCTCGGTTTCTAGCGTTTTTTCCGTGTTTGTAACGATTTTTAATAATTTTTAGCGATTTTCCGTTCGAAAAAACTTTGTTTATAAATTATATTTTTTACTCTCTCTAATATTTGTAGTTTCATTTCATCAACCCTATATCCATTCAATACAAATTTAAGCAAGTGTCATACGGGTTTAAATAAGTCTATTCTTGGTTTCTTCCAATACCAATACCAGATCGTTATAGATGGGGTGCCGTTTTTTTGTTCTTCTTTTAATTTATTTTTATTGTTTTATTTTGTACCTTCCATTTTTTATGCTTTTTAATTAATTATTTTTAAATTGTCATTATCTTTTTTTACATTACAAAAAGTACATTTATTTAATTTCAATCGAAATTTTTTTATTTCATTTTGTATGTTTTGATCTTAAATTTATATTTTTTAATTTATTTGGTATTTTTGAATTGCAATTGATATTTTTCAATTTCATTTTGTTTTTTGCTCTTTAATTGATATATTTTTTTAATTTCAATTGGTATTTTTTTAATAGCAAATCGTGTTTTTTGATTTCGAATTGATATTTTTTTAATATTAAATGTTATTAGTATTTATTATTTCATTTAAAATTTTATGAATAACAACAATGGCCTTGCAACTCTCTCAATATTTTTTATTTGAAAAAATAGTAGGCGGCTTGGAACAGGAACGAACTCCGACTGGTTAATCAGGGATGGAAAAGGCTCACTTAATCGGGCTCTTATACCAAAAAATGTTAGATCGCTCTTACATATTTAAAAATGTAACTAAAAAATAGCTTCCTCTTTGGCTCGTTAAAAAACATAAAAATTAAATATTTAGATATTAGCAAATATTAGCACAAATTGCGAAAAAAAAACATTTGCAAAAAGCGAAATTTTTGCAACAATATATTCGCTTGCAGAATGTCGATCGCTGATTACCTCTTTTAATTCATTTTCTGTACCATAAAGCCTTTTTCGAACTCCGCCGTTATTTTGCAATTTTTTAGTGCGGTTTTTTTAAATATATAACCTAGGGATTAAATTTTTGTACCATAAAGTCTTTTTTCAAATTCCGCTATTATTTTGCAATTCTTTACGTGCGTTTTTTTTAACTTATAATCTAGGGGCTACACTGATAGAATTTTCGTTCATAGCATTAATGAATCGATTTCATTTAAACGGATTCATTGATTTAATGAAAAAATTTATTAACTGAATGAAAATTCATTGTTGTTATGAATTTTTTCATTTGATGTTTTACTTATTTTTTCATAATTTCACTAAAAAAAATCATTAAATTAATGAAAATTTCATAAAGAAAAAAATTAACTTATAAAATTGATTTCATTTACAATTTTACCTCTTTTTGGTTTTCCCTATACACTCCATTTCATAACTATAGCCGCACTATAAAACAGCTGATATGTGAGGTTCTAAATAATTTAGGCATATAAAAGACCTTATAACTGAAAGTTACATCTAAAAGACATATATTTCCACAAAAAAACATTTTTTTAACGTATATTAATTCAAATCGCCATTTTTATTTTTACTAGTGTTTCATAACTATAGCTGCACTTTCAGAAAAATTAAGTTAGAAGTTAAAAGCATTTGAGTAAAAAATTAAATAAAATAATTTAATATTAGGTAAAGTCGACCAGATTTTATTTAATACCAAAAATTTTAATTTAATACCAAAAAAAAAAAAAAAAAACACATGAAACTTTCATAATGTTTATCTTGAAATTAATGAAAAAAAATTCATATATTCTATGAAACTTTCATAGATCAATGAATCCATTCATTAAAATTGATTTAATGAAACGTGTTTCATTAATCCAATGAAACCGTTCTTTGGGGACTTTTCAATGAAAAAATTCATTGTATTAATGAACAAATTCATTAATACTATGTACAAAATTCTATCAGTGTATAATACAAATTTAATGGCTAGTTGCAAAAAAAACAAAGTTTTGCGGCTAGTTGCAAAAAAAATCGCGAAAAAAAATTTGCAAAAAGGAAAATTTTTGCATCAATATATTTGTTTGCTGAATCTAAATCGCTGATTACGTTTCCTAATTAATTTTTTGTACCACAATGTCTTTTTTCGCGTTCCGCTTTTATTTTGCAATTTTTTAAGTACGTTTCTTTTTAATTTATAATCTAGGGACTATAATACACATTTCGTACAACAAAGTTTGGTGGCTAGTTGCAAAAAAAAAAATCGCGAAAAATAAAATTTGCAAAAAGGATAAATTTTTTCATCAATATATTTGTTTGCAGAATGTAAATCGCTGATTAAATTTTTTAATTAATTTTTTGTACCATAAACGCTTTCCGCTATTATTTTGCAATTTTTTAAGTGTGGTTTTTTTAAATTTATAATCTAGGGTCTATAGTATCAATTCATAAACACAAAAGTTTGGTGCTTAGTTTGCAAAAAAAATAAATCGCGAAAAAAATATTTGCAAAAAGGAAAATTTTTGCGTCATTGTATTCATTTGCAGATTGTTAATCGCTGATTGAGTTTTTTAATTATTTTTTTCTATCACAAAGTCTTTTTTCGCGTTCCTCTATTATTTTGCAATTTTTTAAGTGCGGTTTTTTAAATTTATAATCTACGGAGTATAATGCCCATTTCATAAAACAAACTTTGGTGGTTAGTTGCAAAAAAAGAAAATTTTGGCATCGTTTGCAGAATATAAATCTTTTAATTAATTTTTTGAACCCCAAAGCCTTTTTTCGCATTCCGATATTATTTTGCAATTTTGTACGTATGGTTTTTTAAAATTCATAATCTAGGGCTATAATACTGTTGGAATAGTATAATTCCATAGTATAGTTCCATTCTTGATTTTTATAACTAAATTATTATTTTCCATCCCTGTTACAATCGATGTTTTGAGTCATACAAAGAGCGCACATAATGACCCTGCAAAAATTTAAAAGATACCTTCCAAGAAGATATTAAAGCGATATCTTCTATTTGTCTTTTGAATGAAAATAATCATGTAGTATTTACTTTGAAATTGTCTTCCTTTTATCACTTGGAAGATAATTCGACGATATTTGTAAAAAAAATAATTAAAAAATTTTATCTTTTGTCGCAACTTTTTATGACAATATTTCGGCAATATCATCTTTGTATCATTTGGAAGATAAAGCAAATTTGTTTGAAATCTTTTGTCAATTTGGAAAAAATTAAAACTAAATTTGTACAAAAATAATCAAAAGATGTATAGGAAATAAACTCGTGAAAAGTTAAGATTAATTGCGCGTAGGGTTTGGGATTTCCCGGACTTTTTCATTTCCGGGAATACCGGGAAATTTTTTAAACAAAATTGTTAATGAAAACCACCTATATAAGTAATATTTGTTAAAAAAACACTATTTCAGTACAAATGCAGTCTGTGTAGTGAGAATTCAAAATAAAAAATATCAGAATGTTGAACATTTGATTTCACATAAATTACTCGCAGCACTGCCAAATGAATTGCATGATTCCAGCAGAAAGCACCGACTACTGGATTGTCGGAAACAAACCATTTCATCACATTCGACCCATTAGATATGGTGGCCACAATGTTATTTACAAATACAAATAAAACTATTCTAGCCTTATTTCTACAATTACAATTACATCTTCCTGACATATAAACCAACCGCAGGTTATAAAATTAATTATTTTCGTTTATACATATGTTCAAATATCTCTTTTTTGATATTCTTGTCCATTCATCTAAGATTATAGTAAATATTGCTCAATATTTCTTTTATCATGATATCTTTTACATGATTGTAGTAATTTAATATAATGTTCTTTACATCGGTTTCGTTTTTTGGCAATGCCAGGTTTTTATTATAAAAACTTTCTCGAATAAACGAAGATCTAGTTATGGTGCGGATTGTTTGCCCTACCATAAAACGTTCAATGCCTATTCAGCTTACACTTTTTTCTTCGTGTACTTTGCTAATTTTAGCTGGCACGTTTTTCTTGTTGTTGTTTTCTTCAAGAGATGTTGCATGACTCTCATTTTTTTTTTTTTTGTGAACCACATTTAGATGTGGTTTAATACCTTCGTTAACCATTCGTCTTTTAAGGCAAATATTGCACTGCGCTGCATTGTGCTAAAAATCTTTATTAGTTAAAATGCTCCTAATTACTTGGCAAAGTTTTTTTGTGTTTCAAAGAAATTGATTCCCTTTTAAAATATTTTAGCAATAATATTTTGTGTTGGTATTTATAATGTTTTTATGACTAAAATTAAAAAATCCTATTCCAAACAAAAACAATTTAAAGAATTTAGTATTTTTAAAATTTCCCGTTTTCCCGGGAAAAAAATATTATTTTCCCGGGAATTCCCTTCAAACTTTTCCCGGGATTTCCAGGGAATTCCCGAACCCCAAACCCTAATTGCGCGGGAAAAATCGGCTAAGATGAAATCAAAATAATTTATAAGTTGGTCAATGGATTATGTATGCAGATATTGTTTTTAGGGCTTAAATTTAATAATGAAAAAATTAAATCGCTTTTTTATTGTACTGGGGGTTTATTTAGCGATAGTATCCCTTTTATCTTCCATATGAGTTATTGCTTTCATATTGCCTGGAAGTATTGTTTTAGAGTAACAGTTGTTTCCGACGGAGGAAACTTCCGGAATACGAAATTGATATTGCCGGCAATAAATGTTTTCTTCCTGGCGATATGTTCGGAGAATCTTCTTCGTATTGCCATGTTTGCTGGGTGATATTGGTTTGAGTAAGTTCCTGTTCCAAGGCACATAATAGAACAAATGCTTTCTCAGTGATAGAGAGTCCCCCAATCTCTTTATTATGTATACTCTTTGATAAGAATTTGTATTTTTTAAATTTCATTTGTGTTTTTTATTCCGTACTTTTTTTTTAATTTCAAATGGTGTTTTTTGAATTTGAAATAATATTTTTTAATTTCAATTTGGTATTTTTTGAACATCAAAAAAAACATTTTTTTTATTTAAAATTGCTAGTTGCAAAATATAAAAGCTGTTCTTTGGTTATTATGTGTATTTTTTTAATTTCAAATAAAGCTTTAAAAAGAAATTGCAATTTTTTAATTTGCAGAAAGAATCATTTGAGTTTGATTTCCATTTTGAAATTAATTGTTATTTTTTGAATAACAAGTATTATTTGTAGGTTTTTTCAGTTACAATAGAACAGAGATGAAAATTATGAAGTTAATTTTTGTTTGAAATATTTTCTTTTATTTAATTCTTAAGTATTTAGCATTTACTTTTCCGCAAAATGAAGAAAATTTTTTAAAAAATTAAATTAATTAATAACAAATTAATAGCAAAAATTTAATATCTGCAATGAGGCAATACTATTTAATTTGTTTGCTATTTTGATTTCCTATATTTTGTAGTCAGATTTTTTCTTAGATTTTACTTACTTACTGTGACTATAAATTATTCACTGATTTATAAAATGAATACATTTTTATACGAATTGATTCAAAAAATAAATATTTCTTGCAAGCTTTAGCCTTATTTATTAGTAAAGTTCAGTTCTTTTCTTCGTACAATATGTTTTTGTATGTATACGTGTTTTCACTGCAACATTGTCTGTTTTTTTTAAATTAATATGTTCGCAACAAATTTCCGCACATTTCTAAAGCCCAAATTACTTGAACGTAAATGTAACGTGACGAATCAGCTGATTCAACCTACTTAATGAGAAACACATAGTGCTGAGTACTAGACGAAAACGAGTCGTAACGTGCCGTTCATTTCTGTTGAAAACAGAATTTTTTCTCCGTTTTTACGTGAGAGATCAAAACAGCTGTTTTTAGTTGCATATCAGTGATGGAATTTGTGGCACAATTGTACAATGTTTGGCACAATCAAAGTTTGATTGGTACACTGGCACATTTTTATTATTTCCAAATATTCTATAGAAATCCAGTTTATTTAAAAAAGAAATTAATTGGCAAAAACAATAATTTTTTTTTTTAATTTTCATACAAAAACTTTTGTTTAAAACGAACACATAAAATATTATATTTGAAAAGTAAACAAATTAAGTAAATAAACACTAATTTAATGATTGAATGAATCAAAGGAGCTAAATCGACTACAAATTATTTTCGATTTAAAATGAAATTGAATCCGATTTTCAGGGATAAAATATAATCCATAATCAATTTTTATGAAAGTTCTTGCTTGTTATTTTATAAAAAAGTGCAAGTTTTGGTACTGTTTTTAAACTGGTTGGTACTATTCTGAAAATCAAATTTATCAATCCTTAATAGCACGTTACATATTTTGAGTAACTTAGCAAAAATAAAATACCACGTTACGACTCGTTCTCGTTACATTTACGATCTAGTAACGAAACCTTAACATATATTTGTGTTTAAACTATGTTGCTCAACAAATATTTTTTCCCAGCAGGTCTGTGCTGTTTGTTTTGTTGAACAAATGTTTCTTTTGCGTGTTACTCTACTACTACTATGTATATCAGTAACTAGCGGGCGCAGCCCGCTACGTTGTTAGCGTGCCTTAAAGGTTAAGGGGGGGGGGGGGGCTACGCCCTCCCCAATTTTTATTAAATTCGTTTTTTTATTTAAAGTTTTTTTATTTAAAGCCTTCACCCAGCCACCACAAATAAATAATTCTGCACAACAATGGGTTTAAAATAAATAAATATTTGATCACTTTTTCTCATGAAAGTGGATTCTTAGTAATGAATCCATAATAAATTGCAATATACGTGTGTATGTTAAGATAATTTAGTAAAGTGCGGACTTAGGTAGATAGACCCGTAAGTAGTTTTGTTCATTTGTGTTTTGAATGAAAATAAATAACGTAAAGCAGGGTTGGAAAGCATTTTATAATATTAAAAATAGCGGGCCAAGCTACGTTGTTGCGTGTCTTAAAGTTTTTTTTTTAATTCCAGTTTATGTAAAGGTAGACCTGGCAAATCAAGTAAATTCACAAATTCAGTTGGAAAATTTACTGCGTCGGTTTCTTCCACCGGTGCTTCGTAACATGAAGTTTAAATATCGGAATATATAAGTTCCATTCCTTTTCTAAGGTTTTTTCTCTTTCAGAAAATTTGTTTAACTTTTTGGAGAGTATGTTTCAATGCTACATAAGTTTCATATTCCGTTGATAGTGTTTGAACAGGTAATTCCCTCTTCCAATCCATTTGCATTGTCTATAATTTCAATTCCACTCGTTCAACGTTTATATCCATTTCAATCCACTTGTGTAGTGTTTCAATCCCACTCGTTTCCTATTTAGTTTCTTAATTTTAGTGTTTCATATACACTTGTTCTTTAAGTTTTAGGTTTCTAGCTAAAGACGCAGACGTTAAGGGGGGGGGGGGGGCAATTTTCCCCTTTTGAACCACCATTTTTACCACGTTCCTGTCCAAAGTCCTAGAAATGCCTTGTCGATAAGTTAGCCCATACTCCAAGGAAAACATATTATATATTACAGGTTTCTAGTCGAAGGGTTCGGTTAGGCCATCAAGGGGGAGAATTATTCAGTTTTTACCCCTCCCGGTAGGAATTTCCAAAAATTCCGTCTTAGAGGACGTCTGCGTTGGAGGAGGAACCTACTACATACATAATTTTAGGTCTCTATATCCAGCAGTTTGGCCAGGCCGTCAAGGGGGAAGTTTTTTCCCTTTTTACCCCTCCCGGTATGAATTTCCAAAAATACCATCTTAGGGGACGTCAACGTTGGAGAAGGAACCCAAATACCGAATTTAAGCTCCCTTGTTCCAGCAGTTTGGCCAGGCCGTTAAGGGGGAGACTTTTCCTGTTTTTGACCCTACCTGTAGAAATTTCCAAAAATCTCATCTTAGCGGATGTCTACAATAGAGGAGGAACTTTAATACCAAATTTCAACTTCCTACCTCCAGCGGTTTGGGCAGGCCTTTAAGCGGCACTTTTCGCTTCATTAATCCCGATTTTTGCAATGTCCCTGTCCAAAAAGCACCTTCTCGGTAAGTGAGCACATACTCCAAGTAACATATGTTTTACATTTCAGGTTTCTAGCCAACTTTTACTATTTGTGCCCCTCTCGGTAGGAATTTCCGAAAATCCATCGACAGGGAATTCCAGCTTCCTAGTTCCAGCAGTTTGAGCAGGCTGAGAGGAACTTAAGTACCGAATTTCAGCTTCCTAGTTCCAGCAGTTTGGACAGGCGTTAAGGGGCAACTTTCCCTTTTTGAGCCCCCATTTTATAACGACCCTGTTCAAAATTCAAAAAAGTATCTTTCTAATAAGTTAGCCTTCACTCCAGGGACCCACATTTTAAGCTTCAGGTTTCTAGCCGAAGGGGTTTTTACCGGCCCCCAAGGTGAGGCTTTTCTTCTTTTTGCCCCTCCCTTTAGGAATTTACAAAAATTCCATCTTCGTGGCTATCTGCGATGGATGAGGAACATTCATACCAAATTTCAACTGCATTGCCTAAGCGGTTTAGGCAGGCCGTTAGTGGGGACATTTTTCCCTTTCAACCATCATTTTTACTATGTTCCTGTTCCAAAATAGAAAAATTACGTTGCCGGTGAGTTAGTCCTACTCCAAGGAATACATATTTAAAATTTTAGGTTGGCCAAAAGGGATTGGGCAAGCCGTCAGGAGGAGACTTTTACCTTATTTCCCCTCCCGATAGGAATTTCAAAAATTCCGTCTAAGCGGACGCCTACACAGAAGGAGGAACTCACATACCGAGTTTCCTTTTGGGATATCCTGTAGGGAATTCCAAAAATACAAACTTAGTCGATGTCTACTACAGTGGAGGAACCTTTATACCAAATTTCAACTTCTTACCTCCAGTGGTTTGGGCAGGCACTTTTCCAATTTGTGAGACTGTTTATGGGGAGACTTTTCCCCTTTTTGCCCGTTCCGGTAGGAATTTCCAAAAATCCCGTCTTAGCGCAAGTCTATGCCGAATATCAAGAAACCTTGTTTTAGTGGAGATATCCGTGGGGGGTGGAAAAAAAGTAGTTTTTTTGAAATTATATATTATTTTAAATGGTACTTTTTGGAAAAACGAAATTTTTTGGAAAAAGATACTTTGTTTTTACAAAGTACTTTATTTGTACTTTTTTTGGAAAAGGTATTTTTTTTTAAGAAGGTGTTTTTTTTTTGGGAAAATGGAGTTTTTTTGGAAAAAGGTACTTTTTTTGGAAAAGGTACTTCTTTTGGAAAAGGAAAATTTTTTTAGAAAAATGTACTTTTTTTTGGGAAAAGGTACTTTTTTTTGGAAAAGGTACTTTTTTTGAAAAAGGTATTTTTTTGAAAAAATTTATGTTTTTTGGGAAAAGGAACATTTTTTTAGAAAAAGGTACTTTTTTTGGGAAAAGGTACTTTTTTTGAATAAGTTATTTTTTTGGAAAAATGTATGTTTTTTGGGAAAAGGTACTTTTTTTTTTTGGAAAAGGTACATTTTTTGGAAAAAGGTACTTTTTTTAAAAAAGGTACTTTTTTTGGAAAAAGGTACTTTTTTTGGAAAAAGGTACTTTTTTTAGAAAAAGGTACTTTTTTTGGAAAAAGGAATTTTTTTTTGGAAAAAGGTACTTTTTTTGGAAAAAGGTACTTTTTTTGGAAAAAGGTACTTTTTTAGAAAAATGTACTTTTTTCGGGAAAAGGTACTTTTTTTTGGAAAAAGGTACTTTTTTTTGAAAAAGGTACTTCTTTTGAAAAAAGGTACTTTTTTTTGGAAAAAGGTACTTTTTTTGGAAAAAGGTACTTTTTTTGGAAAAAGGTACTTTTTTTGGAAAAAGGTACTTTTTTTTGGAAAAGGGTACTTTTTTTGGAAAAAGGTACTTTTTTTGGAAAAAGGTACTTTTTTTGGAAAAAGGTACTTTTTTTGGTTTTGGTTTGGCAGTTTGAGCAGGCCTTCAAGGGGGAGACTTTTTCCCCGTTTTGCCCGTCCCTGTAAAAATTTCCAAAACTCCCGTCTTGGTGGATGTCTACGATAGTGGAGGAACCTTTATACCAAATTTCAACTTCCTACCTCCAGCGGTTTGGGCAGGCCGTCAAGGGGGGCCTTTTTCCCCTTTTTAACCCCCATTTTTACAACGTCCCTGTCCAAAATTCTAGAAAGTACTTTCCAGAAAAGTTAGCCCCTACTCCAAGGAACACATATCTTAAATTTCAGCTTTCTAGCCAAAGGGGTTTTGGCAGGCCGTCAAGGGGGACACTTTCCCCCTTTTTGCCCGTTCCGGTAGGAATTTCCAAAAATCCCGTCTTAGTGGACGTCTACCCCGAAAGAGGAACCTACATACCAAATTTCAACTTCCTAGCTTCAGCGGTTTGGGCTGGGCGATGTTGAGTCAGTCAGTCACGTTATTCTTTTATATATAGAGATAATAACATTTATTTTCGTAGGAACATTGTGTATGTAGTCTTGAACATCGTGTATGTATACAAACTACATCACAACAGTACACGATCTACTTAATATAAATACAGTAAGTGACTAATGTGCGGAAATATTATAGAACCCTGGGAGAATTTATAAAAATTTTAAATTTACAAACATGTGAAATATTTTTAAGGTGTGCAGAGAACACCTCCACACATTAGAGGAAACGTCACTGGATGCCTATAAGGTGAATCCAAATATGCCATTGTTTTTCTCAATAGTTAAATAGTTTGGTGTAAAAACGGTGTCTACAACATTTTTTAAAATCTTATTAAAGACATAATTTTTCATCTCGAGAATGCTACATGCTGCAGAGAAACTACAAGTCTGTTATACTAGATGATTATATACAGTCCAACGATCATTTGAGTAGAAATAACATTATGCTTTTCGCAATATAATTAATAGATACTCCAAAATGCTGGTGAATGCATTTTTATCAAAAATCTTTGAAGAGTTGAAGTCGTGTTAGCATAGATATGCGAAAAAGTATGTAATATGTATTAATTTTTGTTAAAAGGGTTACTTTTCCTCTTCACAAAAATTCTTACAGTTAGTGTTTAGCTTCATTGTAAGCTATTAAAGTTGAAAAACATTATGAGTTACTGGTTACGGAGTTTACATTTGGCCCATAAAATTGGTCACAAATTTTATGTATTTACCAAAATTTGGTCGGATTGTTATATATTTTGTAAAACAGGTGACAATGCGCTTATATATAGAGCAATTCCATATGAAAGCGATCACCTTTTGGACGACCCCTCTCCGATTCTAAAATAAATAGTCTCAATCGATTGCCCAGCAAAAAATAATGTACCTACATATTTTTTTTTTATAGTGACTGGTTTAGTGGTGGTGTACACCACTGTCATGTGACAAAATAGAAGAATTCTTCATAAGGGACCTCATTGAAAGTTGATTAAAAAAAAAACTAGCGATCGCAACGAGTGATAGCTCGTTGGAAAGGTATTGAATCAGGCTTTAATTGAAAAATAAAATTTTCCTAATTTTTCTCAGAAATTTACCTTTTTTCCCATGAAAATTAAATTTTCCGATTTTCCACAGAAGCTCCTAAATTTTCCGGCTAATTTTTTTTTTTTTTGGATTCCTCATAATTTTTGCTTTAAGAATCAGCAATAAAAAAATGGGCCCCGGCTCCTTGTTTGGACAGGAGAGGAGCATTTAAAAGACCACCTTGTTCTCATTGTTTTTATATTTTTTATAATTGAATTATTTGTAATTATTTAACATTGTTTTATTTTATTATTAAAAATACATTTTAAAAATTATTTTACAGTTAAAAATACATTTATGAAGAAAAAATCTTTCTTATTTTGCTGCTTATACTTAATTACAATATTTATTAAAAATTTCAATTGTCTTGGCATCATTATAAAATTAAAGTAACTTTAAATTTAGCACGTCGGCAGACGAAGAGTACCGTTTTACATTAATTGACATATCAGAAATATTTGGTATGAAGCAATGAAACTTTTGCGTTCCAGTTATAGTTTTGACATTATTATATCTGTTTTGAATTCGTCGCTCCATGGCATCGTGTTCTTTTTGAGTGCATAAAACTGTGTTAATGGCAATTTCCTTGCTTTGAATCCACGAAAACAAATGTTGTACATTTAAGTTCTGGTCAGTATATGGCCTTTGCAAACTTGCCTTAGTCGCCATGCGTTTTAGGGTTCCCCCTAACGCATCGCATGG
This sequence comes from Leucophora obtusa, assembly GCA_949987735.1. Taxonomy (NCBI): domain Eukaryota; kingdom Metazoa; phylum Arthropoda; class Insecta; order Diptera; family Anthomyiidae; genus Leucophora; species Leucophora obtusa. The sequence continues at coordinate 167,151,780 of OX465295.1, read as the reverse complement.
GCCCTTACCGTGGGACGTCGCAAAAAAGTGCCACTCGACCTTGCAGTTTTGTTCTTCTTCAATTATGCAAAGATTGTAAAAATTTTTTTTATTCTTGTACTGAGAAGCCGCGCCGTCTGAGAAAAACGTTACTTTGTCGATTGCATCGAATTTTGATCTTAAGAATTCAAACAGTTTCATTTGAAATAAATAAACGGACACATAATTATGAGCTAAACTCTCCGCGACAACAACAAGGCTTACGGTCTGTAATTCGTTATCTTCGTTTTTGAAATAAATGCAAAAAGGATGCACCGTGCACTGGTCGTTTGCCCAGTGATAAGCCTGAATTTCATCCTGAACGAGAAAAGTGTAATTCTCGGCAAAGTCGCTTATCACAATGAATTCATTTTGGGCTAATTTCTCCTTACTTTCCTTTAGAAATTTCGATTGCATCTCGGATATGAAATGGTGCGCCTTCAGTTCATTCAACTTGAATCCGAATTCCTCGATGAATTCCGGAATCTGCTTTACCACGGTCTCAAGGGAACATCTGCCGCTGCTAATTATCCACTGTTTGAAATGCACCTCCACCTTTTTCTCCATCTTCACGTGTGATAACATAGTCACGTGTACCTGGGCAGGCGCGGCTGTTGTCATCATTGCAGTAAAAATCTTGAATCAATTTCACCGTTGCTTCGCTGAGGGTCCTTGAGCCAAATTTCTTGGTGGGAGTCGTCAATATGCCCTTCTGTCGAACTAATTCTTTGCTTCTTCTCGCGATGTAAAAAGATGTTTGAAACTGTTCAGAAATCTTGCGTATAGACCATGATTGAGGCAGCACAGATAAAATGAGATATTTCTCCGGAAAAGTGGTCGCTAAATTGAATTTTCTTTTCAACTGCTCAATCATTTGTTTGCCGTCATCAACGTCATCTGCTTGACTGCATTCGTTATCAGAGCCTTCATCAAATATTGTCGCGATTGCACTCATAACCTTGCCTTTTTTCTCTTTCCTGTATTTTTCACTTCGCAACTTTCTTTTTGTAATAAGCGATTCACCTAAAGTGGTAATAGCCTCATTCAAAGGACTCAAAGACATATTGACCATCGGAATGTCTGCCTCACTATCAGATGAAACATTTTGTTCAATTGTCATTTCACTCTCGGATTGTGGTTGCATTTGTTTCAATGCATTTGCTTGTTGAGACAAATCGATTTTACACTTGGGGCAAATGAATTCTGCTTCTTCACCGTATTGTATATTTAATTCATTCATGTATCGCTTCGAAACACCAGTTAATTTTAATACTTTTATCTTTTTCGAACGATGTCCACTCTTGTTAAACGGATTGCAGCAAAATTTATTCATTTTACTTTAAATTGTCTTTACAGCTTCACTCTTTACTTTACAAAAAAAACACTTTAACACTTTCACGTTTAGTATTCAACTAAAATTTGACTCAGAGTGTGTGAAGTATTTATATTTATTTTTTGGTAAAAAATAGGTAAAAAAATAAGCGATATTTGCTTTTATTTAATAGGAAAATTTGCGTGAACTACTGGTCATAAAATGTTTTTTAAAGAGGGACTTAATTGGTTACTGCCAATAAGCCGACCACAGGTCATAAAATGTTTTGTAAATTTTTTAAATTACCAGGTAATAAATATTTCGCCATATTTATGGAAAATCCGTGTTTTATGACTTGTTTCTGCACGTGTCATTTTAGGCGAAATATTTATTACCTGGTAATTTAAAAAATTTACAAAACATTTTATGACCTGTAGCCTCAGTCGAGTTTGGTGTGCCATTACATGCCACTGCTGCTATTATCCATGGATTTATGGCCGATCTTGTGAAGGCAGGCAGACCATATTCACTACACGCTCAACTTGGGGCTCTTAAAAAAAATTGATTTTTTCTTCATAAATGTATTTTTAACTGTAAAATAATTTTTAAAATGTATTTTTAATAATAAAATAAAATAATGTTAAATAATTACAAATAATTCAATTATAAAAAATATAAAAACAATGAGAACAAGGTGGTCTCTTAAATGCTCCTCTCCTGTCCAAACAAGGAGTCGGGGCCCATTTTTTTATTGCTGATTCTTAAAGCAAAAATTATGAGGAATCCAAAAAAAAAAAAAAAATTAGCCGGAAAATTTAGGAGCTTCTGTGGAAAATCGGAAAATTTAATTTTCATGGGAAAAAAGGTAAATTTCTGAGAAAAATTATGAAATTAAAGCCTGATTCAATACCTTTCCAACGAGCTATCACTCGTTGCGATCGCTTTAGTAGTTTTTTTTTAAACAACTTTCAATGAGGTCCCTTATGAAGAATTCTTCAATTTTGTCACATGACAGTGGTGTACACCACCACTAAACCAGTCACTATAAAAAAAAAAAAAATATGTAGGTACATTATTTTTTGCTGGGCAATCGATTGAGACTATTTATTTTAAAATCGGAGAGGGGTCGTCCAAAAATTTGCCAATTTTGATCGTTTTCATATGGAATTGCTCTATATCGAAATATATAACTCAAATTCAATCCATGTATTAGAAATTAGCTGGTTACATGCTTTTTATCACATTTTTTGATATCACCCATACACAATATGTATTGAAGAGTCTACAATCTCTCACATCTCATCACCTTTTATCTGTCCTCTATCTTCTTTCAAAAGAAAGCAGCATGTTAATTAATATTTCGAATTTCTTAAAATTTTCTTCTCTTTAAAAAACAAATAAAAGAAATCAAAAGTAAACATATCCGAAAAAAGACATATAATTTTTTCTGAACCTTCAGCAATACGCGAACAGACATCTTCCTGATATTAATTAATTTTTGCATAAAACCAATGAAGTTTCACTGAAACTGGTCAATTGAAACTTTTCATTGAACTAGTGGAATTTTTTGTAAAATGTTGTGAAAATTTCCTTTTATGTGTTAAAACTTCCATACACTTAATTTAATAAATTTTTATTTACTTTGTAAAGAAAACTTCATTAGTTTATTGAAAAATTTTATAGAAACTCACCCTGCAAAATTCTATCTGTGTATTTATCTCTAAATAAAAAAATGTATATGGGTTAGACCACCCAAATTTGCAAAAGTATTTTTTTGTTCGCTCCACCGGCAGTTTCCGAGATTGGGCATAAAAAATAATATGTGTACAAAAATTGGATCTCTCGGGCGCATGTAGACCAGTAAGTTTGTATATTTGACCCTAAAAATTACCTAAAAACACTTCAAAGCTTTTTTGCGCCATAACTCCTAAATTTGCGGTTTTCCGAAAAAATACCACACACAGGAAAAAGATTGGTTGGAATTCGATCAAAACCATTAAAATGAATTTGCCAAGACGTTATTTTAATTGGAGTTACCTATAATTGAGTACTACACCAAAAAAATTTCACTAGGTATTAAAAATAGGGAAAATTAACTAAAAAACAATCCTTTTAACAAATTATTGGGATCTCCCATCAATTTTAAAATTAGTATAAGTTTAGTAAATCTATGCAGTAGAAGCAGTCATTTATTTAGTGAATATACAATAAAATTGGTGTTATCTATAATCTTAATTAAAAAAAAATTCAATATTCGAAAGCGGTAACTACAAATACGAGTATCGTAATCAAATATGACCTTAAAGTCGAGCTTCTGTAGAACCAACCGAATTGTGGATTGTAATGATAACACACACATCTATTGATTGGTATTGGTAAACGAATTTTAGACTGTACTTTTCTTTCCAAATAAAAGATATAAATTCAAAATTAGACATTAAAATTAATAAGTGTTTGTGGGGTAATAGTTGATGAGTTGGCCTAGTACGTCGGATTTCCGGGTTCGAGTCCCGCAAAAGACAAAAATTGAGATGTTTTTTTTTTATTAAAATAAAATATTCATATGTATGTATGAATAGTAAATATGGGTAAGAAAATTAAAAGTAGTTGTGGTGCAGTGGGTAAGAGTGTGGAATATTAACCCGAATAGCCGGGTTCAATACCAGAAAATTCAAAAAAAGTTTTTTAATTTCAATAAAATTTTGTGGAACATAATAACATTTATGTGGAACATAATATTGAATTAGACAACCGAATATTGGCTTTCAGGACGAAAAATATAATTTTATATAAAGATAGTTGTTGTAACCGCACGAATTCGATTGGCAATAAATTCGGTGGCCACAACTGAAGCTGTTTTCTGGGTGCATATAAGTGTTTTTATGCGGAATGGGAGGACAAACACTCTCTTCATAATAATCTTTGGTCTAAGTATTACTTCTCGTGGCGTTTTAAGCGGATAAAATTAAAATTTGTGTTAAGACTTCATTTTAAACGGCCCTCGTTAAAATTTGGGCAGAGACAATTAGGATCAGTTATCATTTTTTTCTAGAGTAAGATATGTTGTTTTTAAAAACCAATTACATTTACAACATAGATCTCTTATTCCACGAAAGAGAGACCAAAAGCGGACTTAAGTACCTACTTATTATACGTTGTGCACATGCAAATGTAGTGCTATAGAGCAGCATATTCGATTAATTCCCTATATTTCTTGGTTTGTCAATAGAGTAAATACCCAGCCAGAAAAATGCAAACGGAAAAGCGCTGGGGTGGCACTTTAGCAAGTCCTGGAAAAAAATCCCTCCTCCATTTTATAAAAAAAATTTATAAAAACTAAAAAATTTGTGTGGGGACCACCTTAAGGGTTGATATGTTCCGAAAAAATGTTAAGGTTGCAAAAATATTGGAGATCAGTTATACATTTCACTCCTCTAGGGGCACCCTTGGGACAGTTAGAGCAGTGGGATCAAATTTTAAAAAATTTAATTTTTGTATGGGAGCGCCCTTAGGGAGTGGAGACAGACGGTAGGTATGTTCGGAAACAATATTGGGAGAAAAAATTATTGGGAATCGGTCTTACATACCACTCCTCTAGGAGGCTCCATGGGACGGTAGGAGCTGATTTCATAAAAAAAAATTATAAAAAAATAAAAAATTTTAACCCTTAAGGGTTAAAGATAGAGGGTAGATATGTTCCCAGAAAATGTTGAAACTAAAAAAATATTGGGGGTCAGTCATACATTTGACTTCTCTAGGGGCACCTTTATGACAGTTAAAGCGGTGAGAGTAAATTTTATAAAAATGTCATTTGTATGGGAGCCCTCTTACAGAGTGGAGATAGGGGATAGATATGTTCGGAAAAAATGCTGAAAAAGACAAATCAATGGGGTTCGGTCTTACATTTTACCCCTCTAGGGTCAACTCCAGGGAAGTTGTGGGGCTTTTTGTGGATTTTTAACGCTTCACCACCACCTTTGACCCCGATGAGGAACCATTTGTCACCACCCCACTTCCCCCATTTTTCGCTTATGCATTTTTTTCAAACCTCACAGAATTGGGGGTTCTAGCGTATCCAAATCATGTTATTAATGGTTTCAGTACAACATATATGTATAATAAACCGATACTTCAAAGTCAAATTTTGGTAAATTTTTCATGGAATAACCGATATTTGTTAAAAATGTAATTACTTTATGAAAACTAGATATATTACTACATAAAATAATGGAAACCAATCTTAACTGTCTCTGTCGAAATTTTAACGAGGGTCGTTTAAAATGAAGTCCTCACACACATTTTGACCTTTTCCCCTTAAAACTTCACTATACATCATACTTAGTGTTGGGGTTTTAAATTAAACCAACAAAAAATTTTATATTATATTTAAACAACAATTTATTTTGAAAGGTAAAACAAGAATACAACAGAGAAATTAAAATTATTGACAATGTAAAAATTATAAAATCTGTGAGTTCTATGTTTAAAGATCTTAATAATATAGCAAGTAGTTCATTTGCAAGTGTCTACAACATCTCTCCTTTTTGAAGTTAGGGTGAGAATCTAGTCGGAGGTTTACGTAGCCGTTGCGGTTGCGGTTTTCTTGATAGACTTGGAGGTTCAGCTATTGGAATACTAAATGTTAAAGATGAACTTTGGTCTTCTGGAGTATTTGGTACTAGGGCTTCTAAATTATATTCATTTCTTCATTCGGGAGATAATGGTTCAAATGGAGGACTTTATAAAACTGCTTCTAAATTTTCTCGGACGGAACGTTCTGAAACTGACGGTTCTACATTTTCTTCTATATCCAGCTGCTGTTGTGATGGATTATGAATATTAGGAGTAATTCCAAATAATTCTAACATTAGTTGTACCGAATCTGCATTATTACGTTGGTTGTCATCATATCTTGTTTTAAGTTGATCAAAACTTCTTTCCTTGTTAAACTGCTGTTTCATTTTTCTATCGTGTTGATAATTAGCTTGGGAACTTTGAGGCTTTAACAAGTCCAGTGTGGTTTTGATTTTACGATTGAGAAATAATTCAGCTGGTGATTTCGAATTATCTCTTGGTGTAGAACGGTTTATGGTCTGTGCATAAGATGAACTCTCTACCGTAAATGAACCTATGGAATTTCTTTACGGCATATATTAAACCTAGAGCTTTCTTTCTTTTCAATTTGAGTCATTCTTTTCTGCGGGGGTTAATATACGGGATGCGTGCTCGATAACTTTTTCTGATTTATCAGGAAAAATACGGTATATATATGCTCTTATTCCCTTCCCAGAAGTATCTGCTGCTACTTTAATTGGCAGATTTGGATCGTGATGAGTTAGAAGAAGTTCTGAATTAAGAATATCTTTTAACTTTTGAAAGGATTGTTGGCATTCTTTCGACCATTCATACTTGACGTTTTCTTGAAGAAGCCGATCAAGTGGAGCTCTTAAATTGCTCATTTTATGAACGAATAGTTAATTGATCCGAGAAACGATCTAAGCTCAGATGTGTTTCTGGGGTGTGGTAGATCAGGTCGTAATCCTGACATGACGTTTCCAAGGTACTTGACCTCCTTGGAAAAAAATGTGCATTTATCAAACTTTATATGAAAATTGTATTCACGCAGTTTTCGAAGAACTTTGTGTACGTTTTTCAAATGTTGTTCTACAGTTGTACCACCGATAATAATATCATCAATGTAGGAGCCTGCGTCATCTATCCCCATTAGCATAGTGGCCATTAGTTGTTGAAAAGCACTTGGAGCACTTTTGATACCTGGAGCTAAACGATTAAATGTGTATAATCCTTTGTGAGTTGTGATTGTTAGTAGTTTTGCTGATTCTTGAGAAACTTCTGTTTGAAGATAAGCGTCTGACAAGTCAATGTGGGTGAACAAGCAACTGTTTGCTACTTTAGCGTACAAATCTTCAGGACGATGTAATTGATATTGGTGTGGTTCAAGACTATTGTTAAGACCACAGATACGTACTTTACCATTAGGCTTTTTTACTGCAACAATTGGTGCTGCCCAGTTTGAGTAATCAACTGGAGTGCTAATACCTAGTGATTACAAACGTTGTAGTTCATCTTCGATGAGAGGAAGCATTGCGTATGCAACTGGTCTCTTTGCACGAAAAACTGGTTGAACTTTTGGTGTAAGATGTAACTCTACTTGTGTTTTAGTACATTTTGATGGCGTATCTTGAAAAATATCTGCGTATTCAGTTTTGATATTTTGTAGAACGTTATAATCCATTTTAATTTCTTGCAATTGAGAACAAACGCTGCTTAATGGTTTGTCCCATAAACCAAAAATTTCAAACCAATCTGAACCAAAAATGGAGAGAGAATCAATTTCTAGTAGAGATAATATACATTGTTTTACATCACCTTGGAGCCGACCTTCACATGGAAACTCGGCTATGAGTTTGATACGATCCAACGATGCACTAGTTAAATAGCGATCTGCGAATTCAGTACCTGGTTTTCCCTTCTTGTACCATACATTTTTACCAATAATTAAAACATCAGAAGCAGTATCGATTTGTAGTTTGACGTTGTATTCTGTCTTACTTGAAGATGAAGAAGCTTTAATGTCGACTGTGACAAATTTTCTTCTTGCTGCATATGAGATTTGGTTGATTAGAACAACATTCGACTGAGCTGAATTTTTATGTTTTGGATTCTTATACCTCTTTGAATTCATATAATTTTCATTCTTGCAAAAACCGTCTTTGTGACCAATAGTTTTGCATTATGTTTTATATAATTGCAATATTTGGAATAATGCATGGCTCCACAATTCCAGCAGGGTGAATTGGAAATTTTCTTACCTTTATCATTGCTGTTGTGGTTGCCTTTTACGTTGTTGTTAATGACATTTACTGATGTTTGTTTATTGTCTTCTATCATTGCTGTATCATGCTTCAAGTTTAATAAACGTTAAGCATTTGTTACCAGTTTGTTGATCGACTGTTTAGAATCATCCTCTAGAGCTGACAAACATCTCTGGCCGACATCAGAATCCGTGTGAGCTTCGAGACCACAAACAAACACTAAGCACTTGAATTCATCAGCACTCATCACTGACACTTTGAAATTCTACCAAGATTGATTTACACGGGCTGCATATGTCACTAAATCTTCCTGTGTCATCTTGACAGTCTGAAGGCATTTGTATCATGTACTGAATAGCGATTCCTTTATTCCAAACATGTCCTTAAGAATCCGAATTGTTTCTTGAAATGAAACATCCCTTGGATTCTTAGGCAAAATATATGCTGCGTATTTTCCATATGCGACTGAATTGAGTTTTCATATTAGGAGTCTGACACGAGCTGCATCGTCCAAATCTCTTCCATTAATAAGAAAAATGTCTTCATAACGAGCATACCAATTGTTAAATGTTGAGCAGTTTGTTTGGTCGTAACAGAAATCTGATATGCTGTTGGCCAATTTTTCCATTGTTTGATCTTGATGATTTGTTGCTTGCAAGGACTTTTCCCTAAATCTCCAATAGTTCTTGAATCTTTGCGTCTTGAGCCATTTTCTCGTCGCCAATTTGTTGGGGTTTTAAATTAAACCAACAAAAACTTTTATAAAATATTTAAACAACAATTTATTTTGAAAGGTAAAATAAGAATACATCAGAAAAATGAAAATTATTGACATTGTAAAAATTATAAAATCTGTGATTTCTATGTTTAAAGAACTTAATAATATAGCAAGTAGTTCATTTTCAAGTGTCTACAACACTTAGGTAGAAGTATAGTATGAAGGAAGTTTTTGTCTTCTTATTCTACATAAAAATGCCTATATAGTATATTTTCAAAAAACGTAAAATTTAGAAGTTATGGCACAAAAAAGCTTTGAAGTGTTTTTAGGTAATTTTTAGGATCAAAAGTTCAAACTGACTGGCCTGTATGACCCCGAGAGATCCAATTTTTGTAATATGGGTATTATAAAAAAATGTGATAAAAACCATGTAACCAGCTAATTTCTAATGCATGGATTACATTTGAGTTACAAATTTCGATATATATCAACGTACTGTCTCCTGTTTTATAAAATTTATAACAATCTGACCAATTTTTGGTTAATACATAAAATTTGTGACCAATTTTATAGGCCAAATTTAAACTCCGTAACCAGTAACTCGTAAGGTTTTTCAACTTTAATAGCTTATATTTTGATAACCAATGAAGCTAAACACTAACTTTAAGAATTTTAAAGAAGAGAAAAAGTGACGTTTTTAACAAGAATTAATATATTTTACAAACTTTTTCGTATATCTGTGCTAACACGACTTCAATTCTGTAACGAATTTTCATCATAATTTTTGATAAAAATGCATACACCTGAATTTTGGAGTTATCTATTAATTATATTGTGAAAAGTATAATGTTATTTATACTCAAATGATCGTTGGACTGTAAATAATCATCTATTATAACAGACTTGAAGTTTTTCTGCAACATATAACATTCTCGAGATTAAAAAGATGTCTTTAATAAGATTTGCCATATTTGGATTCACCTTGTAGGCATCATACGATTTTCTTTCGGAAAGAAAATTCTGACAAAGCGTTTCGGAGAGAAAACGAAAAAAGTAACCAAATGTAAACTCCGTTACTGTAAACTCCGTAACCAAAATGGTTTGCATCAGATTGCATTCAAAAAAATTTAGGTAAAGTCTGCTTTCTGCGTTCAATCGGGCTACTTGTTTAAAAATGTCATCGGAAAAAATTTGTTCTAAATGTTACAAAAACATTGGTAAAGACTGTGCTATTACATGTGAAATTTGCCTATGTAAATTTCATACATTCTGTGCTAAAGTAGATAGTGAGGGTGCTGTAAACGCCCTTTGCACCTTTGTTAATATTGTTTATAATTGTGACAATTGTTTACAAACATCCAGTGACCTAATAAGGAAAATCAGTTTATTAACATACGAAGTGGAACAATTAAAAACATTATTCGCTCAATTTGTTAATAATAATGATAATAACAAAAATAACAATAATACCAACAATAACAACGTTAAACCTCTGTCTCATCGTAGTTTGCCTTTACCACAAATTAGATGTTGTGGTTAAAATGAAATGGGTGCATTTATCCTCTTTTAAACCAACGGTTACTGAGGAGAATATAATTGATTATGTTGCTAAGCATCTTGACATAGATAAAACACATTTATTATGTCACAAACTGGTGAAGAAGGATGCTTCTTTAAATGACTTTAAATTCATAAATTTCAAACTTGGCATTTCTCCTGGATACTACCAAGAATTGTTTAAACCTGAACTTTGGACGTCTGATATAAAGGGTCGGCCGTTTAAGTTTTTTCCAAAACAGGTGGCGCCGGAGCGGATCATCTAACAGCCACCAATAATGATTGTAATACATTAAAAATGTATTATCAAAATGTCTCTGGAATGCGGACTAAATCAACGTTATTTAATATCTTCACTTCTCAATGCGACTTTGATGTTTTCATTATCACTGAAACGTGGCTTAATACTGACTTCTATGATGAAGAATTCTTCAACCCATTCAAATATGTTGTCTATCGTAAAGATAGAGATAAAGTGAAAACCGGCTGTAGTAAAGGAGGTGGTGTCTTAATTGCAGTCAAGAAATCGTTGTGTTGTAAGGCAATTCCACTAATCAATCATGACACATTAATCGATCAAATATGCGTTTCTATTAAGGCGGTAACTGGTGATCTCTATATCTGTGCTTCTTACATTCCACCGAAACGTTCTGATGATTTGTATTCTGCTCACTCTTCAAATATTGTTCACCTAGCAGAGAGTTTTAATTATGGTGATAAATTGTGCTTATTTGGTGATTTTAATTTAACGGATGTCATTTGGTCTGAAATTCCAAACTCAGATCTATTTTTGCCTAGTAATCTCAATAAATCTTTTGAAATAAATTTTATTGATTCATCTTTTAGTATAGATTTGCATCAGATTAATACAGTTTTTAATAGATTGAATAAACTACTTGATTTGGTATTTGTTAGCTCGGACTTGAAATACTCATTATGTGAATCTGCTTTTCCTATTTCTCCTTCCACAACTCATCATAGTGCCTTGGAAGTTGAAATAGAGTTCTATGAATATGCATATAATAACAAAATCGATGATGTTCGTTATAATTATTATGATTGCGATTTTAATAATTTAAATTCTATTATTAATGATTTAAATTGGTACAATTTGCTAAATAGTGAAATTGTTTCAATTTGTTATGAACAATTTTTGTTTAATATAGTTAACATTTTTCGTGCAAATATTCCTCGGGTTAACCCGAAAGTATATAAACTCCCGTGGTACACTAAAGGTTTAAAGAAGTTGAAAAATCTTAGAAATAAATTTCACAAGAAATTTAAGTCCACAAATAATGCCTCCGACAAAAAACTCTTTCTTCATTACGAGAGAGAATTTAATTTTTTAAACAAGTTTTTATATAACCAGTATATAATGAGCCTAAATAATTCAATTAAAGAGAATCCTAAGCAATTTTGGGCTTTCATAAATTCAAAGAGGAAAAATTCCACAATTCCAGCTTCAATGTCTTACAATGGTTTAACTTCAAACACATTGAAAGGTTCACTTAACCTTTTTGCTAAGTATTTTCAGAGTAATTTTAATGATGATATTTTTCATAATGGGTTTGACCTAAATTCCATAAATTCATTTTTTGATTTTGGGTCGTTACAAATTTCAGAGGAAGATGTTGCTACGGGAATTTCTAAACTTTTTAATTCTTTTAAATGCGATGTTGATGGCATTTCAGCTTTTATTTTGAAAAGTTGTTCTTCTTCTATAACCTTACCACTTAAATTGATTTTTAATCGCTCTTTAGCAACTGGCTTTTTTATTCAGAGATGGAAATATACAACTATTTTTCCTATTCTCAAGACTGGCAATAAGAATGATGTATCTAATTATATGCCAATTTCTAAATTGACGAATATTGCGAAGGTTTTTGAGCATATCGTCTATGATAAGCTCTTTTTTCGTTTAAAAAATTACATTTCTCCTTCTCAACATGGTTTTATGGCCGGAAGGTCAACGACTACAAATTTAGCGGTTTTCACCCAGTTTTGTGTGTCCCATATCGAAAAAGGTGTTCAAGTTGATTCTATTTACACAGATTTTGCTAAGGCATTTGACCGTGTACCGCATGAATTGCTTTTATTAAAACTTGGTAAAATTGGTTTCCATTCGGAAATGTTAAGTTGGTTCCGTTATTACTTAACTGGTAGATATTGCACATTTTCCATTGATGGTGTGTGTTCCGATTTTTTCATTCCAACCTCTGGCATACCGCAAGGTAGTATCCTAGGTCCACTTCTTTTCAATATATTTATTAATTACATTTGCCATTGTTTTAGGAATTGTAATTACCTTTTATATGCTGATGACCTTAAGATTTTTAAGCCTATATTTAATAGCATTAACATAGTTGAATTGCAGGATGACTTAGATCGAATGGTGTTGTGGTCTGAACTTAATGGCCTTTTTTTAACACAGCTAAATGCCATTACATGACATTTCATAGATGCCATCACGTCTTGTTAGCTCAATATTCCATGGGTGGTCAAGTTTTGTCATCTGTTATTGAAATTTTAGATTTAGGAGTAGTATTTGATTCTAAGCTTACGTTTTGTAGTCATTTGAACTACATAGTACCAAAGGCTTATTCCCTCCTAAGTTTTATTCGCCGTAACACTGGTAATCTGTTTGATTATCATACTAAAAAAAATTTATATTCATCATTTGTCCGTTCTAGATTGGAATATGCTTCATTCATTTGGAGTCCTAATGCTAAAACCCACATAAACCGTGTGGAAAGAATTAAAAAAAAATCAAGGTTGGTTACCGAAACGAATAACGGTAAGGGTAACGGTAACGGTATCGAATTCTGTTTGTTTTGGTAACGGTAAAGGTAACGGTATTTGAGACTGTTTCGGTAACGGTAAACCGTTATCGAAATAGCAATACCGGTACGTACCGGTATTAAAAATTACGTTAAAAATATATACAAATGAGTAAAAACAGCATATTCTTACTTTTAAGTCTTAAAAATACAGATTATAACCTACAAATTTAATGTTGGTAGTTTTAATAATTAAAATTATCATCTATAAATTTTTTTGTAAAAATAATTCAGGATTATAGAACAAAAATGTTGAAAAATTGGCATTTTTTATATAAATTAATAAATACCGGTAAAATACCGGTAACTACCCATAAAAATAACGGTATCGATAACGATAACGGTATTGGGAAAAAAATTTAAAGTTATTGGTAACGGTAACGGTATTCAATTTGAAACGGTATTTTAGCGATAACGGTATTATAACGATAACGGTAACCAACCTTGAAAAAAATTCCTAAAGTTTACCTTTTCTTTTTTGAATTTTTCAACTCCCCTTACATCTTATGAGCATAGATGTTCTTGGATTTCATTGAAATCTCTTGAATCTCGTAGGAAAATTACGGCTTTATTATTTTTGCACGGCATTTTCTGTGGTGTAATTGATTGTCCTGATTTATTGCATTTAATTAAAATTATAGTTCCGCAGAGAACTCTTAGGCGAAATAATTTCTTCCATGTAGATATTCATAGAACTGATTATGCTTTGAATGAACCAATTACTAAGTCAATGAGGTTATTCAATAATCTTTGTGAAAATTTAGATTTAAGTATTTCTAATTTTAAGTTTAAAACTCTTTTAAATAAATTGTTATAAATAATTATTTTTAGATATAAGTTGCTAGTCTGTAAGGATAATATTGTATCCATAGACTGAAATAAAGAATAATAATAATAAAAAAAAATAACCATAAACAGAAGTAATTCAACTGATATTTATGCGACAAAAGATGATTCAACTAATAATTTTGCGTCAAATCAAAAAAATTTATCAGTTTTTTATCCTAAAATGCTGGAGCGAAAAACGATTGATTTTGCATTTTATTGGTTTGGAATCGATATTTCCAGCCATTACTGACATTAGTTTGACAAATTAAATTTGTTTCACACAATTTAAGAATTTTTTGGTCCCGAAATGGTGTGTTTTTAATCTATTATTTTGTAACTTCGCAACCGCTGATTGGATTTTAAAAATTTTATATTTTTTAAAAGCATTTAAAAGGAGCAAAAATACAAAATTAAAAAAAAATAAAAAAAATTTTCGCTGAATAAATTGTATTTTTATTCGCGAAACCGCCAATTTGATAAACACAAATTTTACATTAATGAAAAGCCTGTTGAAAACCCATATACAAAAAACTAATAAATTGAAGAAAATTCGTAGGGTAGAGGGGGGATCCTTCGCCAGTGGGGCACATACACTAATCCCATTTTTCTCCGGTGTTAAGGGAGATAAAAAATTGGAAAAAATATATTTTGTGCATTTTTCAATTGCCTTTCCTTGACATCCACTTTGACGAATTTATATCACATGTGGTCGCAGATAGACGTGTTTTTGGGGTGCCAAAAAAATAATTGAAAGCAACTACATTTTGTAATAACTTCCTCAAATTGTCTGATAAAAAAATAATTTTTCATTATGTTAGACCTATGATCCTAAGCTTTCAGAAAATAATAATTTGATTTTAATAAATGCTTAAAAAGTGTGAAAAAATATTAATTTTATGTTAGTGCCTGCCTCTGGGGCACAATCACCGGATGGCCCCTGGAGCTACGAACAGTTGATGCTTCCCTGTCTAAAATGCTCTATAAGACTTTTCTATATGTTTAAAATATGTTCAATAGTAAATTAGTACAATCGTGTTTATTCTTAAATTTATATTAATTATTCAGTTTTTTGTAATTTTGAAGAATCTTTATATTATAGTATTAAATTATTTTTTTTTAATGTAGTGAAGATTTATTGATCAAAAAGAATCATATACCTTAAATAACTTATTCTAAATTATTTATTTCAGTCACTAAAACATTGACTTTGGCGTATTAACAATATTTTTTTGTTGATATTGTATCTAGCTCTTTTAGCGAATATCCCCCAGGTTTGGGGCAGTTACGCCGATTTGGGTTACTTTGGAAATCATAAAAAAGTAATAGAAAATATGCAAATAATTAGAATAAAAATCGTAGAAATTAAAGCCAAGATATGTAGATCTTCAATTTGAAAGTAATTTTTGAAAAATAATTAGGGCTTAAGAAATCACAGTGCTTTGAAAAAAAAGTGGCGAAGGATCCCCCCTCTACCTACGCAATTTTTTTTGTTGTATCTTTTGCTTGTGAAAATGTAAACTCCGTTAAGCACCGTAAGTTGTTTTTCACGTGGAAAAATTTCACTCGAACTTTAAAGGCCTCAAATTACAATTTAGTTTATAAAAATTAACAATTTTTTATTTTATAACAAAGACACAATCACAATAAACACAAAATGTCACTTTTTCCCAAGAAAGTAATACTCTTACATTACATTAAATTTGCGTGAAAACAAACTCAACACAATTTTCACTTGAAATTCATTATCGTGAAAAATATTTCTTTTATATGGAGTATGACAGTTTTTTCACGTGAAATTGGAACAACTTACTGTGCTTTAGCACAAAAAAAAAACTAAAATTGTGCAAAAAAGTTATTGCGACAACTTTTAGAAGAGATTATTTGACTAAACTTACACACAGAAAACAGTCTCAGTTGTGGCCACCGAATTTGTTGCCAATCGAATTCGTGCGGTTACGACAACTATCTTTATATTAAATTATATTTTTCGTCGTGAAAGCTAATATTCGGTTGTCTAATTCAATATTACGTTCCACATAAATATTATTATGTTCCACAAAATTTCATTGAAATTAAAAAAAACTTTTTTCGAATTTACTGGTATTGAACCCGGCCACTCAGGTTAATAGTTCACACTCTTACCCACTGCACCACAACTACTTTTAAATTTCTTAGCCATATTTACTGTTTATACATATGAATATTTTATTTTAATTTAAAAAAAACATATAATTTTTTGTTTTTTCCGGGATTTGAACTCGGAAATCCGGCGTACTAGGCCAAGTCTCTACCGACTACACCACAAACACTTATTAACTTTAAAGTCTAATTTTGAATTTATATGTTTTGCTTGGAAAACAAATATAGTAAAAAATTCGTTTACCAATACCAAACAATAGTTGTGTGTGTTATAAATACAATCCACAATTCGGTTGGTTCTACAAAAACTCGACTTTAAGGTCATATTTGATTAGGATACCCGTATTTGTAGTTACCACTTTCGAATATTGAAATTTTTTTAATAAAGATTGTAGGTAACACCAATTTTCTTGTATATTCACTGAATAAATGTCTGCTTCTACTGCATAAAATTACTAAACTGATACTAATTTTAAAATTGATTGGAAATACCAATAAATTGTTAAGAGGATTGTTTTTTAGTTCATTTTCCCTATTTTTAATACCTAGTAAAATATTTTTGGTGTAGTATTCAATTATAGACAACTCCAAATAAAATAACGTCCTGGCAAATTCATTTTAATGGTTTTGATCGAATTCCAACCAATCTTTTTCCTGGGTGTACTGATTCCATTAAGAAAAAACCGAAATATTAACACCTTTTGCTTCTCACAAATTTGGCACAAAAACTTATCACATTTTTTGATTTCACCCATATATTTGGAAAGTATTTTCCTAATAGTATTTACTTTTATGAAAAATATTTTGGTTGCTGAGGACTGTTTCAGAATAAAATCTCTTCAAATTTCTTTAAAAATTTTAAGATTCTAACACCAAGTTATTACGGTACCTTTTAGATTTTGAGAAATTCTTCCCTAACATTCAAAGGACTCTTTTATGGATATATTACTCGAATTGTGAGGACTATTCCGCAGAAAATCACTTTCAAGGATATTTATTTTACAGAACTTGTATAATTCTGGCAACTTTACCGTATAGGAAATCCTCCTGATTCTTAAAATACATTTTCCTATATAAAAACCCTCTATGAATTTCTACATAGAATTAATCAAATTTTGTTGGAATTCGCCCGTTGAAACTTTCATTGATTTAATAAAAAGTTTCATTAAAAAAATTTCATAAAAATTATGAAGCTTTTCACAATATCTAATAAATTTTTCCTTCACTTCGTGAAAAACTTCTTTAGTTTAGTAAAAATTTTCATTAAAATTTCTCTCTGTTTAGAATAAATGCTTTATCTAAAGAGTAAAAATTTTCATTAAAATTTCTCTCTGTTTAGAATAAATGCTTTATCTAAAGAGTTTTTGTTATATTTAGAAACCACGGGGCTTTTTAGAACTTGTTTGAGTTAAAATTAACTGAGAGTTTTCATATGTAATTTTTTGAGTCAACACAGGTTTAAGCACCAACTTCGAAAACCGTGGAATTGAATTAAAGATCTGAAGCACATATCGTTCGGATTAACGGTATTCAGATTGTCGAGTGGTTACCGCATATAGATTTTTTTTTCGCAAACTGGTACGTGTTTCATGTGAAGCCACTGTTGTGCTTCATAAAAAGTAAAATATTTTTCACAGTAATCAATTTCTTGTAAAAATTGGGTAGAATTCCTTTTCGCGCCAATTTGTTATTCTATCATTGTACTACATCGAGACAAGCTGCGACATCTAAATCTTGTCTATCTGGTTGTCGTCTACGCTGTAAATGCGGTTATCAGCACAATTTTTGTAGCAAAATAAATTAGTAAAACATTAGTTTACTGCTAAAAAAATATAATTAAAACTTTTGCTGAAAACGGAAATTGCAAAAAAATTGCTGAAAACTAGTACACTTGGTATACAAGACGTTTTTCTAATTTTTCTACTAACTTATTTTTTTTAGTGTATTTGAAACTGACGGTATCTGGAATGTTTTAAAAACTTTTTCTAACTTACATGCCACTATACTTGTGTGTACTTACGAAGTAAATTGGCTGGTGGGCCACATAGACGTACCTAGAACATTTTTCTGGGGTGGGCAAGGGACCCATTAATGTTCGGCTGTTTATTTGCACATTCTCAAACTCTTAACCTTGAAAAACACTTTCGACACTATGCTTACAATTTTTTCATACAAAAAAACTTTTAAAAATGGCTACTTTCCTTCTCATAAAATTTCCTTAGCAAAATCGCCATTTTTATAGAAAACTCTGAAAAGTTCATCTATTTTTCGGCCGAAAACCTCGTACAAGGAATGTATTCCAAGCTATGTATACTCTCAGATTAATTTGAAATTTAGATTTTTAATAGAGAAAATAAATCTAAAATGAACCTGTCTCATTTTTTCGTCGGCCTCGGACAAATCCATTCTAACCCTATATTTTGACCACTTAAATTACCGAGGTGGCCAAAAACCGTGAGATGTTCATCTTAAAATTTTTGTTTCTGCAACATATTAAAATTTCATCAAAATTAGATATTAACTTATTATTGGTTTAGAAAACTATTAAATCTAAGATATTTATCTCACCAAAAAAGATTCTGCGATATTTTCCTATTAAAAATCCTTTTTCATTTTCGTATCAAATGCCTTCAGATGCTTATTGAACAATTCTGTGATTCTATTGTAATAATTTTTCTTAAAGGAAAACTCTTAGGTCCAGTTTTATAATCAGAACTAAGGTCGATTTGTTTCTTAAATATTTCTTGTGTAAGAATTTTTCAAACAAATTATCTTCCTAGGAAACAAGTAGACATTTTCCCAACTAAAAATACAGGATTAATT
The DNA here is from genome assembly GCA_949987735.1 of Leucophora obtusa. Lineage (NCBI taxonomy): Eukaryota > Metazoa > Arthropoda > Insecta > Diptera > Anthomyiidae > Leucophora > Leucophora obtusa. The sequence goes on along the minus strand of OX465295.1, from coordinate 167,132,712 downwards.
GATATTTAAAAAAAAAATGATGTTGTGATACTTGTTGCCATCAAATCAAAAATAAAAGAATTATATGTAGATTTCTTTAAATTCTGGGGTGGGCAAAAAGGAGTCTAGGATGGGCAAAGCCCACCCCAGACCGGCCTAAGTCCGCCAATGGTGGGCCATTACAATGCGGCCATACTCTGGGTAAAGTAAGCCAGCTTGTGTGTAGGGTTTGAAAGTAGTCGGGGATTCTAGTAAGTACACACAAGTATCTACGACTACTTTCAAACCCTTCACACTGGCTTACTTTACCCAGGGTATGGTCGCATTGTAATGGTCCAGCAGCCAATATATGTACTTCGTAAGTACACACAAGTATAGTGGCATGTAAGTTACACAAAATTTTTGGAAAATTTCAAATATTTTAAGTTTCAAATACAATTTTTGTACAAAAGTATCCCATATCGTAAGTACAAACAATGTGAAGTACACGAAATCGATAACATTGTGTGGACTAACAGGTTTTTCTAAAGGGTTAATTTTAATGATTCTTTTATACACTAATAGAAAAAGTCTGTAACAAATTTAGTTACAAATACTAAAAATTAGTTAAAAATTATGTTGCAGCAAAATGATGTTGCAGATTACTTTTGCAATATAAACTAAAACATAAAAATAAGATAGGAACAGCAAAAATAAAACTGTAAATATACAAAATTTTAATTGCATTTGATTTAAATTTTTGTTAAAATAACAAATTAACCTGCTAAAATCATAAAAATATTTTGCTAAATTATTGGTAGCCTAAATAATTCCAAAATAATGTAAAATTTTCTGAGTTCTCTTTCACTTTTTTTTAAACAGTAGTTTACAATTTTTTAGCAAATATTTCTGCAGATTTTAGCAGGATAGACTGCTACTTGCATTCAACTAAATTTATCCGAAAAAACAAAAATTTTGTAGATGTGCCAGTTTTTTCTATTTTCAGTCTACTAAAATTTTCCGCAGATTTTACAGCACAATTTGTCATTCTCTATTAAATAAAATTAACTTAAATCTAACTAAGATTCCGTAGACTTTTATTTTTGCTGTTCTTATTTTTGTAGTATATAGCTAAATAATCTGCTAATATCAGAGCAACACCATTTTGAACCAATTTTTGGTGATTTATTTCTGCCCTTTTTACAGATTTATTTCTATGAGTGCATGAAAATCTGTTGTTAACTGGAAAAACACAGCTTTTCACGTAAAGTTTGGTTGAAATATTTTTTTTAGTATGTATCTACACCATTTTCAGTTTTATTTCAGAAAATTCCAAATATATTTCAAAATTGTCCAAAACTGTTTTAAAATTATCCAAAAATATTTTAAAATTTTCCAAAAATGTTTTAAAATTGTCCAAATAAAAATTGTCTAAATGTGTTTCAAAATTGTCTAAATTATTTCAAAATTATTCAGAAATGTTTTAAAATTTTCCAAAAATGTTTTAAAATTGTCCAAAAATCATTCAAAATTGTCCAAAAATGCTTTAAAATTGTTCAAAAATATTTTAAACTTGTCTAAAAACCTTTGATATTTGTCCAAAATGTATTTTAAAATTTTCAAAATTATACAAATATATTTTAAAATATTACAAATATATATTAAAATATTTTATTTGTATTTAAGAAATTTCCATTTGTATTTCAAAATTATTTATTTTTATTTAAGAAATTTCAATTTGTATTTCAAAATTATTCAAATGTATTTAAAAAAATCTTTTTGTATTTCAAAATATTACAAATGTATTTAAAAAATCTCCAAATGCATTTTAAAAAATTCCATTTGTATTTAAAAATTATCCAAATGTATTTGATAAAATTCTAATTGCATTTCAAAATTTTCAAAATGAATTTCAGAAATTTCTATTTTCATTTTAAAAATATTTTTACAAAAATACATGTTTTCTCTTTCATAACGAAAATTTTGTAGGGATTATGAGACTTAAATATAAACTACATATTGGAATGTATATCGTCGCTACGCCAAAGATATGTGTTACTCATACTTCGAGGACATAGCGAAAAATGTTCCCAAATTAGGCTTTAATCACAACTGGGTCGATTGTCGACCGACGACAGCAAAAGTCGTACACACCCCAGTTTTATTGGAAATGGTCTCAAGTAGAAGAAATCGATTTTTTTTTTAAAAGGTTAACCCGTGCCGAAAGTTGGACGAAAATGGCCACTTTGCAGAAAAAGTGTATTATTACTAAAAAAAATTTTTTTTTAAATTAATTTAAAAAAATTTTTAAAATGCCTCATTTGAAGATATCGACTGCCATTTGTACCATATAATAGTTGATGTTAAAGAAAGGAAATAAATTAAAAAACGATAATTCGAGTTTGTGTTTGGAGCGGCTGTTCTCCAGGACATCAAAGTTTGCATAATTTTCCAAAAAATATTACTTAGATTTGATTAGACTACAATTATATTAATTTAATTTTAAAAATCTTTAACCATTAGTGGCCTGGAGACTAAAAAGACCAATGAAACTTAATATTAATTATGACTACAAGATTGTAAAGGTTTTGAATTGATAAAAAAACAAATGTCCACTTGATAAAAATAATTATTTTATGTAACATGATCCATATAGGGTTAATTTTCACACTTTTGACCAAAAACGATCCACTACGAAATTTACAGAATAACACCTTTCATAATTTTAGGAAAAATATGACTGCTATAGCCCCAAATTTGTATTATTTTCCACTAAGATTGAAAGTGTCTCATGTCATAATCTTCCATCTTGATGAAAATCGGATATTTTTTAGTTTTGTAGATAAACAAATTCTAAGGTTGGAGTGTCTAAGATTATCGGCCATTTCGGGGACTGAGAGGGTTAAAAAAATGAATTTAAAAATCAAAAAAGGACAATTCTTTTGGTTTTTTAAATTTCTAAATATATGTTATATTCCCGAAAAGCCATTTTTAAAGGCCTTTTCTGGTACCCTTTTTATTACGTTTTGTTGTCGTACTAATGTAAAAAATGTGTTAATTATACACTCACAATATTTTATCCTTAAAAACAACTTATAATACATATTAAATTAATTGAAAACACAATTAAAAAAAGGACTACTGATTTTTCATTATATTCAAACGATTTTGCTGTTTATTTTCAAACATTGTTTAAACAATCCATAAAATAAATAAAAATAATTGAAAAGTCTATTAAAACAATCATCAATTTTTAACTGACAAAACGTAAAAAAACGATTTTATGGTTTGTTTTTTCATATTTGAAAGTTTTTTTATTTCGTTTAATTTTCAAAACACTACACAACACACACGTTCCTATTTTTATTGGCTATGTATGTGTGTATGAGTTAAGAATTTCTTGTAATTTGAATTGAAATAATTTTGTATATAAACAAACTATTTTAACAAAAAAGAAAACCGAAAATATTTGAATTTTTTGTTTTCAAACAGAAAACAACGAAATTATTTAAATTAGTTTTTCTAAAAATAGAAATCTAAAAATAGAATATTTGACTGAAAATAACAACTCCTACAGACGATACATATTTTTTTTGGTTTGTCTTTTATTTATTGATAAAAAAAGTTAAACAATGGGTCATATGAATAAAACTTAGCAATACTTCGAAGTAATTACTTTGGGCTTGGAATGACTTTTAACACCAAATTTATCCAAAATTGTAGAACGGCATGAAATATAAACGAAAATCGAAAAATAAAAATTTTAGTCTACCCGTAAGTAGACTTAAATTGTGAAGTAATTGCTTAAAAAACCCAATATTTCGCCTATTAGTAATACCTATTTTTTATTCATACGAGCCAATATGTTTCAATGTATTTTAATTGATTCTTCAATTGAAAACAAACTTTACCAATTACTTTTTAAATAAACCTCAATCGCTTATGGAAAATATATTGTGAGTGTACCCAGGTGGAAAAATACGATCGCGAAAACGTTTTAAAAGCATTTTAAAAGGTGGTACAAACGTTTTCAAAATATATCGATTTACAAGTTTAAAGCGTTTTGACAACGCCCCAAATGATAACCATGATTTACGGTGTGAAGGTGGTATTTTATAACGTTTTCAAACCGTTGCAGAAAAAAAACTTTAAAATGCTTTTTCAACCAAAAACTAGCGTATGTAGAACATTCTGGTTTACAATTTCAGAGCGTTGTGAAAACGACCCAAATGATAACCATGATTTACGGTCTCAGGGTGGTATTTTATATCGTTGTCAAACCGTTCCAAAAACAAATTTCAAAGTACCTTCTCGACAGTCTATAAACGTTATTACAACATACCAATTTTAACGCTGTCAAATCGTTAGAAAATAAACAAATGAAGTACTTTGCCATCGTTTTAAATACAAATATGGGAATAATTTTTTAAAACATTTTTATATATTAACATTTTTTAATAAATTTTATTTTATTAAATTTGAATTAAAATTTATTGTAAACTTATGAAAAATGCATTTAAATTGATAAACTTAAACATAAAAAGTATTTTATTCAGAATTTTGAATTATTTAAAATATTACACAGAAAAAAATGCTTGTACTGTTGGGTTATTCACGACTAAAATTTTATCGTATTAACAAGCAAATCGGTTGCATTTAGAAACAATATTTATAACAATTGAAATTTCGGAAACTACGTAGAAAATTAAACATTTCAAAATGATATTGAAAAAATTATCAATTAAATTATTTTTTATAATTCACTTCATCTCACCCTGACAACGTATGCCTACTCAGTATTGAAAATATTCTAGTAATTAAAGAAATTTTTAGCATCAAACATTGTAAACACAATTGTGATGATGTTTTTAAGTATCCACTTTCATCAAATGAAATTGGATTGTATAATGTAAAAAAATTTAATGAAAATTATGCTGATATTAGTATACAATTAGTGCAAGTTAAATGTATTCTTACAAATTTTCATAATGATACAATTGCTATAACTCTTTTACATAAATAATGATTGCTATAACTCTTTTTACATAAATAATAAAATATAATTAAAATTATATATGTATATATATATAAAAAAACTTTTTTTTTCTCATTTTGATCAAACACTTTAAAAAGAGAACTCTGACATTGGAATGCATTTTTTCGAACATTTTGAAGGCGCTTTAAATCAATGTTTTTACAGTGTTTTTTAAATAATCGGTTATATATTCTTTAAAAGAAGTACTGCTAAAGTACTTTTTGCAAACGTTAGAAAAACGCTTTAAAGCAATGTTTTAACCGTGTTTTTATTTCACAAACGGTTGTAAATTTTGTATGAAAAGCGCTCCTAAAATACTGTTTGTGAACGTTCGAAAAGCAATCAAAAATAATGTTTTTCAACGCTGTGAAAACGCTTTTTTTTTTGTACCATTGACAACAAACGCTTTCACAGCGCTTTGTTTTTTGTACCGTCTTCAATTTCCACCTGGGTAGTCTTACCCCTCAATTCATAAATGCTTTGTAAAGTTATAGCAGATTTACAAAACGTCATTTTCATACGAAATTTGTTCAATAAACCTCCTATAATTTTACAAAGCGTTTATGAATTTAGGGGATAGTCTTTTATTTTTTTTTTATTTCAATGATCATTATTTTCACATAATTTTATATATCACTAAAAAGCTTAATAAAAACGAGCAATTTAATGTGAAAATAATTACTCCATCACATATTAGAAAAACACAGGAAATAAAGATTACATACGAGGGGTACTATTTATATTTCTGGAACTGGCAATACTAATGTCAATATCTAAAATCTGGCAACACCATAATAAAATTTGACATTTTTTAGCATAAACGTACTCACAATGTTTTGATGTACAAGTGCTATTTATTTTGTTTACAGTGAGTTAAGAAATTCAATTTGGCCAAAAAATGGAAATTTCAAGCGAAGGATTTCGTTGGATTATTTTTCACAACTTTCGACGTGGATTAATCTCAACAAGAATGTGCCGATGAACTCAGTTCTTTGTATGGCGATAAAGCAGCATCAAAAACGATAGTATATCGCTGGTATAGTCAATTCAATCGTGGTCGTAGTTCGGACGCCCACGAATTCTGTGAAGATTATGCAAAATCGGTTGTTGTGCCACAAAACATCGATGCAGCGCGTGAACTAATAATGCAATATCGTCATGTGACATATCGTGAGATAGAGGCATCCTTGTACATTAGTTTCACTTCAATACATTCGATTTTGCATGAACTCTTAGTTGTAAAAGAAATTTGCTCTCTGTGGATACCCCATAATTTATCAATCGCTCAAAAAAAGGCTCGCGTCGATTTGTGTAAGGGAATGATTAAAAAGTTTGACCGTGGTGCTTCAAAAGACGTGTGTAAAATCGTGATAGGTGACGAATCATGGATATATGCGTATGATCAGGAATCAAAACAGCAATCGACCGTGTGAGTATTCCAAGACGAGCGGAATCCAACAAAAGTTGTTCGTGGAAGAAGCACAGCGAAGCAAATCGTCGCCTATTTCTTCTGCCGAATGGCTACTGTTCCGCTTGAGCAACGTCGGACGGTCAATTCTGAGTGGTACACGACCATTTGTTTGCCGGAACCCCCAAAGACGAATGATTCTCCATCATGACAATGCGTGCTTTCACACATCTCGTCAAACAGGTGAACTTTTGAGCAGTCAAAACATCGAATTGATGACACATCCTCCGTACAGTCCTGACTTGGCACCCAATGACTTCCTCTTGTTCCCGAATATCAAAGGTAAACTGCGTGGTCAACGATTAACGAGCGTCGAAGAAGCAGTTGAAGCGTTTAAAAGCCATGTTTTGGAGGTGTCTCAAGAGGAATGGAAAAACTGCTATGACAAATGGTTTGAACGAATGCAAAAGTATATTGATCATCAAGGGGAATATTTTGATAAAGCCATTTTTATTTGGAAATGTTTGTTATTATTTGCTATTCCCGAAATATAAATAGTACCTAGTACCTAGTATAGCTTAGCTTGCTTACTTCGAAACCAAGTGGATGCATGACCAGTAGGAGTTTCAAATGGTGCAGCTATGAAAGGTTTTTAAAATCTTCGAGTGCTATGTCTCGCTGGAATAACGTCGATATATATACATATTATAGAGAATCAAAAATATATGTAAATATTATCGTATTAAGGAGTGAGATCATAAAAATGTTATCAGACATTTTTGCCTATAACTTTGGTTTAAAGCTTCTCATATTTTTTTTTCGGCAGTTTACATTTTAAAAATATGTCAGTTAAGAAATTAATTTACATCATGAGTTTTAATTAGCAATTTTTTTTAGAATGGACGATGAAAGAAAAGTGCGTTCAAAAATAATTAAATATTTTCAACAAAACCAAACATGGACATTAGAGTGGGGCGATTTGTATGGATATTTTTTGATATTGTGCCATCGATTTTTCGATAGCTTTTGGCATGAGGAAAAAAATTCCACTACCACATATCAAAAAAGTCATTTTCGAGGTGCCCGAATTTCAATTTTTTGCAATTTTCTAATAAATGCTCGATTAGCGCCATCTTGCGGTGGCTTTTTGAAATAACTAATGAAGTTGTAAACAATATAACATTACTGCCTTTCCAGAAAGGTATCACTTATGAAAATCGGATAAAAAATGTGGAACTAGAAGTAAAAGTATATAAGTAAAATTATTTTCTGCTTAATGATGAAATGATGATGTTGATGAAAACAAGCAGAAAATAATTTTACTTATATACTTTTACTTTTACCTCTAGTTGCCACTTTTACCTCTAGTTGCCACATTTTTTATCCGATTTTCATAAGTAATACCTTTCTGGAAAGGTTGTAATGTTATATTGTTTACAACTTCATTAGTTGTTTCAAAAAGCCACCGCACGATGACGCCAATCTAGCATTTATTAGAAAATTGCAAAAAATTGTAATTCGGGAACCTCGAAAATGATTTTTTTGTCGTAGTGGACTTTTTTGCTCAGTACAATCCCAAGAATCAGAAACGCGAATCGCCCATTAAGATGTTCAAATCTCCCCATCCTTTATGGACATACAAAAAAATTGCAAAAAACTAATCTATGCCGCCAAAAAGTTTCAAAAGTGGTAAAAAGGTATATGGAACACCTAAAAATTGAAAGAAAGCCGGGAACAGGAACAACGACTGGTTATCGTAACATTGGTAAGGCATATAAAGTTAAAAGCATCCTTAAGAGAACTCCTAACACATCTGGCAGAAAAACAGCTGGGTTAGCCCAATGCTAGGACTTTTTTGTACGTAAAATGAAACGTAAGGCAGGACTAAAGTCCTACAAAGTTCCCGATAGAAACGCTTTTAAAAATTTGGAGACCAAAACCAGAGCTCGAAAATTGAAATCAAATTTTATACAAAAATACAACTGTTGTGTAATGGACGACGAAACTTATGTTCTGGCCAAGGTTGGTTACCGAAACAAATAACGGTAAGGGTAACGGTATCGAATTTTGTTTGTTTCGGTAACGGTAACGGTAAAGGTAACGGTATTTGAGATTGTTTCGGTAAAGGTATACCGTTATCGAAACAGCAATACCGGTACGTACCGGTATTAAAAATTACATTAAAAACATATAAAGACGAGTAAAAACATAGCATATCTTATTTGTAAGTCCTAAAAATACAGATTATAACCTACAAATTCAATGCCGGTAATTTTAATAATTAAAATTATTATCTATTTTTTTTTTTTGTAAAAATAACTCAGGATTATAAAACAAAAAAGTTAAAAATTTGCATTTTTATATAAATTAATAAATACCGGTAACTACCCAAAAAATAACGGTAACGATAACGGTATTGGGAAATTTTTTTAAATGGATTGGTAACGGTAACGGTATTCAATTTGAAACGGTATTTTAGCGATAATGGTATTATAACGATAACGGTAACCAACCTTGGTGCTGGCTGATTTTTCGCAGCTCCCTGATCAAGAATTTTATGTTTCCGATGTTCGATGAAATGTCGCGGAAAAATTTAGGTCAAAAAAGCAAACGAAATTCCCTAAAAAATTCCTAGTATGGCAAGCCATATGTAGCTGCGGGCAAAGAAGCCAGTCATTTGTGACATCTGGTTCTATAAACAGCGAAATTTATATCATGGAGTGTTTGCAGAAGAGACTTCTTCCATTTTTAAGTCAGCACAATGTATCCACGTACTTTTGCCCCGATTTAGCATATTTTCACTACAGCAAGAAAGCGCTGGAGTGGTATAATGATAATAATGTGGTTTTTGAACCAAGAGAGGCAAATCCACCAAACTGCCCGGAGCTCAGGCCAGTGGAGAGATATTGGGCTCTTGTTAAAAGAGAATTAAAGGGCACGAAAAAGGTCTCCCAGGACATGCAAGATTCCAAACGTAGATGGACCACCTGCTCTAAAAAGGTGACAGAAACTACCATAAAAGCCTTAATGGGAGGGTTTCCGGAAAAAGTCGATAACTTTGTTCGTAGTGGTTAGAATTCCATGCGGTTTGTTTTGTTTGATTTTGTATTAAATTTCATTTAATAAAATTTGGTTTGAAGTCTTAAAATTCAGTGGTTTGTTTTTTAGTAAACTTTATGTGTGTTAACATTTTTATGAGCTCACTCCTTATGCATAGTGACGGCTCCGAATTATCGTTTCGTTACTTAGGCATTTGGTGTTAGAGATATTGCAATTTTTATTCTAATACTCACCAATTCACTGAAATTCAAAAATGTACGTTACTATTTGCGCACTTACACTAAACGAACGTGTGCCTTTTTAGTCTTTCCTGCCCTTGGCTGCTATGACTAAAATTTTAAGCAATAAAAATTGTATCTTTTAACGAAGGCATCAATATAAATCAAAGCAATTCTACTGCCAAAACTATCATTATCATTACACTGTGAGACAAATGGTAGGGGTCAGTGATCGGGAAGGGTTCAAACTACCGGGGAAAGTTATATCGGCAAAAAAGAAGTTATACGTGTCCCGGCGTTTCGCTGGGTCAACCCTAGGAATCGAGATATATCGATTTGACCTTTGGTGGTCTTTTTTTTGACATAACTCGAGAACCACTAGTCCGATTTTGCTCAAACAATTTTAAAAAAATTAAAAATTACAATTCCTTTAATCTGTTCATATAACGTTTTTCTATATACTCAACAGTTTTGCCGGTAAAAATAAATGTATGAAGAAAAAAATATTTTTTACCTAAAATATTAAAAAAAGTAATAAACAAAAGGTTATTGATTTTTATGGTAGCGGTAACAAACATTTATTTTTACCGGCAAAACTGTTGAGTATATAGAAAAACGTTATATAAGGAATTGTAATTTTTAATATTTTTAAAATTGTTTGAGCAAAATCGGACTAGTGGTTCTTGAGTTATGTCAAAAAAAAGATATATCTCGATTCCTAGGGGTGACCCAGCGAAACGCCGGGACACGTATAACTTGTTTTTGCCCGATATAACATTTCCCGTTGGTTTCATCCCATCCCGATTTTAACTGTCGCATAGTGTAATTAACAATAAATAACGATGACGATGCTGAGAACTGTGGTGTAATGGTTAGCGCGTGGAACTGTTACACATGCGGGTTCGATCCCCAGTGACAATGTAATTAATTTACTTTATAATTTGTAGAGCACACAAATTCCAAAGTAAATTTTTGGTTTGAAATACATTTTGAAAATTTTGAAATGCAATTAGAATTTTATCAAATACATTTGGATAATTTTGAAATACAAATGGAATTTTTTGAATGCATGGGAGATTTTTTAAATACATTTGAAAAATTTTGAAATACAAAAAGAATTTTTTGTATTTTAAAATAGTTAATACTTAACATACGCAGTCAGACTTTGTATAGGATTTCGTACCAGATATGAACTCTTACGGTGGGTCTCATACTGCAGGTTTAAACTTTAGTTAATAGTTAACCGAAAAATTTGTTGTTGGTTTGTGTACATTTTTTGACATTTTCTTTTGTTTATAGTTAAGTTAAAGTTAAACCTAGAGTATGAGACCCACCGATAATATCTTATTAAATTCAAATTGAAATTCATTTTCATTTAAAATGTTATAAATTTACATCGAAACAACAGATTATTTTATTTTGAAATTGAATATTGGGCCATATTATTAAAAGTTAGCCAATTCTTCGAAGTAATTATTTTGGTTTAAGCCCAAATTAGTTTAGAAGTATCGTAAAAAAGTAACGTATCATTCTCATAATGAATAAAAAGAGTATAAAAAATAAAAATATTGTATTTTTTATCTTTTTCTTGTACATAAAATTAAATGTCAAGTAATAAAATAGAAAATTTCTATTTTCAACAGAACTTTTTTACGATTTTACTTGACAACAGTTTCAATGCATAGAAAAAAGGTAAAAATATATTTCTATATTATTTTAACACATTGAATTGATTACAGATACTTTTTTTACTTTACCAAATTTATTAATAGGCTTGATGGATATCATGAAATACAAATGAAAATTAAAACAAAAAATTTTTAAAAGATTATTTCAAGACATTTAATTTTATTAAAAACTCATGTCAAATTTGTTATCACAATTTTAATGTATTTTTCTCATTTTAAAATGAGTATCCCAAAAATTAAAGCTTCATTTGAACTTTTCACACTTTCAAACTAAAAATCTCACCTTCAGTGAAAAATCCAGTAAAGTTAATGGAAAATTATTTGAAATTTCATTTTATTTAGAATATTTTTATTTTATGGATTATTCTTGAACACTACACTTTAGCTGTGTTTTCGACTTAACTATATCCGTTAACTCATAAAAAACCTCAAAGTGCATAAAAACGCTTTTAAGACAAAAACTAACACATTACTTTTCGTATGCACGTTAACTTTCAACACGGATAATTATCAACGTTGAAAACTCAACTTTTATACATTTTCACATCTAACGTAACTTATTCGCTTTATTTCCTAGGAACTTTTGCTAACATACGTTCGATTATAATGGAAAAATTATAAACATAACCTGTTTAAAAATTTTTTATACTACAATCGGTTTAACGTAGATTTGCTTTAAAGACTTAACGTTGATAGGCATGAGACAAAATACAGCTTATAGCTCCTATAAGTACTCATTAATAAGTAGATACTTTTTATGTATGCAGTTTCACATAAAGACTCTAAAAGTTACTAGATTTGATTAGTTTACACAATACACGAAAACGTACGTGAATCCCCCATTGTTTTTCAGTGCAATATTTAATAAAAACAAAAATTCCAAAATTTTGATTAACTTGGACCTAATTGCATCAAATTTTAACTATTAAGATATTATTTAATACAATAATGTCTGGTCAAAATTTGGATTAAATTGTATATAATTTAAAGTAATTAAATCCAACGTAGATACAATCGTATTCAACATTTTTCGGATTGAATTGTATCTGATTAGTTATTGTATTTCATCAAATTAGATATGTCACCATATCATCTTTTTTAATCGGGAGGGCAAACATTTCCTGAAGTGCCCAGCAAAACCTTGGTAATATGTTGGTATTACAGAATACATTACCTGGTAATAACATACCCCTTACCATTGCATTATTTCATAACTAAAATGTAATGTCTTACTTACACCTCAAAGAAAAGAGTTACTTGTAATACACAACACGAGTTCTAAATAATAGCAGCGACTTATTACAGATGGGATATTTTAAAATCGTAAAATAAGGATGTGATACGTGATCACTTAATAGAAATAGCCACTTATTACCGATGGTGTATTCAAATACCTCAAAATAAGAAGTTATTTGTAATGCGATACATGAGTGTTATTTTCTATTTAAAATATTCGATACCCAGCAAACAAAGATGATCATTAATGACTCAGAAATGAGCTCCAAAAGCATAAGCATTTTTTCACTTTTTCCTATGAAAGTGGTCCGTCCAAAAGAGCCCCCTGTGTACTCAGAAATGACTCAGAAAAAAGAACGTATAAAATCGAAATTTTCCTCATAAATTTAAATAATTTTGGAATCTTCTTTGAGTCTGAAAAATGAACCCTCATTTTGAGACAGCTTTATAGATTGTAGAGACAACTTTTTGGATTGTTTTCTTGGGGTTCATATTTTCTACTAAAAAAAGAGTGTTTTAAAAAAAACAATAATCATTTCTATGAACCATTTAAGAATCTTATTTATGAACGCTCCGAAATTGCTGGCTGGGTAGAAATAATTTATATGTTTTATACATATTGACTGAAATATCTTTTATGTTTTTTGTTAACTTTATATTAGTCTGAGTAAATATTAATTAAATATGAATATGCTTCATTTTAGCATTTATAAAAAACCAACACAATAACGTCTTATTTTAATTTTTTTGTAAGAAGTAAGTATATATTTTTATACAGTAAGTGAGCGCATAATTTTAATGTGCTATTTCAGACCTGTTTGTAACACATTTTTTTGGCCTTACTTTAAGCTGTTATGTAAGTAGTATTGTGCTCAGTATCGGTTATGTAAGTGGTTACGTAACTCCTAACATGTAACATTAAAGTAACATGTTCTAATGTTGTTACCTAGCCCTCTTTTGGAAAGTACATACCTCCAATGACATGCCCTTGTTAAAATAATAGCTGTTGGAATAGCAAAGTAAGAGGTTACATACCTTAATTTTTTCTTACAAACTTTATTACCAGGTAATAGAAAGTTTTGCTGGGTGGTATCCAAATTAGCCGCAGTCGACGGAATGTCAATCCACATCATAACTAGATCTTCGTTTATTCCAGAAAGTTTTTATAATAAAAACCTGGCATTGCCAAAAAATTTTACAATCATCTAAAAGATATCATGATAAAAGAAATGTCGAGCAATATTTCTAACAATATGAGATTTACTATTATCTTAGATGAATGGACAAGAATATCACAAAAGAGATATTTGAACATAAGTATAAACGTAAATAATTCATTTCAATCCAGTAGTGGGTACTTTCTGCTGGAATCATGCAATTCATTTGGCAGTGCTTAGAGTAATTTATGTGAAATCAAATGTTCAACATTCTGATATTTTTACTTTGAATTCTCACTACACAGACTGAATTTGTACTGAAATAGTGTTTTTTTTTAATAATAATTACTTATATAGGTGGTTTTCATTAACAATTTTGTTCAAAAATATTTACCGGGATTCCCGTGAATCAAATTTTCTTATTCCCGTTTCCCGGGAAATAAAAAAGTCCGGGAAATCCCAAACCCTAGTTAGAAGTCAAAATATGCAATAACAATTAGATGCCATTTTGTTTTGAATTCGATGATTCGGATAAATATTTAGTTTTTATTAGCTTTGAACTATCGAGAAAAAACATGCATTTGCATGAAATTTCTTGCCCTAATTATTATACTCAAATGAAAGCTTAACCTCGGTATTTTCCAGACTATAAATATTTTTCAACATTTTATAGTTAAATTCTACTTCATTGAGTTTTATTTAAATTTTTTTGTGTGCAGAAAATACTCAGACTTCGATCAAATTCTCATCAAATAAATTTATCTACACTGAGAGAATTATCTGCATGATACTAACGAATTTCTGCATTAGACCAAGAAGTTTCACTGGAACTCGTCCATTGAAACTTTTTATTAAACTAATGAAGTTTTTCATAAAATTATAAAAAATTTCATTTTATTTATAAAAAATTTCATGCATACAATGAAAAGGTTTAATTAAACCTTAGTTTTATAAAAACTATGAAGCTTTTTTCAAATTTTCTTTTGAAATTCAGAAAACATCAATTGAGATTCAGAAAACATCAATTGAAATTCAGAATTTCCAATTGAAATTCAGAAAACATCAATTGAAATTCAGATTTTCCATTTGAAATTCAGAAAATATCAATTAAAATTCAGAAATTATCATTTGAAATTCAGAAAATATCAATTGATATTCAGAAAAACATCAATTGCAATACAGAAAATATCAATTGAAATTCAGAAAATATCAATTGAAATTCAGAAAATATCAATTGAAATTCAGAGATCGTAATTTGGAATTCAGGAAATATCAATTGAAATTCAGAAACCGTCATTTGAAATTCAGAAAATATCAATTGAAATTCAGAAAATATCATTTGAAATTCAGAAAATATCAATTGAAATTCAGAAAATATCATTTTAAGTTCAGAAAATATCAATTAAAATTCAGAAAACATCATTTGAAATTCAGAAAATAACATTTGAAATTCAGGAAATATCAATTAATATTCAGAAAAACATCAATCGAAATTCAGAAAATAACAATTGAAATTCAGAATATATCAATTAAAATTCAGAAATCGTCATTTGAAATTCAGAAAATATCCATTGAAATTCAGAAACAGTCATTTGAAATTCAGAAAATATCAATTGAAATTCAGAAAATATCATTTGAAATTCAGAAAATATCAATTGAAATTCGGAAAATATCAATTGAAATTCAGAAAACGTCATTTGAAATTTAGAAAATATCATTTGAAATTCAGAAAATATCAACTGAAATTCAGAAAATTCCGAAAAATGTAAACAGAATTTTTTAAATAATCCGGCCAGGTAGATAATGTTATCCCCTATAAAAAATTTATATATGGATTTTATCAAAATACCTCTGATTAATAAGTGGGAGTAAAATTCATTTTACTCACGCGGATGAGAATTATTTAAAATTTGTGTGCCTGAATAATTTTATGTAGACTAATTTCTTTCTTGTTACGAATTATGGGTCCAAAATGTAAGGCTGTAATTTAAAGCCAAATAATAGTCTTTAATATCAGCGTTACGTTTTAATGTCTAATGGAGCCATAATTCGTTACAAGAAAGAAATTAGTCTACATAAATCATTCAGGCACACAAATTTTAAATATTTTTCGCTCGCGTGAGTAAAATTTTACTCCCACTTATTAATCAGAGGTATTTTGATAAAACCCATATATAAATTTTTTATAGGGGACGGATTCTTTTAAAAAATGTGTTTACAATTTTCTGAATTTTAATTGATGTTTTCTGAATTTCAATTGATATTTTATGAATTTCAAAAGTTATTTTCTAAATTTCAATTGATATTTTCTGAATTTCAAATTATATTTTCTGAATTTCAATTTATTTTTTCTGAATTTCTAATGACAATTTCTGAATTTCAATTGATATTTTCTGTATTTCAAATGACGATTTCAGAATTCCAATTGATATTTTCGGAATTTAAAATGGCGATTTCTGAATTTCAATTGATATTTCCTGAACTTCAATTGATATTTTCTGAATTTCAATTGATGTTTTTCTGAATATCAATTGATATTTTCTGAATTTCAAATGGAAATTCTGAATTTTAATTGATATTTTCTGAATTTCAAATGACGATTTCTGAATTTCAAATGATATTTTCTGAATTTCAATTGATATTTTCTGAATTTCAAATGGCAATTCTGAATTTCAATTGATCTTTTCTGAATATCAAATGGAAATTCTGAATTTCAATTGATATTTTCTGAATTTCAAATGGAAAATCTGAATTTCAATTGATATTTTCTGAATTACAATTGCAAAAGGTGTATTGAATACATTTTCACTTGTAAATTATTACCTAAGTATCAAAAATATTTTTTTTAATCACGTTAGCATTGAAAAATATAATTTTGCTTTAAAAGCACTTCCTGCGTGGATTCTCATGGAAATTTAATGTTTTTAAATTTTTGTAAAATTCGTCTCATTTCTCTTTTTTTCCCTGTTTTTAGTTAATTTTTTCAGTAAATTTGTGAAAAATACATGGTGTTTAAATGATTACAACTTTTGGACGCGTTATCCGATTGTTATAAAATTTTTACCTAGTAATGCTTATATAATCTACTTTCAGAATAAATTGCAAAATAAATTGTTCAATGCAAAAATGATAATACATTTAGAAAAATATCCTTAATTTGCAAATATCTAAAAAAACTCAGCTTTAATTTTCTTTAAATTATTGAAGCAGATAACTCAATCTTTCAGCTACAGATTCTGAAAATTTCAAATTGGAACGCCAATGGGTTCAAAAGAAAAACGCTATTTTTTAACAAAGTTTTTTGAATTTTCACAAATAAACATAACACGCATGACAAAATCTTGACTTTTAAAAATTAATAGAACTTTAACCATCAATTCTATATATTTTGGATATGCTGATTACAATGGCGTACTTTATTTTTCTATCTATGGTACATATTTTCCGCGAATAGCCTTTAAAGTTTTGCGGTTTTCCATTTATTTTTTTATATACAAACATTTTCAAATGCAATCAATATAATTTTTTTGTGGTGAAATATAGACACAGGACCTGCATCATATTTGGAATTTTTTCATTGGCATTGAAATTTCTTTATCATTAGTTGACTAATGCTAATGGCAAAAAAATTTCATCACCATTTAATGGTACTGAAATTTTCTGGCATTAGAATTTGTAATACTAATGCTAATGAAATCGCACTAATGCCTTAAAAACTATTAACAATTGAGTAAAAAAAAGCATTTGTTTACAAAAAAAAGGGGATGGATAGATTGCTTTTTTTTCAACCAGCCACCGAACTTTGTTCTATGAAATGGGTGTTATAGTCCCTAGATTATAAATTTTAAAAAACCGCACTTAAAAAATTGCAAAATAATCGCGAAACACGAAAAAAGACTTTATGGTTCAAAAATTTAGTCAGCGATTTTCATTCTGCAAACAAACATACTGATGTAAAAATTTTTCTTTTTGTAAATTTTTTTTCCGCGACTTTTTTAGCGATTTCTTTTTTCAATTAATCACCGAACTTTGTTCTATGAATTGGGTATTATAGTCCCTAGATTATAAATTTTAAAAAACCACACTAAAAAAATTGCAAAATAATCGCGGAATTAAAAAAAATTGTAAAATTAGAATCTGGTTACTATAATACCCATAACTCGTACCAAAGACTGGTGGTTAGTTTGCAAAAAAAAAGTTTTCGAAAATAATTTTGCAAAAAGTAAATTCTTGCATCAATATATTCCTTTGCACAATGTAAATCGCTGGTTAAGTATTTTAATTAATTTTTTATAGCACAAATCCCTTTTCGCATTCCGCGTTTGCAAGCTCAGAAATGATTATGAAGTCTATAAAATGACGTTTACAAATGCCAATTCTTTCTTATAATTGAGGCATTAGTAATCGTAATGAATTTACTATACAATTGGCATTAGTAATGAAATCGATGTATTTCAAAGCATTATCATTAGTCCAAGTAGTAATAATGCCAAAAGTTTCATTAGCATTAGTTTCAATTAAATGTTAATGAAATCACCAATTAATTTGTCCAAATAATTAATTAGTCTCATGTATGACCTGTATTCATATTTAGGCTTAAAATTTGATGCATAAAACGGGATACTAAAACCACTGTTCGCGTTCTATATGAATTTTTACGGTTTTTTAAGGTTTTAGCCAATTGAATCGCTGAAAGCAAAATCGGCCTTAATAAATGATATGGCTTAGTAAAGAAGCAATTAAAAGGAAGTATTTCAACAAAACAATATATTCATCTATAGCGGTCTATACGTTAAAATCGCGACTTTTCAAACATTTTATATGGCAGCATAGTTTTCCAAGTTGTCCCTAAATTCCAACTTTTAGTATAATATGGGGTGGCCTCTAAAAACTGTTTTTGCAAAATTTCAAGCAAAACAGTTTCCATTTGCAAAAGTTATCGCAATAAATACATTTTTTACTTAGGTTAGTATCGGACTAAAGAC
Source organism: Leucophora obtusa (assembly GCA_949987735.1). NCBI lineage: Eukaryota > Metazoa > Arthropoda > Insecta > Diptera > Anthomyiidae > Leucophora > Leucophora obtusa. Next base: position 167,113,967 of record OX465295.1, on the reverse strand, counting down.
ACTTAGTAAAAAATGTAAATACAGGTCATATGCCTACATTTCACCACAAAAAATTTATATTAGCGGTATTCAGTGTTTGGTGCGTTTTAGGTTGCAACTCTATGTTATTGAAATAATTTTGTCATTGACAGTGAGCAGTACTTTAAACAACTTAGCAATGCTGGATGCAAATTAGGTAACAGCTGATATACAGAATTATTTGTCGTGAAAATTAACAAAAAGGTGTTTGATTATTTTGTGAAATTGTTTTAAAATGCTTATGATAAAACTTACCTCTATGTTTTCTGCCTACTCCAAATAATTCAGATGAATTTTTATTTCATCCGGCGTCCACTTTTTTGTTGGATTTTTCTCTTTTTAATTTTTTATTTAGAGTTGTCGGCTCCATACCTTTAATTTTGTTTGACGATTCTAAGTTATTGTTTACAAATGTCAGCTGTTCGAGTATGAGTAATGCAAACACAATACACGTAGCAAAAACAGCTATACAGTTTTAGTATTGCGCAAAAGCAATGATATGACAATTGCAATTCTGTGTATTTTGTTGTTGGATTTCAAACAAAAGCTACAATATTTTGCATTCGCACTTTCGCAAGGCCATATGCATCAAACACTGAACACCCTTATTGATTGCATTTGAAAATATTTGTATATAAAAAACTAAATGGAAAACCACTAAACTTTAAGGGCATTTCACGGAAAATATGTACCTTAGATCGAAAAATAAAGTACGCCATTGTAATCAGCATGTCCAAAATATATAGAATTGATGATCAGAGCTGTATTAATTTTTAAAAGTCAAGTTTTTGCCATGCACTGTTATGTTTATTTGTGAAAATTCAAAAAACTTTGTTAAAAAATAGCGTTTTTCTTTTGAACACAATAGCGTTCCAATTTGAAATTTGCACAGTCTCCCAGAAAAATATTGGTAATGACACCTCATTACTACCTGCATTACCAAAAATGATATATCATTATCTTTTGCATTATTTTATAATATAAAATAATGACCTCCTAATAACGGCCTATTGTATTCATTGTTTCTAAATATAAAATAATGCCTTACTCGTATTAGTTTAAATAAGTACTTTTTACACAGTTAAATTTTTTTAGTATATGTAAATATGTTTTATGTTCAAATTTCTATGACGAGTCATAAAAACTTAATTTTTATGAATATTTCCTTAGGCTCCCAGCAAAATATTGGTAATGACACCTCATTACTATCTGCATTACCAAAATTGATATATCATTACCTTTTGCATTATTTTATAATATAAAATAATGACTTCCTAATAACGGCCTATTGTATTTATTGTTTCTAAATATAAAATAATGTCTTACTCGTATTAGTTTAAATAATTACTTTTTACACAGTTAAATTTTTTTATTATATGTAAATATGTTTTGTTTAAGTTTTTATGACGAGTCCCAAAATTACACACCAGAGAAAACTTAAATTTTTTTAATGTATTTCCTTAAGCTAACAGTATTTGCTTAACTCCTTATTTTTAAGAATCAAGTAAGCAATCGGATAACCACTTATAATTCAACTTTTTGTAAGCATGTGTGTAACCACTTATTATTCAAAATCTCATAACTACTTACTTCTCATTTTTTCGTAAGCGAGCGTGTAAGCGTGACTACTTATAAAAACGACCATGCCAAACAAAAATAATGAGTTTAGACGCCAAAAAATGAGTTGTGCGGAGCTATGAATTTCTATTATATAACCACTTATTTGGTAATGAAAGATTTTGCTGGGTTAATAGTATTTGCCTAACTCCTTATTTTTAAGAATCAAGTAATCAATCGGATAACCACTTATAATTCAACTTTTTGTAAGCATGTGTGTAACCACTTATTATTCAAAATCTCATAACTACTTATTTCTCACTTTTTCGTAAGCGAGCGGGTAAGCGTGACTACTTATATAAAAACGACCACGCCAAACAAAAATAATGAGTTTAGACGCCAAAAAATAAGTTGTGCGGAGCTATGAATTTCTAATATATAACCACTTATTTCGTAATGAAAGATTTTGCTGGGCTGTAGCTGAAATATTGAGTTATCTGCTTCAATAATTTAAAGAAAATTAAAGATGGGTTTTTGAGATATTTGAGAATTAAAGATATTTTTCAAATTGTATTATCCTTTTTGCATTACTGAATTTATTTTTGCAATTTATTTTGAAAGTAGATTATATAAGCATTACTAGTTGAAAATTTTATAACAATCGAATAATACGTTCAAAAGTTGTAATAATTTGAACATCATGAATTTTTAATAAATTTACTGAAAAAAATCAAATAAAAACAGCGATAAACAGCGTACCAAAATGAATTTGGAAAAAAAGTTTTTACATTTAACATCGTGACAATTAGTAGAATGTGTGTACCAAGTTTTGTAAAAATCGACAGAGGTCATGTCCAAAAACTTCTATTTTTGTCTACATTTAATAAGGAATGATAAGTACTATAGTAAAGATGTTATTCAATTGTCAAAAATGAAGGATATTTGCTGTTATTACAGGATATTTAAATTATTCGAACCCATCGGTATTTTTTTGCTAATTGTAGCAACAAATGTCTGCTGATCTGTAGTACAACAAATTTAGTAGCCGCTATTAAATTTTAGCAAAATTGTTGTAAACTGCAATTCAGTTAAAATCAGTTACAAAATTTACTAACCTACCCGAGTTAAAAAAATAATATGATGTCATATGTAATGATATCTTATTTAATATAACTGGAGATATAATATGATCCGAAAAATGGTGGATAAAATTATATCGGATAAGATCTAAATATATTGAATCATATAGAATCTTATCCGGATTTTGACCCGATATAATCATATCTAATTTGATGTAGAGAGACATAATTATATAACGCTTTATATTTCAGGCTCAAAACAAAAACTAATAAAAAGTACTAAAAAATAACACCCTTAAGAATTCAAAATTTATATAAAAATTTAAGTATTTAGAAGAAGGTGACATTATTGTAACCAAGCATTTTAAACCTTCTCATATAAAATTGTATTCTACCCGTAAACTGTGTAACCCTGGTATGTTTAAACCTCTAATTCTTTTTCTTCTGATTGCGATAATATTTAAACTATATATTTTTTGACTACTGGATTTCTTGATTCGTCTTCAACCTTTACTGTGCGATATCGCCTAAATAAAGCGATAAATAAAAATTTTAATATTTCTTCCATAGTAGATTTTCAATGCCAAATATCAGAGTGTTAATGTCAAATTCCATATATAAAAAATATGGCTTGTATATTTATTAGAGTTCGTCAAAAAAAAAATTTATTTGATTTTTGGATATCATCACTTTTTTTAAAGCTTTTGCATAGAAAAAAAGAATGGCGTTTTTTTTCTTTTTTATTTCAACTCCTTCCACTGGCGCAAGTCGGCCAAAAACGCTGATTTGGAGACCCATTCTCTGCAGAGCAAAAACGGTTGCATTTCTGGGAAACCTGACTTTACCATTCGATGCGACAACAAAAATTAATATAAAAAACATTTTTTTGCGTTTTCTGAATACAGCAGATAGTCATTAGAGTGGTCCAAAAATCCACTTTTTTAAAAAATTTCAAAAAAGTTACTTTTTTATTACACACAATGAAAATATACTCCCTGCTGAGAATATTGGTACAAATTTTTGAAATACCGCGACCCGTTAAAAAGTTATTTAGTAATCAAATATGTTTAGTAAAAAAAAATCTTTGTAATAAACATTACAAAACTTACAAATTATTTTGTCATTACTAAAAAATAAATTTATAATGCGGCAGCGAGTATTGGAAGCTGCATTTTAATTAGCTCAAATACTTTTTCATTGAATTAAAAAAAAAATCCAAATTTGATTAGCTAATAACTTTTTAACGGTTCGCGGTATATCCAAAATTTTTGTACCCATGTCCTCCGCCGAGAATACATTTTCATTATGTGTAATAAAAAATTTATTTTTTATAAGTTTTTGAAAAAATCGGATTTTCGAACCACTCTAATGGCTATCTGGTGTATTTTGAAAATGGAAAAAAAAAGTTTTGTGTATTAAATTTTATTGTAGAATCGAATGGTAAAATCAGATTTCCTTTAAATGCAGCTGTTTTTGCTCTGAAGGAAAAGGGTCTTAAAATTAGCGTTTTTGGCCGACATGCGACACTGGAAAGAGTTGAAATAAAAAAGAAAAAAAACGCCATTCTTTTTTTCTATGCAAAAACTTTAGAAAAAGTGATGATATCCGAAAATCAAATTTTTGTGACGAACTCTAATATTTATACAAGGTTTACAAGAAAATTTCGAGTTATAATGAGTACGCCTTTTATATTTTGAAATCATACATAAATATATCTCAAAAAAACATAGAATTTTTTTACATTGCGCTATACTTAAATATATCTAAAACAACTTAGAAAAAAATTTAACATTGAGCTATATAAAACTATATATGTTTACCGATAAAGCCAATTTTAATTATATATGACGCTGTATTAAAATTGTCATAGCATATGTAACTAAATATGGTACATATTAATATATATTGGGACATATATATTTCTAATGATCTATATATGACATCATATAAGAAATTTTTTAAAAACTAAAAGCTATACATAATTATATCCACAAAGATATAGTGTCACACTTGACTATATATAAACATATTAGTCCATATTAAATTATATAATTTCCTATATAACTATTTTTACTCGGGTAGTGTCTTCAAATGCAATGAAATGTGCAAAGAAATTTAAAAATAACACAAAAAGCAACAACAAAATTATTTTCGTTGTTGTTGTTTTGTGTATTATTTTCAAATATCTTTGCACATTTCATTGCATTTGAAGACACTATGTAAATATCAATCATTTTAGTACAGTAAAATTAGTATAAATAGTTAGTACACGCTACTAAATTTCAGTAAATTGTAGTAAGCAACAATTTAAAATTAATCTGCTGAAATTAGCAAAAAATCGTACTAAAAAATAAAAAAAATCTGTAAAATCTAAAAAAAACTAATAAAAAAAAACTTTTTTTCTTTCTATTGTAACAAGTGCATAATTACTTGAAATTTGGAGTCAAAATTGCAAACGGTTCTCCAGTTATTACATTTTTATGCACAGGAGATACAATAAAATTTTCTGAGGGTTATTTCGAAACTACCCAGGTGGAAATTGAAGACGGTACAAAAAACAAAGCGCTGTGAAAGCGTTTGTTGTCAATGGTACAAAAAAAAAGCGTTTTCACAGCGTTGAAAAACATTATTTTGGATTGCTTTTCGAACGTTCACAAACAGTATTTTAGGAGCGCTTTTCATACAAAATTTACAACCGTTTGTGAAATAAAAACACGGTTAAAACATTGCTTTAAAGCGTTTTTCTAACGTTTGCAAAAAGTACTTTAGCAGTACTTCTTTTAAAGAATATATAACCGATTATTTAAAAAACACTGTAAAAACATTGATTTAAAGCGCCTTCAAAATGTTCGAAAAAATGCATTCCAATGTCAGAGTTCTCTTTTTAAAGTGTTTGATCAAAATGAGAAAAAAAAAGTTTTTTTATATATATATACATATATAATTTTAATTATATTTTATTATTTATGTAAAAAGAGTTATAGCAATCATTATTTATGTAAAAGAGTTATAGCAATTGTCTCATTATGAAAATTTGTAAGAATACACTTAACTTGCACTAATTATATACTAATATCTAGTGTCCGACCGAACTCACTTTTTTAAGGCCGAACCGAAGCCGAAGCCGAACTTCGGCCAAAATTACTAAGTTCGGCCGAAACCGAAGCCGAATACTTTTGTGTTTGAATAAAAACACAATTTTATGCAACTTTTTCAAATTCAAAAACGCGGAAACCAATTTCTAAATATTTTTAAATTGCAAAAACATAAAAAAGTTGTATTTTTCGCTCTTTAAGTAAAAATTAAGTTAAAAATGTGCATATTCATAAGTTACTATACAAAATTAAAGAGCTAAATGTTGCAAAATATTGATTTATAGAAAAGTTCGGTATTCGGCCAAAATTTTGCCGAACACCGAACTTGGCCGAACATCACTTTTTGGCCGAACTCCGAAGCCGAAGCCGAATACTCGGTCGGACACTACTAATATCAGCATAATTTTCATTAAATTTTTTTACATTATACAATCCAATTTCATTTGATGAAAGTGGATACTTAAAAACATCATCACAATTGTGTTTACAATGTTTGATGCTAAAAATTTCTTTAATTACTAGAATATTTTCATTACTGAGTAGGCATACGTTGTCAGGGTGAGATGAAGTGAATTAAAAAAAAATAATTTAATTGATAATTTTTTCAATATCATTTTGAAATGTTTAATTTTCTACGTAGTTTCCGGAATTTCAATTGGTATAAATATTGTTTCTAAATACAACCGATTTGCTTGTTAATACGACAAAATTTTAGTCGTGAATAACCCAACAGTACAAGCATTTTTTTCTGTATAATATTTTAAATAATTCAAAATTCTGAATAAAATACTTTTTATGTTTAAGTTTATCAATTTAAATGTATTTTTCATAACTTTACAATAAATTTTAATTCAAATTTAATAAAATTTATTAAAAAATGTTAATATATAAAAATGTTTTAAAAAATTATTCCCATATTTGTATTTAAAACGATGGCAAAGTACTTCATTTGTTTATTTTCTAACGATTTGACAGCGTTAAAATTGATATGTTGTAATAACGTTTATAGACTGTCGAGAAAGTCTTTGAACGGTTTGACAACGATATAAAATACCACCCTGAGACCGTAAATCATGGTTATCATTTGGGTCGTTTTCACAACGCTCTGAAATTGTAAACCAGAATGTTCTACATACACTAGTTTTTGGTTGAAAAAGCATTTTAAAGTTTTTTTTTGCAACGGTTTGAAACGTTATAAAATACCACCCTCACACCGTAAATCATGGTTATCATTTGGGGCGTTGTCAAAACGCTTTAAACTTGTAAATCGATATATTTTGAAAACGTTTGTACCACCTTTTCAAATGCTTTTAAAACGTTTTCACGATCGTATTTTTCCACCTGGGTAAGAATATATCAATAATAACAAATATAAGCTAAACAAGAATGTAAAAAATCAACGAATTCTTGTAAATACAAATGTAAATGTTAAATTCAGCACTCGGTTTTGAAAAATTAATAAAATATTTTGCTGAAATCAGCAGCGAAAATTAGTAAAGAGATCCGTAATTTGTAATAAGAAAATATAAAAAATGATTACTAAAAAAAAATGTACTAAAAATCAGTATAAAAATAGTAAAGTGCGATTGGAAACTGTTTACAAATTTTTTTTACTAACTTTTTTACTTGAGTGTCGGAAAATTTTGATTCTGAAATATTTAAAATGAAGAATTTTGGTTCACATTTTTTGTTACTGTTACTTAAATTTATTTGTTCTTTTTTATAATTTATACTAGCGGACAAAGCCCGCTACGTTGTTAGAGTGCCTTAAAGATTATTTAATTCCAGTTTATGTAAAGGTAGACCTGCCAATTTAAGTAAATTCACAAATTCAGTTGGAAAATTTACTGCGTCGGCTTCTTCCACCGATGCTTCGTTACCTGCATTTTAAATATCAGAATATATATATTCCATTCTTTTTCTAAGGTTTTTTCTCTTTTAAAAAATTTATTTAACCTTTTGTAGAGTATGTTTCAATGCTACATAAGTTTCATATTCCTTGGATGAAGTGTTTGAACAGGTTCTTCCCCCCTGTCTATTCCTCAAAGAAAAATCCCAAATATATATAACCCTTCCTCAATCGCATGCGAAATTTCAAATACCAAACTTCAGCAATTTGAGTCATTCAAATTCCATTCCATTTGATATCAGTCATTTCTCTTTCCATTCCATTTCTTTGAACTTCGTTCCATTCCTTTTTTAACTGTAGTGTTTAATTCCACTCGTTCCCCATTCTATGCCATCTCGCTTCCCATTCCATTTTGTTCCATATTCCATTCCGTTTTATTCCATATTCCCTTCCATTTTCATTGTCTATAGTTTCAATTCCACTCTTTCCCAGTTCATATCCATTTTGTTCCACTTGTGTAGCGTTTCAGTTCCACTCGTTTCCAATTTAGTTTCTTAATTCTAGTGTTCCATATACACTCGTTCTTTAAATTTTAAGTTTCTTGCCAAAGAGGCAGGCGTTAAGGGGGGCAATTTCCCCCATTTTTAACACGTTCCTGTCCAAAGTCCCAAAAAATACTTTGTCGATAAGTTAGCCCATACTCCAAGAAATACATCGTCGCTGCTCCGACGTGATTTGGTATGTGACATTTTTGGTTTTGTTTTTAATGCCTTATTTGAAACCTTTATATCCCAGCAAAATTGTCGGATGCAAAAAACCGGTTGTAGAATAACTTGTTCTTGCATGCAACCTGTTCTAATGTATGTTCTATCATCGGTGATGTTTGAGTTTGTCCCAAAAGCAACAGGTTATTTTCCTCAAAACTAGAACAGGTTGCTTTGGAACCTGTTATAGAATCGGTTCTGCGACAGTGAGGCCTTCCATTTTGACTTCCAGGAATCAGTTCTAGAACCTGTTCCACGGAACCGTTGGTAAAAACACCTATTCTATAACAGATTCAAAGGCAACCTGTTCATAAAAATTTTGCTGGGATGTTATACGTTAAACGATGTCTTGCCTGGTTTAGAGTTTAGCAAAAGTAGCTATGTGAAAGGCATATATAAATATTCCAACAAAAAGCGTTGTGTGTAAAAGTGCACATAACTATTTTTGATCATTATGAAACCTTAATACTTTGCAAAGTGTTTTGCTATGTCCTAAGCTGATAGTATCCAAACAATATTATAAATCAAAACTAGCAGTCCATAATTTTACATTTTATATCAAAAATACAAAAGATGCCCATCTTTATGTATGGCACGAAGGAGAATTTGGGGTCACGGCGAATAATATATCTAGCTGCTTAATTCATTTCTTACACTGAACCAAAAACGACTGTAAAATCAACTAAAATCCATATTAAATTGATGAATGGGTGATCACTATACAACTAACAAAACCTGTACATCAATTTAACGCATTGTTTAGTACCCAGCAAAATATTGGTAATGACACCTCATTGCTGTCTGCATTACCAATAATGATATATCATTACCTTTTACATTATTTTATAATATAAAATAATGACTTCCTAATAACGGCCTATTGTATTCATTGTTTCTAAATATAAAATAATGACTTACTCGTAATAGTTTAAATAAGTACTTTTTACACAGTTAAATTTTATACATTTTTATTTGTTATCCTAGTGTAGAAAATCATTACCAGATATGTGGTTATGTAACTACATACTTGGTAATGGTAACTAGTTACTTTTGTTATTACATTTCTTATTACCTTTATATGGCGATGTCGCGAAAAATAATGAGTTATGGTTACACACCAGCATAGGAAAAATCAAAAAATATATCGTTACCTATGTACTGACAAAAAAAATGAGTCTAAAAATAGATTTTCAAAAAAATTAATTATATAAAAAAAAACATTTTTTATTGTATTTTTTTTTAAATAAAATTTGCTGGTGCGGGAATCGAACCTGGGTTTACAGATTGTCAGTCAATAGCTCTACCATCTGAGCTATATCGACATGTAATATTTAATAGATAAAAATAGAATTGACCTGCTACACACAAGTAAGCTTACTCGCCAACATTTAAAAAATATTGAGTCTAAAAATAGATTTCAAAAAATTAAAAAAAAAATTTTTTAATTATTTTCTATTTGAAATAATGATAAAAATAAGTAATTATCAGTAACTCATTATTATATGTTTTAAAATAATGCAGAAGGTAAGCGGGTGTCATTACTGGTAGTCCAAAAAATAATGATATGTCATTACCGTTTCTAGGTCCCTTTCTATCCTTAGGTCCCTTTCTATTTTGCGCGTCACATATATAAAAGAATAACGTGACTGACTGACGGACTCAACATCGCCCAGCCCAAACCGCTGAAGCTAGGAAGTTGAAATTTGGTATGTAGGTTCCTCCTTCGGCGTAGACGTCCGCTAAGATGGGTTTTTTGGAAATTCCTACCGGAACGGACAAAAAGGGGGAAAGTCTCCCCATTGACGGCATGCCAAAACACCTTTGCTAGAAAGCTGAAATTTAAGATATGTGTTCCTTGGAGTAGGGGCTAACTTTTCTGGAAAGTACTTTCTAGAATTTTGCACAGGGACGTTGTAAAAATGGGGGTTAAAAAGGGGAAAAAAGCCCCCCTTGACGGCCTGCCCAAACTGCTGGAGGTAGGAAGTTGAAATTTGGTATAAAAGTTCCTCCACTATCGTAGACATCCACGAAGACGGGATTTTTGGAAATTTTTACAGGGAGGGGCAAAAAGGGGAAAAGTCTCCCCCTTGACGGCCTGCTCAAACTGCTGGAGCTATGAAGTTGAAATTTGGTATGAATGTTCCTCATCCATCGCAGACAGCCACGAAGATCGAATTTTTGTAAATTCCTAAAGGGAGGGGCAAAAAGAAGAAAGCCTCCCCTCGGTGGCCGGTGTAGACGTCCATTGAGACGGCATTTTTGGAAATTCTTATCGGGAGGGGCAAAAGGGGACAAAAAAAGTACCTTTTTCCAAAAAAGTACCTTTTCCCAAAAAAAGTACCTTTTTCCAAAAAAAGTACCTTCTTCCAAAAAAAGTACGTTTTTCCAAAAAAAAAAGTACCTTTTTCCAAAAAAGCACCTTTTTCCGAAAAAAGAATCTTTTTCCAAAAAAGTACCTTTTTCCAAAAAAACTACCTTTTTCCAAAAAAAGTACCTTTTTCTAAAAAAAATTACCTTTTTCCAAAAAAAAGTACCTTATCCAAAAAAAGTACATTTTTCTCCCCCCACGGATAGCTCCACTAAAACAAGGTTTCTTGATATTCGGCATAGACGTCCGCTAAGCCGGGATATTTGGAAATTCCTACCGGAATTTCCCCCTTTTGACGGTCTGCCCAAACTGCTGAAACTATGTAGCCGAAATTCGGTATGTGAGTTCCTCCCTCTGTGTAGGCGTCCGCTTAGACGGAAGTTTTGAAATTCCTATCGGGAGGGAGATAAGGGGAAAAGTATTCTCCTTGACGGCCTGCCCAATCCCTTCTGGCCAACCTAAAATTCTAAATCTGTATTCCCTGGAGTAGGACTAACTCACCGACAAAGTAATTTTTCTATTTTGGAACAGAAACATAGTAAAAATGTGGGTTGAAAGGGAAAAATGTCCCCAATAACGGCCTGCCCAAACCGCTGAGGCAATGAAGTTGAAATTTGGTATGAATGTTCCTCATCCATCGCAGATAGCCGCGAAGATCGAATTTTTGTAAATTCCTAAAGGGAGGGGCAAAAAGAAGAAAGCCTCCCCTAGGTGGCCTGTAAAAACCCCTTCGGCTAGAAACCTGAAATTTAAAATGTGGGTCCCTGGAGTAAGGGCTAACTTATTAGAAAGATACTATTTTGAATTTTGGACTTGGTCGTTATAAAATAGGGGCTCAAAAAGGGAAAGTGGCCCCTTAACGACATGTCCAAACTGCTGGAACTAGGAAGCTAAATTCGGTACTTAGGGTCCTCTTACAGCTTAATTCCAACCGGGAGGGACAAAAAAAGAAAAAATGTCCCACTTGACAGCCTGCTCAAATTGCTGGAACTAGGAAGCTGAAATTCCCTGCCGATGGATTTTCGGAAATTCCTACCCAGAGGGGCACAAATAGTAAAAGTTGGCTAGAAACCTGAAATGTAAAACATATGTTCCTTGGAGTATGGGCTCACTTATCGGGAAGGTGCTTTGTGGAATTTTGGATAGGGATATTGCAAAAATGGGGATTAATGAAGCGAAAAGTGCCGCTTAAAGGCCTGCCCAAACTGCTGGAGGTAGGAAGTTGAAATTTGGTACTAAAGTTCCTCCTCTATTGTAGACATCCGCTAAGATGAGATTTTTGGAAATTTCTACAGGTAGGGTCAAAAACAGGAAAAGTCTCCCCCTTAACGGCCTGGCCAAACTGCTGGAACTAGGGAGCTTAAATTCGGTATTTGGGTTCCTTCTCCAACGTAGACGTCCCCTAAGACGGTATTTTTGGAAACTCATACCGGAAGGGGTAAAAAGTGAAAAAACTTCCCCCTTGCCGAGTTGGGCAAACTGCTGGATATAGAGACCTAAAATTATGTATGTAGTAGGTTCCTCCTCCAACGCAGACGTTCTCGGAATTTTTGGAAATTCCTACCGGGAGGGGTAAAAACGGAATAATTATCCCCCTTGATGGCTTAACCGAACCCTTCGGCTAGAAACCCGTAATCTATAACATGTTTTCCTTGGAGTATGGGCTAACTTATCGACAAGGCATTTTTGGACAGGAACGTGGTAAAAATGGTGGCTCAAAAGGGGAAAATTGCCCCCCCCCCCTGAACATCTGCGTCTTTAGCTAGAACCCTAAGATTTAAAGAACGAGTGTATATGGAACACTAAAATTAAGAAACTAAATAGGAAACGAGTGGAATTGAATCACTACATAAGTGGAACGAAATGGATATAAACGTTGAACGAGTGGAATTGAAATTATAGACAATGGAAATGGATTGGAAGAGGGAACGAAAAGGAATGGACTATAGAACAAAATGGAATGAGGAGCGAGATGGCATAGAATGGGGAACGAGTGGAATTGAAACACTGCAGTTAAAAGAGGAATGGAACGGAGCAAGTGCAAAGAAATGGAATGGAAAGAGAAGCGACTGATATCAATATCGATACACAAGACATTAGGAACGAAATGGAATGAAACGGGGAAAGAGTGGAATTGGAATGACAGATAATGGGAACGAAATGCAATGGAATGGTGAACGAAATGGAATCTTGGAAGGAGTTGCATTGGAACACTGAAATTGTTAAACAAAATGGAATGGAATTTGAATGGTACTTGAAATTTCGCATGCGATTTAGGCAGATTATATATATTTGGGATTTTTACTGGGAGGAACAAAAATGGGTGAAGAACCCCTTTTAATTACCTATTCAAACACTATCCACGGAATATGAAACTTATGTAGCATTGAAACATACTCTCCAAAAAGTTAAACAAATTTTGTAAAATAGAAAAAACCTTAGAAATAGAATGGAACTTATATATTCTGATATTTAAACTGCAGGTAACGAAGCACCGGTGGAAGAAACCAACGCAGTAAATTTTCCAACTGAATTTGCGAATTTACTTGAATTGCCAGGTCTACCTTTACATAAACTGTAATTAAAGAGAACTTCAATGCACGCTAACAACGTAGATACGTAGCTTTGCCCGCTATCTATAATATTATAAATCGCTTGCCAACCCTGCTTTACGTTATTTATTTTCATTCAAAACACAAATGAATAAAACTACTTACGGGTCTATCTACCTAAGTTTGCACTTTACCAAATTATCTTGACATACACACATATATTGCAATTTGTAATGAATTCATTAATAACAATCCACTTTCATGAGAAAAAGTGATCAAATATTTATTTATTTTAAACCCATTGTTGTATCAGAATTATTTATTTGTGGTGGCTGGGAGAAGGCTTTTGTTATAAAAACTGTACTTTAAATAAACAAAGTGAATTTAACCACCCAACCACGAATACGACCTATCTACGCGGATGGCTTGAACAACAGACAATTAAGGCTGAGTTACACAACCGTAAACGTATCTGTAACGAATCAGCTGTTTCGATACCACAAGAAGAAATGTATACGAATGGTTACTAACACGTAAATGTAAACGAACTTGCCGGATCATTCTGTTGAAATCAGAATTTTCTATCCGGCATCGAAACAGCTGACTGATTTTAGTCGGAAAAAATATGAAATGAATAAAGAAAATTGATTCAAACAACAAATAATGAATAAAAATTAACAAATAAATGGAAAATTTTAGAATAAAATATAAAACCACATGAAATAGATGCTAAATAGTAATGTCGTTTACGATAATCTATAAGTGTACTTTTTAGCTACGGCACGGTACAGTTAAATCACATTTACGTTTACGGTCCCATAATCCGCCCTTTAGTTGTTACATGCTCACGTGTTGGTATACTAAATGATTTATTTATATAAAAATGAAGAGGCAAAAAATAGTGCTTATACTTAAACATTACAATAAATTTACCTTAACAATTATTTTATCTTAATAACAAATATTGTGTTTTATTTTATCTAAAAGAAATTTAATTCTAAACTTTAAGGCACGCTAACAACGTAGCGGGCTACTTTAAATGTTTTTTTTTTATTTTCATTCAAAACACAAATGAACAAAACTATTTACGGGTCCATCTACCTATGTGCGCACTTTACCAAATTATCTTGACACACGTATATTGTCAAGAATTATTGTTCTGTCAGAATTATTTATTTGTGGTGGCTGGTTGAGTGAAGGTTGTTATTATAAAAAACTGTATTTAAAAAAATCAAATTTTAAGAAAATCAAGGGGGGCAGCCCCCCCCCCCCATCAACCACGAATACGACTTATCTATAATAAATTTACCTTAACAATTATTTTACCTTAGCAACAAATATTTTGTTTTATTTTATATAAAAGAAATTTAATTCTAACCTTTAAGGCACGCTAACAACGTAGCGGGCTGTGCCCGCTAGTCTATATATATAAAAATAAGTTGGTATATGTTCGTCATTTTATAACTCGAGAACCACTCAACCGATTTACAAACCAATACATGCGTTGGTTCTAGGGTTGCCAGACGGGCTGGACTCGCCTGGATTGTCCAGCTTTTTTAATGCTTGTCCAGTGTCCTGCTAAAATAAAATTTGTCCAGCTAAATATAAATTTTCGAAAAAACAAACAAAATCATTTTTAGTTATAAATACCCTTATTAGTAGGTACATTTAACACAATAACTTTTGAAAAAGTGCCTGTTTTTTTTAGCTTAACATTGTCATTTGTAGTGTCGAAATTTTAAAGTTGAGGGTAAAAGATTATTAGGGCAAGGAATTTCATGCAAATGCATGTTTTTTCTCGATAGTCCAAAACTGATATGGACTAAATATTTATCCGAACCATCGAATTTAGAACAAAATCACATCGATTGTAATTGCATATTTTTGCATATTTTGTCAAAAATATATGTTTTTGCATATTTTGACTTTAAATTCATATTTGGTGCCTTTTTAATGCATATTTTGTGCTTTATAATGCATATTTTTGATTTTTAGGAGCATTTTTTATTTTGTAAAAAAATATAAAAAATTTATATGATTTCATATTTTGATTCAATCAAAATAGACATTCTTAAAAACCTTATTGACCTATAGGAAATCTTCGAGTTCTGTGTCTGTTTGCAAAATAACTAACTTAAATATATTTTTAGGTTTTGAAGTGCATTATTTTTGCAAAAATAATAGTTTTAAGTGCATATTTCTTATATGTTTAATGCATATTTGTCTTTTTTAACCGCATATTTTAGGCGCATATTTTCCATTTTTAAGTGCATGAAATTCCTTGCAATCCAATCCAATCTTCGAGTTCAGTGTCTGTTTGCAAAATAACTAACTTAAATATATTTTTAGGTTTAGAAGTGCTTTATTTTTGCAAAAATAATAGTTTTTAGTGCATATTTCTTATATTTTTAATGCATATTTTTCCTTTTTAATCGCATATTTTAGGCGCATATTTTCCATTTTTAAGTGCATGAAATTCCTTGCCCTAATAATGATTATAAATAACACAAATTCGATGATATTTAACCAAAAAGTTAATAATACAATTATATACTGGAATTTGTTAAATTTCATTTGTTACCGATTTCAATTGAACCGTGGTTCTATTGAGGAAATTTTTTATACAAGTGGCCGTTAAGTGTCATTTATCAATTTCAACAATCATTATTTTGTGCATAACAATAAAAATATTAAAATTTCTATGAAAGTGCGAACCTTAAAGGGTAATTTTTTTAGTTCAATGAAGAATCCGGTTAATTAACTGCGTATGCGTGAACGCAAACACATTACTTTAAGGGTTTGACTGTTTTAGAGAGCCCTTAACATAGGCTTTCTTAAATCAAATAATTTTTACGGAACTAATTAATAACAAATTATAAAAAATTATATATATTTATGAATATCAATTACCTGTACGAACCTTAAGTTGTTAGGGTAGTACTTTAGTAACATAAACTACTAGATTGAATTGCTATTTGTCTTTTAATTTTTGTTTGTTTTTTTTCAGTATTAAGATTTTAGTTAATTTTTTTTTTGTTTTTAGTATTTAGTTTTCATTCTCACAAATTTAAGAGACTGAATTTTAAAATTTTAAGTTTTATTTTTTAGTGTATTATTTTAAATCATACATATTTAAAAGACTGAATAATTTTTTTTAAGTTTTATTGTATTTTAATACTTTATGTTCCTAGCAATGTGCAAAACTATTTTTTAAATAAAAATTATCAATACAAAACAAAACTTGACAACTTTTTTTTTCGTTAAAACATGTTTTGAAAATGTCCAGTTTTTTTTTTTTGCAAAATCCAGCTTTTTTAACCCGAATGTCCAGCTTTTTGCGAATCTGGATCTGGCAACCCTAGTTGGTTCTGATGGTTCTTAAAAAAAAAATTACGAAAAATTTCTACGCATACGCGTTATACGAACACTTTTGTGATGGTGTGTTTTTTCCCATATAAAATGTGTGATCGATATACAAATTTTTATTTTTCAACCGATTTCAACCAAAATTTCAGGGTACGTTGAGGTTTGCACAAAATTGGCCCAGTGGTTCCGGAGATATGGCGTCCCTACATATAAAATTTTCGTATTGCTATGACAACCAGGGCTTGGCGTTACTATGAACCAGACAGCATTTATAGCATTAACAAAGCCCACCCTAGACTGCTTTTTGCCCACCCCAGAATTTTAGAAAAGTCTGTCTATAATTCTTGTTCTATGAATATTTTTTTTTTTTAAAAAAGGGTTGATCATTTTCATGATAGACAATACAATTGTTTCGTAGACATCACTCTACTCTTCAGTTGTCCGCAATAAGAAAATGATAACTTTCCTACTCAAACCGATTTTCTTATTGCGGACAACTGAAGAGTAGAGTGATGTCTACGAAACAATATTTTTTCTTTTAATATCTGTTAATCCTGTGTTTTTGATTGGGAAAATGTCTTCTAGTTGCCTAGAAAGATAATTTGTTGGAATCTAAGGGTCAGTTTTACAGCCAGAACTAATATCGATTTTTGTCTTGAATATTTCTTAAATAAGAAATGTTGTTTGAAAATTCTTACTTAAGAAATATTTAAGAAACAAATCGATCTTAGCTCTGGCTATAACAGAAAAATTTCTTGGATTTAATAGTTTTTTAAAGGAATAATTAGTTAATATTACACTCATAGAAATAAATCTGTAAAAATAGCAAAAAAGCAACTAAAAATTAGTTAAAAATGATGCTCCAGAAAGAACTATTTTTTTGCTAAATACTAGTAAAATAAGAACAGCAAAAATAATACTGTTAAATTTGTAGAATTTTAGTTATATTTAAGTTAACTTTTAGTTAATTGGAAATGAGAAATTGTATTTTAAAATCTACAGAAAATTTTGCTATATATTAGTAGACTAAAAATAGAAAAAACAAACTGTTATATCTATTTTTGTTATTTTTAAGCTAAATTGAGTTATATGCAAATAGCAGTCTATAATGTTAAATAAGCAGAAATATTTACTAAAAAAAAATTGTAAAACTGTAAATTTAACAGGTTTAAATTTGCTGTTCTTATTTTACTTGTATTTAGCAAAAAGAAATCTGCTGATTTAACAGTTTCTTCTGCAGCATCATTTTTAACTAATTTTTAGTTACTTTTTCTGCTATTTTTACAGATTTATTTCTAAGAGTGGTCATTTTTGAGGATATGTTGTAGAAACAAAAATTCTACGAAGAAAATGTCAGTTTTTGATCACCTCGGTAATTTAAGCGGTCAAAATATGGGGTAAGAATAGGTTCGTCAGAAGTGGAAGAAAATATGAGACAGGTTGATCTTAGATTTCTTTTCTCCATCAAATATCAAAATTCAGACTTTTCTATAAAATTCAGACTTTTCTATAAAAAACATTTGAAAATTTTATCAAAAGGAAGGGGGTTATTTTTAAAAGTCTTTTTTTTGTATGAAAAAATCGCATGCATAATGTCGAAAGTGTTTTTTAAGATTAAGGGTCTGAGAATGGGCAAATAAACAGCCAAACATAAATGGGGCCCTTGCCCACCCCAGAAAAATGGTCTAAGTTCACCTATGGTATTAGGGATAAAAAAAATCATACACATTATTTTTCCAAATTGATGTTGCGGTCGTTGGGGATCATCACCATTACACCACATCTCATACATCATATCGGTATTTATTGTTAATTATTAATTGTGCCTATTTGATTTTATTTTTACTTAAAAAGTAGAAAATTTGTTTTAACCTAAGCTTCCTCTGAATAATAATTTTTGAAATTATTTATTTTTTATATAAGCTCCTAATAAGCATTCTCATCGAAGGGGGCTTTTATTTTGAAGATTTTTACATTAATAAAAAACATTGTATTTTATTTTCATAAAAATATTTAATTCCTATACAAAACAAATTACATTTTAAACTTTAAGGTACACTAACAACGTAGCGGGCTTGCCCGATACGACAAAATTCGTTTTCGGTTTAACTGACTTCCCAAAAACTAGGCCTAAGGTACGCCGCTAAATCTAGCGGGCTTGCCCGCTAGTATAATATATATGAGAGTGTCCCTTAAAAATAGATTTGTCATTACACCCCCCAGTTTAATTGGAAATGGTCCCAATTGGAAGAAATCGATTTTTTTTTTGGAAAACGTTAACCTGTGTCGAAAATTGGACAAAAATGGCCCATTTTGGAAAAAAAGTGTATTACTATTAAAAATTCCCAAAATTCGAAATTTCGAAAAAAAATATTTTTTATTCCATTTATTCATTTAATAATTTATTCAGTCAAAATGATTCAGACATGGAATTTTGACTTCATAGGTCGATTTTTCCAAGTGGGCTTTTCTTGCCGAAAAGTGAAAACATTAACCCTATAAGGATCAAGTTACAGAAAATAATAATTTTTATCAAATGGAAAAAAGATTTTTTTGATCCATTTGAAGTGATATTTTTCCGAAAATTATGAAAGATGTTATTCTGTAAATTTCGTAGTGGGGCGTTTTTAGTCAAAACTATAAAAATTAACCCCATCTAGATCACGTTACATAAAATAATTATTTTTATCCAGTTGATATTTTTTTTTTATCAATTTAATAGCTTTACAATCTCGTAGTCATAATTAATATTAAGTTGCATGAGCCGTTTCTAACCCCAGGCCACTAAGGGTTTAAGCTTTTTTAAACAAATATAAATATAATTATAGCCTAACTAAATTTAAGTGTTGTTTTTCCGAAAATTGTGTAAAATTTGATGAAAACTTTCAGATTTTGTTTAATTTTTGACAAAATGAGAAATTTTTGTTAAATGTCCTGGAAAGCAGTCGCTCCAAATACAAACTCGAATTATCATTTTCCAATTTATTTTTTTTCTTTAATATCAACTATTATGTGGTACAAATAGCAATCGACATCTCCAAATTAGGCATTTTAAAAAATCTTTAAAATTACATTAATAAAAAACACGTTTTTGCATTTTTATCAAATTCGTGGGTCATTTTGGATACCAGGCTAAAGTGGGTTAATGATATCCGATGAAGTCAAAATACCATGTCTGAATCATATTGACTATATTAAATGAATAAATGGAATAAAAAATAATTATTTTCCCAATTTCGAATTTTGGGAATTTTTAATAGTAATACACTTTTTTCCAAAATGGGCCATTTTCGTCCAACTTTCGGCACGAGTTAACGTTTTCCAAAAAAAAAACAAAAATCGATTTCTTCAATTTGGGACCATTTCCAATAAAACTGGGGGGTGTGATGAACGAAAATCCACAAATGGCTATTTTAAGGGACAGTCTAATATACATATACTTATAAGACAGAGATGGGCTAAAATCATTACCATTACATTTTCATTACCATTACTTGATGTAATGGTAATGGCGCTTTTTTTATCATTACCATTTTTTGAAGAAATGGTAATGGTTTTTTTTTTCATTACCATTGCGTTAAAAAATGGTAATGAATATTTTTTTTAATTTTCATTTGTTTTGAAAATTAAAATGAACCTTTTTTTAATTTTCATTACTTTTACCTAATGCCGTTTTTGTCGAAGTTTTTTATTTTAAAAATATGAGGTTTACAAATTACTAAAAGCATTTTTTAGTTCATAATCCGAGGCCTATGGTATCCATATTTGATACCAAGTTTTGGTGGCTAGTTGCAAAAAAAAAATCGCGAAAAGAAATGGCATAAAGGAAAATTCTTGCATCAATATATTTGTTTGCAGAACATAAATAGCTGATTAAGTTTTTTAATTCAATTCTAGTACCATAGTCTTTTTTCGCAATCCGCCATTATTTTGCAATTTTGTAAGTGCGGTTTTTTTTAATTTATAATCTAAGGACTATAATACTCATTTCATACAACAAAGTTTGGTGGCTAGTTGTAAATCGTGATTAAGTGTATTAATTCAATTCTTTTACCATAAAGTCTTTTTTCGCGTCCCGCCATTATTTTCGAGTTTTTTAAGTGCGGTTTCTCAAAATTTATATTCTAGTGACTATAATACCCGTTTCATATAAGAAAGTTTGGGAGCTATTTAAAAAAAAACCGCGAAAAAAAAATTTACAAAAAGGAAAATTCTTACATCAATAGATTTGTTTGCAGAATGTAAGTCGCTGATTAAGTGTTTTAATTAAATTTTTTTACCATAAAGTCTTTTTTCGCATCCCGCCGTTATTTTGGAGTTTTTTAAGTGCGGTTTCTTAAAATTTATATTCTAGTGACTATAATACCCGTTTCATACAAGAAAGTTTGGGAGCTAGTTAAAAAAAAAACCGCGAAAAAAATCGCGAAAAAGAAATTTTCAAAAAGGAAAATTCTTACATCAATAGATTTGTTTGCAGAATGTAAATCGCTGAATAAGTGTTTTAATTAATTTTTTTTACCATAAAGTCTTTTTTCGCGTCCCACCATTATTTTGAATTTTTTAAGTGCGGTTTCTTAAAATTTGTAATCTAGGAACTATAATGCCAATTTCATACAACAAAGTTTCGCGGCTAGTTAAAAAAAAAAAATCGCGAAAAATACCGCGAAAAAAAATTTGCCAAAAGGAAATTTCTTACATCAATATATTTGTTTGCAGAATGTTAATCGCTGATTATGTTTTTTAATTCAGTTTTTATACCATAAAGTCTTTTTTCGCGTTCCACCATTATTTTGCAATTTCTTAAGTGCGGTTTTTTCAAATTTATAATCTAGGGACTATAATGCCTATTTCATATAACAAAGTTTGGTGGTTATTTGCAAAAAAAAAAAAAATCGCGAAAAAAATTTGCCAAAACAAACTTTTTGCATCAGTATATTTGTTTGAAGAATGTTAATCGCTGATTAAGTTTTTTAATTAAATTTTTCTGCCATAAAGTCTTTTTTCGCGTTCCGCCATTGCTATTTTTTAAGTGCGGTTTTTTGAAATTTATAATCTAGAGACATACATCAAAGTTTGGTGGCTGGTTGCCAAAAAAAAATTGCGACAAAAAAATTTACATAAAGGAAAATTTTTTAGTGTAGAACAAAATACAACACGTTCTTTACATCATTATGTTAAGTAATGGTAATGAAATTTCATTTGTCTACCTAGTGTAGAAAAAATGAAAATGATTTTTTGTTTTTACTACCATTGCGTATTGTAATGAAAATTATAAAAACGTTTCGTTACATGTAAAGAAAACAAATGAAATTAAAATTTTTTTCATTGTAATTACATTTTATAATGGTAATGATTTTTTTTTTAATTTTCATTTTATAGATTTAATGGTAATGAAAACCCGCAATGGTCATTACAAAGTAATTAATTACTCCCATCTCAGTTATAAGACATAAGACTAGAGTTTGGGATTTCCCGGACTTTTTTATTTCCCGGGAAACGGGAATAAAAAAATTTGATTTCCGGGAATCCCGGGAAATATTTTTAAACAAAATTGTTAATAAAAACCACCTATATAAGTAATTTTTGTTAAAAAAACACTATTTCAGTACAAATTCAGTCTGTGTAGTGAGAATTCAAAGTACAAATATCAGAATGTTGAACATTTGATTTCACATAAATTACTCAAAGCACTGCCAAATGAATTGCATGATGCCAGCAGAAAGCACCCACTACTGGACTGTCGGAAACAAACCGTTTCATCATATTTGGCCGATTAGATATGGTGGCCACAATGTTATTTTCCAAAGACAAATAAAACTCTTCTAGTCTTATTTCTACAATTCTTCTTATTTCATCAGCATTACATCTTCCTGATATATAAACAAACCCCAGGTTATAAAATGAATTACTTCCGTTTATACATATGTATGTTCATTAGGCCGGGTCGATTTGTGGGGAGGCAAAAAAATCGCCCATGGCTCAGGAAAAATCGTATTCTAGGGATAAGAAACTTTGCCGAAGGAACCATACCTCTAAAACGAATTCTACTACACCCCAACTGTTGACTTTTGTCCCGTAGGGTCAAGTTTTGAAAAATCACACTTTGACCCATTTAGAGTGCCCCAATCGAGTCCAAATGTATGACCGACCCCCACTAACTTTGGAGGGCCGATCCACCCATGCCAGTGGCACACCCCCTGGAACTCCCCTGGGGGGTTCCCCATACAAACATTTTAAAAAATCACCATTTTTGGCACTTTATTTTATTATTTTTTATTTATTTTATTTATTTTTATTATTTTATTTATTTTTTCTCCTTAGAAATTTATTTAGTCAGAACATATGTAAATGAAAAAGTTAATTTAACTTAGTAATAGAAAAGAAAAAAAAAATTACTGTTTGAAGTCTTTTTTGCTTTCAAGTCTGGGCAATTTCGCACGGCTCTCTAATGTCGTCACCATAACAGCCTCTACATTTTCCGGTATAACTCGTTTGGAAACGCTAGCTAGCAATTGAACGTGTCGTTCTGTTTCTTGTATGTGTGATGGAATTTTTGGATCATTAAACGGTGGATCATTTTGATTTAAATATTCTTTCAAAGTATCGTATGGAATGCTTCGCGTGAATGGTGGTTCAAATACGTCATTTATGTCATTCAACAGTTGGGGGGTAGTAGAATTCGTTTTAGAGGTATAGTTCCTTCGGCAAAGTTTTTTATTTTGATCCCTAGAATACGATTTTCCCTGAGCCATTTTTTTGCCTCCCCACAAATCGACCCGGCCTAGTGTCCATGCATAAACCATATATGAACATGTTTGATCATATATGAGCATTGAGCCGGTAAAAATAAATGTTTGTTACCGCTACCATAAAAATCAATAACCTTTTGTTTATTACTTTTTTTTAATATTTTAGGCAAAAACTTTTTTTTTCTTCATACATTTATTTTTACCGGCAAAACTGTTGAGTATATAGAAAACGTTATATGAACAGATTAAAGGAATTGTAATTTTTAATTTTTTTAAAATTGTTTGAGCAAAATCGGACTAGTGGTTCTCGAGTTATGTAAAAAAAAGACCACCAAAGGTCAAATCGATATATCTCGATTCCTAGGGGTGACCCAGCGAAACGCCGGGACACGTATAAATTCTTTTTTACCGATATAACTTTCCCCGGTAGTTTGAACCCTTCCCGATCACTGACCCCTACCATTTGTCTCACAGTGTAATTATAGATGATTTTATAAAGAATGTTATATCGTTATATATAAAAGAAATCATGAAATATTGTAGATATGAAACCATACTAAGTTATATATGGGTTCATATGCGTCAATATATAATCATATATAACACCTATTATATAATATTTCTTAAATGGCTCCATATATAGTTTTATATTATTATGTATAGTGTCATACTAAATAATATATAAACATATATGTAATTATATCTTTTATATATTACTTTGTGTACTTATATATAGCACATACACTTATATGCAGGCCAGTATGTAATAATATAAAATCACATATGTCTCAATATTAAAACCTTTGAGCCAAAAATATTTAATATATGACTATATAAAAGTCTATATGCTTCAATTTAAAAGTATATGTGGCCATATCTAACTATAAGTTACTATATGTAATTACATAAAATAATATATGATTATATCAAAACTTTTTTACTCGGGTTTGGTATATTTGGATGAGGACAAAATCCGGATAAAATTGCATCAAACCATATCATATTCCATCAAATTAGATCTAATTGTGTCAAATTAGATCTAATGTGATCATAATATGATCTAATTTGATACAATTAGATGTTCTCATTTTTCGGATATGATTATATATAATATCAGAAGTGATATAATTTTTTTTTAGTAGGGTAGCCATGTATACCCGAGTAAAAAAAGTTAGATGTTATAAAATATAAGCATATGTTTTTTTTAATATAGCTCAAAATACAATTGCATCAAGTTATATACATATAATTTTATGAAAATTTTCAAATAAAATTTTAGTAAATATTGCTGAGATCACTTATTTTCATTCATATTAAATAATAATGCCCGAGAGAACAGTTTGGCTAACAAAGTGGGTATTGGTCGATATTTGGTATTGATGGAAAGATGTTTGAAATAAGGATTGAATGCGATTTAGGACGTTTTTAGGACGCACATTGTCCTTAAACTTACTATAACGCAGTTTGTATCTGAAATCCTTCTTTGAAATGTGGTTTATTTTGTTTTATTTCAAAAAGACCAAAATCCAAACAAGAAAAAGTTGTTTAGAAAAATTTATGCTGGTAAACTTGGAAATAGCTGACAAAGTAATTTTTCGGTTTAACTCAGCTTTATAAAAATTTGTCGGAACAACCTTTTCTAGTTTAGAGTTTTTTTCACGGAAAAAGTATAAAATAAAAAAAAATAACTTTCACAATTAATTTTTTTTCACGGAAAAAAACTTGTTTTCTTCATTTTTGTAGTGCAATTAAACTTTATAAAATTTTGTATAATTAGATATCATGTCATGCTATATATTTTGATATAAGATTGTTTATAGAAGCATATACGCCATTATATATAATTAGGGCAAGGAATTTCATGCACTTAAAAATGGAAGATATGCGCCTAAAGTAAGCGGCTAAAAAAGAAAAATATGGATTAAAAATATAGGAAATTTGCACTAAAAACTATTATTTCTACAAAAATAATGCACTTTAAAACTTAAAAATATATTTAAGTTAGTTATTTTGCAAACAGACACAGAACTCGACGATTTTCCACAGGTCAATAAGGTTTTTAAGAATGTTTATTTTGATCGAATCAAAATATAAAAATTAAAATTTTTTATATTTTTTTACAAAATAAAAAATGATCCTAAAAATTAAAAATATGCACAAATATACATTAAAAAGCACAAGATATGCATTAAAAAGTCACCAAATATGTATTTAAAATCAAAATACCCGTGAAAAAAAATTTTTTTTTATCTTTTTTTATTTGGCATCATACTGAATTATATAAAATTTAATCCCGAAAATGGATTAAGCAAATTGTATATAAATGAATAAAAAAGATATTTGAATTGATATAATTTCATCCAATTTTATCGGAGTTTTGGTCTTATTCAAATGCATTAAATTTTTTTTCTTTATATGAAAATTTATAGTGTAGAAAAACGACCAATTAATTAACTAAGAGAATTATCTGAATGATATTAATACATTTTTGACCATAACCGATTAAATTTCACTGGGCCCTCGTCTATTGAAACAATTTATTGAATTAACGAATTTTTGATAAAATGTTGTGAAAATATTCATTTTATATATTACAAGTTTCATACACTTAATGAAAAAGTTTCATTAAAACTAAATTCATAAAATAATGAAGAATTTTCACCAAATTTAAGAAATTTTCATTTACCTTTTGAAGAAAACTTAATTATTTTATTAAAAAATTTCATTAAAACTGGTCCAGCAAACTTCTCTCTATGTGGGTTATATAATCCAGTATCAGTTAGTAGTAACTACGCAGAAGAAAAAAATTTAAATCATACAGAAACACCGTTTATTAAGATAGAAATAGCTTTGAAATCACACAAATTTCAGGTTTTTTTTTTCTTTTTATATAAAAATTTGTCAGCTTATTTTTAAAATCGAAATACACATTAACTTAATTATGAAAAAGTTTAACTATAATTTACTTTAATAAGGATCAGTATTATAGCCACCAATTATAAAATTTTGTTTCAAAGTTTCTTACTTAAATAAAATATCCTACCACTAGCTCTAGTATTCATACTTTATTTACAAAGTGTTCGTAAAAAATCAATGTTAATTAAAATCTGATATAGTAATTGATTTAACTATAATTTTTTCTCTGTGTAGTTACCTTTCTTATTATTTCTTTCATTAGATTTAATATTAGATATTGTAAAAGTGTGACATTGATATATCTCATTTATCCCAGAAATGAAAAAATCCTGGTTCATTAGACACCCTAGATGCAACATATAAGCTCAGCTTTTTAATTTTGTATTGAATTATTAAGTATATAATTGTATTTAAATCAACATACATTTTGTTTGATTCGAGATAGTAAATAATTTTATCTAAAAGTTTCTTGGGTCACATTTAGTTTTATAAAGTGTTGTTCGAAGCAATATAAAAATTTATCTTCAACGAGATATAATTTGATCAAGTGTATGTATTTGTGTATGGCATATAAAATGATATAGGAGAAAAGATTTTTTTGGATATGATTATATAAGGCAACGAATAAGAAAATTTTGAAAATCGGAATCGCAGATAAACTCATATATAATTTTATACGTTGTTATCCACTCTTTAATATGAATAGATACAATTGGATCAAACCTAACTTGATTAAATCTAATCGTTTTTTCACGGGTATTCAAAAACATGAATTTTTGACAAAATATGCAACTACAAATCGTTGCCATTTTGTTCTAAATTTGATTATTATGATAAATATTTAGTCCATTTTAATTTTGGAATATCGAGAAAAAGCATGCATTTGCATGGAATTCCTTGCCCTATATGTAATTATATTTAAACTATATCGCAAATCTCTTAATATATGGCTGGAGACCAAATCGCATATGATTATATATAACGTCATATCAAACATATTTATAAAACCAAAGTGTTAATATAAATGTATCTGGTAGTAGTAGTAGTAGTAGTAATTCTTTATTTTCCATATAATTCAGAAATATACATACATAATTACAGAAAAAATAAAAATAAAGATATTTAAATATATATTCGACATTGACAAAAGTAGTTAGTCGGCAGTTATATTCATATTGTATAAGAAACAGAAATATATATTAATAATTGAATTCTTGTATTAAAAAAAGTCTATACCTTATACAATATTTAGCAAAATCTACTATCGGTTTCCAATTAATCAAATTACCATTTAGCATACTGACGACTTCTTCCTCACTAAGCAAAACTTTAACGAAAAAAACAAAATCTATAATCCTTACATGCTGGACATCTGCCCAAGAAATGCGTTACGTTCTCATCTTCCATCATATTGCAAATTCCACACAACTTTGATGCATCGCTTTGCCATCTATTTACATACAAGTTCAATAAAGAACACCGCATCTTAAAAATCCATTTGATTTCTTCCTGATTATAAATTTCTGTCATGTAGTTTTGGCCAACCATTGGGTCCAATTGTTTATATATTCTGGCAGTTTGATTCTTCTGTATTAAAGCACTTATATAACATTTTATGTTGAGACGTTTTAAAAGATTTTCCTTGTTATCATTCCATTGACTTTTAGAAAGGCCTTGGTGTGACCACTCTATACCATATCGAGACCGAGAGAGTTTAAGTACTTTACCCAAAAAAGCTTTCGTTCTAAAAGTTTACCTATCAAAATATCTGGCAGTCTAGCAGTATCGTAATCAAATATAGTTTTCGCTATATAACGTAAGTGTAAATCAATTGTATAAATATGACCACTTCCGACTCCTGTCTCAAGTATTAAAGCGTATGTTGGTGTAGTCGTTGGAAGACGAAGTACCCTTTTTATAAAATATATCTGAAGTTTATCTACTTCTTGAAAGGAAGAAAAGCCCCACACCTGCGCGCCGTAAGATTGGATGGACCTACAAACAGCTAAGAAAAGCTTCCATTTTGACTTTAATGTCACATTTGGTCTACCCAAGAAGTTAGATGTAGTTGTATATAATGATATGTGTCTCAATGTAATTCCATTCACAACCAGATGTAGCTCAATCACATTATATACGAACATATATAATTATTTTCAATCGGGAAAGTTATTTTTTAGTAAAATAATTTGCTATTCTCATTTAAAAATTACAGAATTTTTTACTAATTTGGGTTTAATAAGTTTACTAAATTTTGAAGTTAGGAAAAAAATTAATAATCTTTTTTTGTTTCATAAATCTTTTATCATCACCCGTGAAAAAACGTTTAGATTTGATGAAGTTAGGTTTGATCCAATTGTATCTATTCATATTGGAGAGTGAATAACAACGTATAAAATTAAATATGAAATAAATTTAATATCTATGTATATGCGAAGATGTTTAATTTCGATATCAATTAAAGAAATTATTCAGTTTCAACAAATCAATTTCAGCAAAAAATGTTTGCCTTGAGTTATTGTTCCCAAAAAAAAATCTTAAAAAGAATAAATCGAATCAATATAAATTTAAGTAAATTTTATCTCACTTTATTCAAATTTTATATCAGTTCCCGAGTAAAAATACTTATATATTGTTATATATAATGTTATTGGGTTATATCTGACAATGAATGGAGTCACTTTAAAACACATATCATTATATACATCTACATCTGATATTATTTTCTCAACGAATTTTTTGTATGGTAAATGATGTTAATACATATCCCCAAATCTAACTCCATATATAACTACATAAGCCATATAAAACTAATCAAAATATATATAGTGACCGATATGATTATATATGGTTCGATACTAAGTTATATAACACTGTATGTATCGTCGTACTCAAAATATATTCTTGTAATTTTATATAACTTTCTATATGATCTCATACAAATTAACATAAATTAAGAGTTAATTTCGGGATACGTATATAATACTGTTATGTAAAATACTGTTTAGACAAAATACTGGTCAAAAAAATTTTAAAAATCCTGCTTTTCATAATACTGTTTTGCAAAATATTGGATTTCACAATACTGTTTTGCAAAATTCTGTGAAGTAAAAATGCTGGTTTACAAAATTTATTTTATTAAAAATAACTTCAACCTAAGTATATAATTTTCAAAAATTAACAAAAACATTTAACAAAAAATTAATTTCAATGCATTTTATAAACTTAAATTAGTACAGGCACTATCCACGGCTCTCATCTGAAAAACTGAACTGGTTTTAAGAGAGTTTCAATGTAAAATAACAAAAAACGTGAAAAAGTGGTATTTTCAATTAATTATTTTTAAGCAATTTTAATTAAATTGTAAAGTGCACTTGTGTTGTTTGAGATGTTCTTTGCATTAGTTTTGCATTAGAGGGCTGAATGAATGTCTTACAAGACATTATCTTGCATGCGCTGATGAGAGATTTGACGATTTTTAATACTAAATATAACAAAAATTGACCATTTTACTTATTTGTAGTTATTTACAAGATGTTAAAATTCAGATCATTACAAAAAAAAAAAAATAAATAAAACAGAAAACAAAAAAAAATATTTTGGTGTTTTATAAGAAAATGTTTTGTGAATGTCTTGCAAAACATTCATACTGGCCTCTATTTTGCATAATTAGCACAAAATTTTGCTTATTAATATTAAAAAATACGCGTTAAAAAACACTAAAAACTGTTTCTCTT
Source organism: Leucophora obtusa (assembly GCA_949987735.1). Lineage (NCBI taxonomy): Eukaryota > Metazoa > Arthropoda > Insecta > Diptera > Anthomyiidae > Leucophora > Leucophora obtusa. The sequence goes on along the minus strand of OX465295.1, from coordinate 167,083,917 downwards.
AAAACCAGTTTGCATATAAAATTAAAGAGACTTTTTAACAGCAGTTGAGGCTGGTGGTTTGTCTTTAGTCTATATAGTCGTTGATTAGTACAAGATTTTTTTGCAATTCGCTTTAGGTAGCCTGTATGGCTTAATTCACACCTTTTTCTTATAACTCTTTTAATGTTTGTGTACGCTTTTCTTTTCTTTAAATTTATGTAACGTCTTTCTCCATTCGCACGTTTTGAAATGGTATTTACAGCTACCACGACTTCATAACCCTACTGCCTGATTAGGTGGCATAATCCTGACTTTCTGCGCCCAACAACAGGTTTCAGTCTTCTATGCCAAGCTTCCACACTATTTTGAGTTCTTGGGTAGGATTTCTTACTGTCATCGTAAACCGACCAAAAGGTTCCAGGATACTTTGGTTGATATGTGCCCTTGACGTAGTTTTTTTCAAACCACTCGCACAGTTTAAGCAAATCTTCATCTTTATATTAAAATTTTTGTAAAAATAAAGCAAAAAGCGCGCGCTTTTTTGCTCTATTTTTACAAAAATTTTCGCCGCCCAGTAAAACAGGATTTTGCAGTATTGTGTTATACAGTATTTTGTAAAACAGTATTACGAAAAGCAGGATTTTGAAAAAAGGATTTTGGAAACAGGATTTTGGAAACAGGATTTTGTTATACACAGGATTTCGACCCGAACCCGTTAATTTCTCCACAACCAAATAATTTTCACGTTATTTTTTTGCATATAAAATTATATTAAAAAATGATGCGTACGATTTAGAGGACAAAAGCATTAAATTTTTTATTTTATACTATTAAATAAATAATCAAGCTTAAGGTCTGTTTTAGCAATAAATTGCATTTGTTTCTTTTCTATATTTCGCCTTCAAACATTGGAGGTCATCTTCAGGAAATTCTTAAAAATATAAAATATACAAAAATAAGAAATTTTTTTGTTAGTCACTGTAACACAAAAATCAAAACAATTGGTATAAACAACCTATACACTTACAAAGAGTTACAATATTCAAAACAATTAAACGACCAAATGAGTTAACGTTTTCTATTGCACCAGTGTTGCCATATAGCCAGTTTTAACTGATTTTTACAGTTTTTTTGGGAAGCCTAACAGTTTTTCAGTTTTTGCATGTAAAAAACAGTTTTTTTTAAATTCAAGGATTTTTTTACAGTTTTTTCATATTAAATCGGCATATTTGTTTCATTTACAATTTTCTTTTAATATTTTAACTTAAAATTAAGAATTCAAATATAAAAGTGATTATGCATAATAATTTGAAAACCTTATAACACGTTTATAAAATGAATTTTGTATAAAATATTTTTCTTATAAGCCATTTATAAACTTAGAAAGTGATTATGCATATGGCCCAGAAATTACAATAAAACTTTCATATTGTGTTGAAAAATTAGGTACAAATCGAAACATAAATAAATTTCATCAAATATTAGCATAAAATTAGCTAAACCACATGTGACATGGACATTTTTTAGCCGAACTTTTAAGATCATTTCTAAATGAAGGATAATTTAGAAAGTTATATTTTTTTTAAAAAATTTGTAAAACAATGTCTTATCAAAAAAGTCCGAAATTCATTTTTTTTAAATAAATATTTGCCAATTCTGGATAACAGTTTACTACTTTTTTAAATTTAATCAATCAATTTAATCAATTTTTTTTAAGAATCAAGAAATTACAAAAATTAAAATATGAGAACAACAAAGAGAATAAAATAAACAACAATATTAATGACTGGTTTGTAAATAAAATTAATAAGAGTATCCCTGCAGAAGTTAGGTGGTTATTATCATTAGGCCCCAAACATGCTCTACCCAATACCAGCACAACCTTCCCATTATTCAAATGCATTGCAGATGGTGAAGATATGATACAAACAATAGAGAACAGAGAAAATCAGGAGATGGCGAGAACAAAATTTACTTCTCTCATAGACAGTCATCTTAGCAAATCAAAGCTAAGTTTAAAGGACAAACTAACGAATGAACACAGTGGGACAAGCTAAACAATTTTTAGATAAAAACAAAGATGTACTAATTTTGAGTTCTGATAAGAGCAATAAAACGGTTGCGATGCCTAGAGAAGATTATACACATAAAGTAAGGAACATTATTAGTGACATGTGTACTTACACACGTTTGAAGAAGAATCCAACTTCAATCTTAGAAAACAAAAACAACGTTTAATAGAAAAATTATATAAATTGAATATCTTAAACACAAAAGAAAAAAACAAATTGATCACGAAAACTTCTGTAGCACCAAGAATATACGGGTTACCGAGGATACATAAAGTAGATACCCCTCTGAGACCTATTTGCTCCTCAATAAACTCACCAGCATACGGTCTTAGCAAATACGTTGTAGATATATTGAAAAATCTGACGACGGAATCAAAATGCAATGTTAAGGATGCAATTGAATTTAAAAAACGAATAAATAATTCGTTAATAAATGATGATGAAATACTTATTTCTTTCGACGTAGTTTCCTTATTTCCAAGCATCCCGGTTAATTTAGCTCTGAAAATGATTGGGGAACAATGGAATATTACGGGGGAACACACGAAAATCCCAAGACAATTGTTTATGGAAATTCTAACTTTTTGTGTAAAAGATACAAGTTATTTTAAACATGAAAATTATTTTTATGAAACGAGGAAAGGTATGCCAATGGGCTCACCGGTTTCCCCTGTAGTTGCCGACATATTCATGGAGAAATTATTGGATTTTTCGATGGAAATGATGGATATTAAACCAAGAATCCTTACAAAATATGTTAATGATTTGTTCTGTATTTTGAAATCAGATAAAGTAGAAGAAAAGTTAAGGATTTTAAATTCGTACAACCGACAAATACAGTTTACAAAAGAAGAAGAGAATCATAATCAAATACCATTTTTAGATTCAGTAATCATTAGAAGAGGTAACCAACTAAAATTAAATTTGTATTAGGAACCCACCGCGTCAGGAAGACTCATAAATATCCATTCCAAACATCCCAGGCGGATAATTATAAATACTGCTACAAATTTTATACGAAGGGTTCTAGAGATAAGCGATAAAGTTTTTCATAAAGAAAATACAAACAAAATTATTTGCATTCTACAGAAAAATGATTTCCCCAAAAAAACGATAAAAGAATTAATCAAACATGTAAAAACCAAAAATATCAAAGAAAAGGAAGAAAAACCGGCGAAAATCTACAAATCGGTAACGTATATACCAGGCCTATCGGAAAGGATAAAACACTCAGATATTTATGATAAAGAAAAATACGAATTAGCACTCAAAACTGATAATACCGTAAACAAGTTATTTAGCAGGACGAAAACTAAACTTGAAAATGAAGAAAAATCAAATGTTATATACAAGATAAACTGTGATGGTGACGGGTCCAACATATGCAACAAAGTATATGTTGGCACAACTAAAACAAATTTAAGACGCGACTATCATCTCACAAGTCAGACTTCAAAGCAATAAATAAATATATTGAACAAAAAACCGCACTCGTGGCCCACAGTACACTAACTGGACACAGACCAAACTTTAAAGATGTGGGCATATTACAAGAAGAGAATAATTATAAGAAAAGATATACTCTTGAAATGTTACACATTATTGATGTACCATACAGCAAGAGACTCAACTATAAAACTGATACGGACAAGTGTGCTTAATTATATCGACACACAATAAACAAACACCGAAGACTTAAAACCAGTGTTGCCACCAATAAAGCAAAAAAATACACAGCTGTAGGTCAAAAATTATCCAAAACCATATGAAATTACACAACAAATTAATATTATTTAGTTTAAAAAAATCGTTATTTTTATAAAAAAAATAATACATGCACATATGTGGCCCTTTGGACTCTCCTGCGCACAGTGGGCCAGAATCAAAATACAATCATTTGGAAATAATGCACTTCTTACCGGCTGGCTACGTTGCTGTGAAATTTCACACTGTTAGAGAGCTTAAGTTTTGAGGCCTGAAACCATAGACCGAACGGGAGCTTTGCCACTCAGCTCCAAAAAAAGGCACCACTAAAATGTGAACATTTTTAAAGCTTGCAATTTTTCAATTTATCAACAGATTTTAAAAAGGTAACAAAAAAATATCTTTGGTATTAAGTTCGAAAATGCTGTTTGAATTACATTCTACCAATATGTTCTTAATTTGGAGAAAATCTGTAATATTTAGACACAGTTTACATACAAAGGTCTTATAAATCAATTATAGAGTGTCATTTATAGTAAAAATAGCCTTTGCATATTAACTAAGACTGAATTAATGAATTATTTAAAAGACATTTTGTTCTTCCCCACTGTACTGCCGTAAGAAAATTATTGTCTGATCAAATCCCTCAAATTTCTCACTCATGAGAAAGTCACAATCATAACAAATCCAAATTTCTTTTGCTTAATTCCAAATGCCACCCAAGATAAAAATATTTATTTATTTTGCATTCAGTTTGACAAATATTTTATCAAAATATTAACATAATATTGAGTTTATATACAAATAATATAAAAAACTACTTTTTTGACTTCCCCCAACTAAATTGGATTTCGCGTAGAACAAATTTACAAAAATAATTAACCAGAACCTTAAAATTTGTGCAATATGTTATACAAATAAACTCATTTTATCAACTGTGGGACTTGAAAGTATGGAATTAAGCAAACTTTTTAGTAAACAGCGAAATTACACAAAAATGTCATTATTCAAAAATTATCCAAGGAATGTGTAAACAGTCCCGTTTTTGAATAATTATTCAAAAAGTGGCAACACTGCTTAAAACTTAATAAATAAATAAAAAGACTAGTTGATTAAGTAATGTAAACAAGAAAGGACGCTTTCAACTCCGCGCTTTATCTCCAGATAATTAAATGTATGTAGTCGTCGTTATATATATTTAATTTATAAAATATGTTAAAATTGTATTTCTGTTTAGTTTTTTCCTGAAGATGAACAGCGAAGCTGTTTCGAAATATTGAATAAAAGTAAACTATTTTTAAAAATAAAACGAAAAATCTGTTTTTATTTTTATACTTATGACCTCAAGCCGAATATATAAGAACTCCTTTGCACAATTTTTTTTAATTTTAAATTATGATCAAGGACTATTCCAAAAAACGTGATTTTCGAGATTTTTTACGGGGTTTTTACACGCCGTCAAACAATAATACTCAATCGAATAAAAGGTAATTTTATGCAGAATGCAAATCCATAAAAAATATTTTGAAGTATAACATTGACCAGTAAAGTATTCTATCCTAAGTCAGGAGTTAATAAAAAAAGGCTCACATCTCGGAAGGGTGATTCGATGAACTTTTTTTACCTTCAGATTCGGGCTTAGGAGACCAAAATTCTTAAAAAAGTTTTGTTAGAAGGCTGTGCAAAAAGTCGATTAATATAAATGCCAAACGCAAATTAAATTGTTCAAAGCTCGGTATTTTAAAATTTTAAAATTTTGAAATATTTTAATCCCACTATACTTCGGGATCCCAGAATTTCTTCCGAATTTTTAAATTTTTTCGAAAAACAGTTTTTCTATAAAGAAATAGTTTTTTTTTTAAGTTTTTCTAAAAAAGTATATGGTAACACTGTATTGCACTGAAGTCATAAACTTTGCTTTGTTTACAATATGTCTGTAGGTTTGTGCGCAATTTTCGATGTCTCTCTTGTAGTTCATTCTTTGTTTTATTGTGGTGTATTGATAATATGGAGCATTTCCAATGTATATCCAGGACTGCCAGAATTGCCGATTTTTCGGCATTTTGCCGATTTTTTATTAAAAAATATGCAAAATGCCGATTTGCCGAGTTTTGGTCGAAAAATGCCGATTTTTTGTTAAAGCACCGTAAGTTGTTTGAGTTCCACGTGAAAAAACTGTTATACTCCATATAAAAAAAAATAATTTTTCACGACAATGTGTTTCACGTGAAAATTATGTAAACTTTGTTTTCACGCAAATTTAATGTACTAGACTATTATTTTTCTTGGGAAAAAGTGACATTTTGTGTTTATTGTGATTGTGTCTTTGTTATAAAATTAAAAACACTGTCCATTTTTATAAATTAAATTGCAATTTGAGGCCTTTAAAGTTCGCGTGAAAATTTTCCACGCGAAAAACAACTTACGGTGCATAAAACTCAAAAACACGAAATTTTAATTTTTGGTGATTTAAAATGCATTAATAAATAAGAAATTAATTCTATCTTTGACAATTCGAAAGTTCATGTAAATTCATGTTTGTTATCGGTAGCTGAAAAAGAATGTTAACAAAATATCTTTGCGATCAACAAATTTTCAGCAAAATGGCATCGATTTGTTAATGCTTGTTTTTTTTCATATTTTGCTGCAAATGCATGTTTTTAAAATATTTTGTTGCATATTGTGGTATAAATACATATTTTTTGCATTATATGCTTAAAACAAATATTTTTAGCATACTTTTTGGTATTTACTAGAGTTGTAAAATTTCGATACTTTTTGAGTACTCAATACTACTCAATATTTTTCAATTGATATACTACTCAATACTTTTAACGGTTTTTTTAATTTAAAAATAAAAATGTTGTGAATTCGTATTTATTACGAAAAATAATAACAATTTATATACACGTGTTAAATAACTATTGTTACTTACATTTTAATTAATTTAAAGCATTTTAAATAAATTAATTAAATAATTTTTTACAAAAATCCGTTACAAATTTCTTTGTTTCACAAATAGAGGTTTATTTTCAGAGTTGTATTTTTAAGGTACTATTTTTAGAGTTGTATTTTCATACGAAAAATACACATTTCTACGGAAAATTGCATCTTTAAAAGTATTGAGTAGTACCGTTTTAGTATTGAGTACTCAAAAAAACAGTCAGTATCGAGTACTCAGTACCGGAATACTCAATACTTTTACAACTCTAGTAATTACTTTAAAACTGTGTTTTTACCTATACACAGTAAAAAAAATTATTTTTAAAATTTCTAAATATCATTTTAGGTAGAACAATATTCTATTCTGATTTCTAAACATTTTTAAAAATTTATTTGTTCCCGAATACAGAAATATCAAACATAAAACAATTTCTGACGATGATTAATAGCAATTTTCTATGTTTAAACTACTTTTAAAGACAAATATGTAATACTAAAACTGAAAAATCAATAATAAATGCATATTTATAAAATTTTAAATGCATATTTTTAAAATTTTAAGTGCATATTTTTCGATTTTAATCATACGTACATCTTATGTACATAAAACACGATTATAAATGCAGGAATATACGAGCCCTAGTAATAATAGGCCTTTTTTCAATCTCTGGATTTATTTTTATTTTTAGATTTATTTTATTTTATTAGAAAATCCACATTTTGTTTTTTAATTTTCAAAATTTAATATTTTTATCCAAATTCTACACTTTTTAATTTAATTTAAATTTTTCGAAAACGCAATTTCTGAAATTAAATTAAGCTAAATTCAAAACGGATTTATTTTATTTATAAATCTATTTTGGATTTAGTTTAATTCAATCCCGGTGTTCACATTTTTATAAAATTATTAGATTTTGATAAATATATTAAATTTTGAAAATTAAAAAACAAAATGTGAATATTTAAACGAAATAAAATAAATCCAGTGATTCAAAAAGGGCCACTATTTCCAAAATATTTCCAGGTGTACGGATACCTTAAGTTCGGAGTAGAACTATTTTTAAAAGCTGTAAAATTAATTTATGTACATAGTATTGGTCAGATAATATTCGAATATGTATCATAAAAATGTTCATAAAATTACAACTAACATTTTTTTATTATCATTTCATTCATATCTTAAGCCTTTATTTTTATTTAATTGTTAAACTCTAAACATATTATTTTACACGAAATGTCTATTTCACATATTTTTTTATGTAAAGTAACCTAAATATTACATAAATGAGTATTTTTGAAAGTGCTGATTTTTTGCCGATTTTTTAAAATCAAAGTGCCGCAAATGCCGATTTTTTTTGGGAAAAAGTGCCGATATTTCATCAAAATCATCTGGCAGCCCTGTGTATATCTGCGGTTATGATTCTCTTCTCTCTGTAACATTATTAAAATCTGATAACTGTCATCTCTCAACACAGTGCGACGTAAGTGCAGTTTTTTGTTGCCCCAAATTATTTCTACACTTTAGAGGTTAATCACAACTGGGTCGATTGTCGACCGACGACAGCAAAAGTCGTCACGATTAATTTAAATTCAGCGACAATCGACCGTCGACATTTGTTGATGTTTAGAAAAAAAGGTAAGCAAAACAAGAATATTGTTGTATTTGTTTCACCACAATTCTTCTCCAATTCAATTGGTCTTTCACTAATTCTTGTTGCTTATATTTATTATATTATATTTTATTGTATTTAATTTTGCTTTTTTGCCGTAAATTATGTATTTTAAATTTCAATTATATTTCTTCTGTCAAAAAAATAAATTTTTTGTAAACAAATTCTAATACGAATTTCTAACAACTCTGTTCTAATGGCAATCTTTAATTAGTTAAAAATATGGCAACAATTTGAAAAATATTTTAAGTGTGTCGTCACGAAAATAGAATAGATTCTATTCCGACGACAAATCGCCGGACGACATGACGACTTTTTGCTTCCCATACAAAATATATGAAAAAGCAACTCTCGTTATCGTTGTCGACTCAGTTCTGATTAATCTCTTATGTCGGATTTGTGTCCCGAAATTATTGTTTTTAATTTATTTTTCGTTGTTCCCACATATACTCCCAGCAAAATCTTTCATTACCAAATAAGTGGTTATATAATAGAAATTCCTAGCTCCGTACAACTTATTTTTTGGCGTCTAAACTTATTATTTTTGTTTGGCGTGGTCGTTTTTATAAGTAGTCACGCTCACCCGCTCGCTTACGAAAAAATGAGAAATAAGTAGTTATGAGATTTTGAATAATAAGTGGTTACACACATGCTTACAAAAAGTTTAATTATAAGTGCTTACTTGATTCTTAAAAATAAGGAGTTAGGCAAATACTATTAGCCTAAGGAAATACATTCAGAAAAATTTAAGTTTTCTCTAGTGTGAAATTTTGGGAGTCGTCATAAAAATTTAAACATAACATATTTATATATACCTAATAAAAAAATTTAACTGTGTAAAAAGTACTTATTTAAACTAATACGAGTAAGTCATTATTTTATATTTAGAATCAATGAATACAATAGGCCGTTATTAGGAAGTCATTATTTTATATTATGAAATAATGCAAAAGGTAATGATATATCATTTTTGGTAATGCAGACAGTAATGAGGTGTCATTACCAATATTTTGCTGGGCTTGATCGCATATGTGGTTTATGTCTCCTGTGCATGGAATTTAATATATTAAGTTTGATTTTTCCGTATTATCTACTTTGCTTTTCGGTTTTGAAAAAAATTGCCTTAAGGTATTACCAGATGTGGGCGCTAATTTGAAATTTGCCTTGTTGTATATTCCAGAATTTTCAATTCTTTCGGATATCTTCGGTACGTAGGTCATGGATTTATATTTTTCGGGGTTTCTCCTCTCATTCTTTTCTTCGTGTTCTTGTTTCTGTTAATCAAACTCCTGATAATATTATCGGGAAAACAATTATTTTCTAAAATTTGTTTTATTTTGGAAATATTTTCTTTATGAAATTGTCTATCACTTAAAGTCAAAACTCTTCTTATGAAATTGTCAGCTGTATTCATTATTATTCTCTTAGGTTGGCATGAATAATAATTCACAATAAAGAATGAACTACAAGAGCGACATCGAAAATTGCGCACAAACCTACAGACATATGGTAAACAAAGCAAAGTTTATGATTTCAGTGCAATAGAAAACGTTAACTCATTTGGTCGTTTAATTGTTTTGAAAATTGTAACTCTTTGTAAGTGTATATTTTTGTTGTTTTTATACATAGGTTGTTTATACTAGAGCCCCCCATTACCCGGTTTTACGGTCGACCGGTCTACCCGGTCAGACCGGGTTTAAAACCGGTCGACCGGTCTTTACGGTCTACCCGGTCTTTACGGTCTAGACCGGTCGACCGGTCTACCCGGTCAGACCGGGTTTTAATACTATTTACAAAAGGCAGGTTTTTGGTACTTTTTAGCATAATATACTACAAAATATAAAAATTGCTAAAATTATGTAAATTTTATATAAAAAATCGAAAATTTTTAAAAATTTTAAATTTTTTTTAAAAAATTTTATGAAAAATCGATGTTTTATAAAAATTTATAAAAAATCAATAAATTTTTAAAAAAATTGATAAATTTTTGAAAAATTGATAAATTTTTGAAAAATTCATAAATTTTTGAAAAATTGATAAATTTTTGAAAAATCGATAAATTTTTGAAAAATTGATAAATTTTTGAAAAATTGATAAATTTTTGAAAAATTGATAAATTTTTGAAAAATCGATAAATTTTTAAAAAATCGATAAATTTTTGAAAAATCGATAAATTTTTAAAAAATCGATAAATTTTTGAAAAATCGATATATTGAAAAATTTTACAAAAAACCGATAAACTTTCAAAAATACCAATAAATTTTATAAAAATTGATAAATTTGTAAAAATCAATTCATTCATGGATATATTTATAATAATGTATAACAAAATAATGCGTATTTCGTATTATATTTATATGAGAGACCTACGGTCTTTTTCGGTCCCATGCACGGCGTTTTTTTCTCCTGGGTCTCTATAGGCTAATCTTTTGGGAAAATAATCTACACGTAATTCTGACTTAGAGCTGTAAACCTTTTTCAACGTGTGGAACAAAAATATTCAGAAACAGGCTCTTGAATTCAGAAAGTCTTGCAGTTTTCATACATTTATATGAAACTGCGACGGTCTTTTTCGGTCCCAAGTACGGCGTTTTTTTGTTCGGGGTCGTTATAGGCTAAAATTTTGCAGAAATAATCTAGACGTAATTCTGACTTAGAACTGTAAACTTTTTTTCAATGTGTGTAGCAAAAATATTCCGAAACTGGTTCTTGAATTCAGAAAGTCCTGCACTTTGCATACATTTATATGAAAATGCCACGGTCTTTTTCGGTCCCATGTACGGCGTTTTTTTGTTTGGGGTCGTTATGGGCTAAAAATTTTGCAGAAATAATCCAGACGTAATTCTGACTTAGAACTGTAAGCTTTTTTTCAATGTGTGGAGCAAAAATATTCCGAAACTGGTTCTTGAATTCAGAAAGTCCTGCACTTTGCATACATTTATATGAAAATGCCACGGTCTTTTGCGGTCCCATGTACGGCGTATTTTTGTTCGGGGTCGTTATGAGCTAAAATTTTGCAGAAATAATCCAGACGTAATTCTGACTTAGAACTGTACATTTTTTTTTCAATGTGTGGAGCAAAAATATTCCGAAACTGGCTCTTGAATTCTGAAAGTCCTGCACTTTACATACATTTATATGAAACTGCGACGGTCTTTTTCGGTCCCATGTACGGCGTTTTTTTGTTCGGGGTCCTTATTGGCTAAAATTTTTCAGAAATAATCCAGACGTAATTCTGACTTAGAACTGTAAACTTTTTTTCAATGTGTGGAGCAAAAATATTCCGAAACTGGTTCTTGAATTCAGAAAGTCCTGCACTTTGCATACATTTATAAGAAAATGCCACGGTCTTTTTCGGTCCCATGTACGGCGTTTTTTTGTTTGGGGTCGTTATGGGCTAAAAATTTTGCAGAAATAATCCAGACGTAATTCTGACTTAGAACTGTAAGCTTTTTTTCAATGTGTGGAGCAAAAATATTCCGAAACTGGTTCTTGAATTCAGAAAGTCCTGCACTTTGCATACATTTATATGAAAATGCCACGGTCTTTTTCGGTCCCATGTACGGCGTATTTTTGTTCGGGGTCGTTATGAGCTAAAATTTTGCAGAAATAATCCAGACGTAATTCTGACTTAGAACTGTAAGCTTTTTTTCAATGTGTGGAGCAAAAATATTCCGAAACTGGCTCTTGAATTCTGAAAGTCCTGCACTTTACATACATTTATATGAAAATGCGACGGTCTTTTTCGGTCCCATGTACGGCGTTTTTTTGTTTGGGGTCGTTATGGGCTAAAATTTTGCAGAAATAATCTAGACTTAATTCTGACTTAGAACTGTAAACTTTTTTTCAATGTATGGAACAAAAATATTCCGAAACTGGCTCTTGAATTCTGAAAGTCCTGCACTTTTCATACATTTATATGAAAATGCGACGGTCGTTTTCGGTCCCATGTATGGAGTTTTTTTTGTTGTGGGTTAACATTTTGCAAAAATAATCTAGACGTAATTCTCACTTCGTTATTCCAAAACTGTTATCCGTTTTCATTTATCTGATTTAGTTTTCAAGATACGGGCGATAAACCAAATAAAAGCCCTTTTCTCTCTACGAGGCTTAGTTTTCGAGAAAAACGCGATCTTAAAATCTAGCAATGTAAGTCGAAATTTAGTTTCGGTATCGGGGTACTATGGTAGGGTTTTGACTTCTGGTGTAAACATTTTTCCTCTAGCTCTCTTAGTTTTCGAGATATGGACCATCAAAATTTTATTAAAGCGATTTTCGCATTTATTTTTCCACATATAATTCATTATGACTTCCTTGTTCCAAAACTGCTGTCCGTTTTCATTTATCTCACTTAGTTTTCAAGATACGGGCGATATTCCAAATAAAAGCCCTTTTCTCTCTAGGAGGCTTATTTTTCGAGAAAAACGCCATCTTAAAATCTAGCAATGTAAGTCGAAATTTAGTTTCGGTATCGGGGTACTATGGGCGGGTTTTGACTTCTGGTGTAAGAATTTTTCCTCTAGCTCTCTTAGTTTTCGAGATATGGACCATCAAAATTTTATTAAAGCGATTTTCGCATTTATTTTTCCACATATAATTCATTATGACTTCCTTGTTCCAAAACTGCTGTCCGTTTTCATTTATCTCACTTAGTTTTCAAGATACGGGCGATATTCCAAATAAAAGCCCTTTTCTCTCTAGGAGGCTTAGTTTTCGAGAAAAACGCGATCTTAAAATCTAGCAATGTAAGTCGAAATTTAGTTTCGGTATCGGGGTATTATGGGCGGGTTTTGACTTCTGGTGTAAACATTTTTTCTCTAGCTCTCTTAGTTTTCGAGATATGGACGATCAAAATTTTATTTAAGTGATTTTTGCATTTATTTTTCCACATATAATTCATTATGACTTCCTTGTTCGCTTAATAAAAAATAATCAATAAAATTTTCATTGTCCATATCTCGAAAACTAAAAGAGCTACTTCAAAAATGTTTGCACCAGAGGTCAAAACCCGCCCATAATACTCCGATACCGAAACTAAATTTCGACTTACATTGCTGGATTTTAAGATCGCGTTTTTCTCGAAAACTAATCCTCCTAGAGAGAAAAGGCTTTTATTTGGAATATCGCCCGTATCTTGAAAACTAAGTGAGATAAATGAAAACGGATAGCAGTTTTGGAACAAGGAAGTCATAATGAATTATATGTGGAAAAGTAAATGCGAAAATCGCTTTAATAAAATTTTGATGGTCCATATCTCGAAAACTAAGAGAGCTAGAGGAAAAATGTTTACACCAGAAGTCAAAACCCGCCCATAGTACCCCGATACCGAAACTAAATTTTGACTTACATTGCTAGATTTTAAGATCGCGTTTTTCTCGAAAACTAAGCCTCCTAGAGAGAAAAGGGCTTTTATTTGGAATATCGCCCGTATCTTGAAAACTAAGTGAGATAAATGAAAACGGACAGCAGTTTTGGAACAAGGAAGTCATAATGAATTATATGTGGAAAAGTAAATGCGAAAATCACTTTAATAAAATTTTGATGGTCCATATCTCGAAAACTAAGAGAGCTAGAGGAAAAATGTTTACACCAGAAGTCAAAACCCGCCCATAGTACCCCGATACCGAAACTAAATTTTGACTTACATTGCTAGATTTTAAGATCACGTTTTTCTCGAAAACTAAGCCTCCTAGAGAGAAAAGGGCTTTTATTTGGAATATCGCCCGTATCTTGAAAACTAAGTGAGATAAATGAAAACGGACAGCAGTTTTGGAACAAGGAAGTCATAATGAATTATATGTGGAAAAATAAATGCGAAAATCGCTTTAATAAAATTTTGATGGTCCATATCTCGAAAACTAAGAGAGCTAGAGAAAAAATGTTTGCACCAGAAGTCAAAACCCGCCCATAATACCCCGATACCGAAACTAAATTTCGACTTACATTGCTAGATTTTAAGATCGCGTTTTTCTCGAAAACTAAGCCTCCTAGAGAGAAAAGGGTTTTTATTTGGAATATCGCCCGTATCTTGAAAACTAAGTGAGATAAATGAAAACGGACAGCAGTTTTGGAACAAGGAAGTCATAATGAATTATATGTGGAAAAATAAATGCGAAAATCGCTTTAATAAAATTTTGATGGTCCATATCTCGAAAACTAAGAGAGCTAGAGAAAAAATGTTTACACCAGAAGTCAAAACCCGCCCATAATACCCCGATACCGAAACTAAATTTCGACTTACATTGCTAGATTTTAAGATCGCGTTTTTCTCGAAAACTAAGCCTCCTAGAGAGAAAAGGGCTTTTATTTGGAATATCGCCCGTATCTTGAAAACTAAGTGAGATAAATGAAAACGGACAGCAGTTTTGGAACAAGGAAGTCATAATGAATTATATGTGGAAAAATAAACGCGAAAATCGCTTTAATAAAATTTTGATGGTCCATATCTCGAAAACTAAGAGAGCTAGAGGAAAAATGTTTACACCAGAAGTCAAAACCCGCCCATAGTACCCCGATACCGAAACTAAATTTTGACTTACATTGCTAGATTTTAAGATCGCGTTTTTCTCGAAAACTAAGCCTCCTAGAGAGAAAAGGGCTTTTATTTGGAATATCGCCCGTATCTTGAAAACTAAGTGAGATAAATGAAAACGGACAGCAGTTTTGGAACAAGGAAGTCATAATGAATTATATGTGGAAAAATAAATGCGAAAATCGCTTTAATAAAATTTTGATGGTCCATATCTCGAAAACTAAGAGAGCTAGAGGAAAAATTCTTACACCAGAAGTCAAAACCCGCCCATAGTACCCCGATACCGAAACTAAATTTCGACTTACATTGCTAGATTTTAAGATGGCGTTTTTCTCGAAAAATAAGCCTCTTAGAGAGAAAAGGGCTTTTATTTGGAATATCGCCCGTATCTTGAAAACTAAGTGAGATAAATGAAAACGGACAGCAGTTTTGGAACAAGGAAGTCATAATGAATTATATGTGGAAAAATAAATGCGAAAATCGCTTTAATAAAATTTTGATGGTCCATATCTCGAAAACTAAGAGAGCTAGAGGAAAAATGTTTACACCAGAAGTCAAAACCCTACCATAGTACCCCGATACCGAAACTAAATTTCGACTTACATTGCTAGATTTTAAGATCGCGTTTTTCTCGAAAACTAAGCCTCGTAGAGAGAAAAGGGCTTTTATTTGGTTTATCGCCCGTATCTTAAAAACTAAATCAGATAAATGAAAACGGATAACAGTTTTGGAACAACGAAGTGAGAATTACGTCTAGATTATTTTTGCAAAATGTTAACCCACAACAAAAAAAAACTCCATACATGGGACCGAAAACGACCGTCGCATTTTCATATAAATGTATGAAAAGTGCAGGACTTTCAGAATTCAAGAGCCAGTTTCGGAATATTTTTGTTCCATATATTGAAAAAAAGTTTACAGTTCTAAGTCAGAATTGAGTCTAGATTATTTCTGCAAAATTTTAGCCCATAACGACCCCAAACAAAAAAACGCCGTACATGGGACCGAAAAAGACCGTCGCATTTTCATATAAATGTATGTAAAGTGCAGGACTTTCAGAATTCAAGAGCCAGTTTCGGAATATTTTTGCTCCACACATTGAAAAAAAGCTTACAGTTCTAAGTCAGAATTACGTCTGGATTATTTCTGCAAAATTTTAGCTCATAACGACCCCGAACAAAAATACGCCGTACATGGGACCGAAAAAGACCGTGGCATTTTCATATAAATGTATGCAAAGTGCAGGACTTTCTGAATTCAAGAACCTGTTTCGGAATATTTTTGCTCCACACATTGAAAAAAAGCTTACAGTTCTAAGTCAGAATTACGTCTGGATTATTTCTGCAAAATTTTTAGCCCATAACGACCCCAAACAAAAAAACGCCGTACATGGGACCGAAAAAGACCGTGGCATTTTCTTATAAATGTATGCAAAGTTCAGGACTTTCTGAATTCAAGAACCAGTTTCGGAATATTTTTGCTCCACACATTGAAAAAAAGTTTACAGTTCTAAGTCAGAATTACGTCTGGATTATTTCTGAAAAATTTTAGCCAATAAGGACCCCGAACAAAAAAACGCCGTACATGGGACCGAAAAAGACCGTCGCAGTTTCATATAAATGTATGTAAAGTGCAGGACTTTCAGAATTCAAGAGCCAGTTTCGGAATATTTTTGCTCCACACATTGAAAAAAAAATGTACAGTTCTAAGTCAGAATTACGTCTGGATTATTTCTGCAAAATTTTAGCTCATAACGACCCCGAACAAAAATACGCCGTACATGGGACCGCAAAAGACCGTGGCATTTTCATATAAATGTATGCAAAGTGCAGGACTTTCTGAATTCAAGAACCAGTTTCGGAATATTTTTGCTCCACACATTGAAAAAAAGCTTACAGTTCTAAGTCAGAATTACGTCTGGATTATTTCTGCAAAATTTTTAGCCCATAACGACCCCAAACAAAAAAACGCCGTACATGGGACCGAAAAAGACCGTGGCATTTTCATATAAATGTATGCAAAGTGCAGGACTTTCTGAATTCAAGAACCAGTTTCGGAATATTTTTGCTCCACACATTGAAAAAAAGTTTACAGTTCTAAGTCAGAATTACGTATAGATTATTTCTGCAAAATTTTAGCCTATAACGACCCCGAACAAAAAAACGCCGTACATGGGACCGAAAAAGACCGTCGCAGTTTCATATAAATGTATGAAAACTGCAAGACTTTCTGAATTCAAGAGCCTGTTTCTGAATATTTTTGTTCCACACGTTGAAAAAGGTTTACAGCTCTAAGTCAGAATTACGTGTAGATTATTTTCCCAAAAGATTAGCCTATAGAGACCCAGGAGAAAAAAACGCCGTGCATGGGACCGAAAAAGACCGTAGGTCTCTCATATAAATATAATACGAAATACGCATTATTTTGTTATACATTATTATAAATATATCCATGAATGAATTGATTTTTACAAATTTATCAATTTTTATAAAATTTATTGGTATTTTTGAAAGTTTATCGGTTTTTTGTAAAATTTTTCAATATATCGATTTTTCAAAAATTTATCGATTTTTTAAAAATTTATCGATTTTTCAAAAATTTATCGATTTTTTAAAAATTTATCGATTTTTCAAAAATTTATCAATTTTTCAAAAATTTATCAATTTTTCAAAAATTTATCAATTTTTCAAAAATTTATCGATTTTTCAAAAATTTATCAATTTTTCAAAAATTTATGAATTTTTCAAAAATTTATCAATTTTTCAAAAATTTATCAATTTTTCAAAAATTTATCAATTTTTTTAAAAATTTATTGATTTTTTATAAATTTTTATAAAACATCGATTTTTCATAACATTTTTTAAAAAAAATTTAAAATTTTTAAAAATTTTCGATTTTTTATATAAAATTTACATAATTTTAGCAATTTTTATATTTTGTAGTATATTATGCTAAAAAGTACCAAAAACCTGCCTTTTGTAAATAGTATTAAAACCCGGGCTGACCCGGTAGACCGGTCTACCCGGTCGACCGGTCGTCCGGTCGACCGGTCTAGACCGTAAAGACCGGGTAGACCGTAAAGACCGGTCGACCGGTTTTAAAACCCGGTCTACCCGGTCTTTCGGTCTACCCGGTCGACCGGTTCTGACCGTAGCCTCTAGTTTATACCAATTGTTTTGATTTTGTGTTACAGTGACTAACAAAAAAATTACTTATTTTTGTATATTTTATATTTTTAAGAATTTCCTGAAGATGCCCTCCAATGTTTGAAGGCGAAATATAGAAAAGAAATAAATGCAATTTATTGCTAAAACAGACCTTAAGCTTGATTATTAATTTAATAGTATTTGTAACAAAAGGTCGAATAAAAAAAAAAAAATAAATAAATAAAAAAAAAAAATTTATACAACATTTTTATTTTATGTTATAAAATTTGGGCCGTTGAAATTGTTTAAGCTATAGAAATTTCAATATCAATTTAATAGCCGGTATGCATAAAAAGTTTACTTACTATTAGACAATGGCCCGTATGAATAAAAAAATAGATATTACTAATAAGGGGGAAATATAGGGTTCTTTAAGCAATTACTTCACAATTTAATGGCGTTTTCTTTTCTGAAAAAAATGTTGCCTTTTTTTTGCACTTTGCTTTTGAATTGCCTTTTTTGTGTTCTTTTCTAAATTAAGGGCAACATTCTAAGAGGGCTAGGTGTTCTTTTCTAAAAATGCTGCCTAAATAAAGGGCAAAAGTGCAACATTTTTCGCCCTCAAAATATTTACGGGGTAGAGTGTTGCCCTTTTTTTTGTTTGTGTCAACGCCATGTGTTATACTGTAATGTTTTTTGCTAGCTAACTCGCAACTTAGTGGCCTAGGGGGTACTATCATAGCTTCTGATGCAGTAGGTCGCAGGTTCAAACCCCGGTTGGAGCACAATACTTTTTTTCGTTTTTTCTTGTTTTTATAAAATTTTAATTAGATTTTTATTATTTTGCTGTAATTTAGTATTTAACAATTTTTTTGGCCAAAAATAAATAAAAAATTATACAATTTGTTTTAAATATGAAAAAAAAAAATTTTTAATTGAAATAAGAATATGCATAAAAAAATGTATTTTTTACTTTGGCTGGAATTTGAACCCGTCCAGCCCATGTCAAAGGCAGCCCTACGGGGAATGAGGAGTAAATTGCCCTCCAAGGACCTATCCTGTGACCGGTCAACCGAAAGCATATTACTAAATTCTTACAAATATGAACCAAAGAGAATGAATTAATTTTCTAAGTATTTTCTGATTCGTTACTTTCACTGTTGCTTTTAAAAAACTTGACCAATACCGAAATAAAAAATAAAATTCGCCGCATATTTTTTAAAATATTTTTTTATTTATTTTACTTATTTATTTATTTATTTATTTATTTTGAACTTTATTTTTTTACGATTTGCTTATTTTAGCCCTTATTTTAAATTTTTATAATTTTTTGCTAAAAAATTTTAAGTTTTGTATTTTCAACGTTTTTTAATGTTAAAGCTATTTTAAAGTCAACTGCCACTAAAGGACCTATCCCGTGACTGGTCAATCGGGGGCATACTGAAGACACTTCCACTATATTTGTGTGTGTGTTAGTGTTGCTTTCTTTTCTATTTTTTCCTTTTGCATTTTGTTATTTGCTTGTAGTGTTTGTTTTTTCTTTTTTATTTGAACAGAAACGAAAATTATATAACTTTACCATCAGCCAGCCATCACGCATAAGCAACATTAGCTCAGACGGTAGAGCGTTTGGCTTACAAGAAGGAGGTTCCCTACGGGGAATGAGGAGTCAATTGCCCTCCAAGGACCTATCCCGTGACCGGTCAACCGAAGTCATATTACCAAATTAGTACAAATATGAACAAAAGAAAATGAATTAATTTTCTAAGTATTCTCTGATCCGTTATTTTCACTGTTGCTTTTAAAAAACTTGACCGATACCGAAATAAAAAACAAAATTCGCGGCATATTTTAATATTATATTATCAGAGTTTTTGAGGTAAATTTCTAATTTTTAATTGATTTTTTAATTTAATTATGGCCAACGCAAAAAACAAGTCAACTGCTATTAAGGGACCTATCCCGTGACTGGTCAATCGGGGACATACTGAAGACACTTACACTATATGTGTGTGTGTGTTAATGTTGTTTTCTTTTCTATTTTTTTTATTTTCCATGTTTTTTTTATTTGCTGTGTGTGTTTTTTCTTTCTGTTTTTTATTTGAACAGAAACGAAAAATATATAACTTAACCATCAGCCAGCCATCACGGATAAGCAACATTAGCTCAGACGGTAGAGCGTTTGCCTTACAAGCAGAAGGTTGTGTTATCGAGCCCTACTTCGACGCCAAGTAGATTATTTTTAATTCTTAATTTTTTATTAGTTTATTTGAAAAGCTATTTTTAGACACACCACCTTACTGCCACAATGTGTCTAAACTGTGGCAATTGGTCATTTTCAATGACAACGCCATATTAAAGTGATATGTCTCTTTCAAACAAAAAGACCGATCAACGACCGGTCTCCGCCCCCTTGGGACCTATCCTGCGTGTCATCTGGGACCGGTCCCTTTCCCCGTAGGGTTGTGTTATCGAGCCCTACTTCGACGCCAAGTAGATTATTTTAAATTCTTAATTTTTTATTAGTTTATTTGAAAAGCTATTTTTAGACACGCCACCTTACTGTCACAAGGTGTCTAAACTGTGGCAATTGGTCATTTCCAATGACAACGCCATGTTAAAGTGATATGTCTCTTTCAAACAAAAAGACCGATCAACGACCGGTCTCCGCCCCCTTGGGACATATCCTGCGTGTCATCTGGGACCGGTCCCTTTCCACGTAGGGATGCATCACAACCACTAGGCTACAATTAGTAATAGTTTTCGTAAACAATATTGCATACATATGTTTAGAAAAATGCAACAGTGATTTTATTGTGTTCTATTCTGATTGGAAAAATGTAAAATTTTAATGGGGTGAGGGCAACATTTTTAAAATGTTGCCTTTTAACAAGGCAACATTTTTTTTCCAGAAAAGAAAACGCCATAAGTCTACTTGCGGGTAGACTAAAAATTTTATTTTTCGATTTTCGTTTATATTTCATGCCGTTCCACAAGTCTATGGATAAATTTGGTGTTAAAAGTCATTCCTAAGCCAAAAGCAATTACTTTGAAGTAATTGCTAAGTTTTATTCATATGACCCAATGTTGTATAAAATCAGATATTTTTATATCGAATTAGATGTAATTTGTGTCCTGGATATGGACAAATCTCGGATCGAACTGTATCAAATTATATCTAATTTGATATAATTAGACACAAGTAGATGACCCATTTTTTGGATCAAGTTGTATGTCGTTGTATATGGGGACTTATCAAATAAGATATAATTATATATGACACCATATTTTTACCCGGGTTGATTCAAAAACGATTTATCTTTTTTAAGCTAAGAATAATATAAAATATAAATGAAATACGTTTTTTTAACTCGCAAGCAGTAATTTTGAAGAATTGCTTAAAACAGGGTTGGTAAAACTATGACACGCGTGCCAGCAGTGGCACGGGAGTAGATTTTAGGTGGCACGCGACGTTTTACTGAATATTTTCAAAAAATTTAAATCTTATTACAAGATATCAAAAAATTTTGTTAAATATTAAATTTCGCTATAAAAATGTGTGATTTAGCTCGAATGGTAAAATTTTTTATAGAGATTGTAAATCGCCTTTTAAAATTAAAAAAAAATATGTAGTGAAACTATTTTGTGTTTATAGAAATATGGTTAATAACTCGCAAAATTCGTCCTTAAGAAAAGTTCCCTGCGACTGGTTTATTGGCAAATCGAAAAAAGCTGAAATTTTTTCTGGGAAAATTTATTAGAATTCTAGATTGGAAGGAGTTCAATTTTTTCGATGAGAAAGAGCCTCGTAATCGGAGAAACAAAAAAGTGCCAGAAAATTAAGCAAAAATGAAAACAACTTTTAATAAAATTTTAGTTTTTTATTGGGCAAATAGGTGCTGCGAAATAACCCCATGAAATAACACCCAAAAGAATAAACAAAATAAATCCTAAAAATAAGTTTCATAATAAAATAATTCCCAACGAAAAAAAATTAAATAATCTGCAATGAAATAATCTCCAAAATACTAAATAATAAAAAAATGTATTAATTTGTTTAAATTACACTGTGATAGCCGCAAATTTCAACAAGCTGGGCATCTTACTGGAGAAGCTAATTCGAGTACGCTAAATCACCATTGAGATAACCGTTTTTCAAAGTTCGTATTCGCGATTAAAAATTTTGACGCTTAGGTACCAAAAAAATTATAATTTTATACTTCTGGGATAATTTTTAATTACAAATTTACCAAATTTGATTAAATATGTACAACATTAAGGAAGCTGTAATTTTTTTTCGCGAATTTTCTTTTTAGCGAAAACATTTTTTCTGCAAAGTACAATGTTATATTATTTAGTGTACCTATATTTAATAGGGTTTAGAAAAATATTCAATAGAGTTAAGAAAAAAATTTCTTTCGAAAAAAAATCGCGACAAAAATAGCGAAAAATTGTATTTAACAGAGTTGGATTGATTTAAATTCAAAAATTATCCAAAAAGTATAAAAAATATCGTTTCGCAGAGTCATTTCATCGGAAATGGAAATTTCTCTGTTCAAATCCATAATGTTTGCTGATTTTTTATTCATTAAAATGAAGAATAAAATCATGCGATTTTTTTAATCGAATTAAATTTTAGTTGAGTTATCTTTTTCAAGTAGTTTCCTACGTACCTAAATCATTGAATTATAACAAAATCCTAATGGTCTGTTATTGGGGTTATTTCGTAGCGCCCAAAAATTTAACTTTTAACAAAATAAAATAACCACAAAAAACCTCCTAAAAAATGAAAAGGAAATAATGAGTCATATGAATAAAACTTAGCAATTACTTCGAAGTAATTACTTTGGTGGTAGGAATGGCTTTTAACTCCAAATTTACCAATTAACTGGTAAAATAGCAAGAAATATATTGTTATGTGATTGTTTAAATAAATTTTTAATTTTTAAGCACCGTAAGTTCCCAGACAGAAATTGCCAACTGTACAAAAACAAAACACTGGCAGAGCACTGATTTTGTAAAAATTGCTACGCTTTGTTAAAATAAGGTACCGGGTTCGATTCCGGTCACGAACATACAATTTTTTGTTTTCTTTTTTTATATTTTTTTTTATAAAATTACATTTATTTTTATTAAATTTAATTGTTTTTTATAAAATAATTTTTCTTAAATTTTTTGACCATCTATATTTTGGTTTTCCTGACGTTACGCCAACGTTGGCAAGTGAGGTCCAGCAGACGTTATGCCAATGTTTACATATTAGGCATTGTTATCATTCATTTATTATTTAAGCTATGTTGTAATACATGTCTCGTTAGCTTAGTGTGTAGAGCGATTGTCTGGCAACCTGACGGTCCGGGTTCGAGTCACAGCCCGACCATGTTTTATTTAAAATAATTATACCCGAGTAAAACGGGTTATACATTATTTTATATTATTTAATACAATTATGTCTCGTTATATATTGCTTTGTATGGCACTATATATAATAAGACATAAATTTCGTCTTTCGAGCAAATTTTATTTGACCCAATATCCAAATATATCATTTTACATATGTTGTCATATTTAATAAGATCTCGCCCATGGAATTGAAATTGTAAGACCAAAAATAGCCCAGTTTCATGTTTAATTTAAGATTTTATCGAAATCAATGGATTTTTAATTGGAAAATATTCTTTTACAAAAACAAATATTGATTTAAAATTCAAGTGATTTAAAAAAAAACATGAACACGAAAACTGGCAAAATACTTTTGTATAATATTTGAGTGAAATTATCTGACGGTTACCCATACATTATCGACGTTGAAAATATTATGTTAAAAGAGTTAACACTTTATATGGGATTTCGTACCTATATATAGCAACAAAACAAGTCTATTGATTTAAAAAAGAAACATTTCTTTCCCCTATATAATTTATGTTATAGTCTTGCTTCAAATAAACTCTTAATATCTTACGGTGGGTCTCATACTGCAGGTTTAACTTTAACTTAACTATAAACAAAAGAAAATGTCAAAAAAAATGTACACAAAACAACAACAATTTTTTTGGGTTAACTATTAACTAAAGTTTAAACCTGAAGTATGAGACCCACCGTTAGAAAATTCAAATTGAAATTCCGTTTCATTTAAAACGTTATAAATTTACATCGAAACAACAAATTCTTTTATTTTTAAATTGAATATTGGGTCATATTAATAAAAGTTAGCCAATTCTTCGAAGTAATTATTTTGGTTTAGGAATGACGTACCACCAAATTTATCCATAGGCTTAAAGGATATCAAAATATCCTATGAAATTAAAACAAAAAAATTGTCTACCCGCAAGCAGACTAAAATTGTGTAATAAATAACTTAAACACCTAATAAAAAATTCCCCCTATTAGTGAAATGTAGTTTTTTATTCATACATACACTATTTACAAATTTAAAACATTTTTAAACGATTATTTCATGACATTTTTCTCATTTTTTTAAGCGAAAGCCCAAAAATAAAAGGTTCATTTGAACTTTTCTCACTTTTAAAATGAAAATCTCACCTTTAGTGAAAAATCCAGTAATGATTTATGGAAATTATTTGAAATTTAATTTTATTTAGTATTTTTTTATTTTATGGATTATTCTTAAACTATCTATAGCTCGTATAAGTACCCAGTCAGAAAAACGCAAACGGGAAAGCGGTGGCAAAGCACTTTAACAGGTGGTACAAGTACTGGCAAAAAGTGCTTTCCCATTCCCAAAATGATAACATCATTAGACAAAAGGACCGGCTGTTCTAAAAGCGCCGGAAAAGCACTGGAGGAACAAAATTTTTAAACGTTGGTAAAACGCTGGCAAAACCAATAAATAGGTGGTCTGGAAATATATTTTCCAAAATAAAATTAAAAAAAAATTCATATGTATTTTTTTAGTCCTGCCGTGATTTGAACCCAGGCCGTCAGATTGGCAGACTATTGCTCTACCCACTGAGCTAACAAGACATATAATATTTAATGGCTAAACACATAAATGAGTGATAATAGCTGGACAACTACTGGCTGTGCCAAAATGCTAGTACTGGCAAACAATTTTTAGTAACTAGTATGCCAGTGTTGGGAGGACAAAAAAAAGTTGCTCTTGAAGGAGCTTTCCCACAAACAAAAAAATTGATTTTATAAAACAAAAAAAATTTTAAATTAAAAAAAATCCAAAAAAAATTTTTTTGCTTGCAACCGGATTTGAACTCGGAACCTTCCGACTACAAACATTTTTTAAGGAAGCGTCAGCATTTTTATAAAATCATTGGTTTTCCAGTGAATTGATTTTTGTACGCCTGGTAGCATTGGCTAGGTAGCACTGGATAACCACTGGTTGCAAACCTTGGCATATCACTCTAAGCCAATTTTTTGCCAGTAGTTTTTTTTATAAACCACCGAAATTTTTGTAAAACAAATACTGGTAAAACGCTTTTCGCAAGCGCTGGCAAAGCGTCCCAAATGAGTGTCCTACCAGTCATTTATTTTTAATACCGTGGTTACCCAGTGGTATGCCAGTGCTTGATTTTTTGTACCACTGGCGATTTCTGACTGGGTACTGATTAATGTGTAGATACTTTTTATGTATGCAGTTTCACATCAAGACTCGCAAACTTATTAGATTTGCTTAGTTCACACGATACACGAAACCTTACGTGAATTCCCCATTGTTTTTCAGTACAATATTTAATAAAAACAGAAATACGAAAATTTTTATCCAACTGGACCTAATTGCATCAAATTTTAAATATTAAGATATT
This sequence comes from Leucophora obtusa, assembly GCA_949987735.1. Classification (NCBI taxonomy): domain Eukaryota; kingdom Metazoa; phylum Arthropoda; class Insecta; order Diptera; family Anthomyiidae; genus Leucophora; species Leucophora obtusa. The sequence goes on along the minus strand of OX465295.1, from coordinate 167,058,093 downwards.
ATTTCATACAATAATGTCTGGTCAAAATTCGGATTAAATTGTATATAATTTAAAGTAATTAAATCCAATTTGATCCACGTAGATACAATTGTATTCACCATTTTTCGGATTAAATTGTATGTGATTAGTTATTGTATTTCATCAAATTAGATATGTCACCATATCATCTTTTTTAATCGGGTAATTAACATTTTTTTTCTAAATAAATTTTTTTTTCGCCAAAAATTTTTTTTTTAAAGTTTTTTATACCATAAATTTTTTGGTTTTTCCAACATCATGACAATGTTGGCCGCTTAGTGTCAACCAACCTTGTAAGTTAGCTACAACTGCTGTTATCATTGATCTAATTTTTTAGCTATTAGATGTTACAAGTCTTATTAGCTTAGTGTGTAGAGATCGCGGCTGACAACCTTGCGGCCTGGGTTCAATTCCCATCAGAACCACGTTTTTTTAAAAAATACTAAAAACAATTTTTTTTTAATTTTTTTGAAAAAAAATTTATTTGAAAATCTATTTTTAGACCACCTTTTTTTTAATTTTGACAACGTTGTGAAAACGTTGGCAAGTTAGCGCCAACCACCGTTTGGCCGCTGTTATCAATCGGGTAACAGGACAATACTGTCAAGATTGTTAATCCCACGTTCTGCCAACGCATAACCGACCATCGCCAACGGTATGCCAACATTGTACCGATCGTATTTTTCTGCTTGGGTGCTGTTATCATTGATCTAATTTTTTAGCTATTAGATATTACAAGTCTTGTTAGCTTAGTGTGTAGAGATCGCGGCTGACAACCTGGCGGCCGGGGTTCAATTCCCATCAGAACCATGTTTTTAAAAAAATACTAAAAACAATTTTTTTTAAATTTTTTTGAAAAAAAAATTATTTGAAAATCTATTTTTAGACCACCTTTTTTTTAATTTTGACAACGTTGTGAAAATGTTGGCAAGTTAGCGCCAACCAACGGTTGGCCGCTGTTATCAATCGTGTAACAGGACAATACTGTCAAGATTGTTACTTCCACGTTCTGCCAACGCATAACCGACCAACGCCAACGGTATACCAACATTGTGTCGATCGTATTTTTCTGCTTGGGTTGTTTTTCACGTGTTTTTGTCGTTTTCGTCATTGTTGTCAATGTCTAAAAACTGTAAAAAAATATTTATATTTGTACTTCAAAACTATACTTCATTTCCAGCCAGTTGAGCCGAATTCAGTAAAACGTTGACCTACAATATATTTACAGTAATTGAATAAATAGTTTTTTTAAAAAACAAAAAAATGTATTCGATTTTGTCAGTAAATTAATTAACAATTAAAAACAGAATAAAAAAAATCCAATTATTAAGCTTTGTAATTATCTCCCAAACAATATATTGCGGGATCTAATTCGACCTGCCATTTTTCGGATCAAATTAGATCTAAGTTTATCCACAAATATATTGCTGGATCTAATTCGATCTGCACTTTTTTGGATAAATTTAGATCTAAGTATATCCCCAAGTATATTGATGGATCTGATTCGATCTCCCATTTTTCGGATTAATTTAGATCTAAGTTTATACCCAAATATATTGCTGGAACTAATTCGATCTGCCATTTTTTCGGATAAATTTATATCTAAGTTTATCCCTAAATATATTGCTGGATTTAATTCGATCTGCCATTTTTCGGATCAATTTAGATCTAAGTATATCCCCAAATATATTGCTGGATCTAATTCGATCTGCCATTTTTCGGATCAAATTAGACCTAAGTTTATGCACAAATATATTGCTGGATCTAATTTGATCTGCCATTTTTTCGGATAAATTTATATATAAGTTTATCCCCAAATATATTGCTGGATTTAATTCGATCTGCCATTTTTCGGATCAATTTAGATCTAAGTATATCCCCAAATATATTGGTGGATATAATTCGATCTTCCATTTTTCGGATCAAATTAGATCTAAGTTTATCCACAAATATATTTCTGTATCTAATTCCATCTGCCATTTTTCGGATCAAATTAGATCTAGGTTTATCCCCAAAGATATCATTGGACCTCCCAATTTTGAGATATAACTTGATCTTAGTTTATCCACATATACACAATGGGATCTAATACGATATAATTGGATACACCCAATTTTGAGATCTAATTGGATCAGCTAGATATTACAGCAGATCTTAAAGAATATCAAATTGGATATGATTAGATATTGCGCGAGATCAATTTTTTTACTCGGGTATAGAAATAACGTACCGAAAAAAATTAACAGCGTAATTCATAAACTTTAACAACAGTCTATTAGCAGGATTTTAAGCTAATTTGTGGAAAACAGTATTCATTATTGCGTAATAACGAAAAAAATAATAAAGATTTAGAGTTGATACTCATTAACTTTAAACCTTTTGTAACGTTCGGAGTGAGAAAGTCACCATTTCATTGTTAGTTTGTGAGGTCGACCATTGCTTTAATTGGGTTTTCACTAATTTCACTTTGGAAAAATTCTACATTTTTAATTTTATTAATCGAAACTGTTTTGAGTTCTATTACATAAAAATTAAAAAAAAAAAATCTTTCATTTCAATTCTGGATTTTCAATAGTGGAGACGGTTTTTATAAATTTTGAGAAATTTGATATTTGAATAAACATTAGGAGGTATCACCGATATTTAAGACAACTCACTAAAAGTTGGCCGAAAAGGTAATGTATTAGAGTAAAAATCTGTGAGTAAGGAATTAGATAAAGTCTGGTAAATTTACTTTCCTCCACAGGCATTTGACGTGGCGTTATGGGCAATAATATTCCTGGATTATCTTCGTTGAAAAAGGAAAGATTCGGCGAAGGCGTTATATACAATGGTCGGAATTTATTTCATTCCGCGATTTATAATTTTATTTTGGATGCAACACTCCAGCTTGGCAAATATTATACATTTGAACAACAAACGCCTAAAAGAAAGATTGAAAACAACATTAACAGCTATCTTTAAAATACTAATTTATTAAGCCGATTGTTGATAAACAGGGGCAGTGTCGGAAAGGAAAATCCATCCTGTACTTGGAAACCATTTCCGTATATTCAATTAGTTTTCCCTATTCTTGGACAACAGTTATATTTGCAATATCGATATCATTAATTATCGCGTATCGATAAAAGCAATTTATCGATAATTTCGACAAATTTTTGATACTGCAATTTTCTAATTGTGGAAAAATTTCAATTAAATTAAGTGAGCAATATTAATTTCGATTGTAAAGTTATTGTTTCGGTTAAAAGGTTTTAATTTAACCCTCTAACCGGCCTAAGCTGTTTTGCAATGAAATTTATACCATGTGTTCCTCACGAAAAATAAACAATAAGTTCTTCTACAAAATTTTTTTTCGTTGCCTACTTTAGGCGATATGGGCCAAAATAGTTGAAGGGTGAATCTTGAAAACTAGCGCATAAAAATTACTAGGTTTAGGCACAAATTATTTCTCTTACAAAGAAATAATTGCAATAAAAAAATTACATTTTTTGTGCTGTAACTTAAGAGGATGTAGCGATTTTCGTTTTTCGAAAAATGCGAAATTGAGCGAAAACGTACCAAAACTTCAATATATATTATTCAAACTTATAAGCTTTGCTACCTATACCAAATATATTCTTTTTACCAAATTTCAAAAAGATCCGTCCATTCGTTTTGAAGTTAAGGCGATGTCCTTTAAAGGTATGCTTATGGAATCCTGTGCGTCCTTGGACCAAAGTAAGGAACTTTTTTAATAGCTTAAGCTCCAATCTTACTTCATGGTAACTATCAATTGTTTTAGTCAATTTAAATATGTTTTTAAGATTTTTGAAACTTTTGGTTGTTTTAAAATATTTAATTTTTGAAATTTTACGAAATTTTATCTTTGACACTTTCTCGCTTCGAAACCGTGCATTGTATACAAAAAAATTCTTCACAAAAAATTTTATAAATTTTGTTTTCTGTTGAAAAAGCATAAATTCTTATTATAAAATACCCCTTTGGCGAATTTCTGGTCAATTTAATATACCCCGCCTGGAGGCGGGCTTGCCGGTTAGAGGGTTAAAATTATAAAGTTAAATTTATTTCTTTCATCTTTTCTAAATCTTGTCATATTAACATACTTTCTACTACATATATAAAACTAATAATTAAGATATACTCAAAAATAGAAAACCTATCTCAGCCTACCCGAGTAAAAAAGTTTATATAAAATTATATATGAATGGATATATTTGCAACATGTAACTGGATATAATTTCATCCGAATAATGGTTATATTAAATTGTATCAAATCGGATATAATTATATTTATAAGGATACAAAGTTATATCAAATGATCAATTTATATCCGAGTTTTGTTCATATCAAATTGGATATAAGGTAATACGATATGATTAAATTTAAATGATAAAAAAACTTTGTATTGGAGGGCAGCAGCATCTCACATCCTACACACTACCAGTCGCAGGCTACTGTTGATAATGAGTAGGGCAAGGAATTCCATGCAAATGCATGTTTTTTTTCGATAGCCTAAAACTAATATGGACTAAATATTTATCCGACCCGAGTAAAAATAGTTATATATTGTCATATATAATGTGATTGGGTTATATCTGACAATGAATGAAGTCACTTTAAAACACGTATCATTATATACAACTACATCTGATATTATTTTATCAACGAATTTTTTGTATGGTAAATGATGTTCATACATATCTCCAAATCTGACTCCATATATACCTACATAAGCCATATAAAACTAATCAAAATATATGTAGTGACCGATATGATTATATATGGTTCGATACTAAGTTATATAACACTGTATGTGTCGTCATACTAAAAATATATTCTTGTAATTTTATATAACTTTCTATATAATCCCGTAAAAATTAATATATAGTTCAACATGAAATTTAGTAGTCTGCAAATTAAGAGTTAATTACTCCATAGCGAAATAATTTTCACGTGATTTTTTTTCATGTAAAATCATGTTAAAAAATGATGCGTACGATTTAGAAGACAAAAGCATTCAACTAAATTTTTATTTTATGTTATAAAATTTGGGCCTTTAAAATTGTTCAAACTATACAAATTTTAATGTCAGCTATTAGTTATGCATAAAAAGTATACCTACTATCAGACAAAATTGTATAAAATCAGATATTTTTATATCGAATTAGATATAATATGATATCCAGGATATGGACAAATCTCGTATCAAACTGTATCAAATTATATCTAATTTTATATAATTAGATACATGTAGATGACCCATTTTTCGGATCAAGCTGTATGTGGGTGTATATGGAGACTTATCAAATAAGATATAATTACTCTGTGAGACAAATGGTAGGGGATGTATGAAGAAAAAAATATTTTTTGCCTAAAATATTAAAAAAAAGTAATAAACAAAAGGTTATTGATTTTTATGGTAGTGGTAACAAACATTTATTTTTACCGGCAAAACTGTTGAGTATATAGAAAAACGTTATATGAACAGATTAAAGGAATTGTAATTTTTAATTTTTTTTAAATTGTTTGAGCAAAATCGGACTAGTGGTTCTCGAGTTATGTCAAAAAAAAGATATATCTCGATTCCTAGGGCTGACCCAGCGAAACGCCGGGACACGTATAACTTGTTTTTGACCGATATAAGATTTCCCGTTAGTTTCATCCCATCCCGATTTTGACTGTCGCATAGTGTTATATATGACAACATATTAAGATTTTTACCCGGGGAATCATCAAATTTAGAACAAAATGGCATCGTTTTGTAGTTGCATATTTTTGCATATTTTGTTATAAATACATGTTTTTGCATATTTTGACTTTAAATGCATATTTGGTGCCTTTTTAATGCATATTTTGTGCTTTTTAATGCATACTTGTGCATATTTTTAATTTTTAGGAGCATTTTTCATTTTGTAAAAAAATATAAAAAATTAATACGTTTTCATATTTTGATCCAATCAAAATAAACATTCTTAAAAACCTATTGGAAATCTTCGAGTTCTGTGTCTGATTGCAAAATAACTAACTTAAATATATTTTTAGGTTTAGAAGTGCTTTATTTTTGCAAAAATAATAGTTTTTAGTGCATATTTCTTATATTTTTAATGCATATTTTTCCTTTTTAATCGCATATTTTAGGCGCATATTTTCCATTTTTAAGTGCATGAAATTCCTTGCCATAATAATGAGTAACTATTAAAGACGGTATTGTATAATGCCATTATTGTTGAATTCTTTAAAGATTAGCCCCCGTATTCAAAATGAAAAAATGAAAATGAAAAAGCATATGCTAACTAACTAGATGCCAGCTTTGCCTTATGGGAATTTGTGTGTAAAAAAGTCAACAGCAAGTTAGTTAGCATAAACTTTGTCATTTTGAATACGGGTGTAGATCATTTTTTCTCAAATATGGAAATTTTCTTTGGACTTAGAAATTTTTTTTTATTGAATGGAGGAAATGTTTAGTTGATCTCTATTTAAGTAAATAAAGTGATATTAATTTATGATCTAGAGTCAAACTAAAAGAACATTAATTTTTTTTTTTATTTTAAATAAAATTTTAATGATTAGCCCGGCAATGCACTTCTTTTTTGTTGGAGGCTCATAGTTCCCGATTTATGGAGCTGAAAATTATCTAAAACAATATTCATTGGCTAATTTCTCCACTCAAAACTTATTGGACCGGAACAAAATATATATGTCGTTGGAAAGGTACTTGAAATACCTTACCAATGATATGCAACATGCGTAGACTTAATAACCCATTACGAACCGGGTCGTGATTTTAAATGTTATTTTTTTAAATTGGATTTCTTGAATTAAAAAAATTTTTAGAAGTAAAAAAAAAAAAGTTTAGAAAATATTAATTTAATGAAAAAATTTAGTAATACATATAAAAAATTGTTTTTGATGAAATAAGTTTCGAACTTGTATCTGAGATTAACTAATATATTGTAATATATAAAATAAAATCAAAATTATTTTTCGTATCTATTTATATATAAAATTTTTAACTGTTTTATCAATTATATATTCCTATATAAACAATTTGCAATAAAGCAAATACTGATATATGATTTAATATGATTACATATGAGAAAATTTCTAAAAAAATTTCTAATATATCATCATATAAAAACATATAAAGTCGCATACAATATTTTATATTATCATATATTTTAATATTAAAAAATATATGTTATATATACTCTTTTTTACTTTAATACCAAATATTTTTTTTTTTTGAGTGTTATAAATTTTAAAATTGTCAATGTGGATATAACTCCAGACATCAGGCCTGGCGTCAATGAGGGATATCATTTGGTAAGTCATAAATTAATTTAATGAACACTCAAAAAAAAAAAAAAAAATTATACACCCATAAAATTTATTAAACTAATTAATAAAATCTCATCTTATTACACTTAAATTTCACAATACATCCACTTTAAATCCTTACTCAAATATTAAATAACATGGGTTTTTAAGAAAAGAAAACTTATTACTTATTTTCTTATTAGTTATAACTAGGGCAACCAAAAAAAGCTCTAACAGCAATGTTTTAAGATCTTAAAAAAAGCTCCAAAAAACAGTAAAATAAGCAGTTAAAATGCAAAAATAAGGCCTTAAACTTCATTATTTCTTCATTAAAATCCTCATGAAATAGAAATTTTTTAATTATGAAAATGCTATATTCCTTGGAACTTCAAGAATCAGACAAAGTTGTCACATTCTTAAATTTATTTTCATCGGGAAATACATCAATTGCATTAAAGGAATTAAATATGCTAAAATCCCAAAAATTATTTAAAAAATTGTGAAAAATAAACTGTTGAAGACATGTCCCTATCCGGTTTTCATTTTTGCCTAAGGAAGTCGTCATTGTCATATTTGTACTATTACAATTCAGGCTGGAAAAATTAAAAGTTTATTTTAACAAAAAAAATTTTTAATTTAAAATAAATGTTAAAAAACAAATTTTAAATAGAAAAATTTATGTCGACTTAAAATAATTTTTAAAACTACTGATTTTATGAAAAAAAAGCAAAAATATGCACTATTTTCGCATAAAAAATCTCAAATAAGCTTAATTTTTAAAGAAAATAACAAAAATAAGCCAATATCTGCAAAATAAGCAAAAAAAAGCAAATTTAGATGAAATAAGCAGAAAAAAGCTCTAACAAATATAGCTTAAAATTCTTATATTTTTAAGATCAGAACTTGTATTTAATCTAAGTTGTTCTATCTTTTCAAATAAAAAACATGCTACTTATAACTAATTTATTATTATTTTAATTCTTGTTTTTTATTGTTGTTATTTTTTTTTATAAACGACATTAATACCCTCGGGAAATTTTGTTAATAATAATGGCTTATAGTATATTTTTCATAAAAATTTTTTATTAAATAAAATTTAGAAGACAATGGGATTCTAAATATCTTTTTATTTCGCGAAAAGTTTAGGGTGATCGGTTAGGTAAAATAGTGGACTATCTAAATATGGAAGTAGATAGCAAAGGTTTGGGTGGGTATGGAAAGTGAAGAGGTTAATCACCATCTCTATTCATCTTTACATTTTGTTGTATATCCTTTTTCCTTTCGTTTCACTTAGTTTTTTTTTTGTTTTCAATTTTCAGCTTTTTTTGAAAGTCGATATTGAATAGTTTGCTACCGAAATTTTATAGTGGTAGCCTTTTATCTCGAAGGAGGCAAGATCGCCCCCCTATTTTCCCTGAGCACGGCCGGTACTAAGGTAGCAGGGGTCTCCTGAGAGATAGGGCCCGTTTGAGGCTTAACAGCCGTGACATAAATGGGGCCCAATGTGGGGCACAGCATATTAGTTCAGTTTTCTTTTTGTTTCAGTTTTGATATAATCATATATTATTTTATGTAATTGCATTTAGTAACTTATAGTTACATATGGCAGGATATGCTTTTAAATTCAAGCAGATATACTTTTATATAGTCATATGTTAGATATTTTTTCCTCAAAGGTCTTAATATGGAGGCATATGGGATTTTATATTATTACATACTGGCCTACATATAATTGCATGTGCTATATATAAGTACATAAAGTAACATATTACAGATATAATTACATATACGTTTATATATAATTTAGTATGACACTTTACATAATAATATAAAACTATATGTGGAGCCATATAAGAAATATTTCATAAGTTGTGTTAGATATGATTATATATTGACGAATAAGAACCCATATACAACTTAATACGGTTCCATATCTACAATATTTTTTTTTTTTTTTTTTTTTTTTTTTTTAATAATAAATACATCATTTATTTACTTCAAATTACATAACCAAAGCCCTGGGGCCATATATGATTAATACAAGCTACTACAAAAAAATAATTTAAATAAAGATAATAAGATAATAAAAATAAATAATAATAAAAATAAATAATAAAAAAAATAAGTAAAAAATACAGTAAAACTATCATATAAAAAAAAATACTGAAAACATTATCTTGAATAATATAAATAGATATTTAAAAAAAATAATACAATCACCAGATTTTCCTAAGTGCAGCGATAATAAAAAAAAGAAAAGATCGAGAGAGATAAAAATAGTAGCACAAATAAAAAGCTATAACTCATGAGTAGCTACATAATCCTTAAGCTTTCGCCTAAAGACCTGGGGTGAAAAAGCAAAACCTCTCAGATCTATTTCATGTTTTCTTTAATATATAACAATATAACGTTCTTTATAAAATCATCTATAATTATATATCATCCCACATAAGCAATTATTTCAAAGTGATTTTATATAAAAATATATAAGGTCCATATAAAACCGTATTATATTATATGTGGTTCTATGTTAAAATTGATTTTGAACTAAATTTAGATTTAGTAATTACTAGGGATTGGCGCGTGACTAGAAATGTTCGTGAGTCACGAACATCTCTGTGAATAACACGCGATCGTGAGTAGTAATTACTATACTCAAGTGATTCGTGCGTGAGCGTGAATAAGAATATGTAACCCGTGCATGATTCGTGTGAGTTTATTATTTGCATCATATATTTTTAGTAATTTTTACTATTTTGTAATATTTTACTATTTTTCTTATATCTTGGTTGTACATATAACATGATCGTATTAACTTTAAAATTTCAGTCTTGTCAACTTTAATTTAAAATTACTAAAAATAAAGAAAATTTTGTTCATGTTTAATGCACTGTCATGGTAAGTCTGGATAAAAGTAATGGAAGATTTATCGAAATTAGAGGATCTTCAGCAGACCTTTGGGTTAATCATTATATTTGGAAATTAATTACACATGCAATTACACAATTACATGTAATTGTAATTGAAAAAAATCAATTACAATTACATATTATTTGTAATTGTAATTAAAAAAAAACAATTACAAGTAATTTGTAATTTAAAATTTGTAATTATACATTACATATAATTGTAATTGAAAAAATTTCAATTACAATTACATTTTTTTCGGAAAAGAAATAATGACAAAAAGCACAAGTGAGGGGTCAGCCCAACATGACGTATTCTTTTTATACTTATCCACGCCTCCAACCTATCCCAGTCAGTTTTTTCTACAAAATTTTAACAAAAAACACTTTAATTCTAAATGTAATTGAAATTTGTAATTGAAATCACTTTCAATTACAATTACTTGTAATTGAAAATTTTCAATTACAGTTACATGAAATGTAATTGTGTTTTTTTTAATTTCAATTACATTTATTTGCAATTGTAATTGAAATCCCCCAGGTCTGATCTCCAGATATTGCATATCTTTTTTATTTAAAAAAATAATTTTTGTATATTGTTAGATATGGTCCTATATAATATGATAAAAAGTATAAGCTCAATATTTAGATATAATTGTATCAAACTATGTCCACTTTTATAACATTTTATATAATTTTATACAAAAAGATATAATTTGATGTAATTGGATGAGGACAAAATTCGGATACAATTGTATACAATTCGATACAATAAGATACAATAAGATGTTCTCATTTTTCGGATATAATTATATCTAATTACATAAAAGATTATATATAATTAAATATAACTTCATATGGCTCCATATCACTGTTTTTACTTGGGAGGTTAAAACTTTTGATTGCAAAAATGTAAATTATTTGTCAACTAGCTGTAGCTTATTTTTTTTTCTTTCCAGTGGTATCGATTTTCAATTCTTTCTTTCTATCTATATTTTTTTAGTTCTGTGTTCCTTTGTCATTTGTGGATCTTACTCCGTACAAAGGTACGGAGTAAGATTTCATTTCCATTTGAGTAAAGGAGCATATAAGATGCGTCTCATAGTGCTAAAATATTTGTTTCAGATTTTAGAACGTGGTGACTATCGGGTTCATACTCATAAAGTTTGGTACTATATTTTTTGGTTTTCTAATTATATCTTAAAAATTTTTCCTAAGTTAATTATGATCGAGATTTTGTATTTGGAGCTCTCGAATATTTACTCCCGTAAGAAACTATAGGATATTCTTAATTTATCTTTTAGTTTGAAATTTTGAGTTGAAGATTTCTTTTGGAAACCGTTTTTATGTTTTGAAATGCTCACTTGAAAATTCCTCCCAGTTTTTATTTTGTTTGTTTTTGGGTGTACAGTTAACTAATTTTTTTTATTTTTGCCTAGCTGTGATACCTAACCGAAGTAGCGAATTATATATAATACTTGTTTGAAAAAAAGAGAAAACTATGATATTTATAAAATGGTTTTAACCAGAAGCCGAGAAAATTTGCTAGATATGGAGGAGCCTGCGAATGTGAGCTTCACTGTCGATGTGAATTCGGGTAATATTATTCCTGGGACTCAAGGTAGTCCTATAGTAATACAGGAAGTAGTCCCGGGTAACCCAACAAATCGACGGGCTCGCTAAAAGGGAAGACCTGCGGCTCGTCTTAATCCTCGTAATCCTAACGATAATGACGATTCACGAATTATACAAATTGTGTCTGATTCTTTAAATTCATTTCGTGGAGAAATGTCAAGTTTAATTACTGGTGAATTGAGATCTTTGATTCAGAACTTGAACATTCAATCGAACATGAATATCCCAGCTAATACTAATGGTTCAGCTATCGTGAACAATTATTATAATGACCCTAATAGGAATGGTTCGACTCTCATGAACAATTCGGATAATGGCCCTACACTCACAATAACTTTACCGTAAAAGTTCAACAGTTGTTAAAAAAGTAAATCAGTAAAGTTGTTTTAATTGAATAAGTAATTTAATTGCAAAGAAATATATTTTTTAACTTTTTCTATCAGTCATTCAATAAATAAAATACACAAAATACGGACTTTCGGTAGAAGTTAAAATATTCAATCAAAATTTTATGTTAAAAACAATCAGTTGTTAGAATACAATGAATTTTAAAATAAACGATAAATCTATTATTTTTTTACCGACTTTGCAAGTTAATTAATTAACAATTAAAAATAAACGACAAAATACAATTGTTTTAAACGAAAAGTGGGTAGTCTTTTTTTTAACTTATTTTTTATTGTTTTAATGTATATATTCGGTTGATTTTAAGGAAAAAATATTGTGAGTGTACTTCTTCGCATAATCCCAATACATCTCCAGCTTGTCGGTTTAGCTCGCCTAGAGACCCCTTATCTGCAGAAAAAGTTTTGAACATTATTAGGAATTGGAAGATCAAATTTACTGGTCACGACAATGCGATGGCTGTGGATGAATTCATGTATCGCATTAACATATTAACCATCAAAAATTTTATTGGTGATTTTGAACTACTGTGTGATCATGCGCATACTTTGTTTGAAGCAGGCACCCGATATTAATACTTTTAAACGTTTTATTTTGTTTTTTCCTCAATAAAAAAAATCACTTGTGTACAAATGAATTTATTTTTCTTGATGGATATTTTGTTTTCATCAAATTTCTTATTATTTGTTTTCTTTTCGAAAACAAAATTTAAAAAATATCCGTACATGAGAATTATTTTTATTTTTGTACTGAGGAAAAAACAAAAAAAAAACGTTTGTTTTGTATTGAGGAAAAAACAAAATAAAACGTTTTAAAACGTTTTTTTTTAGTTTTTTCTGATTACAATTACATATAAATTTTGTAAAAATTCTTAAAACAACATTCATATAGACACATTTCTGCATCCAATGATATATACCTTTGCGTTATTAAAAAGTAATAAAAATTTCCGCCGAAAAGACTTCTACAAAGCATGATAGGCTGAATAATTTTGTGCAAAAGACAAACTGTGGTCATTAAAACCATAGGAATTGTGAGCAACTAGCAACAAAAACTGCACTTCAAAAATTGAAAAATAATGGCGGAACGCGAAAAAGGCTTTATGGTACAAAAATTTAATTTTGATATTTAATCAGCGTTTAACATTCTGCAAGCAAATATATTGATGCAAAACTATTCCTTTTTGCAAAATTTTTTTGTCGTGATTTTTTGTTTTTGCAATCTAACTAGCTAATTTTGGTATAGGATATATGTATTATAGTCCCTAGATTATGGATTTTAAAGAACCCCACTTAAAAAATTGCAAACTAATGGCGGAACGCGAAAAAAAAACTTTATGGTACAAAAAATGAATTAAAAATTCTTATCAGAAATTTACATTCTGCAAACAAATACAATGATGCAAAAAATTTTCTTTTCGGAAAATTTTTTTCGAGAATATGAAAATATTGGTATTATAGTCCCAAGATTATGAATTTTAAAAATCCGCACTTAAAAAATTGCAAAAAAACGCGGAACGCGAAAAAAAGCTTTTTGTTACAAAAAATAAATTAAAAAACTCAGTCAGCGATTTACATTCTGCAAACGAATATGTTGATGCAGAATTTTCCTTTTTGCAAAATTTATTTTTCGCTAAATTTTTTGCGTACGAACTACCAAATTTTGGCATAAGATATGGGTATCATAGTCCCAAATTTATGAATTTTAAAAAACCGCACTCAAAATTTTTAAACTTAATCAGCGATTAACATTCTGCTATACATATGTTACATACATACACTCACAATATATTTTCCATAACCGATTGAAGTTTATTTGAAAAGTAATAGGTAAAGTTTGTTTTCAATTGAAGAATCAATTAAAATACATTGAAACATATTGTTTAACTTTTTATATTCGTCAATAAAAAACAAACTACAAGAAATATTTATCGTCTGAAGGAGTTGATATTTTCAGTCAAATAATCTATTTTTAGATTTCTATTTTTAGAAAAAAAAATTGAAATAATTTCGTTGTTTTCTGTTTTAAAACAAAAAATTCAAATATTTTCGGTTTTCAGTTAAAAATTGACGATTGTTTTAACAGACTTTTCAATTATCCTTTCATTTTTTAATTGTGTTTTCAATTAATTTAATATATATTTTAGGTGGTTTTTAACGATAAAATATTTTAAGTGTATACACAGTTATAGAATAAATAAAAAAAAAAAATTTTTTTTGGGATGAGATTTGAACCACCACCCTCAAAAATTGAAATTTTGTCAATGCCTGACCTTCCAGACATCTACACCACAACCGATTTGAAAATTGTATAAATTAAATTTGAATTTAAAATATTTTGAAATATTTATTTATGCAACAAAAAGAAATTTAAACAAGCAAATGTACCCAACACACAATTTGAATTTATAAAAATAATTTGAATCTATCGCACGACTAGAAAAACTGAACTTCGTTTTATATCTAAATTTTTTTGTTTGTTTTAACTTAAAATAGTTGAATATTAAATAATATGAATTCAATCAGTGTTTACGATAACGAAATTATCGAAATTGATTGCCAAATTTATTTGAATTGTTAGTAAAAATGTTTAAATTGATTTGATAATTACGGGGTTGCCGGGTTGTAAAAATGTGAAGAAATCTCGATGATGTCAGATGCTAGCAATAGGGTCGGCATATACGACTAAAATATTTACCATACAAATCGTTTTAAATGTTCACCATAGAAATCGTTATAAAAACTAAAAATATAAAATACTAAAATTAAATTAAAAAACAGGGCATTATAACCCTTTGAGGGGAATTTTTTACAGAGTGTTTATTTTTAATTTTGTGTGGAAGTAAAAACGAAAGATTTTTTATTTTATGAATTTTTTTTTATTCTCAAAAAGTTTTATGCATGTCAGAAATTAAATAAATACTGGGTTATAAATTTTATTCAAATGAAAATTTAACTTAAAAATTCAAAAAAAGTAAATATAACGCAAGTTCTTCTTAATTAAAATTAAATTTTATAACTGAAGTTAAACACTAAATTCTAGGGACTTTGATTTATGTAAATTTCTAGTCATTCGACCAATCTTATTCTCTTCTAATTCAGAGAGTATTGTCACTTTTAAGATAATTGTCGTCAAACAGGATGATTTTAAAATCTTAAATAATTTTATGATAACAATATTTTTGTTATCAATCCAAAGTTTAATATCGATGGCTTAATAAAGAAAGACGCTACACAGAGAGAATTTTACTGGACGAGTTTTAGTGAAATTTTTCAGTAAACTGTTGAAGTTTTCTTCACAATATAAATGAAAAATTTGTGAAATTCGATGAAAAAGCTTCGTATATTTTATGAATATAGTTTTAGTGAAACTTTTTCATGGAGCGTATGAAACTTTAAGCAAATAAAATGAAATTTTTGATAATATTTTTTGAAAAATTCCATTAATTCAATGAAAAGTATCAATGTATCCCGTGAAACCTTATCGATTTTATGCAAAAATTCATTAATATCATTCAGATAATTCTCACAGTGTATCTTTATTCTTAATTTCTATAGAGGGGAAGGCAATAAAAATATAAAAGCGGTGGAAATATTGTTTCTCAGAATGAAACTATATATTAATACAAAAACAATAAAATAAAAAGTATAATCTAAGTTTTTCAGATTTCCATTTCCTCTAGTGGAATATTAATTCCAGTTAGGGCCTTTCTGCATTAAGCATTAAATTTATATACCAAAAATTTGAAGAGAGCAGCATGTTCGTTGTTACATTTAGGGCATTTCTTTTAACTATTATATTTATGTGTGATGGGTAATTTGAAATTTAAAAAGATAGATTCAAATAAATTAAAAACAATTTGAATTATTAAAAAATGTTTATGAAACTATTTGTATCAATATAGTTTGGCTCAAGGGGTAAGGCGATGAACTTTTAAACCAATGGTCGTTGGTTCGAATCGTGTATGGTGTTGGAACAAAACAAAATTGCTTTGAATTTAAAAGGAAAGAAAATTAAATTAAAGAGAAATTAAATAAACAAAGAACGTGTGTGTTATGTGTGCAGTGTTTTGAAAATTGAAACAAAAAAAAAACTTTCGAATATGAAAAAACAAACCAAAAAATCGTTTTTTTTTACGTTTTGTCAGTTAAAAATTGATGATTGTTTTAACAGACTTTTCAATTATTTTTATTTCTTTTATGGATTGTTTAAACAATGTTTGAAAATAAGTAGCAAAATGGTTTGAATATAATGAAATATCAGTAGTCCTTTTTTTAATTGTGTTTTCAATTAATTTGATATGTATTTTAGGTTGTTTTTAACGATAAAATATTGTGAGTGCACTCACAATATATTTTCCATAACCGATTGAGGTTTATTTAAAAAGTAATAGGTAAAGTTTGTTTTCAATTGAAGAATCCATTAAAATACATTGAAACATATTGTTTAACTTTTTTTGTCAACCAATAAAAAACAAAACAGAAAAAAATATGTATCGTCTGTAGGAGTTGTTATTTTCAGTCAAATATTCTATTTTTAGATTTCTATTTTTTGAAAAAACTATTTAAATAATTTCGTTGTTTTCTCTTTTAAAACAAAAAATTAAAATATTTTCGGTTTTCTTTTTTGTTAAAATAGTTTGTTTATATACAAAATTATTTCAATTCAAATTACAAGAAATTCTTTATTCATACACACAAACATAGCCAGTAAAAATATGAACGTGTCTGTTGTGTATGGTGTAGTGTTTTGAAAATCGAAACAAAAAAAAAAACTTTCAAATATGAAAAAACAAACCACAAAATCGTTTTTTTTTACGTTTTGTCAGTTAAAAAATTGATGATTGTTTTAATAGACTTTTCAATTATTTTTATTTCTTTTCTGGATTGTTTAAACAATGTTTGAAAATAAATAGCAAAATGGTATGAATATAATGAAAAATCAGTAGTACTTTTTTTAATAGTGTTTTCAATTAATTTAATATGTATTTTAGGTTGTTTTTAAGGATAAAATATTGTGAGTGTATGAGCCTATATCAAAAGTATTAGTTTTTCCAATCAATTTAAAATTTTTTATCACCAAACATTCCCCTCATTCATTTTTTATCACCTTCAGTGCCAGTTATTAATTTCCATTATTTTGGTAACTAACTTAGGAGTAGGATAATAAAATTTGGAATTTATCACATATTTTAGTTACATGCATATGAATATTTAATTCAAAGTGATCATGAAAATCTGATTATGCAGTTTTACTACACGCGGCCTCTTCTTTCACGCACTCACAATATATTTTCCATAACCGATTGAGGTTTATTTAAAAAGTAATAGGTAAAAAACAAACCAGAAAAAAATATGTATCGTCTGTAGGAGTTGTTATTTTCAGTCAAATATTCTATTTTTAGATTTCTATTTTTAGAAAAAATTATTTAAATAATTTCGTTGTTTTCTGTTTTAAAAGAAAAAATTCAAATATTTTCGGTTTTCTTTTTTGTTAAAATAGTTTGTTTATATACAAAATTATTTCAATTCAAATTACAAGAAATTCTTTACTCACACACAAACATAGCCATTAGAAATATGAATGTGTCTGTTGTGTATGGTGTAGTGTTTTGAAAATCGAAACAAAAAAAAAAACTTTCAAATATGAAAAAACAAACCACAAAATCGTTTTTTTTTACGTTTTGTCAGTTAAAAAATTGATGATTGTTTTAATAGACTTTTCAATTATTTCTATTTCTTTTCTGGATTGTTTAAACAATTGGTCATATGAATAAAACTTAGCAATTACTTCGAAGTAATTACTTTGGGCTTAGGAATGGCTTTTAACTCCAAATTTACCAATTGGCTGGTAGAATAGGATGAAATGTAAACGAAAAGTTAAAAATTTAATTTCTAGTCTACTCCCAAGTAGACTAGATTTGTGAAGTAATTGCTTAAAAAACCCTGTATTTCCCCCTATTAGTAATATCTATTTTTTATTCATATGAGCCAATGGGTCATATGAATAAAACTTAGCAATTACTTCGAAGTAATTACTTTTGGCTTAGGAATGGCTTTTAACAGCAAATTTATCCATAGACTTGTAGAATAGCATGAAATATAACGAAAATCCAAAAATTAAATTTTTAGTCTACTCGCAAGCAGACTAGAATTGTGAAGTAATTGCTTAAAAAACCCAGTATTTCCCCCTATTAGTAATATCTATTTTTTATTCATACGAGCCAATGTTTGAAAGTAAATAGCAAAATGGTTTAAATATAATTAAAAATCAGTAGTCCTTTTTTAATAGTGTTTTCAATTAATTTAATATGTATTTTAGGTTGTTTTTAAGGATAAAATATTGTGAGTGCGTATATATCGACTATTATTGGGTGAAATGATATTTGCACGATGTAATGACCAAGTCCAAATTGTTTACGTTGGTGTGATAATTTCTGTGGCAAGACCAATATTTTTTTTTTAATTTTCTTCTAATATTTATAATTAATTTGTTTATTCATTACTATCAGGCATGTCACAGATTTTTTACGGAATTGATTTGATTTCACAATTTCACTTCCGCATTTTTTTTTCCTAAAGTGACCGAAAACAATTTTTTTCCTTCTGAGTTTGCAGTTTAGGGTGCTACGGATAATTTAATATAAAAAATGAAACGTTTTGGTAAGTATCGAGTATGTTACAGGCTTAATGGTGGTACTTAAAACGTTAAAAGTTTCTCCACAAAACGTAAAACGAAAAAAAAATCGTGTTCATTCCACTTTCAAAAACCAAAGTGGAATTGATATTTAGAGCAGCTTAAACTCATAATAGCTTTTCAATAGTGCTTGGTATGTATTCCCTAAAGTGTCGTTAACTATTTCACTTAAAAAAAATTACATTTAAAATGCTTTTTGTTGGTAAATTCAATAATTTCCTTATTGATTAGCAAAACGTAATTTTTTATAAAAAATTAAAATTTTAAATTTTGATCGGCGATCTTCACTTTTTTAACTACAAATGGCAACTTATATCAAAATTTAGCAGTTGGAACACGAATTTACCACAAAAAATTTTTTTTAACATTTTAGAATTTACGAAAACGCAAAAAACCTGAAGAAGCAAAAGCAAAACGTTACGAAATTATACATCGAAATCATATTAATTTTATGCGAAATATGTGTTAAAACCTTAAATAAGCTCTCTAACAAAAACTTTTTTAAGTGAAATTATTAAAAACAGCATTCTTAACTTATAATTAATTATGTTTATCTGTTATATTTGGTCTAAATATGCAAAAATACCATTTACTTCTGGAGAAGCAATTTGCGTTTTCAATTTCCCTTTCAAGTGAAATTGTAGTCTGTGAGATGCCTGTATTTTTTATTTTCTATAAAAATAAATAAAATAAAAATGTCGAAAAATTTCTTGTTATGCACCGTTTGCCATTGCCATTGTTTAATAAATAGTTTTATTTAAGAGAACAAGAACACCATATCTCGCAATGAAAAAGTTGTGTTTTTATGAAAGTCAACATTTAAAAATAAATATTTTTTTCACTTTTTCTTTTTAATTGATGAAATAGTGTTTACATTCGTTCTAAATTTACTGAAAAATTTTTGAAGCGGAAGACTCCCCTCCTGTAACAACTCAATGATAAAATTTGCTTAAATTTGTTATATTTTCAGAACTGAATTGTTGGAACAAAAAACTCAATTAAATATACAACTTGAAAATGCCCACAAAAATGTAATCAATTTACAAACGAAAATCAACGATATGCAAACAAAAATTGAAAAATTAGAACAAGAATTATGTGCAAAAACCTGGAACATTGAAAGTAAGTTATGAATAAATGAGTGAGTTATGAATAAATGTTCTCTTTATACACTAAAACATATTTCGCAGGATTACAGGGTGAATTAAATGCAGCACATAAAGATGATGAATTTGTACGTAAAAAACTTAGATCATTAGAAAATGAAAAAACAAATTTACGCCATCTCTTCAATCAAAATGAAGATGAATTAAAAAGAAAATATGGTGGGTAACTGAACTCAAACATATTATCGAAAAAATTTAATACTTTCTTTTATTTTGTTACAGACGACCTTGAAATTCAATATAATGAATTACAAGAGAAATATGAAACGACTCAAAGTTTGGCCAAAAATTTACATACGCAACTAGCCACGGCACAAACAGAAGCCGAAGAATGGCGCTTAGAGCTTGAAAAAATACGCTCCGACTTGGAGGAACAAATACAAGTTCTCAAAAGTGCCCTTGAGAATTCGGAAAATGAGCGCAAAATTTGTGAAGATAAATGGCAGCGTGAATTTGAAATGTTAAGAACTCATAATATGGGTAAGTTAAGAAAAAAAATTGTAGGATATATGTAGCTTATATGATAAACTAGGGTACTTCGTTTTACAGTTTTTCTCTCCGTGCGAGATTTTATATCAGGTAAAAGTTGTGTACCCCCATCATGCAAATTTCCCCCATCATGCAAATTTCCCCCCACCCCCAAACCGAAATCGGAAAAAGAAAAGAAAAAGGGAAAAGGAAAAAGAAAAAAGGGAAAAGGAAAAAAAAAATTAAAACAGGAAGTAACATAAAAACAAAGTGTTTCCAAAATCCAAAACTGTTCTAAAGCAATTTAACAAAAATCTCCCCTATATTCTAATTTTTAGATCCTGAAGAGAATCACAAAATAATCAAATACGAGAAAAAGAATACACAACTGAGGAAATACTTATGAAAGTAAATACTTTTTTCTGCAATTTTCCATTAAGAAAAAAACTGCAAATGAATATGATTATGTACATTTTCCAAAAGAAAATTTGGGATGTTTTCTTTCGGGAACTTTTTTTATGAAAAGTTTATCAAACTATAAAAAGAATATTTGTTAAGAATAAACTTTAATTAAATATCAGTTGTGATATTGTTTTCGCAAGAAAATTTTTTTGTAAAATGTTATATAGTTGTAAAAATCAAAGATTCTATATTTAGTGCGAACTCTGAAAAACCTTAATATTTACAGGAACCTTAGAAATTTGTTCCCCTTTTCTTAGAAAAAAATTCGCTCGAACTTGAACTTTAAAGGTCTCAAATGGTTATTTAGATTGTGAATGAAAACATTTTTTGTTTTATAAGAAATATAGATACATTTTTTTAATGAGAATTTGATCGAGATCTGAGTATTTTCTGCACACAAAAAAATTTAATTAAAACTCAATGAGGTACACTCTAATAAATTTTCATGTAAGTTTACCCTATTTATAGTAGGTATCTTTTCTCCTACTATTATTAGGGTAAAAATACATTTTGTTAGTAAATTCAAATATTTACGCACATTATATGTGAAATCATTGCACACAATGTGTGTAAAAATACGTTTTAAAGTGTCTAAAAATGTTTAGCAACATGCTCCTTTCATGTAAATTTACATGTTATGTGTCTGAAAACACATACATACATTAACGGGTAGAACTGCACTATAAATGCCTAGACCTACCATAAATTATATGCAAATAATTAGTTTTCCAAATACTTTATTTTTAAATTTCTTTACCATTTAGTATGTATACTGTTACACAAATTACACGGTTTTTTTAAATCTATTAACAAATTTGTTTTTAAAACTTTATTTAACACAATCCACCAATGGTCTTAATTACAGAAAAGGGGGCGAATCCTACAGATTTTCTGATGCTGAGAACGGAAATTCTCTGGGAAATTTAAAAGTGAATTTATGGTAGTATGCTACAGAAATTACAATTTTGGCTAACTATAGAAACTTATCGTGGATGAACGGATACTACTTAATTTCTGAAAACACTATCGTAAAGCACTAGACTTTAGACATGTGATATAACCCAAAGGATAGGTTTAAAATTGCATAAGTCAGGTTAAACAATCATAAATGCTCACTTAAAAAAATGAGCAAGCCCAAACTTTGTTGTATGAAATGGGTATTGTAGTCCCTGGATTATAAATAAATTAAAAAAAAACCTCACTAAAGAAATATTCCAGGAACACGAAAAAAGACTTTATGGTACAAAAACTTAGTTAAAAAACTTAATCAGCGATTAACAAACAAACAAATATATTAATGCAAAAATTCTCCTTTATTAAATTTTTTTTCCCGATTTTTTTCATTGTATAAAATGGATATTATAGTCCCTAGATTATGAATTTTAAAACCCGCACTTATAAAATTGCAAAATAATGGCGGAACGCGAAAAAATATTTTGTGGTATTTTGCAATTTTTTAAGTGCGATTTTTTAAAATTCATATTCTAGGGACTATAATATCTTTTCGTCCACTAAATTTTGGCTGCTAGTTGCAAAAAAAATTGCGAAAAGGAACATTTTCCATCAAAATATTTGTTTGCGGAATGTAAATCGCCGTTTACGTTTTTTAATTAATTGTTTGTACCATGAAGCCATTTTTCGCGTTCCGCGAATTTTTTGCAATTTTTAAAGTTTGGTTTTTTTAATTTATAATTGTAATACCAATTTCATATTCCAAAGTTTGGTGCTTAGTTTGCAAAAACAATCACGCAAAAAAAATGTTTCCAGAATGGAAAATTGTTGCATCATTATATTCGATTGCAGAATGTTAATCGCTGATTGTGTGTTTTAACAAATTTTTTCTACCAGAAAGTCTTTTTTTGCCTCCCACTATTGTTTTGCAAATTTTTAGGAGTGGTTTTTTAAATTAATAATCTACAGACTATAATACTAATTTCATACACCAAAGTTTGGTGCTAAATTTGCAAAAAAATCGCAAATTTTTTTTTTTTCCAAATTTGTACAATAATATATATGTATGTATATTTTAAAACAGCTAGCCAAAATTGTGGCTCAGAGCCAAAAATTTTGCTTGGTTCTTTTTTTAAAGCTTTTGGAAGCTTGCTCATTTTAGAAAGCTCATTATTTTTTTGCTTATGAGCTGGCTGGTTTTCTTAAAAAATGAGCAAATCTTTGGACCTTTCAGGGGCTTTTTCCATACCTTATTTTTACTTTACTGTTTTTAGGATTTGAAAAAATATTTCAAATTATAAATTTAGCCAAAATTGTAATTTTTTAACAGTACTCTAAATTTGCTCTTATACCGACGTCCAGCGGTTCTACTGAAACCTCATTCCTTTTCATCATCAGCAAAATCTTTGGATACACTTATCGTGGTCAAAACCACACCATATTTCTAGTCATGATGTGTAATAAAAGTCCGTAGACATGAATCCAAAATTCTTGAAGTATCAGCTTATTTAACACGTTTAATACACATTAGTAATTTTAATATCGGCTAAGAGGTATCCTCGAAATGTTTTGCCATCCCCAGTTTTGTCTTTCATAATGATCCCTGAAAATGATTTATTGACTTTTTAAACGCATTGCAATTAATTTCTTAAATTCACTCTTCCACTAACCTTTTTTCCATAATTTTTCCAAAATTTTCTTACTATTTTTGCATTATTTGAAGAATTGTTTAAGTTATGCAAATAAATTTCAATAAAACCAATAATTTTCTTTATTTCCAAATAAAATATTATTGACAACTCCTATATAAACACAATAATTGGTAACTTTACATACATGTGCGTAAAATTTGAATACAAACATAATTTACTGAAATTAATATGCAATTATACAGAGTAAATGTCTAGTAACTTATAAACATGTATATCAACACATCAGTTACTGTATTTTGTGCGTAATTTTGTAGACAAATGTATGTAAATATTTTTATTAAGCACTTTGTGTATATAATTATGCATTTTATGTAATTTCACATGAAAATTTACATACCTTAAAACAGTAATTTTACAAGCAGTTTT
The DNA here is from genome assembly GCA_949987735.1 of Leucophora obtusa. NCBI lineage: Eukaryota > Metazoa > Arthropoda > Insecta > Diptera > Anthomyiidae > Leucophora > Leucophora obtusa. The sequence goes on along the minus strand of OX465295.1, from coordinate 167,033,988 downwards.
TAGAGTGTAGAATTTAACTATAAAATGTTAAAAAATATTTATGGTCTTGGAATCAACCGATGTTAAGCTTTCATTCAAGTATTATAATGTATTTTTATGTACAAAGATTTTTTCAAGATTCAAAAAGTACTCATATTTTAGTTTAGTCATCATTTTTACAATTTTACACTATACAAAAGTATATACATACTATAATGAACAATATTTTGTATGAAAATAGCAAAACAAAATTTCAACCAAACTTTACATTAAAAACAGTGTTTTAACAGTTAACAACAGTTTTTCATGCACTCATTGAAATAAATTTGTAAAAATAGCAGAAATAATTCACTAAAAATTGGTTCAAAATGGTGTTGCAGAAAAAACTGCTGAAATTAGCAGATTTTTTATATAAATAATAGATGTGGTAATTAATCCCGAATCCACTGTCTGCCTGGAGGCGTTGCTGGCAGCCCCAGCTCCAGGATCGGATGCTTTAGCCCAATCAGCTACTCATCTTAAATTTTTAAGATTACAGAAACCACAACAAATGTAGATAATAACCAACGGATTAATACGATGACGACCTTCAGCCTGAAAAAACGGACACGATTTGGAACCTGGAATGTCCGTACGCTTTTGGATACCACTCGTCTTGCACAAGTGTGTAATGAATTTGTAAAATATAACCTGCTCTTTATGGGCTTTTGCGAAACCAGATGGCCTGAATTTGAAGAGTTCCATACATCACATAATCTAACTCTCATATACTCCGGCAGACCATCAGATCAACCGAAAATGAGTGGGGTAGGTATTCTCTTATCAAGAGAGGCGACAGATGCTCTCATCGAGTGAAAACCACACTCTGACAGGATTATCACTGCCCGTTTTCGAACCAGAGCCAGAAACGTAACTTGTGTGCATTGCTATGCACCAACCAATGTTGCAGAACCGGCGGCGAAAGAGGATTTCTACGGCCTCTTAACCAGAGTAACTGCATCTGTAAACCGTGGAGACATCATGCTTCTGACAGGCGACTTCAACGCCCAAGTAGGCTCACTGAATACTGGTCTTGAGAGGGCAATGGGACGACACGGTCTTGGTAGAATGACCGAAAATGGCGAGTTCTTCCTGGAGACATGCATGAACAACAACTTGGTCATTGGTGGAACGCTATTCCCTCACAAAAACGTGCATAAGGTGACATGGATCTCCCCCGATAACGTCACTGAAAATCAAATAGACCATATTGCCATTAGCCGAAAATGGAGAGGGTCGTTGCTGGATGTCCGAAACAAGCGTAGTGCCGACTGCGGCAGCGACCATCACCTTTTAATTGGCACAATCCGATTAAAAGTAGCAGCCATCAGAAGAGTAGATAAAGCACGAAGAAAGTACAACGTCGATAAATTGAAGTACCCAACAACCAAGAACAATTACATAGATTCTCTCAACACCTCCCTTCAAGCGATTCCAAATAATACAGTGCCTAATTGGAGTACTATTAAAACCTGTTTCATTAACGCAGCCGACAAACATATAGGATATAAGGAAAATAAAAGAAAGCAATGGATCTCTGATAACACCTGGAGCCTCATATCCAAAAGAAGAGACACAAAGGGCTTATTGAATACCGCAAGAACTCGCAACGAAAAGGCAAATCTGCGCTCGACATATTCTGCGCTGGACAAGAATGTCAAAAAAAGTGCCCGCCAAGATAAGCGCAAATGGATTGACGATCTGGCCAAAGAGGCCGAAATAGCAGCCGCAACCCATAGAACAAAGGATTTATATAGAATTGCTAGGAAACTAACCCAGAAATCGTTTGCTACTAACAAACCACTTAGAACCAAAAATGGAGACTTAGTCACATCCAAAAAGGACCAGATGGATGTATGGGTAGATCACTACTCCTCGATGTTAGCGAACACATCGAACACTGATCCCAACCTTTGTGATTGCACTCAACACACTGCTCGGGACTATATACCCACAGACTGCCCAGAAACACCAGAAATTATGGATGCCATAGTGTCTCTGAAAAATAACAAAGCTCCCGGACCGGATAATTTGTCTCCTGAACTATTAAAAGCATCGCCTGAAATCAGCGCCAAGCTCATCCACCACGTTATAAAGAATCTATGGGCAACAAACTCACAGTGCGATGATTGAAAGGAAGGCCTTATTATTCATATACCAAAAAAAGGCGACCTGTCACAATGCAAAAATTGGCGTGGCATAACCCTTATCAATATCGCAAACAAGATAATTTCTCAAGTCATCAACAAAAGGCTATCAGTCGCATTCGATCCGCTTCTCCGCAATGAGCAGGCTGGCTTCCGCCCCCGCAAATCATGCATTGACCATGTCAACAGCTTACGGATCATAATTGAGCAATCTGTTGAGTGGAGGTCACCGCTATACTTGATATTCATCGACTTTGAGAAAGCATTCGATACACTTTCCCACTCAGCCATATGGAGTACGCTAACATGCAAAGGCACCCCAAACAAAATAATTGATATTGTTCAAGCCCTATACCACAACGCAGACTGTCGAATCCTTAATGATAGCTGTATTAGTGAATCATCATTCACGATTAGAACTGGAGTAAGGCAAGGCTGTGTTCTGTCACCCCTACTTTTTAATATCGTCCTGGACAGCATAATGAGAAGAGCCACATGTGAACAGAGGGGAATAACTTGGGGATTCAACAGAAGGCTAGAAGATCTCGACTATGCCGATGACATATGTCTACTATCCCACAACTTCAATGACATGCAGGCTAAGATCAACGCAGTACAGACAGAAGCAGCTAAGGCTGGTCTGAAAATAAATATTGCCAAAACTAAAGCAATGAGAATTAATGCTTCTAACAACAGAGCATTCGCAATAGACGGGAAGAATCTTGAAGATGTATCAACGTTCTGCTATCTCGGAAGTCTTCTGACTACAACAGGTGGTTCTGCAGACGACGTAAGAAACCGAATAAAAGCTGGCAAACACTCATTTGACATTCTAAACCCCATATGGCGATCAGCACATATTTCGAAAAGAACCAAGCTAAACATATTTAACTCCTGCATAAAATCATCTCTTCTCTACACTCTAAAAAATGTTTGTAAATTTACTACTATAAAATGGGTAAAATTTTGTTTAATTTTACGAAAATTCGGTAAATATAAACAAAAAATGCGTAAACTCTTTTTGTACACACTTTCATACGCAATAATACGCACACAAAGTATTTTTAGACATTATTTGCTTATAAATAAACACATTGTGCCTAAAATTACTATTGTTTTGTTAACTAAAATTTTTACGCACAAAGTTGGTAAATATACTATCCAATAATAGTAATAAATACTCTGACATTTCAAATTGGAAAAAATTGAAAAAAAATTATAAATAATAAAAAGAAAAAGCGAAAACGGATTATTTTTTGTGAATTACAACATTTCCACAAACACATTAGAGTCTGGAAATAGCAACATAAGCCTGAAATAGTTTTTGGTAATTATTATTAACGCATGTGGTAGTAAGAGAGACACGGCCTACGCAGGAACTACTGGGTGCAATAACTCCTGCTCAACAAAATGCCTTCTTTGCAAGGGAGGCAGTCAACCAACAACCGTCAACAATAACGGGAGAAAACGCCGTAAGAGAGATACGGCCTAGGTAAAACAACTGGGTGTGATGACTCCTGCTCAACAAAATGCCTTCTTTGAAAGGGAGGCAGTAACCGTCAACAATAACGGGAGAAAATGCCTTAAGAGAGATATGGCCTACGCAGGAACAACTGAGTGCAATGACTCCTGCTCAACAAAATGCTTTCTTTGCAAGTTAGGCAGTACTCAATGAATACTGACTTTGTTGAGCAAGAGTCATTGCACTCAGTTGTTCCTGCGTAGGCCATATCTCTCTTAAGGCGTTTTCTCCCATTATTGTTGACGGTTACGGCTCCCCTTTCAAAGAAGGCATTTTGTTGAGCAGGAGTCATCGCACCCATTCAATAGTTATAACAAATTTTGATATGAATTTTATACAAATGCCTTAAGATCCCAAAACGACTAATTTGGACATAAACGATTATGAGAGAATGACTCGGATATTATTATTAATAAAATACGTACTAAAAATTAATTTGTTATTTTATTTAAAAAAATGTTTGGGTGGTGCTTAAAGTTAGCACACCTGTTGTAAATGTACGCATTATATTTTATTTTTACGCACTTTCTGTGGATTTTTGCGTATTTTTTGTGGATTTTTACGCATTTTATGCGTTCATTTACACGTGAAACGTGCTTTTTTACACACAAATTTAGTAAATTAACACACTAATTTCAAAATTTCATTTAATTTTTACGCACTTTCAATGTAAAATTACAAATTATTTGTGCACCAACTTAAACACAATGTGCGTATTTTTTTTCAATTACGCACATAGAGTAAATTTACCCAATTTATAGTAGGAGTTCAGTTTCCTACCATAAGTTGGGTAAATTTCAACAGAATTTAATTAGAGTGTATGGATGTGAATCGTGGAATGCAGTGCAGAAGGATGTTAACTCGCTACAGGTTTTCATAAATCGCTGCCTGCGTAGAATTTTGAAAATATTCTGGCCAATCACGATATCCAATGAAAGGCTATGGGTCCAAACCTCTCAAACCCCCATACATGTCGAGATCCGGAAAAGAAAATGGCGCTGGCTAGGGCATACCCTACGAAAACCCGTTGACGATATCACAAGGCAAGCTATAGAATGGAATCCGCAAGGAAGCCGTAGAAAAGGAAGACCATCACACACCTGGCGCCGCCAAATTGAAATCGAAGCGGCCAACCAGGACAAGAGCTGGAACGAGATAAGAACACTAGCATCGGACAAATCGGAATGGAACAAATTTGTTGTGGCCCTATGTTCCGTATAGGAACTACGGGAACTTATATATATATATATAAAATAAGAACATCAAAAATAAAACTATACATAATTTTAGTTATATTTAAGTTAACTCTTAGTTAATTGAAAATGACAAATTGTACTGTAAAATCTGCAGAAAATTTTGCTAAATATTAGTAGACTGAAAATAGCAAAAACTGGTATATCTACAAAATTTTTGCTTTTTTAACCTTAATTTAGTTAAATGCAAGTAGGAGTCTATCCTGCTAAAATCAGCAGAAATATTTGCAAAAAAATTGTAAACTGCTGTTTAAAAAGAGTGAAAGAAAACTTCGAACATTTTACATTTTTTTTTGGATTTTTAAGGCTACTAATAATTTAGCAAAATATTTTGCTATTTTTAGCAGGTTAATTTGTTATTTTGTATTAACCAAAATCTAACTCAAATATTAGTAAAATTTTGTATATTTACAGTTTTATTTTTGCTGTTCCTATCTTATTTTTATGTCTTAGTTTATATTGCAAAAGTAATCTGCAACATCATTTTTCCGCAACATCATTTTTAATAGATTTTTAGTAGTTTTAACTAAATTTGTTACAGACTTTTTCTATTAGTGTATAAAGGAATCATTTAAATTTATGTAAAAATTTCGATTTGTTTTTAAATATTTTAGTGCATATCCAATGCTTACACAATTTTGATATAAAATATTGTTCACTAAAGACAAAATATAAACCCACAATTCAAGAAAAGTAATAGTCTTAAATAATAAATTTGCGCGAAAAGAAAGTCTACCCAATTTTTAAAGAAATTGATTTTTATGAAAAATATTTTTCTTTTTATGAAGCACAACAGTTGCTTCACGTGAAACACGAACCAGTTTCCGAAAAAAATCTATATGCCGTAACCACTCGACAATCTGAATACCGTTAATCCGAACGATATGTACTTCAGATCTTTAATTAATTCCACGGTTCTCGAAGTTGGTGCTTAAACAAGTGTTGTCTCAAAAAATTACATATGAAAACTCTCAGTTAATTTTAATTCGAACAAGTTCTAAAAAGCCTCGTGGTTCCTATAACAAAAACTCAAAAATAAATGCTTTAATTCTAAACAGAGAGAAATTTAAGTTTTAATGAAAATTTTTACTAAACTAAAGCAGTTTTTCACGCAGTCAAGGAAAAATTTCTTAAATTTAATGAAAAGCTTTATAATTTTTATGAAACTCTTTTTAATGAAACTTTTTCATTAGGCGTATGAATTTTTTTTTATAAATAATATGAAATTGCTGTTAAAACTTTATAAAAAAACTGCATTAAATCAATGAAAAGTTTCAATGGACGAATTCCATCAAAATTGGATTGATTCAATGTAGAAATTCATAGAGGGTTTTTTTATAGGAAAATGTATTTTAAGAATCAGGATGATTTCCTATAGGGTAAAGTTGCCAGAATTAAACGACTTCTGTAAAATAAATATCCTTGAGAGTGATTTTCTAAGGAAGAGTCCTCACAATTCATGTAATATATAATATAATCTTAAAAATTTTTAACGAAATTTTAAGAGATTTTATTATGAAAAAGTCCTCAGAACCCGAAATATTTTTCATAAAAGTAAATCCCTATAATCTTAAAATTACACATGTTGTAAGATAATATTCGGAAAATACTTTCCCAGTATATTTATTAGAGTTCGTCACAAAAATTTGATTTTCGGATATCATCACTTTTTTTTTAAAAAGATTTTGCATAGAAAAAAAGAATGGCGTTTTTTTTTTCTTTTTTATTTCAACTCCTTCTACTGGCGCAAGTTGGCCAAAAACGCTAATTTTAAGACCCTTTTCCTCCAGAGCAAAAACAGCTGCATTTATAGGAAATCTGATTCTACAACAAAATTTAATACACAAAACTTTTCTTTTGCATTTTCAAAATACACCAGATAGCCATTAGAGTGGTTCGAAAATCCGCTATTACACACAATGAAAATGTATTTCCGGCGGAGTACATTGGTACAAAAATTTTGGATATACCGCGAACCGTTAAAAAGTTATTAGCTAATCAAATTTGGATTTTTTTTTAATTCAATGAAAAAGTATTTGAGCTAATTAAAATGCAGCTTTCAACACTCGCTGCCGCATTATAAATTTATTTTTTAGTAATGACAAAATAATTTGTAAGTTTTGTAATGTTTATTAAAAAGATTTTTTTTTACTGAACATATTTGATTACTAAATAACTTTTTAACGGATCGCGGTATATCAAAAATTTTTATACCAATATTCTCAGCAGGAAATACATTTTCATTGTGTGTAATAAAAAAGTAACTTTTTTGAAAATTTTGAAAAAAGTGGATTTTTGGACCACTCTAATGACTATCTGCTCTATTCAGAAAACGCAAAAAAAAATGCTTTTTATATTAATTTTTGCTGCCGAATCGAATGGTAAAGTCAGATTTCCCAGAAATGCAGCCGTTTTTGCTCTGCAGAAAATGGGTCTCCAAATCAGCGTTTTTGGCCGACTTGCGCCAGTGGAAGGAGTCGAAATAAAAAAAAAACGCCATTCTTTTTTTCTATGCAAAAACTTTAAAAAAAAGTGATGATATCCGAAAATCAAAGAATTTTTTTTTTGACGAACCCTAATATTTATATAGAGATAAATACACAAGGAATTTTGCAGGGTGAGTTTCTATAAAATTTTTCAGTAAACTAATGAAGTTTTCTTCACAAAGTAAATGAAAAATTTCTTAAATTTGATTAAAAAAAAAAGATTCATATGTTTTATGAAACCCGTTTTAATGAAACGTTTTCGTTAAGTATACACACAGGGAAAAAATTGTCAACCGAATTGTTAAACCTACACTCTCAGAACAATTCCGTTGTGGAAACCGAATTTTTTGCCAACCGAATTGATTCGGTTGCTGCAACCTCGTAATTCAGTTGCCCCAACCGAATTCAGTTGTGGCAACCGAATTCGATTTCAATTCGGTTGCGACAACCGAATTATCGGCTATCACAACTGAATTCGGTTGAGGCAACCGAATTACGAGGTTGCAGCAACCGAACGAATTCGGTTGGAAAAAATTCGGTTGTCACAACGGAATTGTTTTGAGAGTGTATTTTGGTTGCTAAAACCAATAAATTTGGTTGGTGAAACTATATTGTTATGTGATTCCTAAATATTTTGAGTATTGCAGTTGTATAAACAGAATTTTGTTGTGAAAACCAATATTCGGTTGCACCAACCTATTTCAGTAGATGCACTGAAAATATTATTACAGTAACTGACTGTAGTTTATTTAAAAAGATATCCGTACATTTATTTTTAAATGATTATACAGTTAAAATACAAAGAAATATATTTTTTAACTGTTTTTGTCGTTTATTTAAAAAATAAATTACATATAAATACGGATTTTCTGTTACAGTTAATATTTTCATTTGAAATGTTTTGTTAAAAAAAGAATTCCTTTTCGATTTCTAGGTCAGTTAAAAAAACGAAATAAACTAAATATCATTTATTCTTACGGATTTTGTATTTAAATTTTTGAAATTTAAAAAAACCAAATAAATGAAAAATCGTTATTTTTTAAAGGATTTTTTAGTTTATTTATTAACATTTAAAAATAAATGAAAAGTTCTTTTGATTTAAATGAAAAGTTGTAGACCGGTTTTCAAGTGATTTTTCATTTATTTTAAATTACATTTTCAGTTAATTTAAACTACAAACTATTTTGAGTTTGTAACCGAACTTCAGTTGCAAAATGGGATATTTTTTGTCTGTGTGCATGGAACTTTTAATAAATTAAAAAAAATTTTCACAGCATTTTATAAAAATTTCCATTAGTTCAATGAAAAGTTTCAATTGACGAGTTTCAGTGAAACTGCATTGGTTTTATGCAAAAATTCATTAATATCAGGCAGATAATCTGATCGCATATTGCTGAAGGTTCAGAATAAATTATTGGGTTCTGGCCCACAATCGTTTGTTCTAAAAAAGGTGGTCACAAAATTGTCAGTGGAACAACAAGTGGGCAAAAATGGGTTAACAGGTGGTTAATAACAAATGTTTCGATATATATAGCAACTCTATTGATTATTTGTGACGTATGGGTAATAAACAAAATTTTAAAATTCCACCCCCCCCCCCCCCCAAAATCGAAAGCTGGAATTTAATTTTTTTTAAATCGGTTGAGATTTTCACTTAGATATTTTTGACTTAAAATTTCGTACTTTTGACAAAAATTAAAGATAATAAAAAGTTTATGATTATGAACCGCTAACAAATTTTTTGTGTAGGGCTTATTCATAATTACCGAGATTAAAAAGATTAACTTTCTAGGATAACGCTAACCCGGTTTAGTCCGAGGACAAAGAAATATATGCTTTTGGCTAATCCTCGAAAATCGTTTTTAAATTTTAAATAAAACACAAAAAATTAAAAATATCTCTAGCAATTTGGTTTTAGGGATTTTCAAGGAATAGCATTTTTTGGCACTTCTTTGCTTAAAGTAGTTGTTTAAAAATCAGACCTGGTGGATTTCAATTGCAATTACTTGTATTTTGTAACTGAAAATTTACAATTACAATTACAAATAAATGTAACTGAAATTAAAAATAAATCGAGTACGTTTACATGTAAATACATAATTGTAATTGAAAATGTTCAATTAAAAATTACATGTAATTGTAATTGAAAGAGATTTCAGTTATAAAAGTCAATAACATTTTCAAATACATTTAGAAAAAGGAAAAGTTTTTCTTAAAATTTCGAAAAAAGTCGGAGATAGGCGTGGGCAGGCATAAAAATAATAGGGTTTATCCCTACATCGCGCCTTTTGTCATTATTTCTTTTTCCAACAAAATGTAATAGTTATTGATATTATTTCAATTACAATCACATGTAATTGTAAAAATTTTAAATTACATGTAATTGTGATTGTGATTGTGTTTTTTTAAATTGCAATTGCAAATAAAATGTAACTGCAGTTGTGCAATTTCAATTGCAATTACTTACATGTATCTTCATTGTACTAAATTTATTCATTACCGCTTATCTGAGAAAGAAATCACATACAAATATTTAACCCTTATGGAGCCAAGCCCTAAAAACGCCATTAACTACAACATTTTAAAGGGCTTATTTGAACAATTGTCAAAAATTCAAAAACAATATTTTACTATATTATTTTTTTATTTAAAATACATGTTATTGTCGTATTTTCGAAAAATATTAGTTTTAAATCAACCAACCAAAATCGCCAGGGTTGCCACTTAATTGTTGGATTTTTTTAAAAGAAGGAAAAATCGGCTGCCTCTGTGCAGCCTTCATTAATTATTGGAAAATAAAAATGAAAATTGATTCTTAATACCAGATAAATTCTCTAGTCCCTATCGTGGCCCAATTTTTACTTAAAAATTTGTTTTTAACAAATTCGCCGCACAAACTTAAAAATTCCAAAAAAGGCAAGAAATAACAACTTTAGCTGTATTTTATCTCATTCCTATCAACATTAAGTATTTAAACCGATTGTAGTATTAAAAAATTTCAAACAGGTTATGTTTATAATTATTCCGCTATAATCGAACATACGTCAGCAAAAGTTTTTAGGAAGTACCGCGAATAAGTTACGCAATGTGGTTTGAAACAAAAAAAAAGTGGTAATAAATCTGTATCTTCGAAAGTCCGATTGCTTCAATATGTATGAGATAATTGTTAAGGAAGACCCAGGCTTTCTGAATTTTGTTTGTGTTATCATAGGGTGACTTATTGGGCATCAAAGTAGACCACCTCAAAGTAAAATAGCTTTTGGACCCTGTAAATCTTTCAATTATTGCCCAATATGCTTACTTTACTATAATAACTGTAATGGGTTTTAAGTTATTTCATTTCAAAAATAAAAAAACTCATTTTTCTCTTCGACTTTTTTTAGTTTTTGGCCGATTGTGAATTCGATATTATAACGATAATTTTATAGAAAATACTAACATATAGGCAACAGTTTAAGAAATGAAACTGTGAAAACCTTTTTTAAGTATCTCGAACCATTTATTGTTGAGAAATTTCCAAAGCAAACATTTTTCTCTGATCGAAAAAATTGCATTTTTTCTCTATTCTCTAAGATGCTATTAATTTTTCACTTTTTACTGAGAAGTTATTTAATAAAAGTTAATGTTTTATTATATACTCGTAGAGAATGGGGTTCTAACATGCTTTCAATCTAAATTTGAAGTCGGTACAACATTCACCCTAAGTACAGCATTGACCGAAATTGGTCTAATTTAATATAACAAAAAAGTCACGCCGATTTTGCTACTTTCTGAAATACAGTTATATATCGCCATATATTCTGTTTAGATTTCAAAAATAAAAAGTTGCGCAAATTCATAAACGAATCCAGAAAACATAATTTTATAAAAAATGGCAAATTTCCATACACCATAATTTTAATTGCAAAAAAGGATAGTTCGGTTTATTTCTTTAAAATTATTTTAATTATTTTACATGAACAATAAAATAGTCTTTATTGCTGCAAAAAATCATTCACATACCTTGGATAGTTTTTAAGATATTGAAAGTCAACTTTCAAAGATGATTTTGTAAAAAATACACTTTTTAGTTTTTTCGTAGATTTTTCCCAGAAGTGTTTAAGATTTTTTTGAATGTTACTTAAAAATTAACAGTGCAATAAACTAGATATGTTTGTTTTCCTTTTCATTAATGTATTAAAAGTATATAAAAAGTATTGATAACAGGTAAAAATACTGCAATTAAAATACACACCTCAGGTCAAAAAATATAACCACATGCAAATATTGTGCAAACATTCACTTTCTTGTTTTTAAGTTTTTTCGTAGATTTTTCCCAGAAGTGTTTAAGGTTTTTTTGAATGTTACTAAAAAATTAACACTACAATAAACTAGACATATTTCCCTTTCCATTCATATATTAAAGGTATATAAAAAATATTGGTAACATGTACAATTAGAACAGATTCCATACGACATGCGTGGATATGCTTCCGGAACCAGTCCCATGGAATAGGTTGCATGGGAACCAGTTGTAGGGAACCGGTGTGGTTGCCAACCGATTGTAAAAAATATTCCTGGGTACCTACATTTTCTTTACAACCCCTTCTGCTGTCAATTCTAACATCGATGATTTTTGTTTGAAATTGTCCCAAAAGCACAAAGTGGAACGGGCTGCAATAGAATCAGTTTTAGTTAGTCTACGTCATCATAGTTCTGGAACCAGTTCCATGGAATCGGTTGCAGTGGAACCAATTGCAGAACTAGTGTGGTTTGAAACCGAGGGTAAACCCTATACATGGCGCAGTTTCGAGTTTCACGTGAATCACGCGTGAGTGTGAGTGAAAGTTCAATTTACTCACGTGAGTGAGTGTGAGTAGTAATTTTTTTATCGTGAATTTTTTTCTCGTGAGCGTGAGTGAATATTCACTCACGTGCCCATCTCTAATAAGAATTGAGCAAAAAAGCATTTGTTTACAAAAAAAGAGGCTTTATAGGGTATCAAGTTAGACTTGCCAGATCGAAATTGGCGAAAAGCTTGAGGAAAAAGTTTGATTTTTTTTTGATATTCAGAAAAAAAGGCTTGATTTTTCTTAACAATTTAAAATTCACTTAAATTAGCAAAAAAATTGCAAAATTGACTTGAAAATTTAAATGATATTAATTTATACAGATTTTCTACATTCTCTGTACCACATTTTTTAAAGAAATGGGCCCATATATTGTCAATGGATATGTCTTTTGGCAATTCTTCAAAAACTTCCCGAAGGCAGCAGTAATCTGAATACAACATATCAGTATTAATTGAATATGATATTTTTAAATGGCAGCTCTGCTTAATTATTCCTTGACAACAACGAGTTTTTTATATTTAAAACAGCAATTTGCTAAAAAAAATGATTTTTCTCCAAAATCATATCTTACTATTTTACAGCATTTTGTAAAAATTGGTTAGCTTCTAACTCAAGCGTTTCCTTTTCATTCAATGAAAGACTTTTTATGCTTTACTACCATCCCAGCAAAAATGTGGAAGCAGTAAAAACGATTACTGCTTCCTTACTGCTATTTTTACCGCTTCTTAAAATGTATAGCTTCGTAAACCGCACCAATGAAGCATTCAAAAAGGCATGAAATGAGCAATACATTTTGATTGCTTAAATATTTTTGCGGTTCTTTTATCAAAATTTTTTAAAATGCGGAAAAAAGTTATTTTAAATTAAATAAGAAGTTTTACTAAAAAAAGAGGCATTTTCTCTTCACGGAAAAATATTCAGGAAAATTGTGATTTTGAGAAGGCATGATTTTAAATAGTTGAAAAGCTTTATAATATGCACTTCCGAGAAGGCGCTTTATCAACATTTTAAAAGAAAAACAGGAGCACTAATTAATAGCGGGGTGAATTCATGCCTTTTTGGATCTCGAAACAAGTGCTTTCACGCGAGCTATCTCGAACAAAAATCAGGCATGATATCATCAATAATGCAATCGCTTCACTGCTCAACTTTCCCTGACAAAACTGCTTCCAAGCAAGCAGTAATTTCTGCTGGGATGGAAACAGTCATTTATCCGTAAAAATTAGTCATGGTACATTTAAAAAGAATTATATTTTTTGCTAATGGTTAATTTTTCTTATCAATTTGATGGAAAATTTTCTAAAATCCCGAAGTTGTCGTCACAACCGAATTGGAGCTTAATTCGGTTGTCAAAACTCAACTCGATTGAGGCAACCGAATTATTAGCATTGACAAAAAATTCGGTTGTCATAATGGATTTAAAATCTAAGCGAATAATATATTTAATAAAACTCAATTTACCTTGGTTTTTTTTTTAAATTCATAAAAAATTTTAATTTTTAGGCAAAAAAATATTTTTTTTTCTCCACAAATTTATTTTTACCGGCAAAACTGTTGATTATAAAGAAAAATGTTTTATGAACGGATTAAAGAAATTGTAATTCTAAATTTTTCTAAATTTGTTTCATCAAAATCGGACAAGTGGTTCTCGAGTTACAACTAAGCGAAAAAACATCAAGATAAGGAAAAAATTTAAAAGGTCATAAAAAAAAATGACACATACGAACGCCAAACCCTTTGAGGGTCTTACTATACTGACCTAGTACCATCACCCTGACTTGGAATTTCTCACCTCCCAGACAATAATCCCAAAAATGTTCCATAGTGTTATTAATTGTTATGATTTTAGTTAAAAAAAATTCTTTACCAAATTTTAGTTTAACAGAAAACTCAAAGAAAACGCTTGAAATTAAATAAGCTATGTGTAGAAGAGCACATAGGTTTTTTTAATGAAACTTTTTAATATAGAAAACAAATAGCTACTTTTGCTAATTTCTGAACCAATTGAGATATCGAAAAACGGTTTGGTATGAAAACGCACGACCAATAAAATTTTCTTAATGCAATAATAAAAAAAAATCGGAAAATGGCGCATAGCTAATTTCTTAGGCACAGCGACGATATATCGAGAGCCTATATTCAAAATATTTCAACTTAAATTTGGTTAATATGAGTTTCCGATGGCAAATAGCTCCTTTATGCAATACCCATCTGTGATATAAATTTTAAAGCAAAAAGATAATTAGTTCTCGTTTTATATAAATTTTTGTTATTCTGCTATTTGAAAGTACATTTTTTTGGTGAAAATACATGCTAACTCCCATAGTAAATTTCCAACATTTTTTAAAAAAATTAATTCATTATAAACCAACCTCATATCTTATTACGTTTGGCATGCTGAATACGAATCTGGAAAATATTTTGATATGCTAGTTTTCGAGATATGGTAATTTTTATCATATTAGTAAATAATGGTTCCAAGCAAAAAAATTGATAATATATATGTAATTTTTAAAATTTTCATCGGATGAAAATATTATGGATGGGCGATTATAGTCAATGATGCAAGCTTCCAAAATATCGTATTTGGAGTGACCCTGTTACAATACAGCGTGAATTAGAGAGTGCCAAAGTTGACCACCTCGAGATGGAAAATCCTTTCCATAACAAAAAAAATTCCATTATTTTTATGGTATTCTTTTGTTATGTTTGTTTCTTGTAGTTTTTAAATTTTTCTATCTAATATGGAGTAAAACATCTCATAAAATGCTTAAATAATAAACATTTTTAAAAAAAATCGTATTTTTATTTTCCGACAAAATATGCTAACTCTGAAAAAATATTTGTGTTGTGATACACTCTAATAAAAATTCATGTAACTTTACCCCATTTATAGTAGGTATTTTTTCTCCTACTATAATTTCAGTAAAAATACATTTTTGTGCCTAAATTCAAATATTTACATACATTAACCCTCTAATGCTATTTCTCCTGATTACAATAATATTTAAACCATATATTTGGCGTTGAAAATCTACCATGGAAGAAATATTAAAATTTTAATTAATCTCTTTATTTAGGCGATATAGCACAACAAAGGTTGAAGACGTATCTTGAAACCCCGTAGTCAAATAATTTCGGTTTTTGTTGTAAATAACACTATCAATAAAATAAAATTACGTACAGAAAATTGTTGATCAATTGTTGTTATTTCAAAAGTTATGGCGATTTTCGCTTTTTGAAAATTACGAACTTTGGCGAATTCGGCACTAATCATCAATAGATTTTGACGAAATTAGTTCTGCTTACTACTACCTCTGAGTATATAATCTGTGTTTAATTTCAAGAAATCCGTTGGCTAGTTTTTGAGTTAGAGAGATATTTGTAAAACGTATCCTGGCGGTATCCTGTGAGTCCTGGAGAAAAAATTTTAACTGATTTTACAATTAGAGACCCTAAGCTAGCTTTGTTATTATCGGTAATGTACGTCAGATCGTAAATGTATTTTTTTGCCAATTTTTCAAATATTTTTTTCTATTTTAAAAAGTTAATTTTTTTAAAAAATTCTAAGTTTTCATTTTACATGCTTCTCGCTTGAAAACCGTTCTTTATACAAAAAAGTTTGAAGGCAAAAAAAGTAGGCAGTTAAATTTTCTATGGATATAATACAACTTGTTTAATAAAATATTGTTATTTAGCCAAAAACTATTTAAAATCTGAAGACCGCCAAAAGGCGGCCCTGGGCATTAGAGGGTTAATTAGGCATAAAGTATGTAATCGTGCCTATTTATGTGCTTAAAAAATGTTTAGGAGCATATGAATTTCATGTAAAATTACAGAATTTGTGCTTAAAATAGCATTCAAAAATAAGTAAAGATACAGGTGAAATGCCTACAACCACTAAATAAATATGTAAAATATGTATATATACATTCTTGGTGCTTTATGTTAAACAACCCAAATGACTCCCACTTCAATTTAAAGGATTTAAAAATAATAAATGTATTTTGAAAGGATATTTTATTAGAAATTGCAAATGTAATTTTTTTAACCAATCAAATAACAAATAACTAACTGTGAACCACACCTAAACGTCAAGTTTTTTTTCTGCATTTCATTTGACATTTCTCAATTTCCGACTAACTCAATTTGAACCATGGAAAGATACATAATCGAGCAACGCGTTAAAGTTATTCAGGCTTATTATGAAAATGGGCGTTCAAATCAAAATGCATATCGTGCACTTCGTAATTTTTTCGGTCAATTTAATCGTCCAAATGTGCGTACAATCGGAAAAATCGTGCAAAAATTTGAGCAAACCGGGTCTGTAGGAGATGTGAAAACACCAGTGCATGCTCGTACTGCAGAAAATATTGCTGCTGTTCGCGATAGTGTAGCTTAAGAGCCGTCCACCTCAACTCGTCGTCGTGCCCAACAATTGCACCTCTCACGCTCATCGTTGATGAACATTATGCATAAAGACTTGAATTTACAAGCTTACAAGGTGCAATTGACTCAAGAACTAAAGCCCCTTGACCATTCCAAACGTCGTCAATGGTCAGTATGGTGGCAAAAAATGGCAACAGTGGATGATCAATTTTCGAAGAAAATCATCTTCAGTGATGAGGCACCTTTTCACCTCAGTGGATTCGTCAATAAGCAGAATTGCCGCATTTGGGCAAATGAGAATCCACGAGTGATTGTCGAAAAACCAATACACCCACAAAGAGTGACTGTTTGGTGCGGTTTATGGGCTGGCGGCATCATCGGGCCGTATTTTTTCGAAAATGAGGCCGGTCAGGCAGTTACTGTGAATGGTGTTCGCTATCGTGAGATCATAACGAACTTTTTATGGCCCGAATTGGAAGATATGGGTGTGGACAATATGTGGTTTCAACAGGACGGTGCCACTTGTCAAACAGCTAACGAACAATGGCGACAAATTCAATGGCCGTTTTATCTCACGTGGTGGCGATGTCAATTGGCCGCCAAGATCATGTGATTTGACACCGTTGGACTTCGTTCTTTGGGGTTATTTGAAAGAAAAGGTGTATGTCGATAAGCCAGCAACAACTCAAGAGCTAAAGGATGAGATAATTCGGCATATTAACGGCATAGAACCTCAATTATGCCTCAGCGTCATCGAAAATTTGAACCATCGGATGGGGGTGTGCCGCCGAGGTCGTGGCGGCTATTAAGCCGATATTTTGTACCATACATAATTGAACCATACCAATATATCATAATAAAAAGAAATGACAATAATTTCCTAAATATGTTTTATATAAAATGTTTTATATAAAATCAACATCGGTCCTTAAAATTTAACCACCCTTTATAAGTTAATTAAAAAAAATAAATCGCTTATGCCTATCAACATCAAGTATTTAAAGCAAATATATGTTTTGAAATATATAAAAAATACTCCGTCTCATAAATTGGGGAAAGATATATATGTATATATATATATATATATATATATGGTAAATATGCAATTAAAATTGATGACTGCAGTTAATTGCTTGATAACATCTTTGCAGCCACTGTTTTATTTTCAATAAAAAGAACGCCTTAGTCTTATTCTCGATTTCTTGAAATGAAAACAAAAGAAAATAAGTGATTGTTTTTTATCACTTTATTCATAAATGTACACTTACGAATGAAGGAGATTAATAAAATAGGTGGGCAACATTTGATTAACAGTTTCTTCAAGAGTAGTTCCAAACTGCAAGCATAATATTGAATTTTAGGATATTAAATTTATGGAAGTAATTATAAATAAATATATCATACCTCAAAATGTTTTAATAAGATGTTGATATCTTTCTCAAAATGAGTCGATATGGTAAAATTGCATCCTAGTTTGATCCTTATTAAGAGCAGAAAAGTCTTATAATTTACCATTCTGATTTGATACTACAGAATGGTCAGTTTCTATTTCCTGGTTTTTATGTTCCTTGATTTAACTCACTTTTTTATACTCCCAACGGAAATAAATTCTTCGGTTGCCAAGGTATATTGTATAATTTGTGCGTGTTCTGCTTTCTAATAGTATACTTGGACCGAGTTCAACATCTCACATCGGACCTCTGTTTAGAAATTTCAATTCTTTATTTCTCATTACAATAAGTAAAGGAGTAAGCAAATAATATTTCCATCAGTATATTTTCCAAGAAAGGAATTGGAAAACTGGTTTGGAACCTGTTGGTAAAAGCATTTATACGTTTACCTAACTTTTATTTGTTCTTTAGCATTTTATTCCACAGGATCGTGAAATTTTCACAATCACTTTCATTATATACGGGTTGTTTTTTATTTTCCTTTAGAGAAGCTGGGATTGTGTTGAGTTTTTTGATATTCTAACAGTACATTTCAATAGCGAAAAGATCTTGAAAAAGAGTAATTTGGAAGCTTGTTGAAAGGATGTCATTATTATACATTTTGAGTGTCTGTAGGCATAAATATTTTTAGTATATACACACAGAAAACAGATTCGTAGTTCCAACCGAATTTTTCGCCAACCGAATTTTTGTAGTTCCAGGTACAAACACTTTTATTTATTTTTAATACCATTGTAACTACCGAAATTTATTTAAAATTTTTGAATTTTTGTTGTGTTAATAGATTACTTTAATGTTTGTGGATTATAAATTCTATAAATAGAAAAACACGTTCCACAAACTTTATTTAAAAATTAAAATTTTTTTATGACACTAACTAGGATCGAACCGGCGACCCTCCGCTTGTCAGCCCATTGCTTTCCCTCTAAGCTAAGCTCTATTTAAATTTTTTTAGTCAAATTTCAAATTTGAATTTCTTCAGGTTTGAATATTTTGTCTACAAATAAATTTAATCAACAACAGAAAATCAGTTGTGTCTTTTAATTTGAATAAAAAAAAATTTATATCGCGAACTGGGATTGAACCGGCGACCTTCCGTTTGTCAGCTTTTCCTCTAGGCTAAACTCGACATAAATTTTTTTTCTCAAATTTCAAATTTGAATTTCTTCAGGTTGAAAATTTGAATATTTTGTTTTTTGAATAAAATTATATTCACAACAGAAAATCAATTGTGTCTTTTAATTTGAATCAATAAAAAAATTATTTAAAAAAATAGTAATGCCTTGGTTGAGGTTTAAACTCAAATCTCTAAAGCTATAAGGCTGTGTCTCTACCTCCTGCGCCACAGATACTTACGTTTAGTTGTTGTCTAACTTAGAATTTAAACACGCATATGTATGAAACGAAAAAATATGATAGATTCCCAAATTTTATTATGATAAATAAAACTTCTGTTCCTTGTCTCAATATATTATTACAATTACCAAAATAATGGAAATTAATGGTTAAAGCTACTAAAGTTAAAAAAAAATTTAAATTGATTGCAAAAACTAATACTTTGGATAGAGTGATCGATTTTATTGAAACACAACTGATACTAGATTTTTGCTGCCGATATTTTATTGAAATGACTAAGTCTTCGATAAATTGGTGGTTGTTGATATTGAAGGTAATGTGGAAAAGCCAATATTTTGGATAAGGTGACAGTGTTTTGGTTCATCATATATATTTTCTGTTCACAAATAAATATAACTTTCCTGATGATGAATTTTAAATAACTGCAATTAAAATTATTGAATGATGAAAATATTTCGTTGGTTCCGATGGAATTCCAACCAATTTATTTTCTGTGTGTATCAATTCTATGTTGCAAATGGTGAATTTATACATTTTTACTTAACTGGTTGCGCACACTTTAAGTTTTATTATTACCCGTAATATTTTTAATCGAATTTGATTTTTTATACAATTTTATCTCTTTATTTTAAAGATATTGTACCGTTTTGAAAATTTTCGTATTTTATAAAAAAAATTTTGACAATTTTTATATTACTCATTAAAAGTAAGTACCATTACATACCATTACATAATTTACAGACAATATATGTAATTATAAATTGATAATGTTTATTATAATATAAACATGTTTACCAACATACAAAATACTATACTTTGTATGTAACTTTACACACAAAAATGCCTAAATAATTTTTTCAAACACTTTGTGCATAAAGTTACGCATTTCCGGTAATTCTACATGAAAAAATACATATTTGATAATAGTAATTTTACAAGCATTTTTTAGAGTGTATACTCAAATAAGCTACCTCAAAAAATACGCAAAAAAGTGCAAAATATGAAATTTTTTTGAATAGGTATAAATTAGTAAGAATATTTACACCATCTTGTGGAAGGTACATTGTTTGGTTTTACAATAATAAGAGAAATAACTAGTTTTTTAACTCTCCTGGGAAGTTAGCTTTTTTGAGTTGGCATTTATTGAATATACGAGCTCAATATTCTTTTTAATTTTAGAACCTTTAAGCTGGTATCGCAATGCTAGAGTACTGCAGAGTGGATTTTATATAATTTTTTTCGCACCATGACATATCAATTTTATTATAATCCACTCTGCAGAGTGGAGTACTCATTGGGAATCCAGATTTAAACTAAAAACTTTCAGCCAGTAATAGTAAACATTTAAATTTTCTTTTCGCAGATCGTGAAGAATCGATTATGACTGATTGTGAATGGCAAATGCGTCAAATGCAACGTCAATGTAAAGACAAAATCGACAAAGCTGAATTCGGGCGCAAAGAAGCTGTGGGAAAAGTTGAACTACTGGAAGAGGAATTAGAAGAGCGCAGCAAAGAAATTGATGATTTAAAAGTGTATCAAGGTCAGGTTAACTCTCTCCGTAGTGTGGTCAGTGAACAACAGTATTCAATCAAGAGTCTAATGGATCAAATTGAACATCTTAAAAGTGATCTGAAAACAGCCAATGATAATCTCACAGGACAAATCGAAGCTGTAAAAAAAATTAAATATCATTGTGATAATGCACTTTATGATAAGGAACGACAAATGATATATCGTATCGATGAGGTACGTAATGAAGCGGCGTGTTTTTGGGAAGATAAACTTTACACAGAGATGACAAGACTGAAAAATGAACTTGAATCCGTTTATGTAGATGAAAGGCGTGAAGCTTTGGATAATCTGCAGGCCGAACATGTAGAAGAACTTAAAGCGCTGACCAATCGTTATACAGATAATGAGGAGGAATTAAGAGCAGAGTTGGCTGAAACACAAGAACGTTTAGAACGAAAAAAAGAAGAGTTCATAGAATTGCGTGATAAATCAGACAACGCATTACTTCAAACACGAATGCATTTGGATAGGGCAGATCGTGATTACCAGAAAGCTATGTGTCAAGAAGAAGAGCGAAGAGAAGCTTTAGAAGAATCTTTGCGTCAAGAATTTGAAAACGAAAAACAAGAAATGGAAGAAAAGTTCCGTGAACGTTTAGGTCAAGTGAAAGATGAATTTTCGAAAGAATTACAAACAAATACTCAAGAATTAACAGAAGAACATCAAAAAGATATTGAAAAATTAAAAGCTAAATTAACAGCCGAAAAAGATGAAGCTTTACGTACTTTAACTGAAAAACATCGTAAGAAATTAGCTGATGTAGAAGAAAGAATTAAAGAAGTCGAAGTACGACACAAACGTGATCTCAAAGATCTTAAGGCCGCCTATGATGCTGAAAAAGTAGCCCTGGATAAGAGAGATATCAGCAATGCTAACGAAATTGAACAATTACATAGAAAATGTCGTTGTCTCACCAATTTATTCGAGGAAATGCGTATGCGTTATGAAAGACGCGATCCTCGAGCCGAGGATTTACAGGAAATTTCTGAACTACGCACTCGCTGTGAATCTCAAGAGCGTGATTTGTATTTGCTAACAGATCGTTTACGTGAAATGCAAATACAAATGAATGAACTACAACAAAACGGTGTAGAGTGTAGCGCCATGAATAATAAAAATAACAAAAAATCCAAACAGATTAAAAAACCACCGCCAAAAACCATACCAACAAACTGCGATGTTATTTACGAAGAAAACGAAGAACGAGTATCGCCGCCACCCACACTAAATTCATCATTCAATATAAATGGACACAACGATGAAAATCCGGATACCGATAGTACAGGTGAAGAAGACAATAATAATGAGGAAAATCAGCAAAAAGTTGCTGACGTTATGTCTAAATCAGATCACCAAGGAAATGCTAAAATATTGATCAAAGGCAATGAAGATGACAGTCATATGATTACGGCTGTTTAAGTACACAAAATGATTGAGAGTGCTGTGCATCTACAAGCATTGTCAGATCAACGTATTGTACTAATTTATTTGTATCAGCTGCTTTTTACACTACCATGTTCTTTGCGTATATATTTTTATTGTAAAATATTTCCTTTTATGATCTACTCGTGTATATGTCTGGTACATGAGTGTTTATTAATCTTTCTTTATATTTTCTTTTTGCGTATTATATTTTTATAAGATAAATATTTAAAATTATTGAAGTATATTGTTCCCAATAATTCGTTGACTAGTTTTAGATGGAAAAATTATAACAAAGGAATGGCATAAGAAGTTTTTATTTATCACAAAATTACTACGACAATCACCAAAATTTTGTATTTTTAAATAAATTTTAAAAAATAAAGAATAAAAATATCGATCAATTCTGTGTCTTTCTTATATGACAATATCAGTGCTGCCATTTTAGGGTATTTTGGTTTAAATTTAAGGGAGTGTTCTCATTTTTAGGATTATTTAGGGCTAAGAATTATTTAGGGTTAACCCCAGCCTGCATTAGAAATAAATATGTAGACATATATTGCAGCAAATGTCAAAACAATGTTATCTTCCGTGTAGACCACTCGATTGCGTACATATTTATTGTCGGCAACATATGCATCTCGCAATAATTCTTTGCGAATATTCGTTCACAATTATTGCTGAGATAAAATGTCAAACTCAGTTGACATTTTAGAGTAGAGATACAACCTTGCGGCTGCGGATATATATCTGCAAAACTGAGAGAATTATCCTTCATGATATTAATGATATAATTTCATAGAATTTTTTTCGTAGAAACAATGTATATAATATTTAATTAATATTATGAAATTTTTCATAATTTTTCTTTCATAAAATTTCATGATTTCAGTAAAAAAATTCATTGAATTTCATAAATTAGATCTCCATGAAATTGTTCAATAGTAGCTGTATTTGTGTGGCTCTCTATCAGTGTTATCAAAAACGATTTTGACAGTTTTTCAACGTATTCCGGCTTTCTACTGTCAAAATTGTTCGAGATATCATTGATATGAATGCCGCACAAACACAGCTAGTATTTACTTTTTTTTAATTTTTTATAAAATATCGTCATTTCCTGAGAGAATAATTTTTTATAATTTTTTTTTTTATTAATTTTTTATTATTAATTTTGGACTATGAAATTTTTTTATAAATCATATTAATTTTTTGAAACATTTTTTTTTATGAAACTTTTTAATTTAATGAATTCTTTCTTTAGATGTATTTTGTACATCCGTAATATACGCTACGATTTTAGTACGCTTTTTGCATTTGCTAAGTACTTTTTATTCATCCACTCCACCTTAGCAACGACAACAACCATCTATAAATAAATAATAGCAAATGAAATTGCTTCATAGATTTTATAAAGCTCTTCATTGGCTAAATGATTTACTCATTGGACGAGTGGCCTATTAATTTCATGAAGAATTTCATTAATTTTATGAACTTTTCATAAACATTGACTTTCATGAAACCTGTCTCATAGATTCTATGAAAAGTTTCAATGGACGAGTTCCAGTGAAAATTTTCATTGAAACTATGAAGACATTCATTACTGAAGTGATGATAATTCTTTCAGTGTGCGGAGATAAAAACAAATTAACCTTCGCACTACTAAAGCTTTTTACATACGTAGTATACTGAAACCCACACGGGTGGGTTCTTCATATTTTACACACATTTTAAATAAAAAAAAATGCATTTACTACAACATATAATGGGTTACATAATGGGTTAATGAAGAAGAGATGAAAAAAAGAATAATAACAAAAAACTATAGAAAGTACTTCTTGTAATTTGTATCAACAAAGTATTTAAAAAAAGGACTAACAATGAATAATAAATTTTAGATAAATTTGTTCAAATATTATTGTATTTTGAATAATAAATGAATAAAAACAATATTTTTAAAAAGTAATTATGCTTTCTGTACTATTTTTATACTAAATAGTGATAAAACCCCCAATATTCTGAAACAAGTCCCCTGGGTGGGTTTCAGGCGACGACGCACAGTGCTTCGTCCCCATATAGCAAATCGGCAAAATTAGAGGAGTTAACGTAGAAGAATGAAATTCGGTGTGCTGGTTCAGAACATATAAATTAAGAAAAATTCGAAGTTTCAGCAAAATCGGTGCAAGGACATTACTACCTCCCATACATCGTTAATCTAAAATTTTTAATTTTAGCTACAATTATAAACATAATAAGGCGGAAATTGGTTACCGCCGGTGAAATTATGTCCCTGAACTCAGTGGTTAATTTTGTTTCATTCGGGGCAAGGACATAACTACCTCCCATATATTCTTTTTCTAAAAACCAATATTTTGGCTACATTTATGATCAGAATACACTAAAAGCTTAAAATAGTTTGTAAAATAATACTTTTTAGCTCTTTGGCAAATTTTGTTTCATTCGGTGTAAGGACATGACTACCTCCCATATATCATTTTTCTCAAAAACTATATTTTGGCCACATTTAAGATCAGAATGAACTAGAAACTTACAATAGATTATAAAATTATACTTTTTATCTCTGTGACAAATTTTGTTTCATTCGGTGCAAGGATATGACTATCTCCCATATATCCTTTTTCTCATTCATTATCAATTTTAAGGGCGCCACAGACGAGCAGTATTATTGCTCAATTCGTAAAAGTTTTTTTATGGTGCAATATTATTTCATTTTAGCAAAACCTTCAATATGACACACACATGGTTAAAAATATTGGGAACTTGCTAAAATTTAGTGAAAACAATTTTTGACAAAATAATCAATTATCATAAAATATCCTGGAAAGGAGTTGCTCTCCACACAAAACCAGAATTATCATTTTTTCAATTTATTATTTTTCTTTAATAATAACTAGTATGTTACAAAAATAACTTTTGACATTTCCAAATTATGTATTTAAAAAAAAATTTGACAAATAAATAAAAAAAAGCCGTTTTTTCATTTCTATTAAATTTATGGGCATTTCGGTTCTAGATTAAAGTGGGTTAATGATATCCAGCGAAACCAAAATTCCGTATCTGAATAATTTTAAGTATATTTAATGAACAAGTTAAATAAAAAACTAGTGTTTGCAAAAATTTCGAATCTTGTGAATTTTTAATTGATAGGCTATTTTCTTTTTCAAAAAGTTTAAAGTTTTCTAAGAAAAAAATTTAATTCTTCAATTTTGAACCTACTAGATGAAAACTCGGCAGTGTAATGAATGAAAATCGACAAATCGTATTTTAAGGGACAGCATATACATCTACATACATTAGGGCGGGTTTTTTGATGAAACGTATAGCAAAAACGTAATCTATAGGTGATTCTGAGAAATTTTGTTCAATAGACCATAGCTCGAAGTCGGATTTGGAGCCCCCCAAAATTTCAAAATAGATATTTTTCCATATATACATAGAATAATTTAATTAAATTCGTCATAAAATCGGATAGAATTATAGTAGATTTCTTAATCTGGGCTTGTTTGAAAGGTATTTTTATCACCTTTCAAAATCTGTATTGATACCAGTATTTTTTTTTTTATTTTTAGTAGAGATATTAGGAATTTTTTGTCGAAAAATAGCCTAAAATGAACTTTTAACTAATAAATTCGGAATTTTCTTCGATTTTTTTCGAGTTTTTTTTTGCAGATTATGAAACTTCAGATAATTTCCAACAACTTTTATAACGATAAATTTTTTTGTTTTCGAACTCCTTTTTGTAGGAAAATCGATCTGAAAAAATCAAAATTTTCAAGGTTTCAACAAAAAAATACTATTTTTACATTTTTAATTCAATTTATTTTTAAATATTATTCTCGACCTACAATTTAATGTTTTAACGTGGTAATATTATTTTTTAAGGTCCTTTTTACTTTCCATTCGAGGAGTTTTCTTACGACTTTCTAATGTCACTGCCACTGGCTTTCTGTTCCTTGTATGTGCATTGGAATTTGTGGATCAGCCAGTGGTGGTTCATCGAAATCTAAGTATTCTACCAAGTGATCATATGGAATCTGTCGAGTAAATGCTGGTTCATATAATATATCGTCGTTATTCATATCAACCATATTGACATAATCGGTAGCATCGAAATTTAATATATATTTTTTGTAAACTCTGAGTATAGTTGGATCGTACAATTTTTCTCGATAGTGTAAAATCTTTTTGATAGTTCTATCCCGTATTGCTTTTCGATCATCAAATAACATTGTTAATAAGATATTTTCTGGATGTGCGTAATATGAGTTGTTTTGAATTACACCATCTACAATATTAAGTAAGTTTGGTTGTAAGTATCGTGTCCAACGTATAAATTTTAATAAAAGTGCACTGCCGTATACAACAGAGTTATAAAACTTCACATTGAAATACATTGGCACATAAACTGTAATAATATAAACTGCCAAAGTTTTTAAATTGGTAGATGGTGTATTAGTTGTAGGGTTTATGTCCCGGGAATTCCCGGGACGGGATTCCCGTGAATCCCGCCCTTTTTTGAATCCCGCAATCCCGGGAATTTTATGCGGGATTTCCCGGGATTTTTTTTTAGTCTTTTACAGTAGTTTTAGCTAGTTTTATTGTAATTTTAGAAGCTTTATTTAAATTTAAAGCATTGATTTTTTAAAATTAATTTAAATAAAGAATATTACGGTTTAAAATTTAATAAACTGAATTAAGCCAAATTGTTTTTGGATGCCAATTGAATTTGGTTTAGTTAAACCAAAAATATTATATTAGCAATTACCAAATTTACAAACTAAAATACTTGTCCTTCGGGAATTTTTTTCTTCTTTAAGATGCTGATATTTGTTCAAATAAAGCAATATTTATATAGGCTGTTTTAAACTATAAGATTCTCGGAAAGATTTTGCAACCTTGACTATATGTTTTGCACGTGTACTGAAGTAAAAACGTACCGAAAATCTTATAGTGTAAACCAGCCTTATACAACATTTCAATATCATTATTTCAGTTCCAAATTACTCCAATAAACTAGGGATTAAAGTTAAAAAATAGTAATTCAATTTCATTTAAAGTTCAATTGCTATTCCTTTATTTTAAATATAGTTTTTAAATATTATTAATTTTTAAAATAATAAATACATCAGATGCTTTTTCAAATTATTTTGAATTTTTTATATGCTAATTTAAAATGCAACTAAATATGAATATTAAATAATTTCTTTTTAAGGAGTTGTGGCATAAAAAATTTCTATTCAAAAAAACTAATTAAAGTTATGAAACTATTTAATATTTTACGGTGGGTCTCATACTGCAGGTTTAAACTTTAGTTAATAGTTAACCCAAAAATTTGTTGTTGTTTTGTGTACACTTTTTTGACATTTTCTTTTGTTTATAGTTAAGTTAAAGTTAAACCTACAGTATGAGACCCACCATTAGTGTCTACTTTTATAAAACAATTTAGGCGAATTTGCTAAAAATTTATGTGAAAAATGCTCACTTTTAAACTTTTTTATAAAACTAATTCTAGACGGATACTTCTGAAAATCTGCATAGAAAAAAACAAAATATCTAGAAATAGAAGTTTTTGGATTTCATGTATAAGAAATATTTAAGCAAAAAATTGATTTTTAAAATTAAACACAGATTATATACTTAGAGGTAGTAATAGGCAGAACTAATTTCGTCAAAATTTATTGATGTTTAGTGCCAAATTCGCCAAATTTCGTAATTTTCAAAAAGCGAAAATCGCCATAACTTTTGAAATAACAACAATTGATTAACAATTTTAGGTACGTAATTTTATTGTATTGATAGTATTATTTACAGCAAAAACCGAAATTATTTGACCACTGGGTTTCAAGATACGTCTTCAACCTTTGTTGTGCAATATCGCCTAAATAAAGCGATAAATTAAAATTTTAATATCTGTTCCATAGTACATTTTCAACGCCAAATATGTATATGGTTTAAATATTATTGTAATCAGAATTATTGTAATATATTACTAAGAGTTTTTTTTTTAATTAGGACGGCCTTCCATATAAATATATTACATAAATACTAATTCACGATTTAAATTGTTAAACGAATTGACCTGGAAAAAGTGGAAGACATGGATATTTAGCCCTCCTATCAGAACATTTTCTCATGGATACGACCAAAAGATAAACTTTGTCGAACGGTGTTTAACCAAAAAGTTGAATTCATATATTTTTCAACGAGCGGAAATTCCCGGGATCCCGGGAAATTCCGAAAAAAATCCCGCTGTACCGGGAAAGGAAAAAGTCCGGGAAAAGAAAAACCCTAATTAGTTGTTACATATAATCGTAGTAATCTACTTGCTTTGGTTAACCAACGAGAATGTGCAATTGGTCCTGGTTTAATGCTAGCTAAATCAACTGGAACAATACCATTCGAAATTGCTTTAGCTATTTGATATAAACATTTAACATCCCAGTGTAGAAAATCATTACCAGATATGTGGTTATGTAACTACATACTTGGTAATGGTAACTAGTTACTCTTGTTATTACATTTCTTATTACCTTTATATGGCGATGTCGCGAAAAATAATGAGTTGTCGTTACACACCAGCATACGAAAAATCAAAAAATATATCGTTTCCTATGTGCTTACCAGTACTGACAAAAATAATGAGTCTAAAAATAGATTTTCTAAAAAATAAATTATATAAAAAAAAATATTTTTTTTTGTATTTTTTTTTAAATAAAATTTGCTGGTGCGGGAATCGAACCTGGGTCTACAGATTGCCAGTCAACAGCTCTATCATCTGAGCTATATCGACATGTAATATTTAATAGATAAAAACACAATTGACCTGCTGCACACAAGTAAGCTTACTCGCCAACATACAAAAAATCAAAAAATATGTGGTTACATATATCCTTACCAGTGTTTAAAAAATATTGAGTCTAAAAATAGATTTCAAAAAATTTTCAAAAAAATCTAAAAAATTATTTTCTATTTTAAATAATGATAAAAATAAGTCATTATCAGTAACTCATTATTATATGTTCTAAAATAATACAGAAGGTAAGTGGGTGTCATTATTAGTAGTCCAAAAAATAATGATATGTCATTACTGTTTCTACACTGGGATCTGTTGATAGTTCGAGCTCATGTTTATGATCCATCATTGCAAGCATATTCTCCAATGGTATTGGATCAAAATCAGCTACTACCTGAAAAATTAAATGTTTAGATCAATTAAAATGCAATTATTTTATTTTAACTTTATTCCAATCGAAAAACTAAAATAATGATAGTAAATGATGATATTAAATAAAATAAAATAAAGTGTTACATACCTGCAATTTCTCACATTCTTGAATAGCTTTGAATAACTTTTCACTTGCTGCTCGTGGTCCACTGGCGACTGTTTTGTCCAATGCTTCATATAAATGACGAAATGGCAGTTCATTGAAATGAAGCAGACATATAAACCAGTGAATTGGTCTATTTAATTGTTTTTCAAATAATCGTAAAACACCATTTTCTGTTCCAGTATTTGCTGGCTCACCATCACTGCATATGCCAATTAATTGATAAACTGTTAATGTTTTATTGTTGAAAAATTCATTCAGTTTTCTGTGTTTGGTTTTTGCATCTTCTTGACTACCCAAATTTACATATCCAAGTAACTCCCCAGTCAGAAATCGCCAGTGGTACAAAAAAATCAAGCACTGGCACACCACTGGGTAACCACGGTGTTAAAAATAAATGACTGGCAGAACACTCATTTGGGACGATTTGCCAGCGTTTGCAAAAAGCGTTTTACCAGTATTTGTTTTACAAAAATTTCGGTGGTTTATAAAAAAAACCACTGGCAAAGAATTGGCTTAGAGTGATATGCCAAGGTTTGCAACCAGTCGTTATCCAGTGCTACCTAGCCAATGCTACCAGACGTACAAAAATCAATTCACTGGTAGACCAATGATTTTATAAAAATGCTGACGCTTCGTTAAAAAATGTTTGTAGTCAGGAGGTTCCGAGTTCAAATACGGTTGCAAGCAAAAAATTTTTTTTGGATTTTTTTTAATTTAAAATTTTTTTTGTTTTATAAAATCAATTTTTTTGTTTGTGGGAAAGCTCCTTCAAGACCAACTTTTTTTTTGCCCTCCCAACACTGGCATACTAGTTACAAAAAATTGTTTGCCAGTACTAGCATTTTGGCACAGCCAGTAGTTGTCCAGCTATTATCACTCATTTATGTGTTTAGCTATCAAATATTAATATGTCTCGTTCAATCAGTGGGCAATCGTCTGCCAATCTAACGGCCTGGGTTCAAATCACGGCAGGACAAAAAAAATACATATGAACTTTTTTTAAATTTTATTTTGGAAAATATATTTCCAGACCACCTATTTATTGGTTTTGCCAGCGTTTTGCCAACGTTTAAAAATTTTGTTCCTCCAGTGCTTTTCCGGCGCCTTTGAACAGTCCTTTTGTCTAATGATGTTATCATTTTGGGAATGGGAAAGCACTTTTTTCCAGTACTTGTACCACCTGTTAAAGTGCTTTGCCACCGCTTTCCCGTTTGTATTTTTCTGACTGGGTCATTATAGGGCTCTTTCAGAACAACTAAATGCGGTTCTTTTACCATAGTGGTATGAAATTTGTCATTAATTTTCTCTATAGTTAATGAGTCATCTTTTCTACCATCGAAAGAGAATTCAGTTATGGAAGAATTTGTATGTCGTGTACGAAGCACTGCATCTCTAGATTTAACTTTTTCTCTAGCCACTTTTTATTTATCTATAATAACAAGATTACCATGAACATCTCTAAAATTTATATCTTCGAATAAAGCTGTTGCTAAACATGAAGCGACTCTATCTGAAACACCGAATCTATCACACATCATAGCAAAATTTAAGGCATCGTATCTTTGAGTATAACGACCTCGTCTCATTTGAACAGTTGCTTCTGGAACTTCTGTTGTTGCTTCATTTTCATCTTCATCCATGTGTAATTCAGGTGGTTCGTATGTTGGATCATCGGTACCAGTTGTAAGTGTTGGTATTGTTGTAGCTACTTCTTCAACGTCTTCCGTATATTCAGGTATAATGAATTTTCTATCATTATGCTGTTTCATCATAAATTCTTTTAGATGTTCTGGAATCAATCCACACGAGCATTCTGTTGTTTTTAATTTGCAATTACATTTGCCAATATAAAATAATTCGTTTATTGAATCAACAAATGCTTTAAATTCATCTCTTTTGTTTCTATGTTGTACATGTTTCTGGTATTTATCAAGCAAACCAGTTAATTTTTTGAAAACACTCTTTTTTTAATGATCTTAATATTTAATTTACACCAAATTTGGATCAATTTATCTGTTACGTTAGGAGTAAAAGTTTTATACGAGAACATTTTGTTTTCAAATTTAGCACGACCACTTAAAAAAAAATAATATTTTAAAATGTCACATTTAGTAGGCAAAGCAAGATCATTTAAATCAGGGATGATAAAGTTAGTACTATGGTACTTTTTCTGGTACTATTGGAAACTCAAAAGTACTATGGTACTCCTCTGACTCATTTAGTACTATTTACACATTTTCCGATTTTTAAATTTTTTGTGCTTTTTTAATTTTCATAGACATTATTGTGTTTAATTTTTTTAATAAAAAATACTTATGTTGAAAATATTTTAAATATTAGATATTACTATTGAAAACTCAAGTTAAACACAAAAACTACCTAGTTTTTGGCCGTTGCTAGTTTTACTTGTTTTGCATACATAAAAATAAACAAAAACTAGTTTTGTACAAAAACTAGGTGGTGTTTGCTCAGTCTAAATTCAGTATAAAACGTAGTTCAATGCGATTTTCAGGGACTTATAATTTTCAACCCTACACTCATAGAAATAAACCTGTAAAAATAGCAGAAAAGGGCAAATACCAAAAAAAAAAAAACAAAAAACAGCCATACAAAAGAAACTTCTGAGATTAACAGATTTTTTTGCTAAATACTAGTAAGATCTCTCTCTCTCTTTATTCCATAGCTCTTGGCAGAGCATAGCGACTAGGGATGCCAAACGGGAAATCCGGGATTTTCGGGATTGACAAAATCCCGAATCCCGGGATTATTTCTCAAAAATCCCGGGATTTTCTAATTTTTTAATGTTAATATAAACGCAAATAAACAAAGTGAGCAAGTTTAGATTACCTACGTTTTTTCTTGAATTTTCTCATATTGACAAGAAATTGATGCCAAGATATTGGTAAAATTATAAATTAAGTAGATTATTCGAGTAAACTATGCAAAGAATTTGCAGAAAAATTTTAAATTTTGGTAAACAAAATTAAGTTTTTGAGTAATACATGCGAAAAATCAAGTTGGTTTTTTATTTTACCGATTTAATCTTCCAAGCGAAATTCGATTTCTGAAACTAATTTTGGCTGGGACTGTAAGTTTGAATTCTTCCATGAAAACATTTGATAACGATAACCAAATAACTTTGTTGCTGTAATTACACGATTTAGTGGGCAAGGTTATCGCAACGAATCTGTTTTAAAATCTGCTTACAAAATACAAGTGTACTTAATGACAGGCCTTCGTATATTATCCCAGCCAGAAAAATACAAACGGGAAAGCGATGGCAAGGCATTTTAACAGGTGGTACAAGTACTAACAAAAATTGCTTTCCCATTTCCAATATGATAACGTCAATAGACAAAAGGACCGGCAGTTCAAAAAGCGCCGGAAAAGTACTGGAGAAACAAAATTTTTAACTTTGGCAAAACGCTGGAATTATATTTTCCAAAATAAAATTTAAAAAAAGTTCATATGTATCTTTTTTTGGCCCTGCCGTGATGTTTTGTAAAACAAATACTGGCAAAGCGTCCCAAATGAGTGTTCTGCCAGTCATTTATTTTTAACATCGCGGTTACCCAGTGGTATGTAGGTACTTGATTTTTTGTACCACTGTCAATTTCTGACTGAGATGTTTCAATATTCATAAAATGTACCACATTATTAATTAACAACTATTAAATAATTATAAAAAGCTATATTCTATAAAAAAAAATTAGTTACATAACATACAAATTTTTACAAATAAAGGAAAATTTAAATCCCGAAATCCCTAAAACTCCCGAAATCCCGTAAAATCCCGGGATCCCGAAAAATCACGTAGTCCCGAATCCCGGGATTTTCAAATGTCAATCCCGATTGGCATCCCTAATAATGACATAAATACACCCAAAATATTTCGTAGTTGATTTTGACGAAAATTTCAACTATCTTATAGGTGAAATACCCCTAACTAATATATAGTTGAATTGGTTTAGTTGGTGTCAACTATGTTTTTAAATATCAGCAAGTTAACTAGAAATTAGGTACTTTCAACTATATATTAAATAAACTTTGAGTTTAGTGCATATCAAATATATCCAATTTAAATATGGTTAATATAAACTTCTTGCTATTTTATCTTATTTTTTGTATTGAATATAACAAACTTTATATTTTATAAAAAATTTAAATATCAATAAATTTAAAACAAACTTCAAAATATTCTCCTAAGTATAGAAAAAAAGATTCTTCTGTTGTTTCCTATTGAACTTCTATTTCTTGCCATCTGCCAATAAAATTTTCAATAAACTACGTAAGTTTTCTTTTCCTTTGGAAATTATTTATCTGCGTCCGACTAATATTAAACTTTATTACATCCTTTGGTAAAAAAATGTTTTCGATTAAAAAAAAAGTGATATAATCCACTACTTTGATTAGCTTGGAGTTAAGATCTGCACTAATAATAATAACAGGGAACCCAAATTTCTTTTAATTCATTAGTTGATTAAATTTCCATATTTTGAAGTTAAATTTTTAAATTGTTTTAACTTACAAATATGATTGATATTCTGACTTGAATTTTTTTACAGGGTAATTATAACATTGATAATATAAAATAAAAATATAGTTGCTTATAATTAAAGATAGTTATTTGAAATTTATTTGATTTCAACTATGGATTTTGTTAACTATCCTACTATGGAGATTTTTCGGTGTATGAACATTAAAAAGAATAATTATATCAAAATTGCTTATCAAATAATAGATTTAGAAAATAGAGAAATAAAACAAAATCTGCATTTTTATTAATTATTAGTTAATCTGCTGTTTTCCCTCCAATCTTCTCTGTTATTAGCCAAGTGAATAGCTTCGCTAAGTGTTGTACCAATTAAAGGTTTAAGCTGGTCTGACCAACGTGTTGGAGATCTCCCTCGTCTTCTACTTCCTTCTACCTAGTAAGATAAGAGCAGCAAAAACTAAACTTTTAAATTTACAAAATTTTGGTTATATTTAAGTTACTTTTACTTCATTGAAAATAGCAAATTTACTGTCAAATCTGCAGTCTATCCTGCTTATATCAACGAAAATGGTTGCTAAAAATAATAAACTGCGCGTTTCAGAAGACTAGATTTTTATTCTTATTAAAAAAAATTAAAAAAAAAGCTTTCAAGATTATAATTTTTTTTGTGATTTTTTAGTCTACTTATTATTTTTTTCTGATTTTAGCAGGTTAAGTCTTTATTTTCTGTTAATTAAAATTTATTCAAATATAATTAAAATTTTGTATATATATTTAATAGTTTGGTTTTTGCTGTTCTTATCTTACTAATATTTTACAAAAGTAATCTGATTGTATTTTTTTATGCAAGGTAATTTTTAACTAACTTTTAGTAGTTTTAACTAAAATTTTTTCATTTCTCTATTGCTGTATGAGGTAGATACAACAGAATTCTTTATTTTTTTGAGTTTTTATTTGTTAATTTATAAAGATAAAAAAAAAATTAAATGAAAAAATTGTTGGTACAATAGGGGTCGAAAAAGTACTATTTTTTAAGGTGGTTGGTACTATTTTAAAAATACCATTTATCATCCCTGATTTAAATCACTTGATAAACCAAAAACAACAATATCTTGCTGAGGCATATTAGTCAATCTATAGTCAAAACTTGTTGATATTGTTGCTTCCATTTTCGAAGACAACGCAGACGATGTTGATGGTTCTTGATTATCCATAATAACTTTGATATTATCACTGCACTCTTTGATTGTGTCACACTAAATTTAAAAATTAAAAAAAAATATTGGTATTGTGATAACCGAGTTTTTATTTAAGTATTTTAGCAAACTGCGTGCGCATTGCACGATGAACGATTAAGGAAGAAGGAAAAGCAAGCTTGGCAACGTTTAGTGTTGGTAAACGTCATTATTTTGTAACGTCATTATTCAGTGTTACAAAGTTGTTCAATTGAACAATGCTGCCATTGACGACTTATTCTACAGGTATCAATACAGATTCTGAAAGGTGATAAAAATACCTTTCAAACAAGCCCAGATTGAGAAATCTACTATAATTCTATCCGATTTTATGACGAATTTAATTAAAAAAGTTAAAAATTTTAAATTTGCGGTTCAAAATTAAAATTTTTTTTTTACAGAAAATTATACATTCTAATGGGCTACCTAAATCATAAAAAAAAATTACTTGTTATTTTTTATATCTTTTTTAAATTTCTCTAAACTTTATAAAATTTTAGGTTTTCCGCAAAAAAAAGTGTTATTATTTAAAATTTTTGTTTTTAAGTTTCTTGATTTTTTTTTTATTTTTACACCACATAAAACCGAAGCTTGTGTTTTAATTTTCAATATCTTTTTTTTTTAAAAAAACGTTATTATTTTAATTTTTGGTGGTACCTTAAAATTTAGCTCTTTCTAACTTTGTTTGGAAAATGTATAAAATTTTTAAATTTGCGGTTAAAAAAAAACCATTTTTTTTTCAAAATTCTATTAAAGGTGTCCTAAAATCATAAATAAAAAAAACATGTTTTGCCATATTTTTTTTTTTTTACTCTACTAAACTTAAGCAACTTTGGGATTTCCAGTCAAAAAATGTCTAAAGTTTTCGATGGCACCAAATATTATCCTATAAAAAATTTTGACTTAAAATAATTTTTGCCTATTGCGAATATAGTAGATAACAAAACCACCGTGTTTCAAAGAATTATCTGTAAAAATGAATTTTTTCCAATTTTTTTTGTAAAGCATTTAAAATTTGATTTTCGTTTAACTATTTTAGCTCAAACTTTTTTTGAGCTAAAATAGTTAAACGAGAGAAGGTATTGAATTCCTCTTTCATATTAATTTATGGTCACCTCTTGAAAAATGTATAAATCACACATTAGGCACACATTTTTTTTTTAATTCTGCCTATAGGACAAAGCACTGTGCGAAGTAGAAAAATTTAAAAACTAAAGAAAAAAAGTATAAAGAATATTTGAATCTTGAATAATTTAACAGTTTCTGATAAAAGTAAAAAAATTAGTCACTGAGTCGAAAGCATTTTTTGTTTTGACCAAAAATCGTAAAGTTATCGATTGTTGAAAATCTAAAAAACCCACCCAGGTGGGTTTCAGGAGTGCGAAGGTTAAATGACTGCGGCTGCGGTGACGGTTGTTTTTATACATCCATTCGCACTTTCTTTACATGTATGTGTGTGTACATTTAGTGTATGTGTTGAGAGTACCAGCGATGGGAAATGAAGTTTTTGTTTCAGTATAGAAAAATTTCTAATTTTTTATATTTTTTTTCATTTTAACTTCGGCAAATATCATCAAATTAAAATGATAGGCTAAGTGAGTTCGAAACTACACTGATAGAATTTTCGTTCATACTATTAATGAATCGATTTCATTAATCTGAATTCATTGAGTTAATAAAAATTTTCATTGAATTAATGAAAAATTCATTAATTACATGAATTTTTTCGTTAAATATTTTCAACTAACCCGTAAGATATGCTATAATTTTTATAAGGGTTTTGAATTTGCTAATTACTAAAGTAGATATATGTTCCAGTAATGAACGCTAGGGTTGCAAACTAAACTTATTTAAATATAAAAGTCCAAATAATGACATCATTTTTTTTGGCTATTTAGATCAATCGGTAACGGGATAATATTTACATTCTGGTGATTGCGGGTTCGAGTCGACTTCAGGGAGATGTCAAAAACGTTATAAAAACGAAAAAGAAATATATGTACAAATAAAAATTAATACAATAAAAATATTTTTATTTGTTTTTTTGATCTAATGAACGCGTTCTTTGGGGACTTTTCAATGAAAAACATCATTGGATTAATGAACAAATTCATTAATACTATGCACAAAATTCTATCAGTGTAGTAATAAACATGAAAAACAATGATTTTTCAAAATAAAATTTCAATCGTTTCAACTTTTCCATTTCTGAACATCATTAAATATCGCGATCAGGGATTGGAACGAGATTTTCATTTCGGTATCAAAACAATTTTTGTTGAGTACTTTTTAATAAATAACAAATATAAAAATTATATAAACCCTTGATTTACAAGTTTTTTAGCAGAAATTCGACATACACAGAAAGAGTTTTCAAAATTTTAATTAAATTTTTAAACACCTTTCTCATACCAAATTTGTAAATAAAAAAAAAAAACTTTTTAAAAAGGCACAAACAAAGAAATTTGTAAATAAAAAAAAATCCTTTTTTTTGTAACTTTGAATTTTTATTTTTAAACAATTTTGATATGAAAGATAACAATTACAAATATTTCAAACAAAAAAATTGTTGGAAATAAAATTTCAATTTAAAATAAAATGTGATTACTTCTACAAATTCCCATTGTTGGCGCCTACTGTTTTTTCTATGTAACGTGAATATTTATTACACTTAAAATAATACGTCAGTAGAAAAATCTGTCAAACCGGTTTCAAATCGATTTGACTAATTTTTTACAAATTTTAGTTGAAACACTGTTTTAAGCAACGATTTAATTCATCTTCATTTAACACCGTACTAAAAATCCTCAGTAATTTAACTAATTTTGAGTGTTAATTTTCAAAATTATTTAAAACTAATTTTTAAGAACCCATTCGTTAAATTTAACAAAATTTATTGTTAAAATATAATATTTTCTTGTTACTGTTATTACCCGGTAGATGGCGACGCCAATATATCCGAAGTTTTAAAGATGGCGCTCTTTCTCAAGACCCCAAGAAATGACCTTAGACCCTTCCATGAAAAAAAGGGTAAGTACATTCTCACCTAATAAGTAATACCAAAACGATTTTATAACTTGAATCGTTTTTAAGTTATTGTCGATGTCGTTTTTAAGTTAATATCAAATTTTACCGTTTTTTCCAATTTTCGTAACGTCATATTTCGGAAACCAAAAGAGTTTTGGCTCTGAAATTTATGCTTTAATGAGCTGATTTAATGAACGCGTTCTTTGGGGACTTTTCAATGAAAAAATTATTGGATTAATGAACAAATTCATTAATATTATTCACAAAATTCTATCAGTGTACTAATCTTAGTAAAAAATGTATTTATTGCGATAACTTTTGCAAATGGAAACTGTTTTCAGAGGTCACCCCATATTATACTAAAAGTTGGACTTTGTGGACAACTTGAAAAGCTTTTGAAAAGTCGCGATTTTAACTTATAAGCCGCTATAGATGAATGCATTTTTTTTGTTGAAATATTTCCTTTTAATTGCTTTTTTACTAATTGTAAGTCATATCATTTATTAAGGCCGATTTTGCTTTCAGCGATTCAATTGGCTAAAATCTTAAAAACCGTAAAAATCCATATAAAACGCAAACAGTGGTTTTAATTAGAGATGGGCGCGTGACACGAAATTTTGATCGTGAGTTAAATTGAAAGCACTCACGTGAGTCGTGCCTGAGCATGAGTTAAAAAAAATGTTCGTGAGTGAGTCGTGCGTGAGTAAATTTCTGTGCGTGAGTTTTTGTGATTATATTAAACCAGATTGCGATACTTTACAATTTTGAAAAATTTCAGAGATCTTCCCTTCCTTCAAATAATGTGTATTCCAGTCAGTTCAGGAACTAGCGAACGGGTGTTTTCTACTTCTGCCAGAATTCTTATGTAAAGAAGAAATCGACTTCTTGTACAAAACATTGAAAAATTTTGTTCCTACATTTATATATTTACAGTGAATTTTTTAAGTTATTTAAAAATTTTATAAAATTAAATTGAAGGAATTAATTGCATTAAAATCCCAAAACCAAATTAACAAATTATGAAAAATATTCTGTTAAAAGCATGTCCCTATCCAAATTTTATTCTTGAATAAGGCAATAGTCAGGGGGCGACGTTTTTAGTATTTCTAGAAATACTAAAAACTTGTTCTTGTGTAGGAGCGTTTCTAAACATTTAAAATATCAAAGAAAAACAAAAAAAAATTGCTTTGTCATCTTCCAATATACTATTCTGTTTTTTGACAGATCTAGCAATGTATTGACATCCATTCATGTATAATCAACGTATATTAGTATGATTTAAAAAAAAAATCTGGAATTTTATTAACTATTAAAAAATATCGTTTTTTTTGTAAATTTTTTCAAAAATTGTTTACCAAGATTGAGTTTTTACTGAATTTTATAGCATTTTTTTAATGAAAAGTTTAACCCTTTCACTACCGACTTTTTGTTTGCGGATATATCGTTATTTTGACTTCAGATTCTTGTTAAAGGTCCTCAAATTAGAAAAAATTATATAACAAATTTTGCTCCATCTCCCTCCTACCCACCAGAAATGACGTTCAAAAATCGATTTTTTAAAACTTCTCACGCCCGTTTTACGCCTTAAGCATTCGAGTAGCTAAAAATCATTTGGTTGGTTTTCTTCTGGTCATAAAACGAAGCTATTTGCCAAATTTCAATTATCTCTCTTCATTAGTTTAGGAGAAACGCCAAAACCCCCTTTTCACGGAGATTATGATATATTCAAAAAATATCGCGACCATATTGCCATGTTGAACTGCTTATACATATAATGATTCTTAAATTTTAAATTTTATATATTCTTTTAAATATGTGTACACTGTATTGTACAAGGGTAGTGAAAGAGTAAAAAAATAGACAAAATGGCTTTCTTGGCAAGGATTTGTTAAAATGGCATTTTTACAAAATAAGTGAAAAAATGGCATTTAATGGCAAATGCCAAAAAAAACTTTCCCCGATAATCAACAATAGAAAATAATGTTTTCTAAAGTGTCAGTAATATTTATATTTGCACAAGCACTTGCATATTAGTTAAATTTTTAACAAAATTTTTTTAAAGTTAAGCTAATTTTAATTCTAAATAAATAAAAATTATATTCAGGGTGTGCATAAAACGCTAGCACAGTATCATGGTGGAAAACATTTGTTCTATGGTGAAAAAGAATTTAAATTTTCCTGTGTGAAATGAAATCTTTTTCGACAATATTAAATTTTTGACAGTTGTAAATAATAGTGAAAAAAGAAATAAAAGAAAACAAATATTTTTAGGAAATATATGCGTTTGGTAATTGCAATTCTCCTACAAACCAGATCGTTGCAATTAATGGAAGTTTTAGTTTCGCATAACAAAACAGACGAAGCTGAGAAATAAAAATGGTTACCTACACTGATAGAATTTTCGTTCATAATATTAATGAATCGATTTCATTAATCTGAATTCATTTAGTTAATGAAAAATTTTCATTGAATTAATGAAAAATTCATTAACTACATGAATTTTTTCATTATATATTTTCCACTAACCCGTAAGATATGCTATAATTTTTATAAGGGTTTTGAATTTGATAATTACTAAAATAGATATATGTTCCAGTAATGAACGCTAGGGTTGCAAACTGAAATTATTTAAATATAAAAGTCCAAATAATTACATCATTTTATTTTGGCTATTTAGATGAATCGGTAACGCGGCAATGTTTACATTCTGGTGATTGCGGCTTCAAGTCGAGTTCAGGGAGATGTCAAAAACGTTATAAAAACAAAAAAGAAATATAGGTACAAATAAAAATTAATAAAATAAAAATAAACAATAAATAAAAAAGTAACGCAAAAAAAATATATTTTTTTCAATTAGTTTTCATTTAATGAATACGTTTCATTGATTTAATGAACGCGTTCTATGGGGACTTTTCAATGAAAAAAATCATTGGATTAATGAACAAATTCATTAATACTATGCACAAAATTCTATCAGTGTACATGTAATCTATTGTAATTTTTTTCTGTCTCTATTCTGGTACGTTAATTTTAAATCGTTTTTGTTTCCTTCAGAATTTTTCATTTGTATATATTGTTTTTTAATTTTTCTTTTAGAAGTTCACATTTTAAAATGTCAAATATTTCTATGTTTACGTCAAAAATTCAACTAGCCCTATGGGCTAGTGAAATTTTATTCTACTCAAAACTGCCAAGAATTTACCATAAAGAATACTTTGCTACCGTTTCACACACACCCTCAATAAAGAAAGTTTCCTTACCCATAAAAATTTTTGAAGTGGTTACCTCTGAATATGTTCTACAACAGGTGTTTTTACCACCGGTTTCGTGGAACAGGTTCTAGAACTGATTACTGGAAGTCAAAATGGAAGGTTTCACTGTCGCAGAACCAGTTCTATAACTGGTTCTAGAACCGGTTCCAAAGCAACCTGTTCTAGTTTGGAGGAAAAGAACCTGTTGCATTTGGGACAAACTCAAACAAAAACCACCGATGATAGAACATAAATTAGAACAGGAGGGTAACCGAGTAACTTGATTAAAAAAAAAATTTTCGAATTCGTAAATCTTGCAAATATTGTAAAAAATATAATTCTGTATAAAAATTCTACTTTTTAATTTATTTTTATCCTAAACCTTGTACACTACATATAAAAATTCAAAAACTAACCCCTCAATTCATAAATGCTTTGTAAAGTTATAGCATGTTTACAAAACGTCATTTCCATATAAAATTTGTTCAATAAACCTTTTTTTTTCCAATCAAGCACAGGTTGTTCTACAACCGGTTCTTTCCATCCGACAATTTCGCTGGTTAAATAATTAAGATAAAAAAACAAATTTCATATTTTTCGTGAGTATTTCGTGGGCGTGAGAACTTCGTGAGCCTGATTCAAATTAAAATTAATCACGTAAGAGTGAGTGAGCGTGATTATAAAAAAATGTTCGTGCGTGAGTCGTGCGTGATTATTAATTTTCTTTCGTGAGCGTGAGTCAATATCACTCAGGCGCCCATCTCTAGTTTTAATGTCAAGTTTTATGTAAGATTTTAAGCCTAAATATGAATACAGGCCCTGTGTCTACATTTCACCACAAAAAATTTATATTGATTGCATTTGAAAATTTTTGTATATAAAAAACTAAATGGAAAACCGCTAAACTTTAAAGGCATTTCGCGGAAAATATGTACCTTAGATCGAAAAATAAAGTACGCCATTGTAATCAGCATGTCCAAAATATATAGAATTGATGGTCAGAGCTCTATTAATTTTTAAAAGTCAAGATTTTGTCATGCAGTGCTATGTGTATTTGTGATAATTCAGAAAACTTTGTTAAAAATAGCGTTTATTTTGAACCCATTGGCGTTCCAATTTGAAATTTGCAAAGTCTGTAGCTAAAATATGGAGTTATCTGCTTCAAAAAAGTTTAAAAAAATTAAAGATGGGTTTTTTGACATATTTGCAAATTAAGAATATTTTTCAAATTGTATTATCCTTTTTGCATTAGACATTTTATTTTTGCAATTTATTTTTAAAGTAGATTATATAAGCATTGCTGGTGAAAATTTTATAACAATCGGATAACGCGTTCAAAAGTTGTAATCATTTGAACATCATGTATTTTCACAAATTTACTGAAAAAAATCAACTTGAAACAGCGATAGAACGCGTACCAAAATTAATTTGTAAAAAATTGTCACGCTTAATATCGTGACACTTAGCAGAATGTATGTACCAAGTTTTGTAAAAATCAAA
The DNA here is from genome assembly GCA_949987735.1 of Leucophora obtusa. NCBI lineage: Eukaryota > Metazoa > Arthropoda > Insecta > Diptera > Anthomyiidae > Leucophora > Leucophora obtusa. The sequence continues at coordinate 166,990,680 of OX465295.1, read as the reverse complement.
AGGGGTCATGTCCAAAAACTTCTATTTTGTATCCATTTAATATGGAATGATACTTTATTTTAACACCACCGAAAAAATTGATAACCCGGCTAAAAATCGGCATATGTGGATTCATACAGGTTTAATGTATGCTCAAGCTTGCTCATAAACCTGCATGCTTTTCCATACATGGATACATAAATCTCCATACATGAATCCATATATCTTCACACATGTGCACTAACGAAATTTGAGGTAATATCTACATGTATGTTCATGTATGAACATACATGAATATGCATGAAAATGTATGATCATCATGCAGATATTAACTCAAATTTCGTGAATGCACATATGTGAAGATATATTAGTGTTTCCAATTCGGTTAATCGATTAACCGATTCCTCGATTAATCGCCTCTATTTCGGTTAATGTCGAAACAAATAATTTAAAACTCAAATAATTATTCGACCCGAATAATCGGTTAAAATAGGTCGATTAGCCGGTTACATTTTTAATATAAAATTTTTTTACAAAACTTTATAATTTTCTTAACTTTGGCTAAAAAAATGCAAGAACCGCTTAAAAAAACAAATACTAACTAAAATACGATCAAATTGTTTTAAAATCGATTAAAGAGAAGCTCTTAGATACCATTTTTTGAGCAACTCTAAGCAGGTCGACATTGAACCAGCAAGACACGTCATGGGCTTTAAGAGACTCTTAAAACGGATTTGTTTAACATTATCGCAATTAATTAAAAAAAAATTTTTTTTTTAATTTTTTAACAAAATAACAAAGTTTCTATTTCCAAAAATATGATTTAACACTATGTGTCTGGCTGGAGCTGGCTTTAGAAAATACAATAGACAATTTTTTATTTCTGTTTTAATTCTTTAAAATGTAAAATTAATTTTCAAAAGTGAGAGCAGTTTTTCAGCCTCTAGTCGATGATTTTATTTATATTTATTTTAACCAAAACAGTGCGTATTAATTTTTTAAATTTTATTACTGCAAACAAAGAATTTTAAATGCTGAAAAACTGCACTCACTTTCGAAAATCTGTTTTTGCTTTTATTTTGAATTTGAGATTTTCAAATAGTTTTATGCTGGCACCAGAAAACGTTTTACTTTTTGTTTTTATGAAAAATAAATATTACTAAAGTTCAAAGTGTTTTTATTTCTCAATCGAAAACAAAAAATTTCAAATGTACTTGAAAATAAAAATAACCCTCAAGTTGAAATTCCAAAAATATCTTTAGGTATAAATATCAAAGATAAAAAACTGAAAAAAACGTTTTAAAACTTTTTTTTCATCGTTATTTTTATGATGGATATACTATTCTGGTTTTTGGTTTCAAATCTGTAAAAAATCATATAATACTCTAGAGTGCACTGTTTGGCGGTATATAAATGCAAACAATATTGCAAATATATTTTTTTTTTTTTGCCAAAATGTTTGCCAATAGACTAGTATTTTGCATAAATATTATTCATTTTCGGAATGAAATCGTGGTATAAGTTTTGTAATTAAATTTTTGCACCATGAAACCATTTTCGCATTCCGCCATTAATTTGCAAAAATAATACCCATATCTCATACCAAAGTTTGGTAATTACCGGACCGGTACCGGACGCGTCACGTGGTCGGTCCTTGGGGACGGGTACCGGTCCTTGCACCGGTTTTTTTATATGAAAAGGACCGGTAAGTTTTACATGGGCTTATCCTATGGAGGAGGCCAATTGTCCCTTGTGGCGTGTCACAGGACCGACGTAAAAGAAGCAATCACACACTGATAGAATTTTCGTTCATACTATTAATGAATCGATTTCATTAATCTGAATTCATTGATTTAATGAAAAATGTTCATTGAATTAATGAAAAATTATTTATTTAATGAATTTTTTCATTATGTACCCTACGAGGAATGATGAGTCAATTGCCCTCCAAGGACCTATCCCGTGACAACCGAAGGCATATTACTAAATTATTACAAATATGAACCAAAGAGAATGAATTAATTTTTTAAGAATTTTCTGATTCGTTACTTTCACTTTTGCTTTTAAAAAAAATTGACCGATACCGAAATAAAAAATAAAATTCGTGGCATATTTTTTTATTTATTTTGAACTTTATTTTTTAACGATTTGCTTATTTTAGCTCTTATTTTAAATTTTTATAATTTTTTGCTAAAAAATTTTAAGTTTTGTATTTTCAACGTTTTTTAATGTTAAAGCTGTTTTAGTTTTAACAATTGGTATTTCATTTAATTTTCTTTTTAACTTAGGGCGAATTTTTTAAATTTTTATTTATATTATCAGAGTTTTTGAAGTAATTTTCTAATTTTTAATTGATTTTTTAATTTAATTATGGCCAACGCAAAAAACGAGTCAACTGCCATTTAAGAACCTATCCCGTGCCCGGTCAATCGGGGCATACTTAAGGCACTTCCACTATATTCGTGTGTGTGTTAGTGTTGTTTTCTTTTCTATTTTTTTCTTTTCCATTTTTTTTATTGCTTGTAGTGTTTGTTTTGTCTTTTTTATTTGAACAGAAACGAAAAATAAAACCACCACCATCAGCCAGCCATCATGTATTAGCTACATTAGCTCAGACGGTAGAGCGTTTGCCTTACAAGCAGGAGGTTTCCTACGGGGAAAGGGACCGGTCCCAGATGACACTCAGGATAGGTCACAAGGGGGCGAAGACAGGTCGTTGATCGGTCTTTTTGTTTGAAAGAGGCATATCACTTAAGCATGGCGTTGTCATTGGAAATGACCAATTGCCACATTTTAGACACCTTGTGACAGTAAGTTGGTGTGTCTAAAAATAGCTTTTCAAATAAACTAATAAAAAATTAAGAAATAAAAATAATCTACTTGGCGTCGAAGTAGGGCTGGATAACACAACGCTACGGGGAATGAGGAGTTAATTGCCCTCCAAGGACCTATCCCGTGACAGGTCAACCGAAGGCATATTACTAAATTAGTACAAATATGAACAAAAGAAAATTAATTAATTTTCTAAGTATTTTCTGATCCGTTATTTTCACTGTTGCTTTTAAAAAAACTTGACCGATACCGAAATAAAAAACAAAATTCGCGGCATATTTTTAAAAATATTTTTTATTTATTTTACTCTTTTATTTTTTATTTTTAACTTTATTTTTTCACGATTTGCTTATTTTAGCTCTTATTTTAAATTTCTATAATGTTTTGCTAAGAAATTTTAAGTTTCGTATTTTCAACATTTTTTTTAATGTTAAAGCTGTTTTAGTTTTAACAATTGGTATTTCATTTAACTTTTCTTTTTAACTTAAGAGAATTTTTAAAATTTTTATTTATATTATCAGAGGTATATTTTTGGAGGTAATTTTCTAATTATACCCTACACCACTGTGTGGTCAGGGTATTATAAGTTTGTGCTGATGTTTGTAACACCAAAAAATATTGGTCGTAGACCCACCTTATAGTATACCGATCGGTTCAGAATTTTTTTTTATTTCGATTTAACGATGTCCGTCCGTCCGTCCGTCTGTCTGTCTGTCCATGCAACCTTGTGCGCACTCTACAGGTCGCACCTATTAAGATATTTTGATGAAATTTGGTACGCAGACCTATGTTGGCCCAAGGACGAACAAGTTTGATTTTTTTGAACATCGGTCCATTTTTAGACCTAGTGCCCATATAAGGGTCCTACCAAAATTATACTGTTTATATGCTGCAGGTCGTAAATATTAAGATATTTTGACGAAATTTGGTAATAACGGCCCAATAACGCAGCCTATTGATTTTGGTGAACATCGGTCCATGTTTAGACCTAGTGCCCATATAAGGGTCCTACCAAAATTATACTGTTTATATGCTGCAGGTCGTAAATATTAAGATATTTTGATGAAATTTGGTACACAGACCTATATTGGCCCAATAATGCAGCCTATTGATTTTGGTGAACATCGGTCCATGTTTAGACCTAGTGCCCATATAAGGGTCCTACCAAAATTATAATGTTTATACGCTGCAGGTCGCAAATATTAAGATATTTTGATGAAATTTGATACACAGACTTATATTGGCCCAATAACGCAGCCTATTGATTTTGGTGAACATCGGTCCATGTTTAGACCTAGTGCCCATATAAGGGTCCTACCAAAATTATACTGTTTATATGCTGCAGGTCGTAAATATTAAGATATTTTGATGAAATTTGGTACACAGACCTATATTGGTCCAATAATGCAGCCTATTGATTTTGGTGAACATCGGTCCATGTTTAGACCTAGTGCCCATATAAGGGTCCTACCAGAATTATAATGTTTATACGCTGCAGGTCGCAAATATTAAGATATTTTGATGAAATTTGATACACAGACCTATATTGGCCCAATAACGCAGCCTATTGATTTTGTTGAACATCGGTCTATGTTTAGACCTAGTGCCCATATAAGGGTCCTACCAAAATTATACTGTTTATACGCTGCAGGTCGCAAATATTATGATATTTTGATGAAATTTGGTACATAGACCTATGTTGGCCCAAGGACGAAGCTTATTGATTTTGGTGAACATCGGTCCATGTTTAGAACTAGTGCCCATATAAGGGTCCCCCCAAAATTATATTGTTTATACGCTGCAGGTCGCAAATATTAAGCTATTTTGATGAAATTTGGTACATAGACCTATGTTGGCCCAAGGACGAAGCCTATTGATTTTGGTGAACATCGGTCCATGTTTAGAACTAGTGCCCATATAAGGGTCCCCCCAAAATTGGCTTGGTTACAAACTGCAAGTCGCAAATATTAAGATATTTTAATGAAATTTGGTGCGCTGACTCACATTATAGAAAATTTTGACATAAGCCCCATTTTAACCCATCCGAATTTCGGATCCAAACAATACACCAAACTGGTGTAGGGTATTGTATAGTCGGCATGCCCGACTTTAACCTTTTTACTCGTTTTTAATTGATTTTTTTTTAATTTAATTATGGCCAACGCAAAAAACAAGTCAACTACCATTAAAGGACCTATCCCAAGACCGGTTAATCGGGGGAATATTCAAGGCACTTCCACCATATTTGTGTGTGTGTTAATGTTGTTTTCTTTTCTATTTTTTTCTTTTCCATGTTTTTTTATTTGCTGTGTAGAAATCTACGCCAAGTAGATTATTTTTAAATCTTAATTTTTTATTAGTTTATTTGAAAAGCTATTTTTAGACACACCAACTTACTGCCACAATGTGTCTAAACTGTGGCAATTGGTCATTTCCAATGACAACGCCATGTTAAAGTGACGTGTCTCTTTCAAACAAAATGGCCGATCAAGGACCAGTCCCTGCCCCCTTGGGACCTATCCTGCGTGTCACTTTGGACCGGTCCCTTTCCCCGTAGGGACAATAGATATATGTTCCAGTAATGAACGCTAGGGTTGCAAACTGAAATTATTTAAATATAAAAGTCCAAATAATAACATCATTTTGTTTTGGCTATTTAGATCAATCGGTAACGCGGTAATGTTAACATTCTGGTGATTGCGGGTTCAAGTCGAGTTCAGGGAGATGTCAAAAACGTTTTAAAACAAAAAAGAAATATATGTACACTCTAATAAAAATTCATGTAACTTTACCCCATTTATAGTAGGTATTTTTTCTCCTACTATAATTTCAGTAAAAAAACATTTTTGTGCCTAAATTCAAATACTTACATACATTGTGTGTACATTAATTAGGCATAAAGTATGTAATGATACCTATTTATGTGCTTAAAAAATGTTTAGGAACATACGAATTTCATGTAATATTACAGAGTTTGTGCTTAAAATAGCATTCAAAATATGTAGAGATACAGATAAAATGCTTTTAACCGCACGTAAGATATGTATATATACATTCTTGGTGCTTTATATTAAACAACCCAAATGATTCCCCACTTCCATTTAAAGGATTTAAAAACAATAAATGTATTTTTGAAGGATATTTTATTAGAAATTGCAAATGTAAACTTTTAACAATTAAAAACAATAAAATAAGTAATATAAGTTAATTAAATAAAATAATAAGCTGTATTTTCGCTCAAACCTCTCAACGTTATGTATTTATAGCAAATCTACCTTGAAGAGATTAAAGTATAAAAAAATTATAAACAGTTATCGTTTATAATAGTTGCGGTATAATCGCATGCCAGCAGAACTTTTTAGAACGTAAAGCAAAGAAGTTATGTTAGATGTGTAAATGTTGAGTTTTCAACATTGATAATTATCCACAACGTTGATAATTATTCACGTTAAGTTAACGTGCATACGAAAAGTAATGTATTAGTTTTCGCTTCTTTGTGTACTTTGAGTTTTGTTTTCTGAGTTAACGGATATAGTTAAATCGAAAATACAGCTAATTACGTATATGTAACATTAAAAATAAAATCATATCATTTAACAACTATTTAAAAAAATTTTAAATTTATTTTGAAGAATGTCAATCGCTGATTGTGTATTTTAGTTAATTTTTTCTACCATAAAGCCTTTTTCCGCGTTCCGCGATTATTTTACGATTTTTTAAGTGCGGTTTTTTTTAATTCATAATTTAGGGACTATAATACTAATTTCGTACAACAAAATTTGTTGCTTAGTTTGAAAAAAAAAGAAAAAAAAATCGCGAAAAATAAAATTTGTAAAAAGGAAAAATTTAGCATAATTATATTTGTATGTAGAATGTTAATCGCTGATTGAGTTTTTTTTAATTAATTTTTTGTACCATAAAGTCTTTTCGCATTCCCCCATTATTTTGCAATTTTTTAAATGTGGTTCTTTTAAATTCATAATCTATAGACTATAATACATATGTCATACAACAAAGTTTGGTGACCAGTTGCAAAAAAAAGCAAAACTCTGGCTCTTTCGAGAGCTCTTTCTATCCCTGGAAAAAGTAAATTAAAAGGGTTAATCAGCGATTTACATTATACAAGGGAATATATTGATGAAAGAATATACCTTTTTACAAAATTTTTTCGCAACTTTTTTTACTAACCAATTAATCCTTGGAATAAGATATGGGTATTATAGACCTTAGATTTCAAATTTTAAAAACCGCACTTAAAAAACTGCAAAATAATAGCGTACCGCAAAAAAAGACTGTTAAAAAATTACTAAAAAACTCTACAGTGATGCAAAAATTTTTTTTTTTGGAAAAGTGTTTTTAGCGATTTTTTTGCAAACTAAACATATGAAATTGGTATTAGAGTCCCAAAATTATTGCAAAATTTCAAGCTAATAAAAAATAAAATCAGAAATTAAGATTCTGCAAACGAATAAAATTATGCAAAAATTTTCTTTTGTAGAAAAGTTTCTTCGCAAATTGTTTTTTGCAACTATCCACCTCATTTTGATTAGTCAGCGATTAACATCCTGCAAAAATTTTCCTTTTTTTGAAAAATGTTGTAAACTGGCCAGTATTTCGAAAACTAAATGAGATAGAGCAAAACGGACAGAACTGTTCAATTGGCTCATATTAAAAGCAGCTTATTTTATACACGCTCCAAGTTTTTTTTTTTACCAAAAAGAGCTATATTTTGGCTCCTGCCAACTAGAAGATATTCCGCTAATGAAAAGGCCCACTAACGAACGCTCTATCTAAAATGTAAAAGAAGACTGTTAAAAGCAAATTTTGTATATATTCTCTTATTACATCTACCAAACCAGCAAATGTCATAAACGTTTTTTTAATTTTTGAACACTGCTCCAAACTTTACACGGGCATTTGGCCATATTTGAGGTTTATATTTATATTTTTTTTCTTGACCACAGTCAGTCTCTTTTAGCTGATTTTGTGGTAATTACGTTTCAAATATTTTGATGAACAAATTTTGTATGTATTTTAGAAATAACATTTTGACAATTTTACCATTACTTCTTTAAAATAAGTACGATTACATACTTTGTGCCTAAAATAAATTTTACATACAATATATGTAAATATAAAGTGATAATGCTTATTCTAATAGAAACATGTTTACCAATATGCAAAATACTATTCTTTTTATGTAACTTTATTCACAAGAAAGCGTAAATAAATTTTTGAAACACTTTGTGCTTAAATTTACGCATTTCCTGTAATTTTACATGAAAATTTACATATTTTATAGTAGTAATTTTACAAGCATTTTTTAGAGTGTACAATAGACCACCCCAATTTGCAAAAGTATTTTTTTGTTCGCTCCACCGTTAGTTTCCGATAGATTGGGTATAAAAAATAATATGTGTACAAAAATTGGATCTCTCTGGCGCATATAGGCCAGTCAGTTTGGATTTTTGACCCTAAAAATTTACTAAAATAGTTCAAAGCTTTTCTGCGCCATAACTCCTAAATTTGTGGTTTTCCGAAAAAATACCATATAAGTGTTTTTATGCAATGAGAGAACAAACACTCTCTTCATACTAATCTTTGGTCTAAGTATTAATTCTCCTGGCGTTTTAAGCGGATAAAATCAAAATTTGTGTTAAGATTTCATTTTAAACGGCCCTCGTTAAAATTTGGACAGAGACAGTTAGGATCGGTTTTCATTTTTTTGTAGGGTAAGATATATTGTTTTTAAAAACCAATTACATTTGCAACACAGATCTCTTATTCCACGAAAGAAAGGCCAAAATCGGACGCAAGTACCTATTTATTATACGTTGTGCACATGAACATGTAGTGCTATAGAGCAGCATATTCGATTAATTCCCTATATTTCTTGGTGTATCAATGGAGTAAATACCCAGCCAGAAAAATGCAAACGGAAAAGCGCTGACGTGGCACTTTAACAAGTCCTGGCAAAAAATCCCTCCTCGATTTCATAAAAAAATTTATAAAAACTAAAAAATTTGTATAGGGACCACCTTAAGGGTTGAAAATAAAGGGTAGATGTGTTCCGAAAAAATGTTAAGGTTGAAAAAATATTGGAGGTCAGTTATACATTTGACTCGTCTAGGGGCAGCCTTGGGACAGTTAGAGCGGTGGGTCGAAATTTTATAAAAATGTCATATTTGTATGAGAGCCCTCTTACTGATAAGAGATAGGGGCTAGGTATGTTCGGAAAAAATGTTTGAGGGAAAAATTTAATGGGGGTCAATCTTACATTCCACCACTCTAGGAGGCACCATAAGATAAGAGCTGATTTCATAAAAAAAAATATAAAAATATAAAAAAATAAAATTGTAAGGGGACTAGGGATACCAAGTGGGATTGATATTCAAAAATTCATATATATTTTTTTTTAAAATGCCCTCTTGAAAATTTCAGGACCTTTTGATATCAGTTATAGGTTTCATTTAAAAAAAAATTGAGCAAAAAAAAATAGGTTTTTGAGTTTTTGGATTTTTAAAATTGAAAATTTTTTTATATTTTTTTTTTATATTTCAATATTTTTTTTGATATTTTTTTTAATACGGCTAGAAATCCTCTTTAAAACGAGCTAAGAACCATTTTTGTAGCTATTATAGTTTTCGAGATATTAAAAAAATAACCTCGTAACAAACCAAAAATTAGAAAAATTATGACATTTTTTGAAATTTTAAATGCTGCATAACTTTTGAAAAAAAAATTTGTTATTATTTTCCTTTGGCAAAACTTCGTTATATGATGAAAGGAAAGTTCTGACCAAAATTCATCCAAATCGAAAGGGGTCGAGTCCAACCATTGGTCGATTTGAGATGGAATGACCCAGTTGTTAATTAATAATGCGGTAAATTTTATGAATATTGAAACATCCCAGTCAGAAATTGCCAGTGGTACAAAAATCAAGTACCTGCATACCACTGAGTAACCGCGGTGTTAAAAATAAATGGCTGGCAGAACACTCCTTTGGGACGCTTTGTCAGCGTTTGCAAAAAGAATTTTGCCAGTATTTGTTTTACAAAAATTTCGGTGGTTTATAAAAAAAAAACACTGGCAATGAATGGGCTTAGAGTGCTATGCCAACTTTAGCAACAAGTGGTTATCCAGTGCTACTACCTAGTCAAAAATTGCAGCGGTACAAAAATTAAATCATTGGTAGAGCAATGATTTTATAAAAATGACGCTTCGTTACAAAAAGTTTGTAGTGAGAAGGTTTAAATTTAAATTTTTTTCCCAAAAACTTTTTGCGAGCGCTATCATTTTAGTACAGCCAGTAGTTGTCCAGCTGTTATCATTCATTTACGTTTTTAGCCACCAAGTATTATGTGTCTAGTTAGCTCAGTGGGAAGAGCTGTCGTCTGCCAAGATGACGGCCTGGGTTCATATCACGGCAGGACCAAAAAAAGATACATATCGTCACCTAAAATGCAAAAGGGCGTAACAACACTTTTTACTTTTTTAAACTAGAACCAAAAAAAAACGTTGTAGAATTAAAGATATTCTATATTTTCTTCTCTTGTTTAGAACACGACTATAGACTTATTTCGACATATAAGTTTAAAATTTTGTACGGAAATGTAATTTAGTCTAGTGCATCATAATCAATCAGAAAATCGGCTTGTTACGCCCTTTTGCATTTTAGGTGACGATATGAACTTTTTTTAAATTTTATTTTGGAAAATATAATTCCAGACCACCTATTCTGCCAGCGTTTTGCCAACTTTAAGAATTTTGTTTCCCCAGTACTTTTCCGGCGCTTTTTCAACAGCCGGTCCTTTTGTCTAATGACGTTATCATTTTGGAAATGGGAAAGCAATTTTTGCCAGTACTTGTACCACCTGCTAAAGAACCTTGCCATCGCTTTCCCGTTTGTATTTTTCTGACTGGGATAATATATGAAGGCCAGCACATAAGTACACTTTCGCCCAGTATTTTGTAAGCAGTTTTTTAAATAGATTCGTTGCAACAACCTTGCCCACTGAATCGTGTAATTACAGCAACAAAGTTATTTAGTTATCATTGTCAAATGTTTACATGTAAGAATTCAAACTTACAGTTCCAGCCAAAATTAGGTTTCAGGAGTCGAATTTCGCTTGGAAGAATAAACCGGTAAAATACAGACTAACTTAATAATGTTTAAAAAAATTTTCTGCAGAGTCTTTGCATAGTTTACTCGAATAATCTACTTAATTTCTATTTTTACAATATCTTGGCATTAATTTCTTGTAAATATGAGAAAATTCAAGAAAAAACGTCGGCAACCTAAAATTGCTCACTTTGTTTATTTGCTTTCATATTAATATTAATAAACTAAAAAATGCCGGGATTTTTGAGAAATAATCCCAGTATTCGGGATTTTGCCAATCCCGAAAATCCTGGGATTTCGGGATTTACCGTTTGGCATCCCTAATGGGGACCCTCTTAAGGGTTAAAGATAGAGGGTAGATATGTTCTCAGAAAATGTTGAAACTAAAAAAATATTGGGGTCAGTCATATATTTGACATCTCTAGGACAGTTAAAGCGGTGAGATAAATTTTATAAAAATGTCATTTGTATGGGAGCCCTCTTACAGAGTAGAGATAGGGGATAGATATGTTCGGAAAAATTCTGGAAAAGACAAATCAATGGGGGTCGATCTTACATTTTACCGCTCTAGGGGCGACTCCGGCGAAGTTGTGGCTTTGGTGGATTTTTAACCCTTCACCACCACCTTTGACCCCGATGAGGAGTAGACCCCCCATGAAATGTATGAGATTTTCAAAACTGCTTCTTTTGTTCGCTCCACCGGCAGCTTCCGATAGATTGGGCATAAAAAATAATATGTGTACAAAAATTGGATCTCTCGGGGGCATACAGGCCAGTCAGTTTGAACGTTTGACCCTAAAAATTACCTAAAAACACTTCAAATCTTTTTTGCGCCATAACTTCTAAATTTGACGATTTTTGAAAATATACTATATAGAAATATTTATGTAGAATAAGAAGATAAACACTTCCCGAGTAAAAAAAATGATATATAATCATATGTGGCATATATTACAATATATAATTAGACATGTCGTTATGTATATCCATATATAATTATATATGACGTCTTTTTCCAAAATTGTTCCTTATATTATGCCATATATAATTTAATCTAATTAGATATCGGCCTTTATAATATTAGATATGGTATATATGATTATATATTACATGGCATGGCTGATCTTATTGCATATAGAGTTGTATATACAGCTATATCTTAATATATATGGTGGCATTTTAGGAATATATAATTATATATGGTATCACTTAAACAATATATAACTATATATGGTGCCAGTTAAACTATATATTATCATATATGGTGACATTTAAACAATATATGGTCATATATGGTACCTCATGAACAAAATCTTTAATACAGTTGCAGATATGATAATATATGCTACTAAACATAATGCCATATATATTTATATATGGTGTTATTTAAGCAATATATTAGCATATATGGTGTCATTTAAACCATATATTATTATATATGGTGTCATTTACACAATATATGGCCATATATGGTACCTCATGATCAAAATTTTTAATAAAGTTCCAGATATGATAATATATGATTCTATATATAGTGCCATATATATTTATATATGGTGTTATTTAAGTAATATATTACTATATATGGTACCATTTAAACCATATATTATCATATATGGTGCCATTTAAACAATATATGCTCATATATGTTACCTTATGAACAAAATTTTTAATACAGTTCCAGATATGATAATATATGCTACCATATTCAGTACCATATACTTTGATATATCGTATCATTTAAACAACCCGAGTAAAAATAGTTACATATAGTCATATATGTGATTAAGTTATAGAGCAATTCCATATGAAAGCGATCACCTTTTGGACGACCCCTCTCCCATTCTAAAATAAATAGTCTCAATCGATTGCCCAGCAAAAAATAATGTACCTACATATTTTTTTTTTTTTTATAGTGACTGGTTTAGTGGTGGTGTACACCACTGTCATGTGACAAAATTGAAGAATTCTTCATAAGGGACCTCATTGAAAGTTGTTTTAAAAAAAACTACTAAAGCGATCGCAACGAGTGATAGCTCGTTGGAAAGGTATTGAATCAGGCTTTAATTGAAAAATAAAATTTTTCTCAGAAATTTCCCATGAAAATTAAAGTTTCCGATTTTCCACAGAAGCTCCTAAATTTTCCGGCTAATTTTTTTTTTTTTTTTGGATTCCTCATAATTTTTGCTTTAAGAATCAGCAATAAAAAAATGGGCTCCGACTCCTTGTTTGGACAGGAGAGGAGCATTTAAGAGACCACCTTGTTCTCATTGTTTTTATATTTTTTATAATTGAATTATTTGTAATTATTTAACATTATTTTATTTTATTATTAAAAATACATTTTAAAAATTATTTTACAGTTAAAAATACATTTATGAAGAAAAAATCAATTTTTTTTAAGAGCCCCAAGTTGAGTGTGTAGTGAATATGGTCTGCCTGCCTTCACAAGATCGGCCATAAATCCATGGATAATAGCCGCAGTGGCATGTAATGGCACACCAAACCCGACTGAGGCTACAGGTCATAAAATGTTTTGTAAATTTTTTAAATTACCAGGTAATAAATATTTTGCCTAAAATGACACGTGCAGAAACAAGTCATAAAACACGGATTTTCCATAAATATGGCGAAATATTTATTACCTGGTAATTTAAAAAATTTACAAAACATTTTATGACCTGTGGTCGGCTTATTGGCAGTAACCAATTAAGTCCCTTTTTAAAAAACATTTTATGACCAGTAGTTCACGCAAATTTTCCTATTAAAGAAAAGCAAATATCGCTTATTTTTTTTTACCTATTTTTTACCAAAAAATAAATATAAATACTTCACACACTCTGAGTCAAATTTTAGTTGAATACTAAACGTGAAAGTGTTAAAGTGTTTTTTTTTTGTAAAGTAAAGAGTGAAGCTGTAAAGACAATTTAAAGTAAAATGAATAAATTTTGCTGCAATCCATTTAACAAGAGTGGACATCGTTCGAAAAAGATAAAAGTATTAAAATTAACTGGTGTTTCGAAGCGATACATGAATGAATTAAATATACAATACGGTGAAGAAGCAGAATTCATTTGCCCCAAGTGTAAAATCGATTTGTCTCAACAAGCAAATGCATTGAAACAAATGCAACCACAATCCGAGAGTGAAATGACAATTGAACAAAATGTTTCATCTGATAGTGAGGCAGACATTCCGATGGTCAATATGTCTTTGAGTCCTTTGAATGAGGCTATTACCACTTTAGGTGAATCGCTTATTACAAAAAGAAAGTTGCGAAGTGAAAAATACAGGAAAGAGAAAAAAGGCAAGGTTATGAGTGCAATCGCGACAATATTTGATGAAGGCTCTGATAACGAATGCAGTCAAGCAGATGACGTTGATGACGGCAAACAAATGATTGAGCAGTTGAAAAGAAAATTCAATTTAGCGACCACTTTTCCGGAGAAATATCTCATTTTATCTGTGCTGCCTCAATCATGGTCTATACGCAAGATTTCTGAACAGTTTCAAACATCTTTTTACATCGCGAGAAGAAGCAAAGAATTAGTTCGACAGAAGGGCATATTGGCGACTCCCACCAAGAAATTTGGCTCAAGGACCCTCAGCTAAGCAACGTTGAAATTGATTCAAGATTTTTACTGCAATGATGACAACAACCGCGCCTGCCCAGGTACACGTGACTATGTTATCACACGTGAAGATGGAGAAAAAGTACACAAGCAGCGCAGATTATTATTATGTAATCTATCCGAAGCATACCATCAGTTCAAAGAGAAATACCCAGCAGAAAAAGTGGGATTTTCTAAGTTTGCCATCCTACGACCAAAAGAATGCGTTCTGGCATTAGACAGGCACGGAACGCATTCAGTCTGCGTTTGCATGTTTCATCAAAACATCAAATTAATGTTCTTTCCATGCAAGAAATTGAAAGTATTTCACGGTGAAATTGAAACATATAGGGACCTCCTGTCGAAGTCGTTGTGCGCATACCCCACGGAAAATTGGCATCTGTCCAAATGCGACAATTGTCCGAAGATTGACGGAAAAGTTTGAACAGCTGTTAATTCAGGAGGTGCATTTCAAACAGTGGATAATTAGCAGCGGCAGATGTTCCCTTGAGACCGTGGTAAAGCAGATTCCGGAATTCATCGAGGAATTCGGATTCAAGTTGAATGAACTGAAGTCGCACCATTTCATATCCGAGATGCAATCGAAATTTCTAAAGGAAAGTAAGGAGAAATTAGCCCAAAATGAATTCATTGTGATAAGCGACTTTGCCGAGAATAATACTTTTCTCGTTCAGGATGAAATTCAGGCTTATCACTGGGCAAACGACCAGTGCACGTTGCATCCTTTTTGCATTTATTTCAAAAACGAAGATAACGAACTACAGACCGTAAGCCTTGTTGTTGTCGCGGAGAGTTTAGCTCATAATTATGTGGCCGTTTATTTATTTCAAATGAAACTGTTTGAATTCTTAAGATCAAAATTCGATGCAATCGACAAAGTAACGTTTTTCTCAGACGGCGCGGCTTCTCAGTACAAGAATAAAAAAAATTTTTACAATCTTTGCATAATTAAAGAAGAACAAAACTGCAAGGTCGAGTGGCACTTTTTTGCGACGTCCCACGGTAAGGGCCCATGCGATGCGTTAGGGGGAACCCTAAAACGCATGGCGATTAAGCAAGTTTGCAAAGGCCATATACTGACCAGATCTTAAATGTACAACATTTGTTTTCGTGGATTCAAAGCAAGGAAATTGCCATTAACACAGTTTTATGCACTCAAAAAGAACACGATGCCATGGAGCGACGAATTCAAAACAGATATAATAATGTCAAAACTATAACTGGAACGCAAAAGTTTCATTGCTTCATACCAAATATTTCTGATATGTCAATTAATGTAAAGTGGTACTCTTCGTCTGCCGACGTGCTAAATTTAAAGTTACTTTAATTTTATAATGATGCCAAGACAATTGAAATTTTTAATAAATATTGTAATTAAGTATAAGCAGCAAAATAAGAAAGATTTTTTCTTCATAAATGTATTTTCAACTGTAAAATAATTTTTAAAATGTATTTTTAATAATAAAATAAAATAATGTTAAATAATTACAAATAATTCAATTATAAAAAATATAAAAACAATGAGAACAAGGTGGTCTCTTAAATGCTCCTCTCCTGTCCAAACAAGGTGTCGGGGCCCATTTTTTTATTGCTGATTCTTAAAGCAAAAATTATGAGGAATCCAAAAAAAAAAAATTAGCCGGAAAATTTAGGAGCTTCTGTGGAAAATCGGAAAATTTAATTTTCATGGGAAAAATGGTAAATTTCTGAGAAAAATTATGAAAATTTTATTTTTCAATTAAAGCCTGATTCAATACCTTTCCAACGAGCTATCACTCGTTGCGATCGCTTTAGTAGTTTTTTTTTAAAACAACTTTCAATGAGGTCCCTTATAAAGAATTCTTCAATTTTGTCACATGACAGTGGTGTACACCACCACTAAACCAGTCACTATAAAAAAAAAAAATATGTAGGTACATTATTTTTTGCTGGGCAATCGATTGAGACTATTTATTTTAAAATCGGAGAGGGGTCGTCCAAAAATTTGCCAATTTTGATCGTTTTCATATGGTGTTATTTAAGCAATAAATTACCATATATGGTGCCATTTAAACCATATATTATCAAATATGGTGCCATTTCAACAATATATACTCATATATGGTACCTCATAAACAACATTTTTTATACAGTTCCAGATATGATAATATATGCTACTATATATTGTATAATACCATATACTTTGATATATCATATCATTTAAACAACATACCATATGGTGCCATTTAAACAACCCAGCAAAATATTGGTAATGACACCTCATTACTACCCGAGTAAAAAAGTTTTGATATAATCATATATTATTTTATGTAATTACATATAGTAACTTATAGTTAGATATGGCCACATATGCTTTTAAATTGAAGCATATAGACTTTTATATAGTCCTATATTAAATATTTTTTCTTTAAAGGTTTTAATATTGAGACATATGTGATTTTATATTATTACATACTGGCCTACATATAAGTGTATGTGCTATATATAAGTACACAATGTAATATATAAAAGATATAATTAGATATACGTTTATATATAATTTAGTATGACACTATACACAATAATATAAAACTACCCAGGTAGAAAAATACAAACGGAAAAACGTTGGCAAATCACTGAATATGGTGGTACAAGCGCTGGCAGAGCGTCCGTTTTTCGAAAATTAAAGTACTGGGCCAACCTTGAAATGATAACGTCGATCTTCGGTTGGCCGTTTATCTTTCCGAACGTTGGCAAAGCATTGGTAACAATGGTAAAATAAGTGCTCTGCCAACGTTCTGAAAAGTACTATTACAATGGACTAAAAAGTGGTTTTCATGCATTTTAAATGCCGAAAGAGATGCCTATATTACACATTAGTAAATCCCAATTGATTGAAGTTTTAGATTTTTTTTTATTTGATTATAGATTAAATTATGAAATAACATAAAATGGAAAAACAAAACATAAAAATTAAACTTACATTCTGCGTATTTTTTGTAATTTTAAACGATTTTCAATTGAAATTGATAAAATTTAAAGATTTTTCTTAGAAAATTCATTGAAATATTGGAAATTAGGATAATTTGAAAAGAATCAACACTAAATAACAGTTTTTATTTGAAATAAAGAAAAATTTAACTGAAATTATTGTTTTTTTACTTTAAATTGAGAATATTAGAGGTGAAAACAATATTTTTACAAAAAAGTTTTTCGAAAAAAAAGTAATCTTAAAAAATAAATCCTTTTTCTGAGTATAAAGCCTGGATTAAAATAAAATGGTTGCAAAACATTTTTTCCTCTATATAAAAAATAATTGTTTTGAGCACATTGATTTTTTGTATTAAAATACTGATAATTTCAGTATTAAAAGGGAATTAGTAATAAGATTAATAAAAATAAATTATAAGTTAACATTATTAAAACAGTACAGTCGTAAATTTTGTGAAACAAAGAGGTGGCAAAGTTCTTTTAGCAAACGTTGGCAATTCGTTTTAAGCCGATGTTTTACCAGTGATATTTTTTATATACGGTTGTAAATTTTGTAAAACAGGCACTGGCAAAGTCCTTTTACCTAACGTTGGCAAATCGTTTTGAACCGATGTTTTGCCGGTGGTTTTTGTTTTCATAAACAGTGGTAAACTTTATAAAACAAGTATTGGGAAAGCACTCTTTCCAAAGGTTGACAAAGCGTTCTAAATAAGTGCTTTTGCAATGCTTTTTTTTTTGTACCATTGTAAACCAACGCTTTGCCAGTGCTTTGTTTTTTGTACCGTCGGCAATTTCTACCTGGGTATGTATGGAGCCATTTAAGAAATATTATATAATAGGTGTTATATATGGTTATATATTGACGCATAAGAACCCATATATAACTTATTATGGTTTCTTATCTACAATATTTCATGATTTCTTTTATGAATGGGGGAAAAGTTTTTAGTTGATCTGTTATTTTAAGTAAATGAATGTTATTTTAGTTTGACTCAAGATCATAAATTAATATCACTTTCTGTTTAAATTATTTTCAAATCAAAGAAAGATGATACAATTTTTACAAGTAAATTACAAAGAATAAAAATTATTGAAAAAATTCGATAAGACCAGCAAGGCAGAATGCGCATTTTCGGCTTTCGCTACAAAGCCATCATCAGTGCCTTTCGCCTTTGAGTGGGTTAATATTTGATAATCGTCTACTTATATGAATGTTGAAAGCAAATCGAGTTTGTTATCAACAACTCAACTTAGACTAACATCAACGAAATTTAACAATGCTATTTTTATCCTTTTGTTATTATTACTCTTTTTTGCTTTGAACCTTAATTCTTAAGATATCTCAGCTGATTCTATTCAACTCTGTGTATGATAAACACAGAAGTTTGAATTACAACGAACCGTTAAATTTAAATTTAAATGTATGTTATTAAATTATATTTTTGCACCGTGTCAATGTGTTTAAGATGAATGGGGGAAAAGTTTTTAGTTGATCTGTTATTTTAAGTAAATGAATGTTATTTTAGTTTGACTCAAGATCATAAATTAATATCACTTTCTGTTTAAATTATTTTCAAATCAAAGAAAGATGATACAATTTTTACAAGTAAATTACAAAGAATAAAAATTATTGAAAAAATTCGATAAGACCAGCAAGGCAGAATGCGCATTTTCGGCTTTCGCTACAAAGCCATCATCAGTGCCTTTCGCCTTTGAGTGGGTTAATATTTGATAATCGTCTACTTATATGAATGTTGAAAGCAAATCGAGTTTGTTATCAACAACTCAACTTAGACTAACATCAACGAAATTTAACAATGCTATTTTTATCCTTTTGTTATTATTACTCTTTTTTGCTTTGAACCTTAATTCTTAAGATATCTCAGCTGATTCTATTCAACTCTGTGTATGATAAACACAGAAGAGTCAAACTAAAATAACATTCATTTACTTAAAATAACAGATCAACTAAAAACTTTTCCCCCATTCATCTTAAACACATTGACACGGTGCAAAAATATAATTTAATAACATACATTTAAATTTAAATTTAACGGTTCGTTGTAATTCAAACTTCTGTGTTTATCATACACAGAGTTGAATAGAATCAGCTGAGATATCTTAAGAATTAAGGTTCAAAGCAAAAAAGAGTAATAATAACAAAAGGATAAAAATAGCATTGTTAAATTTCGTTGATGTTAGTCTAAGTTGAGTTGTTGATAACAAACTCGATTTGCTTTCAACATTCATATAAGTAGACGATTATCAAATATTAACCCACTCAAAGGCGAAAGGCACTGATGATGGCTTTGTAGCGAAAGCCGAAAATGCGCATTCTGCCTTGCTGGTCTTATCGAATTTTTTCAATAATTTTTATTCTTTGTAATTTACTTGTAAAAATTGTATCATCTTTCTTTGATTTGAAAATAATTTAAACAGAAAGTGATATTAATTTATGATCTTGAGTCAAACTAAAATAACATTCATTTACTTAAAATAACAGATCAACTAAAAACTTTTCCCCCATTCATCTTAAACACATTGACACGGTGCAAAAATATAATTTAATAACATACATTTAAATTTAAATTTAACGGTTCGTTGTAATTCAAACTTCTGTGTTTATCATACACAGAGTTGAATAGAATCAGCTGAGATATCTTAAGAATTAAGGTTCAAAGCAAAAAAGAGTAATAATAACAAAAGGATAAAAATAGCATTGTTAAATTTCGTTGATGTTAGTCTAAGTTGAGTTGTTGATAACAACTCGATTTGCTTTCAACATTCATATAAGTAGACGATTATCAAATATTAACCCACTCAAAGGCGAAAGGCACTGATGATGGCTTTGTAGCGAAAGCCGAAAATGCGCATTCTGCCTTGCTGGTCTTATCGAATTTTTTCAATAATTTTTATCTTTGTAATTTACTTGTAAAAATTGTATCATCTTTCTTTGATTTGAAAATAATTTAAACAGAAAGTGATATTAATTTATGATCTTGAGTCAAACTAAAATAACATTCATTTACTTAAAATAACAGATCAACTAAAAACTTTTCCCCCATGTCATCTTAAACACATTGACACGGTGCAAAAATATAATTTAATAACATACATTTAAATTTAAATTTAACGGTTCGTTGTAATTCAAACTTCTGTGTTTATCATACACAGAGTTGAATAGAATCAGCTGAGATATCTTAAGAATTAAGGTTCAAAGCAAAAAAGAGTAATAATAACAAAAGGATAAAAATAGCATTGTTAAATTTCGTTGATGTTAGTCTAAGTTGAGTTGTTGATAACAAACTCGATTTGCTTTCAACATTCATATAAGTAGACGATTATCAAATATTAACCCACTCAAAGGCGAAAGGCACTGATGATGGCTTTGTAGCGAAAGCCGAAAATGCGCATTCTGCCTTGCTGGTCTTATCGAATTTTTTCAATAATTTTTATTCTTTGTAATTTACTTGTAAAAATTGTATCATCTTTCTTTGATTTGAAAATAATTTAAACAGAAAGTGATATTAATTTATGATCTTGAGTCAAACTAAAATAACATTCATTTGATTTCTTTTATATATAACGATATAACGATAACGATAATATATATATATAACCACAATTCGGTTGGTTCTACAGAAACTGGACTTTAAGGTCATATTTCATTAGAATACCCGTATTTGTAGTTACCACTTTCGAATATTGAAATTTTTTAATAAAGGTTATAGGTAACACCAATTTTCATGTATATACACTAAATAAATGGCTGCTTCTACTGCATAGAATTACTAAACTGATACTAATTTTAAAATTGATTGGAGATACCAATAATTTGTTAAAAGGATTGTTTTTTAGTTCATTTTCCCTATTTTTAATACCTAGTAAAATATTTTTGGTGTAGTATTCAATTATAGGCAACTGCAAATAAAATAACGTCTTGGCAAATTCATTTTAATGGTTTTGATCGAATTCCAACAAATCTTTTTCCTGGGTGTAATAAACGATCGTTTCAAAGGGGTCAGGTGTCGGAAATAACCGATAATACTCTGGACTTTAAGGTCATATTTCATTAGAATACCCGTATTTGTAGTTACCACTTTCGAATATTGAAATTTTTTTAATAAAGGTTATAGGTAACACCAATTTTCATGTATATACACTAAATAAATGGCTGCTTCTACTGCATAGAATTACTAAACTGATACTAATTTTAAAATTGATTGGAGATACCAATAATTTGTTAAAAGGATTGTTTTTTAGTTCATTTTCCCTATTTTTAATACCTAGTAAAATATTTTTGGTGTAGTATTCAATTATAGGCAACTGCAAATAAAATAACGTCTTGGCAAATTCATTTTAATGGTTTTGATCGAATTCCAACAAATCTTTTTCCTGGGTGTAATAAACGATCGTTTCAAAGGGGTCAGGTGTCGGAAATAACCGATAATACTCGGAGGAATATTGAGGATAATTTAGATATAGATGACACGGAAATATGTGTCGTAGTTCGTTCTGGCAAATGCTGGAACTGCGATGAAATAGGACACAGTTTTATGGATTGTGTTAAGCCTCGAACCGTATTTTGTTATGGATGCGGTATCAAAAATACGTATAGACCACAATGTATCAAATGCACAAGTGAGCAGGGAAACTTGTTAAGGGATGTCCGGACGAAAAAGCACGGACATCCGAAGATAGAAAATTAGACGTATCTAATGTAATTAACCAACCTGATGTGACCTGCCAACCTGATGTAACCAAACAACCTAACGTAATAAAAATTCATCCATTACAGAGACCATACCATGTTCGTCTAGAGGAATATAACCGAATTAGAAACCGGATTTTTAATGAAATTGACAATCACAAAAAGCTTACTAGGTCATCTAAGCGATTACGCGAATATTATATGAGGAGAAAACAATTTAGTAAATATACAATTTCGTCATTAGTGAACATAGAGAATGACAATAGGCCATATATTTTGCTGAATATAAGACATACGAAATATTTTTCATTATTGGACAGTGGCGCTAATGTTAGCGTAATTGGTGGCAAGCTTTGCGAGGAAATAATAAATTCTGAAAATTTTAAACAGGGAGTCGGTTATGTAAAAACAGCTGATGGAGAACAACAACGTGTTTTAGGTACTGTGAAATTAGATGTAGAATATAACGGACAAACAAAATCTGTTGAGTTTTTAGCAATTCCAAATATAAAACAGGAGGTTATATGTGGTATAGATTTTTGGAAGAAATTTGGAATAAAAATTGTGTGTACTAATACAATAAGCGAAATTATCTTAGAGAAGGAAGATTCTGATAAAATTCCATTGAATACCCTTCAGAAACAACAGCTACAGAGAGTTATTGATAGTTTTCCCACTTCCGATCGCGATGGTCTGGGGTGTACAACCTTATTGGAACATAGAATTGATACGGAAAAGGCAGTTCCAATAAAACAACGATTTTATCCCATTTCGCCAGCTAGGGAGAAACTTTTATGCGGGGAAATTGATCGGATGTTAGAATTAGGAGTTATCGAAGAGTGTCCAACTTCACCGTGGTCATCCCCTGGTGTTTTGATTGTGAAACCAGGAAAAGTTCGTTTTTGCTTGGACAGTAGAAAATTAAATTCCGTGACGACAAAAGACGCTTATCCGATACCTAACTTGGACGGACTAATTTCAAGGCTTCCTCCAGTTTACTTTATTTCCAAAGTGGATTTAAAAGATGCATTTTGGCAAATAAAATTGGACGAATCCTCAAGACCTAAGACAGCTTTTACAATCCCTAATCGGCCATTGTATCAATTTACAAGAATGCCGTTTGGATTGTGCAATGCACCGCAAACGATGTGCAGACTGATGGACCAAGTTATTCCGTATGATTTGAAGACGAACGTACTTGTTTATCTTGACGACTTATTAATTGTTTCGAAAGACTTTAACGAACACATTCGACATTTACACGAAGTGGCCACTCAACTTAGGAAAGCTAATTTGACGATAAACATTAAGAAAAGTTGCTTTGCTATTAAACAGGTACAATATTTGGGATACATTGTAGGTCAGGGAGCTATGAAAATTGACCCAGATAAGGTTAGGGCGATTTCGGAATTTCCGGTTCCTAAAACAGTAAAACAACTGCGCCAATTTCTCGGTATGGCCGGTTGGTATCGTCGATTCATCGATGACTATGCTACCATTACATTTCCTATGACAGAACTCCTTTCAAAACATAAAAGATTTTCTTGGTCAGAAGAAGCTCAACAAGCTTTCGTCATTTTGAAACAAAAATTAACTTCAGCTCCCATATTAGTCCACGCAAATTTTGAAAAGCCATTTATTCTACAATGTGACGCAAGCACCTATGGAGTTGGGGCAGTTTTAGCCAAAGAGTATACATAATAAAGAGATTGGGGGACTCTCTATCACTGAGAAAGCATTTGTTCTATTATGTGCCTTGGAACAGGAACATACTCAAACCAATATCACCCAGCAAACATGGCAATACGAAGAAGATTCTCCGAACATATCGCCGGGAAGAAAACATCTATTGCCGGCAATATCAATTTCGTATTCCGGAAGTTTCCTCCGTCGGAAACAACTGTTACACTAAAACAATATTTCCAGGCAATATGAAAGCAACAACTCATATGGAAGATAAAAGGGATATCGCTAAATAAACTTCCGGTACAAAAAAAAAAACGATTTAATTTTTTCATTATTAAATTTAAGCCTCAAAAACAATATCTGATAGAAGATATCGCTTTAATATCTTCGTGGAAGGTATCTTTTATATGTTTGCAGGGTCATTATGTGCGCTCTTTGTATGACTCAAAACATCGATTCTAACCAGGGATGGAAAATAATAATTTAGTTATAAAAATCACGAATGGAACTATACTATGGAATTATACTATTCCAACAGTATTATAGCCCTAGATTATGAATTTTATGAAACCATACGTAAAAATTGCAAAATAATATCGGAATGCAAAAAAGGCTTTGGGGTTCAAAAAATGAATTAAAAGATTTACATTCTGCAAACGATGCCAAAATTTTCTTTTTTGCAACTAACCACCAAACTTTGTTTTATGAAATGGGCATTATACTCCGTAGATTATAAATTTAAAAAACCGCACTTAAAAAATTGCAAAATAATACAGGAACGCGAAAAAAGACTTTGTGGTAGAAAAAAATAATTAAAAAACTCAATCAGCGATTAACAATCTGCAAATGAATACAATGACGCAAAAATTTTCCTTTTTGCAAATATTTTTTTCGCGATTTATTTTTTTTTTTTTTTGCAAACTAAGCACCAAACTTTTGTGGATAAAATTGGTACTATAGACCCTAGATTATAAATTTAAAAAAACCACACTTAAAAAATTGCAAAATAATCGCGGAAAGCGAAAAAAGGCTTTATGGTACAAAAAATTAATTAAAAACTTAATCAGCGATTTACATTCTGCAAGCAAATATATTGATGAAAAAATTTATCCTTTTTGCAAATTTTATTTTTCGCGATTTTTTTTTGCAACTAGCGACCGAACTTTGTTGTATGAAATGTGTATTATAGTCCCTAGATTATAAATTAAAAAGAAACGTACTTAAAAAATTGCAAAATAAAAGCGGAACGCGAAAAAAGACTTTGCGGACAAAAAATTAATTAGGAAACGTAATCAGCGATTTAGATTCTGCAAACACATATATTGATGCAAAAATTTTCCTTTTTGCAAATTTTATTTTTCGCGATTTTTTTGCAACTAGCCACCAAACTTTGTTATCTGAAATGTGTATTATAGCCCCTAGATTATAAATTAAAAAAAAAACGCACGTAAAGAATTGCAAAATAATAGCGGAATTTGAAAAAAGACTTTAGGTACCAAAATGTTATCTCTAGGTTATATATTTAAAAAAAACCGCACTTAAAAATTGCAAAATAACGGCGGAATTCGAAAAAGGCTTTATGGTACAGAAAATGAATTAAAAGAGGTAATCAGCGATCGACATTCTGCAAGCGAATATATTGTTGCAAAAATTTCGCTTTGTGCAAATGTTTTTTTTTTCGCAATTTGTGCTAATATTTGCTAATATCTAAATATTTAATTTTTATGTTTTTTAACGAGCCAAAGGAAAGCCAGTTTTTAGTTACTTGCATTTTTAAATATGTAAGAGCGATCTAACATTTTTTGGTATAAGAGCCCGATTAAGTGAGCATTTTCCATCCCTGATTAACCAGTCGGAGTTCGTTCCTGTTCCAAGCCGCCTAATATTTTTTCAAATAAAAAATATTGAGAGAGTTGCAAGGCCATTGGTTTTAGCTCAACTTGATGAAGAGGGTAATGAACGGCCAATAGCTTACATGTCACAGAAGCTTAACAAGGCGCAAAGAAATTATTCTATTACAGAATTAGAATGTCTTGCAGTGATTTTAGCAAGAGAAAATTTAGAGCATACATAGAGGGTCAAGAGTTTAAGGTAATAACTGATCATGCAAGCCTTAAATGGCTAATGCGACAAAAGGATCTCTCGGGAAGATTAGCCAGATGGGCGTTGAAATTGCAGGGATTTGACTTTTCAATTGAACACCGCAAAGGTAAAGAAAATGTAGTGCCGGATGCTTTATCCAGAGCCTTTGAAGGCGACGCAATTATCGATGAAATAAATTTACCAACTTTACCTTCCATTGACCTTAACTCAACAGCTTTTGATAGTCAAGAATATGCTAAACTGAGAGATGATTTTACTGTAGCAGAGTTACCCGATTACAAAGTTCTGGATAAATATATTTATAAAAGAGTTAACTTCTCAACAGGCGAAGTTGATGAGTCAGATTCCTGGAAGCTACTCGTACCTGAGGAATTACGCAAAGATGTGATATTTGCTGCTCATGATATACCAAATGCTGCTCATGGCGGAATCGCCAAAACCGTTCACCGAATACGTCAATTTTTCTTTTGGCCAAGGCTGGTTTCGGATATAAAAGAATATGTGCAAAATTGTGAATTATGTCGGACATCCAAAACTCCAACATCTTCTTTGAAACCACCAATGGGAAAATTTGTTGAGTCGGAGAGACCATTCCAAAGGTTATATCTAGATTTAATAGGTCCTTTACCCCGCACAAGAAATGGGAATATTGGTATTTTGATTATTCTGGATCACTTTACGAAATTCACGTTTTTGAAACCGCTAAGAAAATTTGTGACAAAACCTATCGTAGAGTATTTGAAAAACGAAATATTTAATTGTTATGGCGTTCCAGAGGTGATTGTCACTGATAATGGAAGTCAATTTAAGTCAAAGGATCTAAAAGCTTTATTGTAAAAATTTGGAATTAAGCATCAATTTACCGCTGTACATAGCCCGCAATCGAATGCGAGTGAAAGAGTAAACCGGTCGATTAATGAAGCACTCCGTTCATATATTCGTAATGACCAACGTCTATGGGATGAGTACATAGCAAGTGTTAATTGTGCAATTCGGTCTAGTATACACCAAACAACTTGCCGTACGCCTTATGAATTAGTTTTTGGTCAATCTATGGTAGGACATGGATATGATTACAAAATATTAAGAAATTTGAGACTTTTATCCGAAACAGATACTCAACTAGAACGTCAAGACCAGTTCTCGCTTCTTAGAGATTCGATTAGGAAGAAAATAAAAGAGGCTTACGAAAGAAATGTTAATTCTTACAACTTGAGAGCTAGAACAAGAGAGTTTAATATTGGTCAAAATGTGATTCACCGAAATTTTTTTCAAAGTTCATTGATAAATAAGTTTAATGCCAAACTTGCACCTACTGGAATAAAGGCGGTAGTAATAAGGAAAATAGGTAATGTCAATTACGAATTGGAAGATGCTGACGGCAGGCATAAGGGAATATATCATATCAAGGATATTTGGACCTAATGATATTGACTAAGGGTACCTAAACATAATGCGCCTTTTTCAGATGAAGTTATGCGTCACCCTTGTCTCTTCATCTGTTTTGTGATGGCGACCATTTCATGGGGGGCCGAATGTTGGGGAAATTGCATTTTATTAAATTTTTATTTGAGTGTAAATTTGAAAAACACTTGATTGGAAAACTTTGTTTGAAAACATTTTTTTTTATGTTGTCAAGAAAATTGGAAAATTTTCATTCATTGATAATTTGATTTTTGGTGTAAAAAGTTTAAAAGGGAAAAATAAAATTAGAAAATTTTTGGTGTGCGAAAAAAAAAAAAAACTTATACGATAAAATTTGGAAATTTTAAGGATGACACGCAAAATCGTGAAGCGCTCCACATTTTTAAAATTATAGTGATAAATGAAAGTCTTCGGATCCTGTATTGCTATTTGTATCTTGTTAAATATCGGCGAAAATCTGGTTTGAAATAAGGGTTTGGAAAGTGACCATAAGAAAAGTTGTATAGATATTTCAAGAGAATTAATTTTGTGTATAAACAAGAATTTTATATGAATGTGCTGTATGATTTTAAACTTTTAGTGATAAACATTGGATCTATATTTTGGCTTGAAGCTAATAAATTTTATATAATTTGTATGAAGAATTTGAAAATTGTGTAAGAATAAGCTGCTCACAACAAACTAAAGGTATGAAACAGTGAAATATATACCGTTGAATGCTGCATAATTATGAAACTACACCTTTTGCAACTGTAATTCAGAAAATATCAATTGAAATTCAGAATTTCCATTTGAAATTCAGAAAATATCAATTGAAATTCAGAATTTCCATTTGAAATTCAGAAAACATCAATTGAAATTCAGAATTTCCATTTGAAATTCAGAAAACATCAATTGAAATTCAGATTTTCCATTTGAAATTCAGAAAATATCAATTGAAATTCAGAAAATATCATTTGAAATTCAGAAAATATCAATTGAAATTCAGAAAATATCATTTGAAATTCAGAAAATATCATTTGAAATTCGGAAAATATCAATTATTATTCAGAAAACATCAATTGAAATTCAGAAAATATCAATTGAAATTCAGAAAATATCAATTGAAATTCAGAAATCGTCATTTGAAATTCAGAAAATATCAATTGAAATTCAGAAACCGTCATTTGAAATTCAGAAAATATCAATTGAAATTCAGAAAATATCATTTGAAATTCAGAAAATGTCAATTGAAATTCAGAAAATATCATTTGAAATTCAGAAAATATCATTTGAAATTCAGAAAATGTCAATTGAAATTCAGAAAATATCAATTGATATTCAGAAAACATCAATTGAAATTCAGAAAATATCAATTGAAATTCTATTGATATTTTCTGAATTTCAAATGACGATTTCTGAATTTCAATTGATATTTTCTGAATTTCAATTGATGTTTTCTGAATTTCAATTGATATTTTCTGAATTTCAAATGATATTTTCTGAATTTCAAATGATGATTTCTGAATTTCAATTGACATTTTCTGAATTTCAAATGATATTTTCTGAATTTCAATTGATATTTTCTGAATTTCAAATGACGGTTTCTGAATTTCAATTGATATTTTCTGAATTTCAAATGACGATTTCTGAATTTCAATTGATATTTTCTGAATTTCAATTGATATTTTCTGAATTTCAATTGATGTTTTCTGAATAATAATTGATATTTTCTGAATTTCAAATGATATTTTCTGAATTTCAAATGATATTTTCTGAATTTCAATTGATATTTTCTGAATTTCAAATGATATTTTCTGAATTTCAATTGATATTTTCTGAATTTTAAATGGAAAATCTGAATTTCAATTGATGTTTTCTGAATTTCAAATGGAAATTCTGAATTTCAATTGATGTTTTCTGAATTTCAAATGGAAATTCTGAATTTCAATTGATATTTTCTGAATTTCAATTGATATTTTCTGAATTACAATTGCAAAAGGTGTAGAGATCAATACGATATTTTTTTTTTATCAAATTTCTCCCACTTCCTGAAGTTTTCTTTTTATGATTTCATTTTAATATTTTAAGGACATTTTGCCAATTAATTTAACAAAAAAAAAAAAAAGAACAGTTCCTTTTAACTTTCTTAAATTTTTTTTTATAAAAATAATTCCCAAAATTCATCTGATTTATCTATTATAATTTTAACTAATTTTAATATGTGGTTTAAAGGTCACCTATTTTGAAATTTCTTTTATTTTAAACAATCAAACAAACTTCATTAAAACTTAATTTCACAAACTTTCATACATATCTTAAATATATAAACAACCATACCATACCAGTCAATCATATCCATGCAGTAAATTATCTCAATCTCTCAATTAGAAAATTATTATCTCTGATTGAATAACTACTCACACAAATCAATCATCCCCATTCAATAATTTCTCACGCACTCAATTTTGTCTCTAAATGAGTAACACTCATATAAACACGATTCAACATACTGACTATCGTACATACTACTAATTAAATTGAAATAGGCTTACAGCTATAGGTATTCTTCGTCTACAAGCGCTTGATGACAACGATGGATATTAAAACGTAAGTTTATTCAAATTTTTTTTTATTAATACACAGTAGTTTTATTCCACTCAAATATTTTTTTTTTTTTAATTAAAGATTAATAATACTAAACATGAATAACTTTTGGATTGAGTGATTCGTGTATCTTAACGTGAATTTTGATTTGCAACCAGAGTTGCCATGAATCACTTATTTTTCTAATATTTAGGGATTACGATTTTTTTTGTTCTGCAATCTATTAAATAATATATTTAAAAATTTAAACTTTTAAATACTTAAATTATCAAATTGGATAATTTAGTAATGAAATAATTTTCTTTTTCTTTAAAATTCATGATCATAGAAAAACAAAATATTTCATTGTTGTAAATATTTTTTTTTTACAATTAGAACGATTTAAATAAATCTTTTTATACTTATTCATGTTTAATATATTATTAATTTATTTATTTATTTATTTCACGTTCTGGAGATAACTTTTCTCTTTACTTTACATCTAAATAACTTTTACACTAGGTAATAAATTTTTTTTTTGAAATATTTTCTTGAACAATTTTAAAACTTTGTGTAAATATTTTATTGTAATTTAAAACCCATAAAAAAAAGGTGACCAAATTTAGATTTTTTTTTATTACTTTTTCATTGATTAGCTAGATAATATATAATTAATAAATCATGTTTGTTATTTTTATTAATATTGTAAATAAATTGTTATACAATTATTCCTAAGATGGAAATTTAAATTTTCTTATTTTATTACGAAAGGTGAAGTCCTAGGTGTGTGAGTAAGTAGGTTTATATTTTTTTATTTGGGCTGACTGAAATTTACCCTACAGTCAGCATAGAGGGTGGGCATCGGAATAATGTAGCAAATTACATCATGAGCTACATTTCTATCATCAACATTTTTCGGTTCATTTTCGATATTTTTTTTGTTATTTGTTTATTTATTATTTTTTTTTGTTTTAAGGTATCGCCCCTTATTTTTTTTTGACTTGCTACCTAAATTTAAAATCTACAGTAAACGATTCAGTAAATATAAATTCTTTTGGGAACATAATAAACCCCCCATCGACGAGCACAGCCGAACCAGTAGGTAGCCGTTCCCTTTTATAAATCAACCCAAGTTAAAGAATCGTTACAGGATTGGCGCATGACACGATCGTGAGTGAAGTTATTCACAAGTGATCGTGAGTAATAATTACTATACCAAAGTAATTCGCCCGTGAGCGTGAGAATATATAATTCGTACGTGAGCGTGAGTAAGAATATATAACCCGTGCATGATTCGTGTGTGAGTTTATTTTTTGCATCATATGTTTTTAGTAATTTTTACTGTTTTGCGTGAGAATTTTCTGATTGTGAGTAAATTTTTAATATACTCATGTCTGCGTGAGTAAGACAAGAAATACTCGTGCGTGAGTAATTTGTTTTTGTTTAGGAGCGTGAGTCAAAATGGATAACGCGCCCATAAAATTAACAATACTGAAGCTTTAATATGGAATTCTCTATACTATAACGCACACTTGACTGATCTCTTATATCTTGGTTGTATATCACAATCCTATTAAGTTGTTAACCTTATTTTAAAATTACTAAAAACAAAGAAAAATTTGTTTATGTTTAATGCACTGTCATGGTAAATCTGGATAAAAGTAATGGAAGATTTATCGAAATTATAGGATATCCAGTAGACCTGGGGTTAATCATTACATTTTGTAAATAATTACACATTCATTTACACAATTACATGTAATTGTAATTGAAAAAAACTTAATTACAATTACAAATTATTTGTAATTGTAATTCAAAAAAGAACAATTACAAGTAATTTGTAATTTGAAAAATGTCAATTACATTTTTTGGGAAAATAAATAATGACAAAAAGCACAAGTTAGGGGTAAGCCCAACATGACGTATTCTTTTTATACGCATCCATCCATGCCTATGCAACCTATCCCAGTCAGATTTTTCTACAAAATTTTAACAAAAAACACTTTAATTCTAAATGTAATTGAAATCACTTTCAATTACAATTACTAGTAATTTGTAATCGAAAATTTTCAATTACAATTACTTGTAATTTCAATTACAAATTACAAGTAATTGTAATTGAAATCCCTCAGGTCTGATCTCCAGATATTGTATATCTTTTTTATTTAAAAATATAATTTTGTATATTGTTAGATATGGTCATATATATTATGGTAAAAATATAGGGTTAATATTTAGGTATAATTGTATCAAACTATGTCCACTTTTATAACATTTTATATAATTTTATACAAAAAGATATAATTTTATGAAATTGGATGAGGATAAAATTCGGATACAATTGTATCATATTGTATCGAATTGTATCAAATTGTACCAAATTGTATACAATTGTATACAATTCGATACAATATGATACAATAAGACGTTCTCATTTTTCGGATATAATTATATCTAATTACATAGAAGATTATATATAATTAAATATAACTTTATATGGCTCCATATCATTTTTTTTTACTTGGGTATCTGCATTACTAAAAATGATACATCATTGCCTTTTGCATTATTTTATAATATAAAATAATGAATTCCTAATAACGGCCTATTGTATTCATTGTTTCCAAATATAAAATAATGACTTACTCGTAATATTTTAAATAAGTACTTTTCACACAGTTAAATTTTATACATTTTTATTTATTATATGTAAATATGTTTTATGTTTAAATTTTTATGACGAGTCCTAAAATTACACACTAGAGAAAACTTAAATTTTTCTGAATGTACTTCCTTAAGCTAATACTATTTGCTTAACTCCTTATTTTTAAGAATCAAGTAAGCCATCGGATAATTACTTATAATTCAACTTTTTGTAAGCATGTGTGTAACCACTTATTATTCAAAATCTCATAACTAATATTTCTCATTTTTTCGTAAGATAGCGGGTAAGCGTGACTACTTATAAAAACGACCACGCCAAACAAAAATAATGAGTTTAGACGCCAAAAAATAAGTTGTGCGGAGCTATGAATTTCTATTATATAACCACTTATTTGGTAATGAAAGATTTTGCTGGGAATATATTTTCATATATGGTGCCATTTAAATAGTATATTGTCATATATGGTAACTCATCAGAAACTATAATATTAACTGTATTTCAGAATCTATTAATTGTATTTCAGAAATTATAATTGTATTTCAGAAATTATCGAATGTATTTCAGAAATTATTAATTGTATTTCAGAAATAATCTAATCTATTTCAGAATTTGTTGATTGTTTTTCATAGTTAATAGAGAAAAATTTCTTAAATACATTTCATAATTTCTGAAATACAATTCATAATTTCTGAAATACAGTTTGATAATTTCTGAAATACAGTTGTAAATTTCGGAAATACTGTTAATAATTTCTGAAATACAATTGATAAAACTGAAATTCAATTGACTAGTTCTGAAAAACAATTCATAAATCTGAAAAATAATTCATAAGTTCTAAAATACAATTAATTATTTCTGAAACACAATTGATAAATCTTAAAAACAATTGATACAATTGGAAATGGTGTATAGCGTCAAAAAGATGTAAATAAAATTATT
This sequence comes from Leucophora obtusa, assembly GCA_949987735.1. NCBI lineage: Eukaryota > Metazoa > Arthropoda > Insecta > Diptera > Anthomyiidae > Leucophora > Leucophora obtusa. The sequence continues at coordinate 166,957,051 of OX465295.1, read as the reverse complement.
TTATTAAAAAACTTCAATTTAATAAAAAAAAATATAATTTTATAAAAAAAACTTATAGAAAAAAAATTAAAATTTTATGAAAAGAAATTCATTTTATAAAAAAGAAATGAATACCCAAGTAAAAAAAAATGATATGGAGCCATATGAAGTTATATTTAATTATATATAATCTTTTTTGTAATTAGATATAATTATATCCGAAAAATGAGAACGTCTTATTGTATCATATTGTATCGAATTGTATACAATTGTATACAATTTGGTACAATTTGATACAAATTTATGCAATTCGATACAATTGCATCCGAATTTTGTCCGCATCCAATTACATGAAATTATATCTTTTTGTATAAAATTATATAAAATGTTATAAAAGTGGACATAGTTTGATACAATTATATTTAAATATTAACCTTATATTTTTTATCATATTATATAGGACCATATCTAACAATATACATACAAAAATAATTTAAAAAAAAAATAAATTTTTCAAATACTTGCAATTGTTCTTTTTTGAATTGCAATTACAAATAATCGGCCTGATTACGAGTGTCGAATTTGTAGTCGAAATTTTCGACTCCATATAAAATGATTTTGTATATAATGGAAATTATAAAGAAATGAAACTCTGATGGTGGATTTTTTTAAATCTGAGTGCTATATATGGTAAATCCAATTGAAAAATTGTTCAAAAGTTGCGTTTTTAGTGAATTTTCAGCAAATTCGACTTAGTTTCGACTACGACTACGACACTCGTAATAAGGCCGAATATGTAATTATAGATGAGTTTTTTTTCAATTACAATTACATGTACTTGTGTAATTGCATGTGTAATTAATTACAAAATGAAATGATTAACCCCAGGCCTGCTGGAGATCTTCTAATTTCGATAAATCTTCCATTACTTTTATCCAGATTTATCATGACAGTGCAATAAACATGAAAAAAATTTCTTTTAATTTATTAATTTTAAAATAAAGTTAACAACACTGAAATTTTAAAGTTAATAGGATTATTATATACAACCAAGATATAAGAAATCAGTCAAGTGTACGTTATAGTATAGAGAATTTCGTATTAAAGCTTCAGTGTTGTTAATGTTATGGGTGCCATTTTTGACTCATGCTCAAAAAAAAAAAAAAAAACCAAAAAAAAAACAAATTACTCACGCACGAACATTTCGTTTTTTACTCAGCACACATGATTATATTAACTTACTTATTAAACTTACAATCAGAAAATTCTCACGCAAAACAGTAAAAATTACTAAAAACATATGATGCAAAAAATAAACTCACACACGAATCAATCACGGGTTATTCTTACTCACGCTCACGCACGAATCACTTAAATATAGTAATTATTACTCACGATCACGTGTGAATAACGTGACTCATGAACACTTCGTGTCACGCGCCAATCCCTAGTAATTACTAAATCTAAAACTAGTTCAAAATCATTGATAACATGGAACCAAATATAATACAATACGGTTTTATATGGACCTTATATATTTTGATATAAAATCACTTTGAAATAATTGCCTATGTGGGATGATATATAATTATAGATGATTTTATAAAGAACGTTATAAGTTATATATGGGTTCATATTCGTCAATATATAATCATAACTAACACAAATTATAAAAGATTTCTTATATTGATCCACATAGTTTTATATTATTATGTATAGTGTCATACTAAATTATATATAAACGTACATGTAATTATGTCTTTTATATGTTACTTTATGTACTTATATATAGCACATACATATATATGTAGGCCAATATGTAATAATATAAAATCACATATGTCTCCATATTAAAACCTTTGAGGAGAAAATATCTAACATATGACTATATAAAAGTATATCTGCTTGAATTTAAAAGCATATGTGGCCATATGTAACTATAAGTTACTATATGCAATTACATAAAATAATATATGATTATATCAAAACTTTTTTACTTGGGTAGCCATGAACGGTATCGAACTCGAAACTTTCTGAGTTTAAACCTTATTTTAAGAAAATATTGTAATTTTTATAAAATCAGTGCTCTGCCAGTTGAACAGTTGGCAATATCTGGCTGGGATCTTATTTAATCCCAAATAAATAAAGATCTTACATAGTACCCAAATATAATGCGGGATCTATTTTTACCTGTCATTTCCGTGGATACCCTATTAAAAAAATTAATGAAGTACAACATACAATCATATCTTTTTTTGATACCGGCCAAAATAAAATTTTATTCGAAAAATGGTGGATCGTACTGCAGTAGTTTAGATCCACCTTGGATCTAATATGATGAAATACGATCAGAAAAACGAGTTTATCTAATTATATAAAATTGGATGTGACATAATGATAATCAAGAAATAATTTCAATAGAATCGACCTTTTAATGCAATCTGAGCGATATCTGAATGAATTACTAACAAACCAAACGATATCGTTTCGAATTCGTAACGATATCATTTCGATGATACGTTTGTCCGAGAATGATATCACCCGGGTAAAAATAGTTATATATGGTCATATATAATGTGATTGTGCTATATCTGGCTATGAATGGAGTCACATTAAGACACATATCAATATATACAAATACATCTGATATTATTTTTTGAACAAATTTTTTATATGGTAATTGATACTAGTATATGTCCCCAAATCTTACTCCATATATAACAACATAAGCCATATGAAATTAATAAAAATATATGTAGTGATCGATATGATTATATATGGTTCCATGCAAATTTACATAAAAATGTATGTGACGCCATACTAAAAATATTTTTTTGTAATTTTATATAACTTTATATGTAATCCTATACAAACTAATATATAGTTCAACATAAATTTTAGTTATCTGTAAATTAAACATGACTTAAATTGTTAAATTTTTAAATTAACATGACTTCACATATAACCATGACTTCACATATAACCATATAAGGCTCCATAAACAAATTAAGTTATTTTTTTATATATAATTTCATATTAAAAGAGTTATGCGTACGTTTCCTAAGACAAAAGCATTCAAATGCATTTTTATAAAACACAACCAATTTTTGTAGGAAAATTTTTAAACATTGGGTTATGTTTTCTAAAATTTGGGCCTTTAAAATTGTTTAAAATTTCAATTGTCAACTTAATAGCTGTTAAGCATAACTTCCAGTCACAAAAAGCCTACCTACTATCTGGTCTAATTATATAAAGTCAGATATATTTATATGGCAGTATATATAATTTGATATCCTGGATATGGACAAATCTCGGATCCAATTGCACCAAATTATATCTAATTTTATGTAATTAGACACATGTAGATGACCCATTTTTCGGATCAAATTGTGTGTGGTTGTATATGGGACCTTATCAGATAAGATATAATTATATAAGACACCATATTAAAATTTTTACCCGGGCATTAACGATTCATAAGTAATAGGTACTGTGAAGAAAAGTGCACATTCGTTAGTGATATCGTTTTTTCATGAAAAAACGATATCGTTATGATATCGAAAATATCAGGCAATGCGATAATATTTTCGTCATATTGCAAAATTTTTGTCGTTATTTTATCACTATTCGATGAAAATATGATATTATTAACGATATCGAAATAAAGAAGTATATATGATATCTTTAACGATTAAATTAGAACAAGCAAATGTCACTTTTTCAGAAAATTTATCATTATTTTTAAAAATTATGATATCATTACGAGTTCATATTTTTGTATCATAAACGATAGCAAATATGATACTTAATATGAATTCGTTACCGATACTGTATCGTTTTATAGTTTATTGGGTTATTTTTGTCTAATGGTATCAATTAAAATGTAACTTTTTGTATTAAATCTAATTTTATATAATTATATTAACCCATTTTTTCGATCTGCCATTTTTCTAATCAAATTAGATCTAAGTTTATCCCCAAATGTATTGCTGGATCTAATTTGACCTTCCATTTTTCAGATCAGTTTATATCTAAGTTTATCCCCAAATATATTGCTGGATCTAATTCGATGTGCCATTTTTCGGATCAAATTAGATCTAAGTTTATCCCCAAATATATTGCTGGATCTAATTCGATCTGCCACTTTTTCGGATCAAGTTAGATCTAAGTTTATCCACAAATATATTGCTGGATCTAATTCGATCTGCCAAAATTGAGATCAAATTAGATATAATTTTATCCACAAATATATGGCTGGATCTAATTCGATCCGCCATTTTTCGGATCAAATTAGATCTAAGTTTATCCGCAAATATATAGCTGGATCCGCCATTTTTCGGATCAAAATAGATCTAGGTTTATCCCCAAAGATACCATTGGACCTCCCAATTTTGAGATATAACTTGATCTTAGTTTATCCCCATATATACAATGGGATCTAATACGATATGATTAGATACACCCAATTTTGAGATCTAATTGGATCAGCTAGATATTACAGCAGATCTTAAACAATATCAAAGTGAAAATGATTAGATATTGCGCGAGATCAATTTTTTTTACTCGGGTTCCTTCATACTATACTTCTACCTACCCGAGTAAAAAAAATTATATTGTGAGGGCAACTATTTCATTATAGGTTGAATTTTATCAATGGCAGTTTCATTTTATTGCAGACGGACTAAATTTTTCTCATATATGAGACTAATTAATTATTTGGACAAATTAATTGGTGATTTCATTACCATTTAATTGAAACTAATGCTAATGAAATTTTTGGCATTATTATCACTTGGACTAATGCTAATGCTTTGAAATACATCGATTTCATTACTAATGCCAATTGTATAGTAAATTCATTACGATTACTAATGCCTCAATTATAAGAAAGAATTGGCATTTGTAAATGTCATTTTATAGATTTCAAATTCATTTCTGAGCTTGCAAATGCGGAATGCGAAAAGGGTTTTGTGGTATAAAAAATTAATTAAAATACTTAATCAGCGATTTACATTGTGCAAAGGAATATATTGATGCAAGAATTTTACTTTTTGCAAAATTATTTCCGAAAACTTTTTTTTTTTTCAAACTAACCACCAGTCTTTGGTATGAGTTATGGGTATTATAGTAACCAGATTCTAATTTTACAAAAACCACACTTAAAAAATTGAAAAATAATGGCGGAACGCGAAAAAAAAGCTTTATGGAACAAAAACTTTATCAGCGATTTTCATTCTGCAAATAAATATTTATACTGATGTAAGAATTTTCCTTTTTGCAAATTTTTCTTCCGCGACATTTTTTCGCGATTTTTTTTTTCAACTAGCCACCGAACTTTGTTCTATGAAATGGGTGTCATAGTCCCTAGATAATAAATTTAAAAAAACCGCACTTAAAAAATTGCAAAATAATCGCGGAACGCGAAAAAAGACTTTATAGCCCGAGTAAATAAAATTGATCTCGTGCAATATCTAATTATATCCAATTTGATATTGTTTAAGATCTGCTGTAATATCTAGCTGATCCAATTAGATCTCAAAATTGGGTGTATCCAATCATATCGTATTAGATCCCATTGTATATATGGGGATAAACTAAGATCAAGTTATATCTCAAAATTGGGAGGTCCAGTGATATCTTTGGGGATAAACCTAGATCTATTTTGATCCGAAAATTGGCGGATCGAGCTATATATTTGCGGATATTTTTAGATCTAATTTGATCCGAAAAATGGCGGATCCACTTAGATCCAGCTATATATTTGGGGATAAACTTAGATCTAATTTGATCTCAATTTTGGCAGATCAAATTAGATCCCGCAATATATTTGTGGATAAACGTATATCTAATTTGATCCGAAAAAGTGGCAGATCGAATTAGATCTAGCTATATATTTGGGAATAAACTTAGATCTAATTTGATCCGAAAAATGGCACATCGAATTAGATCCAGCAATATATATGTGGATAAACTTAGATCTAAATTTATCCGAAAAATTCCTAATCGAATTAGATCCAGCAATATATATTGGGATAAACTTGGATCTAAATTTAACCGAAAAATGGCAGATCAAATAAGATCCAGCAATATATTTGGGGATAAACTTGGATCTAAATTTATCAGAAAAATGGCAGATCGAATTAGATCCAGCAATTTATTTCGGTATTAAAATGGCAGATCGAATTAGAAACAGCAATATATTTGGGGATTGACATCTAAAAGTATCCATAAAAATGACAGATAGAATTAGATGCCGCATTATATTTGGGTACTACGTAAGATCTCCATTTATTTGGGATTAAATAAGATCCCAGACATATATTGCCAACTGTTCAAAAAATAATAGACTGGCAGAGCACTGATTGCATAAAAATTACAATATTTTGTTAAAATAATTTTATTTACAGCTTTTTGACGCTCTACACCATTTCCAATTGTATTAATTGTTTTAAAATTTATCAATTGTATTTCAGAAATAATCAATTGAATTTCAGTTTTATCAATTGAGTTTCAGAACTCATCAATTATTTTTCACATTTATGAATTGTATTTCAGAACTAGTCAATTGAAGTTCAGTTTTATCAATTGTTTTTCATAAATTATTAATTGTATTTCCGAAATTCACAACTGTATTTCAGAAATGATCAAACTGTATTTCAGAAATTATCAATCGTATTTCCGAAATTATGAAATGTATTTAAGAAATTTTTCTCTATTAGCTATGAAATTCTGAAATAGATTTCATTATTTCTGGACACAACTAAATAAATAAATAATTAAATTTGCGTAATATTGTAGTTTCTGAAGTGCAAATAATATTTTGTGATATACAATTAAAATTTTCTAAAATACATTTAATAATTTCTGGAATACCTTTTTTCGATGCTTATAAGTTAGCTCAAAATGCTTTTATCATTCATTTAATTTGTAGCTATCACACATCTATAACAAGTCTCGTTAGATTAGAGTGTAGAGGTTTTGGCTGACAATCTGGTGGACTGGATTAAATTTGATGTTTTTAAAAGCAAACATTAAAAAAAGTTTTCTCAATTTTTTCAAAAATGTTTTTTGAAATCTATTTTTTTGCCAAGATAGTTAATGCAGCGTTCTGCCAACGCATAACCGACCATCGCCAACGGTTTGCCAGCAGTGTGACGATTATATTTTTCTGTCTGGGATGTTAAACTTAAACCTATTGTATATTAACATTAATTAACACTATATTTTTATTTTTAGGAAATACATTTTTATTTTATTATAAGTTAACATTAAATTAAATTTTAGATAATGGCACCAATTTGTAGTTGTAATTATTATATATTAAATCGTATATTCATAAACATTCTATACAGTTAGACGAGGTTTATGGAACTATTTAACTTTATAAAGTGTTTATAAATTATAACTTAAATGTACATATATATATGTTAAATGTACGTGAACAAATTGTTGATATGGACCCACAAATTGTATCTCAACTGATATTGGAATTATTGTACCATTACCATACATCAATATATATTAAATGATATACATATATTACAATATATGACACTGTATTATAAATATTGTTAATGAAGTAACATATCTGATAATATTTTTTATAGCGCCATACATAGTTTTACATTATTCAAATTAAACCATATACGGAATTGTATTCAAAATGTTGATGTGGTACCAAATTTGACCATATATTGTTTAATTGTGCCATATATGACAATATATTGTTTAAATGATACCATATATGTCTATATATTAATATTTTTTAAATGACACCATATATAAATATATATGGGACTATATATGGTAGCATATATTATCATATCTGCATCTGTATTAAAAATGTCGTTCATCAGGCACCATATATGAGCATATTTTGTTGAAATGGCACCATATATGACAATATATGGTTTAAATGGCTCCAAATATGTTAATGTATTTCTTAAATAACAGCATATATAAACATATATGACACTATATAGTAGCATATATTATCATATCTGGAACTGTATTAAAAATGTTGTTCATGAGGTACCATATATGAGCGTATATTGTTGAAATGGCACCATATAAGATAATATATGGTTTAAATGGCACCATATATGGTAATATATTGCTTAAATAACACCATATATAAATATATATGGCACTATATATGGTAGCATATATTATCATATGTGGAACTGTATTAAAAATATTGTTGATGAGGTACCATATATGGGCATATATTGTTGAAATTGCACCATATATGATAATATATGGTTTAAATGGTACCATATATGATAATATATGGTTTGAATGGCACCATATATGATAATATATGGTTTGAATGGCAACATATATGATAATATATATCTTAAATAACACCATATATAAATATATATCGCACTATATATAGTACCATATATTATCATATCTGGAACTGAATCAAAGATTTGGTTTATGGGATACCATATATGACCATATATTGTTTAAATGGCACCATATATGATAATATCTAGTTAAACTTTCACCATATATAATTATATATTGTTTAAATGATACCATATATAATTATATATTGCTAAAATGCCACCATATATATTAAGATATAGTTCTATATATAACTATATATGCAATAAGATCAACCATGTTATGTAATATATAATTATATATGCCATATCTAATATTACGAAGGCCGATATCTAATTAGATGAAATTATATATGGCATAATATAAGGAAAATTTTTCGGAAAAAACGTCATATATAATTATATATGGATATACATAACCACATGTCTAATTATATATTGTAATATATGCCACATATGATTATATATAATTTTTTTTACTCGGGAGTACAAAAGTTGAATTAAATAACTAAATCAGCGATTTTTATCCTGCAAACAAACATACTGATGTAAGAATTTTCCTTTTTGTAAATTTTTTTCCCGCGACTTTTTTCGCGATTTCTTTTTTTAATTATTCACAGAACTTTGATCTATGAATTGGGTATTAGAACTTTGTTCTATGAATTGGGTATTATAGTCCCTAGATTATAAATTTTAAAAAACCAAACTTAAAAAATTTCAAAATAACCGCGGAACGCGAAAAAAAACTTTATGGTACAAAAGTTGAATTAAAAAACTAAATCAGCGATTTTTATTCTGCAAACAAACATACTGATGTAAGAATTTTCCTTTTTGTAAATTTTTTTCCGCGACTTTTTTCGCGATTTATTTTTTCAATTAATCACCGAACTTTGTTCTATGCAATGGGTGTTATAGTCCCTAGATTATAAATTTTAAAAAACCGCACTAAAGGAAAATTCTTACATCAGTATGTTTGTTTGCAGAATAAAAATCGCTGATTAAGTTTTTTAATTAAAATTTTGTACCATAAAGTCTTTTTTCGAGTTCCGCGATTATTTTGCAAATTTTTTTAGTGTGGTTTTTTAAAATTTGCAATTTAGGGACTATAATACCCAATTCATAGAACAAAGTTCTGTGATTAATTGAAAAAAGAAATCGCGAAAAAAGTCGCGGAAAAAAAATTTCCAAAAAGGAAAATTCTTACATCAGTATGTTTGTTTGCAGAATAAAAATCGCTGATTAAGTTTTTTAATTAAAAATTTGTACCATAAAGTCTTTTTTCGCGTTCCGCGATTATTTTGCTATCTTTTTAGTGTGGTTTTTTAAAATTTATAATCTAGGGACTATAATACCCAATTCATAGAACAAATTTCGGTGATTAATTAAAAAAAGAAATCGCGAAAAAAGTCACGGAAAAAAATTTATAAAAACGAAAATTTTTACATCAGTATGTTTGTTTGCAGAATGAAAATCGCTGATTAAGTTTTTTAATTCAATTGTTGTACATACCATAAAATCTTTTTTCGCGTTCCGCGATTATTTTGCAATTTTTTAAGTGTGGTTTTTTAAAATTTATAATCCAATGACTATAATACCCAATTTATAGAACAAAGTTCTGTGATTAATTGAAAAAAGAAATCGCGAAAAAAGTCGCGGATAAAAAATTTACAAAATGAAAATTCGTAGATCAGTATGTTTGTTTGCAGAATGAAAATCGCTGATTAAGTTTTTTAATTAAATTTTTATACCATAAAGACTTTTTTCGCGTTCCGCGATTATTTTGCAATTTTTTAAGTGCGGTTTTTTAAAATTTATAATCTAGGGACTATAACACCCATTTCATAGAACAAAGTTCGATGGCTAGTTGAAAAAAAAGCAAGCTATCCATCACCCTTTTTTTTGTAAACAAATGCTTTTTTTTACTCAATTGTTCATAATTTTTAAGGCATTAGTGCGATTTCGTTAGCATTAGTATTACAAATTCTAATGCCAGAAAATTTCAGAACCATTAAATGGTAATGAAATTGTTTTGCCATTAGCATTAGTCAACTAATGATAATGAAATTGCAATGCCAATGAAAAAATCCCAAGTATGATTTTTCTAAGGGTGTAAGAAGTTACAATGTTTTCCTAAATTTGGTAATTTAACTCCTTTGATATTTATTAACATTTTTATTTGGGTGTAAATTCAAAAACACTTCTACAATAGCTTTGAATTTTAAAAGTTTATTTTGTTGTCAGAATGAAAAAGAAAATTTTCCTTTCAAAACGAAAATGAATTAGAACTTAAAATTTTTTTGGGAGACGATATACATACATAGGATTTTGAAGAAGAAAAATTTTTAAAGATAAAATTCAGCGAAGGTAAAAATTGAAAATCAACAACTGAAATACGAGATAATAGTGCAGAATAATCAATAGCACAATCTTAGCGGCTAGTCTGTGAAATTGCTTTAAAAAAATCGTCAGAAAGGGATGAAGATCTGCCAGAGCTCTTAAATTGTTTTCAAGTAAATTCAATCTTCTCAAGCGATAGAATAATAGAAGGAAAGAAAGGAAAAGGTAACACAAACAAAGGAAAGTTTATAGAAAGCTACACAGAAATTACAGATCAAGTTTCGTTTAAAATAAGAGAAGAAAAAGAAAAAAAAGAGAAAAAGAAAGAAATTAAGAACTTGGAAATTATAAAAATCAAGTTTAGTCTTCAAACAGGCGGTTTAGTTAAAGACACTGGAGTAAGTAGAATTAAACAATAACAGAAGAAATCCTGAAAAACTTTGTATTGAAATAACAACTACAAATATTTGATATTGAAGAAAGGCTAATGCAGTAACATTGCTTTGCGCAAATCCCAGTTGGCTCTGCCAATACAAAATAAATTAACCATTACCTCCTAGTTAACCCGGAAGTATTTAGATCAGAGGACGGCATCACGTATGCCCATGGGCGCTCTCTCACACCTACATAAGCTCATACATAGAACAAAAAAATAATCAGTCGCATACAAGATTTCAATGAAGTATGTTGTCACATCGCTTGTTTGGCAGATTTTTTACACTCTGCACAGGGTTACCGTTGTGCGACTAAAGTTGCAATTTGCAACCTTTTTCGCGGCCTTTGACTTTATGTGCGACTTTTTTAAACTAGTCTTATTTTGCCACTTTTCCTAACTTTGTGCGACATTTTCCCCCTTTTTTGTAAAGTCAGTAATACAAATACATATTCTGATCTGATCTGGCACCTTCTATAATTATATAGAATAATATTTAATTAGATCTGAACAGATCAGGTCAGATCTAACCTTTTTCACACGTGTACGCTAAATTTTAGCAAGCTGCTAAATATATGGACAATTGAAGTAAAAAATTTAGGCTAAATTCAAGAGAAATTTTTCTTGGTGTAAAAACTGTATAGTAAAATATCGCTTAAAATGTGGATTTTTGGACACTCCGGATCCTACCCAAGATATCACCATATTTATTATTGAGAGTATAGATGTGTAGATTATAAAGACACATTTGCACGCGAGAAAAAACTACTGGAGACATAGCAAAATACACTTCGAAATAGCTCTATTGTGAATGATTTAAGCAAAATATGGGTGTTTTTTGCTCTAGCTCTAACAGTTTTCTCTCGTGTGTGAATGTAGTTTAAGGTATAGGTACGAATTTTTGGCCACTGTGCTGCATCTCGCTTAATTTCCGAGAAATAAGGTATTTTCAGATTATGAAATTAAAAATATGGGAACCCATATGTGACCCTGATAGCAGAGACATAAAAGTATAATGAAGGAATTCACAGTTTAAGTGGTAATGTGCTATCGTTTTAAAATTAAATTAAAAGATTTTTGAAGTTTGTTTTTGAAGACAATTGACAAATTTACGACAAATGCTAATTTAAAACTTAATATAGTGCGCACTGCGAGTTCGATCAATGATTTAAAAACAAATATTATTTAAATTAACTGGCAAAATTTTAAAATTAAGAAACACGAATTGCTAAAAATTAGCTTTCAAAATTATTAGAAATTAATAGTTATGCAAAATTGGAATTATAAAAAATATTAGTTTAATCCTAAATTTTAAGACAAAATAACATAAAAATTAGTTCAATGGAATAAGAACGCATTTAAACAGATTTTTGTACTAATTTGCTTTAAGTATAGGTAACCTCAAAGCAGCGCGTGTGCGGAAAGAATTTATTCTAAATTCGGATTAAAGAAAATTAAATTAATACTGAATTTAGACAGAGGAAAAACTACCTAGTTTTTGGCTATTGCTAGTTTTTAGTTGTCAAAACGCATATATAAAAAACAATCAAAAACTAGCTTTGTACAAAAGCTAGGTAGTTTTTGCTCAGTCTAAATGCAGTATAACCAATAAGTTAAAAGTCAAAACCTGTTACTTGATGTTATCAACTCCGAATTTGCTAGATACCGAAATAGAAGAATGAGTTCCCATTAATGAACTTGTACAAAAACACAGAAACAAATTTTCAAACAATAAATTTTTCGAAGGATTTCTGATTTTTTTTTTGTTTAAATTGTTAATTTCTTTTCGTTGGATGTGTTTGGTTCAAATAAAAAACGATAAAAAATGTGCTACTTTTTTTTTGAAAAACGACTTTTTTGTGCGACTTTTTTTTGAAAAAACGACTTTTTGTGCTACACTCAAAAAAAAGTCAGTAAAGTCAGCAAAAAATGTTGCTGTGTCAGCAAATTTTTAGTCAGGAGCGTGCTTACAAAAAAGTTGGTAATTTCAGCAAAAGGTTTGCTGAAAATCAGCGAGCTGATTTTTACCAAAAAAATAGTAATCTTCAGCAAAAGTTTTGCTAACATTTAGTCGACTGCAAATGAAAAAAATCACTAAACTTTTTGCTGAATATTAGTAGACCGAAAAAAACTCAAAAAACTTGTAGCGAAATTTTACTTTAGTTAATTTATTTGCTGAAAATTTAAATATAGAATATGTGTAGAGTTGTTTTTCTTTTTTTGTCATTTCCGTTTCCAGACAAGCTGCGACATCTACATCTTGTCTATCTGGTTGTCGTCCACGCTATGCATGCGGTTATCAGCACAATTTTTGTAGCAAAATAAATTAGTAAAACATTAGTTCCAAATTAGTTTAGTGCTAAAAAAATATAACTAAATTTTTTGCTGAAAATGGAATTTCGGCAAAAAAAATTGCTGAAAACTAGTACACTTGATATACAAGAAGTTTTACTAATTTTTCTACTAACTTATTTTTTTGAGTTTGCTTTTCCAAAATTCTCAGTGGTAACCCTGACTCTGCATAATGTTTATTGATACATTTTGTTGGTAATTTATTTTTAAGTTTTTTTGTTTTTATTTTTTTTTTGTGTTGTTGTTTTTCGATATTTGTTTTCGTAGTTGTTGATTGCTTTTAAATTTTTATTTTATATTCCCATTATAAACATTTAAAATTTTCGAATTATTATACAAACGTTCTTTGTCAGTGCATTGAGAGTGAGAGGCTGCAACTCAACCATACAAGCAAAAAATAAGGTATATGTTGCCGATCCCTGATTTAGATAGATAGTGGACATGAGACTCACAGATTATTATTATATTCATTCATTAAACAGAGAATAAGGGGGAGGGAAAAGGAGAAAATTTCAATTTATTTGTGAGTTTTAACTCACATTAATAATTCTAATATCCTCTTTGAATATTTTTTTTTGTCTTTCAAAGAAAATTTAAATCCTTAAAAAAAAAAATAATAATAATAATAATAATAAGTTACAGTTCATTTGTTTTACTGATTGTAATTTTAAGTAATTTTAATTTTGGTGTTATGGTCACCTTAATTTTGATTTTAAAATAATCACACAACACAAACTTCATTATCTCGTAATTTTCTAAACTTTAATACGTAAATAATACTCATATCACACACACTAACTATTCATCCCCATACAATAACTTCTCACTCACTCAATTAGAGATACACACATCAATATAAAAATAGTTTGTTAAACAGTATACGCAATGAATTCTCCATCGTCTCCAGGCGCCAGCAGACAATGAGTGAGTAAACGTAAGTACGAATTTTTATTATTCTATTTTTATTCTTCTATATATAAACGAATAATGTGACTGACTGATTGACTGACTGACTGACTCAACATCGCCCAGCCCAAACCGCTGAAGCTAGGAAGTTGAAATTTGGTATGTAGGTTCCTCTTTCGGCGTAGACGTCCGCTAAGACGAGATTTTTGGAAATTCCTACCGGAACGGGCAAAAAGGGGAAAGTCTCCCCCTTGACGGCCTGCCAAAACCCCTTTGGCTAGAAAGCTGAAATTTAAGATATGTGTTCCTTGGGGTAGGGGCTAACTTTTCTGGAAAGTACTTTCTAGAATTTTGGACACGGATGTTGTGAAAATGGGGGTTAAAAAGGCGAAAAGAGCCCCCCTTGACGGTCTGCCCAAACTGCAGGAGGTAGGAAGTTGAAATTTGGTATAAAGGTTCCTCCACTATCGTAGACATCCACCAAACGGGATTTTTTGGAAATTTTTACAGGTAGGGGCAAAAAGGGGAAAAGTCTCCCCCTTGACGGCCTGCTCAAACTGCTGGAGCTATGAAGTTGAAATTTGGTATGTAGGTTCCTCGACCGGTGTAGACGTCCGTTGATACGGAATTTTTGGAAATTCTTATCGGGAGGGGCAAAAAGGGCACAAAAAAAGTACTTATTTCCAAAAAAAAAAAATTTTTTTCCAAAAAAAGGACCTTTTTTTTTGCCAAAAAAGTACCTTCTCCAAAAAAAGTACCTTTTTCCAAAAAAAGGACCTTTTTCCACAAGAAGTACCTTTTTCCAAAAAAAAGTACCTTTTTCCAAAAAAGTACCTTTTTCCAAAAAAAGTACCTTTTTCCAAAAAAAGTACCTTTTTCCAAAAATAGTACCTTTTTCCAAAAAAGTACCTTTTTCCAAAAAAAGTAATTTTTTCCAAAAAAGTACCTTTTTCCAAAAAAAGTACTTTTTTCCAAAAAAGGTACCTTTTTCCAAAAAACAGTACCTTCTTCCGAAAAAAGTACCTTTTTCCAAAAAAAGTACCTTTTCCAAAAGAAGTACCTTTTTGCAAAAGAAGTACCTTTTTCCATAAAAAGTACCTTTTTCCAAAAAAAATTGCCTTTTTCCAAAAAAGTACCTTTTTCAAAAAAGTAAATTTTTCCAAAAAAAGTACCTTTTTCCAAAAAATTTACCTTTTTCAAAAAAAAGTGCCTTATCCAAAAAAAGTACCTTTTTCCAAAAAAATACATTTTTCCAAAAAAATACCTTTTTCAAAAAAAGTACCTTTTCCAAAAAAAGGACCTTTTTCCAAAAAAGGACCTTTTTCCAAAAAAAATACATTTTTCCTAAATATAACTTTTTAAAAAAGTACCTTCTTCCAATAAAGTACTTTGTAAAAATAAAGTATCTTTTTCCAAAAAATTCCATTTAAAAAAATATAATTTCACAAAAAGTACTTTTTTTCCTCCCCCCACGGATATCTCCACTAAAACAAGGTTTCTTGATATTCGGCATAGACGTCTGCTAAGACGGGATTTTTGGAAATTCCTACTGGAACGGGCAAAAAGGCGAAAAGTCTCCCCATAGACGGTCTCACAAATTGGAAAAGTGTCCCCCTTAACTGCCTGCCCAAACCACTGGAGGTAAGAAGTTGGAATTTGGTATAAAGGTTCCTCCCCAGTAGTAGACATCGACTAAGTTTGTATTTTTGGAATTCGCTACAGGATATCCCAAAAGGGAGATGTTTCCCCCTTGACGGCCTGCCCAAACTGCTGAAACTATGTAGCCGAAATTCGGTATGTGAGTTCCTCCTTCTGTGTAGGCGTCCGCTTAGACGGAATTTTTGAAATTCCTATTGGGAGGGAGATAATGGGAAAAGTATTCTCCTTGACGGCCTGCCCATTCCCTTCTGGCCTACCCAAAAATTTGAAATATGTATTCCCTGGAGTAGGACTAACTCACCGGCAACGTAATTTTTCTATTTTGGAACATAAACATAGTAAAAATGTGGGTTGAAAGGGAAAAATATCCCCAATAACGGCCTGCCCAAACCGCTGAGGCAATGAAGTTGAAATTTGGTATGAATGTTCCTCATCCAACGCAAACAGCCGTGATGATCGAATTTTTGTAAATTCCTAAAGGGAGGGGCAAAAAGAAGAAAGCCTCCCCTTGGTGACCTGTAAAAACCCCTTGGGCTAGAAACCTGAAATTTAAAATGTGGGTCCCTGGAGTAAGGGCTAACTTATTAGAAAGATACTATTTTGAATTTTGGACAGGGTCGTTATAAAATAGGGGCTCAAAAGGGGAAAGTGGCCCCTTAACGATCTGTCCAAACTGCTGGAACTAGGAAGCTGAAATTCGGTACTTAGGTTCCTCTTCCAGCCGAATTCTAACCGGGAGGGACAAAAAAAGAAAAAGTGTCCTACTTGACAGCCTGCTCAAACTGCTGGAACAAGGAAGCTGAAATTCCCTGTCGATGGATTTTCGGAAATTCCTACCCAGAGGGGCACAAATAGTAAAAGTTGGCTAGAAACCTGAAATGTAAAACATATGTTCCTTGGAGTGTGGGCTCACTTATCGGGAAGGTGCTTTGTGGAATTTTGGACAGGGACATTGCAAAAATGGGGATTAATGAAGCGAAAAGTGCCGCTTAAAGGCCTGCCCAAACTGCTGGAGGTAGGAAGTTGAATATTGGTACTAAAGTTCCTCCTCTATTGTAGAGATCTGCTAAGATGATATTTTTGGAAATTTCCACAGGTATGGTCAAAGGCAGGAAAAGTCTCCCCCTTATCGGCCTGGCCAAGCTGCTGGAACTAGGGAGCTTAAATTCGGTATTTGGGTTCCTTCTCCAACGTAGACGTCCCCTAAGACGGTATTTTTGGAATCTCATACCGGGAGGGGTAAAAAGTGAAAAAACTTCCCCCTTGCCGAGTTGGGCATACTGCTGGATATAGAGACCTAAAATTATATATGTAGTAGGTTCCTCCTTCAACGCAGACGTTCTCGGAATTTTTGGAAATTCCTACCGGGAGGGGTGAAAACGGAATAATTCTCCCCCTTGATGGCCTAACCGAACCCTTCGGCTAGAAACCCGTAATCTGTAATATGTTTTCCTTGGAGTATGGGCTAACTTATCGAAAAGGCATTTTTAGGACTTTGGACAGGAACGTGGTAAAAATGGTGGCTCAAAAGGAGAAAATTGCCTTCTGTCTGAATATTTGCGTCTTTAGCTAGAAACCTAAAATTTAAAGAACGAGTGTATATGGAACACTAAAATTAAGAAACTAAATAGGAAACGAGTGGAATTTAAACACTACACAAGTGGAACGAAATGGATATAAACGTTGAACGAGTGGAATTGAAATTATAGACATTGGAAATGGATTGGAAGAGGAATGGACTGTAGAACGAAATGGAATGAGGAGCGAGATGGCATAGAATGGGGAACGAGTGGAATTGAAACACTGCAGTTAAAAGAGGAATGGAACGGAGCAAGTGCAAAGAAATGGAATGGAAAGAGAAGCGACTGATATCAACGAACGAAATGGAATGAAACGGGGAACGAGTGGAATTGGAATAACAGATAATGGGAACGAAATGCATTGGAATGGTGAACGAAATGGAATCTTGGAAGGAGTTGCATTGGAACACTGAAATTGTTAAACAAAATGGAATGGAATTTGAATGACTCAAACTGCCGGAGTTTGGTACTTGAAATTTCGCAAGCGATTGAGGCAGATTATATATATTTGGGATTTTTACTGGGAGGAACAAAAAGGGGTGAAGAACCCTTTTCATTACCTATTCAAACACTATCCACGGAATATGAAACTTATGTAGCATTGAAACATACTCTCCAAAAAGTTAAACAAATTTTGTAAAATAGAAAAAACCTTAGAAATAGAATGGAACTTATATATTCTGATATTTAAACTGCAGGTAACGAAGCACCGGTGGAAGAAACTGACGCAGTAAATTTTCCAACTGAATTTGTGAATTTACTTGAATTGCCAGGTCTACCTTTACATAAACTGGAATTAAAAAAAACTTCAATGCACGCTAACAATGTAGATACGTAGCTTTGCCCGCTATCTTTAATATTATAAATCGCTTGCCAATCCTGCTTTACGTTATTTATTTTCATTCAAAACACAAATGAATAAAACTACTTACGGGTCTATCTACCTAAGTTCGCACTTTACCAAATTATCTTGACATACACACGTATATTGTCAAGAATTATTGTTGTGTCAGAATTATTCATTTGTGGTGGCTGGGTGAGTGAAGGTTTTTTTCTAAAAAAACTGTATTTAAAAAATGCTAATTTTAAGAAAATCAGGGGGGGCGCTGTGCCCCCCCCCCCATTAACCACGAATACGACTTAACTATAATAAATTTACCTTAACAATTATTTTACCTTAGCAACAAATATTTTGTTTTATTTTATATAAAAGAAATTTAATTCTAACCTTTAAGGCACACTAACTACGTAGCGGGCTGCGCCCGCTAGTTATACATATACCCACTCAAACATTTAAAGTATATTTAACTAAAACTACATATTAATTTTTGAAGTCAAACTTCATAATTTCCCCTTTGTGTTGATATTACCCAGCAAACAAAGATGATCATTAATGACTCAGAAATGAGCTCCAAAAACATAAACATTTTTTTCCTATGAAAGTGGTCCGTCCAAAAGAGCCCCCTGTGTACTCAGAAAAAAGAACGTATAAAATCGAAATTTTCTTCATAAATTTAAATAATTTTGGAATCTTCTTTGAGTCCGAAAAATGAACCCTCGTTTTGAGACAGCTTTTTAGATTGTAGAGACAACTTTTTGGATTGTTTTCTGAGGGTTCATATTTTCTACCAAAAAAGAGTGTTTTCAAGAAAACAATAATCATTTCTATGAGCCATTTAAAAATCTTATTTATGATCGCTCCGAAATTGCTGGCTGGGTAGTTATATATGTAAATTTTCGATTTGTTTTCCCCACTTTAATATAATAACCATGTGTTAAATTCAAAATTTTATTTTCTTTATTTTTCAACTAACACCATTACATATTTTTATTTCATTCATAAAAACAAATTTGTATTATAGTTTTCAAAAATATTGTACTATAATTATATTATAGAGTTGCCATCGCGTAATTCGTTGAACAACTAATGGGAAATTCCGTATTGGGAATTTGGATTTTAATTAATTAATATTGTTACGAAATTTGATTGATCTGGTTCTGGTATTTTGGAATCAGAATATCCCGAGAAACGGGATTCACTAAACCTGCCAATCTGGCAACGCTACATTTGAGTATACAACAGTATGCTATAATGTGCTATAAAGTGTTATACTGTGAATTGGCTTGTGTCTTGACTAATTATAAAGTGGTTTGTGCCATGGCTAACAATCTGGATGTCTCTGGAACCTTCTAGTTCATTCTACACAAATCTGGATGTCTCTGGAACCTTCTAGTTCATTCTACACAAATCTGGATGTCTCTGGAACCTTCTAGTTCATTCCACACACACAATCTGGGTGTCTCTGGAACATTCGAGATCATTCTACAATTGCAGACATTACACTATAAAAGGGCTGCAACTTGTGTTAAGGAGTCAGTCACGCAGTAGCGTTTGTACAGTTAAGTTGTGCTCTAGTAAATCATTGTGAAATTGTAAAGTAATAAAGTGTTAAGAAATAAACAATAAATAGTTAAAAACAAGTATGTGTGCGTTTTTAGTTAATTTTAATTGCCAGCCAGGTTTATTTAAAAGGAAATAAATGTACGTTTTTGAAGGTAAAACGTAACAATTGGTGTTTAGATTGGTTATTTTGATTGCAATAGAAAAGAATCCGGTTTATCTAAAGGAGATAAACCAACGTTTTTTTAAAAGGTAAAAACGTAACAATTGGTGTCAGAAGTGGGATTGCAAAATAAAAAAATAACCAGGAGTTTGCAAAATAAACATAACTAAAAGCAATGAAGTTTGAAGAGCTTAAAGTGGAACAGCTCAAGCAGGAATTGAGTAAGTTGGAGCTGCCGACAACAGGTAATAAGGCAGAACTTCAAAAAAGGCTAATAGATGAATTCATGCGGCTTGGAATGACATCAATACTTACGTATTTGATGGAAAAGAAGAAATGGAGGTATGTACCCGTTCAGCGGCAAGCAGTTTTGACATTAATGCAGCGTTGACAGTCATGATGGAGAAAATGGACGAAAACTCTAGAAAAATGATGGAAGAAAATTGTAGAAATATGGAAGAAAATTCTAGAAAAATGATGGAGAAAATGGAAGAAAACTCTAGAGAAACTAGAGCCACAAATGAGAAATTGACAGAAATAACAAAGGCCATAAACCAAAGAATGGATCGCGTTGAGGTACAAGTCAGCAAATTTGATGAGAAGCTTGTCGATTTAGAGAATAAGATGAATAATCTGGAAATTGACATAGAGGCGAAAATTAACAATCTTCAATGCCAAGGTGGGCCAGTTCGTGTTATTCCAGAAGTCTCTAGTAGAATAAAGACACCATGTTTCGATGGCAGTACACCCTTTAATGTATTCAAGTTCCAGTTTGAAACTGTGGCTGGCAGAAATTTGTTGAAAAATGAAGAAAAAGCCATTGAGTTGATTTTGGCCTTAAAAGGAACCGCAGCAGAAGTCCTTGAAAGCATACCAATGAGCTGCAGAAATAATTTTGACGACATAATGGCTGCACTACAACGAAAGTATGGTGGAGAATATAAAAAGGAAATCTACAGAATGGAATTGCGAGGCAGAGTCCAGAAAGTCAATGAAACGCTGCAAGATTTCGCGATGAAGGTTGAACGATTGGTGCAGATGGCATACCCATGTGAAAACCACCCATTCTTGGATCAATTCAAAATTGAGGCGTTTGTAAATGGCATTCGTGATCCCGACGTCAAACATGCGGCATGCGCTATACAGAAATCTACTTTTGCAGAAACTGTTTCATTTGCACTAGCACAGGAGACAGCTAAAATAATTTCTAAGCCGCAAATATATAAGGTGCGAAATCTGGAGGTTATCGCTGAGAAAGATAGAGATATAGTCAACGACATAAAAGAGGCAGTTATGCAAGCACTAGAGGAGAAACGAAACAAGCCACAAGCTAAATGCTATAAGTGCGGTAGAGTCGGCCATTTTCAGCGAAATTGTAAAGCACCAAGAAAACGATCTAGATCTTCTTCGCCACCACGGAGCAATAAGAGAGCCCACCAACAATCATCACAGGAGACACCGTTAAACTAAAACGGGCTAGCACTACGGGGCGTGAGCTAGCTCCCACAATTTCCATATCAGTAATGCAGCAGAAAAACAGCAATCTTACTACTTGTGGGTACATCAACGGCAAAAAGCACATCTTCACGATTGACACAGGAGCGTCACAGTCAATTATTAGGCCCGATTTAGTGAAAGGTACAATTGAACCAGTGTACAATATAAGACTGCGCACAGCTACTGGGGAGCCTGCTACCGTGTATGGTAAAATTAAAACGAAATTAACCATAGCCAACATCCACGTAAATCACGTTTTTATTGTTGCTGATATTGTGGACGAAGTAATAATCGGTGCAGATTTTATGATTAGCCATAACATTAATCTGCATATGGGACAACAAATCATGATTTGGCACAACATTGAAATACCCCTTGATATTGGTTATGAAAGTAAAGCTCAATTAAGAAAGCTAGCTACTGTTGGACGCCAGAAACTACCACCGCAGTCGGAAACTATAGTGTGGGCACGAATAGAGGGAAATTGTGTGGACAACCGGTTGTGGGTAGTAGAACCTAAAGAAATAAAAAGTGATATTATAACAGCAAAAGCCCTCGTCAAAGCCTGCAACGATGGAAGAGTCCCTGTAAGAGTGATAAATCTATCCAGCAGCGAAAAATTGTTCAGCCAAAACACCGACATTGGTCAATGCGCTCCAGCAGAGGCGGTAATAAATTGTGAGAGAAAGTCGAAACCCGTTACATTGTCAGAAAAGGAACATGAGCTGCTAACCGAACATGTGGGGGAATGGGTAGAAGGATTGGCGGCGCCTGATAGAAATAAAGCTAAACAGCTACTTAAGAAATATGCCTCCGGCTTCGCCTTAAACAGTCATAGTCATGGTCGAACGGCTATTGTGAAGCACGAAATAAATACCGGCGAAGCAAGGCCAATTAAACAAGCGCCTAGAAGTATCCCCTTAGTAAAGCGAAGTGAAGTAAAGGAGTTAATCAATGAAATGGAGCAAAACGGTATAATAGAACCATCCTCAAGTCCATGGAGCTCGCCAGTGGTTTTGGTAAAGAAGAAAGATGGCAGCACCAGATTTTGTGTCGACTACAGAAAACTTAATGACGTCACCAAGAAGGACAGTTATCCGCTACCTAGAATTGACGACACTTTGGACACGCTAGCCGGAACAAAATGGTTCTCCACATTAGACTTGCAAAACGGGTATTGGCAGGTAGAAATTGCAGACAAAGACAAATAGAAAACTGCCTTTAGTGCGGGTGATGGTTTGTGGCAGTTTAATGTGATGCCATTTGGACTTTGTAACGCTCCGGCCACATTCGAGCGCTTGATGGAACGGGTGTTAAAAGGACTTCACTGGAAGACTTGTTTGATGTACCTTGATGACATCATAGTCACGGGAAAGACTTTTGACGAACATCTCAAAAACCTAGAAGAAGTTCTTAATCGTATATCAGCGGCTGGCCTAAAGCTAAATGCCAAGAAATGTGTACTGTTTCAGAAAGAAGTTAAGTACCTGGGACATCGCGTTGCAGCCGAAGGTATATCGACCGATGAAGATAAAATACGGACAGTAAAGGATTGGCCTCGTCCACAAAATCTGCATGAACTGCGCAGCTTTCTAGGACTTTGCACATACTACAGACGATTTGTGCCAAACTTTGCCAGAGTGGCTGCAAATTTACATGAGCTGACCAAAAAGTCCCAGCGTTACCATTGGGGTGAATCACAAGAGCAGGCATTCCAGGAACTCAAAGAGTTATTATGTACAGCACCAGTCCTGGCATATCCAATTGCTGGAGAGAAATTTGTGCTAGATAGTGATGCGAGCGGTTACGGAATAGGAGGTGTGCTCTCTCAGTTAGTCAATGGGACTGAAAAAGTCGTAGGCTACTATAGCCGAATACTTTCGAAGCCTGAGAGGAATTACTGTGTAACGCGACGAGAGCTCCTAGCATTATTAGAGTGCGTAAAACATTACCACAAGTATCTTTATGGTCAACACTTCACACTAAGAACAGACCATTCCGCACTCAGGTGGCTACTACAATTTAAAAATCCTGAAGGGCAACTTGCACGTTGGATTGAACGCCTTCAAAGCTACAACTTTAGCATTGAGTACAGAAGAGGTGGAAAGCATAATAATGCGGATGCTCTCTCAAGACGTCCCTGCAATCTGGAGTGCAAACATTGTAGCAGGGCAGAGAGGAAAGAATGCGTTATTGATGTTCGACTAACGCACATAGACTCCAGCGTAGACTGGTCAACGGCGCAAAGAAATGACCCCATATTATCGAGAATTATATCCGCTAAAGAACAGGGCAGAAGGCCAGCTCGCCACGAAATATTTTCAGAAAGCCCAATAACTAAATCATATTGGACCCTATGGGATAGTCTTAAACTAGTAAATGGCTGTTTATACCGGACATGGGAAGATGCAGACGGAAAAGCGGCAACTGATTTAATTGTTGTGCCAACCTCCAAAATAAACGAAGTAATGAAAGAGTTCCATAATGGTCCCAGTGGCGGTCATCTTGGTGTAACAAAAACGTTAGAAAAACTAAAACTAAGGTTCTATTGGGTTGGATGCCAGCAATCTGTAGCCGATTGGATAGCCAATTGCCCACAATGCATTACGAACAAAGGTCCAGTAAGAAGAAGCCGCGGACAACTCCAGCAATACAATTCAGGTGCACCATTTGAGCGTATCGCAATGGATGTAGCCGGTCCTTTTCCTGTCAGTGAGGCTGGAAACAGATATGTTCTAGTGGTTATGGATTATTTCAGCAAATGGCCAGAAGTGTATGCCATACCCAACCAAGAAGCTAGAACTGTAGCAGACGTATTTGTGAACAACTGGGTGTGCCGTTACGGAGTTCCATTAGAATTGCATTCCGATCAGGGTAGGAATTTTGAGTCGGCCATATTTAAGGAAATGTGTGAATTATATGGCATAAGAAAGACAAGGACAACACCACTACATCCGCAATCTGATGGCATGGTTGAACGATTTAATCGTACCCTGGAGGAACATTTAAGAAAAATGGTCAGCAGGCATCAAAAGGATTGGGATGTGCACATACCAAAATTTCTGCTAGCATACCGGTCAGTCGTGCATGATTCCACCTCACGAGCACCTGCAAAGATTATATTTGGAACTGAGTTAAGACTGCCTGGAGACTTAGAGTTTGGCGTTAAACCTACACCACTAGAGGAAGACGGTGGAAACCCCTGCAAGAACGACCTCGAAGAACTTAATGAATTCGTGCGTAACCGAATTAAAATGACCAGCGATAAAATGAAGGCCAGATACGACCAAGCTGCAAATTCTGAAGGATTCACCGAAGGCCAGTTGGTTCTACTTTTAAACCCTCAACGAAAGAGAGGATTGTCACCTAAACTACAAACTCATTGGGACGATCCCTACAAAGTAATCAAGAGGCTAAATGACGTAGTTTATAGAATACAAAAGTACAACAGCACAAGATCTAAAATGAAGCTTGTACACCTAGAGAGGCTAGCCAAATATGGAAAGGGTACATCTATGCCTATTGGGGATGAACAGGCTTAAGTGGGCGGCAGTGTTACGAAATTTGATTGATCTGGTTCTGGTATTTTGGAATCAGAATATCCCGAGAAACGGGATTCACTAAACCTGCCAATCTGGCAACGCTACATTTAAGTATACAACATTATGCTATAATGTGCTATAAAGTGTTATACTGTGAATTGGCTTGTGTCTTGGCTAATTATAAAGTGGTTTATGCCATGGCTAACAATCTGGATGTCTCTGGAACCTTCTAGTTCATTCTACACAAATCTGGATGTCTCTGGAACCTTCTAGTTCATTCTACACAAATCTGGATGTCTCTGGAACCTTCTAGTTCATTCTACACAAATCTGGATGTCTCTGGAACCTTCTAGTTCATTCCACACACACAATCTGGGTGTCTCTGGAACATTCGAGATCATTCTACAATTGCAGACATTACACTATAAAAGGGCTGTAACTTGTGTTAAGGAGTCAGTCACGCAGTAGCGTTTGTACAGTTAAGTTGTGCTCTAGTAAATCATTTTGAAATTGTAAAGTAATAAAGTGTTAAGAAATAAACAATAAATAGTAAACAACAAGTGTGTGTGCGTTTTTAGTTAATTTTAATTGCCAGCCAGGTTTATTTAAAAGGAAATAAACGTACGTTTT
The DNA here is from genome assembly GCA_949987735.1 of Leucophora obtusa. Lineage (NCBI taxonomy): Eukaryota > Metazoa > Arthropoda > Insecta > Diptera > Anthomyiidae > Leucophora > Leucophora obtusa. The sequence goes on along the minus strand of OX465295.1, from coordinate 166,931,221 downwards.
TGAAGGTAAAACGTAACAATTGGTGTCTGGATTTAGATTGGTTATTTTGATTGCAATAGAAAAGAATCCGGTTTATCTAAAGGAGATAAACCAACGTTTTTTTAAAAGGTAAAAACGTAACAATATTAAGAAAATATTATACAATTTTTATGTTTTTATGAACGAAATAATATATTTTAAATTTTATTTTGACACTTTTCAAATACTTGTAATAATTAATTAAAGAATTCATTTGGGTGACAACACTTACATTTTAAATATTTGTATTTTTTTTAAATTAGTTTAATTTTAAATTGTTATTATTTCAAATAAATTTTTAATTTATTTTTTTACTTTTAATAAAATTTATAATTAATTGTTTATTATTTTAAAATGAAATTTTAAAATTTTTTATTTACGAAAAGTGAAGTCCTAGGCAGGTAGACTAGAATAGACGCCGGTTAACATGAAGATCTATTGCTAACCAAAGTTGACCATCAACAAGTTTAGTTTCTGCGAATATCTCTTTTATTTTGTGTTTTAGTTTTGGTAATCATGCTACCTAAAATAAAATTCTATGTCTTCGATTCGATAGTATCAGCGATGGGATAAGAACACACTCCCAACGACGAGCACAGCCGGAACTATTAGGTAGCTCTGTCCCTTAGCTGATAGCCTGACTGGTCGGGAATCGTTACAATATATAATCATATATGGCATATGCTAGCTACGTTGTTAGCGTGCCTTAAGTTTTTTTTTTTAATTCCAGTTTATGTAAAGGTAGACCTGGCAATTTAAGTAAATTCACAAATTCAGTTGGAAAATTTACTGCGTCGGTTTCTTCCACCGGTGCTTCGTTACATGAAGTTTAAATATCGGAATATATAAGTTCCATTCATTTCTAAGGTTTTTTCTCTTTTAGAAAATTTGTTTAACTTTTTCGAGAGTATGTTTCAATGCTACATAAGTTTCATATTCCGTGGATAGTGTTTGAACAGGTAATTCCCTCTTCCAATCCATTTGCATTGTCTATAATTTCAATTCCACTCGTTCAACGTTTATATCCATTTCGTTCCACTTGTGTAGTGTTTCAATTCCACTCGTTTCTTATTTAGTTTCTTAATTTTAGTGTTCCTATGCACTTGTTCTTTAAGTTTTAGGTTTCTAGCTAAAGACGCAGACTTTAAGAGGGGTGGGGGGGGGCAATTTTCCCCTTTTGAACCACCATTTTTACCACGTTCCTGTCCAAAGTCCTAGAGATGCCTTGTCGATAAGTTAGCTCATACTCCAAGGAAAACATATTATATATTACAGGTTTCTAGCCGAAGGGTTCGGTTAGACCATCAAGGGGGAGAATTATTCCGTTTTTACCCCTCCCGGTAGGAATTTCCAAAAATCCCGTCTTAGAGGACGTCTGCGTTGGAGGAGGAACCTACTACATGCATAATTTTAGGTCTCTATATCTAGCAGTTTGGCCAGGCTATCAAGGGGGAAGTTTATTCCCTTTTAACCCCTCCCGGTATGAATTTCCAAAAATACCGTCTTAGGGGACGTCTACGTTGGAGAAGGAACCCAAATACCGAATTTAAGCTTCCTAGATCCAGCAGTTTGGCCAGGCTGTTAAGGGGGAGACTTTTCCTGTTTTTGACCCTACCTGTGGAAATTTCCAAAAATCTCATCTTAGCGGATGTCTACAATAGAGGAGGAACTTTAATACCAAATTTCAACTTCCTACCTCCAGCGGTTTGGGCAGGCCTTTAAGCGGCACTTTTCGCTTCATTAATCCCCATTTTTGCAATGTCCCTGTCCAAAAAGCACCTTCCCGGTAAGTGAGCCCATACTCCAAGTAACATATGTTTTACATTTCAATCGAAAATTTGCTGTCATCTGGCAGAATGCCTTTGTCCGTGCATTTATGTCCCAAGAATGTCACTTCACGACAGAAAAATGAACACTTATCCGGATGCAATTTGAGATTATATCTCCGACATATGCCAAATACATCCCTTAAGTTCTGCAACATATGCTCCTCTGAGCAACCGATTACTACTAGATCATCCATATACAAAAATGCTTGGGCTGGCGACAGCCCGGAAAAAGCCAAAGACATCATTCTTTGGAATGAATTCGGTGCAATTTTTATACAATATGGAAGTCTTTTAAATCTAAAGGAACCTTTTTCCGTTGAAAAAGATGTAATATCCCTGGAATCTTCTTCCAGTTCTATCTGATGAAAACCAGATACTAAATCTAAACAGGAGAAAAATTTTGCTCTACCTCATTGATCTAAAATATCATCTATGCGAGGAAGAGGGAATTTATCAGCTATAAGCTTCTTATTTATTCCTCGGTAATCAACGACAAGTCTCCATCTTTTAAGGTCAGTCCCTGGTAACGATTTTTTCGGTACTAATAAAATTGGACTGTTATATTCTGAAACTGATGGTTCGACTATGTCATCATTAATTAGTCTATCCACTTGTCCATTAACCTCCTCTTTATGGGAGTGTGGTATGCGATAGTTTTTCACATATACGGGCCCACTATCTTTTAATCTGAGTTTTTGTCTATAAAAATTATTAACAGTTATCTTCTCAGATTCTAATGCAAATATGTCAACAAATTCAGAGCATATATTCCTTAATCTGTCCTCGACAAATTTAGGAAAATTTCTGGATAATCTTTCCAGTTTTTCTCGATCTTTTCGAAAATCTCGGCTCTGTTGGACAATGTCGTAGTCGTTTAGACTTTCCGTTCGTATTTGAGGATTTGAAATAATAATATTCTCGTTTGTTGTGTTAACAATTCTAACGAGTAGCATTGATTTCAAAGTTATCGTACTCGCAATATAAACACCATTTCGTAACATTTGGTGTGGAATCAATACTTCATCTTCACTACTCTGAATACTGATAAGTCTTATCACTTCAGATCTTGCAGGAAGAGATATGAAGTTGATTTGCGGCGCATTCCGCATCTCCAAAGCGATATCATATGGGCATTCTCCAGATCTTAAAATAATCGAGTCCTTGTCGCTCTGATAATCGAGTACACAATTATACTTCCGTATGAAATCCATACCTATTATTCCGTCAGATGGAATTGGGAAATCATCCTGAACAACATGAAATTCATGTGCTATAAGGAGATCTTTAGCCTTCAAATCCGTTTCGACTTTTCCAAGTGTAGTTATTAAACTCTGTCCTACACCACTAATAGTTGTCGTTATATTCGCATCAATTTGTTCGTTAAGAACTTTACCGATTTTAATTACAGAAATATCGGCTCCCGTGTCCACTAAAAATGTGGATCTCTCTCCGTTTAATGTAGTCCTAATGGAGAGGTAACTATAAAGAGATAGATTGAAGGTGTAAATTTTATTTTCCATTTGCTTTATATTAGGGGTGCATATTAGTTTTCCGAAACATTGTCGGTTACTATTTGATTATCATCATATGAAATATTGTCATATGTAATTCTATGGTTCCTTTTACCATTATAAAAAATCTCTCGGTCGGGGTGTTTGTATTTACTCCTTCGACCGGAATTGTAGTCGTCGTTAAAATTTTCTATGCCCACTATACAGTAACGTTTGCGTTTACGATTTTCCACGCATTTATTACCAATATTATCAGCATTACTGAATAATATATTTGGTTGTCCGTATGACTCGGTACAACTACTGATGAACTTGGCAAGTAGTTCATTCAAATTTGAAAAATTGCCTGCCTCCACTATAAATTTCACCCTTTCGTTTGCAGCATTTTTGGCAATTGCCCTTACCGCTGCCTGGGTTGAGTATTTAGTTGCCAGTTCTAATGGCACTCCGTCCGAAATATAGGCATTTTCCAAAGATTTTGTCAAGGATTCAATTTTAGTAGCATATGAATTCGCACTGCTACTGCCTTGACGGATATTAAAAAGTTTAGCCGAGGCAAGCTCGACTGATTCGCATTTCACGGAATATTTTAATTTCAAGGAAATTTCTCGGAGAGTTGTCTCCGAAGTAATTAAGTTTCTTACGAAACCTTTTAATTTCGTTTTCGCAAGCTTCACTGCCAGGGTCTCGTGTGATTCCTTAATAGAGTCAACAAGATCAAGGGCATCTAGAAAACTCTGTAGGTTTTCTACCCTGCCATCAAAGTCCGGAAGGAGCTTTGAGGCTAAATCCAAAAATTCCATCCCTGGTTGTGGCATTTGAAATTGTATTCAAAGAAGGTAAAAAAAATGTTCCAATTTTCGACTATCCTACCTTAGTAGGCCAATGTTAGTATAGAGATTGGGAAAAAAAAATTCAGTTATGTCATAGCATCCACTATCCGTTCCCTTTTGGTAAACAGATTTTGGTTACTATGGCATAAATCGGTCGTCTCTTTTTTGAAGACCGGTTTTATTTTTATCGCACTGTGGGAGGGTCACTTGTGAATCACCCCAGTCGACAAAAATTAAAAAAAAAATTACCGCTAGTGTTACTAGCAGCTGGTTAGTAAAATTCCGTTCGTATCCACATTACATAAACTGTAAATTTATATTTTCACAGTTTCCATTTCCTTTCTTTCTTCTTAATAAAGGAATTTATTATTTTCAAATTTAATTTGCTTGTAAAAAAAATTTTATAATTACTATTCATAAAATTTGTATGATTAGTTTATTTTTTTTTCACACATGTATGTTCATACTTAAAAATTTTCAATTTTATATAAATTTTATTTATTTTTATTAAAGAAATTTTTTTTCTTTAATTTTTTTTTTAAGGATTTTTCTCCATAAAAACTTTTAATAAAAAAATTTTCACTTTTGTAAAAAGGATTTTTTCTTTTTACTTAAAATTTTAATTTCATCATCTTTATATAAAAAATAATTTTTATAAATTTCATTCAATTTTATTTTTTTTTGTTTTATAAAAAAAATTTATAAATTTAAAATTGAAATGTTGAGTTTTACAGAAAAAATAATTTTTCGTCAAAATTTTAATTTTATTATTTAGTTTTATAAAAAAAATAATTTTTATAAATTTTATCTTTAGTTTTTTTTTTTTAAAACAATTATACAATTTTCTTAATTTTAACTTACTACTTTGTTGAGTTGGTGAATGAGATGGAGTAGTTGATGTTTCCTTTGTTGAAGCCGCTTTATGGCTTTTTGCATCATGATGAGGAGAAGATGATTGGTGACTGGTGTATTGGCCACACCAGCATCTTCCTTCGGGTAACTTGGCGTGTTACCCCTGTTTTGTTGTTGTTGTTTTATCAAAGTGTGTCTCTTGAGTATACTTATGTAGCTGTTGCTGCGTATGTTTTGCTGATTTGTTGTTGCTGCTTCGTATATTGATGCTGTCTCTGTCGCTGCTTTGACAGATGTATGTTTGCTGCTGCGTCGTTTATTATGACGATGACGTTAAGGTCCTGATTATAATTTTGTATGCACTTTTTTTTTTATTATTGCTTCAATAACGGAGTTAAATTTTTAAGTTTCTTGTTTTTCAGGGTCAAGCACGAAATATTTCGTTGTTGTTTCAATTATAGGACGATTTACGTTTTTTCTTTTTGTTTTGAGGAATTTTTATCCCGTTAGTTTAAAATACCACAAAGTCAATTTAATGTCAAATTTTTAGAATTTATTTTGGCAATTTTAATTTTTGGTTTCAGGGTTTTTCACAATTTTTCCGCAAAAGTTTTTGGTACCCAGTTTAAGTTCTTTTTTCACAGTTTTAGGGTCACAATTTTTTCAACACTTTTGGTTTTTTTTTTCAAAATTATTTTTAAATTCTAAATTTTAATGTCACACAATTTTTATTTTTAAAAGAATTTTAAATTTTTGAAGAGTAACTTGTATGTATCTTTTTTTCTTTCCAGAGTCTGCTTAAAGCAGACCCTGGCAGGATCGCCATGTAATATAAATGGTTATTCTGTAATAAATAACAAGACGATCTGTTCTGTTTTACGTCTACGACGAGACTGTTTTATTTATTTTATTAAAATACTTAAAGCTACTTAATATTATCAAATGTACAATTGTGGAATATGCTGACTACGCATATTCCCACGATAGAAGTTTAGCGCAGTATGGACATATAAAAGAATATCGTATTGCATGCTTATGGTATGCAATACAGAGTAGTCAAACATACTACAATATGGAATTGCTCTATTGTTTTTACGCATACTCAGTTCCATACTGTAATATAAGATTTAAGTCTTGTGTATGGAATAACAAATAAATAAATAAAAAAAAAAAAAAATTTATGAAATACAATTGATAAATCTTAAAAACAAATGATACAATTGGAAATGGTGTAGAGCGTTAAAAAGATGTAAATAAAATTATTTTTTTTAAAAAATTCAATTTAATAAAAAAAAATATAATTTTATAAAAAAATTTATAGAAAATAAAATTATAATTTTATAAAAAGAAATCGAGACCTTCTGAGTTTAAACCTTATTTTAACAAAATATTGTAATTTTTATAAAATCAGTGCGCTGCCAGTGTATTATTTTTTGAACGTAGTACCCAAATATAATGCGGGATTTAATTTTATCTGTCATTTTTCTGGATAGTTTTAGATGTGAATCCCTAAATATATTGCTGTTTCTAATTCGATCTGCCATTTTAATACCGAAATGAATTGCTGGATCTAATTCGATCTGCAGTTTATGGGATAAATTAAGATCTTACCTAATCCCCAAATATATCACTGGATTTAATTCGATCTGCAATTTTTCGGAAAAGTTAAGATCTTACGCAATCCTGAAATATATTACTGGATCTAATTTGGTCTGTCATTTTTTGGATAAATTTAGATCTTACTTAATCCCCAAATATATTGCTGGATCTAATTCGATCTGCCATTTTGCGGATCCAATTAGATCTAAGTTTATCCACAAATATATTGCTGGATCTAATTCCATCTGCCATTTTTCGGATCAATTTAGATCTAAGTTTATCCCCAAATATATTGCTGGATCTAATTCGATCTGCCACTTTTTCGGATCAAATTAGATCTAAGTTTATCCACAAATATATTGCTAGATCTATTTCGATCTGCCAAAATTGAGATCAAATTAGATCTAAGTTTATCCACAAATATATAGCTCTATCTAATTCGATCCGCCATTTTTCGGATCAAATTAGATATAAGTTTATCCACAAATATATAACTAGATCTAATTCGATCCGCCATTTTTCGGATCAAATTAGATCTAGGTTTATCCCCAAACATATCAGTGGACCTCCCAATTTTGAGATATAACTTGATCTTAGTTTATCCCCATATATACAATCGGATCTAATACGATATCATTGGATACACCCAATTTTGAGATCTAATTGGATCAGCTATATATTACAGCAGATCTTAAACAATATCAAATTGGATATGATTAGATATTGCGCGAGACCAATTTTTTTTACTCCCCGAGTGAAAAAAATTGATCATTCCCGAGTAAAAAAAATTGATCTTGCGCAATATCTAATTATATCCAATTTGATATTGTTTAAGATCTGCTGTAATATCTAGCTGATCCAATTAGATCTCAAAATTGGGTGTATCCAATCATATCGTATTAGATCCCATTGTATATATGGGGATAAACTAAGATCATGTTATATCTCAAAATTGGGAGGTCCAGTGATATCTTTGGGGATAAACCTAGATCTATTTTGATCCGAAAATTGGTGGATCCAGCTATATATTTGCGGATATTTTTAGATCTAATTTGATCCGAAAAATGGCGGATCCAATTAGATCCAGCTATATATTTGGGGATAAACTTAGATCTAATTTGATCTCAATTTTGGCAGATCAAATTAGATCCCGCAATATATTTGTGGATAAACGTATATCTAATTTGATCCGAAAAAGTGGCAGATCGAATTAGATGTAGCTATATATTTGGGGATAAACTTAGATCTAATTTGATCCAAAAAATGGCACATCGAATTAGATCCAGCAATATATTTGTGGATAAACTTAGATATAAATTGATCTGAAAAATGGCAGATCAAATTAGATCCAGCAATATATTTGTGGATTAACTTAGATCTAAATTTATCCGAAAAATGGCAGATCGATTTAGATCCAGCAATATATTTTGGGATTTAGTAAGACCTAATTTGATCCGAAAAATGGCAGATCGAATTAGATCCAGCTATATATTTGTGGATAAACTTAGATCTAATTTGATCCGAAAAAGTGGCAGATCGAATTAGATCCAGCAATATATTTAGGGATAAACATATATCTAATTTGATCTCAATTTTGGCAGATCTAATTAGATCTAGCAATATATTTGTGGATAAACTTAGATCTAATTTGATCCGAAAAAGTGGCAATATATTTGTGGATAAACTTATATCTAATTTGATCCGAAAAATGGAAGATCGAATTAGATCAAGCAATATATTTGGGGATTAAGTAAGATCTAAATTTATCCAAAAAATTACAGATAAAATTAGATCCAGTAATATCCCTACGGGAAATTTTAACAAACTGCCACCGAACTGGCCCCTTCATATGAAATAGACTGGTCACTTTTACATGGCGTTGTCATAGGAGGGGAAAATTGACCCCTTGTGACATGTCGCAAGACAAATCCTAGGACAGGTTACTGAACTCTCATAAAAAACAAAGTTTAGGGACCTGTCCTGGTATTTGTCTTGTGACATGTCACAAGGGGTCAATTTTCCCCTCCTATGACAACGCCATGTAAAAGTGACCAGTCTATTTCATATGAAGGGGCCAGTTCGGTGGCAGTTTGTTAAAATTTCCCGTAGGGATACTTCGGGATTGCGTAAGATCTTAACTTTTCCGATAAATTGCAGATCGAATTAAATCCAGTGATATATTTGGGGATTTGGTAGGATCCTAATTTATGCCATAAATTGCAGATCGAATTAGAAACAGCAATATATTTGGAGATTGACATCTAAAACTATCCAGAAAAATGACAACTAAAATTAGATCCCGCATTATATTTGGGTACTACGTAAGATCTCCATTTATTTGGGATTAAATAAGATCCCAGACAGATATTGACAATAGTTCAAAAAAATAATACACTGGAAGAGCACTGATTTTATAAAAATTACAATATTTTGTTAAAATAAGGTTTAAACTCAGAAGGTCTCGAGTTCGATACCTTTCACGGCTATGCATTTTTTTTTTATAAAAATGCGCATTCTCCTTGCTGGTCTTATCGAAATTTTTTCAATAATTTTTATTCTTTGTAATTTACTTGTAAAAATTGTATCATCTTTCTTTGATTTGAAAATAATTTAAACAGAAAGTGATATTAATTTATGACCTTGAGTCAAACTAAAATAACATTCATTTACTTAAAAATAACAGATCAACTTAAAACATTTCCCCCATTCAAAAGAATTTCTTTTTTTAAAATTATAATTTTATTTTCTATAAATGTTTTTATAAAATTATATTTAGTTTATTAAATTTAATTTTTTTTAAAAAATAATTTTATTTACATATTTTTAACGCTCTACACCATTTCCAATTGTATCAATTGTTTTTAAGATTTATCAATTGTATTTCAGAAATAATCAATTGAATTTCAGTTTTATCAATTGTATTTCAGAAATTATTAATTGTATTTCCGAAATTCACAACTGTATTTCAGAAATTATCAAACTGTATTTCAGAAATTATCAATTGTATTTCAGAAATTATGAAATGTAATTTAGAAATTTTTCTCTATTAACTATGATAAACCATCAACAAGTTCTGAAATAGATTTGATTATTTCTGAAATACAATTAATAAATTTCTGAAATACATTCCATAATTTCTAAAATACATTTAAAATTTCTGAAATACAATTAATGGCTTCTGAAATATAGTTAATATTGTAGTTGCTGATGAGTTACCATATATGATGGCACCATATATGACAATATATTGTTTAAATGGCACCAATATGGAGCTTTATATGGTAATATATAACTTAGATTCATCCATATACCATTTGATCCGAAAAATGGCCCGATAAAATTGTATCAGTTCTTATTTGTATCAGTTGTTATCTAATTGCATCAGTTTAGACCTGACCTGATTAAATTATGTGTTAATCAGATGAAATTGTATCAGATTTTTGACCTGATACAATTTTATTGGTTTATATTACATGGTATCAGTTTAGGTCCGAATAGATATATTTGTATACAAAATTATATAGTTATATCCCAATTTTGACCTGATATCAGTTTAAAACTTTGATACAATTGTATAAGGTAAATGTCGGATACAATTATATTTTATTTATGTAAAATTGAACCAATTACGATCATACCGATAAAATTGTATCAGGTCAAAAATCTGATACAATTTCATCTGATTAACACATAATTTAATCAGGTCAGATCTAAACTGATACATTTAGATAAAAATTGATAAACAATTGATAAAAATATATCGGGCCATTCTTCGGATGAAACTGTATATTTATACAGATATAACTTAATCACATATATGACTACATGTAACTATTTTTCCTCGGATTGTTTAAATGATACGATATATCAAAGTATATGGTACTATATATGGTAGCATATATTATCATATCTGCATCTGTATTAAAAATGTCGTTCATCAGGTACCATATATGAGCATATGTTGTTGAAATGGCACCATATATGACAATATATGGTTTAAATGGCACCATATATGCTAATATATTGCTTAAATAACACCATATATAAATATATATGGCACTATATTTAGTAGCATTTATTATCATATCTGCAACTGTATTAAAGATTTTCTTCATGAGGTACCATATATGACCATATATTGTTTAAATGCCACCATATATGATAATATATAGTTTAACTGGCACCATATATAGTTATATATTGTTTAAATGATACCATATATAATTATATATTCTTAAAATGCCGCCATATATATTAAGATATAGCTCTATATACAACTATATATGCAATAAGATCAGCCATGCTATGTAATATATAATCATATATACCATATCTAATATTATAAAGGTCGATATCTAATTAGATGAAATTTTATATGGCATAATATAAGGAACAATTTTGGAAAAAGACGTCATATATAATTATATATGGATATACATAACGACATGTCTAATTATATATTGTAATATATGCCACATATGATTATATATAATTTTTTTTACTCGGGTTATCCCATCGAATTAGAAACAGCAATATATATCATATAAAGATATCCAGAAAAATGACAGATAAAATTAGATTCCGCATTATATTTGGGTACTACATAAGATCTCAATTTATTTGGTTCAAAAAATAATACACAGGTGGAGCATTGATTTTATAAAAATTACAATATTTTGTTAAAATAAGGTTTAAACTCAGAAGGTCTCGAGTTCGATACCGTTCACGGCTATGCATTTTTTTTTTATAAAAAGATTTTCTTTTCATAAAATTATAATTTTATTTTCTATAAATGTTTTTATAAAATTATATTTTTTTTATTAAATTGAATTTTAAAAAAAAAATAATTTTATTTGCATCTTTTTGATGCTCTACACATTTCCAATTGTATCAATTGTTTTTAAGATTTATCAATTGTATTTCAGAAATAATCAATTGAATTTCAGTTTTATCAATTGTATTTCAGAATTTATCAATTATTTTTCAGATTTATGAATTGTATTTCAGAACTAGTCAATTGAATTTCAGTTTTATCAATTGTATTTCAGAATTTATTAATTGTACACAACTGTATTTCAGAAATTATCAAACTGTATTCCAGAAATTATCAATTGTATTTCAGAAATTATGAACTATGATAAACAATCAACAAGTTCTGAAAAAGATTTGATTATTTCTGAAATACAATGAATAAATTTCTGAAATACATTCTATAATTTCTGAAATACATTTAAAATTTCTGAAATACAATTAATAGCTTCTGAAATACAGTTAATATTGTAGTTGCTGATGAGTTACCATATATGAGCATTAGGGTGGGTCGATTTAGCAATCGATATTGTGCCATCGAGTTTTCGATAGCTTTTGGCATGAGGAAAAAAAATTCCACTACGGCATATCAAAAAAATCATTTTCGAGACGCCCAAATTTAAATTGTTTGCAATTTTTAAATAAATGCTACATTAGCGCCATCTTGCGTTGGCTTTTTGAAACAACTAATGAAGTTGTAAACAATATAACATTACAACCTTTCCAGAAAGATATTACTTTTGAAAATCTGATAAAAAATGTGGCAACTAGCCAAAAGCTATCGAAAAATCAATGGCACAATATCAAAAAATTTTTGTCCATACAAATCGCCCCACTCTAATGACCATATATTGTTTAAATGGCACCATATATGGTATGTTCCATATTAAAAAAACAATATGGAGCTTTATATGGTAATATAACTTAGAGTCATCCATGTACCATTTGATCCGAAAAATGGCCCGATAAAATTGTATCAGTTGTTTATCAGTTTTTATCTAATTGCATCATTTTAGATCTGACCTTATTAAATTATGTGTTAATCAGATGAAATTGTATCAGATTTTTGACCTGATACAATTTTATTGGTTTATATCACATGGTATCAGTTTAGGTCCAAATAGATATATTTGTATACAAAATTATATAGTTATATCCCAATTTTGACCTGATATCAGTTTAAAACTTTGATACAATTGTATAAGGTAAATGTCGGATACAATTATATTTTATTTATATAAAATTGAACCAATTACGATCAAACCGATAAAATTGTATCAGCCCGAGTAAAAAAGAGTATATATAACATATATTTTTTAATATTAAAATATATGATAATATAAAATATTGTGTGCGACCTATATGTTTTTATATGGTGATATATTACAAATTTTTTTAGAAATTTTCTCATATGTAATCATATTAATTCATATATAAGTATTTGCTTTATTGCAAATTGTTAAAACCGTTCAAAATTTTATATATAAATAGATACGAAAAATATTTTTAATTTTATTTTTTATACACTCAAAAAAATAAGTTAGTAGAAAAATTAGTAAAACGTCTTGTATATCAGGTGTACTAGTTTTCAGCAATTTTTTTGCTGAAATTCCGTTTTCAGCAAAAATTTTAGTTATATTTTTTTAGCACTAAACTAATTTTGAACTAATGTTTTACTAATTTATTTTGCTACAAAAATTGTGCTGATAACCGCATTCATAGCGTGGACGATAACCAGATAGACAAGATGTAGATGTCGCAGCTCGTCTGGAAACGGAAATGACAAAAAAAGAAAACCAACTCTACACATATTCTATATTTAAATTTTCAGCAAATAAATTAACTAAAGTAAAATTTCGCTACAAGTTTTTTGAGTTTTTTTCAGTCTACTAATATTTACCAAAAAGTTTAGTGATTTTAGCAAGGATTTTTTTCATTTGCAGTCGACTAAGTGTTAGCAAAACTTTTGCTGAAGATTACTATTTTTTTGGTAAAAATCAGATCGCTGATTTTCAGCAAACCTTTTGCTGAAATTACCAACTTTTTTGCAAGCACGCAAAACTAAAACTAAAAATTTGCTGACACAGCAACATTTTTTGCTGACTTTACTGACTTTTTTTTTGAGTGTATAACAATATCGTCGGCTTGCCTGCAAGTAGTGTTATGTGTTCTTTAACAGGTTTTCAGGAGGCCGAAAAAACTGCCCAGGTAGAAAATTACAAAGGGGCCAGCACTGGCAAAGCACCGAAATGGCAAAGCACCGAAAATGAGTGCTTGTTAACAGCGATTTCCCAATGCCCAAATGATAACACCGTTCCACGCTTTACCAAGCCCTGGGAAAGCACCCATAAACATAAAAATCAAATGCTTTGCCAACGCTCTTATAAAAAAATTAAAGTGCTTTCCTGATAACACCGATCTATTTAATGTTTTGCAAAGTATCGAGATAGCACCAAGACCACACAAAAATCAAGTGTTTTCCCTGCCACCAAATTATGTGCCCCCATCACTGAAGAATTTTAAATTACTCTAAAAATAGATGATTCTTGGAGTTATTGTATTGTGGAGTAAAAAATTATGTAAATGTCCACTCTTCTTTGAAGCTTCTTTTAAAAACAAAATAATGTTTTAGGAAAAAAAGCGCTGGGAAATCACCCTTTTCAAGCGTTGGTAAAGCGTCCAAATTTAGTGGTTTGCCAGTACTTCTCTTTATAAGACCGCGGTCTACTTGTGCTTTGCCAGTGCTTCTTTTTTGTTACCACACATAATTTCTACCTGGGTGGTTTATATTATCTTTTTAATATATTTCATTGACATTATATGTCTTAATAATGATTGTAATAAATAAGGTCGTGAATCATTAGGGCATATGATGTCAATAAAATATCTTAAAAGGATAATATAAATCAGTTTTTTCGCTCTCCTTAAAACCTGTTAAAACCAAAAACAGCATTTCTTGCAGGCAAGCCGACGATATATTAGTTAATATCAGACCCAAGTTCGAGACTAACTAATATATTTGAGATTAATGTATTATTTGATCAAAAACAATTTTTTATATGCTTTACTCAATTTTTTCATTAAATTAATATTTTCTGAGCTTTTTTACTTCTAAAAGTTATTTTTTTAATTTAAAAAATCCAATTTAAAAAAATTAACATTTAAAATCATGGCCCGGCTCGTAATGGGTTAATAAGTCTAGGCATGTTGCATATCATTGGAAAGGTATTTCAAGTACCTCCCCAACGATATATATATTTTGTTCTGGTCCGATAAGTTTTGAGTGGAGAAATAAGCCATTGAATATTGTTGTAGATCATCTTCAGCTCCATAAATCGGGAACTATGGCCTCCAACAAAAAAGAAGTGCATTGCCGGGGTAACCATTAAAATTTTATTTAAAATAAAAAAAGCTTTACATATTTAAAAAAAAATTTCTAAGTCCAAAGAAAATTCCCATATTTGATAAAAAATTATCTAGTCTTTAAAGAATAACAGATTTATACATTAACGTCTTTAATAGTTACTCAGTCAGGCATGTGATGAATACCGAAAACGAAAACGATCTGATTTTCAATGGTAAATATTTTAGGATCTGTACAATACCAATTATATTTTATTTCCTAATTTAGAAGTCCGGCGTCAAATAAAACGATAAATAATAATTTGAAGCCAATTTGATTTTTGCGAAACAAATTATTCTAGATTGAAAAACTGTTCGTTTTCGATTTTCATCACACCCCTGAGTGTGTAGGATCAGAAATCCTGCTGCCCTCCAATTCAAAGTTTTTTTTATCATTTAAATTTAATCATATCGTATTGTATTAACTTATATCCAATTTGATCGGGACAAAATTCGGATATAAGTTTATCATTTGATATAACTTTGTATCCTTGTAAATACAATTATATCCAATATGATACAATTTAATATAACCATTTTTCGGATGAAATTATATCCAGTTACATATTGCAAATATATCCATTCACATATAATTTTATATACATTTTTTTACTCGGGAGGTCAAAAACACATAATTTATGAAACACATAATTTAATCAGGTCAGATCTAAACTGATACATTTAGATAAAAATTGATAAAGAATTGATAAAAATATATCGGGCCATTTTTCGGATGAAACTGTATATTTATACAGATATAACTTAATCACATATATATCAAAGTATATGGTACTATATATGGTAGCATATATTATCATATCTGGAACTGTATTAAAAATGTTGTTCATAAGGTACCATATATGAGCATATATTGTTGAAATGGCACCATATATGATAATATATGGTTTGAGTGGCACCATATATAGTAAAATATTACTTAAATAACACCATATATAAATATATATGGCACTATATATAGAATCATATATTATCATATCTGGAACTGTATCAAAAATTTAGATCATGAGGTACCATATATGGCCATATATTGTTTAAATGGCACCATATATAATAATATATGGTTTAAATGGCACCATATATGCTAATATATTGCTTAAATAACATCATATATAAATATATTTAGCATATATAATTATATATTCTTAAAATGCCGCCATATATATTAAGATATAGCTCTATATACAACTATATATGCAATAAGATCAGCCATGCTATGTAATATATAATCATATATACCATATCTAATATTATAAAGGCCGATATCTAATTAGATGAAATTATATATGGCATAATATAAGGAACAATTTTGGAAAAACATGTCATATATATAATTATATATGGATATACATAACGACATGTCTAATTATATATTGTAATATATGCCACATATGATTATATATAATTTTTTTTACTCGGGTCGGGAATATATAATTTATATGGTATCATTAAACAATATATAACTATATATGATGCCAGTTAAACTAGATATTATCATATATGGTGGCATTTAAACAATATGTGGTCATATATGGTACCTCATCAACAAAATCTTTAATACAGCTGCGGATATGATAATATATGCTACTATATGTGGTGCAATATATATTTATATATGGTGTTATTTAAGTAATATATTAACATATATGGTGCCATTTAAACAATATATGGTCATATATGGTACCTCATGATCAAAATTTGTAATACAGTTCCAGATATGTTAATATATTCTACTATATATAGTGCCATATCTACCCGGTGAAAAATGTTCATATACGCCAAAACATGTTCATATATGGTTTATGTATGGACACATATGAACAAATATGGATTTTTTATGAACACCCGGGTAAAAATCTTAATATGGTGTCATATATAATTATATCTTATTTGATAAGTCCCCATATACAACCACATACAGCTTGATCCGAAAAATGGGTCATCTACATGTATCTAATTATATAAAATTAGATATAATTTGATACAGTTTGATCCGAGATTTGTCCATATCCAGGACATCATATTATATATAATTCGATATAAAATATCTGATTTTATATAATTTTGTCTGGTAGTAGGTTTACTTTTTATGCATTAAATTGAGATTGAAATTTGTAAAGTTTGAACAATTTTAAAGGCCCAAATTTTATAACATAAAATAAAAATTTAGTTGAATGCTTTTGTCTTCTAAATCGTACCTACTAGAGATGCCAATCGGGATTGATATTTAAAAATCCCGGGATTCGGGATTTTGTATGAAATCGGGATCCCGGGATTTTCGGGACTACGGAATTTTTTGGGATCCCGGGATTTTACGGGATTTCGGGATTTTTCGGGATATAAATTTTCCTTTATTTGTAAAAATTTTTATGTTATGTAACTAATTTTTTTATAGAACAAAGCGTTTTATAGTTATTTAATAGTTGTTAATTAATAATGTGGTACATTTTATGACTATTGAAACATCTGTCAGAAATTGACAGTGGTACAAAAAATCAAGTACTTGCATACCACTGGGTAACCGCGATGTTAAAAATAAATGACTGGCAGAACGCTCATTTGGGACGCTTTGCCAGCGTTTGCCAAAATCGTTTTGCCAGTATTTGTTTTACAAAACATCACGGCAGGGCAAGAAAAAGATACATATGAACTTTTTTTAAATTTTTTTTTGGAAAATATAATTCCAAACCATCTATTTATTGGTTTTGGCAGCGTTTTGCCAATGTTAAAAATTTTGTTTCTCCAGTACTTTTCCGGCGCTTTTTGAACTGCCGGTCCTTTTGTCTATTGACGTTATCATATTGGAAATGGGAAAGCAATTTTTGTCAGTACTTGTACCACCTGTTAAAATACCTTGCCATCGCTTTCCCGTTTGTATTTTTCTGGCTGGGATAATATATGAAGGCCTGTCATTAAGTACACTTGCGCCCAATATTTTGTAAGCAGATTTTAAAACAGATTCGTTGCGATAACCTTGCCCACTAAATCGTGTAATTACAGCAACAAAGTTATTTTATTTACAGTCCCAGCCAAAACTTACAGTCCCAGTTTCAGAAATCGAATTTCGCTTGGAAGAATAAATCGGTAAAATAACAAACAAACTTGATTTTTCGCATGTATTACTCAAAAACTTAATATTGTTTACCAAAATTTCAAATATTTCTTTGCATAGTTTACTCGAATAATCTACTTAATTTATAATTTTTCCAATATCTTGGCATCAATTTCTTGTCAATATGAGAAAATTCAAGAAAAAACGTAGGTAATCTAAAATTGCTCACTTTGTTTATTTGCGTTTATATTAATATTAAAAAATAAGAAAATCCCGGGATTTTTGAGAAATAATCCCGGGATTCGGGATTTCCCGCTTGGCATCCCTAGTACCTACGCATCATTTTTTAACATGATTTTATGTACATGCAAAAAAAATTACGTGAAAAGTATTTGACTATAGAGTAATTAACTCTTAATTTGCAGACTACTAAATTTGATGTTGAACTGTATATTAATTTCTACGGAATTATATAGAAAGTTATATAAAATTACATGAATATATTTTTAGTATGACGACGCATACAGTGTTATATAACTTAGTATTGAATCATATATAATCATATCCGTCACTACATATATTTTGATTAGTTTTATATGGCTTACGTAGTTATATATGAAGTCAGATTTGGGGATATGTAATAACATCATTTACCATACAAAAAATTCGTTGAAAAAATAATATCAGATGTAGTTGTATATAATGATATGTATCTTAATGTGACTCCATTCATTGTCAGATATAACCCAATCACATTATATATGACAATATATAACTATTTTTACTCGGGCATATATGGATTTTATATGAGCATGTATGGAAGTATATGTGATTCCATATATTAAAAAAATTTCATATACAGACATATGGAAGCAGCTGTTATTTCATATATGGAAATGTCACTCATATATGGACAAATATGAAAGTATATGTTATTCAATTTATGCAAAAGGGACTTGTATATGAACATATTTCGAAGAATACATTTTTCCATATATTTAAAAGGAACTCATATTTGGATAAATATGGAATTATATTTAATGCCATGAATAAAAAAAGGAACATATGTAGCGCACTCAACCGATTTGCAAACCAATACATGCGTTGGAAAGGTCTACTTTTACTGATGGTTCTTTAAAAAAAATTACGAAAAATGTCTACTGGTTATACGAACACTTTTGTGATGGTGTGTTTTTCCCATATAAAATGTGTGATCGATACACAAATTTGTATTTTTCAACGGATTTCTGTCAGGGTACGTAGGATGGTCTGTTGATGGTTTGTGTGAAGTTTGAACGAAATTGGCCCAGTGGTTCCGGAGATATGGCGTCCCTACATATAAAATTTTAGTGTTGCTATGACAACCAGGCCTTGGCGTTACTATGACATCATTTATCTCATCTCAATTTTTTTTTGTGGAAACTTTTTTTTTTGGAAACACTTCTTTTTTTGTGGAAATTTGTTTTTTTGTGGAATTTTTTTTTTTTGTGGAAACTTTTTTTTTGTGAAATATTTTTTTTTTGTTGGAAAAAGTTTTTTTTTGAAAACACTTTTTTTTTGCGGAAGCTTTTTTTTTGTGGAAACTTCTTTTTTTTTGTGGAAACACTTTTTTTTTAGTGAAAACTTTTTTTTTTGTAGAAACTTTTTTTTTTTTTGGTGGAAACACTTTTTTTTTGTGGAAACAGTTTGTTTTTTGGAAACACTTTATTTTGTGGAAACACTTTTTTGTGGAAACACTTTTCTTTGTGGAAACTCTTTTTTTTTTGTTGAAACATTTTTTGTAACACACTTTTGGGAAAGAAAATTTGCCCACGGCCACTATTTTTAACACTCTTTCAGGAAAGAAAATTTGTGTTGCGCAATTTTTTTTTTGTTTGTAAACACACATTTTTATTAAGGAGAGTTTGTTTACGACCATTTTTTTTTTGTTTTTTTTTAACTCTTTTTTTTATCACTCTTTCGGGAAAGAACGGAGAAATTAAACGGGGAACAAGTGGAATTGAAACTCGAGAAAATGGCAATAGAACAGAGAACGCAATGGAATGGAACAGAGAATGAAATGGAATGCGGAGCGAAATGAAACAGAACGGGAACGAATGGATTCGCAATGATAATAAACAAATCGCAAAGAGAGTCATAGTGTTTACATATAAGAGTGACTTGTTTTACCCTCTAACCGGCCTATGCTTTTTCACCAAAGTATAAATAAAATCCAAAAATTAAATTTTTTGTGCCTTTGATTAAGAAGATGTAACGATTTTCGTTTTGTGGAAATTACGAAATTGAGCGGAAACGGGTCTTAATTTTAATAAATATTGGTACTAGGGTTTGGGGAATTCCCGGGAAATCCCTGGAAAAGTTTGCCGGGAAAACGGGAAATTTGAAAAATATTAAATTTTTTGAATTGTTTTTGTTTCGAATAGGATTTTTTAATTCTAGTCATAAAAAACATTTTAAATACCAAAACAAAAATCTTTTAAAAGGAAATACATTTATTTGACACACAAATAAAATCTTTGCCAAGTAATTAGGAGCATTTCAACTAATAAAGATTTTTCGCATAACTTATTCAAAATTTAAGTAGTAAAACCTAAAAACTTGGTAAAATGTTTAAAAGAAATATGAAAAAAAGCATTGTTTCTTACAAATAATCGCCCATAGTAAGGGCATTTTTCAAATGTATAATTTAGGTAAAGTCGACTTTAGTTAAAATATTGTGTGGCAGTAAACCTTGACTTGGTTTATTTTTGGAGCATTCTGATTGGTTAATTTATTTTCAACCAATCAAAATATTTGAAAATATAAATATTTTTGTAAGGTTTTCATACACAAAATGAACAAAACCGTTTGATTAAAAATAAAGTCGACTTTAAATTTAAAATACTCCTTTATATTAAGGGTCAATAATCTTATAAGTAACGTTTTCATTAATAAATGTGAAAAGAAAAGACTAATGATTAACGGTGGTATCTAAATTTGGTTATCCGACATCTAAATTTGGTTCACAAAAAAAAAAAAAAATTGATGGTCATGCAACTTCTCTTGAAGAAAACAACCCAAACCACATAACGCGCGAAGGTCGCGTGGCGGTATAATGCCGCCGCCACTGCGTATGTGATTTGGCCCTTAACTCTGTTGTGATCGTGCCCTGAGAGTGTGGGTACCGGGTATTCGCATGAGAAAAACTTGGTACTCCGCATCTTCCCTTTTATTATTGTTTTTTTTCGTGATCGGCCGACGGCAGCAGCAACAAGTGTTTTTGTGTAAAATAAAAAGTGAAAATTTGAAGAAAATTTAAACATTAAAGTGAAAGAGAAAGGAAAGGGAAACTAAGGGTGCAAAATAAAACTATAAGGATTGTTAAACTAAACAAACAAAAGAGGAAATTTGAAAGTGAAAAAAAAATTAAATGTTGAAATTAAAGAAAACTTAATGTTAAATAGAATCGTTAACTAAAGAAGCAAAACAAATTGTAGATCATAAAATATAAGAAACCAAGTGAAACATTGTAAATTATGAAAACTGAGAAAAGAAAAGTTTAAGATAGAAAAAAACCAATTTGAAAACAAAACAAAATATATTAAAATACACCAAATAATAAACCAAAAAAAAAAACGAAAAGAAGTGTTTTAACCCTCGAAGTGGCACATATTTTGAGCCCTTAGTTCTGGCACATGGTGTCTGGCCAGACCCCTATACACTTACATGCATTTGTATGGAAATAAGGGCTGTTTGCCGTTAAATTTTTTACTAAGATAGGAAAATATTTGTTATATTTTGTGTTTCTTTTTCTTTTTACTATGTTATTAGCTACCTGAGGAAGAAAAAATAGACCTGAAAAAATCTTTGGAATGAAAAGGGCAACAATTTTTTTGTTCTATATATATTTCTCTTTATTATGGGTAAAGTAATAAATGTTTATGACAAAATAAAAAATTATTATGAAGAATACATTGATTTTTTTATTCAGAATTTTGCGGAAGGCAACAAAAACATAAATAATCTACTTTTGAATGTTGCTGACAAACAGGATTGTTGCATTTGCAGCAAAAAAAGCGTGTCTTACGGAGTATTTTGTCACCTTGCTGCAGGCAAATTCTGCAATCTTTTTTGGCAGCTAATGTGTCTGGACCACTGCGTGAAGCCACATTAAGGTTTGCTATATTGAGAGGTCTCCCAAAGAACGCTTCAAATGCTATACGAGTTGTTGGTTGAGCCACAATGTGCGGATTATTGATGCGATTTTCAACGTTGGCCAGTACCAATTGCTTTGCAAGTTTATATAAAAATATGCGTCTTCTTTCTTTTCTTGTATTTGTTGCAGAAAAACGCGTATGTCCAGCGTCTGGTTGACCGTTTTGTTGTGTAATGAGTTAGCATTTGATCCATCGTATCGACTCCGGATTTAGTTGAATTATAAAATAAAATTGCTTCCGGTTTCATGGCTACGCCTTCAACATGTTTCGTGTAATGCACGGTTGAAATTAAATTGACTGCCTTATTTTTTTTGGGCACGTAGCTGCAAAGTGCAACAAGATTTTCATGAAAACCAAACACACTTGAAAGAATTGGTCGTCTGGTGCTCTTCATAACTTCCTTAGGAAGACATCTTTTGTTTGCTCGAATGGTGCCAACAAATGCCAGTCCCATAGCAGCAAGTCGTTTAGCGCCGTTCAATGAGGTGAAAAAATTATCAGAAATAATTGTTCTGCCGCTGTTTGTGTAACAATTTGCGAAATACATTAGAACGTTTTCACCTTGATTTATCTCCCGATTGTCTCCTTCCTTTCCAGTGTATAGTTTTCCTTTCAATGGAAATTTAGTCTTAGCATCGCATGCCCACCAAACTTTGATCCCATACCTTGCAGGTTTTGATGGGATATATTGGGTGAACTTTGTGCGCCCACGATACGGAAACAACTGCTCATCGATGGTGATATTTTCATAAGGTTCATAATAATTTTGCAGATTTTCATTGAGAAAATTCCAAAGGTCCCGGATAGGAGCTGATTTATCTGTTTGCTGTCGGAATGCCCGCGTACGACTATAGGTTAGGTTAGGTTGAGTGGGAGCCCGCCAGAACGGCGAGTTCACTCGGAGGCCATAGGGCCCATTGTGATTCCCTTAGTTTTCCCCACATGGAAAGAAATACCACGACCCGAGAAATCTAGAACCATCCCGATCCCCTTAAAAAGTTCGCAAGACCAGACAGAGAAACATCGCGTTCAATGAGGTGAAAAAATTATCAGAAATAATTGTTCTGCCGCTGTTTGCGTAACAATTTGCGAAATACATTAGAACGTTTTCACCTTGATTTATCTCCCGATTGTCTCCTTCCATTCCAGTGTATAGTTTTCCTTTCAATGGAAATTTAGTCTTAGCATCGCATGCCCACCAAACTTTGATCCCATACCTTGCAGGTTTTGATGGGATATATTGGGTGAACTTTGTGCGCCCACGATACGGAAACAACTGCTCATCGATGGTGATATTTTCATAAGGTTCATAATAATTTTGGAGATTTTCATTGAGAAAATTCCAAAGGTCCCGGATAGGAGCTGCTTTATCTGTTTGCTGTCTGAATGCCCGCGTACGACTATAGGTTAGGTTAGGTTGAATGGGAGCCCGCCAGAACGGCGAGTTTACTCGGAGGCCATAGGGCCCATTGTGATTACCTTAGTTTTCCCCACATGGAAAGAAATACCACGACCCGAGAAATCTAGAACCATCCCGATCCATTCGGCCTATCGCGCAGTGTCCCGTTAGAACCCCTACAAGCATCCCGACCGTCCGCTTGCCAAATCCAAGAAGAATCTTTGTCCTCCCCGGATCTGGCAGTGGCCATAGGGTCCGAGATATCGTACAATTGGTCAAGGTTATCCACCTTGCCCTCGTCTCCCTATCCGATATATCCCCTATCACACCGAATAGCTCCACCAGAGGAACCAGGACCTCCGTCTGTATAGGTCCCTCAACCGACTCGGAGCCATTCCTCGCACACTCGTCAGCCCGCTCGTTCCCCGCAATCCCAGCGTGTCCAGGGACCCACGCCAGCCTTACCGAGTGCCGACGAATACGGTCGAGGGATTCAATACAGTGCCGCACACACCCCGATCTGACAGTATCGGATTCCAGGGCTTTCAAAGCAGCAAGACTGTCCGCAAAGATGCTAATGGACGATGGATCCAAATCCCGTTCCATTATCATCCGTGCGGCCACGTCAATTGCATACACTTCCGCCTGGAACACGCTGCAATCGCCCGAGAGTCGTATGGAGATTCGAAGGTCCAGTTCGCCGGAGTAAACTCCCGACCCTGTCCCCATGTCCGTCTTCGAACCGTCCGTGAACACTGAGATATCACCACTCCGAATAACGGAGTCGGCTGCCCAGTCTTCCCTGGTCGGTACAATCACCTCAAAAGTCCTCTGGAAATTCGTGACCGGTACAATAGAGTCCGTTTCACGATCCAGTAGTGCACCACCAATCTCATGCAGAATGGTACTGTGCCCCCAAGTGCGTTGCCTCAGCTCCTGCATCTCCCTAAGTCTGAGAGCTGCCTTTGCCGCCGTGCCTCTGATATAAATATCCAGTGGTGGGATGCCAAGCATCACCTCCAAACTTGCCTGGGGTGTAGAACGAGTCGCCCCCGTAATACCCAGACAAGCCAGTCGTTGCACCTTTGCGAGAGTGGAGAGATATGAACCCGTGTCCACCGCCCTCCACCACACCAGTGCCCCGTAGGTCAAGATTGGTCTGATAATCGCCGCATACATCCAGTGAATGATATACGGCTGTAGACCCCATCTCTTCCCAAAGGTCCTTCTACAGGTGTAAAAAGCACACAAGGCTTTTCTCATTCTCTCCTCGGTATTCCTCTTCCAGGAAAGTTTAGAGTCAAGAATGACACCCAGATACTTTGCCTCCCCCGAGAGTTGAAGAGTGATTCCGTCCAATCTAGGGAGATCAAATCTCTCCGGATTGTACTTCCTTGTGAACAAAACAAGTTCGGTTTTAGATGGATTGACTCCCAGACCGTTCTCCCTTGCCCACCTGGATAGCATCGTAAGCGCCGACTCCATGAGATCACTGACCGTCTGGAGAAATTTCCCCCTGATCAGTAGCACAACGTCATCGGCGTATGCCACAACCTTCGTCCCCGTTCTCCCCAATGAGTCAAGGATTCCATTGATCACAAGATTCCACAGAAGAGGAGAAATGACCCCCCCTTGTGGAGTACCCCTTGTGACCACCTTCCGCGCCCCATCACCGCCTATGTCCGAGTTTATAGCCCTACTCCTGAGCATATTGCCCGTCCACAGGGTTATCTGCGGGTCAGTGCCAATACCCTCCAAGGCACTAGTGATCGATGATATACTCACGTTGTTGAAAGCCCCTTCTACATCCAGGAAGGACGCCAACACATACTCACGGTCGTGAAGAGCATCCTCAATTGTGCCGACTACCTTACTCAGAGCCGTTTCCACCGACCTTCCCTTGAGGTATGCGTGTTGGGCTCTGCTGAAATTGTCTGCAGAGAGGATGCTCCTCACATGAACGTCCACCAGTCTCTCCAGCGTTTTCAATAAAAACGACGAGACACTAATCGGCCTGTAGTCCCTGGCGGTGCTGTGGTTTATCCTCCCCGCTTTCGGGATGAAGACCACCCTGACCTCTCTCCACCCAGAGGGTATATACCCCGATGCCAGGCTGCCAGTAAAAATACGCAGCAGCCATGGCATGATAATGTCCAGGGACTCCCGCAAAAGTGCCGGGAAAATACCATCCGGCCCTGCTGATTTATAGGGCTTAAAAGACCGTATCGCCCAAGCAATTTTGCGTTCGTCTACCATTGACCAGATGTGCTCACCTATGTGAATTGCAGTCGATGAGAGTGCGTCCAACGGGACATTGGACATCACATCCTCTCTGCAACCCGGAAAGTGAGTCTCCATCAGGAGCTCAATGGTTTCCCTATTACCCTCCGTGAAAGTACCATCAGGCCTCATAAGGGATCCTGGTGCACTGGGTGCCTTAGAAAGAACCTTACGAAGCCTCGCTGCCTCCGTAGTGCCCTCCACTTCCCCACAGAACTCAGACCACGATTCCCTTTTTGCCCTTCGAGTCGCCTTCTTAAAGGCATTAAAACTGAGACGGTACCGCTCCCAGTCCTCAGGTCTGTTCTCCTTCTTCGCCTTATTGAAAAGTTTTCTGCTCTCCGTCCTAAGTTTCTTAAGCTCCGGAGTCCACCATGGTTGGTGAATTTTCCTCGGTGGCAAGCGCTCAGGACACGAGTTCAGAAATGCTTCCCTAAGATTATCCGTCAATAGACGAACTGAACCTTCCACGTCTCGCACACTGACCGGGGTGTCCCGTTTTGGGCCCGGTATCGTCTGAACAAGACTACGAAATTTGGCCCAGTTTGTCTTCCTAGGATTCCTATATGGAATCATTTCCCTAACAGATAGATCAACGCTGAAGAGAATCCTGTAATGATCAGAGAATGAACATTCTTGTGAAACTCTCCAGTCTTGGACTTCAACAGAGTCAGTATTCGATACCATGGTTATATCAATAACCTCTTCCCTAATCCTATTATAGAATGTTGGCCTATTGCCCCTATTACATATAATCAAATTAGTGGACATTAGGTAATCAAACAGTGACTCACCTCGGTCATTGATGTCAGTGCTGCCCCATAAAGAGTGATGAGCATTGGCATCACCCCCCATCACCAGATCATGGCACTTGGTTATGCCCACCTCGACCAGATTACGGACCGCCTGTGATGGAGGGTTGTCTTCCTCATACGGGAGATACATCGAGGCAAGGAGCAGAGTGGGCATGCCCCTGCCCTCAAGTGCCGCCACCGATAGGTCCCCATTGCTGTAATGAGACATAAGAAAAAGATTAATGCCCTTCCTATACAATATACAGCTTCTGATCTTACCTTCGCATAGCGGAGAGAGAAGCATGAAGTTGCGTGATCCAAGTCCCCGAACCCTGTTGCCAGAAAGCCAAGGTTCTTGGATCAGGGCCACGTCCATCCTCTCCGTCTCCATGAAATGCAGCAATTCATCGGTCGCTGCCTCGCAGTGATGCAGGTTTATCTGCACCACCTTGATGCATCTAGGACGCATTGCTGGTATCCTCCTTGGGTAGAATCATCTTAAGATGGTTCAACCCAAACTTCACCGATCCGTTGGAGAGGCGCAGGAGGCGGAAAGACTCCGAGCCGACTTTTAGCCAGAGGTCCTTTCCGTCTCCTTTGTCCCTCGCTCGTCCCCTGATGATTCTCCAATCATCTGAACCAAGTCCCTTGTTCTGACGTTTCAGTAGTGTCAGAATGGCTTCATCCTCTATTACTGGAGGAGGAACCCACACCTTCACGGTCGTCTGAAAAGGGACCTGATCAATGGGAACGATATCGACATTCATACCCGGCCAAAGCTCGTCAAGATCCTGGATTGTGCTTTTGAGAAAGTTCAACGCTTTCTCATTGCCACAACCCACTATCTTGACACCTTTCTGCCACTTGGCGCCATCGAACGCAGTGAAGGAATCATCTTTACTGTGTGCGAGTGCTTCAACTAGTGCCCTCAGTATTCGTTCCTCCAACACCAGCCATCTGTCCGTTGCCATCCTACCTTCAGGATGACTCCGGTCCACAATGGCTACCTGTAGCTCACGTGCAGATGGAAAGCTAGCCGATGGTTTCAACCGCTTACCCTCTGACACCTGCGTCTCACCTGACCTCTGTCGCTTTCCACCGGGCCTGCAGGCTTTGTCCTTGGAGATAGCCGTACTTCCTTTTGATGAGGACGGTACAGCCCGCACCTCGGATTTTCCGCCGTCAGGTCCGGCTTTGTCGCCAGGATCACCGCCAAAATTCGTACCCCCAACATTGCCACGTGATGTGGACGGTCGCGTTGAGAGTGCTTCGGTTTGGTTGGTCGAACGCTTCCCGGACTCCGCAGGAACCTTGGAGTCCGTTCGCCGCGCCTCAGAGTGGCCATGGGATCCGGTTTTATACGGTTTTCCCATGGCTTTGCTCTGATCTTGCGCCTTTGTGTGTGGCCTGGATTCCACTACGGAAATATTCTTCGCCATGGATTCATACTTCCGCACATGGAATTCATGTTTCCGCCTCAATCGCCTTTCTCTGGCAGTTAAGGCAGCTGGATCTCGACGAGCCAGCTGCTTCAAATACCGGATAGAGCGCTTGTAGCCTGCCACTCTTTTCGAGTCATCTGCCGGCAGAGGAATGCCAGTGGATTTGCTCTCTTCGGTGCCTCCAACGATCATTTTCTTGGGATTGTTGGACTCACTGACCACCGGCTGGGAGGATATCATACGAATATCCTCCTCATCCGTCTGGTATAAGAAGAGTTCCTCCAAACCCAATAGTTTGTCGTTGGTGTCACTGTCCGAGTGCACCTCCATGGCCTCCTGTCTGACGAGAGATGACCCCAGTTGCGAATTTGCCGTTGCCGTTGCCGTGTCCGTTACCGTATCCGTTGTGTGACTGCTGGCGACACGCAGAGGAGACCCGTTGTCTCCACCGTGCCCGCCGGTGGTCGCAGTCACAGCTAACACCGACGTTTGGGCGTATATTACCGCCCGGATTTCCTTTTCCTCTTGTTGTGTTCCCATACTCTTTCCTCTACCAACATCGTTAAAAAATTCTCACCGCCGACCTACTAGGTAAAAACAGACGCCGACCAGGAAGCCGCCCACTATGGGAAACAGACGCGCCTGGATTTGAGGAACCACGAGAAAGGAAGCGTCCCAAGCCGCTCAATGTGAGAAAAACAGACACTCGGACCGATACCTAGCCGAGGTTACCTTCCACCTATAGTCAGAGCCCATCTCAGTAATGCAGACAATAGACCTTACATTGTCCCACTATGATCAAAACCCTGACCTTAGCCTTGTACCGCCTGGTACCCGTTTCCAGCCAGCACCCCCGAGGAGGGTTCAGTGGAAGGATTTTATGTGCCGGCCTACGACTATTATCGAAACGAATATATCTGGACAGAGTAATGAATCGTTTGTGCGACATAGCCGCACGGATTATGGGCAGCGAATCAGAACGCCACAATATACTGGAGTCTTGCATATTATTATGGCTGAGACCAGAAGCCAACAACATCCCAATGAATGCATCTAGCTCAGAGCTTGTCAAATCAATCCATTTTCTTTGGGTAGACTCTGGATGTTCTTCATTCCATTTTCTAATTGATTCTCGCCCATGCCGATTTGTTTCACTAATGATGACGAACGTAATATTGGTTGAGAAAAATAGCTTGAATACCTCAACTGGATTGGTGAGCCTTGTTTTTGTTCCAGATTGAAAACGCATGATATTATGCTGGCGCAAACGAGATGCAGGGGGTTCAGTTTCTTTCCATTTAGTACCGTCTTTACCATAAAAACAGCCTGAGTCGACTTCATTTGCTGCTTCAGCATCATTTCCACTTTCTTCGTCTTCATCTACGTCTTCATCACTATCATAAAGTTCGTTAGATTCAATTTCCAAATCATTTTCTATGTCTGATGCATCATCTTCTGGCACATAATCAGCAGTGTCGTCACCATCGTTTTCAAAAACATCATCATTTTCATCAGCTTCTACCTGACTTTGAAAATCACGCACTAATGCCTCTGACAATTGGGGTTGCAAATTCGCGCTACGCAAGCGTGTATTATAAATAAATTCCAGTTCATCAGCCATAATATACTAACAACGCAACAAATCTACCTGAGTAAAATTATTCACAAGTTCAAAATTACCGCACAAAAACTAGATTACTTCTTCACTGTTCAACGTTCAATGAATAACTAACTCACAAACAAAATCAGAAGAAAGAAAGAAGCATAAAAGAATAAAGTAAATACAAATTTCCAACTCGTGCCATGTGCTTTGCCTATGCGTTCATACAAAATGCCAAAAGTAAGGTGAAGATTTTTTATTTGGCTTTTTTGTCCTGTTCCAAGGACTTTTTTTCAATTATTAATTTATACATCGAAAGCCAACAATATTTTGGGAGATTACCTGAAATTACAGCCATGTACCTAAAATAGAAGTATGCTAAATTGAAGCATGAAAATGAAATATGTCTGGCCAGAACCATGTGCCACTTCGAGGGTTAAATAAAAGAAAGAGATAAAAGAAAAAAAGGTAAAAGAGCTCCGACTGACGCAACCTGACATTCAACAGCCACACCGTAGACCGAGGATACGGCCACCCCCACGTACTGACCCCAACAACAAGAATAACGTTTCAGCTAAAATTAGCAAAGTACCCGAAGAAAAAAGTGTAAGCTGAATAGGCATTAATGGTTTTATGGTAGGGCAAACATTTCCTGAAATGGTATCCAAATTGGCCACAGTCAATCCGCACCATAACTAGATCTTCGTTTATTCGAGAAAGTTTTTATAATAAAAACCTTGCATTGCAAAAAAATTAAACCGATGTAAAGAACATTATATTAAATTACGACAATCATGTAAAATATATCATGATAAAAGAAATATCGAGCAATATTTCTAACAAAAGGAGATTTACTTACTATAATCTTAGATTAATGGACAAGAATATCACAAAAGAGATATTTGAACATATGTATAAACGGAAATAATTAATTTTATAACCTGGGGTTGGTTTATATATCAGGAAGATGTAATGCTGATGAAATAAGAAGAATTGTAGAAATAAGACTAGAAGAGTTTTATTTGTCTTTGGAAAATAACATTGTGGCCACCATATCTAATGGGCCAAGTGTGATGAAATGGTTTGTTTCCGACAGTGCAGCAGTAGGTGCTTTCTGCTGGAATCATGCAATTCATTTGGCAGTGCTGCGAGTAATTTATGTGAAATCAAATGTTCAACATTCTGATATTTTTTACTTTGAATTCTCAGTACGGAAATAATGTTTTTTTTTTTAACAAAAATTACTTCTATAGGTGGTTTTCATTAACAATTTTGTTCAAAAATATTTCCCGGGATTTCCGGGAATTAAATTTTTTCAGTCCCGTTTCCCGGGAAATAAAAAAGTCCGGGAAATCCCAAACCCTAATTGGTACTAATACTAAATTTATTCTTTTTGTCAAATTTCATAATAATTCGTTTTCAAGTTAAGACGATATCCCAGAAATGTATCCTGGTAGAATCCTGTATGTGCTCCGACATAGACATCTATAAGACGGAATTTTTTGACATTTTAATGTAGAGGCTTAGACCTGGCTTTTACGACCTGCACAAAAACCCATCGACTAGAAATCCAAATGTATGTACTTTGAGATGTGGGGTAATGCGCGAGATGTTGAATTTTAGAACAGTTGTTGCGCGCCATTTGATGGTGAGGTGGCAAACTTTTGTTGAGGCTGTTTATTTCATAGCCCTGTTATATTATTTTACTTCGGTGGGGTTAAGTGCTATCGGAATAGTGAAGGAGGACACTATATTAGGGATAAAAAAATCATACACATTATTTTTCAAAATTGATGTTGCGGTCGCTGGGGTCAAAACCGCAACCACATGTGTAATAGTTCAAGGCGCTAACCATTACAACACAGCTCTCACATCGTCATCGTTATTTATTGTTAAATATTAAGTGTGTCTATTTGATTTTATTTTTACTTAAAAAGTAGAAAATTTGTTTTAACCTAAGCTTCCTTTGAATAATAATTTTTAAAATTATTTATTTTTTATATAAAGCCCTAATAAGCATTCTCATCGAAGGGGGCTTTTATTTTGAAGATTTTTACATTAATAAAAAACATTGTATTTTATTTTCATAAAAATATTTAATTCCTATACAAAACAAATTACATTTTAAACTTTAAGGTATGCTAACAGCTTGCTCGATACGACAAAATGTTGTTTTCGGTTTAACTGACATCCCAAAAACTAGGCCTAAGATATGCCGCTAAATCTAGCGAGCTAGCCCGCTAGTATATTTATATATGATATTTTTTAAGCAATATACTACCATATATGGTGCCACTTAAAGCATATATTATCATATATGATGCCATTTTCAACAATATATGCTCATACATGGGACCTCATGAACTACATTTTTAATACAGTTCCAGATATGATAATATATGCTACTATATATAGTGCAATATATGTTGATATATGATATCATTTAAACAATATATTACCATATATTTTGACATTTAAACCATATATTATGATATATGGTGCCATTTCAACAACATATGGTCATATATGGTACCTCATGAACAACAATATATGCTACTATAAATTGTATAGTACCATGTACTTTGATATATCGTATCATTTAAACAACATACCATGTATGGTACCATTTAAACAATACATTTTCATATATGGTACCATTTAAATAATGTATTGTCATATATGATACCTCATCAGCAACTACAATATTAACTGTATTTCAGAAGCTATTAATTGTATTTCAGAAATTATAATTGTATTTCAGAAATTATAATTGTATTTCAGAAATTATCGAATGTATTTCAGAAATTATTAATTGCATTTCAGAAATAATCAAGTCTATTTCAGAATTTGTTGATTGAATTTCATAGTTAGAGTGTGTATGAAACGGTAGCAAAGTATTCTTTATGGTAGATTTTTGACAGTTTTGAGGTGAATAAAATTTCACTAGCCCATAGGGCTAGTAGAATTTTTGACATAAGCATAAAAATATTTGACATTTTATAAGAAGAAAATTACATTACCATTTTTACTTCTCGGCTTAATCTATT
The DNA here is from genome assembly GCA_949987735.1 of Leucophora obtusa. NCBI lineage: Eukaryota > Metazoa > Arthropoda > Insecta > Diptera > Anthomyiidae > Leucophora > Leucophora obtusa. The sequence continues at coordinate 166,898,540 of OX465295.1, read as the reverse complement.
TTGTTATGCAAAACTAAATCTTCCATTAATTGCACCGATCTGGTTTGTAGGAGAATTGCAATTAGAAAACGCATATATTTCCTAAAAATATTTATTTCTTTTTTCATTATTATTTAAAACTGTCAAAAATTTTACATTGTCGAAAAAGATTTCATTTCACACAGCAAAATTAAAATTGTTTTCACCATAGAGCAAATATTTTTCACCATGATACTTTGCTATCGTTTCACACACACCCTTAATAGAGAAAAATTTCTGAAATACATTTCATAATTTCTGAAATACAATTGATAATTTCTGAAATACAGTTTGATAATTTCTGAAATACAGTTGTGAATTTCGGAAATACAATTACTAATTTCTGAAATACAATTGATAAAACTGAAATTCGATTGACTACCCGAGAAAAAAAATTGATCTCGCGCAATATCTAATCATATCCAATTTGATATTGTTTAAGATCTGCTGTAATATCTAGCTGATCCAATTAGATCTCAAAATTGGGTGTATCCAATCATATCGTATTAGATCCCATTGTATATATGGGGATAAACTAAGATCAAGTTATATCTCAAAATTGGAAGGTCCAATGATATCTTTGGGGATAAACCTAGATCTATTTTGATCCGAAAATTGGCGGATCCAGCTATATATTTGGGGATATTTTTAGATCTAATTTGATCCGAAAAATGGCGGATCCAATTAGATCCAGCTATATATTTGTGGATAAACTTATATCTAATTTGATCTCAATTTTGGCAGATCGAATTAGATCCAGCAATATATTTGTGGATAAACTTAGATCTAATTTGATCCGAAAAAGTGGCAGATCGAATTAGATCCAGCAATATATTTGGGGATAAACTTAGATCTAATTTGATCCGAAAAATGGCACATCGAATTAGATCCAGCAATATATTTGTGGATAAACTTAGATATAAATTGATCTGAAAAATGGCAGATCAAATTAGATCCAGCAATATATTTGTGGGTTAACTTAGATCTAAATTTATCCGAAAAATGGCAGATCCAATTAGATCCAGCAATATATTTGTGGATAAACCTGGATATAAGTTGAATAGAAAATTGGCAGTTCAAATTAGATCCAGCAATATATTTTGGGATTTAGTAAGACCTAATTTGATCCGAAAAATGGCAGATCGAATTATATCCAGCTATATATTTGTGGATGAACTTAGATATAATTTGATACGAAAAATGACAGATCGAATTAGATCCAGTAATATATTTAGGGATAAACTTGGATCTAACTTTATCAGAAAAATGCCTGACCGAATTAGATCCAGCAATATATTTGCGGATAAACTTGGATATAAATTGATCCGAACATTGGCAGATCAAATTAGATCCAGCAATATATTTGGGGATAAAGTTGGATCTAAATTTATCAAAAAAATGGCAGATCGAATTAGATCCAGCAATATATATGGGGATAAACTTGGATCTAAATTTAACCGAAAAATGGCAGATCGAATTAGATCCAGCAATATATTTGGGGATAAACTTGGATCTAAATTTATCAGAAAAATGGCAGATCGAATTAGATCCAGCAATACCCTACGGGAAATTTTAACAAACTGTCACCGAACTGGCCCCTTTATATGAAATAGACTGGTCACTTTTACATGGCGTTGTCATAGGACGGGGAAATTGACCCCTTGTGACAAATCCCAGGACAGGTCCCTGAACTTTGTTTTTTATGAGAGTTCAGTAACCTGTCCTAGGATTTGTCTTGTGACATGTCACAAGGGGTCAATTTCCTCCTCCTATGACAACGCCATGTAAAAGTGACCAGTCTATTTCATATAAAGGGGCCAGTTCGGTGACAGTTTGTTAAAATTTCCCGTAGGGTATATATGGGGATAAACTTGGATCTAAATTTATACGAAAATGTAGATCTAGGTATATGTGACCTTCCCCGAGAAAAGGGACCTAGTGTGTCAAAAAACGGGTTTGGACTTAAGAGTGGATTCTGGTACCTAAAAGGGTGTAGAATAAGATGAAATGAGTTGAGGCACCTAACTATACCAAATCGCATCTCCCAACTGAAGGTGTGTTTAAAGTGATAATGCGTTATGAAACTTTAAATGCGTTCTTCTCAAAACTTAATTTTCACACACTAGGTCCCTTTTCTCGGAGAAGGTCACATATATATTTTAGGATTAAGTTGTATCTAACTTTATCTGGAAAACGGCAGATCGAATAAGATCGAGGATTATATTTGGGGATTACGTAAGATCTAAATTTATGAAAAAAATAACAGATGAAATTAGATCCAGTAATATATTTCGGGATTGCGTAAGATCTTAACTTTTTCAATAAGTTGCAGATCGAATTGAATCCAGTGATATGTTTAGTGATTTGGTAAAATCTTAATTTTTCCCTTAAATTGCAGATCGAATTAGATCCAGCAATTTATTTAGGTATTAAAATGGCAGATAGAATTAGAAACAGCAATATATTTGGGGATTGACATCTAAAACTATCCATAAAAATGACAGATAAAATTAGATGCCGCATTATATTTGGTACTACGTAAGATCTCCATTTATTTGGGATTAAATAAGATCCCAGACATATATTGCCAACTGTTCAAAAAACAATACACTGGCAGAGCACTGATTTTATAAAAATTACAATATTTTGTTAAAATAAGGTTTAAACTCAGAAGGTCTCGAGTTCGATATGCATTTTTTTTACAAAATGAATTTCTTTTTATAAAATTAAAATTTTTTTTCTATAAATTTTTTTATAAAATTATATATTTATTTTTTTACTAAATTGAAATCTTTGAATAAAATAATTTTATTTACTTCTTTTTAACGCTATACACCATTTCAATTGTATTAATTGTTTTTAAGATTTATTAATTGTATTTCAGAAATAATCAATTGAATTTCAGTTTTATCAATTGTATTTCAGAACTTATCAATTATTTTTCAGATTTATGAATTGTTTTTCAGAACTAGTCAATTGAAGTTCAGTTTTATCAATTCTGTTTCAGAAATTATTAATTGTATTTCCGAAATTATCAAACTGTATTTCAGAAATTATCAATTGTATTTCAGAAATTATGAAATGTAATTTAGAAATTTTTCTCTATTAACTATGATAAACAATCAACAAGTTTTGAAATAGATTTGATTATTTCTGAAATACAATTAATAATTTCTGAAATACATTCCATAATTTCTGAAATAAATTTAAAATTTGTGAAATGCAATTAATAGCTTCTGAAATACAGTTAATATTGTAGTTGAGTTACCATTTATGACCATTGTTATCAAGTCAAAAATCGGATACAATTCCATCTGATTAACACATAATTTAATCAGGTCTGATCTAAACTGATACAATTAGATAAAAATATATAAGCAATTGATAAAAATATATCGGGCCATTCTTCGGATGAAACTGTATATTTATACAGATATAACTTAATCACATATATGACTATAAACTATTTTTATTCGGGTTGTTTAAATGATACGATATATCAAAGTATATGGTACTATATATGGTAGCATATATTATCATATCTGGAACTGTATTAAAAATGTTGTTGAAATGGCACCATATATCATAATGTATGGTTTAAATGTCACCACATATGGTAATATATTGTTTAAATGATACCATATATCAATATATATTGCACCATATATAGTAGCATATATTATTATATCTGAAACTGTACCCGGTGAAAAATGTCCATATATGAACATTTATGGTTCAACCATATATGTATGGATCCGAAAAATGAGGTAACACCTAAGTATATGTTCATATATGGACATATATAAACATATACATTTATTAAATATATGCGAATACATGCGAACGTTGCTATCCTTTATTATAAGGTTGTACGATAGATATAAATTTATGTATGACATTCAAATTAGGCGCTACATATGTTCCTTTTTTTATTTATGGCATCAAATATAATTCCATATTTATCCAAATATGAGTTCCTTTTACATATATGGAAAAATGTATTGTTCGAAATATGTTCATATACAAGTCCCTTTTGCATAAATTGAATAACATATACTTTCATATTTGTCCATATATGAATGCCATTTCCATATATGAAATAACAGATGCTTCCATATATGTCTGTATATGAAATTTTTTCCACATGGAATCACATATACTTCCATATATGATCATAAAAAATCCATATTTGTTCATATGTGTCCATACATAAACCATATATGAACATGTTTGAGAGTATATGAACATTTTTCACCGGGTATTAAAAATGTTGTTCATGAGGTCCCATATATGAGCATATATTGTTGAAATGGCACCATATATGATAATATATGGTTTAAATGGCACAATATATAGTAATATATTACTTAAATAACACCATGTATAAATATATGTGGCACTATATATAGTATCATATATTATCATATCTGGAACTGTATTAAAAATTTTGATCATGAGGTACCATATATGGCCATATATTGTTTAAATGGCACCATATATAATAATATATGGTTTAAATGGTACCATATATGATAATATATGGTTTGAATGGCACCATATATGATAATATATGGTTTGAATGTCACCGTATATGATAATATATTGCTTAAATAGCACCATATATAAATATATATCGCACTGTATATAGTACCATATATTAGCATATCTGGAACTGAATTAAAGATTTTGTTAATGAAGTACCATATATGACCATATATTGTTTAAGTGGCACCATATATGATAATATCTAGTTTAACTGTCACCATATATAATTATATATTTTTTAAATGATACCATGTATAATTATATATTGCTAAAATGCCACTATATATATTAAGATATAGTTCTATATATAACTATATATGCAATAAGATCAACCATGTCATGTAATATATAATTATATATCATGTAATATATAATGCCATATCTAATATTATGAAGGCCGATATCTAATTAGATGAAATTATATATGGCATAATATAAGGAAAAATTTTGTGAAAAAACGTCATATATAATTTTATATGGATATACATAACGACATGTATAATTGTATATTGTAATATATGCCATATATGATTATATATAATTTTTTTTACTCGGGTAGTTCTGAAAAACAATTCATAAATCTGAAAAATAATTCATAAGTTCTGAAATACAATTGATTATTTCTGAAACACAATTGATAAATCTTAAAAACAATTGATACAATTGGAAATGGAGTAGATCGTCAAAAAGATGTAAATAAAATTATTTTATTAAAAAATTCAATTTAATAAAAAAAAAATATAATTTTATAAAAAAAATGTATAGAAAAAAATTATAATTTTGTAAAAAGAAATTCATATTGCAAAAAAAATAAATAAAATTTTATCCGAAAAATGGTGGATCGTACTGCAGTTATTTAGATCCACCTTGGATCTAATATGTGAAATACGATCCGAAAAACTTGTTTATCTAATTATATAAAATTGGATGTGACATAATGATAATCAATAAGTAATTTCAATAGAATGGACAATTTAATGCAATCTGAGCGATATCTGAATGAATTATTTTTGTCTAATAGTATCAAATAAAATGCAACTTTTGTATTAAATCTAATTTTATATAACTAGATTAACCCATTTTTTCAATCTGCCATTTGTCGGATCAAATTAGATCTAAGTTTCTCCCCAAATATATTGCTGGATCTAATTCGATCTGCCATTTTTCGGATAAAATTAGATCTAAGTTTATCCACAAATATATTGCTGGATCTAATTCGGTGTGCCATTTTTCGGATCAAATTAGATCTAAGTTTATCCCCAAATATATTGCTGGATCTAATTCGATCTGCCATTTTTCAGATCAGTTTATATCTAAGTTTATCCCCAAATATATTGTTGGATCTAATTCGATGTGCCATTTTTCGAATCAAATTAGATCTAAGTTTATCCCCAAATATATTGCTGGATCTAATTCCATCTGCCACTTTTTCGGATCAAATTATATCTAAGTTTATCCACAAATATATTGCTGGATCTAATTCGATCTGCCAAAATTGAGATAAAATTAGATTTAAGTTTATCCAGAAATATATAGCTGGATCTAATTCGATCCGCCATTTTTCGGATCAAAATAGATCTAAGTTTATCCGCAAATATATAGGTGGATCCGCCATTTTTCGGATCAAATTAGATCTAAGTTTATCCCCAAAGATATCATTGGACCTCCCAATTTTGAGATATAACTTGATCTTAGTTTATCCCCATATATATAATGGGATCTAATACGATATGATTGGATACACCCAATTTTGAGATCTAATTGGATCAGCTAGATATTACAGCAGATCTTAAACAATATCAAATTGGATATAATTAGATGTTGCGCGAGTTCAATTTTTTTTACTCGGGTAAGTATGATATATAGTGAAGTTTTAAGGTAAAAAAGTCCAAATTTGTGTGAAGTCTTCATTTTAAACGACCCTCGTTGAAATTTCGACAGAGACAGTGAAGATTGGTTTCCATTATTTTGTGTAGTAATATATCTAGTTTTCATAAAGTAATTATATTTTAAACAAATATCAGTTATTCCGTGACAAATTGACCAAAATTTGACTTTGAAGTATCGGTTTTCTGCTCTGTAAGAGTAGAGATAGGGGATACAAAACACATTTTAATAAAATTTATCTCACCGCTTTAACTGTCCTAAGGCTGCCCCTAGAGAAGTCAAATATATATATGACCCCAATATTTTTTAGTTTCAACATTTTCTGAGAACATATCTACCCTCTATCTTTAACCCTTAAGAGGGTCCCTATTAGGGATGCCAAACGGGAAATCCCGAAATCCCAGGATTTTCGGGATTGGCAAAATCCCGAATCCCGGGATTATTTCTCAAAAATCCCGGCATTTTTTAATTTATTAATAATAAATAATTAATAATAATGAAAGCAAATAAACAAAGTGAGCAATTTTAGGTTGCCGACGTTTTTTCTTTAATTTTCTTATATTTACAAGAAATTAATGCCAAGATATTGTAAAAATAGAAGTTAAGTGGCACATGGTTCTGGCCAGACATATTTCATTTTCATGCTTCAATTTAGCATACTTCTATTTTAGGTACACTCTAATAAATTTTTGTTGAAATGTACTCTTTTAAATGTAGGTAACTTGATACCTACTATAAGTTGGGCAAAAATAGGCATTGTGTTTAAAATTAAAATACATGGACACATTGTGTTTAAAAATAGTAGACACAATGTGTGTAAAAGTACGTCTTTAATTGTATCAAAATGGTTTAGCAACTTTTGAAATTTGTTTAGATTTTAACTTTAAGTGTCTAAAAAAGCTTTAACCTAAATTTAAGATGTCTACAAACACGCTTATTAATGCGTATATTTGCATTGAATATGTTTTTTTTTATTAAATATTTTATATTTTACTCCCTTAAAATAAATAAAATAAATGCATTTAAAAGATGTACTTATGTATTTTTATTAACAAAAGGAATTCTTGAGGAAAGAACACAATAAAAATTAACACTATAATAATAACGGATAACATGAAAAATATTAAATAAAATACATAATTAAAAGGTACACCTACGTTGGTAAAAATTGCGAATGGTTTTTCTTTTAGACAACCACTAAAAAATGCTCAGATTTTGAGAATTTTTCTATAGGAAAATTTCATCAGATTACAAGGATTCTTCTTTAGAAAATCTAATGGATTTTCCATATAAAAAAGTCCTTAGAAGGGAGAGTGTTTCCAAAAGAAAAGCTCCAAAGAAATTTCTATGGAAAATTTCCTTAGAACCTGGGGATTATTCTTTAGGAAAGAGTCAAGTGAATCTTGGGATTTTCTTTAGGAAAAATTAATTATTTCCGGGCTTTTCCATATGAAAAATTCTCAAGGATCTTAAAGTGTTTTTCTATAGGAAAAGTTTTTTGAATTTGAGAGTTGAGGGTTTTTTAATAGAAAAACTCCACCAGAATATTCGAGGGTTTTTCAAAAGGAAAAATCCATAAAGGCCTCAGAATCTCTCCGTTTTTCTTCATTCGACTAAATCTGAAAATTTTTCTCAATCTTAAAGTGTTTCGTCAGAATCTACAGAATCTGAAAGCTCCTGCTTAGGAAAAATTTCTGAGGATACGGTAGGTTTTATATTGGAAGAGTTTTCAGAATCTGAGGGTTTTTCTTTTGTAAAAATCCTCACAATCTAAGCTGTTTTCAATAAAAACAAATCTGTCAAGATGTACCGGTTTTTCAATAAGAAAATGTGATCATAATCGAAAAAGACCGTAGAACTTTTAAACGATTTCCACAAAAATTACCCAACAATTTAATAGTTTTAACAGAAAAAGTTCTTCGAATCCGAGGGCTTTTGTATAGAAAAAGTTATCAGAAATTAAGGTCCCTTCTCTAGAAAATCTTTTTAAAATCTGGCGATTTTTCTATAAAAAATGTATTAAGCAATGTACAATATTACAGAATCAAAGTGAAAAAAAAAACTTCCAAACCTGGAGATTTTTATATTGGGAAAAGTTCTTCAAATTTTAGGGGATTTTTTATTAGAAATAGTCTTCAAGATATTACAATACCTCATAAAAAATTATATCAGAATGTTAGGGCTTTCTTGTTTTCAAAATAAAAAGTTACACATAAGGAGCCTCTGGGTTCCTGCAGATTTCGAGGAAATTTGGATATGTCACAGACGGGACAAAATTAACAATTGTCGGTTCTAAATATGTCTGAGAAAATTTATATTTAGAGGTTTAAAATGAGTTGCAAAGTTGTTCGAAACTTCTATGTCTAAATCTTTTTAATATTTTTAGTACACTATTGAAAATATCCTATAAATAACTTTGATTTGATACGCAATGTGTATTAATTTCCTTGGAACCAACACGAAAAAGTAAAAGGACGAAAAAAAGGTAAGTATTAACTGTAAGATTTTCTGCACTTAAAAGAAAATTAAAAAAATTAAGCTTAACCCAAACATCTAAAGTCTACCACAAGCTTCAAAATTTCATAATGGATGACCCTACCATCATAAAACACTATCTTTATAAGTCTTTCAATAGCTAATTAGAATAGGAATGTTCCCATGATTATCATCGAAGGGCTAAAAAAAAAACATATGTTAAAATGTTTCTAGCAAACCATGAAATACACCCTTACCAACTAAATATTAATGGCGTGTTAAGAATTACCATAGAAACTGACACTAAAATTTGGATGTTAAAAAATGTATAGAAATATAGAAATCATTTAACACTGGATTCAATTTCCTTTTAACCATGCTTTTCGTTCTTGATTTAGATTAAGCCCCAAGACGTTCAATTTCTGTTCGAAAGGATAAAAATTAATCCTGCAAATATCTTTCTTAACACGACAAAAATACTTACGACCAAATCTGCAGTTTTTTATATGTATATACTGAATTATTGTAAAGAAATGCAGCTTCACATCAGGGTATTTTAAGAAGAAATGTTAGTTTTTCCTGCACATTCAAGAACACATTAGTTTTTTTTTTATTTTATGAATAAATATTGATTGACAATTGTTAGTTACGCATTAAATCTAAAGTCAAACACAAATGCGTATATATAAACATTTACTGTATTAAATGTGTAATTTAATTTTATATGTGTTTATAAAATCGGAAACATGTTTATAAGCATACCGTTTGATACATTATGTGCCTAATTCTAAATGAAAAGTGTGTAAATTGAATAATTAAACATATTATGCCTAATAACAAGCATTCTGCGTCTTTTTAAGTAACAATTTGCACACTCAATAGCAGTAAATTTACATGCCTTTTTTAGAGTGTACATGGCTGTAATTTCAGGTAATCTCCCAAAATATTGTTGGCTTTCGATGGACAAAAAAGCCAAATAAAAAATCTTCACCTTACTTTTGGTACATGGTGTCTGGCCAGACCCCTATGCATTTTATATGAACGCATAGGCAAAGCACATGGCACGAGTTGGAAATTTGTATTTACTTTATTCTTTTATGCTTCTTTCTTTCTTCTGATTTTGTTTGTGAGTTAGTTATTCATTGAACGTTGAACAGTGAAGAAGTAATCTAGTTTTTGTGCGGTAATTTTGAACTTGTGAATAATTTTGTTTTGTTAGTATATTATGGCTGATGAACTGGAATTTATTTATAATACACGCTTGCGTAGCGCGAATTTGCAACCCCAATTGTCAGAGGCATTAGTGCGTGATTTTCAAAGTCAGGTAGAAGCTGATGAAAATGATGATGTTTTTGAAAACGATGGTGACGACACTGCTGATTATGTGCCAGAAGATGATGCATCAGACATAGAAAATGATTTGGAAATTGAACCTAACGAACTTTATGATAGTGATGAAGACGTAGATGAAGAAGAAGAAAGTGGAAATGATGCTGAAGCAGCAAATGAAGTCGACTCAGGCTGTTTTTATGGTAAAGACGGTACTAAATGGAAAGAAACTGAACCCCCTGCATCTCGTTTGCGCCAGCATAATATCATGCGTTTTCAATCTGGAACAAAAACAAGGCTCACCAATCCAGTTGAGGTATTCAAGCTATTTTTCTCAACCAATATTACGTTCGTCATCATTAGTGAAACAAATCGGCATGGGCGAGAATCAATTAGAAAATGGAATGAAGAACATCCAGAGTCTACCCAAAGAAAATGGATTGATTTGACAAGCTCTGAGCTAGATGCATTCATTGGGATGTTGTTGGCTTCTGGTCTCAGCCATAATAATATGCAAGACTCCAGTATATTGTGGCGTTCTGATTCGCTGCCCATAATCCGTGCGGCTATGTCGCACAAACGATTCATTACTCTGTCCAGATATATTCGTTTCGATAATAGTCGTACGCGGGCATTCCGACAGCAAACAGATAAAGCAGCTCCTATCCGGGACTTTTGGAATTTTCTCAATGAAAATCTGCAAAATTATTATGAACCTTATGAAAATATCACCATCGATTAGCAGTTGTTTCCGTATCGTGGGCGCACAAAGTTCACCCAATATATCCCATCAAAACCTGCAAGGTATGGGATCAAAGTTTGGTGGGCATGCGATGCTAAGACTAAATTTCCATTGAAAGGAAAACTATACACTGGAAAGGAAGGAGACAATCGGGAGATAAATCAAGGTGAAAACGTTCTAATGCATTTCGCAAATTGTTACGCAAACAGCGGCAGAACAATTATTTCTGATAATTTTTTCACCTCATTGAACGCGATGTTTCTCTGTCTGGTCTTGCGAACTTTTTAAGGGGATCGGGATGGTTCTAGATTTCTCGGGTCGTGGTATTTCTTTCCATGTGGGGAAAACTAAGGGAATCACAATGGGCCCTATGGCCTCCGAGTGAACTCGCCATTCTGGCGGGCTCCCATTCAACCTAACCCAACCTATAGTCGTACGCGGGCATTCCGACAGCAAACAGATAAATCAGCTCCTATCCGCGACCTTTGGAATTTTCTCAATGAAAATCTGCAAAATTATTATGAACCTTATGAAAATATCACCATCGATGAGCAGTTGTTTCCGTATCGTGGGCGCACAAAGTTCACCGAATATATCCCATCAAAACCTGCAAGGTATGGGATCAAAGTTTGGTGGGCATGCGATGCTAAGACTAAATTTCCATTGAAAGGAAAACTATACACTGGAAAGGAAGGAGACAATCGGGAGATAAATCAAGGTGAAAACGTTCTAATGTATTTCGCAAATTGTTACGCAAACAGCGGCAGAACAATTATTTCTGATAATTTTTTCACCTCATTGAACGGCGCTAAACGACTTGCTGCTATGGGACTGGCATTTGAGCAAACAAAAGATGTCTTCCTAAGGAAGTTATGAAGAGCACCAGACGACCAATTCTTTCAAGTGTGTTTGGTTTTCATGAAAATCTTGTTGCACTTTGCAGCTACGTGCCCAAAAAAAATAAGGCAGTCAATTTAATTTCAACCGTGCATTACACGAAACATGTTGAAGGCGTAGCCATGAAACCGGAAGCAATTTTATTTTATAATTCAACTAAAGCCGGAGTCGATACGATGGATCAAATGCTAACTCATTACACAACAAAACGGTCAACCAGACGCTGGACATACGCGTTTTTCTGCAACAAATACAAGAAAAGAAAGAAGACGCATATTTTTATATAAACTTGCAAAGCAATTGGTACTGGCCAACGTTGAAAATCGCATCAATAATCCGCACATTGTGGCTCAACCAACAACTCGTATAGCATTTGAAGCGTTCTTTGGGAGACCTCTCAATATAGCAAACCTCAATGTGGCTTCACGCAGTGGTCCAGACACATTAGCCGCCAAAAAAGATTGCAGAATTTGCCTGCAGCAAGGTGACAAAATACGCCGTAAGACACGCTTTTTTTGCTGCAAATGCAACAATCCTGTTTGTCAGCAACATTCAAAAGTAGATTATTTATGTTTTTGTTGCCTTCCGCAAAATTCTGAATAAAAAAATCAATGTATTCTTCATAATAATTTTCTATTTTGCCATAAACATTTATTACTTTACCCATAATAAAGAGAAATATATATAGAACAAAAAAATTGTTGCCCTTTTCATTCCAAAGATTTTTTCAGGTCTATTTTTTCTTCCTCAGGTAGCTAATTACATAGTTAAAAGAAATAGAAACACAAAATATAACAAATATTTTGCTATCTTAGTAAAAAATTTAACGGCAAACAGCCCTTATTTCCATACAAATGCATGTAAGTGTATAGGGGTCTGGCCAGACACCATGTGCCAGAACTAAGGGCTCAAAATATGTGCCACTTCGAGGGTTAAGGTGGTCCCCATACAAACTTTTTAGTTTTTATAAATTTTTTTATGAAATCGAGGAGGGATTTTTTTGCCAGGACTTGTTAAAGTGCCACGCCAGCGCTTTTCCTTTTCCATTTTTGTGGCTGGATATTTACTCCATTGATAAACCAAGAAACATAGGGAATTAATCTAATATGCTGCTCTATAGCACTACATTTGCATGTGCACAACGTATAATAAATAGGTACTTAAGTCCGATTTTGGTATTTCTTTCGTGGAATAAGAGATCTGTGTTGCAAATGTAATTGGTTTTTAAAAACAACATATCTTACCCTACAAAATATGATAACCGATACTAACTGTCTCTGTCCAAATTTTAACGAGGGCCGTTTAAAATGAAATCTTAACACAAATTTTGATTTTATCTGCTTAAAATGCCAGGAGAATTAATACTTAGACCAAAGATTAGTATGAAGAGAGTGTTTGTCCTCTCATTCTGCATAAAAACACTTATATGGTATTTTTTCGGAAAACCGCAAATTTGGGAGTTATGGCGCAGAAAAGCTTTGAACTGTTTTTAGTAAATTTTTAGGGTCAAAAGTCCAAACTGACTGGCCTATATGCGCCCGAGAGATCCAATTTTTGTACACATATTATTTTTTATGCCCAATCTATCGGAAACTGCCGGTGGAGCGAACAAAAAATACTTTTGCAAATTTGGGTGGGCTAATGAGGAGCCATTTGTCCCCACCCCACTCCCCCATTTTTTGCTTATGCATTTTTTCAAACCTCACAAAATAACGGGTTCTAGCGTATCCAAATCTTGTTACTAAGGGTTTCCATACAACATACATGTATAATAAACCGATACTTCAAAGTCAAATTTTGGTCAATTTGTCACGGAATAACTGATATTTGTTTAAAATGTAATTACTTTATGAAAACTAGATATATTACTACACAAAATAATGAAAACCATTCTTCATTCTCTCTGTCGAAATTTTAACGAGGGTCGTTTAAAATGTAGTCTTCACACAAATTTTAACTTTTTCACCTTAAAACTTCACTATATATCATACTTAGGTAGAAGTCTAGTATGAAGGAAATGTTTCTCTTCTTATTCTACATAAAAATTCCTATATACTATATTTTCAAAAAACGTCAAATTTAGAAGTTATGGCGCAAAAAAGCTTTGAAGTGTTTTTAGGTACACACAGAAAACAGTCTCAGTTGTGGCCACCGAATTTGTTGCCAATCGAATTCGTGCGGTTACGACAACTATCTTTATATTAAATTATATTTTTCGTCGTGAAAGCCAATATTCGGTTGTCTAATTCAATATTATGTTCCACATAAATATTATTATGTTCCACAAAATTTTATTGAAATTAAAAAACTTTTTTTGAAATTTCTGGTATTGAACCCGGCCATTCAGGTTAATAGTGCACACTCTTACCCACTGCACCACAACTACTTCTAATTTTCTTAGCCATATTTACTGTTTAAACATATTAATATTTTATTTTAATTAAAAAAAAAACATAAACTTTTGTCTTGTCCGGGATTTGAACTCGGAAATCCGGCGTGCTAGGCCAACTCTCTACCGACTACACCACAAACACTTAATAATTGTAATGACTAATTTTGAATTTATGTGTTTTATTAATACAGTATAAAATTCTTTTATCAATACCGATTAATAGTTGTGTGTGTTATCAATACAATCCACAATTCGGTTGGTTCTACAGAAACTTGAATTTAAGGTCATATTTGATTAGGATACCCGTATTTGTAGTTACCACTTTCGAATATTGAATTTTTTTTAAAAAAGGTTATAGATAACACCAATTTTCTTGTATATTCACTAAATAAATGGCTGCTTCTATTGCATTGAATTACTAAACTGATACTAATTTTAAAATTGATTGGAGATACCAATAATTTGTTAAAAGGATTGTTTTTTAGTTCATTTTTCCTATTTTTAATACCTAGTCAAATATTTTTGATGTAGTATTCAATTATAGGTAATTCCAAATAAAATAAAGTCCTGGCAAATTCATTTTAATGGTTTTGATCGAAAGCCAACCAATCTTTTTCCTGGGTGTAACTTTTAGGGTGAAAAGTTCAAACTGACTGGCCTATATGCGCACGAGAGATCCAATTTTTGTACACATATTATTTTTTATGCCCAATCTATCGGAAACTGCCGGTGGAGCGAACAAAAAAGCAGTTTTGAAAATTTCATACATTTCATGGGTGCCCGAGTAAAAAAATTGATCTCGCGCAATATCTAATATATCCAATTTGATATTGTTTAAGATCTGCTGTAACATCTAGCTGATCCAATTAGATCTCAAAATTGGGTGTATCCAATGATATCGTATGAGATCCCATTGCATATATGGGGATAAACTGAAATCAAGTTATATCTCAAAATTGGGAGGTCCAATGATATATTTGGGGATAAACCTAGATCTTATTTGATCCGAAAAATGGCGGATCGAATTAGATCCAATTATATATTTGTGGATAAACTTAGATCTAATTTGATCCGAAAAATGGCGGATCGAATTAGATCCAGCTATATATTTGTGGATAATCTTAAATCTAATTTGATCTCAATTTTGGCAGATCGAATTAGATGCAGCAATATATTTGTGGATAAACTTAGATCTAATTTGATGCAAAAAAGTGGCGGATCGAATTAGATCCAGCAATATATTTGAGGATAAACTTAGATCTAATTTGATCCCAAAAATGGCACATCGAATTAGATCCAGCAATATATTTGTAGATTAATTTAGATCTAATTTATTCCGAAAATTGGCAGATCAAATTAGATCCAGCAATATGTGTGTGGATAAACTTAGATCCAAATTTATCCGAAAAATGGCAAATCGAATTAGATCCAGGAATATATTTGGGGATAAACTTGGATATAAATTGATACGAAATTTGGCAGATCAAATTAGATCCAGCAATATATTTTGGGATTTAGTATGACCTAATTTGATCGGAAAAATGGCAGATCGAATTAGATCCAGCTATATTGTGGATAAACTTAAATCTAATTTGATCCGAAAAATGGCAGATCGAATTAGATCCAGCAATATATTTGTGGATAAACTTAGATCTAATTTGATCCGAAAAAGTGGCAGATCGAATTAGATCCAGCAATATATTTGGGGATAAATAAAAAAGTATGTAAAAGTTACAGAAAAAACTGTAATATTACAGGAAAAATTAACTAATATTAGGCCAGAAGACCGTTTAGCTGATTTTGGCAAAACGTGCCTGTAATTATTAGCAAAATGAAAGTAGCAGAAAAAATTTTTAAATGGTTACTAAAATTTGGTAAAGTTTTCGTAAACTCATATTGGAAATCGATTTGCTAAAATCAACCAATTTTTAGTAAAATTAATTCTATAAAAAAAATTTGTAAGTTTTACTAAATATTAGTAAATTTAATAAAATTGTTTACCAAAAATGAACTAAAATTTTATTTTAATTTTTTTGAATTTTACACAGAAAAATTCCTCAGTTAAATTCCACTAAAATTTCAAATACATGCTGAAAAAAGGGTGTAATATTTACAAAAATTTGAGTAAAAGTTTGAAAATAAATAACAAAAAAGGATAAAAATAGCATTCCCAGCCAGCAAATTCGGAGCGCTCATAAATAAGATTTTTAAATCGCTCATAGAAATGATTATTGTTTTTTTGAAAACACTACTTTTTTGGTAAAAAATATGAACCCTCAGAAAACAATCCAAAAAGTTGTCTCTAGAATATAAAAAAAGCTGTCTCAAAACGAGGGTTCATTTTTCGGACTCAAAGAAGATTCCAAAATTATTTAAATGTATGAAGAAAATTTCGATTTTATACGTTCTTTTTTCTGAGTCATTTCTGAGTGCACAGGGGGCTCTTTTGGACGGACCACTTTCATAGGAAAAAGTGGAAAAATGTTTATGTTTTTGGAGCTCATTTCTGAGTCATTAATGATCAACTTTGTTTGCTGGGTTGCTAAATTTCGTTGATGTTAGTCTAATTTGAGTTGTTGAAAACAAACCCGATTTGCTTTCAACAGCCACATAAGTAGACGATTATCAAAATATTAACCCACTCAAAGGCGAAAGGCACTGATGATGGCTTTCTAGCGAAAGCCGAAAATGCGCATTCTGCCTTGCTGGTCTTATCAAATTTTTTCAATAATTTTTATTCTTTGTAATTTACTTGTAAAAATTGTATCATCTTTCTTTGATTTGAAAATAATTTAAACAGAAAGCGATATTAATTTATGATCTTGAGTCAAACTAAAATAACATTCATTTAATAAAATTTTTATTAAATTTTAATTTAATTAATTACAAATTATTAAAGTTCTCCTGGTGTGTGCACTATGTTCCGCAACTTCGAATTCTTCCAAATATATCGCAAGGAAACCAATAAAAAACGCGTGCAAAAAAAAACTAGAATTGAATGAATTCCTTGACCAAAAGTTTAATTAACTCGAATTGAATGAATTCCTTGTTGAATGAATTCATAAAATTTTATGAAGGCATTATAAAACGAGTAAAAAGGTTAAAGTCGGGCATGCCGACTATACAATACCCTACACCACTCTGGTGTATTGTTTGGATCCGAAATTCGAATGGGTTAAAATGGGGCTTGTGTCAAAATTTTCTATAATGTGAGTCAGCGCAGCAAATTTCATTAAAATATCTTTATATTTGCGACCTGCAGTTTGTAACCAAGCCAATTTTGGGGGGACCCTTATATGGGCACTAGTTCTAAACATGGACCGATGTTCACCAAAATCAATAGGCTTCGTCCTTGGGCCAACATAGGTCTATGTACCAAATTTCATCAAAATATCTTAATATTTGCGACCTGCAGCGTATAAACAATATAATTTTGGGGGGACCCTTATATGGGCACTAGTTCTAAACATGGACCGATGTTCGTCAAAATCAATAGGCTTCGTCCTTGGGCCAACATAGGTCTATGTACCAAATTTCATCAAAATATCTTAATATTAATACCTGCAGCGTATAAACAGTATAATTTTGGTAGGACCCTTATATGGGCACTAGGTCTAAACATAGACCGATGTTCACCAAAATCAATAGGCTGCGTTATTGGGCCAATATAGGTCTGTGTACCAAATTTCATCAAAATATCTTAATATTTGCGACTTGCAGCGTATAAACATTATAATTTTGGTAGGACCCTTATATGGGCACTAGGTCTAAACATGGACCGATGTTCACCAAAATCAATAGGCTGCGTTATTGGGCCAATATAGGTCTGTGTACCAAATTTCATCAAAATATCTTAGTATTTACGACCTGCAGCGTATAAACAGTATAATTTTGGTAGGACCCTTATATGGGCACTAGGTCTAAACATGGACCGATGTTCACCAAAATCAATGGGCTGCGTTATTGGGCCAATGTAGGGCTGTGTACCAAATTTCATCAAAATATCTTAATATTTACGACCTGCAGCGTATAAACAGTATAATTTTGGTAGGAGCCTTATATGGGCACTAGGTCTAAACATGGACCGATGTTCACCAAAATCAATAGGCTGCGTTATTGGGCCAATGTAGGGCTGTGTACCAAATTTCATCAAAATATCTTAATATTTACGACCTGCAGCGTATAAACAGTATAATTTTGGTAGGAGCCTTATATGGGCACTAGGTCTAAACATGGACCGATGTTCACCAAAATCAATAGGCTGCGTTATTGGGCCAATGTAGGGCTGTGTACCAAATTTCATCAAAATATCTTAATATTTACGACCTGCAGCGTATAAACAGTATAATTTTGGTAGGATCCTTATATGGGCACTAGGTCTAAACATGGACCGATGTTCACCAAAATCAATAGGCTGCGTTATTGGGCTAACATAGGTCTGTGTACCAAATTTCGTCAAAATATCTTAATATTTACGACCTGCAGCGTATAAACAATATAATTTTGGTAGGACCCTTATATGGGCACTAGGTCTAAACATGGACCGATGTTCAAAAAAATCAAACTTGTTCGTCCTTGGGCCAACATAGGTCTGCGTACCAAATTTCATCAAAATATCTTAATAGCTGCGACCTGTAGAGTGCGCACAAGATTGCATGGACAGACAGACAGACGGACGGACGGACGGACGGACAGACGGACATCGTTAAATCGAAATAAAAAAAAATTCTGAACCGATCGGTATACTATAAGGTGGGTCTACGACCAATATTTTTTGGTGTTACAAACATCAGCACAAACTTATAATACCCTGACCACATAGTGGTGTAGGGTATAACAATACAATTAGAATTTAGACTTCATACATATTTATATACAAGATGTTCCTTACACACAAAAAACTAAAAACTCATTTCAATCACGAAAACCGCGTATTAAATAACTTTTGTTGTTAAAATTGAAACTAGAAATCGCAAATGTTTTAGACTCTATTATAAAAGTAATAATAAATTGTAAGATATTTTGGCGTGTGCGGTGTCGGAACTAAACTAATTTTCCAAAAATACATACTTGACTTAAAAGTTTATAAAAAATGTGTGCGGCAACCAATTTTGACATTCTATTTAGTTTTATAAAAAGGACTGGCAAATTTCTTTCATTTTCGCGCAAATTGATGTTTTTACAACAGCAAATATTCCAAACAAAATTATTTATACACTCACAATATTTTATCCTTAAAAACAACCTAAAATACATATTAAATTAATTGAAAACACTATTAAAAAAAGGACTACTGATTTTTCATTATATTCAAACCATTTTGCTATTTATTTTCAAACATTGTTTAAACAATCCGGAAAGAAATAAAAATAATTGAAACGTCTATTAAAACAATCATCAATTTTTTAACTGACAAAACGTAAAAAAAAAAACGATTTTGTGGTTTGTTTTTTCATATTTGTAAGTTTTTTTTTTTTTTTTGTTTCGATTTTCAAAACACTACACCATACACAACAGACACCTTCATATTTTTATTGGCTATGTTTGTGTGTATGAGTAAAGAATATTTCTTGTAATTTGAATTGAAATAATTTTGTATATAAACAAACTATTTTAACAAAAAAGAAAACCGAAAATATTTGAATTTTTTGTTTTAAAACAGAAAACAACGAAATTATTTAAATAATTTTTTCTACAAATACAAATCTAAAAATAGAATATTTAACTGAAAATAACAACTCCTACAGACGATACATATTTTTTTCTGGTTTGTTTTTTATTGGTTGACAAAAAAAGTTAAACAATATGTTTCAATGTACATATTTTAATTGATTCTTCAATTGAAAACAAACTTTACCTATTACTTTTTAAATAAACCTCAATCGGTTATGGAAAATATATTGTGAGTGTACATACATTTGAATATTAACAAAAATAAAATTATTTTGAATTTTTTTGTGTGTTGTTTTTTATTTGCTGTTTTATTTGTTTTAAAATAATACAAATTTAGAAAATTTTGTGTTTCATTTATGATAAGATCGAGAAAGTGGCTAAATGCAAAATTGAGAAGTGAATAGTTTTAAAAGGTACCCAGGTAGAAAAATACAAACGGCACAATGTCGGCCCGGTATTGGAGACGGTAGTACATGTACTGGCTATGCGTCGGATTTTCAACTTTCACTGTACTGGCATGTTGTCGAAATGATAACACCAATAAACGCTTGGCCGTAGTTATTTCCCAACGTTGGCACAGGCTTGGGATTTTATTTTTTTGGTATTATCCCAGTACATTTAATAACAATTTTAGTAGTTTGCTAGTACTTTACTGTCCTTTTAGTGTACATCACACATTTTGTCGAAACTTCACAAGAAAAGAATGGGGTTATGTCTCTCTTACATAAATAATTGCGTAATAGACGCAAAAATACATAAAATTTATAAAATTGTTAATTTTAATAAATTAAAAAAAGCTCGTTAATTTTCAGAAAACAGTACTGGCAAAGCACGTTTTAAGTAGTACCGCCAATTCGCAAAAAACAGAGCTCTCCCAGTACAATTTTTGTTGCAACGTCGGCACATTCTACCTGGGTATGTTCATTGAAATAAACAGGTAAAGTTATAAATATACGCGATTACAAAAATACACGGTTGCTATAGTTAAAGTAGATATTTCGCTTAATAAAGAGTTATTAGAAATCTTGATTCATAATCGTATTTTAACTATAAATTAATTTTTCGATTTGATACTGGCAACACTATTGTTTATTTTCTCTCTTCTCACAAATAAGTCGTAAGTGATTTACAAATTTAGTAAACGATTGAGTCGGTAATCGGAAGTGAAACTGTATTTCCTTAAATTAGAGAACTAATGATGTGTTAAGATAAATTTAAAAGCCATTAAAAATATTTTTTTTTATTTATAAAGCAAATCAATGGAAATGTGTGTAAAAAAGTAATTTTTTAAAACATATTATTCAAAGCATACAAAAGTAATCGAATTTCGAATAATGTTTTGACAGTCTGTACATCACTATTGTCTTGTTTTTCTTTTTAATTTAATATTTACATTTTTTTTTGAAATTTTTTCGAAAATGGTCATTGGCCACGCAATTGTTGTAGTTTTTTTCAGTTTGATGGATGCAAGTTGTTGGAAGCCACACATTCTAGGGATGGGATGGCTTTAATAAATCATTTCATGCCTGAAAATGAAATAATTAACTATTAAATGGTGGCTTCCTCACTCCAAACTTTATAAATGGTTTAAAGTTAGTGAGTACCAACTATAAACCTTTATTATTTTCTTCATTATTAAGCAAATATGAATACTGTTTTTCACAAATTAGCTTAAAATCCCGCAATAAGACTGTTGTAAAAGTTTATGAATTAGACCATTAATTTTTAAATATTCAAAATATAAATTTCTCTTTGACAGAACATTTAGAAAATGCTTTCAAATAATTTAGTTCAAGAAGCATAGTCTAAATTGCGTTACCAACCTTTTTATCAAAATTCTTTTAGTTTAGTTAAAATTTAGCCTTAATATGTTTAGAAATACCTGAATTAGATAAAGTAGATTCGTTAAATTTTGTTCATAACAAACGCAGAAGTAAGTTTCGTTTTCAAATAATAAAGAACTTTGCTTTCAAAATATGATGCTTTTAAATCCTTTGCCATTGGAAATTTTAAAGAAAAATCTATTTCAATCTGAAATAATTAAACAACATTGGTTAAAAATTGTCTAAAACAAAATTTTCTTTTACCAAATAGATACCAGAAGGTTTTCCATACTCCGGCCATAATTTTAAAATATCTTTTGTTGAATTGGACTCCACCATTTGTTTGAAGATATTCCATTTTTCTTATCCTTTTCGATATCTTTGTATTTTCACCAAACCTTCTGTTGAAATAATTTCTTACCAGCACACGCGTTAAATTACACTGTGAGACAAATGGTAGGGGTCAGTGATCGGGAAGGGTTCAAACTACCGGGGAAAGTTATATCGGTAAAAAAGAAGTTATACGTGTCCCGGCGTTTCGCTGGGTCACCCCTGGGAATCGAGATATATCGATTTGACCTTTGGTGGTCTTTTTTTTGACATAACTCGAGAACCACTAGTCCGATTTTGCTCAAACAATTTTAGAAAGATTAAAAATTACAATTCCTTTAATCTGATCATATAACGTTTTTCTATATACTCAACAGTTTTGCCGGTAAAAATAAATGTATGAAGAAAAAAATATTTTTTGCCTAAAATATTAAAAAAAAAGTAATAAACAAAAGGTTATTGATTTTTATGGTAGCGGTAACAAACATTTATTTTTACCGGCAAAACTGTTGAGTATATAGAAAAACGTTATATGAACAGATTAAAGGAATTGTAATTTTTTTAAAATTGTTTGAGCAAAATCGGACTAGTGGTTCTCGAGTTATGTCAAAAAAAAGATATATCTCGATTCCTAGGGGTGACCCAGCGAAACGCCGGGACACATATAACTTGTTTTTGACCGATATAACATTTCCCGTTGGTTTCATCCCATCCCGATTTTGACTGTCGCATAGTGTTATTAACAAAGGAAAAAAAATATGTATGGATATAAACGAACAAAAACAAATATGTGTTCAACCACCCGAGCACGCGTAATCGTCAGCAAAATCTACACAACTAAAAAGAGTTAAAACAAAACGTGTATGCATCAGAAAAATGTGTATGCATCAGAAAATGTGTATGCATCAGGGATGAAAAATTCAGTACTTTTGTACCACAGTACTCCTGCAACCGATTTAGTACTATTTTAGTGATAAGAACAAACTGAAGCTTTATATAAAAAAGTGTCATCCAGTATGAAAAAGTACTATTTTGTTTCAGTTTCAGTACCATTTCAAAATTCTTATTTTTCATCCCTGCAATGCATTTTTTCTTCCATTTATATTTTCTTTGTCAACAAGAATAAACTTGATCGATTTGGGAAAGTGTTGCATACAATTTATAAAAAATAAACGCTTATTGAAATGTTTTATAGTTTCATTTGTTTGGGAACAATGTTTTAACCCTTCTTTGCATGATGATGGAAATTTCCATCATAAAAGTTATTGAAGAAAAAATTAACACAACCACCTGATTCGGAATTTTTTTGTTGCTAGCAACAATTTACATGACTATTGTTTCAATTGGAGCACATCTGCCAACAAATTAAAGTAAGCTTCATTATCAATTAACAGGTTTAAACTTGTCACCCAATATATTACAGTGATTTTTTCACAAAAAAGGAAAAAATCATGAGGTTTGAACTCAAATCTCTAAGGCTATAAGGCTGTATCGCTACCTCCTGCGCCACAGATACTTAAGTTTAGTTGTTGTCTAACTTAGAATTTAAACACGCATATGTATGAAACGAAAAAATATTATATATTCCAAAATTTTTTTATGATAAATAAAATTTCTGTTCCTTGTCTCAATATATTATTACAATTACCAAAATAATGGAAATTAATGGTTAAAGCTACTAAAGTTGAAAAATGAATTTTAAATTGATTGGAAAAACTAATACTGTGGATAGAGTGATCGATTTTATTGAAACACAACTGATACTAGATTTTTGCAGCCGATATTTTATTCAAATGACTAAATCTTCGATAAATATTGGTTAGAAAAGCCAATATTTTGGATAATGTGACAGTGTTTTCGTTCATCATATATATTTTCTGTTCACAAATAAATATAACTTTCCTGATGATGAATTTTAAGTAACTGCAATTAAAATTATTGAATGATGAAAATATTTCGTTGGTTCCGATAGAATTCCAAACAATTTATTTTCTGTGTGTACTCAATGTTCCTTAATGTATTCGCCGCTTTATAGTTTATTATATTATTTTACGAAATATAAAACCAAAAATAAATGTAAACCATAAAAAAAGTATTTTTGATGGGCTTACTTTTTAGTTTCAATATATTATGATTTATTTCATGCTAACAATTAATTAAAATTAATAAACGTTTTGAAAATGTAGTGTGTTGAGAACATTCTCAGCCAGAAATTGCCGACGCTTCAAAAAATGTAGTACTGACAGAGCACGGATTTTTTTTATAAAACCAGTGTTTTGCCAGTACTAACTAAAACAGTGCTTTGCCAGTACTGTTTTTACATAAATTGTATCATTTCTTTTTTAATTTTACAAGTTTCCATACAGATTTTTCGATAGGTTCCATTTTTTACATAATTTATCCGTGATTTATATTGATTGCATTCATAAAACGCAATAGAGGAAGGGGTGACAAATTCATAAATGTGTCAAATACGATTGAAAATATAAAAAATTTGACAAAGTGTGTTTATTAAAATTATGGTGTAAACTTATGAAATTACCATTTCTGTAAAAAAGTACGGGTAAATGAATACCACTTATATATTTGATTTTTTTATGTATAACGGTATTTTTTGATGTATTTGTACAAATTTCCACGATAGGTTTAATGAACACACTATTTTTCTGTCATTTCGAATAGAAAATTAAACATCGTTAATTTTAGAGAAAAATTAACAACTGTTTGTTTTTAAATATACTTTATTTGGAATTAAGATCCCAGCAAAAATATTTGTAAGTCATTCAAAACAAACAACTTTTAAATTGGTTACAATGGAGCGATAAGTCCTCTTTTTCTGCTTCGAATGTATGTGCTTTAAAACAACTTTCAAAAATGTATATATAATGTTGTTTTTTTCTTTGTAAATCCATTTGTTTGTAAATTACGAATTTATTAGAGATTCCATTTTTTATCTCTAAAAAAAAAAAATAGTTAATTTTATTAACGTACTTTATTAATTTACGATTATTTAAATATTTTTTAATTATTCGTACATATTTTAAAAAATACTTCAATTACAGTTCCCATTTAAAAAGGGAAGGAAATAAAGAATTGGATCCTATTGAATCTCCTGGACTAATGACACAAATAAACTGTCCTCCAACGGTTCTCGGATTCTTTAATGAATTTAAGGCTAAAATTTCAATCATAGATATGCGCCTTCAGCAAATTTATAATGTTGCCCTTATTACTGTAGAGTTGTAAAATGTCGATGCTTTTCTTTCCTTTAGTTGTTAGAATGAAAAAAAAATATATAGGAAAAAATAGTTTCCTAGTACGCTTTAATATTCTGAAAATTCCTTGAGTAATGTTTTTAAAAAAATTAATCAGAGGGTTACATATAACTTAAATATGCCCAGTTTTTAGGATGTAGATTATCTTTAAACTTAGTTTAACGCAGTTTATAACTGGAACACTGCTACTAAAATCTATTTTATTTTCTTTCAATGAAGACAGAAATTCTAAACGAGAAAAAGTTGTTCAGGCAAATTTTTGTTAATAAACTTGAAATGGCTGATATAATTCGTTTTCGGTTTAACTAAACCAAGTTTAACTGACATCCCAAAAACTCGTTCTTAGTGCATTAATCTTATTTAATTCAATATCGTATCTTTTTTGAATTTAAAGACTAAAGTAAACATGTTACAAACTTCTTTAAAAAAAAATTTTTAACAAAAATTTAAATATATTTTGACTTAATCGAATAGAATCAGATGCAAAAGAAGTGTTTCCTTAATATTGTTACACAATGGGTTCTGTAAGGGCTAAACATTAAAATTACCTCTAAAATATGCTATTTCATACATTATAAAAAGCAAATTTAAATCACTTTTAAAAATGTATTATATTATATAATATAAAGAGTACTTCTAAATCACTCTAAAAATGCAAACAAAATGTACTCGTATTGATGTGATGAAAATGTATACCTAAAAAACCATACTTTATTAACATTATGTATGTACTTTTAAATTACTAACAAAATGCTCAAGTGTAACTACTGACAACATGGGACACCACGTGTAAAATAAATCAGTGTTAGAGCTAAATTGTAACTACTCCGCAATGCTATTCGGATGCTATTCGGAGTGCTTTTAAAATCACTTTTTTGTAATGACTTTTTGCTGGGATTCCATTCAATTATTTGTGTATAAGAGTTATTGCAATTGTTTCATTATGATGTTTAGTGAGAATACACTTAAATTTTACCAAATGAATGTTTACTTCAACATTATTTTCATTTAAATTTTTAACATTGTGCAATCCTATTTCCAATAAAAATGGTATGGAATTTTCAATAAAAATAGTACTTTGAAGAAAAATATCATTACATTTCTATTTAGAAGATTTAGATATGTATATATATGTATGTGGTGCGCATATTTCGGAGACATGGCCAAAAATGTGCCCAAACTATGCTGTATATGAGCCACAAATGTCTTGATACTATGCGCTAGACCTAGGAAGAGTTCGAGGACAGTCCCCAAACTAACCAAATGTCTCCATACTAAACACTTGATCGAAAAACTGTCCCCGTAGCATGCGCTGTGCATACATATAGATATAGATAGATATAGATAAAATTTAGAATATTTAGAAAAAGGTATTGGAAAAACCTTTCATTTTTCGTATTTATAGTATGAGCAAAATAATGAATTTTCCATTTTTATGGTACAGTATTTTTTGTATTAACGACGGTTTGCCAACGTCGAAAAATAGAGTCGTATAACCGTTTAATGGTGTTATCATTTCGACATTGAAAGGCTACTGTAAACGTTGAAATTCAGTCGTTTTGCCAATGTATGTACTGTCGTGTCCAACGTTTTGCCAACGTTCCGCCGACTGTATCTTTCTGACTGGGTTGTTATTAAACGATTTATGAAACAGTTTCATCAATATGATAATTCTTTTTTCCCTGAGTGAACGAATATGGATGACCAAATATGATAAAATAAAAATACACATTGAAAAAATGGCAAAGTATTAATGGCAAAGAAATATTGAAAAACAGCATAAAAAACCGGTGAAAATATAACCGTTAAAAAAAATAAAAATATAGAACAAAATTTTTATAAGTAAAAATAATTTTAAGGGGAAATCTAACCATCGGGTTGTGTATTGTTGCAAAAAACAAAACAAACTAATTTTAATTTTTAAAATAAAAAAGATTATTAATTTTTTTTTGCTAATTTTAGCTATCGGGTTTCAAAATTTAGTAAAATTAAATTTGTAGAATTAGCAAATCAAATTAGTAAAAAATTCTGAAATTTGTAAAATGAGAATACCAAATTATTTTACTAAAAAACAACTTTATGCTAAAAATTAGTATAATAAAATTGGAAACCGTGTTACTAATTTTTATACTAACTTTTTTTTAGTGTAGCAGAGCACTGATTTTATAAAAGTTACAATATTTCTTTAAAATAAGGTTTAAACTCAGAAGGTCTCGAGTTCGATACCGTTCACGGCTATCCATTTTTTTTTTTATAAAATTGATTTCTTTTTATAAAATTATAATTTTTTTCCGTAAATGTTTTATAAAATTATATTTTTTTTTATAAAATTTAATTTTTTTTAATAAAATAATTTTATTTACATCTTTTCGACGCTCTACACCATTTCCAATTGTATCAATTGTTTTTAAGATTTATCAATTGTATTTCAGAAATTATCAATTGTATTTCATAAATAATGAAATGTATTTCAGAAATTTTTCTCTATTAACTATGAAATACAATCAACAAATTCTGAAATAGATTTGATTATTTCTGAAATACAACTAATAATTTCTGAAATACAATTATAATTTCTGAAATACAATTAAGAGCTTCTGAAATACAGTTAGTATTGTAGTTGCTGATGAGTTACCATTAGAGTTTGGGATTTCCAGGACTTTTTTATTTCCTGGGAAACGGGAATGAAAAAATTTGATTCCCGGGATTCCCGGGAATCCCGGGAAATATTTTTAAATAAAATTGTTAATGAGAACCACCTATATAAGTAATCTTTGTTAAAAAACACTATTTCAGTACAAATTAAGTCTGTGTAGTGAGAATTCAAAGTAAAAATATCAGAATGTTGAACATTTGATTTCACATAAATTACTCTAAGCACTGCCAAATGAATTGCATGATTCCAGCAAAAAGCACCCACTACTGGACTGTCAGAAACAAAAGTGTTTCATCACATTTGGCCCATTAGATATGGTGGCCACAATGTTATTTTCCAAAGACAAATAAAATTCTTATAGTCTTATTTCTACAATTCTTCTTATTTCATCAGCATTACTTACATCTTCCTGATATATAAACCAACCTCAGGTTATAAAATGAATTATTTCCATTTATACATATGTTCAAATATCTCTTTTGTGATATTCTTGTCCATTCATCTAAGATTACAGTAAATTTCCTATTGTTAGAAATATTGCTCGATATTTTTTTATCATGATCTGTTTTACATGATTGTAATAATTTAATATAATATTCTTTCATTTTTTGGCAATGTAAGGTTTTTATTATAAAAACTTTCTCGAATAAACGAAGATCTAGTTATGGTGCGGATTGGCATTCCGTCGACTGCGGCTAATTTGGATACCATTTCAGGAAATGTTTGCCCTACTATAAAACGTTGAATGCCTATTCAGCTTACACTTTTTTCTTCGGGTACTTTGCTAATTTTAGCTGGAACGTTATTCTTGTTGTTGATTTCTTCAAGAGAATTTGCATGACCATCAATTTTTTTTTTTGTGAACCAAATTTAAACGTCGGTTAACCAAATTTATATACCTCCGTTAACCATTAGTCTTTTAGGGTTAATATTGCACTGCGTTACATTGTCCTTTTTTGTGAAGTACTTCCATACTCCTGACATTTTATTCTTTAATATAAAAGAATATCTTAGTTTGAAAGCAGGTGTATTAAAATAAAGTAAACTTACTTAAAAATATCAGATTTATTAATGAAAACGTTACTTATAAAATTATTGGCCCTTAATATAAAGGAGTATTTTCAATTTAAAGTCGACTTTATTTTTAATCAAACGGTTTTGTTCATTTTGTGTATGAAAACCTTACAAAAATATTTATATTTTCAAAGATTTTGATTGGTTGAAAATAAATTAACCAATCATAATGCTCCAAAAATAAACCAAGTCAGGGTATACTGCCACCTAAAATATACATTTGAAATATTTAGATAGTAAGGGCGATTATTTGTAAGAAACAAAACTTTTTATTCATATTTCTTTTAAACATTTTACCAAGTTTTTAGGTTTTACTACCTAAATTTTGAATAATTTATGCGAAAAATCTTTATTAGTTGAAATGCTCCTAAATAATTACATAGCAAAAATTTGTTTTGTCTGTGAAATAAATTGATTCCCTTTTAAAAGATTTTAACAATGACATTTTTCTTTTGGTATTTAAAATGTTTTTTATGACTAAAATTAAAAAATCCTATTCCAAACAAAAACAATTTAAAAAATTTAATAGGGGTTTTCATATAAACTCGTAAATGCCTTGTAAACCTTGTATAAATACAAACCATATTTTTTGTGTATGGAGTTTGACATTAACATACCAGGTTTACACCGTTTACGAGTAGAATACGAGTTTATATGAAAACCCCTAAAATTTTTTAAGTTTTTTATTTTTATTATTTTCCCGGGAATTCCCGGTAAACTTTTCCCGGGATTTCCCGAACCCCAAACCCTAGTTACCATATATGACCATATATTGTTTACATGGCACCATATTGTAACGACGAGTTTCCCTCCGTTTGCTGGGGCGAG
Organism: Leucophora obtusa; assembly: GCA_949987735.1. Lineage (NCBI taxonomy): Eukaryota > Metazoa > Arthropoda > Insecta > Diptera > Anthomyiidae > Leucophora > Leucophora obtusa. The sequence continues at coordinate 166,868,596 of OX465295.1, read as the reverse complement.
CTCGCGGGCGTAGGGTTCGTCACAGAAATTTATTTTGTACAGTGACAGAGGGAAAAGGCGTTGTTAAAACTTTATAAAAATTCAATTTATTGATTCGCTTATATCTAATTACGAAACACCTAATGCTAAATTTAATATCCCGAGTAAAAAAAATAATATGATGTCATAAGTAATGATATCTTATTTAATATAATTGAAGATATGTTATGATCCGAAAAATGGTGGATAAAATTATATCGGTTAAGGTCTAAATATATTAAATCATATAGAATCTTATCCGGATTTTGACCCGATATAATCATATCTAATTTGATGTAGAAAGACATAATTATATAACGCATTATATTTCAGGCTCAAAACAAAAACTATTTAAAAGTACTAAAAAAATAACACCCTTAAGCTAAGAATTCAAAATTTAAATAAAACTTTAATGTGTAAATTCATAAATGTTTTATAAAATTTAGGAGGTTTACAAAACAAATTTCCATACAAAATTTGGGGGTAATTTTCTAAAACACTTCGGTGAAGTGTTGCGTTATTTCTATAGAAATTGTTTTTGTTACAAAAACAATTTACATTGAAAGTTCCCTTCACTTCTCCCAAGTGTTTTACGAAATTAGGTACTTTGTTTCATAAGCCTCCTATAACTTTATAAAGCATTTATGAATTTACACATAAGTATTTAGAAGTAGTTGTACATAATTGTAACCAAGCATTTTAAGCTTTCTCATATAAACTTGTATTCTACCTGTAAACTGTGTAAACCTGGTATGTTTATGAGTTTAATGTCAAATTCCATACATAAAAAATATGGCTTGTATTTATACAAGGTTTACAAGGAATTTAGGAGTTATAATGAGTACGCTTTTATATTTTGAAATCATTAATGTCCGACCGAACTGTTCGGCCTTAAAATGTATATGGTTGTTATTTGGTATGTTGAAGCATTAGGGATACATTTTGCTTATGGAAAAATGTTTGTTGGGCCGATTAGAGTGCATTTTGAGTGTAAAATTTAAGGAAAAGTCTGAGGTTAAGCAACAAATTCACTGTTCGGCCGCCGAAAGTTTGGCCAAATTGAAAAAAGTTTGGCGGCCGAACAGTTAACTTTACGGCTAAACTACCGTGTTTTCTTTAAATCTGATACTCAAAATCGAATTAGAGCGGCTCAACAAATATTTTAGCAGTATGAAAGTTTCTCCCTAATGCTTTCAAATAACAGAAAATCGACGAATTTTCACTTTTTGGCCGAACTGTTCGGTCGGATACTAGAAATCATACATTGTACATACATACGTAAATATATCTCAGAAAAACATAGAATTTTTTTTTTACATTGCGCCATTTTTAATTATATATGACGCTGTATTAAAATTGTTATAGCATATGTAACTAAATATGGTATATATTAATATATATGGGGACATGTATATTTATACTGATCTATATATGACATCATATAAGAAATTTTTGAAAAACTCAAAGCTATACAGAATTATATCCACAAAGATATAGTGCCACATTTGACTATATATAATCATATTAGTCCATATTAATTTATATAATTTCCTATATAATTTTTTTTACTCGGGATAGTAGAAAGAGAGAGGTGCGGTTCGCCTCTCGTTGGATCTAATATTGCTGGGTACACGGGGATTCTACGTCCTTCTTAAAAACTGCAGGCTTCCTGGATGCAAATGTTCAAGGATACGGTGGGAGCTTGCCCCAGCAAACGGAGGGAACTCGTCGTTACAATATATGACAATATATTGTTTAAATAGCACCATATATGGTATATGTTCCCTATTAAAAAAAAAATAATATGGAGCTTTATACGTTAATATATAACTTAGAGTGATCCATGTACCATTTTATTCGAAAAAGGGCCCAATAAAATTGTATCATTTTTAATCTAATTGTATCAGTTTAGATCTGACCTGATTAAATTATGTGTTAATCAGATGATTTTTGACCTGATACAATTTTATCGGTTTATATCACATGTTATCAGTTTATGTCCAAATAGATATATTTGTATACAAAATTATATAGTTATATCCCAATTTTGACCTGATACACTAATAGAAGAAAGACCGTAAAAAATTTAGTTAAAACTACTAAAAATTAGTTAAAAATGATGCTGCAAAAAAAACTGCTAAATTAGCAGACTATTTTTGCTATATATTAGTTGTTTTTCTCGTAAAATAATTTCAGAAAATTATGGAGAATAAATAAAAAATGCGGGTTAGAATAATTTTTTCTAAAATGTTATAAAAATAACTTCTTTATTTAGTAAAGCAAAACGGGGGTTGAAACGTACCTTTCATACGGGTTGATACAAGAGTATTAAATTGTTGGCTTAACAAAACAAGAGCTCTAAGGCTACGAGTAAATGCCAAAGAGCGTGAGAAAATGTTTCGTTAAGCCAACAATAGGTGCGTTTTTCACTTTAAGCGTAAACATCCCGCCCCCTTGCACGGGTGCAACAAGAGGAGCTAAGGAGGTAAGTGCGAGGTACGTTAAATTTAAAAATGGATATGGATGAAATCAAAAAATGTGATAAATTTTTGGGCCAAATTTGTGAGAAGCAAAAAGTGTTAATATTTCGGTTTTTGCTTAATGGAATCAGTAAGTTTAGTCATTATAAACCTAATTGCAAAACATCTCTTCTACAAGTTGTCGCAATAACTTTTTTTGCACAATTTTAATTTTTTTTTGTTGTAACGGCGTTTACATTTCTGCAAGCAAAAGATATGACAAAAAAATTGGGTACGAATTTTCTTCAATTTATTAGTTTTTCGTATTTTGGTTTTCAACTTGCTTTCCAATGATATATAATATGTGTTTATCAAATTGGCGGTTTCGCGAATAAAAATATAATTCATTCCGCGACAAAATTAAAATTTTTTTTTTAATTTTGTATTTTTGGTCCTTTTAAATGCTTTTCAAAAATATAAAAATTTTTAAAATCCAAACAGCGGTTGCGCAGTTACAAAATAATATATTAAAAACAACATTTCACAATCAAAAAATTCTTAAATTGCGTGAAACAAATTTAATTTGTCAAACTAATGTCAGTAATGACTCGAAATATCGATTCAAAACCAATAAAATGCAAAATCAATCGTTTTTCGCTCCAGCAGCTTAGGGTAAAAAACTGATAACTTTTTTTGATTTGACGCAAAATTATTAGTTGAATCGTCTTTTGACGCATAAATATTAGTTGAATCACCTTTGTTTATGGTTATTTTAAAATATTTTAAACATTTATCTACATTTATTTGAATGAAACCTGATGCAAACAATTGTGTTTACGGAGTTTACAGTTACGGAGTTTACATTTGGTTACTTTTTTCGTTTTCTTTCAGAAACGTTTTGTCAGAATTTTTTTTTTGAAACAAAATCGTATGATGCCTACAAGGTGAATCCAAATATGACATTGTTTTTCTTACTCGTTAAATAGTTTGGTGTAAAAATCTTTTTCATCTCGAGAATGTTACATGCTGCAGAAAAGCTTCAAGTCTGTTATACTGGATGTTTACTTACAGTCCAACGATCATTTGAGTATAAATAACATTATACTTTTCGCAATATAAATAATAGATAACTCCAAAATTCTGGTATAGGCTTTTTATCAAAAATTATGACGAAAAATCGTTACAGAGTTGAAGTTGTGATAGCTGAGATATACGAAAAAGTTTGTAAAATGTGTTAATTTTTATTAAAAACGGCACTTTTCCTTTTCATAAAAATTCTTACAGTTAGTGTTTAGTTTTATTGGTTATTAAAATATAAGCTATTAAAGTTAAAAAACCTTATGAGTTACTTGTTACGGAGTTTACATTTGGCCTATAAAATTGGTCACAAATTTTATGTATTAACTAAAAATTGGTCAGATTGTTATAAATTTTGTAAAACAGGTGACAATGCGCTGATATATATCGAAATATGAAACTCAAATGTAATCCATGCATTAGATTTTTATCACATTTTTTGATGTCACCCATATATATTTACAATTCAAAAGCTTAGAACCCCAGCAAAAATATGTGTAAGTCATTCAAAACAAACAACCCGTGTAAAAAAGATCAGTTCTGGCCAGATCTCAGCACATCTTACCAGATCTAATTAGATCTCAAAATTGGGGACAAATTTGAGATCTAATTAGATATGATCAGATCTAGGCATATCTGGGCAGATCTTCGTAGATCTTACCAGATCTAATCAGATCTCAAAATTGGGGACAAATTTGAGGTCTAATTAGATCTGATCAGATCTAGGCATATCTTGCGCATTTGTCCAGATCGCTTTAGATTTGAACAAATTTGGCACTAGATCTTATCAGATCTTGCCATAAGGTATTATCACATTTGCCATATCTGATCATATTTGATGTGATCTGGTACAGGATCTAATTATATTGAATCATATCTATTGAGAACCAAAAAGATCTGGTCAGATCTAAACTTTTTTACACGGGAACTTTTAAATTGGTTACAATAGAGCAATAATTGCTCTTTTTCTGTTTCGAATGTATGTGCTTTAAAACAACTTTCAAAAATGTATATATAATGTTGTTTTTTTTTTTGTAAATGCATTTGTTTGTAAATTACGAATTTATTAGAGATTCCATTTTTTATCTCTAAAAAAACAAAATAGTTAATTTTATTAACGTACTTTATTAATTTACGGTTATTAACATATTTTTTGATTATTCGTACATATTTTAAAAAATACTTCAATTACAGTTTCCATTGAAAAAGGGAAGGAAATAAAGAATTGGATCCCATTGAACCTCCTGAATTATGACCCAATGAATGAATTCTTCTTTTCACTAAATGCAAATATATTAAAGTTAACAATTAAAATGTATTGTTAAGGCTCTATGAAGTCGCTCGCGTGCTTTTGCACCGTGCACCAAAGAAATATGTTAACAAAATTTGTTGCAATGTTAAAATATTTTATAAAAAAATTAAAACAGACCAATCAAGAGGTTCGTTAACAGAGGTTGGACCCTTATATTTACTTATACATTAAAAGTACTATAAATGTCACCTGCTTTAAATGTCGATATGCTTTAATTGCTATTACACCTTAAAAGTCGTAAAATCAAGCGAAAGAAATAATTCTATAGTGACAAAAAATATATTATTTCCTCCAACGGTTCTCGGATTTTTTAATGAACTTAAAGCTAAAATTTCAATCATAGATCTGCGGATTGAGCAAATTTATAATAATGGCCTTATTACTGTAGAGTTGTAAAATGAAAAAATAGTTTCCTAGTATGCTTTAATATTCTGAAAATTCCTTGAGTAATGTTTAAAAAAAAAATAATCAGGATGTAGATTATCTTTAAACTTAGTTTAACGCAGTTTATAACTGGAATACTGCTTCTAAAATCCATTTTATTTTTCGTTTTCGGTTTAACTAAACCAAGTTTAACTGACATCCCAAAAACTCGGTCTTAATGTATTAATCTTATTTAATTCAATATCATATCTTTTTCGAATTTAAAGACTGAAGTAAACATGTTACAAACTTATTAAAACAAAACTGTTGAACAAAAATTAAAAAAAATTTTTGTTTTGTCTCATTTTGACTTAATCGAATAGAATCAGATGCAAATGAAGTGTTTCCCTAATATTGCCCTACAAATAATAATAAATTGAAGCTTTTGTTACACAATAGGTTGAGAGATGGGTTCTGTAAGGGCTAAACATTAAAATTACCTCTAAAATATGCTATTTCAGACATTATAAAAAGCGCATTTAAATCACTTTGAAAAATGTATTATATTATATATTCTAAAGAGTACTTCTAAATCACTCTAAAAATGCAAACAAAATGTACTCGTATTGATGTGATGAAAATGTATACCTAAAAACCATACTTTTTATTAACATCATGTAATCACTTTTAAATTACTAACAAAATGCTTAAATTAAACTACTGACAACATGGGACATGACGTGTAAAATAAATCAGTGTTAGAGCTAAATTGTAACTACTTCACAATCAGTTGATGCTATTCGGAGTGCTTTTAAAATAACTTTTTTGTAATGACTTTTTTTTGCTGGGACTAATTAACAATTCAATTTATAAATTCCAAGAAAACTGAAGTTATTATTAAAAAAACCAAATATAATTAAAAAATTCATTTAAAATTAAAAAAAAAAAATGAAGAAACCCCAAACGGGTTAAAAAAAAAGAAAAGACAAAAAATTGACTTTAATTAAAAAAAAAAAAAAAATGTCCAGAGTGGACGTTTATAACTATGGTAGCCGGTTGGCCACCGCTTCCACCATAATTTATCGGGGATTTATTGCCACTACAGCTGCCACACTGGCACCGTTGCAGTTGTTGTTGCTGAAGATGTTGATGTTGTTGTTATGGATGATATTGTTGTTGTGGACGATGCTGTTGTTTGCCTTTTTTATTGGCACGTTTTTTGGGAGTTCGGGGGACATCCTGTGACGCCCTTGGATGGCGGTGGAGAAGGGTGTGGTGCCTTTCAAGGCATTCGAGGCATCGTTCCCGACTGTCGCAATTTCGCAACAAATGCGATGTCGCCAGACAGTTGAAACAATATTTCAATCGTTTTACCGCCTGAATCCGTTGGTCCACCGACATGCGCTTAAATCTGAAACATTTGCGCAATGGATGGTCCATCTTACATAGTTTGCAAGATGGACCGAGGTCCGTTTTTTCAGCGGAGTTGGTTTCGGGTTTTTGGGTACCCTCTTGTCGGTGGACCTCAAGACGGCGGCTGACTGACGACATTGCTCACCTGCGGGAGAAAAAAAAAAGAAAAACAAACGAGTTAATTTTGTTCGGATACGGGTAGAAGAACAAGCTTCACAATGGGCCGAGTAAAAATGCCTGCAGCCGTTCTCACAATGCAAACACGAACTTTCTCATGGGGACCCTTAAAAACTTTTTCTATCCCCCCTAAACTCCATTCATTCGGAGGTAAGTTATCCTGACGGATTACTACGATATCCCTTACCTGAAATTCCCTCTTAGGATATTTCCACTTCACACGTCTGTTTAGTTCCTTCAGATATTCTTCCTTCCATCGAAGAGCAAATTGATGGTGAAGAATTTTTAGCTTCTGCCACCTATTGGCATGACTGAGGGACAAATCGGGCATACTGGGTTCAGGAGGAGCTAACAAGGGGACACCAATTAGAAAATGGACAGGCGTTAAAGGGTTTTCATTAATTGAAGATAAGGGCCGTGAATTTAGGCAAACTTCAATTCTAGTGAGCATAGTGGAAAACTTTCCATACGTGAATTTCTGAGAGTTGGAGATCTTCTTCAAGTGGGTTTTAAAACTTAACGCCAGCTTCCCAAAGTCCACCCATATGATCGACGCCGGGGGGTATAAAGAGCCATTGCACAATTTGACAATTGTTCTGGGAAAAAAGCTGTCGTTTAAGGTGAGAAAGAAAATGCTTTCGATCTACCTCTAGTAAATTAGAAGCACTTATAAATGCAGTCCCATTATCGGAATATAAATGGGAAGGAAAACCTCGTCGCGAGAAAAAACGGGTAAACGCTGCTAAGAACGTTTCTGATGACATGTCGCCAGTTGCTTCTAAATGTATTGCTTTTGTTGCAAAGCATACGAAAACCAGTACATAGCCCTTTGATCTACGGCAACCTCTGCCACTATAAGATCTCATATCGAAAGGTCCAGCGAAGTCTAGACCTGTGTGAGTAAAGGGTCTCGTTAGAGAAATTCTTTCTGGAGGTAATGCGGCCATAATTTGTTGTCCCGATTTCTTTTGATGTAATATACAAATATTGCAATTACGAATAATTTTACGGATTAAATTTTTAAGATTCGGGACCCAAAACTCCATTCGTACAGTTGTTCGAAGCATTAACGACTGACCACCATATATGGTACACTTATGAAGAAATCCGTAAAAGTCACGGAATAGGGCAAAATTCTAGGGTATCTTTCATCATATGTCAGCCCGGGTGCATGAACAATCCGACCGTTCATTCTAACAAATCCATTCGGGTCAATAAAAGGATTTAAAGACAATATATGACTTTTAGATGGGATAGGAAGTCCTTTTGATAGGATAGAATATTCGGGAAGATAAATTTGCTGCCATACGAGAACAAGCCGATCTCTTACGAATTTCATTTCCACATGAGTAATATCGGGAGTGTCGTATAATTGTTTATGTGTTCGCAAAAAATGAAGACAGCGAAACCAATATGCAATAATTCTCATTGCTCGGGGTAAATTAGAAAATAATTCGAGAATATCAGTTATTTTTCTTGGGGTATCATGAGAAACGACACATTCTAAATGGGAGTAAATACTTATCGATTTCTGTGGCCATTTCTCCCTTGGTTGAGATAACCATTTTGGCCCATGCCACCATAAGGGGTTTTCAATCAAATCACAAGCAAGAGATCCACGACTTGCCAAATCGGCGGGGTTGTCTTTGGAAACAACATGAGACTGCCACTCTATTCGCTACAAAAGTTGGCAAATGGCACTAGTGTTTCTGAAGCCAAGTCAAAACAATGGTTGAATCTATCCACAGGTAAATCTTTTCTTTAGGAAGATTTAATTGGCCACACAATGATTTAACCATGTTTGCCATTAATGCCGCTCCACAGAGCTCTAAACGGGGTAACGTCTCATACTTTACTGGAGCTACTTTTGTTTTGGATGCAAGCAAATGCGATTGTATCTCAAACGGGGAAGAGATGATGCGAACGTAGAGTGTTGCAGCGTATGCTTTTTCGGAAGCATCACAAAATCCATGGATCTCATAATCATTATCGGGGTGATAATTAATCCATCGGGGTATTTCAATCTTCTCAATGTACGGGTAATCATCGAGAAAAGAGTGCCATTGAATCAACGTGGTAGAATTCAAGCAGTCATCCCAATCTGTCTTGTCTTTCCATATTTGTTGCATGATAATTTTCGCAACTATGATTTTAGGGGATAGCCAACCGGCGGGATCATATACTTTAGCAATTTCAGACAAGACTGCACGTTTGGTGACCACATTTCTACCCGGCTGCAAAACGAGTTTAAAATAGAAGCTGTCTTTTACAGCATTCCACCGCAAGCCTAGGGTTTTAGTAGAGCTCACATCTAAAATTTTAAAGAAATCTGTTCCAAGTAGATTCTTGTCGGGTAAATTTTCGAGAAGACGTATATGATTCGCGGTCCATTTTCGGAGAATAAAACCCGCCGACTCAAGAACTTTAATAAGTTCATTACGTCTTCTACAACCATCTTCTAACTCATGCGAGCCAGCTAGCACGTCATCAACATACATATGGTTTTTCAAAATTTCAGATGCAGCAGGACATTGAGCCTCACACTCACGGGCCAGTTAAAGTAGTGCCCGTATAGCGAGATAAGGGGCACAATTTACTCCAAACGTTAAAGTTTTTAGCTCAAAGAGTAATTCCATATGAAAGCGATCACCTTTTGGACGACCCCTCTCCGATTCTAAAATAAATAGTCTCAATCGATTGCCCAGCAAAAAATAATGTACCTACATATTTTTTTTTTTTTTTATAGTGACTGGTTTAGTGGTGGTGTACACCACTGTCATGTGACAAAATTGAAGAATTCTTCATAAGGGACCTCATTGAAAGTTGATAAATGTTGATAAAGCGACCGCAACGAGTGATAGCTCGTTGGAAAGGTATTGAATCAGGCTTTAATTGAAAAATAAAATTTTCCAAATTTTTCTCAGAAATTTATCTTTTTTCCCATGAAAATTAAATTTTCCCATGAAAATTAAATTTTCCGATTTTCCACAGAAGCTCCTAAATTTTCCGGCTAATTTTTTTTTTTTTTGGATTCCTCATAATTTTTGCTTTAAGAATCAGCAATAAAAAAATGGGCCCCGACTCCTTGTTTGGACAGGAGAGGAGCATTTAAGAGACCACCTTGTTCTCATTGTTTTTATATTTTTTATAATTGAATTATTTGTAATTATTTAACATTATTTTATTTTATTATTAAAAATACATTTTAAAAATTATTTTACAGTTAAAAATACATTTATGAAGAAAAAATCTTTCTTATTTTGCTGCTTATACTTAATTACAATATTTATTAAAAATTTCAATTGTCTTGGCATCATTATAAAATTAAAGTAACTTTAAATTTAGCACGTCGGCAGACGAAGAGTACCGCTTTACATTAATTGACATATCAGAAATATTTGGTATGAAGCAATGAAACTTTTGCGTTCCAGTTATAGTTTTGACATTATTATATCTGTTTTGAATTCGTCGCTCCATGGCATCGTGTTCTTTTTGAGTGCATAAAACTGTGTTAATGGCAATTTCCTTGTTTTGAATCCACGAAAACAAATGTTGTACATTTAAGATCTGGTCAGTATATGGCCTTTGCAAACTTGCCTTAGTCGCCATGCGTTTTAGGGTTCCCCCTAACGCATCGCATGGGCCCTTACCGTGGGACGTCGCAAAAAAGTGCCACTCGACCTTGCAGTTTTGTTCTTCTTCAATTATGCAAAGATTGTAAAAATTTTTTTTATTCTTGTACTGAGAAGCCGCGCCGTCTGAGAAAAACGTTACTTTGTCGATTGCATCGAATTTTGATCTTAAGAATTCAAACAGTTTCATTTGAAATAAATAAACGGACACATAATTATGAGCTAAACTCTCCGCGACAACAACAAGGCTTACGGTCTGTAGTTCGTTATCTTCGTTTTTGAAATAAATGCAAAAAGGATGCACCGTGCACTGGTCGTTTGCCCAGTGATAAGCCTGAATTTCATCCTGAACGAGAAAAGTGTAATTCTCGGCAAAGTCGCTTATCACAATGAATTCATTTTGGGCTAATTTCTCCTTACTTTCCTTTAGAAATTTCGATTGCATCTCGGATATGAAATGGTGCGCCTTCAGTTCATTCAACTTGAATCCGAATTCCTCGATGAATTCCGGAATCTGCTTTACCACGGTCTCAAGGGAACATCTGCCGCTGCTAATTATCCACTGTTTGAAATGCACCTCCTGAATTAACAGCTGTTCAAACTTTTTCGCCAAATATTGCTCTAGCTCGTCAATCTTCGGACAATTGTCGCATTTGGACAGATGACAATTTTCCGTGGGGTATTTCACCGTGAAATACTTTCAATTTCTTGCATGGAAAGAACATTAATTTGATGTTTTGATGAAACATGCAAACGCAGACTGAATGCGTTCCGTGCCTGTCTAATGCCAGCACGCATTCTTTTGGTCGTAGGATGGCAAACTTAGAAAATCCCACTTTTTCTGCTGGGTATTTCTCTTTGAACTGATGGTATGCTTCGGATAGATTACATAATAATAATCTGCGCTGCTTGTGTACTTTTTCTCCATCTTCACGTGTGATAACATAGTCACGTGTACCTGGGCAGGCGCGGCTGTTGTCATCATTGCAGTAAAAATCTTGAATCAATTTCACCGTTGCTTCGCTGAGGGTCCTTGAGCCAAATTTCTTGGTGGGAGTCGTCAATATGCCCTTCTGTCGAACTAATTCTTTGCTTCTTCTCGCGATGTAAAAAGATGTTTGAAACTGTTCAGAAATCTTGCGTATAGACCATGATTGAGGCAGCACAGATAAAATGAGATATTTCTCCGGAAAAGTGTTCGCTAAATTGAATTTTCTTTTCAACTGCTCAATCATTTGTTTGCCGTCATCAACGTCATCTGCTTGACTGCATTCGTTATCAGAGCCTTCATCAAATATTGTCGCGATTGCACTCATAACCTTGCCTTTTTTCTCTTTCCTGTATTTTTCACTTCGCAACTTTCTTTTTGTAATAAGCGATTCACCTAAAGTGGTAATAGCCTCATTCAAAGGACTCAAAGACATATTGTCCATCGGAATGTCTGCCTCACTATCAGATGAAACATTTTGTTCAATTGTCATTTCACTCTCGAATTGTGGTTGCATTTGTTTCAATGCATTTGCTTGTTGAGACAAATCGATTTTACACTTGGGGCAAATGAATTCTGCTTCTTCACCGTATTGTATATTTAATTCATTCATGTATCGCTTCGAAACACCAGTTAATTTTAATACTTTTATCTTTTTCGAACGATGTCCACTCTTGTTAAACGGACTGCAGCAAAATTTATTCATTTTACTTTAAATTGTCTTTACAGCTTCACTCTTTACTTTACAAAAAAAACACTTTAACACTTTCACGTTTAGTATTCAACTAAAATTTGACTCAGAGTGTGTGAAGTATTTATATTTATTTTTTGGTAAAAAATAGGTAAAAAAAATAAGCGATATTTGCTTTTATTTAATAGGAAAATTTGCGTGAACTACTGGTCATAAAATGTTTTTTAAAGAGGGACTTAATTGGTTACTGCCAATAAGCCGACCACAGGTCATAAAATGTTTTGTAAATTTTTTAAATTACCAGGTAATAAATATTTCGCCATATTTATGGAAAATCCGTGTTTTATGACTTGTTTCTGCACGTGTCATTTTAGGCGAAATATTTATTACCTAGTAATTTAAAAAATTTACAAAACATTTTATGACCTGTAGCCTCAGCCGGGTTTGGTGTGCCATTACATGCCACTGCTGCTATTATCCATGGATTTATGGCCGATCTTGTGAAGGCAGGCAGACCATATTCACTACACACTCAACTTGGGGCTCTTAAAAAAAATTGATTTTTTCTTCATAAATGTATTTTTAACTGTAAAATAATTTTTAAAATGTATTTTTAATAATAAAATAAAATAATGTTAAATAATTACAAATAATTCAATTATAAAAAATATAAAAACAATGAGAACAAGGTGGTCTCTTAAATGCTCCTCTCCTGTCCAAAGAAGGAGTCGGGGCCCATTTTTTATTGCTGATTCTTAAAGCAAAAATTATGAGGAATCCAAAAAAAAAAAAAAAATTAGCCGGAAAATTTAGGAGCTTCTGTGGAAAATCGGAAAATTTAATTTTCATGGGAAAAAAGGTAAATTTCTGAGAAAAATTATGAAAATTTTATTTTTCAATTAAAGCCTGATTCAATACCTTTCCAACGAGCTATCATTCGTTGCGATCGCTTTAGTAGTTTTTTTTTAAACAACTTTCAATGAGGTCCCTTATGAAGAATTCTTCAATTTTGTCACATGACAGTGGTGTACACCACCACTAAACCAGTCACTATAAAAAAAAAAAAAATATGTAGGTACATTATTTTTTGCTGGGCAATCGATTTACTTTAAAATCGGAGAGGGGTCGTCCAAAAATTTGCCAATTTTGATCGTTTTCATATGGAATTGCTCCAAAGTCCTTTATATTCTCATTAGGATTATGACGGGAAAGAATCCTTTGAAATGTGGTTTGATTGGGGTATACGAGTATCTGACGGTACATCTTTTCAATGTCCGTATTATAAACAAAACGATGAAATCGCCAACGGAGAATTAAGACCGTGATAAGACCTGTAGGATAGCACCGGTGTATAGAACATCGTTCAAACTCACGCCATTTGACGATGAATTTGATGCGTTAAAAACCACTCGAAGCTTGGTAGTAACGCTATCGGGCTTTATAACGGCATGATGGGGCATGTAATAGCTGGACGATCCATTAAAAGGGGGGTTTACCTCGCTACCATGTCCTAAAACCATATTATTCGTTAATTACTTCATCATACTGCGATTTTAGTTCAGGGTTCTTCTGAAGCCTTGCCTCATTTCTCATAAATTGAGAAAGAGCTATATTACGAGAGTCTCCCAAAGACAAATTAGTACACTCAAAAAAATAAGTTAGTAGAAAAATTAGTAAAACGTCTTGCATATCAAGTGTACTAGTTTTCATCAATTTTTTTGCTGAAACTCCGTTTTCAGAAAAAATTTTAGTTATATTTTTTTAGCACTAAACTAATTTTGAACTAATGTTTTACTAATTTATTTTGCTACAAAAATTGTGCTGATATCCGCATTCATAGCGTGGACGACAACCAGATAGACAAGATGTAGATGTCGCAGCTTGTCTGGAAACGGAAATGACAAAAAAAGATAAACAACTCTACACATATTCTATATTTAAATTTTCAGCAAATAAATTAACTAAAGTAAAATTTCGCTACAAGTTTTTTGAGTTTTTTTTCAGTCTACTAATATTCAGCAAAAAGTTTAGTGATTTTAGCAAGGATGTTTTTCATTTGCAGTCGACTAAGTGTTAGCAAAACTTTTGCTGAAGATTACTATTTTTTTGGTAAAAATCAGCTTGTTGATTTTCAGCAAACCTTTTGCTGAAATTACCAACTTTTTTGCAAGCACGCTCCTGACTAAAAATTTGCTGACACAGCAACATTTTTTGCTGACTTTACTGACTTTTTTTTTGAGTGTAGGAAAATCGGGTTTAAAGGGTAGATAAACTACAAATCGACCATCTGATTTCCTATAAGTGGTAGATCGATAAAGTTTTTCACAATAGTCTTCGGTTTCAGTTATTCGGGAAACTGGGGGAACCTCTTCGAGTTCCCAAAAACGGTTACAATCCAACCGAAGATTGTTTTCTGGGCAATAAGATTGCTTTTCGGGTGTTTTCTGACATCGGGCAATAATATATGGGGATAAATGTCTCCGCCGAGAAGCAGATCCATTCGAGAACAACTGATGTCAGCTATAGTAATATCGGGAAAACTATGATTAATTGTGTTAACAAGTGAACACGAGGGTAAACTACACTCAAAAAAATAAGTTAGTAGAAAAATTAGTAAAACGTCTTGTATATCAAGTTTACTAGTTTTCGGCAATTTTTTTGCTAAAATTCCGTTTTCAGCAAAAGTTTTAGTTATATTTTTTTAGCACTAAACTAATTTTGAACTAATGTTTTACTAATTTATTTTGCTACAAAAATTGTGCTGATAACCGCAATTATAGCGTAGACAACAACCAGATAGACAAATGTAGATGTCGCAGCTTGTCTGGATGTAGTACAGACAACGGAAATGATAAAAAAGAAAACCAACTCTACACAATTTCTATATTAAAATTTTCAGCAAATAAATTAACTAAAGTAAAATTTCGCTACAAGTTTTTTGAGTTTTTTTCAGTCTACTAATATTCAGCAAAAAGTTTACTGATTTTAGCAAGGATTTTTTTCATTTGCAATCAACTAAGTGTTAGCAAAACTTTTGCTGAAGATTACTATTTTTTTGGTAAAAATCAGCGCGCTGATTTTCAGCAAACCTTTTGCTGAAATTACCAACTTTTTTGCAAGCACGCTGCTGACTAAAAATTTGCTGACACAGCAGCATTTTTTGCTGACTTTACTGACTTTTTTTTTGAGTGCACCAGTCAATTTGTCAACAACATATGCCTCAGTTTGAATTTTAAAACTGGGGTCAATTGGAGAGCCAATTGAAAGTAAACATCTATTTGATGAAGTGGCAGTGACCGTCTCATGAATGACGGAAATTTCAGCCATTGGAGTCGAAAAAGTAGGGATACAAAGTCTCTTTTGCAACCGTTTTGAAATAAAAGTTGCTTGAGAACAGGGGTCTATTAATGCCCGGGCTGAACTCAAAATATCCTTTGTACCAACTTCACAAATCGCATTTCCTAAAAGCACGGTAGAATTCGGGGCACAATCTACCTGGCCAGTATAAGTCTGATAAGATCTTAGACGTAGACGGTCCATCATTGGGATTTAATGAGACCTGAGCTGGATTATGGGGAGATACATTCGAGTTTCTAGTAGTATCAGAAGAGTTATGCGGGACATTTTGATTAGAAAAATTATCAGAACTCGATTTTACGGGCCGATTTCCTCTGTGAAGAAGCGAGTGATGCTTTTGCTTACACAAAAAGCAAACGTGAATGCTCTTACAAGCCTTAAATTCATGGGAGGTAGCAAGGCAATTGGTACAACACTTTAGTCTTTTTACTGTTGATAATCGCTGATCAACATTTTGTCCTAAAAATGTTGGCCATAATCTAAGTGGATGTCATTCTTGGCAAAGAGCACATCTACTCGCGGTTTGGGTCGTGTTTGTGTTAGCCACAAAAGCATTTATTCTCTTCGAATCATTCAAAGATTTCTTCGGGTTAACGGGAATCGAGTTCCCAGATTGATTTTGTGTGGGATTTAACTGTTAACGCCTTATATCGGTCACGGATTCAAGTGTTTGATACCGAGAGGATAAAAATTTATCCATTTCATCCCATTCGGGTAAATCGGGATTACGTTTCACAGATTCTTCCCAAAGACTTAAAGTGTGTTCCGGTAATTTAATAGAACAAACGAACACGAAAATAACATTGTATAATATTTCCGGGATAACTTTCAATAAAGAAAGATTTGCAATTATATCATTTATGGTGCGTTGCAACTTTTTAATATTAGGGACAGTTTCTCGCTCTATTGAAGGAATACTGAAATGAATTCCCATTTGAGCATTTATGAGACTCTTTTTTTTAACACTGTTTAATTTCAAATTACGTACCTTTATTTTAAGGGGGTTTTACGGGGTAATAATTTTATTGGGGTTTATACTTAATCCTCAGCAGCGAATCCAAGAAAATACGGATAAATTATTTTACGTTTTCGGGTTCTAAAATATCCGGGTTCAAGGACCAATGTTTTTCTCGTAAAATAATTTACGAAAATTATGGAAAATAAATAAAAAATGCGGGTTGGAATAATTTTTTATAAAACGTTATAAAAATAACTTCTTTATTTAATACAGCAAAACGGGGGTTGAAACGTACCTTTCATACGGGTTGATACAAGAGTATTAAATTGTTGGCTTAACAAAACAAGAGCTCTAAGGCTACGAGTAAATGCCAAAGAGAGTGAGAAAAATGTTTCGTTAAGCCAACAATAGGTGCGTTTTTCACTTTACGCGTAAACATTAGTAATATAGGAACAGCAAAAATAAAACTCTTAAATATACAGAATTTTAGTTATACTTGAGATAAATTTTTGTAAATGGAGAATGCAAATTAACCTGCTAAAACCATCAAAAAATTTTGATAAATAATTAGTAGCCTAAAAAATCACCAAAAACTTTAAAATTTTCGAAGTTTTTTTTCGATTTTTTTTTAAATGCTAATAAAAATCGAGCATTTTGAATACAGCAGATTACAATTTGGTAGCAAATATTTCTGCTGATTTTAGAAGAATAGACCGCTATTTGCATTCAACTAAATTTAGCTTAAAAATAGCAAAAATTTTGTATATATAACAGTTTGTTTTCGCTATTTTTAGTCTACAAATATTTAGCAAAATTTTCTGCAGATTTTACAGTACAAATTGCTATTTTGAATTAACTAAAAGTTAGCCTAAATTTAACCAAAATTCTGTAAATTTAACAGTTTTAATTTTGCTGTTCTCATTTTACTAGTCTTTAGTTAAATTATCTCCTAATTTTGACCAATTTTTTCTTTAGGATCATTTCTAACTAATTTTAGTAACTTTTTCTGCTATTTTTACAGATTTATGTCTATGAGTGTATAATTGTATCAGTTTAAAACTTTGATACAATTGTATAAGGTAAATGTCGGATACAATTTTACTTTATTTATATAAAATTGAACCAATTACGATGAAACCTGACACCATTATATATAAACCGATATAATTGTAGCAGGTCAAAAATCGGATACAATTTCATCTGATTAACACATAATTTACCCGAGTAAAAACAGTTACATATAGTCGTATAAAATGTGATTAACTTATATCTGTATAAATATACAGTTTTATCCGAAAAATGGCCCGATGTTATTGTATCAGTTGTGTATCAGTTTTCATCTAATTGTATCAGTTAGGATCTCAACTAATAAAATTATACATTAATCAGATGAAATTATATCCGATTTTTGACCTGATACCATTTTACCGGTTTATATCTAATGGTATCTGTTTAGATCGTAGTTGGTACAATTTTATATAAATAAAATATATTTGTATCCGATATTTGCCTTATATAATTGTATCAAAGTTTTAAAGCAGATATAATTGCATCAGGTCAAAATGCAGATATAACTATATAAATTTGTATAAAAATGTATCTATATGGATCATAACTAATACCATGCGACATAAACCGATAAAATTGTATCAGGTCAAAAATCAGATAAAATTTCATCTGATTACTATATAATCTAATCAGTTAAGATCTAAACTCATACAATTGGATAAAAAGTGATAACCAACTGACACAATTATATCGGGCCATTTTTCGGATGAAATGGTATATGGATCACATTAAGTTATATATTACCATATAAAGCTCCATATTAGTTTTTTTTAATAGGGTACCCTATTAAAAAAAATTAATATGGAGCTTTATATTGTAATATATAACTTAATGTGATCCATATACCATTTCATCCGAAAAATGGCCCGATATAATTGTGTCAGTTAGTTATCACTTTTTATCTAATTGTATCAGTTTAGATCTTAACTGATTAGATTATATAGTAATCAGATGAAATTTTATCCGATTTTTGACCTGATACAATTTTATCGGTTTATGTCGCATGGTATTAATTTAGATCCAAATAGATACATTTTTATACAAACTTATATAGTTATATCTGCATTTTGACCTGATGCAATTATATCTGCTTTAAAACTTTGATACAAGTATATAAGGCAAATGTCGGATACAAATATATTTTATTTATATAAAATTGTACCAACTACGATCTAAACAGATACCATTAGATATAAACCGGTAAAATAGTATCAGGTCACAAATCGGATATAATTTCATCTGATTAATGTATAATTTTATTAGTTGAGATCATAACTGATACAATTAGATGAAAACTGATACACAACTGATACAATAACATCGGGCCATTTTTCGGATGAAACTGTATATTTATACCGATATAAGTTAATCACATTTTATACGACTATATGTAACTGTTTTTACTCGGGTAATCATAATTTAAACTAATACAATTAAATAAAAATTGATAAACAATAGATAAAAATATATCGGGCCATTCTTCGGATGAAACTGTATATTTATACAGATATAAATTAATCACATATATATATGTAACTATTTTTATTCGGGTTGTTTAAATGATACGATATATCAAAGTATATGGTACTATATATAGTAGCATATATTATCATATCAGGAACTGTATTAAAAATGTTGTTCATGAGGTCCCATATATGAGCATATATTGTTGAAATGGCACCATATATAATAATATATGGTTTAAATGGCACCACATATGGTAATATATTGCTTAAATAACACCATATATAAATATATATGGCACTATATATGGTATCATATATTATCATATCTGGAACTGCATTAAAAATTTTGATCATGAGGCACCATATATGGCCATAAATTGTTTAAATGGCACCATATATAATAATATATGGTTTAAATGGCGCCATATATGCTAATATATTGCTTAAATAACATCATATATAAATATATATGGCACTATATATAGTATCATATTTTATCACATCTGGAACTGTATTAAAGATTTTGTTCATGAGGTACCATATATGACCATATATTATTTAAATGCCACCATATATGATAATATCTAGTTTAACTGGCACCATATATAGTTATATATTGGTTAAATGATACCATATATAATTATACATTGCTAAAATGCCACCATATATATTAAGATATATCTCTATGTACAACTATATATGCAATAAGATCAGCCATGCTATGTAATATATAATCATATATACCATATCCAATGTTATAAAGGCCGATATCTAATTAGATGAAATTATATATGGCATAATATAAGGAAAATTTTTGGAAAAAGACGTCATATATAATTATATATGGATATACATGACGAGATGTCTAATTATATATATGCCACATATGATTAATTATAATTTTTTTTACTCGGGTGGTCTAATGTACAGATAAAAATTAATAGAATAAAAATAAATAATAAATAAAAAAAGTAAGGAAAAAAAATATATTTTTTTCAATTAGTTTTCATTTAATGAATACGTTTCATTGATTTAATGAACGCGTTCTTTGGGGACTTTTCAATGAAAAAATCATTGGATTAATGAACAAATTCATTAATACTATGCGCAAAATTCTATCAGTGCAGGACAGAAGCAAAAGAACCTGTCACAGGACTGACACAAAAGAACCTGACACAGGATTGACGTAAATGAACCTGTCACAGGACAAACCTAAAAGAACCTGTCACAAACCTGACGCAGAAGAACCTGTCACATGACTGACACAAAAGAACCTGTCAAAGTATGCAAAAACAAGCATGTTTGTAAAAATATGCAACTACGAAACGATGTAATTTTGTTATAAATTTTATGATTCGGATAAATTTTTAGTCCACATTTGTTTTGGACTATCGAAAAAATAACGCATTTGCATGGAATTCCTTGCCATATTAAGACCAATTTAGATTTAAATTTTTGTTATTCGCAATATATTTTCACCAGGAATTAAATTCTACAAAGCTTATTTGTTTTAGTTCAGTCAAATGCCGGATTTTTATGAAGTTTTAAAGTTATTTATCTTTGGTTATTTATAGAAAATTAAAACAGAATTTCCAAAAAGTTACCTCAATTTGTGAACTTGATTTTAACTGAAACAAATGGCTTTCAATGAAGTTTAATTCATGCAATTTTTAAAGCACTTGAGTTTTTAGTTTTTCGATGATTATTGGGTAGTTTTAAAGCAAAATTGAAAAAAAATGCTTTAATACGAAATTTTAATGGACAATATTCACAAGTATAAAAAAGCTTTCTAAAAAAATTCAAAAAGCATTTTAAACAGGGGTCTCCTATGGTCCTGATGAATGGCAACACCGGTTTTTAATGCAACAGATGGCGCTGACTGCTGTTTTCTTTTTCTGGCAATACTGTTTCATTTTATTTGGGGAGCAGTGTTGCACAAAAACTTTTAGCTTATACCAATTTTAAATGTTTAAATCCCCAATGTTATACCCAATTCATTTCAATTTAAACAAAAAATCAAAAAAGGAGCTAAGTTAGCATCGCTCTTAAGTTCAGAAAATAATTAAGAAATATGTGAGCAAATTAAATAAAATTGAATATCTTACGAAGAAATATTTACGTTTTCATTTGAACTTTAAAGGCATCAAATCTTTGTTAAAATTGTGAAACTAAAAAAATTTTATTATTCGAAAGACAAATCACAATTAAGTCACCGTTTCAAAATAAAAGTCGTATATTAAATTTTCGAGAGAAAAAATTCTATACAATTTTCACACGAAGTTCATTATGGTGAAGTCTTTTTTTCTAAAATTTGTAAATCTAGTAACATGTAAGTTCTAGGGTTCGTAAATTCTTTTGAACATTAAGTTTGCATAAGTCGAGTTTACACGATTCAGAAGGTACATAAGAGGTTATATGAAAACCTCTGGTAGGGTAGAGGGGGGATCCTTCGCCAGTGGGGCACATACACTAATCCCATATTTCTCCGATTTTAAGGGAGATAAAAAATTGGAAAAAATATATTTTGGGCATTTTTCAATTGCCTTTCCTTGACATCCACTTTGACGAATTTATATCACATGTGGTCGCAGATAGACGTGTGTTTGTGTTTTTTGGGGTGCCAAAAAAATAATTGAAAGCAACTACATTTTGCAATAACTTCCTCAAATCGTGTGATAAAAAAATATTTTTTTATTATGTTAGACCTATGATCCTAAGATTTCAGAAAATACTAATTTGATTGTAATAAATGCTTAAAAATTGTGAAAAAATATTAATTTTATGTTAGTGCCTGCCTCTGGGGCACAATCACCAGATGGCCCCTGGAGCTACGAACAGTTGGTGCTTCCCTGCCTAAAATGCTCAATAAGACTTTTCTATATGTTTAAAATATGTTCAATAGTAAATTAGTACAATCGTGTTCATTCTTAAATTTATATTAATTATTCAGTTTTTTGTAATTTTGAAGAATCATTATATTATAGTTTTAAATTATTTTTTTTTTTAATGTAGTGGAGATTTATTGTTTAAAAAGAATCATATACCTTAAAGATCTTATTCTAAATTATTTATTTCAGTCATTAAAACATTGACTTTGCCGTATTAACAATATTTTTTTGTTGAAATGGGCGAATATCCCCCAGGTTTGGGGCAGTTACGCCGATTTGGGTTACTTTGGAAATCATAAAAAAAGTAATAGAAAATATGCAAATAATTAGAATAAAAATCATAGAAATTAAAGCCAAGATATGTAGATATTCAATTTGAAAGTAATTTTTGATAAATAATTAGGGGTTAAGAAATCACAGTGCTTTGAAAAAAAAGTGGCGAAGGATCCCCCCTCTACCCTACTTTTTGAGCCTACAGAAAATTTATTTTTTCTGAGTCCTTGGCATGTAACAATTTCAGTATTTGGAAAATAGAAAATTTTTTTATTAATTACACTGTGAGACAATTGGTAGGGGTCAGTGATCGGGAAGGGTTCAAACTACCGGGGAAAGTTATATCGGTAAAAAAGAAGTTATACATGTCCCGGCGTTTCGCTGGGTCACCCCTAGGAATCGAGATATATCGATTTGACCTTTGGTGGTCTTTTTTTTGACATAACTCGAGAACCACTAGTCCGATTTTGCTCAAACAATTTAAAAAAAATTAAAAATTACAATTCCTTTAATCTGTTCATATAACGTTTTTCTACTCAACAGTTTTGCCGGTAAAAATAAATGTATGAAGAAAAAAATATTTTTTGCCTAAAATATTAAAAAAAAGTAATAAACAAAAGGTTATTGATTTTTATGGTAGCGGTAACAAACATTTATTTTTACCGGCAAAACTGTTGGGTATATAGAAAAACGTTATATGAACAGATTAAAGGAATTGTAATTTAAACTTGGTTGCTTTTCGTTATTTCAAGATTTATAAATATTTGGAGAACATTTCTTCAATAATTCAAATATTTTGTAGAAATTTTGAAATTCTTTAACAGACCTAATTTGATTGACTTTAATTTGAAATAATACGCATATAATTTATACGAAAATTCCTCTTATTTTGGGCCTAAAACTAAATCTTTTAAAATTTCAAATCTGTTCCCAAAACCAAGTCGAAATCCCTAATTTGGGCCCAAATCCCCTTACCTAACAACCCTGTAAAAGGTCATTTGACATAAAAAAATCCTCCCTTGACAAAATTTCCCAAAATAAAATCCTCCTTTGACAAAATTTCCCACATGGTAGCGACATCTACAGTTTGTTTAAAAAACACTATGCGACAGTCAAAATCGGGATGGGATGAAACCAACGGCAAATGTTATATCGGTCAAAAACAAGTTATACGTGTCCCGGCGTTTCGCTGGGTCACCCCTAGGAATCGAGATATATATTTTTTTTTGACATAACTCGAGAACCACTAGTCCGATTTTGCTCAAACAATTTTAAAAAAATTAAAAATTACAATTCCTTTAATCTGTTCATATAACGTTTTTCTATATACTCAACAGTTTTGCTGGTAAAAATAAATGTTTGTTACCGCTACCATAAAAATCAATAACCTTTTGTTTATTACTTTTTTTTAATATTTTAGGCAAACAATATTTTTTTCTTCATACATTTATTTTTACCGGCAAAACTGTTGAGTATGTAGAAAAACGTTATATGAACAGAGTAAAGGAATTGTAATTTTTAATTTTTTTAAAATTGTTTGAGCAAAATTGGACTAGTGTAGAGTTTGCTGTTCGGTTTTAATCGAAACCGAAACCGCGGTTTTCCAAGCCTCAAAACCGAAACCGAAAACCGACAAAAATAAGTCGGTTTTTAACAAATACTTTAACCAATTAAAATAATTAATTAAATTGCATATTATTGATTGCATCTTCAATTTCGAAAAGGCCAGCTGCTATTTTGAAAAATTTTGTTTTTAATTGTAATGAGCATTTTCTCGATTAAAAACTGCTTTAAAGAATTTTTTTGTTTTGTTATTACGGATAACATAGACTGAGGCTTGTAATTTTAGTAAAGAAATTGCACCAAAAAGTCAAGTGGTTTAAGAGATATTGAGTTTCACATATTCAGTTACGATTTTCATCGCGTATTTTTCAAAAAGCCTTATTTCGTATTTCGTGAAATTTATAAAATTTTAACTTTATATTTTTTTAAACAAATTGCTAAAATTTAAATTTAAACTCTTTAAAAAGAAAAAAAATTTAATTTATAACGGGTTTGCCCATTTATTCCTTCTCCCAGAAAAGTTTCGAAATGGCGTTATTGCCTCTAAATATTCGAGTGAGAAATTCAATCGAATTTTAAAAGATATCTTGGACTTACTAAACTATTTAATTTTTATGCATATTTAATTATCATATATTTAGTTAAAATATTGTTATATTTAATTATTTTATAACAATTCTATTAATATCACAAGAAAACCGAAAAATAACCGAAACCGCGGTCTTTATGATTTTGAAAAACCGAAACCGCGGTTTCCAAATTTTTCGGTTTTTAGCAAACTCTAGACTAGTGGTTCTCGAGTTATGTCAAAAAAAAGACCACCAAAGGTCAAATCGATATATCTCGATTCCTAGGGTTGACCCAGCGAAACGCCGGGACACGTATAACTTCTTTTTTACCGATATAACTTTCCCCGGTAGTTTGAACCCTTCCCGATCACTGACCCTTACCATTTGTCTCACAGTGAAATTATCCATGTTACATCTCTATATTATATATCTCTGATTTTAAAGGCAATTACAATTCGGAATATTTCGATAAAAAGAAAGTCTAGTTTTTTCACAGACGTCTGATTTGGATTTAACTCACAGTTTGTCTCTAGAAAAATATAGTTTAGTCCTCGTATCAGACATTTTTCACTACTTAAGTTTCCTGTAATACTAACATGTTCTCACCAGTGCGCCCCAATGTACATTAGACCGTAGAAATGAAAAGTTCGCCGTACACCCTCCAATATGAAGTACTTTTGCAAGGCAATTTGAAAAAAAAAATTTTTTTTTTTTGGCCGAACGTAGGGGTTGCCTTTTTCAATTTTTCGTTATAGCTTCGGCATTTAAAATCGGATTTTAAAGTGTGATATATCGATTATTTTGCCTCGAGGAGACCAGTGTTTTGCTATAAAGGAAAAATCCAATGAAAAAAAATTTAAAAAGGCGACCCCTACATTCGGCAACCAATATATGAAAAAAAAAATTCTACTGGGTTTATCGAAAAACTTCATTAGCAAAAGTTTAATGATTTTTTGCGAGCTTTAATTTTCTGACATTAGAGTGGTACATTAGGGTGGTAGCAACTGAGATCTGGTGGCTAACTACTAGAACGGGATACTTGAGGTCAATGGCTCCTCGAGAGAAAAACATCGATGTATCATACTTTAAGATCCGACTGTAAATGCCAAAGATATAACGAAAAATGTAAAATGGCGACCCCTACTTTCGGCAAAATAAAAAATAAAAAAAATTTTTTTTGAAACCTCCTTGCAAAAATACTTCATATTGGAGGGTGTACGGCGAACTTTTATTTTTGCCTGTAAGGTGGTACGCTCTAATGTACATACAAGAGTGGATTACTAAGCGCCTACTCAACACGTTAACCCATATTCTCCTGAATTAAGAAATAATTGTGCCACTTGTTTGAAACTTACATGATTTGCTACTGAGGGCCCTAGGAACACGAAACTGAAGTTGAAATTATTTTGTCTTATATAGATCCGTATTTATTGCCTGTCGTCATATGACGACGCTAGGAGAATATGTGTACAATTCTTACAAAAAGAAATCCAAAAAGTTTTTAAGAATAACAGAAATATTTATTAAAAACCACATTTTTCCATTAAAGGTATAGAATATTATCATTATTTTCCAAAATAAATTCAAATATACTTCAATTTCTTCAATAAACTAACATTATTTCATTGAATAGCGAGAGAAAATAAAAACTATAACTCTCGTAAGTGGCATATACAAAAAGAAGATCCAGCATCGCATTTGGAACACTCTGCCCGACTTGTCGATTTGATATCGACGCCTCGACATTGTCTTTTCTTATCGTTGTGGCTTCTTTTAAGGAAGTGTTCTATTCGACCATAATGTAAAGTATCTTGGTAGATTCCATACTGAGGCAAGGTATGAAGCTCCAAACCTTGTCAAAGACAGCCCAAAATGACTTATATAAAAAAAAACAAATAAAAATTTTGTTCATTTTGTACACATATTCTCCTAGCGTCGTCATATGACGACACCCAAATTCATTAAATTATAACATTTTTCCAAATTGCGATGAGGTCATTGTAGTTTTACCAATATGGAGCAAATTTAGTTGGATTTTAGAAAAACCAAACTAGAAAAATATATTAATGTAATAAATTCCGATTTTTTCCTTCTTTATTGGAAGAAATCATAATTTTTCTGATTTTCGGTCATTCACTGTGTCCAGAAACAATAACCAAAGTGTATAAAATAAACACAGAATGAATATTTGACATTTTTTGTTTACGAAACTCTTAACAGAAGTCCTTCCATGTTTATGCACATTTAAAAAGAGGCCTTTTCATGTCGTCATATGACGACGCTAGGATAATATGGGTTAAGTATTAATCCAATAACTTAATAATTAATCATATGAATAATCCTTCGATCAAAATTGTTAACATCGTTTAATCGATCAAAATAAATACCCGAAAAATTGACAACTATAATATTTTTACCAATGGAATGTCCTGGTTCAGCACCATTTTCACAAGTCACGGGACAGGTACTTTCAGACGTGTGCTCTTTTCACCAGTCACAGGACCGGTACTTTGAGACCAGTCCTGTTTTTACCGGTTACGTTTTTCGATGTTTATTGGGTAGTTTAAAAGCAAAATTGAAAAAAATGCTTTAATACGAAATTTTAGTGGACGATATTCACAAGTATAAAAAAGCTTTCTAAAAAAATTCAAAAATCATTTTAAAGGCAATTACAATTCGGAATATTTCGATAAAAAGAATCTCTAGTTTTGTCTTTAGAAAAATATAGTTTAGTCCCCGTATCAGATATTTTTCACTACTTAAGTTTCCTGAAATACTACCATGCGCCCCAATGTATAACTCAAAAAGAGTTAGTCCGATCTTATTAAAATAAACTTAGAAAAATTGAGATTTACATAACCTTTAATCCGTTTATATATTGCGTTTCAGCAGTTTCGGAGTTATAATCAAAAATTTAAGCAAAAAATATATTTTTTACGTGAAAATAGCAAATTTTTTTGTTTAAAAAAAATCATGAAAAATCGAAAACGGCAAGAATTGTTCAGATTTATTGCTTTATCGCAAAGCACATGTAATAGCAACAGAATGAGATATCGACCATAAAAATCTATTGATTCTTTTCGAATTTATTCACAATTAAGTGAATTCCCTCATTTTCACAAAATTTTAGTTTATTGTTTGATATACATAAAATTGAGTAGTTAATGTTCTTCTTTCGATTTATTGAATTTTTTAAACATTTTCCACATGCTATGTAAAAATTTTCACATCGAAAATTCATTACATAGTAACATTTCTGTATTTTTTGGCAAACCGCTACCTACAATACTGATTCTATTCTTCGGAAAAACATTTGAATTGGATGAGTTTAAATGTATTAAACAGTAGAAAATTTATATTTTATTATTTAAATTTATTATAAGAAATAAAATAAGAAAGTAAATAAATAATTAATATAAACCACAAACTCTGGAATTTTCTTTTATTCGATTTTCTATTGTTGAATAACGAAGTGTTACTCTGAATACTCCAGCAGAAATCAGCCATCATGTGCATCCCAGCGACCCTGGTATAGTTCCTCCATTGTCCGCATATCTTGGTGGAATCGTTCGCCCTGTTCCTCACTCAAGTCTCCTAGATTTTCAGGAAAACGATTTAAGTGAGTGTGCAGGTAGTGTACTTCGATGCTCATGTTGCATCCAAGATTCTGGAAGTGAGTTAACATCTCTTTAACGTGCACAACGTAATCATCACCCTTGTTATTTCCTAAGAAATTTTGAATAACCCATACAAACGAATCCCATGCATTCTTCTCAATTTCTGACATTGAATTGTCAAAATCAGTATCTTTTACCAATTTGCGAATTTGTGGGCCGTTTAATATGCCTGCTTTCAGCTTTTCCATACTCAGATTAGGAAAATTCCTTGAAATATACTGGAAACATTCACTATCTTTGTTAAGTGCTTTAACATATTGTTTCATCAGACCAAGTTTAATGTGAAGAGGGGGTAATATGATGCGATCTCGGGGCACTAGAGCCACATTTATAACATTTGGCATACCTGGAATCAGTGTTTCCCTAGAAGGCCATTGTCTTCTCTTTCAATGTTTTGCTTTAGCTCTGCTGTCCCATAAACATAAAGAGCAAGGATATTTTGTAAAGCCACTTTGTTGGCCTAAGAGGAAATTTACCATCTTAAGATCAACACAAATTACCCAGTTATGTTCAGCATATGTTCAGCATGACCAATGCAATTACAGAGTATTCTTCTTTTACTTTGGTTGAATGTGCAACCGGCAAAGAGTGAAATTTATTTTCATTATTGAAAAGGACACACTTCAAGCTGCGTTTTGATGAGTCGATAAATAAACGCCATTCGTTTGAATCCCATCTCCTCTCTCTCTCAGAACAAGTCCGTTGTGACAACCGAATTTTTTCCATCCGAATTCGTTCGGTTGCTGCAACCTCGTAATTCGGTTGCCTCAACCGAATTCATTTGTGACAGCCGATAATTCGGTTGCCGCAACCGAATTGAAATCGAATTCGGCTGCCACAACTGAATTTGGTTGCGGCAACCGAATTACGAGGTTGCAGCAACCGAATCAATTCGGTTGGCAAAAAATTCGGTTTCCATAACGGAATTGTTCTGAGAGTGTCTGTAAACCAGGGATCGGCAAACATATACAACCTTATTTTGTGCTCACTCTCAATGCACTGACAAAGAACGTTTATATAATAATTCGAAAATTTTAAATGCTTATAATGGGAATATGAAATAAAAATTTAAAAGCAAACAACAACTACGAAAACAAATATCAAAAAACAACAACACAAAAAAAATTAAAAACAAAAAACTTAAAAATAAATTACCAAAAAAATGTATCAATAAACATTATGCAGAGTGTAAAAAATCTGGCAAACAAGCGATGTGACAACCTACTTCATCGAAATCTTGTATGCGACTGATTATTTTTTTGTTCTATGTGTGAGCTTATGTAGGTGTGAGAGAGCGCCCATGGGCATAGGTGATGCCGACCTCTGCTGTAAACCCATGGCAGTCATCAAACCAGAAATATCTGTGCAGTACACGAAATCATCCTCTTCAACAAAATAATGAAGTAAGCCTTCTTCTCGAGTACGGTAATACAAAACTTTAGTTTCTTTAGTTATGAGATCTGTTTCTTTCATCCGGGACGCAAGAAATACCGAAGATCTTTTCGACAATCCAAGGCCTCTAATTACATCATTAAGCTGGTCTTGATTCCATGGTCTTGGCGAGAAATTTTTGTGTGTGATGAACTCGTCATTTTCAGATGTAGATGGTAGTGCTGGATGTGAACTATCTGATTGGTAACACATACTTGAGGTTAAGTGTCCTGGTGAAGATGAAAGCACTTGACTACAGCTTGGACCCCGACCTTGAGCATATTTAATTTCTGGTGAATGTAGAACTGCAAGTGTAAACCAATCAGTAGACCTCGTGGGGTAAGACCATCGCATATATTTTCCGAAGCCGGTTTTTGTACTTAAACAAAAATAACAATCGGATACGTGGCTCGCTGTTTCTCTCCATAGCATAGGCTTCGAAATTTGCAAGTGTCGTCTGTAAAATTAAAAAAAATTGAAATAACGAATATGAAGAATTCAAAATTTAATTAAGAAATACTTTAAGTATAAAATATTCCAAATGTATTAACCTATACTTACTTTACATTAGAAGACCTCAGAGATAAATTCAATCGACATGAAATACATATAGTACTCGGTGTCCAATGCTGGTTAAAATTGTGCGGATATATATTATAGCAATCTTCATATGACTTTTGCAATGAAGTTAAGAAGCAGTTCCGTTTTTTCTCGGTGATATATTGGCCGCACACATATCAAAATGAATGCGGATTGCTTTTACATAAGAATATTCTGGCTTTCTTGCTCATTTTTATTAACACTTGTAAATTGTTTTTAACTTGTAAGCTGAATGACTCTTTTATAGGGATAAAATGATGTTTCCGTTATCGCAAACACTTCTTGAATAAAATAAAATGGCTCAAGGAGCTCTTATAAATACTGATACTATAATTTGGGATAACTTTTTATGTGGGTACAGTTTGTGTGTTCTGCAAATTTTTTTCTTATTCCCAAGAATCATAAAAAAGATTAAGGAATTTTATGAAAAAAAATCATCCGTTGCAGATAGCAAACGGAAAAAGATCAATTCAGCGTGCACGCACTTTTATGAGCGTTTATTACTTTGCTACCGCAATCGTAATGGATATTACTTATTTTTTTTAATTCTGAGAATCATAAAAATGTTATAAAGGATTTTCCAAACAATTTGCTACATGTAGGGTTTTTCTTTTCCCGGACTTTTTCATTTCCCGGGACAGCGGGATTTTTTTCTGAATTTCCGGGAATTCCCGCTCGTTACAAAATAAATAAATCCGACATATGTTGTACTTGAAAAACTCGATTTCTATTAAAACACCGTCCGACAAAGTTCGTCTTTCGGTTGTACCCATGATAAAATCTGCTTAATATATTCTAAAAGGTGAGCTAAATATAAAATATGCATGACTTCCACTTTTTCTAGACCAATTCGTTTAATAGTTTAAGTCGCGAATTACTATTTTGGTAATCTATTTATATAGAAGGCGGTCTTAATTTTAAAATGAAATATATTAACTAAATATTAATTCGCGGTTGGAACGGTTAAACGAATTGATATAGAAAAAGTGAAAGACACGGAATTGTTAATGGGTGCAAACTTGTTTCGGACCAGTTTTATAGTCAGAGCTAAGATAGATTTTTTGCTTAAGTATTTCTTTAATATGGAATCCAAAAATGTGTATTTCTAAAGATTTCATTTCTGTGCAGATTTTCAGAAGTATTCGTATAGAACATACATGGGACTAATTAATTAGGTGGACTAATTAATTGATGATTTCATTACCATTACATTGATATCAATTGTAATGAAATTATTTTCATTACCATTTTTTTAATTAATGGTAATGAGTCTAAAATTTAATTTCATTGATTAATGACAATGATTTTAAATTTCATTACCATTGATAATGAATAAATTAAAAAAACTAATTGCCATTGACAGAAAAACGTAAAAATGGAGTAAAACTCGGTGAAATCGAAGATGGAATATGCTCATTCAGGCTCATGCTCATTTGAAATTAAATATTACTTTCCATTCCGTTGTTATTTGTATCCAGGTAAAGTTTAACGGAATTAAATGGATCCTCCTTAATAAATTATGTTTTATAACTTCTCTGGCCAAACCAGTTGTTCGTTTTCACTTGTCTGAATTTTTTGTAAACAAATGGTTTTTAATCAATTGTAATTAGTTTTTTATACATTAGTGTAATTTCATTACCATTAGTAATGATTTTTCTAATGAAAAATATTTCATTACAATTAAATGGTAATGTCATTGTCATTAGTATGAACTAATGGTAATGAAATATTCCCATGTATGGTATAGAATTATTTTATAAAAAAGTTTAAAATTGAATATTCTTCACACAAATTATTGCGCAAATTCTCTTAAAGATTTTTATAAAAATCGACACTTCATAGAATATTATTAAATAATATTTTATTCATCTTAACACACTAGATATAGTGAAAAATATATTTCAATACGTATGCCTAATTGTTTACTATCAACATGGATTTATGTTGTAGGTTAAAAAATAATTAGAATATGCATTTAAAATTAACAGTTCGTTGTCGTTCATAAATCTGTGCTTCACAAGTTGTCGATCAAAGTTGAATTCCTAGCAGCTGGATAAAAATAACATTGTAAGAATTTCGTTGATGTTAGTCTAATTGAGTTGTTTCAATTTGCTTATTTGTTTCAATTCAATAAATATTTAGTTCATCATCAATTATTAACCCATAAAAGCATAGAATATAGAGGATGGGTTTGTAGCAGGATCCGAAAATACGTATTCTATCCTGCTAGCCTTATCGAATTTTTAAAATTTTTATTCTATGTATGTAATTTACTTGAAAAAATTTTATCATCTCTCTTTTAATTTCAAAATAATTTAAAAGAAAATGTGATAATATTTGATCTCAAATTGAACGAAAAACATTCATTAAATAGTTCCTTAACTTTAATTGGTATCTTTTGAATAGAAATTTTTTATCCGCAACTATTTAAAAAGAAATTATTAAATTTGGATAGTTGTATTTTAAATTAACTTATAAAGAAATCCAAAATAGTATGTTTTTTTATACTAATTCAGTTTATTAAATTTTAAATCGCATTTTTTAATATCAAATATTTCTTGTTTAATTAATTTCAATTCAATGCTTTAAATTTAAATTGATTTAGCTTCAAAAATTGCAATATTTAATAGCTAAAACTTCTGTAAAAAAATAAAAAAAATCACGGGAAATCCCGCACAAAATTCCCGGGATTGCGGGATTGAAAAAAGGGCGGGATTCCCGTCCCGGGAATTTCCGGGACATAAACCCTAGCTACATGTAAAGGGGGTTTGCCAAAATGCGTGTCGTAAAATGCACCTGTGTTTCTATGTTCTGCATTTTCATTATACCATTTTCTACACTGCTTGTCAATATGCAATACCTTCAATTAATTGTAAATAAAAACGTAAAGCATGCATCGATTTTCATCATCCATATCTACTTTAATTTACATGATATGTAGCTTCACTACGAATGAATAAAATTTAATACTTTTTGCAGTTTTCGATTTTTTGCAAATTTTTTTTTCTAATTTTTTACCAATTTTTTATTTTTTGACTAACAATTTGTTTCATAACTTTGAAACCATTGATCGCATTGAAAGCAATACATAATTTAAAGATATTGTGAACCAAAATTTTTGCAAATATAGTTTAACAAAATCGGACAAGTTGTTTTTGAGTTATGACAACATAAGTGCAGCAATGTCTCAAAATATTGCCAATTTTACTAAAAAATTATTAAAAAAAAAAATTATCCATAGAATTGAAAAATTTTACCATTTTTGTACTTAGGTATCCATGATGCATCAAATCTATATAGTGGTTATTCACGACTTTGTTTGCTGTTGACCTGTGAATCGATCAAAATAAATACCCGAATAATTGACAACTCTAATATTTTTACCACTGGAAAGTCCTGGTTCAGCACCATTTTCACATGTCACGGGACAGGTACTTTCAGACGTGTGCTCTTTTCACCAGTCACAGGACCGGTACTTTGAGACCAGTCCTGTTTTTACCAGTTACGGGACAGGTCACCGGTTTGGTACTCTCAGACCGGTCCTGTTTCCACTAGTCATAGGACAGGTCCTTCCTGACCGGGCCTATTTTCACCGGTCACGAGATAGGTTCTTTCAGACTGGTCCTGTTTTTACCGGTCACAGGTAAACAGGACCAGTCTGTTCGCTTCACAACTGACCCCTATTTTCCCACAGGGTAGTTCACAAGAAAAAATTGGCAAATAAAATTTGCAAAAACAAAAATGTTTGCATTAACGTATTCTTTTGCAGAATTCCTTATTATTTTCCTTAATTATTTTTTGTATCATAAAAGCTTTTTCGCATTCCGCCATTATTTTGAAATTTTTTGAGTGCAGTTTTTTATAATTTGTAACCTTATGACTATAATTCCCATATCTTATGCAGAAGTTTGGTGGTTAAGTAGTATGCAAAAAATTTCGCGAAAAACAATTTTCCAAAAAGGGAAATTTTTGCATCAGCATATTCGTTTGCAGAATGTAATTAGTTGACTGAGTTTTTTAATTTATTTTTTGTACCATAACGCTTTTTTTCGCGTTCCGCCATTATTTTTCAATTTTATAAGGGCGGATTTTTAAAACTCATAATCTAGGGACCATAATACCGAATATCTCATATCAAAGTTTGGTGGTTAGTTTGCGAAAAAAAATTCGCGAAAAAAATTTTACGAAAAGAAAAATATTTGCATCAATGTATTCGTTTGCAGAATATAAATTGCTGATTAGGTTTTTTAACTAATTTTTTTACCATAAAGCTTTTTTCGCGTTCCGGCCATATTTTGCAAATTTTTAAGCGCGGTTTTTTTAAATTCACAATCTAGGGACTAAGTTTGCTGGTTGGTATGCAAAAAGTTTCGAGAAAAAAAAAATTTGCAAAAAGGAAAATTTTTGCATCAACATATTCGTTTGCAGAATGTAAATCGCTGACTGAGTTTTTTAATTTATTTTTTGTACCAAAAAGCTTTTTTTCGCGTTCCGCGATTTTTTTGCAATTTTTTAAATGCGGATTTTTAAAACTCATAATCTAGGGACTATAATACCGAATATCTCATATCAAAGAAAAGAAAATCACGAAAAAAAATTTTGCAAAAATGAATAGTTTTGCATCAATATATTTGCTTGCAGAATGTTAATCGCTAATTAAATATCAAAATTAATTTTTTTTACGAGAAAGCATTTTCTCGCGTTCCGCCATTATTTTGCAATTTTTTATGTGCACTTTTTGTGGTTAGTTGATCACAAATCCTATGGTTTTGATGACTATAGTTTGTCTTTTACACAAAATTATTCAGCCTATCGTGCTTTGTAGAAGTCTTCGGCGGAAATTTTTATTACTTTTTATTTTGTTTTTTTCTCAATACAAAATAAAACGTTTTATTTTGTTTTTTCCTCAATACAAAATTAAAAATAATTCTCAACTTTCTTGAAAATATTAGTACCGATATTTTTAAATTTTGATTTCGAAAAAAAAAACAAAAAAAAAATTGATGAAAACAAAATATCCATCAAGAAAACTAAATTCATTTGTACACAAGTGATTTTTTTTTATTGAGTAAAAAACAAAATAAAACGATTTAAAAGTATTAATATCGGGTGCCTGGTTTTATGCGAGTCACAACTATTTATAAGTCAGAACTATTTATAAGGCACGTTTGTTTTCTTCGTTCCAAGATTTGCAAGTATGATTGTCAAATAAATAGTATGGACAATAAAAATTGCGCTTCAAGATCCATTCTTTTATACAAAGGAGGTCAATCGAAGTTCCGGTGCCGAATTACTCTCTTGCCGCATTACGTTGGGACAATTGATGTAGAATACTTCATAGGCACGAACGCCCTTTTGTTTTACTGGCAAAGGTGTATGTTATGCCTGTGTGTGATAAAACAATTGCATTTGCTTTTGTATTGTGGTCAAACTAACATCGAACCATAAATTGCATTTAATTCATTTTACTGTTAAATTTGATTTTGATATTTTCACTTCGACAATGCAAAAAATTTAACATCGTTCTAATAGGTATGGAACATAAAAATATATGATATTTTATTGTGCTATACATATGATCTATATAGGCAAACATATGTAAATATACATAGCATAAACAGTAAAGAATAAAACTTATGGTATTCTCTTTTCTGACAAAAATGTTGCCTTGCTTTTGCACTTTGCTTTTGAATTGCCTTTTTTGTGTTCTTTTCTAAATTAAGGGTAAGATTCTGAGAGGACATCGTGTTCTTTTCTAAAAATGTTGTCTAATAAAGTGCAATAGTGCAACATTTTCCTCCCTCAAAAAATTTACGGGGTAGAGCGTTGCCTTGTTTTTCTCTTTTCATCAAAGTTTTCTTTACTGAAATGTTGTTTGCCAGCAAACTCGTAACTTGGTAGCCTAGGGGGTAATATCCTGGCTTCTGATGCAGAATGTCGGAGGTTCAAACCCTGGTTGGACCACAACATATTTTTTTGCCTGATTTTTATTCGAGATAGCTCGCGTGAAAGCACTTGTTTCGAGATCCGAAAAGTCATGAATTCATCGCTTTTAATTAGTGCTCCTCTTTTTCTTTTAAAATGTCGATAATTCATGCCTTCTCGGAAGTGCATATTATAAAGCTTTTCAACTATTTAAAATCATGCCTTCTCAAAAGCACAATATCCCTGCATATTTTTCCGTTAAGAAAAAATGCCTCTTATTTTTAGTAAAACCTCTTATTTTCATTAAAATAACTTTTTTCCGCATTTTAAAAAATTTTGATAAAAGAACCGCAAAAATATTTAAGCAATCAAAATGTATTGCTCATTTCATGCCTTTTTGAAAAGCACAGCAAAAAGCGATGTAAACAATTAATCAACTTAGGCCTTTCATTAGTGTTGTTTACGAAGCCAAATATTTTTAGAAGGGGTAAAAGTAGCAGTAAGGAAGCAGTCAACGTCAACAACGGCAATAAGTTTTCATCATCTAGTGCTTCCTGATTGCCATTTCTTCTAGGAGCATGTGGTAATGTCAAGTATAACTGATGATGGATGGGAGCAAAGAGTATACATAATAAAGAGATTGGGGGACTCTCTATCATTGAGAAAGCATTTGTTCTATTATGTGCCTTGGAACAGGAACATACTCAAACCAATATCACCCAGCAAACATGGCAATACGAAGAAGATTCTCCGAACATATCGCCAGGAAGAAAACATTTATTGCCGGCAATATCAATTTCGTATTCCGGAAGTTTTCTCCGTCGGAAACAACTGTTATACTAAAACAATACTTCCAGGCAATATGAAAGCAATAACTCTTATGGAAGATAAAAGGGATATCGGTAAATAAACTCCCGGTACAATAAAAAAACGATTTAATTTTTTCATTATAAAATTTAAGCCTCAAAAACAATATCTGATAGAAGATATCGCTTTAATATCTTCTTGGAAGGTATCTTTTATATGTTTGCAGGGTCATTATGTGCGCTCTTTGTATGACTCAAAACATATATTGAAACCAGGGATGGAAAATAATAATTTAGTTATAAAAATTAAGAATCGAACTATACTATGGAATTATACTATTCCAACATTATATTATAGTATTATAGTCTTAGATTATGGATTTTAAAAAACCATACGTAAAAAATTGCAAAATAATATCGGAATGCGAAATCTTAATTAAAAGATTTACATTCTGCAAACGATGCCAAAATTTTCTTTTTTTGCAACTAACCACCAAACTTTGTTTTATGAAATGTGCATTATAGTCTGTAGATTATAAATTTAAAAAACCGCACTTAAAAAATTGCAAAATAATAGAGGAACGCGAAAAATGACTTTGTGGTAGAAAAAAATAATAAACAAACTCAATTAGCGATTACCAATCTGCAAATGAATACAATGACGCAAAAATTTTCCTTTTTGCAAATATTTTTTTCGCGATTTATTTTTTTTTTTTTGCAAACAAAGCACCAAACTTTTGTGTATAAAATTGGTAATATAGACCCTAGATTATAAATTTAAAAAAACCACACTTAAAAAATTGCAAAATAATCGCGGAAAGCGAAAAAAGGCTTTATGGTACAAAAAATTAATTTAACTTAATCAGCGATTAACATTCTGATAACAAATATATTGATGAAAAAATTTTTCCTTTTTGCAAATTTTATTTTTCACGATTTTTTTTTTTTTGCAACTAGCCACCAAACTTTGTTGTATGAAATGTGTATTATAGCCCCTAGATTATAAATTTAAAAAAAAAACGCACGTAAAGAATTGCAAAATAATAGCGGAAAAAAAGACTTTATGGTACAAAAATTTAATCCCTAGGTTATATATTTAAAAAAACCGCACTTAAAAAGTTGCAAAATAATGGTGGAATTCGAAAAAGGCTTTATGGTACAGAAAATGAATTAAAAGAGGTAATCAGCGATCGATATTCTGCAAACGAATATATTGTTGCAAAAATTTCGCTTTTGCAAATGATTTTTCGCAATTTGTGCTAATATTTGCTAATATCTAAATATTTAATTTTAATTTTTATTAACGAGCCAAAGAGGAAGCTATTTTTTAGTTACTTACATTTTTAAATATGTAAGAGCGATCTAACATTTTTTGGTATAAGAGCCCGATTAAGTGAGCCTTTTCCATCCCTGATTAACATGTCGGAGTTCGTTCCTGTTCCAAGCCGCATAATATTTTTTCAAATAAAAAATATTGAGAGAGTTGCAGGGCCATTGATGGCAGGCACGAATTTTAGAATTTTTCTTATATCTTGCATTTTTTTATACGGTATTAGTCTGGTTGTGGGGGCTGTTTCGGTATATAATTCTTCAGGTCAAAAAAAAAGTTTTGGAATCCATATCATTTGGTTTCAGATCAACCGTTTCATATGTTTCATATGTGATCTAAGTGCACTTCATTACCTAGATCAGAAAAGCATGCCTTTACTTTGCAGACCGCACTAATTTTATAGTGAGATCAGGCGCGGATACAAGGGTGGGGGGCTATGGGAGCTGAAGCCCCCCCTTGGGGACCAAAAATATTTTTTTCTTTCAAATAATGCTGTAATGGAAAACATGAATAACTTAGTAAACAGATATTTTAGAAATTGACATTAAATAAACATTTTTAATTTTGGGATTTTTTGTAGATTCTTGGATTCAAGAATCTCTTCTGTGCAGGAAACCTGAGAGATTCTACATTTTTTCAAGAGATAATTCTCAAAATTTTTTTGTAATGAGCTTTTTGTTGCAGAATTTATATGAAACTTATATCTATTTTTCCAATTAAACAAATGTTTTGAGGCAATTTACCAAAAAATTAGTATTTAGTGCCAGTTTTATTGTCAGAACAAATATAGATTTCAAACGAAATTACTTAAGATATATTTAAGAAAAGAATCGTGATTAGTTCTGACTATTAAACTTGCCTTTTATTTTAAAGTAAATACTACAATTTTCTTCTTTTTTAAACTTAAGTGCACTACTTTTAAAACCTCCTAACAGACCTTCTTAAATATTTTTTTAAATTTAATGGTCTTAGGATGACCATCTCATCCGTAAGTAATGCCAGTAATGCTCAAGCTATCAGTGTCTTATTGCGGACAACTGAAGAGTTGGGGTGATGCCCACGAAATAATTGTATTGTCTATCATGTAAATGATCAACCTTTTTGAAACACATAAAATGTAATATGACGATATCATATTAGAATTTGGACTTGAGTTAGAACAAATTTCGAACTAAATATATGAAAATTTCCTTTTATTTATGAAAAGTATCAGACACTCAATGAAAAAGTTTCATAAAGTATATGAAGCTTTTTCATCAATTTTAAGAATTTTTTTATTTATTTTGTTAAGAAAATTTCATTAGTTTAATGAAAAATTTCATTAAAACTCGTCTAGCAAAACTCTCTGTGTGTAGGGTTAATGCGTGTTTGTAGGAAGTCACCTCAATCGACATATCCTTGCTAAAATAATACGTTATATAATAGAAAATTAGGAAATCTCCAATTGCATACCTTAGTTTCTTTTTATAAAACTCATTACTGGGTAAGAATATAAGCTTTTATTGAGATTTTTGATAATTGGCAACTTTTGCCGCAGAACTCTATCACATATCCGAATTTTAGTAAGATCGGAAAGAAACCACGTTAGTTGTTTATTTTCTTTAATTTAAAGGTTTTGTTTCCAAATTTTTCGTTTGGAAGCCTTTAAAATTTTAGGTCATTCTTCATGTAAAATTATTTTCTTTATTCCAAAGTTGTAATAATTAGTGCCAGTTTCATAGTCACAACAAAGGTTTATATTTTCTTATACACCCAGGAAAAATATTGGTTGGCTTTCGATCAAAACCATTAAAATGAATTTGCCAGGACTTTATTTTATTCAGAATTACCTATAATTGAATACTACATCAAAAATATTTTACTAGGTATTAAAAATAGGGAAAATGAACTAAAATCTCCAATCAATTTTGGTATCTCCAATCAATTTTAAAATTAGTATCAGTTTAGTAATTCTATGCAGTATTAGCAGCCATTTATTTAGTGAATATACAAGAAAATTGGTGTTATCTATAACCTTTTTTAAAAAATTTCAATATTCGAAAGTGGTAACTACAAATACGGGTATCCTAATCAAATATGACCTTAAATTCAAGTTTCTGTAGAACCAACCGAATTGTGGATTGTATTGATAACACACACAACTATTAATTGGTATTGATAAACGAATTTTATACTGTATTAATAAAACACATAAATTCAAAATTAGTCATTAAAATTATTAAGTGTTTGTGGTGTAGTGGGTGAGGAGTTGGCCTAGCACGCCGGATTTCCGGGTTCGAATCCCGGAAAAGACAAAAATTTAGATGTTTTTTTAATTAAAATAAAATATTCATATGTATAAACAGTAAATATGGCTAAGAAATTTAAAAGTAGTTGTGGTGCAGTGGGTAAAAGTGTGAACTATTTCATATTAAACCTATTAAATTTGGAAACATTTTTGTATTCGAAAAACTGTTTGACACTGGAACATTTTTTATATTCTAGGTTTGATATGAAGGTTGTAGGAATTGGAGTAATTTTACTTATAAAAGATTCACAGACACTGCAAAAAATTTTACAATTTACCGCGTATTCCCATTATCATATTGTGAGAATTTTTTCCGTATCAGAATCTCCATTGTGTTTGCTATGAAAATATTATTTAATTTTTAAATGATTTTGAAACGTACTAAGTTTGCTATTTTGGAGATATTTTCTCTTAAAAATAGTTCAGATTCTGTACTCCGATTTCCTAACTTATTTAAGGCTGGTTTACATTATTAGATTTTCGGTAGGATTTTGCAACCTTGCCTATATGTTTTGTATGTGTACACACAGAAAATAAATTGGTTGGAATTCTATCGGAACCAACGAAATATTTTCATCATTCAATAATTTTAATTGCAGTTATTTAAAATTCATCATCAGGAAAGTTATATTTATTTGTGAACAAAAAATATATATAATGAACCAAAACACTGTCACATTATCCAAAATATTGGCTTTTCTAACCAATATTGAAAAATTACTAACTTCCACATTACCTTCAATACCAACAACCACTAATTTATAGAAGATTTAGTCATTTGAATAAAATATCGGCAGCAACAATTTAGTATCAGTTGTGTTTCAATTAAATCGATCACTCTATCCAAAGTATTAGTTTTTCCAATCAATTTAAAATTTTTTTTTAACTTTAGTAGCTTTAACCATTAATTTCCATTATTTTGGTAATTGTAATAATGTATTGAGACAAGGAACAGAAATTTTATTTATCATAATAAAATTTTGGAATCTATCATATTTTTTCGTTTCATACATATGCGTGTTTAAATTCTAAGTTAGACAACAACTAAACGTAAGTATCTGTGGCGCAGGAGGTAGAGACACAGCCTTATAGCCTTAGAGATTTGAGTTCAAACCTCAACCAAGGCATTACTTTTTTTTTTAATAATTTTTTTATTGATTCAAATTAAAACACACAATTGATTTTCTGTTGTGAATATAATTTTATTCAAAAACAAAGTATTCAATTTTTCAACCTGAAGAAATTCAAATTTGAAATTTGAGAAAACAAACGGAAGGTCGCCGGTTCAATCCCAGTTCGCGATATAAATTAAAATAAAAAATTTTTTTTATTCAAATTAAAAGACAACTGATTTTCTGTTGTTTATATAATTTTATTTATAGACAAAATATTCAAACCTGAAGAAATTCAAATTTGAAATTTGACTGAAAAAATTTAAATAGAGCTTAGCTTAGAGGGAAAGCAATGTGCTGACAAGCGGAGGGTCGGGGGTTCGATCCCAGTTAGCGACAAAAAAAATTTTAATTTTTAAATAAATTTTGTGGAACGTGTTTTTTTCTATTAATAGAATTTATAATCCACAAACATTAAAGTAATCTATTAACACAACAAAAATTCAAAAATTGTAAATAAATTTCGGTAGTTACAATGGTATTAAAAATAAATAAAAGTGATTGTACCTGGAACTACAAAACTTCGGTTGGCGAAAAATTCGGTTGGAACTACGAATCTGTTTTCTATGTGTACTAAAGCAAAATCTTACCGAAAATCGTATAGTGTAAACCAGCCTTTATGAAAAAATTCGATAATTACCAAAAGAAATTTTTGAATATAGAAAATATATCGTTAACTTATTACAGTAACAAATTTTTCTAACTAAGTTTATGTTAACAATTTTATGGTTAAATTTTACATTTTCAAAACAACTAAAACTCAAATTAATTTTGTTGGTTCTTATAAAAAATTACCGAATAAGCTTTACTTTAACTCAACCGACAGTTGTCTTAAGTTAAAAGCTATATTGAAAAAATCGTTAACGAAGATAGAGGACCACACCAATGAAGCAGATTTTCACTGACAAAAAACTAACTGAACGTTCAAAAAATGTCGAAATGGGATTAAACAGATTTTTCCGAACCCTTGTTTGGTACTCTTTGGAATAACTTAGCAAACCTATGCTAAAACATGTATTAAAACCTCTAGTTCAAAAAATATCTATAGATACACCCAGAAAA
Source organism: Leucophora obtusa (assembly GCA_949987735.1). NCBI lineage: Eukaryota > Metazoa > Arthropoda > Insecta > Diptera > Anthomyiidae > Leucophora > Leucophora obtusa. The sequence goes on along the minus strand of OX465295.1, from coordinate 166,826,034 downwards.
CAGATTCGGTGCTGACAACCCCATTTGTTGTCAATCGAATGGTTCAGTAGCATCAAATGAATTTTTCGTTTGCGGCCACCGAATTATTCTTCATACAACTGAAATTGCGTTGTCACAGTCAAATTAGTCTTGTCTCAATTGGAATCCTGGATACCCACCTGAGTGAGATGTTGTGATTTATCAAGAAGGAAAGTGCTGAAGAGCAATTACATAAGTGTGGCATGGAAGAATCGTACACCCAGGAAAAAGATTGGTTGGAATTCGATCAAAACCATTAAAATGAATTTGCCAGGACGTTATTTTATTTGGAGTTGTCTATAATTGAATACTACACCAAAAATATTTTACTAGGTATTAAAAATAGGGAAAATGAACTAAAAAACAATACTCTTAACAAATTATTGGTATCTCCAATCAATTTTAAAATTGGTATCAGTTTAGTAATTTTATGCAGTAGAAGCAGACATTTATTCAGTGAATATACAAGAAAATTGGTGTTACCTATAATCTTTATTAAAAAAATTTTAATATTCAAATACGGGTATCCTAATCAAATATGACCTTAAAGTCGAGTTTTTGTAGAACCAACCGAATTGTGGATTGTATTTATAACACACACAACTATTGTTTGGTATTGGTAAACGAATTTTTTACTATATTTGTTTTCAAGCAAAATATATAAATTCAAAATTAGACTTTAAAGTTAATAAGTGTTTGTGGTGTAGTCGGTAGAGACTTGGCCTAGTACGCCGGATTTCCGAGTTCAAATCCCGGAAAAAACAAAAAATTATATGTTTTTTTTAAATTAAAATAAAATATTCATATGTATAAACAGTAAATATGGCTAAGAAATTTAAAAGTAGTTGTGGTGCAGTGGGTAAGAGTGTGAACTATTAACCTGAGTGGCCGGGTTCAATACCAGTAAATTCGAAAAAAGTTTTTTTTAATTTCAATGAAATTTTGTGGAACATAATAATATTTATGTGGAACGTAATATTGAATTAGACAACCGAATATTAGCTTTCACGACGAAAAATATAATTTAATATAAAGATAGTTGTCGTAACCGCACGAATTCGATTGGCAACAAATTCGGTGGCCACAACTGAGACTATTTTCTGTGTGTAAGTTTTCTATGCCATTGTGTAATAATATCATTTTTGATAAAAATATCGCTTAGATCAGTCTGGCTCCAACGTCGTCAACTTCTAAATTGAAAAAAGAAAAAGAGAGTAGTATATAAAAATTACTTCACCTTGGCTGGGATTTGAACCTGGCCATCCCGAGCCAAAGGCAAGCATCACCACCACTAGGCTAGTAGTAGTAGCTAGCATAAACAATATTGCATATACATACACGTGTGTTTTGAAAAATCCAATAAGTGATTTTATTGTTCTATTCTGATTTGAAAAATGTAGCATTTTATTGGGGTGGGGGCAACATTTTTAAAATTTTACACTTTCACAAGGCAAAATTTTTTTCAGGAAAGAAAACACCATTAGATGATACCTTTTTGTCATTGAATTGAAAATTAAATAAAATTCATAAATCTTGAGCACACATTTAGCGAAATAATGAAACTAAAAATTATGCTCTTGAACGTAAAACCTACATATACGTCAATTTGGTAACATTTGCGAAAAAGGGGGCACGGAGGAAATTGAAAGATAAACAAAAATTTTAAAATAGAATATTTGTATGTGTCTTTGTTGATCACTTCTGAATAAAAAAAAGAAAAACAATAACCGAAAGTTGAGTAGGAAGGAGAACATTGCATCCATGGCTTTACTTGGGTGAGATCGTAAAGTGGTCGGACCTTAGTATAGTTACGTTTGTAATGTATAGAAGAAGGGTTGTTGAAAAGTTATTATATACACAGAGAGAATTTTGCTGGACGAGTTTTAATGAAATTTTATAGTAAACCAATAAAGTTTTCTTCACAAATTAAATGAAAAATTTCTTAAATTCAATGAAAAAGCTTCATATATTTTATGAATCTAGTTTTAATGAAACTTTTTCATGGAGTGTATGAAACTTTTAATAAATAAAATGAAATTATTGACAATAACTTATGAAAAATTCCATTTATTCGATGAGAAGTTTCAATGGACGAGTTCTAGTGCAAGTTCATTAGTTTTATGCAAAAATTCATTAGTATCATGCAGATAATTCTCTCAGTGTAGAGAAAAATTATTATATCTGACAATAATATATAAACAGTTATTATAATTTTCAGAGAAAAACGTTTTTTCTACTTCTTCTTTACCTCAACCTTATGAAACTAATGTCGTCTTCTTAAATTGAGATAAGATGAAACATCCCACAATTCCCAAAAAACTGTAAAAAATTTCCAAAAATGTGGTATTTACTTTTATCGCTGACTTGTTCATACTTAAAGCGATGTTAAAAATTGTCAGATTAGAACAATATTGGGTATCTTTGTCTGCTTTTAGTTTTTAAATACCTTTGGTGAACTCAGAGAAAAAGTGTATTAAAATTCAAAATTTAATAAAAAAAAAATTCGAATTCGAGATGGTCTGCGGGAAGAAAAATTGACAAGTGGAGAATATTTTTTCGATTATTCACATACAAAAGAAAAATGTTTTCAGAAAAATATAAATAATATTGTGTTCCTAAACAGACTTTTAATCTGGAACCAAATGAGTCTTAGTAACTTTTTGACCAAAAAATTACTTAGTCCTGGTATCTTATGTGATATTAAACAATAATTAAGAAGAAAATTAAGTGCTAAACACTTAATTACAGTAACTCCTCAAATTTTAATCTCTGATTTTACTCTAAACATTGCTTAAATTTAATTACAGAATTTTCTGTGATTAAGACCTTAAACATAAATTTTCCACCCTACAAATCATGTTTGTATTAAAAATTTTTTATAATGTTGGTAACTTTTTAAAAAGTTTTAGGTAGATCAATTAATTTCTAAATAAAAACCGTACAACATCTTTATGTGCCATCTAAATAATGAACATCTTTAGCAACTTGCACATATATCTTCTCTAAAAATACCAATTGGAATTAAGAAAATATTTGGGGGAAATTTTAATAATATGACATAATATTGGATTTTGTACGAATAGTTTGTTAGAATCGGTCATAATTTTGATCTTTATTTAGCACAAATAAACCATGATTCGTGGAAGGAAAATTTGATCAAAAATGTGTTTAAGGTGTCTCACAATAATTTTTTTAATTCTGTCGTTTATAATTACAAATAATTTAAATTTTCGAATTTTATGGAAAAATATCAGATATATGAAGATATAAGACATACTTCACGTGCTCCTGCAATACCTTTTTGATCTTTATTTAGCACAAATAAACCATGATTCGTGGAAGGAAAATTTGATCAAAAATGTGTTTAAGGTGTCTCACAATAATTTTTTTAATTCTGTCGTTTATAATTACAAATAATTTAAATATTCGAATTTTATGGAAAAATATCAGATATATGAAGATATAAGACATACTTCACGTGCTCCTGCAATACCTTAAATTGCAGTTAATGAATATAGTTTTTTATTAAATTTTTTTTATTTTGCTTATTTATTGAACCAATTTTTACTATTTAATAAAATTTGACCATAAAACTTAATATACCACATTCTATTAAAAATTGTTGAAATGTCGGACAGAGTCAGTTAACAGAGGTTAAGATTTATGCATACTGCTGGGATTCTATGGTAGTTGTTTAGACCAGTTATTGGCATACTTAACACAAAATTTCACAGACATGACTCTTGAGAAGATTTTTGCTTTGTACACAAAATTGTTGGAAGATATCTTAAAAATAGAATCAAGAAAATCAAGCGTTTAAGTTTCGCGGTTTGTAAAAATTTACTGCTTGGGAGATGTCACTGGATGTGTATATTAAATTTTATCTAGATATATTTACCTAAACGAATAACAAATAATATAGAAACATAGTTATTTCACTTTTCCTTTCCTAGTTTTCTAATAAATTCTGACTTTAAAATTTGTATTGAATGTATCAAAAACATCAAAAATCATCTTGTCCTCCACAAATATTTTTTAATAACACCTTCCTGGACTAAAATAAAATTATACACACTTACCCAATGAAAAAAATTAAGATATTCATGTATCGCAAAAAGACACTTCCTATTTGAGGCATTAAGCGATTGATGATTTTTAAAACAACTATTTGGTCATCTATTTTATAATTTTATGACCCTGTATCATGCGAAAAATTCAATAAAAAACTCTTATTTCGCAAGTTTCCAAACTTCTTTTATTTTCTTTTATTTGTTATTCGTATTTTCAAATGAAAATATCTAAAATTAGCAAATCATTGATTAAATTTTTATAAGTTACCTATATTATTTTAAGAAAGTTTAAGGGCTAATCAATGATTTCTAAATCAATTATTAAAGAAAACTTAACATTGGAGATAAGATACCAGCCCTTAATCTACTTTTTTTTAATTTAAATTTTAAAGACGTGACACTTTAAGCATGAAAAAATATTGCATAGAAATTTTCTTTATAAAATAAAATGTTTAGTTGCAAATACAACTGCAATTTTTTAAGATTATTGAACTTGATTTGGCTTCGCCATTGGTAAAAAACCGGACTAGCTTATTGCAAAAACGCAAATCGATTTTCAAATGCGAATAAGTTTTATATTTTAAGAGATATCGCACACTTGTAAGCATGTTTATTGGAGGGCTTTACTAAAAGATTATAAAAATAAAAACTCTTTTAAAATTGGTTCATAATTATAAAAAAAAATGGCAAGCTTCAAAATTTTCACATCCTCGAGGTACCCTACTTTGGAGTCCAAAACTTCAGAATTACGTTTTTTATGGGTACGTCAAATTTGATCTGAATCCACTCATCCGATAAAAAATGGCTGAATTGTTTCTAAAATATTTCTAAAACGTCCCACTATGTATTGGACCGGACAGTATCTCCTCTAATCAGTGTTGCCTAGGGTTTGGCATTTCCCGGAAAACGGGAATAAAAAAATTTGATTCCCGGGAAACCCGGGAAATATTTTTGAACAAAATTGTTAATGAAAACCACCTATATAAGTAATTTTTGTTAAAAAAACACTATTTACAAATTTAGTCTGTGTAGTGAGAATTCAAAGTAAAAAATATTTTACTTTGAATTTCAAATGAACATTTGATTTAACATAAATTACTACAAGCACTGCCAAATGAATTGCATGATTCCAGCAGAAAGCATCCACTACTGGTCTGTCGGAAACAAACCGTTTCATCACATTTGGCCCATTAAATATGGTGGCCACAAGGTTATTTTACAAAGACAAATAAAACTCTTCTAGTCTTATTTCTACAATTCTTCTTATTTCATCAGCATTACATCTTCCTGATATATAAACCAACCCCAGGTTATAAAATGAATTATGTATTTCCGTTTATACATATGTTCAAATATCTCTTTTGTGATATTCTTGTCCATTCATCTTAGATTATAGTAAATATCCTATTGTTAGAAATATTGCTCGATATTTCTTTTATCATGATATCTATTACATGATTGCACTATAAGTAAAATGAAGGAATCGATGAATAAGGATGAAAATCTATATACGGGGGTTTTCAAGGTTGCTGATTTTGAACCTGAGGTAAAATTTTTCAAATTCAAAATGGCGAATCCAACATGGCGGCGTAAATTTTAAAATTTCTTCTGATTTACGGTATACGGGGGTTTTCAAAGTTGCTGATTTCGAATCTGAGGTAAAATTTTTCAAATTCAAAATGGCAAATCCAATATTGCGGCGTAAATTTTAAAATTTCTTCTGATTTACATGAAAATTGATATACGGGGGTAAAATTTTTCAAATTCAAAATGGCGAATCCAATATGGCGGCGTAAATTTTAAAATTTCTTCTGATTTGCATGAAAATTCGTATACGGTGGTTTTCAAGGTTGCTGATTTCAAATCTGAGGTAAAATTTTTCAAATTCAAAATGGCGGCGTAAATTTTAAAATTTCTTCTGATTTGCTTGGGTAAAAATTTTAACTGTGTAAAATGCAAACTTCTTTTGTCCAAAATGTCAAAAAAGAAATTAAAAAAATATTTTTTTTTAAATCTGGGGCATATTACAGCAGAAAATTTAATAAGTAGAAACTTTTGCAGAAACCAATTTTTTTAATAAAGCTATTTAAAATTTTGCTTTACATTTCATTATCTAAAGTAATTTCATTTCATTTTTAATTTCATTTTTATTGTTTAATAAAGCTATTTAAAATTTCCTCTTTGTTCGTTTAGATTTCTCAGGATACTCTTTCTTTGGAAGCCCTATTGAAGCTGCAGTTGTTTTAGTTGCCAAAAGAAATTCAGCGTTTAGCCAGAGTTCGTTTTGCATCTGAAATATGTTTATCTTCCTATGAGAACTCTCCCATCTAACTGAGATATTCTTACAATAAATTCGCACTTTATCCTTCTCATAAGCCGATTCCTCATTCAAAACATTGCCGCATTCAGCTTTACCAACAATAAAATTGTAAACAGTAGTATTCTTCTCCTCTTTCTTTTGCTCATCCAACCAAATTTCCGCAAGTTCTCTATTTTGCAAGCGGAGGCTGCCTACCAAAAATTATATTTCTCAAAAAACGCAAAACATGAAATTGCTAAGTTAAACTCAAAATTAAACTTAGCCAAATTCGGCCAACTTTTTAAAAGCTTCTCCAAAGTTAATTTTTCAGAAGAAAAACTTGAATTAAAAGTTATGTCAGAAGTATGAGTTTTTTGGGCAAAAAATTTTTTTTTAATAAAATCTTTCTCTTGAACCATTAAGCACTTACTATCACTTTTGTTTTCAATATTTAGTTTAAATTTATGTTTTTTTTTAACTATTTAAAGAAATTTAAAAATTCGACCAAATTGCACTGTATATACTGCGTTCAACACTTTGCTCACACTGAGAGCATTATCTGCATGATATTAATGAATTTTATCATTAAACCAATGAAGTTGCACTAGATCTCGTCCATTGAAACTTTTTATTAAATTAATGTAATTTTTCATAAAATTTGGTGAAAAATTAAATTTTATTTATTAAAAGTTTCATACACTCAATGAAAAAGTTTCATTGAAACTAGATTCATAAAATATATGAAGCTTTTTCATTAAATTTAAGAAATTTTTCATTTGCTATATGAAGAAAAATTCATCAGTTTATTGAAAAATTTCGTTAAAATTCGTCCAGCAAAATTCTCTCTGTGCATAAAAAATGATTTTGACCACTTGCTAAGCAGTCGTTGTTAATTTTTAGAAAAACAAAACTTGCCGTTATTAGCTTTGAAGTGTTCTTAATTGAATACCAACAAAAAAAATTCATTCTTGAATGTTTGAAAAATGACTTTTTGCCACAAAAATGGGTCAAATTACCTATAGTGCTTTGTAAAGAAAGGGTTAATGTTGTCGGCGTTTTACAAAATTTTCGGCAAACAATATCTTGTATTAGAATTAAACGAAATCGGAAATGATTTTGTTATAGCTAGGCAAAAACACAAAAATTAATACTATTATCTAAATTATTAGCCAAAATCACACTTTTCTCTAAAATTTTAAAATTTAAAACGCCGTTACTGTTAAGCTAAAAAAGGGATATATGTAATTTTCAGTAGAATTAAGTGCCTATGCATAATAATTTGAAAACCTTATAACACTTTTAAAAAATGAATTTTTTATGAAAAATTTGTTCATTTATAAATTTAAAAAGTGATTATGCATATTACTCAAAACTAGAGTTTTGCAAATTTATAAAAAAAATTCCATCTTTGGCCATACCTGGGACTAGGTCATCATAACCCAAGAGAGACAAAAATTTCTAACTGAATATTTGTGGATCGTAGAAATAAAACTAGAGCATAACATTGTAAATTTTTGAAAAAAAAAATGTTTTTTTTACAATTTTCATAATTTATCTCATTTTAACCCTACAATGGTCTGAGGAAATTGCAATTACTTAAATGGTTTCCAACCGATTTTGAATTTTTATACATTACTAGAAAGGTAATTCAGTGCAGATTATGATTCCATTTCTATTTTTCAAAACTACAGTTATTTAAGACCCAGTGTTTTCAAAAAAGCTTTCGCTTTGTAAATCGTATTTTAAACTACAGGGCCGATGCGGCACGTGTTCCCGTTATACGATCACCTTACATTTTTGCACGGTATATGTTTATACCCAAAAGCACATTTAAATTTGGCATATACCCAGCAAAAATAAATGGAATGACTTCTAAATGAATCACTTCCTTCATTACATCACAAAGAATTACTCCCTTAGGAATGGGTTTTCCACAGCATCTAATACTGCAATAATATATGCTGGTCAGAAGTTCTTTTTCATGGGTGATAAGAAGTTAATATTTTGTATGGGGGTTGCATAGGAACGTCCTGGCACAGAAATCAGAGGGTTGCGGATTCGAATCCTACCAGGTCGGAAAACATTTTTTGTAACTTTTTTTACACAATTTATAATTTTTTGTAGTTTTCAATTTAAAATTTTTATTTTTGTAAACTCAATTAATTTTTGAAACGATTTAAAAAAATGTTTTTTAATTTTCTACCCAGCAAAAAAAGAGATGCCGAGCAGTAGAAAAAGCACTACTATTGATGGTCTCGATGTTCTTCTTTTTTAACATAAACACTAATGATTTTAACATTGAGTTGTCATAGGAGAGGAGTACTCCCACTTCAACATTTTTTTAGTACTTTTTGAAAGAGTGCCAAGGAAGTTCTTTTTCACCAATTAAAATTTAAAATAGAATTCTTCACAAAAAAAAATTTTTTTTTTAATTTTATAAAATTTTTTTTTTTGCCGCCGCCGGGTATTGAACTTGCGACCTCACGATTGCTAGTCTAGCGCTCTACCGCTGAGCTATTCTTTGATATGAAAGTTGACTGGCATAAATACACAACTTTGTTAATATGAGATATTGTTCCTTATTCTCCTCAATAAAAGTGTAAAAGGCGCACTCCAATTCAATAGTGTTTTCAGTACTATTTTTACAGTTGCATAAAAAGCAATTTCTCACCATTTTTTTTAAATACATATTTTTAAAAACATAAAAAAAATATTGAATTTAAACAAATTAAAATTATAAATATCAAAAAAATATTAATAGAATAAGAAAAAATTAAAAAAAAATAATAAAATGTGTATGTGCCATTTCTTAGCTTATTTTTCAACTTTTACCAAAAAAATAAAAGCGTGATTTCGATTTAAAAATTTTTCTATGCTTCTACAGCCTTCAATTTGTTGTTTATTGCTAAAAATTTGTAAATTGGACATTTGTTTAATCTTATTGTATTAAGATTCAACTTAAAAAAGAGAATAAAAAAAATCAAAAATTCATATCTTTTGTTTAAAAAAAAAACGCCCAGTTAGAGGTTTTATTTAAAAAAAAATTGAGCAAAAAAAAATAGGTTTTTCAGTGTTTGGATTTTTAAAATTGAAAAATTTTTATTTTTTTTATTTTTCAATATTTATTTTTTTAATATATTTTTTTAATACGGCTAGATATCCTCTTTAAAACGAGCTAAGAACCATTTTTGTAGCTATTATAGTTTTCGAGATATTCAAAAAATAACCTCGTAACAAAGCAAAAAATTTGAAAAATAATGACATTTTTTGAAATTTTAAATATTGCATAATTTTGGAAAAAAAAAATTTGGAATTTTTTCCTTTGGCAAAACTTCGTTATATTATGAAAGAAAAGTTCTGACCAAAATTCATCCAAATCGAAAGGAGTCGAGTCCAACCATTGCACTATAGGTAATTTGACCCATTTTTGTGGCAAAAAGTCATTTTTTAAACATTCAAGAATGAATTTTTTTTTGTTGGTATTTAATTAAGAACACATCAAAGCAAATAACGGCAAGTTTTGTTTTTGTAAAAAATTAACAACGACTGCTTAGCAAGTAGTCAAAATCATTGTTTGTGAGCCATGCGCGGCTCCAGGGGGGGGGGGGGGGAGAGAAATAGGGAAATTTCCCCCCCCCATCAGCGAAATCGAAAAAGAAAAAAAAAAGGAAAAAAAAGGAAAAAGAGGGAAAAGGGGGGAAAAAGGAGAGAAAAAGAAGAGAAAAAAGGAAAAAGAGGGAAAAAGGACAGAAAAAAGAAGAGAAAAAAGGATAAAGTGAAAGAAATACAAATTTGTTATGAATAATAATATGAAATATAAAATTTTTTTCTTATTTTCATTTAAAAAATCTCAATAGATATTTTAACAAATTCATTAAAAAATTGATAATTTTGATTATAAAAAAATTAAAGTTTGTGGAGAAATGTAGTTAAAAGATCTAAATTTCAAATTAGATTTTCAAAATTGTATGTAGATCAATTTCGTTTGAAATTTTTCTAATTTCAAATGACAAAAAGAAATTTCATTTTAAAATTTCGCATTTTTTAATACAAATTTCAATTTTAATTGAAAATTTTTTAAATAAAAATGAACGCCCTTACTATTTAAATTTTCCAAATGTATATTTTTTTTGACTTTAGTTAAAATTTTGGGTGGCAGCATGCTTTGACCTAGTATATTTTTGGAGCATTCTGATTGGTTAATTTATTTTTAACCAATTAAAATATTTGAAAATGTAAATATTTCCATATATTTAGTTAGAATATTCTTCCACCTCAAGTCCAAATTCTAATATGATATTGTCATATTAGATTTTTATTTGTTGTTTCAAAAACGGGTTGATCATTTTCATGATAGACAATACAATTGTTTCGTAGACATCACTCTACTCTTCAGTTGTCCGCAATAAGAAAATATAGAAAGTCCGAAAAAACAATTTTTGTATTTTTTAATGCAAAAATTAAAATAATTGATGTAAATATTTCTTTAGGATTTTCATACACAAAATCAACAAAGCCGTTTAAATATAAAGTTAGTTGTTCGGATTTCACGTGAAAAAATTGTTATACACCTCCATATAAAAAAAATGATAATTTTCCACGACAATGAATTTCACGTGAAAACTGAGTAGAGATTGTTTTCACGCAAATTTAATGTACAAGACTATTATTTTTCTTGGGGAAAAATCACATTTTTTATATATTGTGATTGTGTCTTTGATATAAAATTGAAAAATTGTTCATTTTCATAATTTAAATTAAAATTTGAGTGAAATTAAAGTTCGAGTAAAATTTTTCTACGTGAAAAACCACTTACGGTGCTTTTGGGAAAAACACTAAATTTTATTTTGAATTTTTTTCATTAAAATTGCAGAACTGAACTTCTAATGGAATTTTCTAAATTTGAAGTGGTAAATGCTACTATATTTTAGAATTTTCTCATTTCGAAATAAAAAATAGAAATTTCTCTTAAAATTTTATCAATATTGTTAGAAAACAATTAATTACCGTTATTTTTGTTCAGATCTAAGATCAAATTTGACAAATTCCAAATAGAATTCACAACTAATTTCATTTGAAATTCTCCAAATTTCATTCGGAAAGATATGGTGGAGTTCTTTTTTAGGTCTTTCCAAGGATCGTATTGAATTTATTCCAGTCTGTCTTTCGGAAATCCTGAGTATACATGTTGATATCGTAGAGTATATAGTTATGTTCCTGAAATAATTTCTTTTGAAATACTCAATTTTTGATTGCCTGCGAGTAATTGACTAGCGTTAGATACTGCACTTCCTCCCAACCTGCAAAGTGTTTTAACTTTAAAATACGGAATTAAAATACTTGTTAATAACGACATCTGACTCCCACAGCTATACCAAAACCGTATGAGAATTTAATTATACAAAGTTTTCCAAATGCGATTAGGAACGCTCACGAACCCCTGAGCGTCCCTAATCGCATCCTAGGAGGTCTGCGAAACATTCCGAAAAAATAATTAAAAAACAAGAATTTTTTGAATATTATAAGTTTTTAGTTAAAATTTATAACTGAAGTATAAAAAATCAGCTTCTAATAAATAAAGTCAATATAAAAATAATGAAAATAATTTCAAAACTTTTCAGGAAATATTAACTTTTTTATTGTTGTTAAAAAGTAATCTCTGAGTTAAATCCTTGTAATCATCTCAATCAAATTTTGAGGACTTTTCAGACTCCGGCGACGTTTTTCGTAAAATTTAATGAAATCCGCGATTTAAATCGTCATATGTATATCGAAAAATGGATTCTTTAAAATTTATAAAAAAATATATGCGGTGTGTTTGATTAGTCGAAATTCTTACTACTTTTACTACAATTGGAACGTTTTGTTTACTTTTTATATTGAAATTTTGCAGCTGTAGTAAAAGTAGTAACTTGTAGTAAGTAAACGAACACGCTTATGTTGTTCCTCATTACTTTATTTTTGCCTTTACGAAATCTTATACTGGCACTCTTATTGGGTCTTTTTTCAAACAAATGCTGAAAAATCGAACTGTTTTTTTTTTATTTAATACTATATTATAATTCAGGAACCAAAAGGAGTACCAAACTGATATTTTACAGCGTATTAAGATAAAATGGCTTTAGAACTTTGATAACGATAAATGGTTAAAGTTCATTTCAAAATAGTAACTATTCACGTGGCTCAATCATGGCTTCAATTATAAAAGGATAGAACAATTAATTAATTGTAAAAAAATTTTCAAAAATTTAAATTTTTTTTAATAAATCAGAAATTATCAAATTAAAGAATGAGTTGCAGACCAACTTCAGGCACGCTTTCAGAAGCTTTAAAGTGATATATCAACCAGTCACATAGCTAAAATAATACAAAAGTTAGACCCAAATATGTACGGAAAGTCTATAGCAAATTTGATAATTTTCCACAAATTTAACTACACAAAGTATTCCAAGTTATAGCAAGTTTCATACAATTCAAATAGAGTGCGGAAATTTCAATTGTTGATTTTATATGTTATTTAATATAAACTTTTTTAGGCATTACTAACCCATCCTTGTTCGATGTCAAACAGGTATCAAATATTAAAGTTTTTGATGAAAAATATAACTTAGAATTTTCCGTTGGATTTCATATTGTCTTTTATACCTAAAGCGTCGCTTATAAAATCGTTAACCTTGCGGTGCGGAGTCCAAAAAAGTCCAACAAGTAGTGTATGGCCAAATTAAAAGGGGTTAAAAAATATTTTTTGTGAAAATTAAAAAAAAAAAAAAAATTTTACAAAATTTTAAATAGCTTTATTGAAAAAAAATTGTTTCTTCAAAAGTTTCCACTTTTTCAATTTTCTCCTATAATATGCCCATTTTACACAGTTAACATTTTTAACCAAGCAAATCAGAAGAATTTTAAAATTTACGCCGCCATATTGGATCCGCCATTTTGAATTAGAAAAATTTTACCTCAGATCCAAAATCAACAACCTTGAAAACCCCCGTATACCAATTTTCATGTAAATCAGAAGAAATTTTAAAATTTACGCCGCCCTATTGGATTCGCCATTTTGAATTTGAAAAATTTAACTTCAGTTTCGAAATCAGCAACTTTGAAAACCCCCCGTCTACCGATTTTCATGTAAATCTGAAGAAATTTTAAAATTTATGCCGCCATATTGGATCCGCCATTTTGAATTTGAAAATTTTAACTTCAGATTCGCAATCAGCAACCTTGAAAACCCCCGTATACCAATTTGCATGTAAATCAGAAGAAATTTTAAAATTTACGCCGCCATATTGGATCCTCCATTTTGAATTTGAAAAATTTTACCTCAGATTCGAAATCAGTAATCTTGAAAACCCTTGTATATAGATTTTCATCCTTACTCAGTGATTCCTTATAGTTTTGGCCAGAAAATGGAGTCATTTTACCTATAGTACATTGGTCGATTTGAGATGGAATGACCCATTTAAAAAATTGTAATTTAAAAATCCATTTTGATCAAACTTTTACGAAGTATATTTATTATTACACCAACAGAAAAAGAAAAATGCTGTAAACATTTTAATTGGAACTACTAAAAATAAGTTAAAAATTACCTTGCAGAAAAACCTATTTTTTTCTATTACTAATATGCTGCAAATTTTTTTGAGGATTTTATCAAGGTTAATTGTTATTTTTAATTAACTAAAAGTTAACTTAAATGTAACTAAAATTTTGTAGATTTAGCAGTTTTATTTCTCCTCTTCTTATCTTGTATTCATCAAAAAAATCTGCTAATATCAGCAGTTTTTTTGCAAGGTAATTTTTAATAATATAATTTTTAGTAGCTGTTTCCCCTATTTTTACAGCTTTATTTCTTTCTATGAGTGTATTATTTTTTATAAAAAAAATAACACTTTATATATTTTTCCAATATATTATATAAATTTTGGTAATAAAAAATGAAATTTGTTTTTAAAACGAACCAATTCCTTCCTATGACAAGCCAATATTAAATTCATCGGTGAAAAACCCGAAAAAGAACAACTCCCTATTCAACAGTTGCAGTGCCCTAACTACTTCGTTTTCCTTACTTTTTTCCTGGGTAGCTTCGTTTTATGACGAGAAGAAAACCAACCAAAATATTTTGGCTATTCGAATTTTTAAGTGGTAAAACGGGGATCAGAAATTTCAAAAAAATGCTTTTCGATCGTCATTTTTGGTGGGTAGGAGGCGAATAGGGGCAAATATGTTATACATTTTTTAATTATAAAAACTGCTTTGTTCTCCAAATTTTTATTATTTTTTGAAGGGTTAGGTTTTTTTATTTTTATATTTTTGCTTTTTTCCAATATTTCTTTGCCATAAATGCAATTAATTTTGGCATTTTATATACAGTCATGTGCAATATAATAGGGACATTAAAGTTTTTTTCTAATTTTATTCTCGTTGCCTTTATTTTTAAAGATCAAAATATTGGATAAATTCGCCATAAAATGCAAGGAGAGTGTTCAGAAAATTGTGCAGAATTTTAGTGTAATGTCTGTTTTTTTATAAAATAAGCGATATCGACCTTCTATTAAATTGCATAGTAAAATTTAGCGAGTACTGATCAGTTCTGTAAAAACTGTATATTTTTGAAATTCCTATAAAATTTCCTTAAGTATTCCATTATTTTTTTCTACAAATGGTCGCCACACTTAAAATTACAGTGCCTTAAACCAAAGAGTATACATAATAAAGAGATTGGGTGACTCTCTATCACTGAGAAAGCATTTGTTCTATTATGTGCCTTGGAACAGGAACATACTCAAACCAATATCACCCAGCAAACATGGCAATACGAAGAGGATTCTCCGAACATATCGCCAGGAAGAAAACATTTATTGCCGGCAATATCAATTTCGTATTCCGGAAGTTTCCTCTGTAGGAAACAACTGTTACACTAAAACAATACTTCCAGGCAATATGAAAGCAATAACTCATGGAAGATAAAAGGGATATCGCTAAATAAACTCCCGGTACAATAAAAAAACGATTTAATTTTTTCATTATAAAATTTAAGCCTCAAAAACAATATCTGCATACATAATCCATTGACCAACTTATAAATTATTTTTATTTCATCTTAGCCGATTTTTCCCTTTTTCTTTTCACGAGTTTATCTCTATTTATAAAAAAATAACGTGACTAACTGACTGACTGAATGACTGACTGACTCAACATCGCCCAGCCCAAACCGCTGAAGCTAGGAAGTTGAAATTTGGTACGTAGGTTCCTCTTTCGGGGTAGACGTCCGCTAAGACGGGATTTTTGGAAATTCCTACCGGAACGGGCAAAAAGGGGGAAAGTGTCCCCCTTGACGGCCTGCCAAAACCCCTTTGGCTAGAAAGCTGAAATTTAAGATATGTGTTCCTTGGAGTAGGGGCTAACTTTTCTGGAAAGTACTTTCTAGAATTTTGGACAGGGACGTTGTAAAAATGGGGGTTAAAAAGGGGAAAAAGGCCTCCCTTGACGGCCTGCCCAAACCGCTGGAGGTACGAAGTTGAAATTTGGTATAAAGGTTCCTCCACTATCGTAGACATCCACCAAGACGGGAGTTTTGGAAATTTTTACAGGGACGGGCAAAAAGGCGAAAAGTCTCCCCCTTGACGGCCTGCTCAAACTGCTGGAGCTATGAAGTTGAAATTTGGTATGTAGTTTCCTCGACCGGTGTAAAAGTCCCTTGAGACGGCATTTTTGGAAATTCTTATCGGGAGGGGCAAAAAGGGGACAAAAAAAATACCTTTTTCCAAAAAAGTACCTTTTCCCAAAAAAAGTACCTTTTCCCAAAAAAATAACCTTTTTCCCAAAAAAGTACCTTTTTCCAAAAAAAGTACCTTTTTCCAAAAAAAGTACCTTTTTCCAAAAAAAAGTACCTTTTTCCAAAAAAAAGTACCTTTTTCCAAAAAAAGTACCTTTTTCCGAAAAAAGTACCTCTTTCCAAAAAAAGTACCTTTTTCCAAAAAAAAGTACCTTTTTCCAAAAAAAGTACCTTTTTTCAAAAAAAGTACCTTTTTCCAAAAAAAAAGTACCTTTTTCCAAAAAAAAGTACCTTTTTCCAAAAAAAGTACCTTTTTCCAAAAAAAGTACCATTTTCCAAAAAAAGTACCTTTTTCCAAAAAAAAGTAGCTTTTGCCAAAAAAAGTACCTTTTTCCAAAAAAAGTACCTTTTTCCAAAAAAAGTACCTTTTTCCAAAAAAAGTACCTTTTTCCAAAAAAAGTACCTTTTTCCAAAAAAAATTCCTTTTTCAAAAAAAGTACCTTTTTCCAAAAAAAGTAACTTTTTCCAAAAAAAGTACCTTTTTCCAAAAAAAATACCTTTTTTAAAAAAAGTACCTTTTTCCAAAAAATGTACCTTTTTCTAAAAAAATGTTCCTTTTCCAAAAAAAAGTACCTTTTCCAAAAAAAGTACCTTTTCCCAAAAAACATACATTTTTCCAAAAAAATACCTTTTTCAAAAAAAGTACCTTTTCCAAAAAAAAGTACCTTTTCCCAAAAAAGTACCTTTTTCTAAAAAAATGTTCCTTTTCCCAAAAAACATACATTTTTTCAAAAAATTACCTTTTTCAAAAAAAGTACCTTTTCCAAAAAAAGTACCTTTTCCCAAAAAAAAGACCTTTTTCTAAAAAAAATTTTCCTTTTCCAAAAGAAGTACCTTTTCCAAAAAAGTGCCTTTTTCCAAAAAACATACATTTTTCCAAAAAAAAAACACCTCTTTAAAAAAAAATACCTTTTCCAAAAAAAGTACAAATAAAGTACTTTGTAAAAACAAAGTATCTTTTTACAAAAAAATTTCGTTTTTCCAAAAAGTACCATTTAAAATAATATATAATTTCAAAAAAACTACTTTTTTTCCTCCCCCCACGGATATCTCCACTAAAACAAGGTTTCTTGATATTCGGCGGTTTCTTGATATAGACGGGATTTTTGGAAATTCCTACCGGAACGGGCAAAAAGGGGAAAAGTCTCCCCATAAACGGTCTCACAAATTGGAAAAGTGCCTGCCCAAACCACTGGAGGTAAGAAGTTGAAATTTGGTATAAAGGTTCCTCCACTGTAGTAGACATCGACTAAGTTTGTATTTTTGGAATTCTCTACAGGATATCCCAAAAGGAAACTCGGTATGTGAGTTCCTCCTTCTGTGTAGGCGTCCGCTTAGACGGAATTTTTGAAATTCCTATCGGGAGGGGAAATAAGGTAAAAGTCTCCTCCTGACGGCTTGCCCAATCCCTTTTGGCCAACCTAAAATTTTAAATATGTATTCCTTGGAGTAGGACTAACTCACCGGCAACGTAATTTTTCTATTTTGGAAAAGGAACATAGTAAAAATGGTGGTTGAAAGGGAAAAATGTCCCCACTAACGGCCTGCCCAAACCGCTTAGGCAATGCAGTTGAAATTTGGTATGAATGTTCCTCATCCATCGCAGATAGCCGCGAAGATGGAATTTTTGTAAATTCCTAAAGGGAGGGGCAAAAAGAAGAAAAGCCTCACCTTGGGGGCCGGTAAAAACCCCTTCGGCTAGAAACCTGAAGCTTAAAATGCGGGTCCCTGGAGTGAGGGCTAACTTATTAGAAAGATACTTTTTTGAATTTTGGACAGGGTCGTTATAAAATCGGGGCTCAAAAAGGGAAAGTTTCCCCTTAACGACCTGTCCAAACTGCTGGAACTAGGAAGCTGAAATTCGGTACTTAGGTTCCTCTCAGCCTGCTCAAACTGCTGGAACTAGGAAGCTGGAATTCCCTGTCGATGGATTTTCGGAAATTCCTACCGAGAGGGGCACAAATAGTAAAAGTTGGCTAGAAACATGAAATGTAAAACATATGTTACTTGAAGTATGTGCTCACTTACCGGGAAGGTGCTTTTTGGACAGGGACATTGCAAAAATGGGGATTAATGAAGCGAAAAGTTCCGCTTAAAGGCCTGCCCAAACCGCTGGAGGTAGGAAGTTGAAATTTGGAATTAAAGTTCCTCCTCTGTTGTAGACATCCGCTAAGATGAGATTTTTGGAAATTTCTACAGGTAGGGTCAAAAACAGGAAAAGTCTCCCCCTTAACGGCCTGGCCAAACTGATGGAACAAGGGATCTTAAATTGGGTTCCTTCTCCAACGTTGACGTCCCCTAAGATGGTATTTTTGGAAATTCATACCGGGAGGGGTAAAAAGGGAAAAAACTTCCCCCTTGACGGCCTGGCCAAACTGCTGGATATAGAGACCTAAAATTATGTATGTAGTAGGTTCCTCCTACAACGCAAACGTCCTCTAAGACGGAATTTTTGGAAATTCCTACCGGGAGGGGTAAAAACGGAATAATTCTCTTCTTTGATGGCCTAACCGAACCCTTCGGCTAGAAACCTGTAATATATAATATGTTTTCCTTGGAGTATGGGCTAACTTATCGACAAGGCATTTCTAGGACTTTGGACAGGAACGTGGTAAAAATGGTGGTTCAAAAGGGGAAAATTGCCCCCCCCCCCTTAACGTCTGCGTCTTTAGCTAGAAACCTAAAACTTAAAGAACAAGTGTATATGAAACACTAAAATTAAGAACTAAATAGGAAACGAGTGGAATTGAAACACTACACAAGTGGAATGAAATGGATATAAACGTTGAACGAGTGGAATTGAAATTATAGACAATGCAAATGGATTGGAAGAGGGAATTACCTCTTCAAACACTATCAACGGAATATGAAACTTATGTAGCATTGAAACATACTCTCCAAAAAGTTAAACAAATTTTCTAAAAGAGAAAAAACCTTAGAAAAGGAATGGAACTTATATATTCCGATATTTAAACTTCATGTAACGAAGCACCGGTGGAAGAAACCGACGCAGTAAATTTTCCAACTGAATTTGTGAATTTACTTGAATTGCCAGATCTACCTTTACATAAACTGGAATTAAAAAAAAACTTTAAGACACGCTAACAACGTAGCTTTGCCCGCTATTTTTCATATTATAAAATGCTTTCCAACCCTGCTTTACGTTATTTATTTTCATTCAAAACACAAATTAACAAAACTACTTACGGTACTATCTACCTAAGTTCGCACTTTACCAAATTATCTTGACATACACACGTATATTGCAAATTATTATGGATTCATTACTAATAATCCACTTTCATGAGTAAAAGTGATCAAATATTTATTTATTTTAAACCCATTTTTGTGCAGAATTATTTATTTGTGGTGGCTGGGTGAAGGCTTTAAATAAACGAATTTAATAAAAATTGTGGGGGGGCGCAACCCCCCCCCCCCTTAACCTTTAAGGCACGCTAACAACGTAGCGGGGGTTGCGCTCGCTAGTTTCCTATATATCTTTTGATTGTTTTTGTACAAATTTAGTTTTAATTTTTTCCAAATTGATAAAAGATTTCAAACAAATTTGCTTTATCTTCCAAATGACACAAAGGTGATATTGCCGCAATATTGTCATAAAAAGTTATGACAAAAGATAAAATTTTTGAATTATTTTTTTCCTAATATCGCCGAATTATCTTCCAAGTGATAAAAGGAAGACAATTTCAAAATAAATACTACTTGATTATTTTCATTCAAATGACAAATAATCAAACCTTTTCCCGAAAAAAGTACATTTTTCCGAAAAAAGTACCTTTTTCCAAAAAAAGTACCTTTTTCCAAAAAAAGTACCTTTTTCCAAAAAAAGTACCTTTTTCCAAAAAAAGTACCTTTTTCCAAAAAAAGTACCTTTTTCCAAAAAAAATTCCTTTTTCCAAAAAAAATTCCTTTTTCAAAAAAAGTACCTTTTTCCAAAAAAAGTAACTTTTTCCAAAAAAAGTACCTTTTTCCAAAAAAAAATACCTTTTTTAAAAAAAGTACCTTTTTCCAAAAAAATGTACCTTTTTCTAAAAAAATGTACCTTTTCCAAAAAAAAGTACCTTTTTCTAAAAAAATGTTCCTTTTCCCAAAAAACATACATTTTTTCAAAAAATTACCTTTTTCAAAAAAAGTACCTTTTCCAAAAAAAGTACCTTTTCCCAAAAAAAAGACCTTTTTCTAAAAAAAATTTTCCTTTTCCAAAAGAAGTACCTTTTCCAAAAAAGTACCTTTTTCCAAAAAACATACATTTTTCCAAAAAAAAAACACCTTTTTAAAAAAAAATACCTTTTCCAAAAAAAGTACAAATAAAGTACTTTGTAAAAACAAAGTATCTTTTTACAAAAAAATTTCGTTTTTCCAAAAAGTACCATTTAAAATAATATATAATTTCAAAAAAACTACTTTTTTCCTCCCCCCACGGATATCTCCACTAAAACAAGGTTTCTTGATATTCGGCGGTTTCTTGATATAGACGGGATTTTTGGAAATTCCTACCGGAACGGGAAAAAAGGGGAAAAGTCTCCCCATAAACAGTCTCACAAATTGGAAAAGTGCCTGCCCAAACCACTGGAGGTAAGAAGTTGAAATTTGGTATAAAGGTTCCTCCACTGTAGTAGACATCGACTAAGTTTGTATTTTTGGAATTCTCTACAGGATATCCCAAAAGGAAACTCGGTATGTGAGTTCCTCCTTCTGTGTAGGCGTCCGCTTAGACGGAATTTTTGAAATTCCTATCGGGAGGGGAAATAAGGTAAAAGTCTCCTCCTGACGGCTTGCCCAAAAAGAAGAAAAGCCTCACCTTGGGGGCCGGTAAAAACCCCTTCGGCTAGAAACCTGAAGCTTAAAATGTGGGTCCCTGGAGTGAGGGCTAACTTATTAGAAAGATACTTTTTTGAATTTTGGACAGGGTCGTTATAAAATCGGGGCTCAAAAAGGGAAAGTTTCCCCTTAACGACCTGTCCAAACTGCTGGAACTAGGAAGCTGAAATTCGGTACTTAGGTTCCTCTCAGCCTGCTCAAACTGCTAGAACTAGGAAGCTGGAATTCCCTGTCGATGGATTTTCGGAAATTCCTACCGAGAGGGGCACAAATAGTAAAAGTTGGCTAGAAACATGAAATGTAAAACATATGTTACTTGAAGTATGTGCTCACTTACCGGGAAGGTGCTTTTTGGACAGGGACATTGCAAAAATGGGGATTAATGAAGCGAAAAGTGCCGCTTAAAGGCCTGCCCTAACCGCTGGAGGTAGGAAGTTGAAATTTGGTATTAAAGTTCCTCCTCTGTTGTAGACATCCGCTAAGATGAGATTTTTGGAAATTTCTACAGGTAGGGTCAAAAACAGGAAAAGTCTCCCCCTTAACGGCCTGGCCAAACTGCTGGAACAAGGGATCTTAAATTGGGTTCCTTCTCCAACGTTGACGTCCCCTAAGATGGTATTTTTGGAAATTCATACCGGGAGGGGTAAAAAGGGAAAAAACTTCCCCCTTGACGGCCTGGCCAAACTGCTGGATATAGAGACCTAAAATTATGTATGTAGTAGGTTCCTCCTACAACGCAAACGTCCTCTAAGACGGAATTTTTGGAAATTCCTACCGGGAGGGGTAAAAACGGAATAATTCTCCCCCTTGATGGCCTAACCGAACCCTTCGGCTAGAAACCTGTAATATATAATATGTTTTCCTTGGAGTATGGGCTAACTTATCGACAAGGCATTTCTAGGACTTTGGACAGGAACGTGGTAAAAATGGTGGTTCAAAAGGGGAAAATTGCCCCCCCCCCCCTTAACGTCTGCGTCTTTAGCTAGAAACCTAAAACTTAAAGAACAAGTGTATATGAAACACTAAAATTAAGAAACTAAATAGGAAACGAGTGGAATTGAAACACTACACAAGTGGAATGAAATGGATATAAACGTTGAACGAGTGGAATTGAAATTATAGACAATGCAAATGGATTGGAAGAGGGAATTACCTCTTCAAACACTATCAAGCGGAATATGAAACTTATGTAGCATTGAAACATACTCTCCAAAAAGTTAAACAAATTTTCTAAAAGAGAAAAAACCTTAGAAAAGGAATGGAACTTATATATTCCGATATTTAAACTTCATGTAACGAAGCACCGATGGAAGAAACCGACGCAGTAAATTTTCCAACTGAATTTGTGAATTTACTTGAATTGCCAGGTCTACCTTTACATAAACTGGAATTAAAAAAAAACTTTAAGACACGCTAACAACGTAGCTTTGCCCGCTATTTTTCATATTATAAAATGCTTTCCAACCCTGCTTTACGTTATTTATTTTCATTCAAAACACAAATTAACAAAACTACTTACGGTACTATCTACCTAAGTTCGCACTTTACCAAATTATCTTGACATACACACGTATATTGCAAATTATTATGGATTCATTACTAATAATCCACTTTCATGAGTAAAAGTGATCAAATATTTATTTATTTTAAACCCATTGTTGTGCAGAATTATTTATTTGTGGTGGCTGGGTGAAGGCTTTAAATAAAAAAACTTTAAATAAAAAAACGAATTTAATAAAAATTGTGGGGGGGCGCAGCCCCCCCCCTCCCCTCAACCTTTAAGGCACGCTAACAACGTAGCGGGGGTTGCGCTCGCTAGTTTCCTATATATCTTTTGATTGTTTTTGTACAAATTTAGTTTTAATTTTTTCCAAATTGATAAAAGATTTCAAACAAATTTGCTTTATCTTCCAAATGACACAAAGGTGATATTGCCGCAATATTGTCATAAAAAGTTATGACAAAAGATAAAATTTTTGAATTATTTTTTTCCTAATATCGCCGAATTATCTTCCAAGTGATAAAAGGAAGACAATTTCAAAATAAATACTACTTGATTATTTTCATTCAAATGACAAATAGAAGACATCGCTTTAATTGAATGTTTGCAGGGTCATTATGTGCGCTCCTTTTATGACTCAAAACATCGATTGTAACCAGGGATGGAAAATAATAATTTAGTTATAAAAAGCAAGAATGGAACTATACTATGGAATTATACTATTCCAACAGTATTATAGCCCTAGATTATAAATTTTAAAAAACCATACGTAAAAATTGCAAAATAATATCGAAATGCGAAAAAAGGCTTTGGGGTTCTAAAAATTAATTAAATGATTTACATTCTGCAAACGATGCCAAAATTTTCTTTTTTTGCAACTAACCACCAAACTTTGTTTTATGAAATGGGCATTATACTCCGTAAATTAAAAAATTGCAAAATAATAGAGGAACGCGAAAAAAGACTTTGTGGTAGAAAAAAATAATTAAAAAACTTAATCAGCGATTAACAATCTGCAAATGAATACAATGACGCAAAAATTTTCCTTTTTGCAAATATTTGTTTCGCGATTTATTTTATTTTTTTTTTTTGCAAACTAAGCACCAAACTTTTGTGTATAAAATTGGTACTATAAACCCTAGATTATAAATTCAAAAAAAACACACTTAAAAATTGCAAAATAATCGCGGAAAGCGAAAAAAGGCTTTATGGTACAAAAAATTAATTAAAAAACTTAATCAGCAATTTACATGCTGCAAACTGATGAAAAAATTTTTCTTTTTTGCAAATTTTATTTTTCGCGATTTTTTTTTGCAACTAGCCACCAAACTTTGTTGTATGAAATGTGTATTATAGTCCCTAGATTATAAATTAAAAATAAACGTACTTAAAAATTGCAAAATAAAAGCGGAACGCGAAAAAAGACTTTGTGGTACAAAAAATTAATTAGGAAACTTAATCAGCGATTTAGATTTTGCAAACAAATATATTGATGCAAAAATTTTCCTTTTTGCAAATTTTATTTTTCGCGATTTTTTTGCAACTAGCCACCAAACTTTGTTGTATGAAATGTGTATTATAGCCCCTAGATTATAAATTAAAAAAAAAACGCACATAAAGGATTGCAAAATATTAGCGGAATTTGAAAAAAGACTTTATGTTACAAAAATTTAATCCCTAGGTTATATATTTAAAAAAACCGCACTTAAAAATTTGCAAAATAACGGCGGAATTCGAAAAAGGCTTTATGGTACAGAAAATTAATTAAAAGAGCTTATCAGCGATCGACATTCTGCAAACGAATATATTGTTGCAAAAATTTCGCTTTTTGCAAATGTTTTTTTTTTCGCTTATATTTGCTAATATCTAAATATTTAATTTTAATTCTTTTTAACGAGTCAAAGAGGAAGCTATTTTTTAGTTACTTACATTTTTAAATATTTAAGAGCGATCTAACATTTTTTGGTATAAGAGCCCGATTAAGTGAGCCTTTTCCATCCCTGATTAACCAGTCGGAGTTCGTTCCTGTTCCAAGCCGCATAATATTTTTTGAAATAAAAAATATTGAGAGAGTTGCAAGGCCATTGCTTAAACATGACCAAATTTTTCTTTGTTTTTAGCGATTTTAAAATAAAGTTAACAACACTGAAACTTTAAAGTGAATGGGCTTATTCTATACTTAGCGCGGTATAACAAATCAGTCAAGGTTTTTTTACGTTATATCATAAAGCATTCCGTATTTAAATTTCAGTATGTAATTAAATCGAAACGTTTGATTAATATAACAACCAGGGTAAGGAGTGGCCCACACATGTGGGCACATTTACATGTGCCATGTGCCGGTAGTATTGGCATATTTACATTTAAATGTGAAATATGCACATTTACATGTGAAATGTGCTGTTGGTATCGGCACATTTTCATTTTGAAATGTGAATGTGGTCGAGGCTTCAGCACATTCACACACTGAGAGAATTATCATCACTTCAGTAATGAATTTCTTCATAGTTTCAACGAAAAATGTCACTGGAACTCGTCCATTAACACTTTTCATAGAATCTATGAAACAGGTTTCATTAAAGTCAATGTTTATGAACAGTTCATAAAATTAATGAATCTCTTCATAAAACATATAGGTCACTCGTCTATTAATAAATCATTCAGCCAATGAAGAGCTTCATAAAATTTATGAAGCAATTTCATTTACTATTATTTATTATTGTTGGTTGTTGTCGTTGCTAAGCTGGAGTGGATAAATATAAAGTACTTAGGAAATGAGATCTAATTTATGAAACTCAATGAATTTTTTTAATAAAATTATGAAATTTTATGATAGAAAAGTTATGAAAAATTTCACAATATTAATTAAATATTATATACATAATTAAATTCTTCATTGGTTCTACGAAAAAAATTCTATGAAATTATATCATTAATATCATGAAGGATAGATAATTCCTTCAGTGCATCTGAAATGTAAAGGTGCTGGGGGAATTAGCACATTCACATCTGAAATGTAAATGTGCTGGAGATACGAGCACATTTACATCTAAAATGTGAATGTGCGGAAGCTGTCAGCACATTTACATGTGCTGGTGGAATTGGCACATATTACATGGAAATGTGTATCTGCTGTGGTATTTCCACATATGTAAAATAGAGCAAAACGGACAAAATTTTGGTCCTTTGGGTATTAATATACCCCTAAAACTTATATAAAGGGTTCTTCAACAGGGACGCTACAAAAGTAGAAAGACAGGGACAGCAAACGACGCCATATTTCTTGCCGCTCTTTTGACATTTCTCTTCAGTAAGGTTTGCCATTTCATGATGGAAAGATATACGAGCCAACAACGAGTCGAAATTATTAAAATTTACTACCGACATTCGGAGTCAGTGGCCTCAACGTTAAGAGCGCTACTTCCAATTTATGGTCGTCATAATGAATGGCTTCGTCAATAAACAAAATATGCGTTATTGGTCAGACAGCAATCCACACGTACTCCATGAGTCATCATTGCATCCCGAAAAAATTACGGTTTGGTGCGGTTTATGGGCCGGCGGCGTCATTGGGCCATACTTCTTCCGTGATGATCAAGACCGGCACGTTACTGTGAATGGGAATCGCTACCGTTCAATGATAACCGAATATTTGTGGCCCCAATTGGATGATATGGACTTGGAGGACATGTGGCTCCAACAGGACGGCGCCACAAGCCATACAGCGAATGTCAAATCAATTTATTGCAAACCAAGTTTGGAGAATGTGTTATTTCACGAAATGGTCTAGTCGATTGGCCGCCTCGGTCGTGCGATTTGACGCCGTTGGACTATTTCCTGTGGGGCTATGTCAAATCTATGGTCTATGCCAACAAGCCAGCGACGATTGATGAACTTCGTACGAATATCGGCCGATTTATGCTTGAAAACCGTTGAAAATTGGGTTCAGCGTCTGGACTTCTGCAAGCGTGTCCGTGATGGCCATGCAAAAGAGATCGATTTCCATACATATACATACTTTCAAAGGAATAAAGAATTTCATTGATATCCAAAACCGTTTTTGTTTTATTTAAAAAAACTTTTGTAGCGCTCTTATTGAAGAACCCTTCAATGACCAGATTAGGCCTAACTTAGCTAGAATTGAAAATTGCGAATATCTTCTAAACTAAGATAGGTAGATACTAAACTAGATAGAGCATAGAGTACTTCTACACTCAAAAAAATAAGTTAGTAGAAAAATTAGTAAAACGTCTTGTATATCAAGTTTACTAGTTTTCAGCAATTTTTTTTGCTGAAATTCCGTTTTCAGCCAAAGTTTTGGTTATATTTTTTTAGCACTAAACTAATGTTGAACTAATGTTTTACTAATTTATTTTGCTACAAAAATGTGCTGATAACCGCAATTATAGCGTGTATGACAACCAGATAAATAAATGTATATGTCGCAGCTTGTCTGGATGTAGTACACACAACGGAAATGATTAAAAAGAAAAACAACTCTACACAATTTCTATATTTAAATTTTCAGCAAATAAATTACCTAAAGTAAAATTTCGCTACAAGTTTTTTGAGTTTTTTTCAGTCTACTAATATTCAACAAAAAGTTTAGTGATTTTAGTAAGGATTTTTCTTCATTTGCCTTCGACTAAGTGTTAGCAAAACTTTTGCTGAAGATTACTGTTTCTTTGGTAAAAATCAGCTCGCTGATTTTCAGCAAACCTTTTGCTGAAATTACTAACTTTTTTGCAAGCACGATCCTGACTAAAAATTTGATGACACAGCAACATTTTTTGCTGACTTTACTGACTTTTTTTTTTAGTGTATGAAATATTGCACTTTTTTACTTTTTTTTGATTAACTTTTTTAAAAATGGTAAATTTTTTTTTAAAATACCTATTGTACATTTTTGAAAATTTGTCATTTTTTAAATTTAATGTTTTTTTAAAAATAATACTTGTTTTGAAAAATAGTACTTTTTTGGAAAAATAGTACTTTTTTGAAAAATATTACTATTTTGAAAAATGGTATTTTTTCGAACAATAGTACTTTTTTTGAAGACTACACTCAAAAAAAAGTCTGTAAAGTCAGCAAAAAATATTGCTGTGTCAGCAAATTTTTAGTCAGGAGCGTGCTTGCAAAAAAGTTGGTAATTTCAGCAAAAGGTTTGCTGAAAATCAGCCAGCTGATTTTTACCAAAAAAGTAGTAATCTTCAGCAAAAGTTTTGCTAACATTTAGTCGACTGCAAATGAAAAAAATCCTTGATAAAATCACTAAACTTTTTGCTGAGTATTAGTAGACTGAAAAAAACTCAAAAAACTTGTAGCGAAATTTAACTTTAGTTAATTTATTTGCTGAAAATTTAAATATAGAATATGTGTAGAGTTGTTTTTCTTTTTTTGTCATTTCCATTTCCAGACAAGCTGCGACATCTACATTTTGTCTATCTGGTTGTCGTCCACGCTATACATGCGGTTATCAGCACAATTTTTGTAGCAAAATAAATTAGTTTAGTGCTAAAAAAATATAACTAAAACTTTTGCTGAAAACGGAATTTCAGAAAAAAAATTGCTGAAAACTAGTACACTTGATATACAAGACGTGTTACTAATTTTTCTACTTTTTTTATAAATAGTAATTTTTGAAAAATTGCACTTTTTTTTAATTAGTATTGTTTTGTTTTTTGAAAAATGCTACTTTTTTGAAAAATAAATTTTTTTTTGAATATAAAAACTCTATAATTTTTTTTACCTTTTTTAAAAAATGTATTTTTTTTTTTAAAACATAATTTTTTGAAAAAAAAATTTTAGTACCTTTTTTGAAAAATTACTCTTTTTTCATATGAGCCTCATTTTCACAATGTAAAATTTGCTACTAGCTGGGACTTTAACTGACACATCTGACACATTTGTTGTTGTTTCCCATATAAAATTTTAAATTAACTGTTGGCTAAATTTTAACTAAACATTCAGTAATCGGGCCTGAATGTGTAAATACCATGGCAAATACACATTTCCATATAAAATGTGGCAATACCACCACCACATGTAAATATGCTGATAGCTCCAGCACATTGACATTTCAGATGCTGATACCTTCAGCACATCGTTCCCTGACGATTTCCTTACGCAAAAATGAAATCCAGATAGGGACATGCCTCCCACAGATTGTTTTTCACAATTTGCCAGATAAGTTTTGGGAGTTTAGCACAAAAAACTATTTGTCTAAAAAAGAAATGAGAATTATAAGACACATGAAAATCTATTTTTTTTGTTCTTATTTGAATTAATATTTTTTATTTTTATTATTATAAGATAAAAACTTGAGAAAATCCAGCATCTTATTCTTTTATATTAGGGAAGTTCATCCACCATATTGATTTGAATATGTCAAAAGAAATTCTAAGCGCTTTTTAATATTTAATTGTATTATTAGAAAAACATACTTATTGCTTATTTTATTTTCAAAATTTCATGAATGTAAATGTTGCATAGTACGTTTTTAATAAATTTCACCAATGTAAATTTAACAAAGCACGAACAACAGACAACAGAAAAGCTTAAAATTTAATATTTTTTATTGATAAAATCCCTCAAGTATTTTTTTGAAAAAAATACTTCATAACTTTTAAACAAAACTCTTTATGATATTTTTTAAAATTCAGTAAAGAGTTCTAAAGATAAAATTCTTTATTGAATAGTATTTTGAATTTTATGGAATTTTATTTTCCTATAAAAAATATACATAAATGTATTTAAAATTGGTAAAATTTTAAATTTGTGATAAAGATTAGCATGTAGTTAACAAAATTTTATACTAAGAGTAGTTCTGAACATTTTGTTCCGTTCATACATAATATCAAGACATGCTTTTTCGAATTTAGCCATTATTTTGGGATTTTTTAAGTGAGGTTTTTTAAAATTTATAATCAAGAGACCATAATACCTTATACCAAAGTTTGGTAATTAGTTTGCAAAAAAAATCTTGAAAAAAGAAAAATGTTTGCATCAATACATTTGTTTGCAAATGTAAATCGCTGATTAAGTTTTCAACACCATAAAGCCTTTTTTTTTAATTTATAATCTAGGGACTAAAATACCAATTTATTATAACAAAGTTTCGAAATTCATTTACAATAAAAAATTCCGAAAAAAATAT
The DNA here is from genome assembly GCA_949987735.1 of Leucophora obtusa. NCBI lineage: Eukaryota > Metazoa > Arthropoda > Insecta > Diptera > Anthomyiidae > Leucophora > Leucophora obtusa. Next base: position 166,796,316 of record OX465295.1, on the reverse strand, counting down.
TTCGCAAAAAGGAAAATATTTGTATCAATATATTCGTTTGCAGAATGTAAATCACTGAATAAGCCTTTTAGCAAATATTTTGTACCATAAAGACTTTTTTCGCGTTCCGCTATTATTTTGTAATTTTTTAAGTGCGGGTATCTTAAATTCATAATATAGGAAGTTTAAGAATAATATTTTAATAAATATTTTGCACCATAAAAACTATTTTCGCGTTCCGCCATTACTTTGCAATTTCTTGAGTGCGCTTTTTATACCCTACACCACTATGTGGTCAGGGTATTATAAGTTTGTGCTGATGTTTGTAACACCAAAAAATATTGGTCGTAGACCCACCTTATAGTATACCGATCGGTTCAGAATTTTTTTTTATTTCGATTTAACGATGTCCGTCCGTCCGTCCGTCCGTCTGTCTGTCTGTCCATGCAATCTTGTACGCACTCTACAGGTCGCACCTATTAAGATATTTCGATGAAATTTGGTACATAGACCTATGTTGGCCCAAGGACGAACAAGTTTGATTTTTTTGAACATCGGTCCATGTTTAGACCTAGTGCCCATATAAGGGTCCTACCAAAATTATATTGTTTATACGCTGCAGGTCGTAAATATTAAGATATTTTGATGAAATTTGGTACACAGACCTATATTGGCCCAATAACGCAGCCTATTGATTTTGGTGAACATCGGTCCATGTTTAGACCTAGTGCCCATATAAGGGTCCTACCAAAATTATACTGTTTATACGCTGCAGGTCGTAAATATTAAGATATTTTGATGAAATTTGGTACACAGACCTATATTGGCCCAATAACGCAGCCTATTGATTTTGGTGAACATCGGTCCATGTTTAGACCTAGTGCCCATATAAGGGTCCTACCAAAATTATACTTTTTATACGCTGCAGGTCGTAAATATTAAGATATTTTGATAAAATTTGGTATACAGACCTACATTGGCCCAGTAACGCAGCCTATTGATTTTGGTGAACATCGGTCCATGTTTAGACCTAGTGCCCATATAAGGGTCCTACTAAAATTATATGGTTTATACGCTGCAGGTCGCAAATATTAAGATATTTTGATAAAATTTGGTACACAGACCTACGTTGGCCCAAGGACAAAGCCTATTGATTTTGGTGAACATCGGTCCATGTTTAGACCTAGTGCCCATATAAGGGTCCTACCAAAATTATATTGTTTATACGCTGCAGGTCGCAAATATTAAGATATTTTGATGAAATTTGGTACACCGACTTATGGCAGCCGAAGGACGAAGCCTATTGATTTTGGTGAACATCGGTCTATGTTTAGACCTAGTGCCCATATAAGGGTCCCCCCAAAATTATATTGTTTATACGATGCACGTCGTAAATATTAAGATATTTTGACGAAATTTGGTACACAGACCTATTTTGGCCCACGGACGAAGCCTATTGATTTTGATGAACATCGGTCCATGTTTAGACCTAGTGCCCATATAAGGGTCCTACCAAAATTATACTGTTTATACGCTGCAGGTCGCAAATATTAAGATATTTTGATGAAATTTGGTACACAGACCTATATTGGCCCAATAACGCAGCCTATTGATTTTGGTGACATTAGTTGGCTTTTACCCAGACTGGTGTAGGGTATTCTATAGTCGGCATGCCCGACTTTAACCTTTTTACTCGTTTTAAATTCATATTCTAGGAACTATAATAACCATTTCTTATAAAAAATGTTGGTGATTAGTTTGCAAAAAAATTCGCAAAAAATTTTTCAAAAAGGAAAATTTTTGTATCAATATTTTCGTTTCCAGAATGTAAATCGCTGAACAAGCCTTTTAGCAAATATTTTGTACCATAAAGACTTTTTTCGCGTTCCGCTATTATTTTGCAATTTTTTAAGTGCGGTTATTTTAAATTCATAATCTAGGAATATAACACTCATTTTTTTATAAAAAAGTTTAAAAGGAAAATTTTTGCATCAATATATTCGTTAGCGGAATATATGTAAATCGCTGATTAAGTTTTTTAATTAATTTTTTGTACCATATACAATTTTCCACAATTGCGCGTTTTGAATATAAGGTATTAATTTATCCATCAAATCTGCGAACACAATAAAAACTAAAGAAGGCGAAATAGCGGATATATATTCAGTTTTTTATTGTACTTTATTTCGTATTCAGTTTATCCACCAAACAATTATTCAAAGAGCTATTTTGCGAAATTTGCATATAAGACGCCATATAAAAATATTAATTTATTGATAAAATTTGCAAACACCGAAAAAATTAGAAAAAAATGAGAAATTGCTGGTTTAATTTCAAGATTTGTGTATTTAATATTTTTTATTGTAGGTATTTAGGTTTTTATTTTTTCATTTTGAATTGTTCAAATTACTATTCAAAGAATTATTCAAACATTTATTAAAAACAAAATTCTCTAAATTTTGAGATTTTTATTTTCCAAATTTAAAATTCACATATTTTTGGGATTTTTATTTTAAACAAAAATAAAATTTCAAATATTTATGGATTTTTAAATAAAATTCAGAATTTTTCCTTGTCTGGTACTTAGCCAACTTAACAAAGAAATCATTCGTAATTTAGCAAAAATGCATATCAATTAATTACCAGGAATTTGGGGCTTGTATTTTTGTATTAGTTCAACACTATGCAAATTTTAAATTACAGACTTTTTAAAAGATTTACCTGTTTTCTTTTCTGCGTGTGTCTATCTCAACTATTTAATGCTTTTACTATTTCAAATGATTTTTGTGTCATTGTAATTAATATTTAAAAGTTGACACTTCTGCACAGGGATGATAAAGTTGGTACTATAGTACTTTTTATGGTACTATTTGAACCTAAAAAGTACTATGGTACTCCTCCGACTCATTTAGTACTATTTACACATTTTCCTTTTTTAAATTTTTTGGGCTTTTTTTAATTTCCATAAAAATTATTGTGTTTATAGCGAACATATAAAATATCGGAGTTTTAAATAAAAAATACCTATTTTGAAATTATTTAAAATAGTAGATATTTCTCTGGAAAATTCAACAATGTTTTTCCTCATCAGAGCTCCTAAGGAAATTCACTTATTTAATTCTTAATTCTGAGTGATTCAATTCCTAAACCATATTTCGAAGAATCGAATGAATTCTTGAGCCACCTAATTCAATTCACCCAATTAATTTGATTGTCAATCAATTTGTTCATTTGAAAATATTCTTATGACATTAAGAAAGTGAAACAGACTCGTAAATACCTTTAGAATGATTTTCGCTTTAAAACAAAGTTGAATAAGATTTTCAGGGATTTAAAATTCTGAAGCCTAGACTCACAGAAATAGACCTGTAAATATAACAGAAAAAACTATTCAAAATTAGTTAAAAACGGCCTTCCAAAGAAAATTCTAAAATTATTTTTGTGCTAATTACTAGTAATTTATAAAGTTTTAGTTATATTTGAAAATAACAAATTTTGTCATTGAAAATAACAACTATAAATAATGTAAAATCTACAGAAAATATTAATAATAGGAGAAAATTTTTGCTGTTTTTAAGTTAAATTAAGTTGAATGCAAATACCCAAAAAAAAAACTGCTTCGCTGGATGCAGCTTTGTAAGGGAATAAATAAAACTAATCACTTACAAAGCTGCTTACGGAAGGCATGATTTTTCCATACAAAGGGCACGCTTCGAAGCACATTGTTTTGTGAGAAAAAGAGCATTATTCGCTGCTGAAAAATTGCAGTAAATTCATGTTTTTCGTAAGTGCATTTAACCGCAAATAAATTAATGCACTTTTTTTTGGAAAAAGTGCTTTTTTTCTGCTGAAAAGATGCTGTAAATTCATGATTTTCTTTGAGCGCATTTAAACGCGTCTTCTTATGAAAATAAATGCATTCATTTGCCGACTTCAAAACGCAGACTGACTCATGTTTATGTGGCGTCTATACATTAAACTCTACTAAAGAAGGGTAAAACACGATTGAGATGACTCAGATTTCGTGCGCATTAATCTTTGGATAACTTACATTTTATTTTACTCCCTTACAACCTGCATCGTCGTAAGGGAATAGCGTAGCACTATAATTTTTTAAATAAGTTGCTTACGATTTGCTTCGTTTAGGGCAGTTTTACAGGGTATACAATCAAGTTGCAAAATTTTTTGTGTATTGTATACGCATAAAGTGGCGCAACTCTGTAAATTTTACATCTTTTGTGATTTTTCTTCTTACGAATTATTCATCTAAATTTGTTGCTGATTTTAGCAGGTTAATTTGTTGTTTTCTGTTAATTAAGATTTAACTCAAATATAACTAAAATTTTGTATATTTAACAGATACAGTTTTTGCTATATTACTAGTATTTTACAAAAATAATCTGAAAGCAGTTTTTCTGCAAGATAATTTCTAACTAATTTTTAGCTGTTTTTACTAAAATTCTAATTTTTTCTATTGGTATTAACAGACCTCTTTATTTTGTACGAGTTTTCATTTGTTAATTTATAATGATAAAAAATTAAATGAAAACAATTTGTTGGTACTATAAGGTTCGAAAAGGTACTATTTTTTAAGCTGGTTGGTACTATTTCATAAATCCCATTTATCATCCCTACTTCTGCACCTTTGTATTTTATTTTGTCTCACGACGAACGTCTTGTAGAAAACCCACGTTAAGGAAACATGCTTTTTTTGGGGTAAACTGGTTTTTCTAATTTCACACAAACATTGCTGATAACTTAAAAAAAGTTGTATGCAAATCACAATAGTTAAAAATCGATTCAATAAAATTGATTAATCAAATAGAAATAAACTTATGCAATCAGCCCGAAAATATTGTAAAGGGTGGTCCAACTATAATGCACGATATTAATTGTGAGTCACATCTTAATGTCAAGTTTTATGCCTAACTTAATTTGACATTTCTGTCTTTCAGTGTTTGACAAATTCAACCATGGAGAGGTACACAATTGAGCAGCGCATTAAGATTGTTGAAGACTTTTACGAAAATGAGCGTTCAAATCAAAATGCATTTCGTGCACTTCTTTGGTCAACATACTCGACAAAATGTGTCCACAATCGGGAGAATTGTGCTCAAATTTCAGCAAACCGGGTCTGTAGGAAATGTGAAAACACCTGTGCATACTCGCCCAGTTCGTTCTGCGGAAAACATTGCTGTTGTTCGCGATAGAGTGGCAGAAGAGTCGTCAACTTCTACTCGTCGTCGTGTTCGCTATCGCTAGATGACAACGGACTCTTGTGGCCCGAAATTGAGAATACGGACCTAGACGATATGTGCTTCCAACAGGATGGTGCCACTTGCTAAACAGCCAATGAAACAATTGGTCTTTTGCGCGAGAAATTCAATGGCCGTGTTGCACAGTGTAGCACGAGCGGCCAAAAGTATAAAAATACAACTGTTGTATTTCGAAAAATGTTGTTCCACATTTGATAATAAACATGTTAGTTAAAATAAATCTGAAAATAAGTTAATTATTAAAAAAGTTATGCTGGTTCAAAGTCATTCTTGTTTAGTTTGTGTTCAACTTTATGCAAATATGTAAAAATTTAGGCATACTTTAATGGGTTAATAAAACCATATGTGTCGATAATACTGTCTTCTTATAAATGATTTAGATACATAATATTAAAATATGGCAGGATTATTTTTGTTAATTTTATATTGATCATATGAATTGTACCGTTATTCTGAATGTAAACCAAAAGAAGGAGTAAAATTTATTGCAATTACAAACTTTAGCAGACTTAAAAAAAAAAGACCTAAAAAGACCATTCTGATTTTTTAATATATTATGGAAGAAATTTAAATTTTAAAAATACTAGTTTTGTCTGCCGATTCTTGCAGCTAGCATTTTTGTTTGTTTTTTCAGTATCTAGACAAGTTAAAATTCGTGATTTTTTAATATTTGGCGCAAGTACAGCCCACAATTGGATGCAGAAAATGAAATTAAATGTTTTTTGTAGAATTCCTATAAGACAAAACTGAAGCGAAAAAAATTAAGGAAATACATTTTATAGTTACCAAAATAAAAGCATATTGGTCAAAATCCCACAGGATACTAAAACATTTAAAAAACATTGTAGAATTCCTGTAGGAATGTTATCAGAAGAAACCGTTGAAGCAACCCATAAGGTATTCAGAAATACTCGATTAAATTATGCAAGAAAAAACAGCAGAGAATATTCTAATAAGGACTTAATCGAAAGAATTATTTTACAAACCGAACCCAAGTTGTACATTTCGAGAGAAAAAAAAAAATAATGCAAATACTAGAAACTACAACGAAATAACAGTGTTTGTTATTACAGAACAAAATGCAGACAATTGAGTACAAGACGATACTAGTTTTTCTGAGTGTGATAGATTCAGTGATAAGAAATATTCCTTATTACACTATGCGACAGTCAAAATCGGGATGGGATGAAACCAACGGGAAATGTTATATCGGTCAAAAACAAGTTATACGTGTCCCGACGTTTCGCTGGGTCACGCCTAGGAATCGAGATATATCTTTTTTTGACATAACTCGAGAACCACTAGTCCGATTTTGCTCAAACAATTTTAAAAAAATTAAAAATTACAATTCCTTTAATCTGTTCATATAACGTTTATCTATATACCCAACAGTTTTGCCGGTAAAAATAAATGTTTGTTACCGCTACCATAAAAATCAATAACCTTTTGTTTATTACCTTTTTTTAATATTTTAGGCAAAAAATATTTTTTTCTTCATACATTTATTTTTACCGGCAAAACTGTTGAGTATAGAAAAACGTTATATGAACAGATTAAAGGAATTGTAATTTTTAATTTTTTTAAAATTGTTTGAGCAAAATCGGACTAGTGGTTCTCGAGTTATGTCAAAAAAAAGACCACCAAAGGTCAAATCGATATATCTCGATTCCTAGGGGTGACCCAGCGAAACGCCGGGACACGTATAACTTATATTTTACCGATATAACTTTCCCCGGTAGTTTGAACCCTTCCCGATCACTGACCCCTACCATTTGTCTCAAAGTGTTATTTGTTTTGAATTTTTATTTATTAATAAAACCTTTCTAAATGTTAATAATATTTTGCGATTTAATGTAGTTTTGATATCGAAGTATCCTGTGGAAGAAGGTTTGTGAAAATTTATATATTAATATATTTTTAATTTCTGGATATATAAAGAGAAATCGAATCCTTTCTAAAAGGATATTTTTAAGACAAAAATTTTTTTACTGTAAATTAAACAAAAATATCGTTAGTATCAATATCGTAATCAGTTTAAAATTTCACGAATAAGTAGTTTTGGCTTTAAAAAAAAGGGTATGTTTAATCTCGGTGTATCCTTGCTCTAAATTGGATAAAAAAATTTAGTCGCATTAAAAATATCTTAAGTGTTCTCTATACAAACAAATATTTAAGCAATTGTAATTTTTTTCACATTTTGTTGACTTTTCTTAAAAGGGACATTTTTGAGCTATGCGTATCCTTGCTCCGAATTGAACAAAATTTGGTGGAAAAATTAAGGGCATTATAAGTAATTCATACACAAAATTTTAGGAAGTATCAATATTAATTTCATTTATTATGGCACTTTTTAATTTCAGCATATATTCTGGAATCCTCGCACGGATTTTTACCAAAAATATTTATTAAAATATTTGTACATCTGGTCAATATAAAGAAGCTTGCCAAATTTTATCTTTCTACGACAACTCCTTCTACTTTTGGCCGTTCGTTGTATGAAAATTCCACACTGTGCGTCGTGGCGATGTTAATTGGCTGCCACGCTCATATGATTTGACACCGTTGGACTTCTTTCTTTGGGGATATTTTAAAGAAAAAATGTACGTCAATAAGCCGAGAAAAAGTCAAGAGCTAAAGGATGAGATAATTCGGCACATTAACGATATTGAACCTGAATTATATCTCATAGTCATTTAAAATATGGACCATTGGATAGAGGCATGCCACCGAAGCCGTGGCGAGCATTTGGCCGATATTTTGTTTCACACATAATTGGCATATATCCTTCTACCATAATTAGGTTACTCACAAGGGGTGTGCTATCTGTTGTATCATCCTAACAAAAAACAGAGTTGTTAAAGATTTTATTTGAGTTTAACAACGATTTTCTATTGGGTTTTCTATCTGTTAGCACACTCAAATATAGGACACTTAATATACGCAAAAATGTTGTATCGTGCTATTCTCAAATCTGGTATTTTTTCACTTTAATTTTTAACAACTCTGTTTTTTGATAGGACGATACAACAAATAGAACACCCCTTGTGAACAACCTTAATGAAAAATATTAAAATAATTCTCTGAAAACTTTTTGTTTTATTTTTGCAAAGCTCTTCCTTTTAGGAAAAATTGGTTTTCTCGATTTTTTTTTTTTGCGATCTAACCAGCTAATTTTGGTATAAGACAGATTTATTATACTCTCTAGAATTTTAAAAACCGCTCTTAAAAAATTGCGAAATAATGGCGGAACGCGAAAAAAGCTTTATGGTACAAAAAATAAATTTAAAAAACTCAGCAATTTACATTCTGCAAACAAATATATTCATGCAAAAATATTCCCTTTTGTGAAATTTTTTCTTCGCGAAATTGTTTGCATACCAACCACCAAACTTCGGCATAAGATATGGGTATTATAGTTTCAAATTTAAGAATTTTTAAAAACCGCACTAAAAAATTTTGAAACTTAATCAGCGATTAACATACAAATATAACAAATATATTGATGCAAAACTATTTCTTTTTATAAAAATTTTTTTTCCCGATTTTTTGTTTGTTTTTGCAATATTCCCAGATAATTTTGGTATAGGATATAGGTATCATAGTCCCTAGATTATGAATTTAAAAAATCGCACTTAAAACAATGCAAAATAATGGCGCAATGCGAAAAAAGCTTTATGCTACAAAAAATTAATTAAAAAACCTAATCAGCAATTTACATTCTGCAAACGAATACATTGATGCAAAAATTTTTCCCATTTGGAAAAATTTTCTTTGAATTTTTTTTTTTTGCAAACTAACCTTTGGTATTATAGTCCCTAGATTATGAATTTTAAAAATCCGCGCTAGAAAATTGCAAAATAATGGCGGAACGTGAAAAAAAGCTTTATGGTACAAAATATAAATTAAAAAACTCAGTCAGCGATTTACATTCTGCAAACAAATATGTTGATGCAAAAGTTTTTCTTTTCGTAAATTTTTTTCTCGAAATTTTTTGCATACCAACCACCGAACTTCGGCATAAGATATGGGAATTATAGTCCCAAGGTTACAACATTTAAAAAACCGCACTCAAAAAATTGCAAAATAATGGCGGAATGCCAAAAAAGACTTTATGATGCAAAAAATTAATTAAGAAATCTAAACAGCAATTTACATTTTGTAAAAGAGTGCATTGATGCAAACATTTTTCTTTTTAAAAATTTTTTTGCCAATTTTTTTGCAAACTAATTTTTAAAATTGGTATTATGGTCCCTATATTATGAATTTTAAAAATAGGCGCTTAAAAAATCGCAAATTAATGGCGAAATGCGAAAAAGGTTTTATGGTGCAAAAATGTAATATAATGGAAAATTTATTCAGCGATTTCATTCCGAAAATGAATTATATTGATGCAAAATACCAGTCTATTGGCAAACATTTTAGAAAAAAACAACAGTGCACCCTACACAGAAAAAATTATTGCTGCTAAAATTTCAATTAAAATTTTGTTTGATTTCAAATTAATTTTCAATTAAAAGTTTAATCATATCAATTAAAATTTGAATTTAAAATATTTTTAATTTACCATATTTACTATTGACAACATATTGAAAAAAACTCTTAGGTTCGATTACTGAATGTCCAGTTAGCTACTAAATAAGACTTTAACTGCCGGATAAATTGCAACTGGACATTCAGTAATCGGGCCATAATATGAGTTGCGTAAAATCATATTATTTTGTATTATTAATATTTTTCTTCTATTGCAAATATAAAAATTACAAAAGTGTGTTTTAAATCAGCCAAAACATAAGAAAATTAATAAATATTTATTAATAACATTTTTAGTATCACATATTTTAATAAAAGCGCCATAACTTAATTGAAAATTTTGACGGTTTTTGATTAAATTTTTAATTGATAGGATTAAATTTTTAATCAAAAGTTTTAATTGAAAATTTTTCAATTAAAACTTTACAAATTTTTTTTATTGATATAACGATTTTCTTAATTGCTCCGAATTCAATTAAATTTTTAATTGTATTTACAAATACTTTAATTGAAACTTGATTTTCATTTTTTCTGTGAATAGTATTATATGGTTTTTTTTACAGATTTGAAACCAAAAACCAGAATAGTATCTCTACCATAAAACAAAAATTTTAAAATTCTATAATATTTTTGTACTTAGAAAAAACGATGAAAAAAACGTTTTACTTTTTTTAAGAATTTTTTTATCTTTGATATTTATAGCTAAAGATATTTTTGGAATTTCAACTTGAGGGATATTTTTATTTTAAAGTAAATTTGAAATTTTTTGTTTTCTATTGAGAAATAAAAACACTTTGAACTTTAGTTATATTTAATTTTGATAAAAACAAAAAATAAAATGTTTTCAGGTGCCTGGATCTAAGTAAAATGAGAATGAATATATAAAAACAATAGTGGATAGATGTAAAACATATTTTTTCGACCTGCACTTTTCATCTCAAAGTTTAAAATTTCCGATCAATTTTTTTTATCACAAACTTTTCAAAAACATTTTTTTTATTTTCCATAATTAATGAGAAAAAATCGATCGAACAAAATTTGCGGTCTTCGCAGTGAATTTTTGGTTTTATATTATTCAAAATAGTGAAAATTTGCGTTTCCACCACACCTCGTTAATAAGAGAAAATGAAGAAATACTTTTTGTGAAAATTTTGATTTAGTAAGAAATCTCACTTTGTAAGGAAGTTATGTGTTAAAAGTTAAATAGCCTTAAAAATGTCCTAAAAATTCAGTTCTTTTCATATAAATTAACCGAAGGCAATTTCGTATTCTTAGATTTATTTCGCACAAATAATTTTAGTGTTAATTTTTTACTCACATAAAAAAATATATATTAGGCATTATTTTAATAGTCACTGCACCTATTGCATTTATGTATGAATGGATGAATTTATCCTAATGGTCAAACACATTTGTGTCTATCTCTTTAGATGTATTTGTTGTCATATATTCAAGTGTTTTTAAGTTAAAAGCCAAATTTTGTGTAAAAAAATAAATAAAAATTCATTGCATATGACATTTTCATGTCAACATTTTAGAAAAAAAAAATATTTGACAAATGTCCATTTAAATGTTTTCAAAAAACAAACTCTGTAGTACAAGCATATAAATAAATGCATCATTTTCTAGGTAAATTGAAATTCCATATGATTGTATAACGTTCAGAATAAATATTGCAATTTTTTTATTTGCTTCAGTAAATACCAACTTTTATTGTTTTAAATTTTGTTTGCCAATGAATTTATTGGTTGAAATTAATTAAATTTTTAGTATGTTTAGTGATTTATTTTGTAGTTATATGAAAAAATGATATTTACACAAATGTTTAAATATGTATACACATGTATATATATAGGTATTTGTAAAATATAAATCTAAAAAATATATAAAAAGAGTTTTTGTATGCAAATAAAAAAAAAGGATATTAATTCAGTTATAACGATATCAATTAATAGTAAAACTTATTGTAATCAACGTTCCAGATCAAAATTAGTATCAAACACTACTCCAACTGCCAGAAGAAAAACATAAATTTTGAATTTTTTTTCCGGTTGAGCCGTACCAATGGTTTTAACTTAAGGTTATTAAAATCCGAAAAAAATTTAAATAGCAATTTCAATCTTTTTAAAACACAAAACTAACCCCACTCATAATATTTTGTAATTAATAGAGCCCCCTTTACCCGGTTTTGGTCTACCCAGTCTCAATACCAGTCTTACGGTCTACACTAGGGTTGCCAGACGGCCTGTAATGGCCTGGATTGTCCAGTTATTATGGGTCTTTTCCAGTTACCAGCTAAAATACAATTTGTCAAATTAAAAAAGAATTTCTTTAATTTTTAAAAATAATTATTTTATTAATTATGTTTTTTTTTTTATTAACTAAATTAATATTCAGCACTATTAGCCCTAGAAAGTGATTCCTGTACTATTATAGAACTGCACAGTACACTCTTAAAAATAAGTTAGTAGAAAAATTAGTAAAACGCCTTGTATATCAAGTGTACTAATTTTCAGCAATTTTTTTGCTGAAATTCCGTTTTCAGCAAAAATTTTAGTTATATTCTTTTAGCTCTAAACTAATTTTGAACTAATGTTTTAATAATTTATTTTGCTACAAAAATTGTGCTGATAACCGCATGCATAGCGTGGACGACAACCAGATAGACAAGATGTAGATGTCGCAGCTTGTCTGGAAACGGAAATGACAAAAAAAAAGAAAAACAACTCTACACATATTCTATATTTAAATTTTCAGCAAATAAATTAACTAAAGTAAAATTTCGCTACAAATTTTTTGAGTTTTTTTCAGTCTACTAATATTCAGCAAAAAGTTTAGTGATTTTAGCAAGGATGTTTTTCATTTGCAGTCGACTAAGTGTTAGCAAAACTTTTGCTGAAGATTACTATTTTTTAGTAAAAATCAGCTCGCTGATTTTCAGCAAAACTTTTGCTGAAATTACCAACTTTTTTGCAAGCACGCTCCTGACCATAGGCGTACCTAGACCATTTTGCTGGGGTGCGCAAGGGCCCCATTTATGTTTGGCTATTTATTTGCCCATTCTCTGACCCTTAACCTCAAAAAACACTTTCGATTTTTTCATACAAAAAAAGAATTTTAAAAATAACTCGCTCCCTTTTGATAAAATTTTGAAAATTTTAAAAGTTTTTTATAGAAAACTCTGAAAAATGCATCCTTTTTCTGAAGAAAACCTGCTCAGAATAGTATAAAATTTCGATATTTGATGGAGAAAAGAAAACTAAGACCAACCTGTCTCATATTTTCTTCCACCTCTGACGAACCGAGGTGATCAAAAACTGACATTTTCTTCGTAGAATTTTTGCTTCTACAACATATTGAAATTTCCTCAAAATAGTACACTCATAGAAATAAATCTGTAAAAATAGCAGAAAAAGTAACTAAAAATTAGTTAAAAATGATGCTGCAGAAGAAACTATTAAATTATCAGATTTTGTTTTGCTAAATACAAGTAAAATAAAAACAGCAAAAATAAACCTGTTAAATCTACAGTTTTACAATTTTTTAGTAAATATATCTGCTAATTTAACATTATAGACTGCTATTTGCATTCAACTAAACTTAGCTTAAAAATAACCAAAACTTATAGATATAACAGTTTATTTTTGCTATTTTTAGTCTACTAATATTTAGCAAAATCTTCTGTAGATTTTACAATACAATTTGACATTTTCAATTAACTAAAAGTTAACTTAAATATAACTAAAATTCTGCAAATTTAACAGCTTTATTTTTGCTGTTCTTATTTTACTAGTATTTAACAAAAAAAAAAAACAGTTCTTTCTGGAGAATTATGTTTAACTAATTTTTAGTTGCTTTTTCTGCTATTTTTACAGATTTATTTCTATGAGTGTAATACCAACTAATTATTCCTTTAAAAAACTATTAAATCCAAGAAAATTTTCTCTTATAGCCAGAACTAAGATCGAATTTTTAAACAACATTTCTTATTTAAGAAATGTTCAAGACAAAAATCGATATTAGTTCTGTCTGTAAAACTGACCCTTAGATTCCAACAAATTATCTTCCTAGGAAACTAAAAGACATTTTCCCAATCAAAAACACAGGATTAACTGATATTTAAAAAAAAATAATCATAGAACAAGAATTATAGACAGATTTTTTTTTAATTCTGGGGTGGGCAAAAAGCAGTCTAGGGTGGGCTTTGCCGGCCTAAGTCCGCCAATGCTCCTGACTAAAAATTTGCTGACACAGCAACACTTTTTGCTGACTTTGCTGACTTTTTTTTTAGTGTAGGTATACTGTAATATTTTGAATTGCCTTATAAGTCGGTTAAAAGATGAGTTTTATGGAAGCAAAGTTGCAACTCTTTAAAAAAAAAATTCCTATCACGAAACAAAAACTTTCAAATTAGAAGCAAATCAGTTTTTAAGAAATGCTGTTACTTGAAGCAACGACAATCTCTTTTATCGTGGGATAACTTATCAGAGCTTCCAAAAGTTTTAGAAATATCAAATTTAATTAACAACGACATGTTGTATACTGATTCATGCTGCCTGCGAGAAACCTTTGATAACACTGCTCTACAAAATAAGACAATATATATAAGTCGCACAACTTTGCAGTGGATTTAGGATAACTAGGTGGTGGTGATTTCGATTCTGTAACCAGTTTGTTCAAATTGGCTCTGGATTTTTCACAATTTGCGATTTAAATTTTTTCAATTTATCAACCGATTACTTCAATAAAAAATTTATAATTTAGTCACTATAGTTCCACAAAGTAAACCCTTTACCCAGTTTAAGCTTAATTCCATGCTCTATTTTTCAAACTTAAGTGTGTATCATAATCTCACTTTTGTAAATATTGTTCAAAATTTTTTAAGTTAAAAAAAAAATTAAATATAAGACGAAATCCGATTTTAAATATCAAAGCCAATTTGGAAAGAAAAAAGTCCAAAATTTATATATACGAGTATGTCATCTCATATACATATGTCAGAATAACGTGACTGACTGACTGACTCAACATCGCCCAGCCCAAACCGCTGAAGTTAGGAAGTTCAAATTTGGTACGTAGGTTCCTCTTTCGGCTAAGACGTCCGCTAAAGCGGGATTTTTGGAAATTCCTACCGGAACGGGCAAAAAGGGGGAAAGTCTCCCCCTTGACGGCCTGCCAAAACCCCTTTGGCTAGAAAGCTGAAATTTAAGATTTGTGTTCCTTGGGGTAGGGGCTAACTTTTCTGGAAAGTAATTTCTAGAATTTTGGACAGGGATGTTGTGAAAATGGGGGCTAAAAAGGCGAAAAAAGTCCCCCTTGACGGCCTGCCCAAACCGCTGGAGGTAGGAAGTTGAAATTTGGTATAAAGGCTCCTCCACTATCGTAGACATCCACCAAGACGGGATTTTTGGAAATTTTTACGGGGAGGGGCAAAAAGGGGAAAAAGTCGCCCCCTTGACGGCCTGCTCAAACTGCTAGAGCTATGAAGTTAAAATTTGGTATGTAGGTTCCTCGACCGGTGTAGACGTCCGTTGAGACGGCATTTTTGGAAATACTTATCGGGAGGGGCAAAAACGGGATAAAAAAAGTACCTTTTTCCAAAAAAAGTACCTTTTTCCAAAAAAATTACTTTTTTCAAAAAAAAGTACCGCTTTCCGAAAAAGGTACCGTTTTCCAAAAAAAAGTACCTTTTTCAGAAAAAGTACCTTTTTCAAAAGAGTACTTTTTTCCAAAAAAAAGTACCTTTTTCCAAAAAAAGTACCTTTTTCCAAAAAAGTACATTTTTCCAAAAAAGTACGTTTTTACAAAAAAAGTCCCTTGTTCCAAAATAAGTACCTTTTTCCAAAAAAGTACCTTTTTCTAAAAAAAATGTACCTTTTCCAAAAAAAGTACCTTTTCCAAAAAAGTACCTTTTTACATTTTTCACAAAAAAATACCTTTTTCAAAAAAAGTACAAATAAAGTACTTTGTAAAAACAAAGTATCTTTTTCCAAAAAATTTCGCTTTTTCCAAAAAGTACCATTTAAAAAAATACCATTTAAAAAAATATAATTTTAAAAAAGTACTTTTTTCCTTCCCCCACGGATATCTCCACTAAAACAAGGTTTCTTGATATTCGGCATAGACGTGCGCTAAGACGGGATTTTTGGAAATTCGAAATCGGCACCCCCTATTATCCTAAAACCACTGCCAAGTTGTCCAACTTATAAATATTGTCATATTTTGTAGAACTGTGTTGTATTCAATCGGAATATCCCAGGAAAATTTTCTGTTCCAAAGAATCGGTTGTAGAATAGCTACTTTTCATTAACAACTGCTTCTACTGTCGATTCTAACACCGTTCTGTTCTCACTGCACATACAAGTGTTCCGCAACAAGAATTGTACAAGAATCCGGTGAATGACATGACTACTTAGAGCCTACTAGGGATGACAATCGGGATTGATATTTAAAAATCCCGGGATTCGGTATTTTGAAAATCCCGATTCCGGTATTTTCGGGACTACGGGATTCTTCGGGATCCCGGGATTTTACGGGATTTCAGGATATTTAGGGATTTAAATTTTTCTTTTATTTATTAAAATTTTATGTTATGTAACTAATTTTTTTTATAGAATAAAGCGTTTTACAAATATTTAATAGTTATTAATTAATAATGTGGTACATTTTATGAATATTGAAACATCCCAGTCAGAAATTGCCAGTGGTACAAAAAATCAAGTACATGCATACCACTGGGTAACAGCGGTGTTAAAAATAAATGATTGGCAGAACACTCATTTAGGATGCTTTGTCAGCGTTTGCAAAAAGCGTTTTGCTAGTATTTGTTTTACAAACATTTCGGTGGTATATAAAAAAACCACTGGCAATAAATGGGCTTAGAGTGCTATGCCAACGTTAGCAACAAGTGGTTATCCAGTGCTACTACCCGTCAAAAAATGTAGCGGTACAAAAAGCAATTCACTAGTAGAGCAATGATTTTATAAAAATGATGACGATTCATTAAAAAAAAGTTTGTAGTGAGAAGGTTCCGAGTTCAAATCCGCAAAAGAAAAAAAAATTTTTTTTTTTAATTTAAATTTTTTTTCCAAAATACTTTTTGCGAGTGCTAGAATTTTAGTACAGCCAGTAGTTGTCCAGCTGTTATCATTCATTTACGTTTTTAGCCACCAAGTATTATATGTCTAGTTAGCTCAGTGCGTAGAGCTGTCGTCTGCCAATATGACGGCCTCGGTTAATATCACGGTAGGACCAAAAAAAAGATACACATGAACTTTTTTAAATTTTATTTTGGAAAATATAATTCCAGACCACCTATTAATTGGTTTTGCCAGTGTTTTGCCAACGTTTAGAATATTGTTTCTCCAGTACTTTTCCGGCGCTTTTTGAACAGTCCTTTGGAAATGGGAAAGCAATTTTTGCAGCAATTTTTTCGAGTAGTACCTGTTAAAGTACATTGCCATCGCTTTCCCGTTTGTATATTTCTGACTGGAATAATATTTGATGGCCTGGACTTACGTACACTTGCGCCCAGTATTTTCTAAGCAGTTTTTTAAACAGATTCGTTGCGACAACCTTGCCCACAAATTTATTTAGTTATCGTTATCAAATGTTTACATGGAAGAATTCAAACTTACAGTCCCAGCCAAAATTAGGTTTTAGGAGTCGAATTTCGATTTGAAGGATAAACCGGTAAAATAACAAACTTGATTTTTCGCATTAATTACTCAAAAAATTAATAATATTTACCAAATTTTTCTGCAGAGTCTTTGCATAGTTTACTTGAATAATCTACTGAATCTCTATTTTTACCAATATCTTGGCATCAATTTCTTGTAAATATGAGAAAATTCAAGAAAAAAACGTCGGTAATCTAAAATTGCTCACTTTGTTTATTTGCGTTCATATAAATATTAATAAATAAGAAATCCAATCCCGAAAATCGCGGGATTTCGGGATTCGGTATTTCCCGTTTGGCATCCCTAGCGCCTACTCAATACGTAAAACATTAATCCAATAACTTTTAATAATTAATCAAATAATAAAATAAAAACACGAATAATTGACAAATCTAATATTTGTACTACTTAAATAACCTGGTTTATCCCATTTTCACATGTCACGGGACAGGTACTTTCAGACTGGTGCTCTTTTTGCCAATCACAGGACTGGTACTTTGAGACTAGTCCTGTTTTCACCGGTTACGGGACAGGTCACCAGTTTGGTACTTTCGCAACTGACCCCTGTTTTCCCACAGGGCTATTACTGAATTATTTTTTTCTGTAAACATCAGATTTCATTCACTATTGATTTTTTCGCGAAATTATTGTGATTTTCAAAGTTTATATTTAAATCGCAATATTTTCGTACGCATTCAAAATGAGTCAAGAAATACTTGTAGAAACAGCCCGAATGCATTATTTAAATATAAACTTTGAAAATCACAATAATTTCGCAACAATATCAATATTGAATGAAATCTGATGTTAAAAAAAGGAATTCATTGATAAATAGTAGACCGACTCACGAAAAAAAGGAAAAAGGTGCCCCCTCAAAATAAACCTTGGTTTGTTTTATGATGATTCCCAAAATATTTCGGGTCTAGCAACGAGATCTCACGAGTTGCACAATTTTTAAAAAAGGTTTTTTTTTAGTTTTTGTAAGAAATTTGCATTTTAGCTGTAGACAACATACTCAATATGGGTATCATATAAGAGGTTTTTTTTAGGCGCGTCCAGCGGTATATATAACATGTTCAAGCGTATCCAGACATGTCCTATTTTCAAGGATATTCTATAAAAAAAACAAATTTTTTACTCTTTTGACAGAGATGTTTGTTATTGAAATGTCAAACTTACATATCATAATCTGTAGTCGATTTAAGTGAACATGTGTTTCAGATTTTTCGAAATTCGCGATTTTTCGCTTTTATTTTGATAAGTAAATCATCGCAAAGTGGATATAGTTCGGAATTTTGCAAATTTCATATGTTTTGCGTGATGCTGTGGACCAAATTTTGTTAAAATTTTTGACTTACTGCAATCTGCATTTGAATTCAGTATCTAGTTGATGTAAGATATAAATGCAACTTAACAGAACAAAATCCAGCACGAGGTTTTTTGGAGGAATATCTTTTTTTCGCGAAAAAATAAATTTGTTATAGAGCAATTCCATATGAAAGCGATCACCTTTTGGACGACCCCTCTCCGATTCTAAAATAAATAGTCTCAATCGATTGCCCAGCAAAAACTAATGTACCTACATATTTTTTTTTTTTTATAGTGACTGGTTTAGTGGTGGTGTACACCACTGTCATGTGACAAAATTGAAGAATTCTTCATAAGGGACCTCATTGAAAGTTGTTTTAAAAAATAGCTCGTTGGAAAGGTATTGAATCAGGCTTTAATTGAAAAATAAAATTTTCCTAATTTTTCTCAGAAATTTACCTTTTTTCCCATGAAAATTAAATTTTCCCATGAAAATTAAATTTTCCGATTTTCCACAGAAGCTCCTAAATTTTCCGGCTAATTTTTTTTTTTTTTGGATTCCTCATAATTTTTGCTTTAAGAATCAGCAATAAAAAAATGGGCCCCGACTCCTTGTTTGGACAGGAGAGGAGCATTTAAGAGACCACCTTGTTCTCATTGTTTTTATATTTTTTATAATTGAATTATTTGTAATTATTTAACATTATTTTATTTTATTATTAAAAATACATTTTAAAAATTATTTTACAGTTAAAAATACATTTATGAAGAAAAAATCTTTCTTATTTTGCTGCTTATACTTAATTACAATATTTATTAAAAATTTCAATTGTCTTGGCATCATTATAAAATTAAAGTAACTTTAAATTTAGCACGTCGGCAGACGAAGAGTACCGCTTTACATAAATTGACATATCAGAAATATTTGGTATGAAGCAATGAAACTTTTGCGTTCCAGTTATAGTTTTGACATTATTATATCTGTTTTGAATTCGTCGCTCCATGGCATCGTGTTCTTTTTGAGTGCATAAAACTGTGTTAATGGCAATTTCCTTGCTTTGAATCCACGAAAACAAATGTTGTACATTTAAGATCTGGTCAGTATATGGCCTTTGCAAACTTGCCTTAGTCGCCATGCGTTTTAGGGTTCCCCCTAACGCATCGCATGGGCCCTTACCGTGGGACGTCGCAAAAAAGTGCCACTCGACCTTGCAGTTTTGTTCTTCTTCAATTATGCAAAGATTGTAAAAAATTTTTTTATTCTTGTACTGAGAAGCCGCGCCGTCTGAGAAAAACGTTACTTTGTCGATTGCATCGAATTTTGATCTTAAGAATTCAAACAGTTTCATTTGAAATAAATAAACGGACACATAATTATGAGATAAACTCTCCGCGACAACAACAAGGCTTACGGTCTGTAGTTCGTTATCTTCGTTTTTGAAATAAATGCAAAAAGGATGCACCGTGCACTGGTCGTTTGCCCAGTGATAAGCCTGAATTTCATCCTGAACGAGAAAAGTGTAATTCTCGGCAAAGTCGCTTATCACAATGAATTCATTTTGGGCTAATTTCTCCTTACTTTCCTTTAGAAATTTCGATTGCATCTCGGATATGAAATGGTGCGCCTTCAGTTCATTCAACTTGAATCCGAATTCCTCGATGAATTCCGGAATCTGCTTTACCACTGTGCACAACGACTTCGACAGGAGGTCCCTATATGTTTCAATTTCACCGTGAAATACTTTCAATTTCTTGCATGGAAAGAACATTAATTTGATGTTTTGATGAAACATGCAAACGCAGACTGAATGCGTTCCGTGCCTGTCTAATGCCAGCACGCATTCTTTTGGTCGTAGGATGGCAAACTTAGAAAATCCCACTTTTTCTGCTGGGTATTTCTCTTTGAACTGATGGTATGCTTCGGATAGATTACATAATAATAATCTGCGCTGCTTGTGTACTTTTTCTCCATCTTCACGTGTGATAAAATGATCAACCCCCTTTTTGAAACAACAAATAAAATCTAATATGACAATATCATATTAGAATTTGGACTTAAGGTAGAAGAATATTCTAACTAAATATATGATAATGTTAAATAATTACAAATAATTCAATTATAAAAAATATAAAAACAATGAGAACAAGGTGGTCTCTTAAATGCTCCTCTCCTGTCCAAACAAGGAGTCGGGGCCCATTTTTTTATTGCTGATTCTTAAAGCAAAAATTATGAGGAATCCAAAAAAAAAAAAAATTAGCCGGAAAATTTAGGAGCTTCTGTGGAAAATCGGAAAATTTAATTTTCATGGGAAAAAAGGTAAATTTCTGAGAAAAATTAGGAAAATTTTATTTTTCAATTAAAGCCTGATGCCCCAAGTGTAAAATCGATTTGTCTCAACAAGCAAATGCATTGAAACAAATGCAACCACAATCCGAGAGTGAAATGACAATTGAACAAAATGTTTCATCTGATAGTGAGGCAGACATTCCGATGGTCAATATGTCTTTGAGTCCTTTGAATGAGGCTATTACCACTTTAGGTGAATCGCCTATTACAAAAAGAAAGTTGCGAAGTGAAAAATACAGGAAAGAGAAAAAAGGCAAGGTTATGAGTGCAATCGCGACAATATTTGATGAAGGCTCTGATAACGAATGCAGTCAAGCAGATGACGTTGATGACGGCAAACAAATGATTGAGCAGTTGAAAAGAAAATTCAATTTAGCGACCACTTTTCCGGAGAAATATCTCATTTTATCTGTGCTGCCTCAATCATGGTCTATACGCAAGATTTCTGAACAGTTTCAAACATCTTTTTACATCGCGAGAAGAAGCAAAGAATTAGTTCGACAGAAGGGCATATTGGCGACTCCCACCAAGAAATTTGGCTCAAGGACCCTCAGCGAAGCAACTGTGAAATTGATTCAAGATTTTTACAATACCTTTCCAACGAGCTATCACTCGTTGCGATCGCTTTAGTAGTTTTTTTTAAAACAACTTTCAATGAGGTCCCTTATGAAGAATTCTTCAATTTTGTCACATGACAGTGGTGTACACCACCACTAAACCAGTCACTATAAAAAAAAAAAAAAATATGTAGGTACATTATTTTTTGCTGGGCAATCGATTGAGACTATTTATTTTAAAATCGGAGAGGGGTCGTCCAAAAATTTGTCAATTTTGATCGTTTTCATATGGAATTGCTCTATAAAATTTTTGGCGGAATATCTTTTTTTTCGGAAAAAAAAATTATTATAAAATTTTATTTAGGGTCAGCATATATTTAGATTTTTCTTAACAAAATTACAGACACGCGCATTTTAATAGAATATTTTATTTAATAATAAACCTACAAAAAATTTGTCAGTAGCATTTAAATTTGCACAAGCACTTGCATATTATTATTTTTTTTTTTTTTTTTAACTGACACTTAAGAAAACATTATTTTCTACTGTTGTTTCTACATGAATGGATGTCACTACATTGCTAGATCGGTCAAAACAACAGAGTAGTACATTGGAAGATGACAAAGCAAATTGTGGAAAATTTTCTGTTGTTGTTTTTTCTTTGATATTTTGAATGTTTAATAACGCTTCTAGACGAGAACAAGAAATTCTCATTGAGTTTGTAATTTAACTTAACATATATTTCCAGAAATTTTAAAAACTTCGTCCCCTGACGATTTCCTTAGGCAAGAATGAAATCCAGATAGGGACATGCCTACAACGGATTGTTTTTCACAATTTGTGAAATACATTTGGGATTTTTAGCTATTTATTTCCTTTAATGCAATTAATGTATATCCCGATAAAATAAAATTAAAAAATATAAAAAAAAAACTAATATGCAAGTGGTTGTGCAAATCTAAATGTTACTGACACTTAAGACAACATTATTTTCTATTGTTGTTTCTACATTAATGGATGTCACTACATTGCTAGATCTGTCAAAACAACAGAGTAGTACATTGGAAGATGACAAAGCAAATTGTGGAAAATTTTCTGTTGTTGTTTTTTCTTTGATATTTTGAATGTTTAATAACGCTCCTATACGAGAACAAGAAATTCTCATTGAGTTTGTAATTTAACTTAACAAATATTTCCAGAAATTCTAAAAACGTCGTCCCCTGACGATTTCCTTAGGCAAGAATGAAATCCGGATAGGGACATGCCTGCAGCGGATTATTTTTCACAATTTGTTAAATACGTTTGGGATTTTTAGCATATTTAATTCCTTTGATGCAATTAATGTATATCCCGATAAAATAAAATTAAAAAACTAATATGCAAGTGCTTGTGCAAATTTAAATGTTACTGACACTTTAGAAAACATTGTTCTCTATTGTTGTTTCTACATGAATGGATGTCACTACATTGCTAGATCTGTCAAAACAACAGAGTAGTACATTGTAAGATGACAAAGCAAATTGTGGAAAATTTTCTGTTGTTGTTTTTGTTTTTTCTATGATATTTTAAATGTTTAATAACGCTCCTAGACGAGAACAAAAAATTCTCATTGAGTTTGTAATTTAACTTAACAAATATTTCCAGAAATTCTAAAAACGTCGTCCCCTGACGATTTCCTTAGGCAAGAATGAAATCCGGATAGGGACATGCCTGCAGCGGATTATTTTTCACAATTTGTTAAATACGTTTGGGATTTTTAGCATATTTAATTCCTTTGATGCAATTAATGTATATCCCGATAAAATAAAATTAAAAAAACTAATGCAAGTGCTTGTGCAAATTTAAATGTTACTGACACTTTAGAAAACATTGTTCTCTATTGTTGTTTCTACATGAATGGATGTCACTACATTGCTAGATCTGTCAAAACAACAGAGTAGTACATTGTAAGATGACAAAGCAAATTGTGGAAAATTTTCTGTTGTTGTTTTTGTTTTTTCTATGATATTTTAAATGTTTAATAACGCTCCTAGACGAGAACAAAAAATTCTCATTGAGTTTGTAATTTAACTTAACAAATATTTCCAGAAATTCTAAAAACGTCGTCCCCTGACGATTTCCTTAGGCAAGAATGAAATCCGGATAGGGACATGCCTACAACGGATTGTTTTTCGCAATTTGTTAAATACGTTTGGGATTTTTAGCATATTTAATTCCTTTAAAAAATTGAAATAGTTTCAAAAATTTATTTTTGAGTGTACAAAAATAGAAAAAAATAAAAATTTTACAGTGAAAACTACAAAAAATTATTAATTGTGTAAAAAAACTTCCAAAAAATTTTTTTCGACCTGGTGGGATTCGAACCCGCAACCCTCTGATTTCTGTGCCAGCACGTTCCTACGAAAAAGAACTTCTGACCAACATATATTTATTGCAGCATTAGATGTTGGTTAAAACCCATTCCTAAGGGAGTAATTCTTTGTGATCTAATGAAGGAAGTGATTTATTTAGAAATCATTCCATTTATTTTTGCTGGGTATGTATTGTTTTTTGTGAAATATAGTATAATCTGCTGAATAAATTACAGATTCGCTAAACAAAATCTTCAGAATCAGAGTCGTATGTTATTTTGATTCTCTATCTGGTTATAGCAAGTGTCGCATAAAATCATAGTCACAACCACAAATTATACCAGATATGAATCAGCTGATTTGGGCAATATGGCCGACAGAAAATGAGCAAAACAAAACCCAAAAATTTAAGAAAAACACAAAAGATACAGCACAATAATCTAAAAAGAGACAGATATATACACTAAATGCACAATACAAAATGTATGGAGATTTTTTATTGTTATCTCCCTCTTGACTTGACTTCCATGTAAACAAAACCATACGGTTCGAGAATACTTTTTGACACCTGTCATTGGTTTCACATCTGGTATTAATCTGTGGTCACAACGAATCCAAAGAGTCTACTAAGGCTAAGACATGTTATTAACCCTGCTGTTAGGTTAAAAACTACTTACGAATTTTAGGTTGATGGACCATTTTGGTCCATACCTAATTTTTCAGAAAAAAAAGATCATAAACCCATTTTTTATAGCCCCTACGGGGAAAGGGACCGGTCCCAGATGACACACAGGATACGTCCCAAGGGGGCAGAGACAGGTCGTTGATCGGTCTTTTTCTTTGAAAGAGACATATCACTTTAACATGGCGTTGTCATTCGAAATGACGTATTGCCACAGATTAGACACCTTTCGATATGTCGCAGGTCTAGCCCCAAAGAGACATGTCACCACAGTAACCCAAAATGATCCGAAGAATGAGTCACACTTTGTATATTTTGTGACATGTCACCCAACTAACCTAAAAGGAACTGATACAGAATCAGTCCCATTACAAAACTGACAAAAACAGTGACAAAACTGAGGTGAATGGAAATTGTTATGGTTTTGGTATTAGAGAACCGCTTTGTTTTTGAGGCAATTCTAATTTCTGAATTATTCTAATTTCTGGACGTTTTTTTTCGAAAAAAAAATTGAGTAAATTTACTTCCAAAAACTTAAATAAAACTCTTTTTAAAATTTTTTAATTCAATTTTATTTGATAAAAACAAAACACAACAATTCAGTCCAATACATCAAATGTATTTTTTTAAATTAAAAATATGAATATAAAAAAAAAAACGAATGGCAACAAAACATAGCAATGCAGTCCAATTACATCACATGTATTTTTTTTAATTAAAAACTAAAAAACTGTATTAAAAATTAAACAATTAAAATTAAACAATGGCCAAGTTAACAACTAATCTTTGATGGACATATAATCAGTTATATTTGTTTGTTTTTTTGGTTTCTTTAAATCCGAAATATCATTACGGAGAGCCAAAAGATTACTTATGTGCTTAGTTGAAAACAATTCACTGTTATTGCACCATTTTATTAAATTATTTACGCTTTCAATGGCTGTAGTATTAGAGACAACTGATGATACTGCAACAACGTCGTCTTCGCTGCTATCTGAAGACTCACCATCGCTACTGAGAACATAAACAGATCCGTCATCAAACATATCTTCATTCTATCTGTCGATTATCTGAATAACTTCGTTGCAGTCCTGATCTATTTGCAACAATTGTGCTATTGGCACGTCATCGTCGATGTCGTCTTGGTTAGAGTCCCAATTGGACAACTTTGACCAAGATTTCTTCATAACACTTTGTGGTACCGCATCCCAAGCTTGTTTCAGTAATAATATAGCATTGCGGATCGAATGGGATTTCAAATGATTCTTCAGTTCACCACCTTCAGCAATTAACTGAGAAAGAAACATACTTCTGTAATTGAGCTTTGTTAACTTAATAGGGTTTTGATCCATTGGTTGTAAAGCTGCTGTCACATTTGGTGGAAAGAATAGTCCAACTATGTTTCCATCATCACTTTTAAGTTTCTCAATGGGTGTATGAGCGGAGCAATTATCTATAAGCAAAATGGCTTTCGGAGGCAAATTATTTTCCTGAGAAAAGCGGATCACCTGTGAATTGAAAAAAATTTTTAAATTATGTACTGAACCTGAAATCAATATTTTTGTTTACCTCTTTAATAAATATTCCGTGAAACCATTCGTGAAAAATCCGAGAAGTCATCCAAGCATTTTTTGAAAACTTGTAATGCAGAGGATTATTGAAATTTTTAAAACACCTGGGTTTTTTTGCTTTTCCAATTACCAATGGAACTAATTTGTGTGATCCATCAGAGTTTGCACCAAGTAGGACTGAAATTCTGTCTTTTTGAATTTTATGTCCAGGGGCGTTTTTTTCAAAAGCAGAGACATAGGTTCTGTCTGGTAGGCAACGAAAAAATAATCCGGTTTCGTCGACATTATATATTTGTGACTCCATTAAACCCATCTCAGCGATCTTTGCACGATATCGATGAATAAAAGGAGTGACTGAAGCAACATCACTGGAAAGAATCTCGCCACAAATTTTTAAAAAACGGATACCGTGTCGCTTCTTAAATTTGGTAAACCATCCATCACTTGCCCGGAATGCATTTTCATCTTTATCGGGATATTCCTCTCGAAATATTTGTTTAGCTTTCTCTTTTAATATTGGCCCAGTCAATGTACACTTTTTTTCTCGTTGATTTAAAAACCACTCATACAGACGACTTTCCATTTTGGGATATTCAGCGCTGTGCAAAGATTTATTGTTTGCCTCCTGATATGTGTTTGAAACAGCATTTAATATTGCTGTTCTATGTGATTTGATGTAGCTGATTGAAGATGTTGTCACATTAAAATCTAGGGCTAACCGGTTCCCTTGAACGCCTTTGTCAAGTTTTTCTAATATTTTGACTTTAGTTTCCAATGATAAAGTGTTTTTTTTTACGTTTATTTAACATTTTAAATGATACACTTTCACTATTTAATAGAGACTGCCAAATAATATGTACACGCGTATCAAATTTCACAAATAAACTAGCCAAAAATGTACATGTATAAATAGGGATAAATTACACATGTATAATAAGAATAAAAATAAATTAGGGTTTTCCTGTGTATTCAAATAACCAAAAAAAAAAAAAAACGCTCAGAAATTAGAATTTTAAATTCGAATTTCAGAGCGTTTAATGTATTGCAAACATTGATTCTAATTTCTGGACGTTCGAATTACTGAAAGCTCTAATTTGCGAGCGTCTACTGTATAAGTAAAATTTTCACAGCAAAACCTTGACAAAATTGTTATGTAATAAAAGGCAGAAATATTTCCATTTGTCAATAAATTAAAATATAAAAATTTTTGAAGAATTTTGGTATGTTTTTTCACAGAAATAAAATATGAAATACATATTCCTTTTTTAATATGTTCTTCTAAGATATAAGATATATATTTTTTGAAGAATTTTGGTATGTTTTTTCACAGAAATAAAATATGAAATACATATTCCTTTTTTAAGATGTTCTTTTAAGATATAAGATATATATATGCGTCGAACCATTTACCGATTCTAAAATTCCTGTAAAATCCTCCAAAAGATTGGAGCTGAAGTTGTTAGCAATAAGGTCAGGGTTATTGATGCTAAAATATAAAGAAAACTCCAAGTGCTTAGATCTAGAACTAAAATGATCAAAAAATCGTAATTTTTCACAAATTACGATTTTTTGATAATTTTATTTAACGAAATTCTTCATTGAACTTACGAAAAAAATTCTATGAAATTGTTCATCATGAAGGATAATTCTATCAGTGTATTAAGAAACCGACCAATTGTGGGCGCTGTGGTGTAATGGTTAGCGCGTTGGAGTGTTACACGTGAGGTTGCGGGTCCGATCCCCAACCAAGGCAACATCAATTTATGAAAAATATAAATATGTATGCGTTTTTCTATCCCTCATACATATCGCAGCATCCTCCTTCGGTGTTCCCAGGGCTATGAACTAAAAAGCTTCAACAAAGTTCGCCAAATCACCATCAGATGGAGCGCAACAACTGTTCTAAAATTCAACATCTCGCGCAATTACAGTGTTGCCATATTTGAAGCCCTTTCTTTCACCACCTTTCACTTCTTCTCTATCCCCATTCCAAAGGAAGCAACACGTTAATTAATAGGAAGAATTTCCTGAGTGTTGCTTCTCTTTAAAAAAAAATAAAGTCTTACTTGTGGTTTTTTTTATAACACATTTATCCAGTTAAGTGATATGTCCTCTTTGCACCAGTCTTGGGGCCAGTCCTTTAATTATAATTGACAGCGCTTAACCCAGAGAAATAATAAATTATACCAGTCCTGCGACAAGACCATCTTTAACCACTCACGGGATATGTACTTTGAGGACAATTCAGTGGTATATCATCATTTCACCAGTCGCGAGACCAGTCCTTTAAGTATAATTGACACTGCTTAACCCACAGCAATAGTAAATTATACCAGTACTGATGCAAGTCCTTCTTTAACCAGTCACGGGATACGTACTTTGAGGGCAATTTAGTGGTATGCCCTCTTTTTACCAGTCACGGGATAGGTACTTTGAGGGCGATTAAGTGGTATGCCACCGTTTCACCAGTCATGGGACTAGTCCTTTAAGTATAATTGTCACTGCTTAACCCACAGCAATGGTAAATTGTACCAATCCTGTGACAAGTCTTGATTTAACCACTCACAGGATAGGTACTTTCAGGTCAATTGACCCATCATTCCCCGTAGGGGCTATTTCCATTTAGTATTTCGAGAACGCAATACTAACTCTAAAAAAAATATATTTCTATGCCAAAGAAATATTTTGGGCTACCCAGCAAACAAAGATAATCATTAGTGGTTCAGAAATGAGCTCCAAAAACATAAGCATTTTTCCACTTTTTCCTATGAAAGTGGTCCGTCCAAAAGAGCCCAAGAGTACTCAGAAACGACTCAGAAAAAAGAACGTATAAAATCGAAATTTTCCTCATAAATTTAAATAATTTTGGAATGTTCTTTGAGACCGAAAAATGAACCCTCATTTTGAGACAGCTTTTTAGAATGTAGAGACAACTTTTTGGATTGTTTTCTGAGGGTTCATATTTTCTACCAAAAAAAGAGTGTTTTCAAAAAAACAATAATCATTTCTATGAGACATTTAAAAATCTTATTTATGAGCACTCCGAAATTGCTGGCTGGGTATTCATTAAACGTTGAATGTTTATTACTATAGTACTTGTCATAACAATTTTATTTGAAAACTAATTGCAAAACTGTTACAAAACTCAAAATTATATTTGGGGTGCTCCTAATTTTATTTGGTTGTACCATCAAATCAGTAATTTATACATGTTACTGCTGCTATTCAGTTATTTGTGTTATTCAACTAGTTTCATTTAGTCATATATCAACTATTCGCATTAGTTTCACTTGTGTTTTCTTTGTTTTTTGATAAAATGGGAAATCGGCTTAATTTGGACTCTAATGCTATTGCTAAAACTCTAAACGAAAGTGACTCGGATATTTCAATTTCGATGAAAATATCTAATACAAAAATACAGAAACAAGTGATTCTGATACAGAAAATTAAAAAAAATGTGCCTGCAGCTGCCACTATCGATCCATTGTATATTGCGAAAAATAATATGCAATGGAGTGCAACTCTATTATGCTGTCCCATTGCAACTACTGCTGAGAATATTATCTCAACACATGGCGACTCTAAATTAGGCTATGTATGGCAGCCTTAGAAAAGCCAAGGAAAGCGTGTCGTATTGGATTTAACTAAAGGTTTGAAAGGTCAAATTATTGTATCACGGCCGATCATTTCTTTTTATCTTTCGATTTGGCAAAAAAAACTTTTAGAAAGAAAATTTATATATGTGGGAACAGTTTACTTCCAATGAAATCCCTACATTCGTTTTTTACATTGGCCGTAGACATAAAGGAACTGTTTTGATAAGGTACCAGAAATCGATGTCAATGCACCAAAAAAGAAGCCTGAGATTGTATCTTTCTATAATTCGACAAAAGGTTTGCAATTGTTTTGCCATTATTTATTAGTCGATTAATTATCTTCTCTCTTAGAAGGCGTAGATAACGCCGACCAAATGATTGGTTACTATATTCCTAAATGGTAGAAAAATCGATGGCCGAATGTTGTATTTGAAAAAATTATAGTTATATCCGCATTGAATGCTTTTATAATTTTTTCTGAAATTGATGTTTCGTGGCACCAAGTGATCCAAATCATAGGAGACCCGAATTTTTACAATTGCAATTGCCGCTTTCTTTGGCCAAAGAACACATCTAATATACCAAAAGAAAAATTTTCATCGAAGCTATTGGCTGAGGTAAGAGCATCTTCCTCAGGTTCCGTAACTTCTGGAAGTGATACAAGAAACCTACCCTCTAGAAAACGTGGGACGTTGCTGCAAATCCAAATGTGAAAGTAAATGTGTTGTCTGCAGCAAATTTATTTGTAAACTAAACCCCAAAATAATTTGCTCATCCTGTAATGCGAATATGTGAATGACAAGTAAAAAAATGGACCAAAATGGTCCCTAACATAAGATTTGTAACTATTTATTTTTCTCCCTTCCATTTTATGTTAGACACTTATTTATTTTGATAAAAAGATTAATTCAGAAAAAAATCACATGAGCTAAAATTTGAAGTCAATATATTGTACCGCTGCAAAGTTAAAGAGAGAAGTAAAACAAAATGGACCAAAATGGTCCTAACCTAACAGCAGGGTTAAGCAGCGCCCACCGTAAGTTTACATTGCGCTCCTTCCTTCAGATACGATCGCTTTCTTCTTAAAAGATATTTTTGTTTTATTCTCTTTAGTTTCCTATTTTTGCGGGAGGCATTCAAAAGAAAATGTATTTTTCACAAAATTATTAGCCCTTGTGGGCCAAAAGCCGAGCCAAATGTAATACGCTTTAAAAATGGATGTTGCAGATGAAAGGTACCCATTCCTTCAAAGAAATGTTTTGTACCCAACAGAAAGAGTACTGAAAAAGTACATTTTCGTTCAAAGAAAGCGTACAAAAAGGAGTATCCTTTCGGTTGAAGAAAGAGAATAAAAGAAGTACTCCTTCTTGCAAGGAAAGAGAACTTCAAAGCAAAAGCACGAAAGGAAGTATCATTTATTTATTTTAAAGAAATAATAATAAATTAAGTACCATTTCTTTGAAAGAAAGGATACTTCACTTTGTACTCTTTTTCTCCGAGAAAGGTTACTTCATTTTGTACTCTTTTTTTCCTCTCAATTAGTATTCTTTATTTAGAATTCCTTCTCCTAAAAGAATAATCCTTCATTCAGCACTATTTTTGTAAATACTAATGTTGATTTTATTATATATAATTTTTAAATAAATTGAGAAAATATATGTATAAAAGAACAAAATGCGTTTGTTTTGCAAAAAATATATATAAGGATTGTAGCTAAATAAATAGATAATACCGGTTGAGACAACCTCGCTCTCCAATTCATTCGGTTGTCGCAACCTCTAAATAGGGTTGCTGCAACTGAATTCGGTTGTGATAACCCCACAGTTCGGTTGCCACAGCTTCAAAAATCAGTTGCAACAACCGAATTCGGTTGCCACAACCTCTGTATTAGGCTGTTACAACTGAATTCGGTTTTTACAACCTCAAAATTCAATTGCGACAACCCCATTAATGGGGTTGCGGCAACCTCGTAAATTCGGTCGGGACAACAAATTTATTTGCTGGGTGTATTATTTTAAAGGCTCCAAATAAGTAGTGATATATCTCCATATCGGTAAATCATTATTTCATACCTCCCACATAAGTATTGATGTATCACAATTAGGGTTTGAGGTTCCCAAACCCGGGAAAAGTTTGCCGGGAATTCCCGGGAAAATAATATATTTTTCCCGGGAAAACGGGAAATTTTAAAAATATTAAATTTTTTAAATTGTTTTTGTTTCGAATAGGATTTTTTAATTTTAGTCATAAAAAACATTTTAAATACCAAAACAAAAATGTCATTGTTAAAATCTTTTAAAAGGGAATACATTTATTTGACACACAAATAAAATCTTTGCCAAGTAATAAGGAGCATTTCAACTAATAAAGATTTTTCGCATAACTTATTAAAAATTTAAGTAGTAAAACCTAAAAACTTGGTAAAATGTTTAAAAGAAATATGAAAAAAAGCTTTGTTTCTTACAAATAATCGCCCTTCCTATCTAAATTTTTCAAATGTATAATTTAGGTAAAGTCGACTTTAGTTAAAATATTGGGTGGCAGTATACCTTGATATGGTTTATTTTTGGAGCATTCTGATTGGTTAATTTATTTTCAACCAATCAAAATATTTGAAAATATAAATACACAAAATGAACAAAACCGTTTGATTAAAAATAAAGTCGACTTTAAATTTAAAATACTCCTTTATATTAAGGGTCAATAATTTTATAAGTAACGTTTTCATTAATAAATGTGAAAAGAAAAGACTGGTTAACGGTGGTATCTAAATTTGGTTATCCAGCATCTAAATTTGGTTCACAAAAAATAAAAAATTGATGGTCATGCAACTTCTCTTGAAGAAAACAACAACAAGAATAACGTTTCAGCTAAAATTAGCAAAGTACCCAAAGAAAAAAGTGTAAGCTGAATAGGCATTAAAGGTTTTATGGTAGGGCAAACATTTCCTGAAATGGTATCCAAATTGGCCGCAGTCAATCCGCACCATAACTAGATCTTCGTTTATTCGAGAAAGTTTTTATAATAAAAACCTGGCATTGCAAAAAAATGAAACCGATGTAAAGAACATTATATTAAATTACTACAATCATGTAAAAGATATCATGATAAAAGAAATATCGAGCACTATTTCTAACAATAGGAGATTTACTATAATCTTAGATGAATGGACAAGAATATCACAAAAGAGATATTTGAACATATGTATAAACGGAAATAATTCATTTTATAACGTGGGGTTGGTTTATATATCAGGAAGATGTAATGCTGATGAAATAAGAAGAATTGTAGAAATAAGACTAGAAGAGTTTTATTTGTCTTTGTAAAATAACATTGTGGCCACCATATCTAATGGGCCAAGTGTGATGAAACGGTTTGTTTCCAACAGTCCAGTAGTAGGTGCTTTCTGCTGGAATCATGCAATTCATTTGGCAGTGCTGCGAGTAATTTATGTGAAATCAAATGTTCAACATTCTGATATTTTTACTTTGAATTCTCACTACACAGACTGCATTTGTACTGAAATAGTGTTTTTTTTTTAACAAAAATTACTTATATAGGTGGTTTTCATTAACAATTTTGTTCAAAAATATTTCCCGGGATTCCCGGGAATCAAATTTTTTCATTCCCGTTTCCCGGGAAAAAAAATTCTGGGAAATCCCAAACCCTAATCACAATATTAGTAACGTATTACTTTAGGTTTCTAAGTAAAACCAAGGGTAAAGGGGTATCCATTGCCAGGCAATGCGTGAAAAAGGTCAAAACCATTACTAAGGTTTTGCTGGGTAACTACGTTATTTTTGAAATATATCTTTTTAAATGTACAAAAAAAAAATATGTTTGCAAATATTTTATTTGAGTGCTCTTAGTACCATTATTAAAATAGAGAATGAAAAACATAAATAAGTACAAAATTTAAGGGAGGGTTGGGCGGTGATTGGGAAATTTTCTGTTCCAAAGAAGCTGCTTTTCCTTTGTAACCCCTTCTACTGTCAACGACTTTTCGCTTCTTTAGCACCCAAAGTGGAACTGGTTGCCTCAGAATCAGTTCTGGAACTAGTTCTATAACTTCTTCAACTAGTTCTAGAACTGATTCTCCTCCAGTTATATCTTGCATATAAGATCCATGAAACGGGTTCCGGAACCAGTTCTATGGAATAGGTTCTAGTGAAACCACTTCCAGAACTAATGTGGTTGGCAAGCAATTGTAAAAAATTTTCCTGGGAAGACGAATGTAAACAAATACCTTCGTGTTTAATGTTATAAATTTTTCCACCGTGTTCCGTGTACAAACAAGGGTAGACAAATCGCCTCCGAAAGAGATTCTGAAAAAAAAAATTTTATACAATTTTTTTTACAATTCTTCATTCAAAAATGGTGTTCATAAAAATAAATTTTGGATTTTTCTTTTATACACACTCAAGAAAAAAAGAATATATGCAGCGATTTTTCTCAAAAATACCAACCTTTGGGGCCCGGTAACGACCCTTAACCTTAATAAAAAAATTAAAAACAAAGCATGTGTTAATTTTTCACGGTGCTTAATATATATTCGGGCTGACCCATACCAAAATCCAACTTTTGTTTTTATGAACATACAACAATTTATTTTCATTTTGAATATTTTTTAAATAAATTTCTTTAGTTTAAATTAGGGTTTGGGATTTCCCGGACTTTTTTATTTCCCGGGAAACGGGAATGAAAAAATTTGATTCCCGGGAATCCCGGGAAATATTTTTGAACTAAATTGTTAATGAAAACCACCTATATAAGTAATTTTTGTTAAAAAAAAACTATTTCAGTACAAATGCAGTCTGTGTAGTGAGAATTCAAAGTAAAAAATATCAGAATGTTGAACATTTGATTTCACATAAATTACTCGCAGCACTGCCAAATGAATTGCATGATTCCAGCAGAAAGCACCTACTACTGGACTGTCGGAAACAAACCGTTTCATCACACTTGGCCCATTAGATATGGTGGCCACAATGTTATTTTCCAAAGACAAATAAAACTCTTCTAGTCTTATTTCTACAATTCTTCTTATTTCATCAGAAGAATCATCAGCTGATATATAAACCAACCCCAGGTTATAAAATGAATTATTTCCATTTATACATATGTTCAAGTATCTCTTTTGTGATATTCCAATCCATTCATCTAATATTAAAGTAAATCTCCTATTGTTAGAAATATTGCTCGATATTTCTTTCATCATGATATCTTTTACATGATTGTAATAATTTAATATAATGTTCTTTACATCGGTTTCATTTTTTTGCAATGCCAGGTTTTTATTATAAAAACTTTCTCGAATAACCGAAGATCTAGTTATGGTGCGGATTGACTGCGCATAATTTGGATACCATTTCAGGAAATGTTTTCCCTACCATAAAACCTTTAATGCCTATTCAGCTTACACTTTTTTCTTCGGGTACTTTGTTAATTTTAGCTGAAACGTTGTTCTTTTTGTTGTTTTCTTCAAGAGAAGTTGCATGACCATCAATTTTTTTTTTTTTTTTTGTGAACCAAATTTAGATGTCGGATAACCAAATTTAGATACCACCGTTAACCAGTCTTTTCTTTCACATTTATTAATGAAAACGTTACTTATAAAATTATTGGCCCTTAATATAAAAGAGTATTTTAAATTTAAAGTCGACTTTATTTTTAATCAAACGGTTTTGTTCATTTTGTGTATGAAAACCTTACAAAAATATTTATATTTTCAAATATTTTGATTGGTTGAAAATAAATTAACCAATCAGAATGCTCCAAAAATAAACCAAGTCAAGGTATACTGCCACCCAATATTGTAACTAAAGTCGACTTTACCTAAATTATACATTTGAAAAATTTAGATAGTAAGGGCGATTATTTGTAAGAAACAAAGCTTTTTTTCATATTTCTTTTAAACATTTTACCAAGTTTTTAGGTTTTACTACTTAAATTTTAAATAAGTTATGCGAAAAATCTTTATTGGTTGAAATGCTCCTAATTACTTGGCAAAGATTTTATTTGTGTGTCAAATAAATGTATTCCCTTTTAAAAGATTTTAACAATGACATTTTTGTTTTGGTATTTAAAATGTTTTTTATGACTAAAATTAAAAAATCCTATTCGAAACAAAAAAAATTTTTTAAATTTAATATTTTTAAAATTTCCCGTTTTCCCGGGAAAAATATATTATTTTCCCGGGAATTCCCGGCAAACTTTTCCCGGGATTTCCCGGGAATTCCCGAACCCCAAACCCTAGTTTAAATTCTATTTAAAAATAAAATTCAAAAATAATTAAATGCGGGTTCTTTTTTTTTGTTGTTTTTCTTAGTTTGTGTGTAATTATTTTCTTTTTTTTTACTTTGCAGGGATATCTCAATTCGAAATTTTTTTTCTAATTATTACCACCTTTATATTATTACGCCATGGTCTGAGACAATGTAAATTTTTTCAAAAGTTCAAAAGGTTTTAAATTGAAAAGTTATTGTTAGCAAAACTAGCAACATAATATAGTATTTGTTTAAAGCAAATATTTGGAAGATATCTTCCAAGAAGATAATAAAGTGTTATCTTCTATTTTTCATTTGAATGAAAACAATCAAGTAGTATTTTGAAATTGTCTTCCTTTTATCATTTGGAAGATATTTTAGAGATAATTCGAAAAACCAATTCCAAACTTTTTTGTTATAATTTTTTTATGATAATAATACGGCAATATCACCTTTTTCTCATCTGGAAGATAAACACAATTCGTTTAAAATTTTTGAAAATTTTGTACAAAAAACAATTATAAGAAATATGGGAAACAAATTCGTTGAAAAATGAAGATTTAGTTCGTGGAAAAAAACCGGGTTGGTGGCTACAAAATAATTAATTTTTTTCTCAATTGATTATGTTTTCACATATTCTTTTTCAGAGTTAAATTTAATAATGAAAAATATAAATCGTTTAGTTTGTTTCGTGGAGTTAATTTAGCGATATCACTTTTTTATCTTCTAGGTGATAAATTAGCGATATACGATTATCTAGCGATATCGCCGATTTATCATTCAGAAGTATCGCTTTCGTATTGCTTGGTAGTATCGATATAGAGAAGACATTTACTGCCAAAAGAGGGATCTTTCGTAATAAGAATATGTTTATTGCCGCAATAAAGGTTTTCTTCGATAGCGAAACATTTACGTATTGTAATGTTTGCAGGGCTTAAACCTACACACGAGGAATATTCGTCACAGGACAATTGTTTCTGTTTTTTAGTTTTTTCAACAAAACCTCAAACGAAATATTAGTTCTGTTTGTCTGTTCACATGAAATATCCGCTGAAGAAAATCAAATTAATTAATTTGTTAATTGTAAATTTTTCATATGATGCTGTTTTTTAAGTTTTATTTTTTATGCTATCACATTTTATGTCTCATAATTCTCGCTAATATATTCATTTATAAAATGAATCTAGTTTTCATTATTTATAGTGATTTACAAAAACGCCTTACAGC
Organism: Leucophora obtusa; assembly: GCA_949987735.1. Classification (NCBI taxonomy): domain Eukaryota; kingdom Metazoa; phylum Arthropoda; class Insecta; order Diptera; family Anthomyiidae; genus Leucophora; species Leucophora obtusa. The sequence goes on along the minus strand of OX465295.1, from coordinate 166,758,947 downwards.
ATGACTGCTCCCAATGAACTAACACAGCAAAAACAGTAACATCGACACACACAATGAAACTTTGGGTTTGGAAACAAAAAATATCAAAAAATTTTGATAACACGAATGTCAGCACGATACATTGATTCACTCGAAGGAACATTCGTCAAAAATGGGCATTTGTGTAGGCAGCTTTAGATCGGAATTATGTTTTTGTTTAGGTGTATCTTAATAAAATTTAGCATTTTAGTAATTTTCCAACAGTTACAGTTACTAAATGAGTTCCATACATTTTAGTTTTGTAAATGTAAAGATAGGTAGCAAAAAAAATTGTATTGTACAAACTTGCAACATGCAAAATAATTATTATTTTTATTTTTTTAACCATTATAGTTACATATGTGATACTTCCCAGCAAAAACTTTCATTACCATGTAATGAGTTTTAGGTATTGAAATCTTAAGTGTTCACTAGTTACCTTTTAATTACTAAACTACTTATTTTAACATGGTGATGTCATTGGAGGAAAGTCATTGCACTGATGTTACCTGTAAGTAGTTTATCAACTGTTCTATAAATAGATGTTGAATATAAATTTAAAAAAGTATAAAAATTTAAAAACTAATAGGAGCTGACACGAATTGATCAGCGTACCTCACGGTTGTCAGGCAAACACTCTAACCATTACACTACGACATCGCTATGATTTTTAATGTTTAACGTATGTACACATTTATTGTTGCAGCTGTTATACATGTCTATTTTTCACAAAACTTGTTGTTATTAAATACTGCTTAATGAACATCAACATTTCTGTAAATAGATGTTTAATATAAATTACAAAAAAAAAACAAAAAAACAAAACAATGGATGCAGACACGAATTGATCAGCGAATTTTATGTCTGTCAGGCAAAAACGCTAATCCCTAGGCTACGCCATAGTTATGGTTTTTAATGATTTATATCATATATTATTTGTTTCAGCTATTGTGAATTAGTAATGTGTGGGGTATAATTATGGGTAACTCATTACATTCAGTTTAAAAGTAATTCAAAGGGTAAGGAGATATGAGATCTAAGTAATGCATGAGTAATGACCAGTCATTACCAAGTTTTTGCTGGGTTTTGACCTGGTGCAAAAATTCAACATTAAGTTAAGTAGAAAAGGGAAATTATACAGGTAAATTTTAGTTAACACTACTTTTGCTAATTCTTCTGTTTTGAGTACAACATTCACCCTTTCCTCACATAACGCGGAAAAACACTGTGATATAAGAATTTTACTGCTTGTAATTCCTTAGAGGCTAAACTGTATTTGCCAAATGCAAAAAAAAAATGTTTTAAGAGGCCGTAATCAGCTGTACAATAGTGAATGTAATATACTATGTACGTGAGACAAGTGTACTAAATGTATACTTCGTAATTATATGTTAGTAACACTTTTTTGGTACTTGTATATTCCTTGTTATGAAAAACAACATTAGCATAAAATTCCTAATTACACTACTCGACACATTTTAAATTTTGGCAGGATGCAATACACCTTTTTCATATAATTCTAATCCAGTTATTTCCTGAAGTATTTGAAGAAAAAATTGAAATTTTGACATAAATCTCAATATTGTTTTTTATACGAAAAAATGGTTTTTATATGTTAAAGTGCTTGTTCGTAATAATATGAAACTTTATTCCCGTATGCTCCTTATAGGAACGATGGGAATGTATGTATATTAGACCACCCATGAAATGTATGAGATTTTCAAAACTGCTTTTTTTGTTCGCTCCAAAAGCAGTTTCCGATAGATTGGGCATAAAAAATAATATGTGTACACAAATTGGATCTCTCGGAGTCATACAGGCCAGTCAGTTTGAACTTTTGACCCTAAAAATTACCTAAAAACACTTCAAAGCTTTTTTGTGCCATAACTTCTAAATTTGACGTTTTTTGAAAATACACATATTGGCATTTTTCTGTAGAATAAGAAGACAAACACTTCCTTCATACTATACTTCTAATATGATGTATAGTGAAGTTTTAATAGGAAAAAGTCAAAATTTGTGAGAAGACTTCATTTTAAACGACCCTCGTTAAAATTTCGACGGAGACAGTGAAGATTGGTTTCCATTATTTTGTGTAGTAATATATCTAGTTTTCATAAAGTAATTACATTTTTAACAAATATCGGTTATTCCATGAAAAATTTACCAAAATTTGACTTTGAAGTATCGGTTTATTATACATATATGTTGTACGAAAACCCTTAGTAACATGATTTGGATACGCTAGAACCCCTAATTTTGTGAGGTTTGAAAAAACAAGCATAAGCAAAAAATGGGGGAGGTGGGGTGGGGACAAATGGCTCCTCATCGGAGTCAAAGGTGGTGGTGAAGGGTTAAAAATCCACAAAAGGCACCACAACTTCCCCGGAGTCGCCCCTAGAGCGGTAAAATGTAAGACCGACCCCCATTGATTTGTCTTTTTCAGCATTTTTTCCGAACATACCTATCCCCTATCTCCACTCTGTAAGAGGGCTCCCATACAAATGACATTTTTATAAAATTTACTCTCACCGCTTTAAATGACCTAAGGGTGCAACTAGAGAAGTCAAATCTATGGCTGACCCCCAATAGTTTTTTAGTTTCAACATTTTCTGGGAACATATCTACCCTCTATCTTTAACACTTAAGGCGGTCACCATACAATTTTCTTATTTTTTTATAATTTTTTTTTAATGAAATCAGCTATTATCGGTCGCATGGTGTCTCCTAGAGGGGTGGAATGTAAGATCGACCCCTTTAATTTTTCCCTCAAACATTTTTTCCGAACACACCTAGCCCCTATCTCTAATCCGTAAGAGGGCTCACATACAAATATGACATTTTCATAAAATTTCCTACTACCGCTCTTACTGCCCCAAGGGTGTCCCTAGAGGAGTCAAATGTATGACTGACCCCCCATATTTTTTGAACCACAATATTTTCTCGGAATATATCTACCCTCTATCTTCAACCCTTAAAGCGGTCCCCATAAAAAATTTTTATTTTTTTATAATTATGAAATCAGCTCCTACCGCCACATGAAGCCTCTTAGAGGGGTGGTATGTAAGACCGATCCCCATTAATTTTTCCTCCCAATATTGTTTCCGAACATACCTACCCTCTGTCTCCACTCCCTAAGGGCGCTCCCATACAAAAATTACATTTTTTTAAATTTGCTCCCACCGCTCTTACTGTCCCAAGGGTGCTCCTAGAGGAGTGAAATGTATAACTGACCTCCAATATTTTTTCAACCTTAACATTTTTTCGGAACATATCTACCCTTTATTTTCAACCCTTGAGGTAGTCCCCACACAAATTTTTTAGGTTTTATAAATTTTTTTATGAAATCGTGGATGGATTTTTTTGCCAGGACTTGCTACAGTGCCACGCCAGCGCTTTTCCGTTTGCTTTTTTCTGGCCGGGTATTTACTCCATTGATAAACCAAGAAATATAGAGAATTAATCGAATATGCTGCTCTATAGCACTACATTTGCATTGCACATCGTATAATAAATAGGTACTTAAGTCTGATTTTGGTCTTTCTTTCGTGGAATAAGAGATCTATGTTGCAAATGTAATTGGTTTTTAAAAACAACATATCTTACTCTACAAAAAACTGATAACCGATCCTAACTGGCTCTGTCCAAATTGTAACGAGGGCCGTTTAAAATTAAGTAATAACACAAATTTTGATTTTATCCGCTTAAAACGCCACGAGAAGTAATATTTAGACCAAAGATTATTATGAAGAGAGTGTCTGTCCTCTCATTCCGCATAAAAACACTTATATGATATTTTTTCGGAAAACCTCAAATTTAGGAGTTATGGCGCAAAAAAGCTTTAAAGTGTTTTTAGATAATTTTTAGGATCAAAAGTCCAAATTGACTGGCCTATATGCGCCGGAGAGATCCAATTTTTGTACACATATTATTTTTTATGCCCAATCTATCGGAAACTGCCGGTGGAGCGAATAAAAAATGCAAATTTGGGTGGTCTATTGTATATATTATAATACGTTTATAAAATGAATTTTGTATCAAAAATTTGTTTTATGAGTCACATATAGGGAATGCAAAATCCCGCACTTTTTCATTTCCCGGGAAATCGGGAAATTTATTTTGAAATCCTGGGATCCCGCAAGGGAAATAAATTAGAAAATATTTTATAATTTAACAATTTTTATAAAGAAAATGTCTTAAAGGCCTCAAATTTTCATGATCATGTTAAAGCTCAGGTGGTTTTTCTTGGAATTTTCGTAGTGGGAAAGAATTAGTTTTATATTAGAAATTATTGTATATAATACTGAATTTAGACTGAGCAAAAATCAGATGGTTTTTGTACAAAACTAAATTGCAAAAGCCAAGTCTTTTATACTGGTTATTTAGTTTTTCTTAGTCACAACACTTTTTTATTACACACTTTTCTTTATTTTTTTTATTGTTAAATTAATGTAAAGACAATATTAATACATTTAAAAAAGAATAACAGAAGACAATCGTAAAAGAGAAAAAAAAAATGTAGAAAATAATTTAAAAAAATTGCAAAAAATTTAGAAAATCGGAAAATTTTTAGAAAATTGGAAAAAAATTTAAAAATTATGGAAAATTTAACTTATACTGAATTTAGACTGAGCAAAAACTACCTAGTTTTCGTACAAAACGTGTTTTTTTTATATATGCATTTTGACAAATAAAAGCTAGCAGGAGCCGAAATCCAGGTCGTTTTTCCTCGATCTAAATGCAGTATTACTTGAAAGTAAGAACAAGCCTAATGTAAAATTTTTACTATTTTAAAAACATTGGAAAATTTTGCATAAGAAAATTTTAAATAATTAACTTTATTATTTTAACTGTATTTTTTCAAATCCGGTCCAAATTCCCGGGAATGCGGGAAATGAAAAATGCCTAATTTCCCGGGAATGCATTCCCTAGTCACATATAAATTCTAAAATCGATTATGCATACACACGGAAAACCGATTTGCCCAACGAGTTTTTGTAGTTCCAGGTACAATTACTTTAATTTATTTTTTATGCCGTTGCACAGTGGTGTAAAATAAAGAAAGGAGTCAAATAAAAGAAGACCCGAGTAAAACAGTTTTGATATAATCATATATTAATTTATGTAATTGCATATAGTAATATATGGCCACTAGGCTGGGTCGATTTGTGGGGAGGCAAAAAAATCGCCCATGGCTCAGGGAAAATCGTATTCTAGGGATCAAAATAAGAAACTTTGCCGAAGGAACCATACCTCTAAAACGAATTCTACTACCCCTAACTGTTGACTTTTGTCCCGTAGGGTCAAGTTTTGAAAAATCCCACTTTGACCCATTTAGAGTGCCCCAATCGAGTCCAAATGTATGACCGACCCCCACTAACTTTGGAGGGCCGATCCACCCATGCCAGTGGCACACCCCCTGGAACTCCCCTGGGGGGTTCCCCATACAAACATTTTAAAAAATCACCATTTTTGGCACTTTATTTTATTATTTTTTATTTATTTTATTTATTTTTATTATTTTATTTATTTTTTCTCCTTAGAAATTTATTTAGTCAGAACATATGTAAATGAAAAAATTAATTTAACTTAGTAATAGAAAAGAAAAAATGCCCAGACTTGAAAGCAAAAAAGACTTCAAACAGTAATTTTTTTTATTTTCTTTTCTATTACTAAGTTAAATTAATTTTTTCATTTACATATGTTCTGACTAAATAAATTTCTAAAGAGAAAAAATAAATAAAATAATAAAAATAAATAAAATAAATAAAAAATAATAAAATAAAGTGCCAAAAATGGTGATTTTTTAAAATGTTTGTATGGGGAACCCCCCAGGGGAGTTCCAGGGGGTGTGCCACTGGCATGGGTGGATCGGCCCTCCAAAGTTGGTGGGGGTCGGTCATACATTTGGACTCGATTGGGGCACTCTAAATGGGTCAAAGTGGGATTTTTCAAAACTTGACCCTACGGGACAAAAGTCAACAGTTGGGGGTAGTAGAATTCGTTTTAGAGGTATGGTTCCTTCGGCAAAGTTTCTTATTTTGATCCCTAGAATACGATTTTCACTGAGCCATGGGCGATTATTAAATCGACCCGCCCTAATGGCCACTTATGCTTTTAAATTCAAGCATATATACTTTTATATAGTCATATGTTAGATATTTTTCCTCAAAGGTTTTAATATGGAGACATATGTGATTTTATATTATTAACATACTGGCCTACATATAATTGTATGTGCTATATATAAGTAAATAAAGTAACATATTACAGATATAATTACATATACGTTTATATATAATTTAATATGACACTATACATAATAATATAAAACTATATGTGGAGCCATATAAGAAATATTTCATAATTTGTGTTAGATATGATTATATATTGCCGAATAAGAACCCATATATAACTTAATATGGTTCCATATCTACAATATTTCATGATTTCTTTAATATATAACAATATAACGTTCTTTATAAAATCATCTATAATTATATATCATCCCACATAAGCAATTATTTCAAAGTGATTTTATATAAAAATTTATAAGGTCCATATAAAACCGTATTATATTATATGTGGTTCTATGTTAACAATGATTTTGAACTAGTTTTAGATTTAGAAATTACTAGGGATTGGCGCGTGACTAGAAATGTTCGTGAGTCACGTTATTCACACATGATCGTGAGTAATAATTCTATACTCAAGTGATTCGTGCGTGAGTCTGAGAATATATAATTCGTACTTATTCGTGCGTGAGCGTGAATCATATATTTTTAGTAATTTTTACTATTTTGTAATATTTTACTATTTATTTTACTATTTTTCTTATATCTTGGTTGTATAACATAATATATTAACTTTAAAATTTCAGTCTTGTTAACTTTATTTTAAAATTACTGAAAATAAATAAAATTTTGTTCATGTTTAATGCACTGTCATGGTAAATCTGGATAAAAGTAATGGAAGATTTATCGAAATTATAGGATCTCCAGCAGACCTTTGGGTTAATCATTACATTTGGAAATTAATTACACATGCAATTACACAATTACAATTCAATTACATATTATTTGTAATTGTAATTCAAAAAAAAAAACAATTACAAGTAATTTGTAATTGAAAATTTTCAATTATACATTTGAAGCCTTTCATCTTTCACCACCTTTCACTTCTTCTCTCTCCCCTTTCCAAACGAAGCAACACGTTAATTAATAGGAATTTCCTGAGTGTTGCTTCTCTTTAAAAAAAAAAAAAATCATAATTGTAATTGAAAAAATGTCAATTACAATTACATTTTTTCGGAAAAGAAATAATGACAAAAAGCACAAGTGAGTCAGTCCAATATGACGTATTCTTTTTATACTATCCAACCTATCCCAGTCAGTTTTTTCAACAAAATTTTAACAAAAAACACTTTAATTCTAAATGTAATTGAAATTTGTAATTGAAATCACTTTCAATTACAATTCCTTGTGATTGAAAATTTTCAATTACAGTTACATGAAATGTAATTGATTTTTTTTTTTTTTATTTCAATTACATTTATTTGCAATGGTAATTGAAATCCCCAAGGTCTGATCTCCAGTATTGCATATCTTTTTTATTTAAAATAATAATTTTTGTATATTGTTAGATGTGGTCATATATAATATGATCAAAAGTATAAGGTCAATATTTAGATATAATTGTATCAAAGTATGTCCACTTTTATAACATTTTATATAATTTTATACAAAAAGATATAATTTGATGTAATTGGATGAGGACAAAATTCGGATACAATTGTATCGAATTGCATAAAATTGTATCAAATTGTACCAAATTGTATACAATTGTATACAATAAGAACAATAAGATGTTCTCATTTTTCGGATATAATTATATCTAATTACATAAAAGATTATATATAATTAAATATAACTTCATATGGCTCCATATAATTTTTTTACTTGGGGAGTCAAGTTTTTGAATCATGTCTTATTAAGTCTGTAGCTGAACCAGGGATGGAATTACGGGGGTGAAATTTAACTACCTCGGGTGTGAAAAAATTATGAGGCTTGAAACATTGTTAAATACTAACCGATGTGGGTGAAAACATCTCAATTCAACACAAAAAAGTAGCATTTTCGGATGACCATATCCGATTTCAATGAAATTTACCACAACTAAATTTCAGACTCTTTTGGTTTCCGAAATATGACGTCACGAAAATTGGAAAAAACGGTAAAATTTGACGAAAGTATGGTTACAAAATCGACAATAGCTTAAAAACGATTCAAGTTATAAAATTCGTTTTGGTATTGTTTATTAGGTAAGAATGTACCCTTTAAAATGGTAAGCATATGGATTTTTTTCATGGAAGGGTCAAAGGTCATTTCTTGGGGCCTTGAGTTCAAATCCGCATTGCTCGAAATGCGCATTTTTTAAAATTCTTAAAAAAATATACGAGGGCGACCGCAAAAGTAACTGGCCTGGCACATTTTCTGTTTTACTAGCAACTTTTTTTTTTTTTATTAAAAGCAATCTTTTATAAGCCATCTGTCAAAATTTCCGAAATATTTAACGATTATTTTCTTTGTTACAGGTGATTGAAGTAAACAAGTTTTGTAATTTTTGAAAAATGGAAAATAAAGAGTTTCGTGCGGTAATTAAACACTTTTATATGAAAGGTTATACGCCACAATTAATCAAAGATGAATTGTATTCTGTTCATGGTGATAATGCACCATCATACTCCACCGTGAAATCCTGGGTTCAACAATTTAAAATGGGTCGTTCAAGTACGGAAGATGAACAACGCTCTGGAAGACCGAAAACTGCTACTACTATTGAAAACATTATAAAAATATTTAATGAAGTGACTAAAGATAGACGAATAAAGCTCAGAGAACTTGCTGATATTGTTAAAATACACGAAAAACAAGTTTGGAGTATTTTACATGATGAACTCCACATGAAAAAGCTATCGCAAGATGGGTGCCGCGTTTGTTGACTTTGCTCCAAAAAATCGTCCGTTGGACCAATTCCGAGGAGCTTTTAGCGATTTATCAGCGTAATCCAATAGAGTTCTTGCGCCGATTCATAACTGTTGATGAAACATGGATCCATCACTACATCCCAGAATGCAAAGAACAGTCAAAACAATGGATAGAAGCTGGTAAAAGTGGTCCCAAGAAGGCGAAAACTGTTAAGTCAACAGGAAAAGTAATGGCCACAGTATTTTGGGATGCAAGGGGTATAATATTTATTGATTATCTTGAGAAAGGAAAAACTATAAATAGTGAATATTATTGTGCATTATTGGATCGGTTGAGTGAAGAAATCAATATAAAACGACCGCAATTAGAAAAAAGTTCTTTTTCATCAAGATAATGCTCCTTCACACACTGCATTTTTAACTCAACAAAAACTGGCCGAATTACGATTTGAAATTGCTCCGCATCCACCATATAGTCCAGATTTAGCTCCTTCTGATTATTTCTTGTTTCCAAATTTAAAAAAATTTCGTCCAATAGGTTATTGCTGAAACTGAGGCATATGTTGAAGGTCTTGAAAAATCTTATTTTTCGGATGGAATTAAAAAACTTGAAAAACGTTTGATGAAGTGTATTGAGTTGGAAGGAGATTATGTTGAAAAATAAATAATAATAATTCCAAAAAAACGGTTCTTTTTATGTTAGGCCAGTTACTTTTGCGGTCGCCCTCGTATGATTATTTTTAAACTCTCTTCTACATTTGTGTGAAATATTTAAGGTGGTATCTCGACTCGTTTCTGAGTTATAGACAAAAACATTGTTGCAGGTATGTATTTTGTGAATTAATACATGTACATTAGGGTGGCAGGTATTTTACAAAATGTTGAATTTCGAGATGTGCACACCCGTATTTTGTTACAGTTGACCTAAAAAGCATATGGTGAAAATTTGAGCCAAATTGGACAATTTTAAAACGCGGCACACAGAGGTCAAAGGTCAAATTTCGGGAAATTTCAGTTTTTTATAAAAAATTAATTCTAAAAGTCATATTTGCCCGAATAATTCAATGAAAATTTGTAATTGAGTTCTTTTATATTATTTTTTCTTATTATGATAATTTTTGTTGCAAAATAAGTAACCCTCTTATTGCCCAGAGTGTCAAAATGACAAAATTAATACAATTTCGATAAATAATCATACAAAAAGGCCTAATTTAAATAATTGTTTTTCTCAGAATTGGACAATGAGTTTTACTAAATATAAAAACTCATTGGTCATAAATTGATGCCATAAAATACTGATTTTAAACTTTCAGATAACTAAGTCATGTGTAATTAATAAATATCTTCGGGTACTTAATACAAAGTGAAGGAAATGGCAATTAAGTGGTATCCATTTATGAATTTCGACACTTTTGTTAATTTTTTTAAACAGTAACCCTTAATCTGACAATTTGGGTCGTCTCTTTAACACCCTTGTGAACAGATGACGCTGATGACCCACTTCACGGCCCTATGGGTCCACCAACAACATGGAGTCTAACGAGCATTAAAATAAACACTGTTTACATGACGCACTTAGAAATTTTCATCAGGTCCCGATCGGGTATGAAATTCATAGTCTGCATATAACCCTTAACATCTACAAGGCTTTTGATAGAATAAATAAGAGTGAAAAATGTTGCTGCCATCTGCGAAAGTATAGTAGACAGGATTGGAAGCTTGTCAGAGAAAGAACGGAACCTTGCGGTACCCCTCCATTTAACTCAAACTCATTGGATGAGACCCCTTCTATAACAACTCTTATAGTGCAGTCCCTCAGCAAACCCGATATGAATCGAAAGAAGACATTGGCAATCTGGAGTCCAAGGTTAGATTTATGGCACGAGAAAATTTTATAAAAAAGAAAAAATTAACAATAAATTTTATATTAAATATTTAAATTTCGTTACTGTTGAATTTGGGTAAATTATTTGAAAAAGTGATTCGTGCTGAAATGGATTTGAATATGAACAATAGTTATATTCCAAACTATCAGTTTTGATTCAAGAATGGTCATTCTGCAACACATGCTCTACTTAAATTTGAAGATGATATTATCCGTAATATTAGACAAACAAAATGCACTTTTGCTGTATCACTAGATATCTAATAAGCATTTGATCATGATTATTATGATGGTATTTTATTTAAAATGATAAATTTGGGATTTGGTCCTTCCATTATTAAAATTCTCAAAAATTATTTTGAAAATAGGCAATTTTATGTTCAAATGGATAATACCCAGCAAAATATTGGTAATGACACCTCATTGCTGTCTGCATTACCAATAATGATATATCATTACCTTTTGCATTATTTTGTAATATAAAATAATGACTTCCTAATAACGGCCTATTTTAGTCACTGCTTTTAGATATAAAATAATGACTTACTCGCAATAGTTTAAATAAGTACTTTTTACGTAGTTAAATTTTATACATTTATATTTATTACATGTAAATATGTTTAGTAGGCCGGGTCGATTTGTGGGGAGGCAAAAAAATCGCCTATGGCTCAGGGAAAATCGTATTCTAGGGATCAAAATAAGAAACTTTGCCGAAGGAACCATACCTCTAAAACGAATTCTACTACCCCCCAACTGTTGGCTTTTGTCCCGTAGGGTCAAGTTTTGAAAAATCACACTTTGACCCATTTAGAGTGCCCCAATCGAGTCCAAATGTATGACCGACCCCCTAACTTTGGAGGGCCGATCCACCCATGCCAGTGGCACACCCCCTGGAACTCCCCTGGGGGGTTCCCCATACAAACATTTTAAAAAATCACCATTTTTGGCACTTTATTTTATTATTTTTTATTTATTTTTATTATTTTATTTATTTTTTCTCTTTAGAAATTTATTTAGTCAGAACATATGTAAATGAAAAAATTAATTTAACTTAGTAATAGAAAAGAAAAAATAAAAAATTACTGTTTGAAGTCTTTTTTGCTTTCAAGTCTGGGCAATTTCGCACGGCTCTCTAATGTCGTCGCCATAACAGCCTCTACATTTTCCGGTATAACTCGTTTGGAAACGCTAGCTAGCAATTGAACGTGTCGTTCTGTTTCTTGTATGTGTGATGGAATTTTTGGATCATTAAACGGTGGATCATCTTGATTTAAATATTCTTTCAAAGTATCGTATGGAATGCTTCGCGTGAATGGTGGTTCAAATACGTCATTTATGTCATTCATATTGATCATTTCCGTGTAACTTGTGCAATAAAAGTTTATATCTGGTTTTTTATAAGCTCTAAGTCCCGTTGGGTCGTCAACATCGGTTCGATAGCGTAGAATTATCTTGATAGCACAGTCGCGCTTTTCTTTGCTATCATCAAACAACATTGATAACAAGATATTTTCCGAATGCGCATAATATGAATTATCTGTAATTACTTTATTAACAATTTTGCGTAAACGAGGTTCTAGAAATCTTGACCAACTAATGAATTTGAAAAATAATCTACTACCGTACACGACAGAGCTGTAATACTTGATATTGAAGTACATTGGCACATAACATGTAATTATAAATTCAACCAGTATTCTTAAATTTGCATCTGGATTTTCCGTTGTCACATATAATCGTAATAGTCTAGCGGCCTTGGTGAGCCACCGAGAATGTACAATTTTCCCTGGTTTGATGTTTGCCAGATCCACTGAAACCACGCCGCTAGAAATTGCATGGGCCATGTCGTATAAGTACTTGGAATCGGTGGAAAATTCAATTTTTTCTGGAGCAGGGGGCATATTTTTCAACTCAATTTCCTGAAAGCCGTCCACCACCTGAAAATATATAAAAATAAAACAATTAAAAACGGTTGACAATTATAATAAATGAGTGATAGCAATAACTTACCGGAAGAGTTTCACAAGTTTCGATTTGACGGCTCAATTTTCCGGTTGCCGATCTTGGTCCAGTGCTGGTTGATTTATCCAAAGCTTCAAACAAATGCCGAAACGGAAGTTCGTTGAAGTGTAGAAGGCAAACGAACCAATGCAATGGTCTTTTTAACAGCAATTCGAATCGTCGTATAATTCCACCGTTTGGGCCAGTGTTTGTTGGCTCACCGTCAGTGCATATGCCAATTAATGCATCCAGTGATATATTTTTATCGTTGAAAAAATCATTTAATTTGGTTGTTTTGTATTCAGCGGTTTCATGTTCCAGTCTTACTTAACCAATCAATTCAGAATTCGGTTCTCTCAAAATAACAAGATGAGGTTCTTTTACCATTCTAGTATGATACTTCTCATCAATTGTATCTCTCGTTAAAGTATCATCTTTTCTGCCATCGAATGAAAATGCTAACAAATTGGTATCATCTAACCGTTTGCGAAGCACTTGTTGTCTGCATTTCTCTTTTTCTCGGCGAACTTTCGATTTATCCATGATGAGAGGTTTGCCATGGATATCTTTCATTTTAATCTTGGAAAAGAGCTGTTCCCATTGCTGATGCTACTCTATCAGGCACGCCAAATCTGTCACATACCAAGGCAAAGTTAAAACAATCGTATCTCTGTGTGTATTGTGAACTTGTGCTTATATCCAAATCTTCTTGAACCGGTGGCGGTGCGTATGTTGAATCATCGGGATCTTGGTATGTTGGCATTGATGACATAGACGTTGCTCCTTGCTCTTCAATTTCCATCGCAAATCCATCCATTGTTAGACTTCTCTGATTATGTTGATCGTGCATAAACTCTTTGAGGCGTTCGGGAACCAAACCGCATGCACATGGAGCTGCCTTCAAATCGCATTTACATGTTCCAATGAAAAAAATTGTTTACAGAGATTTTACATACTCTGTAAATTGTTGGGGTTTGTTTCTTCTCTTGATTTGCTCTTGATATTTGTCAAGCAATCTATTCAATTTATTGCATACACTTTTTTTCAGCATTATTTCCATACCAAGTTTTTCCCAAATTCCAATCAACTTATCTTGTACTTGAATAGTGAATGCTTTATAGGACAACTTTTTTTGTTCGCTCAAGTAAAAATAATATCTCAAGATATCCAGATGGGTTGGTAAATTAAGATCAGTCAAATCAGTAGACACACCAAAAACAGTAACATCATGCCTGGGTATATGACTCATTGGGTTTTCGATAGTTGTTGATGTTGTTATTGCTTCATCTTGCGGTGTAGAGGATGGTGGATTCATTGTAAACTTCTTGATTTGGAATGATTTTTTTTTAAATATTTTTTTATCTCAAATTAGCACTTCACACTTCGAGTTCTTCACAACGACTTAATGCATTCACAAAAACTGTTGCGTTATATATGGTCTAGGAGACGAGGTAATAAGAATGAAATGGTAATTTCAATTCTACCTGTAACCGATTTTGTTGTCAAAACTGCCCATAAAGTACTTACATGTAAATTAAACGTTAATCTGACTACAAATTCTGTTAAGCAAGTGCGCCTTTTATTACTTCTGGAAAATCCTTTATGATAATTTTATGCTCAATTCTACCTGTAACCGATTTTGTTGTCAAAACTGCCCATAAAGTACTTACATGTAAATTAAACGTTAATCTGACCACAAATTCTGTTAAGCAAGTGCGCCTTTTATTACTTCTGGAAAATCCTTTATGATAATTTTATGCTCAATTCTACCTGTAACCGATTTAGCTTAAGTAAGTTTACGACATGCAGCTGTGTCTTGTGGTGGCTTAAAAAACCCACACAACCTATTTTACGACCTGCAACAGAACGACACGTTCAATTGCTAGCTAGCGTTTCCAAACGAGTTATACCGGAAAATGTAGAGGCTGTTATGGTGACGACATTAGAGAGCCGTGCGAAATTGCCCAGACTTGAAAGCAAAAAAGACTTCAAACAGTAATTTTTTTTATTTCTTTTCTATTACTAAGTTAAATTAATTTTTTCATTTACATATGTTCTGACTAAATAAATTTCTAAAGAGAAAAAATAAATAAAATAATAAAAATAAATAAAATAAATAAAAAATAATAAAATAAAGTGCCAAAAATGGTGATTTTTTAAAATGTTTGTATGGGGAACCCCCCAGGGGAGTTCCAGGGGGTGTGCCACTGGCATGGGTGGATCGGCCCTCCAAAGTTAGTGGGGGTCGGTCATACATTTGGACTCGATTGGGGCACTCTAAATGGGTCAAAGTGGGATTTTTCAAAACTTGACCCTACGGGACAAAAGTCAACAGTTAGGGGGTAGTAGAATTCGTTTTAGAGGTATGGTTCCTTCGGCAAAGTTTCTTATTTTGATCCCTAGAATACGATTTTCACTGAGCCATGGGCGATTATTAAATCGACCCGCCCTAATGTTTAGTGTTAAAATTTTTATGACGAGTACTAAAATTACACACTAGCAAAAACTTTAATTTCTCTGAATGTATTTCCTGAAGCTAATAGTATTTGTGTAACTCCTTATTTTTAAGAATCAAGTAAGCAGTCGGATAACCACTTATTATTCAGAATCTCATAACTACTTACTTCTCATTTTTTCGTAAGCGAGCGGGTAAGCGTGACTACTTATAAAAACGACCACGCCAAACAAAAATAATGAGTTTAGACGCCAAAAAATAAGTTGTGTGGAGCTATGAATTTCTATTATATAACCACTTATTTGGTAATGAAAGATTTTGCTGGGTATGATCTCTGATTCTGGAGTGGTGAATTGTGGCGTTCCTCAGGGATCAATATTAGCTCCTCATCTATATAACATATTTATTAACGACTTCCCTCATAGGGACAGGAATTTTATTTGCTGATGATTCTTTATTATATGCTAGTGATGACTCTCCTGAAAGGGCTTTAGAAAAGATTTCTTTACATCTTTGTGTGGTAAATAATTTTTATAACGATTGGGGAATAAGAATTAACTCTTCTAAAGGTGAGGGGATATGTCTAAGAAATGCATCAAGGAAATGTAAAAGGTTTGTTGTTCCTGAGAGTAAACGGTTAAAACTTTTCCTGAATGATAGGGAAATCCCTTTTAGAGATAGTTTTAAATATTTGGGTGTCTATTTTAATAAATTAGTAAAATTTAATGAAAATGCGAGAAATGTGCTGAAAAGGGCAAATAGGATTTAAGGTTCATTTAACAAATTATTTTTGAGTAGATATTTACCCTTAGCAACAAAGTTGCTAATTTATAAGGTCAGTATCAGGCCGGCCTTGGCTTATGCATTTCCTATTTGGTTCTCAATTTCTCCCACGACAATGAAACAATTTGAAATTCTGGATCGCAAAATTCTTCGTTTATGTGTGGGAACGCATTTTCAGAAATCGCTATGTGTGGGAAAGCATTTTTTCAAACCGCTATATTTTTAATGAATCACATGTAACTCCATTCGGCATGTATACTTTAAATCTTATAAGACGGTTTTTGGATAAATTAAACTTACACAATAACGAGATTTTAAGAGAAATTGTATTTGGGAAACGAGATATAAGTTGGTCTAATACGAATTACCTCTCTTCTTTTGGGTTACTACATAAGCCTATTAATTCAATTACTGAATCGGAATCGTCGCTGGTTCATAGTTTCTTTGTCAGCATTACTCCCGGTACACACAGAGGCGAGTCCTTAACAATGTTTGTATATTTTTTTACACTTAGTTTTTAAGTTAGCTTTAATATATCTTTAAGTTAGTTTTAAGTATAAATTTTTTGCTTTTCTTCTCTTACAAAATTACAAAGTAAAGTGCCGGGAGCATGCACGAAAATACTCACAATTTTCTAAACCAACCCCAGTGTAGAAACGGTAATGACATATCATTATTTTTTGGAATACCAGTAATGACACCCAATTACCTTCTGCATTATTTTAAAGCATATAATAATGAGTTACTGATAATTACTTATTTTTCATCATTATTTCAAAATAAAAATAATTTTCTAGATTTTTTTAAAAAATTTTTTGAAATCTATTTTTAGACTCAATATTTTTTAAACACTGGTACGGATATATGTAGCCACATATTTTTTGATTTTTTATGTTGGCGAGTAAGCTTACTTATGTTTTTATCTATTAAATATTACATGTCGATATAGCTCAGATGGTAGAGCTATTGACTGGCAATCTGTAGACCCAGGTTCGATTCCCGCACCAGCAAATTTTATTAAAAAAAAATAATTCAATAAAAAATATTTTTTGTATATAGTTTATTTTTTTGAAAATCTATTTTTAGACTCATTATTTTTGTCAGTACTGGTAAGCACATAGGTAACGATATATTTTTTGATTTTTTGTATGCTGGTGTGTAACCAAAACTCATTATTTTACGCGACATCGCCATATAAAGGTAATAAGAAATGTAATAACAAAAGTAACTAGTTACCATTACCAAGTATGTAGTTACATAACCACATATCTGGTAATGATTTTCTACACTGGGACGTATAGTTTTACTCGTTAAGTACGTACTTAATACAATAATGTTAAATTATGTACATATTTTTAGAAATCACATTTACGTTTTTACATACACTTGAATGCAATTAAACAGAGATGGTCCAAATGCTCAGATTAAGGGTTAACGTTTAAAAATTTTTGAAAGTGTCTTAAATCGTAAAGGGATATCACTTAATTGCCATTTCCTACAGTTTATATTAAGTACCAGAAGAAACTTATTAATTACACATAATTTAGTTATCTGAAAATTTAAAATCAGTCTTATGTGGTATCAATTTATGACCCTAGATATATTACTTATATTTAGTAAAACTCATTGTCCAATACTGAGAAAAAAAATTAAATTATGCCTTTTTTATGATTATTTATCGAAATTGTATAAATTGGGTAATTTTGGACCCCTGGGCAATAAGAGGGTTTTGCAGCAAAAATTATCATAATAAACAAATTTTTTGTAAAAAAAGTGAAATTTCCCGAAATTTGACCTCTGTGTGCCGCGTTTTAAAATTGTACAATTTTGCTCAAATTTTCTCCATATGCTTTTTAGGGCAACTGTAAAAAAATAGGGGTGTGTACTTCTCGAAATCCAACATTTTGTAAAATACCTGCCACCCTAATGTACATACCACAGCAGAATGTACCACATTTTTTTGGTATTATTATAAATTAATTTATTCTAGAAAATGCTTAATTATAGGTTTTAATATCGATTTTCATATCAAATGACACTTGAACACTTTTTTACATATCTAAAATTTGTGCCTATAAGGCTTAATTTCTAATTTTTTATTACTATGTATAAAATTTGGTGTTAACAGACTTATTTGGACAACTTTTACCAAACTCCGCAAGAAACAACACATTTTTTTGATATACTTCCAGGAAAAATTTCAAAAATTTCACCTTTGACCTTGGTAAAGAAAGGATTAACGTTGTCGGAGTTTTACAAAATTTTCGGAAAACAATCTTTTGTATCAGAATTAAAAGAAATCGGAAGTGATTTTGTTCCAGCTAGCTAAAAACACAAAAATTAATACTATTATCTAAATTATTGGCTAAAATCACACTTTTCTCCAAAACTTTCAAATTTAAAACGACGTCACTATTACGTTAAAAGAGGAAAATGTGTAATTTCCAGTAAAATTATTCTCTAAGGTATATTTAATAAACTCCTATGCGTTGACATTTTTTTTTTTATATTTCGTAAAACAAAATTTTAAAAAACTCAAAGCTAGGGATTTGCGAATTTATAAAAAAAAATCCCATCGTTGGCCATACCTGGAAATAGGTTATCATAAACCAAGACAGACAAAAATTTATTATCTGAATATTTGTTGATCTTACAAATAAAATTAGAGTACAACATTGTAAATTTGTTGAAAAGATATTTTATTTTTTACGATTTTCATAATTTATCTCATTTGAACCCTACAATGGTCTGAGCAAATTGCAATTACTAAAATATTTTCCAACCGATTTTGGGCTTTTATACATCACCAGAAAGGTAATTCAGTCTAGATTATGATTCTATTTACATTTTCTAAAAATACGGTTATTAAATAGTATTGTGAAAGATAGCCAAGATTCGCCTTGTAAATCGTATTTAAAACTTCAGGGCCGATGCGGCACGTGTTCTCGTTTTCCGATCACCCTAATTTTTTGCATGGTGTATTTGTATACCCAATGGCATATTTATAGGAGGGGGGGACGGCCTTAAATTGCAAGTTGAAAAGTAAGGTCAACCCTCATATACATTAGGGTTATGATTTTTTGACTTTTTTTGCAAATATCAAATTTTACATGCCCTAGCCAAAAAGGCCTTAAAAAAATATTAAGAAACTCAATCTTACTTTTTCGCTGCTCCAAAAAAGTTCCCGCACCAAAAGGGTTGAAATTTGGTCTGTATGGTTTTAGTTTAATTAAAATATTTCTCTGAAGTTTTAAACAAATGAGACTCAAACAATGCTTATTAAAAGCTATTTACGGTGAAAATTACGAAACCTTTTTGGAGGGACTTTTGGATACATTTTTTGTCATTTACAATAATTTTTGTAATAATTCGTTATGTAAATTAAACAAAATTCCCGAGCAAAAATTATTTTTAGAAATTGCCTTCGGTGCGGAAGGTTTTTTTGCCGAAATGACCCGAAAACACGATTTTTATATTAATTTAGTATTGCCTATCACGTGATGGTAGGTAAAATTTTTGTTAAAAATGAGTCATAACCCTAATATACATACACTAGGGCAACAAATGATACTTAAGAACACGGTTTTGCCTATAACTTAGAGACGAATCGAGATACCACCTTAAATTTTTCACACAAATGTAGAAGAGTGTTTAATAATAATCATACATTTTTTTAAGAATTTCAAAAAATGCGCATTTCGAACAATGGAGATTTGAACTCAAGACCCCAAGAAATGACCTTTGACACTTCCATGAAAAAAATCTATATGCACACCGTTTTAAAGGCTACATTCTTACCAAACAAATAATACCAAAACGAATTTTATACCTTGAATCGTTTTTAAGATATTGTCGATTTTGTAATCATACTTTAGTCAAATTTTGCGGTTTTTTTCCAATTTTCGTGACGTCATATTCCATATTTCAATTATCTCTTTTATTGTGTACACTACATGGCGAATTTCATTTAAATCGGAGATGGTAAATCCGAATGGTGTGTTGAGTTGATTTGTTTTCACCCATATTAAAGATTTTTTAGATTCGCCTAGACAATACAAGAACAAATGGTACGATAAGCGTTTTTGTATCTCTTATAGTTTAAAAAATATGTCACTTCGAAAATAAAATTTTTCATTTTTTGCCTCGACTCTTTTGAGTTTTTTGCTTATAATACTGCATGACAAAATCTTGATAGAGCTCTGACCATGAATTCTATATATCTCCGACATGCTGATTACAATGGCGTACTTTATTATTCGATCAACGGTACAGATTTTTCGCTAAATGTCTTTAAAGTTTGGCGGTTGTCCATTCAATTTTATATATAAAAATTTTTCAAATTCAATTAATATGTATTTTTTGTGTTAAAATTTAAGCATAGGACCTTTGGCCATTTTTACGATATAAATGCGATGTGCTTATCTTGACATTTAAACCACTACTTAGCGTTTTATATAGGTTTTTATGGTTTTTTGCTATTTCAGCGACTTTAGTCGCCGAATGTACAATCGACCTCAATAAAAAACAGTTTCCATATTTAAATTTATGTAAAATTTTCAATTTGCATTTCAAACTTTAATAAGAAGTAATTTTTGTTTAAATGTGTTGTTTATATGATATCTTAACAAACTGCAATCTAATAGCTACGGTAAAAACTAGAGGGACTAAATAATAACAATAAATGTGGGAATTTTCCAGCCCCCTACTGAATTCTGAAAACATCATTGAATATTATAACACACAAATGACATCTTAGCTTCGGTACATTTCAAAACCGTAAACATTCTTAAAATTTTTATCTTCAGTTCCATGGCACTAACAAGGAAAGACTCCCAACGCTAACGGGCAGATCTTAAAGAGCTTCGGATATATTGTAGATGAGAACAATTTAAAAGACACGAATTTGTGTTTATCTGCACAATATCATATTTAAGGGTTAAAAAATGGGGTCGAATTTTTAGTTTTTTCTGATTATTTTATATTTGTTCCAAAGTAACTATGCGAAAATTTTGTGTCATACGAAAGGTATTTCAGAGATCTATTTACATACATATGTATGTGTAAAACATTCTTACACCCAGAAAACAAATTCAGTTCTGATAACCGCATTTGTAGCCAATCGCATGGTTCGGTTATGGTAGCCGAATTTTTCAGTTGTGGCAACAGACATCCAATTGAGACAGGACTAATTTGACGGTGGCAACGGAATTTCAGTTGTATCAAGAATAATTCGGTAGCCGCAACCGAAAAATTCATTTGATGCAACTGAACCATTCAATTGGCAACAAATGGGGTTGTCAGCACCGAATCTGTTTTCTGGGTGTAAGCATGCTTATTTGTTTATGGCTTAACACAAAATATCAAAATTATAGGTAGTTTTCTATGGGTATATATACTACTTAAGGTCCTAATTCACATATTTTAGTCCTTATAATATTTAAGTGAGGGAGGGGGTGATTCGCCTCAGGTTTGAGGCGAATCTTCCCCAAGGTCTATGTTTTTAAATATTTGGGATCTTCTGACTATTTAAAATAGGCAATATGGGGGTCAAACTTCGAGAAAATTCGTTCCAAATCCGAAATAAAGATTATAATGATTAATACATCTGAAATTCATCACCATACAAACCACTTATAATTTTGATATTTTGTGTTATGCCAGAAACAAATAAGCAAGAGCCAGAAAATAATTATAGTTCAGAAATTATTAGTCTTTTAGATGTAACTTCTTTTACGGATTGTGGGCAATATTTTACAAAAAATTTAAAAATAAATAAACCTTTTCTGCAATAATTTTAAATCATAAAAGACTTTAAAAAGTAACATAAAAAATCAAAAATTTTAAAAATATTTTATTTTATTTCCCATTAAATTGATTTTTCCACAAATTTCAACTTTGCTAACCCATAAGTAGGCACCTAAAAGGCGTATAACACTTTTCGAACACTCATTTCATAGGCCGATCAATTATCTATCATATGCCTTTTAAATTTTTTGATTATCTCATTTGGTTTAAAAGTTATGATTTTTGCAACGAAAAAACTCAAATGGCGCCACTTTGCGTCGGCTACGTTGTAGAGGAGAAAAATCTAAAGGACACCTATTTTTTTATCTCATATTTAATAGTTAAAAAATGGGATAAAAAATGGCCTGATTTTTGTTTTCTCTGATTATTTTATATTTATTCCGAAGTTACTGTAGGAATTTACATGCCGTAGTGATGAAATAAGTGGATCGGAAGATGAGAGGTCCTCATTTTGTATCACCCTTGATGATTTGAAAGTGTTCAGCAATCTATATTTTTTATAAAATTTGTTTAGGAACTCCTGTGCTTCTTCAGAAAGCTCTCCAATCGGCAAAGTCTGATAATCAATTATATCTCTGCCATGCTACAATATTTTATGAACTGTTGGGGTCAACTTTGTCTGAGGATACAACTCTGCTAATGATGCAGTTTTCGAAGCATATTCTCCATATTTTTCAGAATCAACTTTTTCCTTGCAGTTTAAAACATTCAAGATCGTTTCCAATCTCTTAACGATTTGATTGTTTATTCCAGTGATTCGAGTTACAGCCTCATCATTTTCAAAAAATCTCCTCGAAGTGTTTCCATCGTTTGAGTTTCCGTATCCGTATTTGGGGCAGTCTACTTTTAGTCCAACTTGTTTGAAAAACGCATCCTGTATTCGATTCTTTCTGATCCTTTCCTTATCTTTGTTTGATGTATTTTCATCAAAATGTTCCCTCTCTTGTGGAAGCGTATACGCTAATTTTAACATGAACTCCATACACCTTATTCTTGCGTGAGAGGGTGAGATTTCATATTCATAATTCTCTTCGTTTGTAGAATCGTTTAAATTGCCGAAGTTCTTTTGCGTCTTTTTGCAAATTGGGCATGACAATGTTGAGGTTGTATTTGTCAGTTCGTTAATGACTTTTCCGTCAACCATGGTCAAGTGGAACTCATAACTACATAAATGTCAGCTCCATGTTGCCTTAAAGATGCCCGTAGTATCTCATATTTCTGTTTAGAAAGTTCTAAGTCCATAAACAAAGCCAAAGCTTGTTCGGAACCATAATTTTTAAGGTTTTCGTTTAGGGGCGTGGGAATGGTTTCCGTAGTCCTCGCAGTGGGCTTGCATTTGTAACAGATTTTGTAATCTGCGACCTTACTTTTTCATCATCCTTTGTATATCTAATGGACAGCGATTTCGACAAATGTTTCGTGGTAAAATCATTGGTGGAATCAGCCAGTTTCCTCTTTCTTGTAAAATTTGAACACTCCTCCATGTTTTTCTTGGTCTTCCTCTTGCACGTCCGGTTGATGTGCTGGGTTCATCTTCTGTGAATGTAGCCAGGATGGTATCATTATTAAGCCAGTCCTGGTGTTTGTAGTTGAATCTCTCAGTCGTACTGTTTGCTTTTATCCATTTCGAGTTTAGACTAGCATACATCATGAAAAGTTTATTTTTTATATTTTCGCTTCTCTGTATATTGCCGTAAAACTATTAAGTTCCTCGAAGGCAGCTTCCACGAAATTTTTTGCTGTCTTTGACTTCTTAAACAGGTCAAATAATTTAAAGTTTTTCAACGCCATGTTTGAAGTGTCTTAAAATTATGATTGTTTTCAAATATATAGTCTAATCTACCTATTACCTCTATACATATGGGCTTAGGTCAAGTTATGTACACCCAGGAAAAAGATTGGTTGGCTTTCGATCAAAACCATTAAAATGAATTTGCCAGGACTTTATTTTATTTGGAATTACCTATAATTGAATACTACATCAAAAATATTTTACTAGGTATTAAAAATAGGGAAAATGAACTAAAAAACAATCCTTTTAACAAATTATTGGTATCTCCAATCAATTTTAAAATTAGTATCAGTTTAGTAATTCTATGCAGTAGAAGCAGCCATTTATGTAGTGAATATACAAGAAAATTGGTGTTATCTATAACCTTTTTTAAAAAAATTTCAATATTCGAAAAAGGTAACTACAAATACGGGTATCCTAATCAAATATGACCTTAAATTCAAGTTTCTGTAGAACCAACCGAATTGTGGATTATATTGATAACACACACAACTATTAATTGGTATTGATAAACGAATTTTATACTGTATTAATAAAACACATAAATTCAAAATTAGTCATTAAAATTATTAAGTGTTTGTGGTGTAGTGGGTGAGGAGTTTAATACGCCGGATTTCCGAGTTCGAATCCCGGAAAAGACAAAAATTTAGATGTTTTTTTTAATTAAAATAAAATATTCATATGTATAAACAGTTAATATGGCTTAGAAAATTAAAAGTAGTTGTGGTGCAGTGGGTAAGAGTGTGAACTATTAACCTGAGTGGCCGGGTTCAATACCAGAAAATTCGAAAAAAGCTTTTTTAATTTCAATGAAATTTTGTGGAACATAATAATATTTATGTGGAACGTAATATTGAATTAGACAACCGAATATTGGCTTTCACTACGAAAAATATAATTTAATATAAAGATAGTTGTCGTAACCGCACGAATTCGATTGGCAACAAATTCGGTGGCCACAACTGAGACTGTTTTCTGTGTGTAATTTTGATATCATGCACGTGTCAATATTTTTTAGGGGCACATACAATTTTTGATTTTTGTAACCTCACTTGTTCTACAGGCGCTCATTAAGATCTGCCGGTCCGCGTTGGTAGTCTTTCCTTGTAAGACAAGACTGCTAAAAAAGGGTGTTCAACGAAAATAAAAAGTGAAAACATCTCGAGAACTAAGGGTAAGAGGAGGTATTTTTAATTGTTTTATAGTGTAATATGTTCAACATACAAAACCAAATGAGTTCATTTTATATGCTTTTTTTAATACAATTTTCAATTTAATTTGAATTTTTTTTATAATGTTTCTTTTTGAAAATTTTTCCACATGAAAAAATATTTGATTTATTTGCACTTGGACACTAAAGCATTATAATAAATCTTCGTTCAATAGTTAAAATGCCACACTAAGGATAGTTTTGCAAGTATGATAGTTGCTTTGTTGCCAAAAAGGGTGTATGTTGCGACGCATTTCCAATGATGGATATCAAAGTAGGGGTTTGGTTTTTCATCCTTATCTAACCATACATTATACAGCCTATTTATTATTGAACTAGGAAAGAAGAATCCTAATTGAAAACCAGTAAATAGACCAAGAGTCAATTCAATTAGCTTTAAGGAGACATACAATATTAAGGTAAATCTCAATTGAATACCAGTTTTATGACTAGGGCGGAAAAAGGGAGGAAACTTCTGCTTTCGTATTATATATTAGTATCCATTAGATTGGACTATCAAAAACTTCTGTTTAAAAGGATTTCATTTTAGTTTTGTAGCATACGAGTATATGACAAAAAATTTTAAACAATTACCATTTACACGAAAACAAAACTACCCAGGATAATTTTCTATTCCAAAGAATCGGTTGTAGAATAGCTATTTTCGTTTACTATTGTCAATTCTAATTGACAATTTTTGTTTAAAATTGTCCCAAAAGCAACCGCTTTTATAGTTCCAAAGTAGAATCTGTTACCCTAGAATCAGATCTGGAACTAGTACTAGAACTGATTCCATGTGAGTCATACCATATAAGATCCGTGGAACTGGTTCTGCAACAAGTTCCGTGGAATCTGTTGCAGTGGAACCAGTTGCAGAATTGGTGTGGATTGTAAAAAATGTTCCTGGGTAGCTTCAATTTAAGGTTATTTCCCCAGAGCATTTCTGTTCTTGTAGCAAATGCTTTCATTATTTAGTAGACTTTCTCTTTATACATTTTGGTGGTTTTGTAGATAAAAATTATAGCAATAAAATTAAATAAAGCCCATCATACAACTGTAGAACAATAGAATTTATTCAATTTTCTTGAAAATTAAATATCAAAATTCTTAAACAACTAAGGAATTTTAATGACCAGTAGTTGAATATAAAGATACAAATATATGGGTGAAATCAAAAAATGTGATAATTTATTGGGCCACATTTGTGAGATGCTAAAAGTATTAACATTTCGGGTTAATGAAATCGCTAAGTTTACTAATTTTTAACCTAACTCCAAAAAATTTCTTCTACAAGTTGCCGCAAAAACTGTTCTATGTTCAATTTTAGGTTTTTTTGTTGTAAAGGAGTTTACATTCCCACAGGGAAAATATACAACAATTTATTCCTTGGTTTTATGTTTCGACTTATTATTTTTTTTTTTTTTCAACAAGCTTTTCAATATCCATTAGATTGGACTATCAAAAACTTCTGTTTAAAAGGATTTAATGATTTTCTTTTAGTTTTGTAACATACGAATATATAACAAAAAATTTTAGACAATTACCGTTTACACGAAAATAAAACTACCCTAGTAAAAATGATTTTTATATATTCATATATGATTTTTATACAATCATTTATGATTTTATACAATTATAACTTGTCGAGTATTGTGAAACATATATTTTTATATGATTATATAAAAAGATATTTAATTATATAAACTTATATTAACCAGATCCATCATTTTTCGGATCAAGTAATATATTTTTTATATAATTATATTAATCCATACATGATTTGATCCGGAAAATGGTGGATCTGGTTAATATAATTTTATATAATTAAATATCTTTTGATATAATCATATAAAAATATATGTTTCACAATACTCGACAAGTTATAATTCTATAAAATTATAAATGATTATATAAAAATCATATCTGATTATATAAAATTAATTTTTACTAGGGTACCCAGGATAATTTTCTATTCACAAGAATCAGTTGTAGAATAAATATTTTTCGTTGTCAATTCTAAAACCGCTAATTTTTGTTTGAAATTGTCCCAAAAGCAACCGTTATATAGTTCCAAAGTAGAACCTGTAGCCCTAGAATCAGTTCTGGAGCTACTTCTAGAACTGATTCTACATGAGTCGTACCATATATGATCCGTGGAGCTTGTCCCGCAACAAGTTCCGTGGAATCGGTTGCAGTGGAACCAGTTGCAGAATTGGTGTGGATGGAAACCAACCGATTGTAAAGAATTTTCCTGTGTAACTTCAGCTTAAGGTTACTTCCCCAAAGCATTTCTGTTCATGTAGCAAATGTTTTTGTATTTATCGATTTCGCGAGTAAAAATACTTTGCGGGAAAAAAATTTTTGGTTTTTTTTTAATTTTTTATTTTTGTTCCTTTTTAAAAAATAAAATTTTTACAAATCTAATCAGCGGTTATGCCGTTACAAAATAATATGCTAAAAAGATAACATTTCGCGAAGAAAAAAATCCTAAACTGTGTGAAACCAATTTAATGTTCCCTGTTATACGCATTTGTCAAACTAAAGTCAGTAATGGCCCAAAATATCAGGGTTGGTAGGCAATACCGCTAAAATACCGTTGTCGATTCAAAACCCTTTCAACTGACTACCGTTATTCCTAAAATACCGCTAACGAAATAACCGAAATACCGTTATCCTTAAAATACCGTTACCGAAATAACTGAAATACCGTTATCCTTAAAATACCGATACCGAAACAAATGAAATATCGATACCCTTAAAATACCGTTACCGGAATAAATGAAATACCGTTACCCCTAAAATACCGTTACCGTTATTTTTAATTTTCTGCTTTTGGTAATTCATGTGGTTATTGAGTATTTTTCAGACACTAGAAAACGTTTCTTTTTTGTTTTTATCAAAAATAAATATCACTAAAGTTTAAAATGTTTTTATTTCTCAATCGAAAACAAAACATTTCAAATGTAGTTAAAATAAAAATATCCCTCAACTTAAAATTCCAATAATATCTTTAGGTATAAATATCAAAGATAAAAAAATTGATAAAAAAAATAAAACTTTTTAAAACGTTTTTTTTTTGTTTTTCATCTTTGTTCTAAGTACAAAAATATGAATAGAATTTTAAAATGTTTGTTTTATTTTTATGGTGGAGATACTATTCTGGTTTTTGGTTTCAAATCTGTAGAAAATCATATAATATCCTGGAGTGCACTGTTGGGCGGTATATACATACAAACATCCCGTGTAAAAAAGATCAGATCTGGCCAGATGTCAGCACGTCTTACCAGATCTAATTAGATCTCAAAATTGGGGACAAATTTGAGATCTAATTAGATCTGATCAGATCTAGGCATATCTGGCCAGATCTTCGTAGATCTTACCAGATCTAATCAGATCTCAAAATTGGGGACAAATTTGAGATCTAATTAGATCTGATCAGATCTAGGCATATCTTGCGAATTTGTCCAGATCACTTTAGATTTGAACAAATTTGGCACTAGATCTTATCAGATCTTGCCATAAGGTATTATCACATATGCCATATCTGATCATATTTGATGGTACAGGATCTAATTAGATTGAATCATATCTATTAAGAACCAAAAAGATCTGGTCAGATCTAAACTTTTTTACACGGGATATATTGCAAATATTTTTTTTTTGCTAAAATGTTTGCCAATTGACTAGTATTTTGTATTAATATTATTCATTTTTTGGAATGAAATCGCTGTATAAGTTTTCTAATTAAATTTTTGCACCATGAGACCTTTTTCGCATTCCGCCATTAATTTGCAATTTTTTAAGTGCAGATTTTTAAAATTCATAACCTAGGGACCATAATACTTACCTTTAGTTACCGAAGTTTGGTGGTTAGTATGCACAAAGTTTCGCGAAAAAAATTTTGCAAAAAGGAAAATTTTTCCATCAACATATTCGTTTATAGAATGTAAATTGCTGACTTAATTTTTTAATTTATTTTTTGTACCAAAAAGGTTTTTTTCGCGTTCCACGATTTTTTTGCAATTTTTTAAGTGGGGATTTTTAAAATTCATAATCTAGAGACTATAACACCTATTATCTCATATCAAAGTTTGGTGGTTAGTTTGCAAAAAAAAAATTCGCGAAAAAAATTTCGGAATAGAAAATTTTTTGCATCAGTGTATTTGTTTGCAGAATGTAAATTTCTGATAAGAATTTTTAATTCATTTTTTGTACCATAAAGTTTTTTTTTCACGTTCCGCCTTTATTTTGCAATTTTTTAAGTGGGGTTTTTTAAAATCCATAATCTAGGGACTATATTGGTATAGGATATACATATGTACAGTAGTGGACTAAAGTGGATACATTAATTCAACATTTTTCGAAATTTGTTATAATTTTTATTTTATTATAGAAACTTAAATGATTTTTTTTAAAGCATAAAATTAAAACATTCTTCTTCAATAAAAACCTAAATACAGTAGACAATATCATTAAGAAGTTAATAAAAAAATAATTGCAAATTGTGACCGCTTTTATCCAGTATTGTTCATATTTGAAATTTTCTTTCTTTAATATTTTGTCCAAAGTCCTTTGTGCTTTAAAACAGATTTTATGCGAGAAGGCATGCTTTCCGCGAGATTTTTAATAGTTTGAGGTGGAATATTAGCCCATTCCGCTGAAACTCCTGACCAAAGATCATCTAAGTTGGTCGGTGCTCGTTCGCATTGGGAGAGACTTCTTTTGACAATTGCCCACCAATTCTCGATGGCATTCAAATCGGGGCTCTGACCTGGCCACTTGGAAAAAATTGGAAAAACTACACTTGGATATCACAAATTGCACAAAAGTTATTAGTACAGATTTAAAAATATTCAAATATATATCCACTTTAGTCCACTACTGTATATCCTATACCAAAATTACCTGGATAGATTGCAAAAAAAAAAAATCAGGAAAAAAAATTTTGCAAAAAGGAATAGTTTTGCATCAATATATTTGCTTGCAGAGTGTTAATCGCTGATTAAATATCAAAATTAATTTTTTGTACCTAAAGCCTTTTTTCGCGTTCCGCCATTATTTTTCAATTTTGTAAGTGCAGTTTTTGTGGTAAGTTGCTCACAAATCCTATGGTTTTAATAACCACAATTTTTCTTTTGCACAAAATTATTCAGCCTATCATGCTTTATAGAAGTATTTTCGGCGGAAATTTTTATTACTTTTTAATAACGCAAAGGTATATATCATTGGATGCAGAAATGTTTCCATATGAATGTTGTTTAAAGAATTT
Source organism: Leucophora obtusa (assembly GCA_949987735.1). NCBI lineage: Eukaryota > Metazoa > Arthropoda > Insecta > Diptera > Anthomyiidae > Leucophora > Leucophora obtusa. The sequence continues at coordinate 166,728,743 of OX465295.1, read as the reverse complement.
TTACAAAATTTATATGTAATTGTAATCAGAAAAAACTAAAAAAAACGTTTTAAAATGTTTTATTTTGTTTTTTCCTCAATACAAAATAAAACGTTTTTTTTTGTTTTTTCCTCAATACAAAAATAAAAATGAGTGCGTTTACCAGACGCTCAACTGTTGCTAATCCGCTACTCAACAATCTGGTGAACGATTTGATTAGCTACCGCTAGGTCAACATTTTGTGGTAGCGCTACCTTGTTTTGGTATCGTAAAAAAAACAATTTTTGTATTTTTAATGCAAAAATTAAGATAATTGTAGCGTAAAAATTTTACGCTACTTGTGAGCAGTTAATGATACATCAGCTGTCGTTTGTTTTTTGTATATTTTTTTTAAAGAATAATAAACATATACAAATATGATCATAAAGGAATAAAAAATTTATAAAAAATCAATGAAACATCTACAAATATTTTTATTTTAAAACAAAAACAAAAGTAGCATCGTTCACCAGATTAAGGTAATCATAAAGCGCTATATCATTTGTAGCGGTAGCGGGTTTCTCTGGTAAAGTTGCCCAATAATTCTCAACTTTCCTGAAAATATCAGTACACACAGAAAACAGTCTCAGTTGTGGCCACCGAATTTGTTGCCAATCGAATTCGTGCGGTTACGACAACTATCTTTATATTAAATTATATTTTTCGTCGTGAACGCCAATATTCGGTTGTCTAATTCAATATTATGTTCCACATAAATATTATTATGTTCTACAAAATTTTATTGAAATTAAAAAACTTTTTTGAATTTTCTGGTATTGAACCCGGCCCTTCAGGTTAATAGTTCACACTTTTTCCCACTGCACCACAACTACTTTTAAATCTCTTAGCCATATTTACTGTTTATACATATGAATATTTTATTTTAATTAAAAAAAAAACATCTAAATTTTTGTCTTTTCCGGGATTCGAACCCGGAAATCCGGCGTACTAGGCCAACTCCTCACCCACTACACCACAAACACTTAATAATTTTAATGACTAATTTTGAATTTATGTTTTATTAATACAGTATAAAATTCGTTTATCAAAACCAATTAATAGTTGTGTGTGTTATCAATACAATCCACAATTCGGTTGGTTCTACAGAAACTTGAATTTAAGGTCATATTTGATTAGGATACCCGTATTTGTAGTTACCACTTTCGAATATTGAAATTTTTTTAAAAAAGGTTATAGATAACACCAATTTTCTTGTATATTCACAAAATAAATGGCTGCTTCTACTGCATAGAATTACTAAACTGATACTAATTTTAAAATTGATTGGAGATACCAATAATTTGTTAAAAGGATTGTTTTTTAGTTAATTTTCCCTATTTTTAATACCTAGTAAAATATTTTTGATGTAGTATTCAATTATAGGTAATTCCAAATAATATAAAGTACTGGCAAATTCATTTTAATGGTTTTGATCGAAAGCCAACCAAACTTTTTCCTGGGTGTACGGATATTTTTTAAATTTTGTTTTCGAAAAGAAAACAAAAGTACACAAGTGATTTCTTGTACACAAGTGATTTCTTTTATTGACGAAAAAACAAAATAAAACGTTTTAAAAGTATTAATATCATTTTTTATTTTTCTATTTTTCTTACTTTAAGTTGGTAAATTGGTTCTGTTTTTAATTTCGTTTATTTTTTGTAAAAAAATTGCGGGATGCATCGAAATAACTGACTACCGTTATAACTGAAATATCGCTAACCTTAAAATACCGCTACCGAAAGAATCAAAAAACCGTTAACATTAAATACCGTTACCGAAATAACTAAACAACCTTTATCCTTAAAATACCGATATCGAAATAAATTATATAGCGTTACCCTTAAAATATCGTTACCGAAATAATCTCAAATAGCGTTACCCTTACCGATAACCGCATCGTTTCGGTTACCATCCATGCAAAATATAGATTCATTCCCAATCAATGAAATGCAAATTTAACCGTTTTTTGTTCCAACAGTTTATATTTCATTTATTAAATAAATTTTGAGCCTAAAAATATTCATCGCTAAATTTCTAATATCTTCTAATAATATTTAAGAAAACTTTATTAAATTTGTTGATGCATACTTTTGGCCAGAAATTTAATTAATAAATTCATGAAACAATTTTGGTTACGGAGTTTACATTTCCTTGCTTTCTTATTTTCCTTCAGAAACGCTTTGTCAGAAACTTTTTTTCCAAACAAAATCATATGATGCCAAGGTGAATCCAAATATGCCATTGTTTTCCTTATTCGGTAAATAGTTTGGTGGTAAAAGTTAGGTACTTTTTTTAATTCATGCTAGTGCCATAATTTTACATCTCGAAAATTTTACATGCTGCAGACAAACTTAAAATCCGTCATAGTAGATGCTGCTTTGTAGCCTACGATCATTTGTAAATAACACTATAATTTTCGCAATAAAATTGATAGATAACTGCGAAATTCTGGTTTATTAAAGTGTGTCAAAAATAAGAACGAAAAATCATTTCACAGCCTTAGTTGTGTTCACAAAGATATACGAAAAAGTTTGTAAAATGTATTAATTTTTATTAAAACCGTTACTTCTTGTCTTTATTTAAATGTTTACAGCTGTGGTCGGCACCCATAGCTACCAGTGGCCGATTATAATCAGCTTTTCACACGTACACATCACGAATGGCAACAAAACTCTCAACTAAGAGCGTAAAATTTATTCAGTAGCATGGTAGCTTTCAACAAAGCAGATTGACGTCGCTTTGTTTAAGAAATTTTAGAAAAATAATACACTCTTAAAATTTTACAAGAACAGGACATTTATTAAGAATAATTTTTTTTCTTTAGTTCATTAAAATTTACTAACTAATGGAATACGTTTTTAAGAATAAATAATTTATATACAAAAAATAAATATTTTGTAAATAATGTCTATAATTTATTATAAATTTTTAAAAAAAAATTAAATTAATATAAATTTTTTTTTATGTCTTTAATTCATTCATGCATTCATTCATTATTACATTTCTTCATTAATTCATGTTCTTAATATACAAATATAAATTTAAAAATGATAAACTAATTTCTCACAGTGTAGAAACACAATACATTCATTTTCTCTCTTTGTGCCGACCACTGGTTTACAGTTAATGTATCGCTTCTCTGGTTATTAAAATACATGCAATTAAAGTAGAAAAACCTTACTTAAGCTACGGTCACATTAGGCAAATATTTGCCTCAAATATGTTTGCACATATTTGCTCAAAATTTTGTCAAATCAATAAAGAATTTATTTTGTGGTCACACTACACACATTTATTTGACTCTTTTTGTTTGTTCAAACAACTTTCAAATAGTCGAAAACATAAATGAGGGAAAACATGTTTGCCCTATGGTCACACTTGAACAAATATTTGACAATAAAATTTGTTTGATCAAACTGGCATAAAACATAAATTTATTTTCCAAAAAATTAAAAGCTATAAATAATTTGTTAATTAAAATAATGATGAAGGACGACGAACGTTTTTTTTTTTGTGCTGTGGAGCAGCATCTGCGGTACTTTTGGAAGAGGAAGTAGAGATATATAGAGCTAGAAGGGAATATATAGAAGAGTTTTTATTATAATAATTAATTTAGGGTGCAGTTTAAGGACATAGCTCCGATTTTTTAATATTTTTTCTTAATGTAATACTTTTTGTGTAGATTTTTTTTATTGGCCACATCCTACTCACAAAAAAATTTGAAAGCTATGAGACAAATTTTAGAATGATCGGATTAATGCCCGTACACTGAAGTTTAGCTCTTAATTTGTATTCATGCATTTATGGTAAACTCACAATTACTGTCTGATTCAATTTCAAAATCAATATTGGAAGTAGTTGGTTTTATTTGCTGATCAGCTCGTTCTACGAAACCCATGGCATTAAAATATTTCCACTTTGGAGCTTCCGCAGCTCCCTGACCTGATTTTGTTTTGACTCTGCCAGCGTAGCCCCGAAATTGGATTCGAAGATTGGTCCATTTTGCATTAAGGCCAGCTGTGGAACATTTTGACCCAAAATTTTCGCTAATGTCCTGCCAGGCGCTTTCACGTAATATTTTATTGTGGTATCCTTCATTGCTTGCATTACACAAATACGGCCAGTCTTCCACAAACAAAATTAATCTGAACACATCTTCATCATCCCAATCATTTACTACTTAAGTTTAGTTCTTGCTTTTTTAAAACCTGGAACTAGAAAATCAACCATTCCATTTTCTATAACAATAAAATATACACATTATTTTCGGTTTATGTTAATACAATAATTTTACTTACTTGTTTTTATTTAATATTATTTAAAAATTTTATTTTATTTTATATTTTTTGTGCGTCAAGTGACGAAACAGCTGTTTATTTGTTGATATTATTAAGGTATAGACAACTGGGTGCTATTTTTAACGACAAACGCGCAAACATTTTACTTTTAACGATTTATTTTGAAAGGTAAATCATATTGCTTAATTCTTTCCTACATTGCAAAGTCGTGTAATATTATCTGTCTTAAATTATTCTACACATAAAAACTCTTTACCTAGTACTAGGAAGTATATCAACCGCAGAAGTTTTCTTACACTGATAGAAAAATTTTGTAAAAAATTTAGTTAAAACGGCTCAAGTCGAGTTTAGGGGCACCTCACCGATTGGCCCCAAATTTTTACCACTGATAGAACTCTTTTTTTGAGAGTCCTACGATATATTTTCTTTTTTTTTCCCGGAAACGCCTATGTCGGGAGTTATTTCGGTGCAAAGTTTGAAAATGGACTTGGCTATATCTTCGTCGTTTATGGTCGAATTGGGACAATATATATACCCTTGGAAAGGTAATAGAAATGTCTTTCGACGACATCTTTTTTATTATTATTAACCCATTACGATCCAGCGAAGAAATTTTATTTTGCTTTTTTAAGACACGTTTTTATTTCATAAAAAAGCCTATATAAGAATAAAATTTGTACTGATATGTATATTGTTAAGACTTAAAGCTTTCATTTGAGATACATATCAAGTTTTTATCACATCAAATACAAAAGATATTTGGGGCCAAACTTAACTCTTTTATATGTTACGTGAAAAACAGCCTGACTTATAAGCCATTATACTGAAGAATTATCCCCTTGAGAATGAAGTTAAACATTTTTTTTTGAAAATTTTTTAGGCTATCATCGGTATTGAGATTTTTTCATTTAATTAAAATTTTCGAAGTATTTTTTACGATTTTTTTAAATGCAAATAAAAATCGAACATTTGGAAAACAGCAGTTTACAATTTTTTTTAGCAAATATTTCTGTTGATTTTAGCAGGATAGACTGCTATTTGCATTCAACTAAATTTAGCATAAAAATAACAAAAATGTTTTAACAGTTTGTTTTTGCTATTTTTAGTCTACTAGTAGATTTTAAATCAAAATATTTTTTTAAAAAAAATTTAATGAGTTTCAAACAAATAAAACCATTAAATTTCAATGATTTTATATATTTAGCGATTTTTTTTTAGATTTTAATCATTTAAGTGTTAATAGCTGACAACACTTCTTGAGACAGCTGTTATTTGCCATTGTTTGCTCTTACAAAAATTTTGTAAGATCAAATAATTGTTTGCCTAAAAAGAAGGAAAATATTTGGCCTTTAGTGGTCACACTATGTTCACATTAGGCAAATTTTTGTTTGTAGGCAAATAATTTTGTTTTCCCAAAATCAGCTGTTTTGTTGTTTGCCTCTCAAAAATATTTTGTGGTCAGACTACGGCAAAGAAATATTTGACGTTTTACGTCAAATATTTGCCTAATGTGACCGTACCTTTATTACTAGGGAAAATGCATGTTTTTTCTCGATAGTCCAAAACTAATATAGAGTAAATATTTATCCGAATCATCAAATCTATAATAAAATGCATCGATTTGTAGTTGTTTTCTCAAAAATGCATGTAGTTGCATATTTTGTCAAAAATGCATGTTTTTGCATATTTTGACTTTAAATGCATATTTGGTACCTTTTTAATGCATATTTGTGGATATTTTTAATTTTTAGGAGCATTTTTTATTTTGTAAAAATATATAAAAATTTTAATTTTCATATTTTGATTCAATCAAAATAAACATTCCTAAAAATCCTATTGACCTATGGAAAATCTTCGAGTTCTGTGTCTGTTTGCAAAATAACTAACTTAAATATATTTTTAAGTTCTAAAGTGCATTATTTTTGCAAAAATGCAAATTTTTCTTTTTTAGCCGCATATTTTCCATTTTTAAGTGCATGTAATTCATTGCCCTACTTATTTTTGGTTACGGAGGTTACATTTATCCCCTGTTCTTATAAAGCTAAAGGAACTATTCCTTCAGAAGAATTGTGTGTATTTTGTTTTTGTTACAGGGGGTTAGCTTATAAAATTTGTCACAAATTTTATGCATTAACCAAAACTTGGTTAGATTGTTATCCATTTTGTAGATATATAGATTAGAGTTCGTCAGAAATATATAAAATTTCTTTGATTTGGGAATATCATCATTCTTTTTAAGTTTTTGCATTAATAAAAAGAATGGCGTTTTTTTATTTTTTATTTCAACTCCTTCCACCGGCGCAAGTCGGCCACAAACGCTGAAAAAAATGCTGCATTTCTGGAAAATCAGACTTTACCATTCAATTCTACAGCAAAAATTAATATAAAGAACACTTTTTTGCGTTTTCTGAATACAGCAGATTAGTCATTAGAGTTGTCCAAAAATCCACTTTTTTCAAAAATTTAAAAAAGTTACTTTTTTATTAGACACAATGAAAATGTATTCCATGCTGAGAACATTGGGACAAAAATTGTTGATATACCGCGACCCGGTAAAAAGTTATTAAGTAGTCAAATAGGAAAAAAAAATTGTAATAAACTAATGAAAAAGAATTTTGAGCAAAGGAAAATGCTGCAAACATTTTCCATATATATCAGACCACTAAAAAGCTGTAAAGCATTCAAATTCTACTGGTATAAATGTTTAAAAAAAATTGTTTTGTAGTAACCTACCCAGTGAAAAAAGAGATGCCGAAGCAGTAGAAGTATCACTACAATTGATGATCTACTTTGAAAATATTATTACAGTAGCTGACTGTAGTTTATTAACGAAATTATCCGTACATTTATTTTTAAATTATTATACAGTTAAAATACAAAGAGATATATTTTTTAACTGTTTTTTTGTCGTTTATTTCAAAAATAAATTACATATAAATACGGATTTTCTGTTACAGTTAATATTTTCATTTAAAATGTTTTGTTGAAAAAAAAAAATTCTTTTCGATTTTTAGGTCAGTTAAAAAAACGAAATAAACTAAATATATTTATTCTTACGATTTTTGTAGTTAATTTTTTGAATTTAAAAAAAAACAAATAAATGAAAAATAATTATTTTTTAAGGATTTTGTGGTTTATTTATTAACTTTTAAAAATAAATGAAAAGTTTTTTTGATTTAAATGAAAAGTTAGTAGACCGGTTTTCAAGTGATTTTTCATTTATTTTAAATTACATTTTCAGTTAATTTAAACTACAAACTATTTTGAGTGTAGATGTACTTTTTGTTTTAACATAAACACTAATGATTTTAACAATGAGTTGTCATAGGAGAGGAGTACTCCGACTACAACATTTTTTCAGTACTTTTTGAACGAGTGCAAAGGAAGCTCTTTTTCACCAATTAAAAGTTTAAAAAAAATTCTTCACAAAAAACAATTGTATTTTTTTATTTTACAAAAGTTTTTTTATTGCCGCCACCGGCTATCGAACTAGCGATCTCACGAATAGCTCTATAGCTCTACCGCTGAGCTATTCTTTGATATGAAAGTTGACTGTCATAAAAACACCACTTTGTTACTGCGAGATATTGTTCCTTATTCTCTTCAATAAAAGTACTTAAGCAAGTGTAAAAGATGCACTCCAATTCAATATTGTTTTCAGTACTATTTTTACAGGTAGGTACATAAAAAGCAATTTCTCACCATTTTTTCTATATATACATTAGAGTTCGTCAGAAATAAATCCACTTTTTTCAAAAATTTCAAAAAAGTTACTTTTTTATTACACACAATGAAAATGTATTCCCTGCTGAGAACATTCCCTACGGGAAATGGATCAGTCACAGAGCTGGTCACGTGACTGGAACTTTGTGGGAGTCACCGGTCCTCGATTCGGTTTTTTTATATGAAAGTAACCGGCAACTTTAACATGGGCTTGTCATAGGAGGTGGCAATTTCCTCCTTTTGAGCTACTTGTAACTTGTCGCAAAGCTTGTCGTTTATAACATATCACACTACATGTTTAAGAGAGTATGCAATATAACAAGTTAAAATTATCTAATACGGAAGTAGTCTCATGTTAGACATTATGTGATATGTACCGAAACTAGTGAGAAATAAAATATCAGGTGACTGGTTTAAGCGCACATATCACAGAACTTAAGAAAAATATTTGTTAAAAAACTAGTCACACATTAGTCAATATGTGTGTTGTTGCTGAACTAGTACAAAATAATAGTTTCGTGACATATCACTATACTGTTCTAAGTTAACAAGTCACAGGACTAACTGAAACTAATTGACGTGTAACATGTCACTTATTATTCACCATGTGTCATAATAAGTATGGGTGCTGGAAGAACCCAGAAGGATCCAGTCACTGAACTTACGTAAAACGACAAGTCACCGAATCTGTTTTTAAAACATCACCAACTCACAAAAAATTATTAAAAAAAAAACAGTTTATTTCAAATTCCAAAAACATAAATATTAGGGGTTGTCATATAAACTCGTAAATTCCATGTAAATCTTGTAAAATATAAACATATTTTTCATGTATGGAGATTGATATTAAACTCATAAACATACCAACTTTACACTGTTTACGAGTATAATACGCTTTATGAAAACCCCTATTAACTCATGATTACAATTCAATATAAGCTATACATATATATTATTTTAATTTTTGCATTAAAAATTCAAAAATAGTTTTTTCTGACTTTCTAAATAGATTTTCATACATTTACTTAGAATATTGTTCTACCTCAAGTCCAAATTCGAATAAGATAATATTGTAATATTAGATTTTATTTGTTGCTTCAAAATGTCATATTCGAATTTGGACTTGAGGTAGAACAATATTCTAACAAATACATATATGAAAGTATACATATAAATTTTAACGTAAGTTAAGAAATACTAGGTACACCATACACCACTACTTCGACAGGGTAAAATAAGTTTATACTGCTGTTTGTAACACCAAAAAATATTGGACCTAGACCAACCTATTAGTGTACCGATTTACTCAGAATCGCGTTTTGAGTCGATTTGGCGATGTCCGTCCGTCAGTCTATCTATCTGTCCATTAGACCGTACCTCAAAAAAAAGTTTGCCGTACACCCTCCAATATGAAGTATTTTTGGAAGGCGATTTCACTGGTCTCCTCGAGGCGACCAGTGTTTTGCTACATAGTAAAAATCCAATTAAAAAAAATTTAAAAAGGCGACCCCTACGTTCGGCAACCAATATATAAAAAAAATTTCTACTGGGTTTTGCGAAAAACTTCCTTAGCAAAAGTTGAATGATTTTTGGCGAGCTTTAAATTTCTAACATTAGGGTGGTAGCAACTGAGATCTGGTGGGTAACAACTATAACGGGAAACTTGAGGTCAAAATGCCCTTAGAGCAAAATACTGGTCTACATCGATGTATCATACTTTAAGATCCGACTGTAAATGCCAAAGATATAACGAAAAATGTAAAATGGCGACCCCTAAGTTCGGCAAAAAAAAAAATAAAAATTTTTTTTAAAACCTTCTTGCAAAAATACTTCATATTGGAGGGTGTACGGCGCACTTCTTTTTATTTTTTGCCTGTAAGGTGGTACGCTCTATTGTCCATGTACCCTTGTGTGCACGCAACAAGTCGTATATAAAGGGTTCTTCAATAAGAGCGCTACAAAAGTTTTTTTAAATAAAACAAAAACGGTTTTGGATATCAATGAAATTCTTTATTCCTGTGAAAGTACTTTCGATGCCATTATGTATGGAAATCGATCTCTTTTGCATGGCCACCACGGGCACGCTTGCAGAAGTCCAGACGCTGAACCCAATTTTCGACGGTTTTCAAGCATAAATCGGCCGATATTCGTACGAAGTTCATCAATCGTCGCTGGCTTGTTGGCATAGACCATAGATTTAACGTAGCCTCACAGGAAATAGTCCAACGGCGTCAAATCGCACGACCGAGGCGGCCAATCGACTGGACCATTTCGTGAGATAACACTTTCTCCAAACTTGGTTTGCAATAAATTGATTGTGACATTCGCTGTGTGGCTTATGGCGCCGTCCTGTTGGAACCACATGTCCTCCAAGTCCATATCATCCAATTGGGGCCAAAAATATTCGGTTTTCATTGAACGGTAGCGATTCCCATTCACAATAACGTGCCGGTCTTGATCATCACGGAAGAAGTACGGCCCAATGACGCCTCCGGCCCATAAACCGCACCAAACCATAATTTTTTCGGGATGCAATGATGACTCATGGAGTACGTGTGGATTGCTGTCTGACCAATAACTCATATTTTGTTTATTGACGAAGCCATTTATTATGACGACCATAAACTGGATGTAGCGCTCTTAACGTTGAGGCCACTGACTCCGAATGTCGGTAGTAAATTTTAATAATTTCGACTCGTTGTTGGCTCGTATATCTTTCCATCATGAAATGGCAAACCTTACTGAAGACAAATGTCAAAAGAGCGGCAAGAAATATGGCGTCGTTTGCTGTCCCTGCCTTTCTACTTTTGTAGCGTCCCTGTTGAAGAACCCTTTACATACGGACCAAATTTCGGCAAAATGGAATGACGATTATAGGTCCCTAAAAATTTCAAGTTTCTTTTCAGGATTTCTGTATAAATTCTGAACAATTTTATATACGTTACGAATATGAAATACAATTTTTTAAAATTCATTTACAAAAAGAAGTTTATGTGTGAATTGATCAAAATATTTTTTATGGTTAAATTGCCTCTATATGAAAAACTTTTTGTGTATTCCATGACCGGGAATCAAACGACCAACCCTCTACACAGGCTACGACCCGTAGCATCATCTCTTAACGAGACACACCATGGTCGACACATCGATGAGTGTGGCTAATTGAAGTCTTGTCAATCATAACCTACACAATGAATGTTTTGTCATCGGAAGAAAATTTCTATCGTTATTTCCTTTTCACAGGTAATTATCACATTATGATGATTTCTTTGGCCAAAATTGGATGAAATGGATGTGAACGACATGTGGCTCCAACAGGCGGCGCTACGTGCCACATAGCTGAAGCGACCTGGACATTCTGCATGACCGATTTGAGGTCATGGTTATCCCACACAGAAGCGACTTAAACTAGTCACAGAAATCGTGCGGTTTGACCGCTTTAGACTTGTTCTTGTGAGGTTCCATCAAGTTGCTTGTCTATGCCAATAAGTCAATTAAAAATTTTATGTAATATAATAGTTATTAAACTTCGAAAAGTGTACGATAATCGTCTATCGTATTATAGAATCTGGGCACATATTTTAAGTAAAACCCTGTTAAGTTTACATATAAAAAAATATGTGCGCAATTTACAAAGACCATTCCTGAATTCAACACTAAACTGGTTTTCGGGTCATTTTGGGCTTTTTGAGCTAGTTTTCAGTTATTAACGTAAATTTAATCTTATCTTTAATTAAAATACAGATGTGATGTACCTATTTTAGTCCAATGGGTCATTTCGACCCCTTAGTGATTTAAGCTTCGCTAGTGATTTTTTTTGGAATACTTTCCTCTATTTCATAATAGTAATATCGGTATTACAAAACATTTTCACCAACGATTAGAGTAAAGAACCGGTAATCAAAATATCCAATAAAAAATTCTGACTTTTTGGATATAACATCCCCAGTGTTTGTGAATAAATCCAAAAGGGTTGTACAGCCTTTCAGTCAGTCACTGAACAGTTTGATTTGCTTGTCATTGACAATCTATTATGCATACTCGTATCCGAACAATATTTTTGAACTACTCGTAGTTTATTATTATGTCATCATTTCTGTGGCCACAAAGTTAAGTATTATGTAAACTTTGTAACGGTCACGGGATAGGGTTTTACGGTACCGATCGCCATTTTTTCATACACATCTAATTATACTGCACCTGTTCTGTGTTATATCACTACTTCAACTGCAAAGGTACTGGTTACTTTTGTCAATTTGATGTTATAATACTTTTTCTCCAGTTATAGGATATATCCAAAATGAACTAGTTAATGTTTGGCCTCCATTTCAATAGTCACGATGTTGAATATTTTGCTGCAATTACCACTTTTTGATACACCGAAATTTGGGTTTACATCAGTTTTGTAACCTGTCCCCTATGCACCTGTCACAGATTTGTCACTTTGGATCAATCGACCCTTCATTTCCCGTAGGGTTGTTACAAAAATCGTTGATATACCGCGACCCGTTAAAAAGGTATTTAGTAATCAAATAGGTATAAAAAAAAAAAATGTTTTGTAATAAACATTACAAAAATTACAAACTATTTTGTCTTTACTAAAAAACAAGTTTATAATGCGGCAGCGAGTGCTGAAAGCTGCATTTTAATTAGCTCAAATACTTTTTCATTGAGTTAAAAAAAAAGCAATCCAAATTTGATTAGCTAATAACCTTTTAACAAATACATTTTCATTGTATATAATAAGAAAGTAACTTTTATAAGTTTTTGAAAAAAGTGGATTTTTGAACCACTCTAATGGCTATCTGATGTATTTTGAAAATGCAAGAAAAAAGTTTTCTATATTAAATTTTGTTGTAGAATCGAATGGTAAAGTCAGATTTCCTATAAATACAGCTGTTTTTGCTCTGGAGGAAAGGGTCTTGAAAGCAGCGTTTTTGGCCGACTTGCGCCAGTGGAGGAGGATAAAATAAAAAAAAACGCCATTTTTTTTCTATGCAAAAACTTTAAAAAAAGTGATGATATCCGAAAATCAAATTTTTATGACGAACTCTAATATATGTAGATGCACTGATACAAATCGGAATACATAACTAAAATGTAATAAATATATTAGATATTAGCTGCCCTACGGGAAATTTTAACAAACTGTCACCGAACTGGCCCCTTTATATGAAATAGAGTGGTCACTTTTACATGGCGTTGTCATAGGAGGGGGAAATTGACCCCTTGTGAAATGTCACATAACAAATCCCAGGACAGGTCCCTGAACTTTGTTTTTTATGAGAGTTAAGTAACCTGTCCTAGGATATTTCTTGTCACATGTCACAAGGGGTCAATTTCCCCCTCCTATGATAACGTCATGTGAAAGTGACCACTCTATTTCATATAAAGATGCCAGTTCGGTGACAGTTTGTTAAAATTTCCCGTAGGGTAGTTACATGGTTTTACCACATTTTTTGATATCACCAATACACACAGAAAACTGATTCGTAGTTCCAACCGAATTTTTCGCCAACCGAATTTTTTTAGTTCCAGGTACAATCCCTTTTATTTATTTTTAATACCATTGTAACTACCGAAATTTATTTACAATTTCTGAATTTTTGTTGTGTTAATAGATTACTTTAATGTTTGTGGATTATAAATGATATATATAGAAAAACACGTTCCACAAAATTTATTAAAAAATTAAAATTTTCTTTTGTCGCTAACTGGGATCGAACCGCCGACCCTCCGCTTGTCAGCCCATTGCTTTCCCTCTAAGCTAAGCTTTATTTAAGTTTTTTTATTCAAATTTCAAATTTGAATTTCTTCAAGTTTGAATATTTTGTCTATAAATAAAATTATATCAACAACAGAAAATCAGTTGTGTCTTTTAATTTGAATAAAAAAAAAATTTAAAAAAAATTTATATCGCGAACCGGGATTGAACCGGCGACCTTCCGTTTGTCAGCCCATTGCTTTTCCGACATACATTTCTTTTGTCAAATTTCAAATTTGAATTTCTTCAGGTGGAAAATTTGAATATTTTGTTTTGGAATAAAATTATATTCACAACAGAAAATCAATTGTGTCTTTTAATTTGAATCAATAAAAAAATTATTAAAAAAAAAAGTAATGCCTTGGTTGAGGTTTGAACTCAAATCTCTAAGGCTATAAGGCTGTGTCTTTACCTCCTGCGCCACAGATACTTACGTTTAGTTGTTGTCTAACTTAGAATTTAAACACGCATATGTATGAAGCGAAAAAATATGATAGATTCCAAAATTTTATTATGTTAAATAAAATTTCTGTTCCTTGTCTCAATATATTATTACAATTACAAAATAATGGAAATTAATGGTTAAAGCTACTAAAGTTGAAAAAAAAATTTAAATTGATTGGAAAAACTAATATTTTGGATAGAGTGATCGATTTTATTGAAACACAACTGATACTAGATTTTTGCAGCCGATATTTTATTGAAATGGCTAAATCTTCGATAAATTGGTGGTTGTTGGTATTGAAGTTAATGTGGAAGTTGGTATTTTTTCAATATTGGTTAGAAAAGCCAATATTTTGGATAATGTGACAGCGTTTTGGTTCATCATATATATTTTCTGTTCACAAATAAATATAACTTTCCTGATGATCAATTTTAAATAACTGCAATTAAAATTATTGAACGAGGAAAATATTTCGTTGGTTCCGATAGAATTCCAACCAATTTATTTTCTGTGTGTATTCATTATGAGAATTTACTTAAGAAACATGTCCAAATATAACACACATAATTGAATTGTATAAAGTTTCAAGTTATTCAAATACATATGTACCAGACCGTACCACAAAGAAAAAGTTCGCCGATCACCGTCGAACCTAAGTTATTTTTGCAAGGAGGTTTCGAAAAACAATTTTTTTTTTGCTGAACGAAAGGTTCCCTTTTTTAAAACTTTCGTTATATCTTTGGCATTTACAGTCGAATTTTAAAGTATGATACATCGATATTTTTGTTTCGAGGGGACCAATGTTTTGCTCTAAGGGCCATTGACCTCAAGTATCGCGTTCCAGTATTTACCCACCAGATCTCAGTTCCTAGAACCCAAATGTATCACCCTAATGTCAGAAAATTAAAACTAGCAAAAAATCATTAAACTTTTGCTAAAGAAGTTTTTCAAGTAAATGAATGTTCTTTTTAGTTTGACTATAGATCATAAATTTATATCACTTTCTGTTTAAATTATTTTCAAATCAAAGAAAGATGATACAATTTTTACAAGTAAATTACAAAGAATTAAAATATATTTGAAAGAATTCAATAAGACCAGCAATACAGTGTATTTCGTCTTGTGTGGGCTAATATTTTTAATGTTTGTCTACTTATGTGACCGCTGAAAAAAATCGAATTTCGCATCAACAACTCAACTTAGACTAACATCAACGAAATTTAACAATGCTATTTTTATCCTTTGTTATTATTACTCTATTTTGCTTTGAACCTTAATTCTTAAGATATCTCAGCTGATTCTATTCAACTCTATATATGATAACCACAGATTTTTGAATTACAACGAACCATTAAATTTAAATGTATATTATTTAAATTATATTTTTGCACCGTGTCAATGTGTTTTAAGATGAATGGGGGAATATTTAGTTGATCTCTTATTTTTAAGTAAATGAATGTTTTCGATAATTCCAGCAGAACATTTATTTATTTATTTTTTTGTTGCCGAACGTAGGGGCCGCATTTTTAAATTTTTTTCATTGGATTTTTCCTTTATAGCAAAACATTGGCCTCCTCGAGGCAAACAATCGATATATCACACTTTAAGATTCGAATGTAAATGACGAAGCTAGAACAAAAAAAAAAAGGCGACCCTTAGGTTCGGTAACTCCTTGCAAAAATTATTTAGATTCGAAGGTAAACCCTTCACTTTTCTTTTTTTGCCTGTAAGGTGGTACTGTCTAAAATGCCCTCAATCAAAAAAACCCGCACATGTACACCCATAAAATAAAGTTTGTACGAAAAACTATTAAACGCGATCTGATAAAATTTAACTAATTTGTATGTTATATTGAAGGAATTTACAGTTTAAGTGCTAATATGCCTTCGTTGTAAAATAGCACGATTTTTGAAGTTTAACCAATAGTAAGTTGTCAAATTTACGATAAATGCTAATTTACTAATTAAAATAGCATGAACTGTGAATACCCTCTTTGTCTTCAAATTCCGGATTGACCTAATATATTTTGTAATTCCAATTTAGCACAATAATTAAATTAAAAAAATTTATTGTATCTCCTATGCATAAAAAGGTAATAACTGGAGAACCGTTTGCAATTTTTTCTCCAGTCTCATGCGTGATTCTTCTATTTACTGGCGAGCAGTGTTGAGTTGGCCATAACATTCTAGGCATCGCATATGTTCTGCCACACACTGCACTTATATGATTTTCGCAAGTAAGTGTGGAGTTAAAAATAACTCCTAGGTTTTTGGCGGAATTAACAATTTCTATGCGTTTACCATTAATGTGAATATTTGGCTTAGTCACAATTTTAGAAGTCCTTTTATGCACTATAATACATTTAGATCAGGGATGGGCAAAATTTATTTGCAATTGTATTAGTGAGCAAGAGAGAGAACTGCACTGGGAAAAAAATTTAGCGAATTAAAAATATTGTATTTTTTTTAAATAAAATTTGCTGGTGCGGTAATCGAACCTGCACACAGAGAAAAAAATGTGCCATTTTCCAACTGAAATTCGGTTACATCTACTAAAATAGGTTGGTGCAGCAGAATATTGGTTATCACTAGGGCAAGGAATTTCATGCAAATGCATGTTTTTTGTCGATAGTCCAAAACTAATATGGACTAAATATTTATCCGAATCATCAAATTTAGAACAAAATGGCATCGATTTGTAGTTGCATATTTTTGCATATTTTGTCATAAATGCATGTTTTTGCATATTTTGACATTAAATGCATATTTGGTGCCTTTTTAATGCATATTGTGTGCTTTTTAATGCATATTTGTGCATATTTTTAATTTTTAGGAGCATTTTTTATTTTGTAAAAACATATAAAAAATTCTAATTTTTATATTTTGATTTAATCAAAATAAACAATCTTAAAAACCTTATTGACCTATGGAAAATCTTCGAGTTCTGTGTCTGTTTGCAAAATAACTAACTTAAATATATTTTTAAGTTTTAAATTGCATTATTTTTGCAAAAACAATAGTTTTTAGTGCATATTTCTTATATTTTTAATGCATATTTTTCTTTTTTAGCCGCATATTTTAGGCGCATATTTTCCATTTTTAAGTGCATGAAATTCCTTGCCCTAGTTATCACAATAAAATTCGGTTTACACAACTGAATTTTAATTCCAATACCCAAAATATTTAGGAATCACATTCCAATATGGTTTCACCAACCGAATTTATTGGTTGTAGCAACCAAAATAGGCTTAGCAATTCGGTTGGCAATTTTTTTTCCTGTGTGTGGGTCTACAGATTTCCAGTAAATAGCTCTACATCTGAGCTATATCGACATGTAATATTTAATAGATAAAAACATAATTGACCTGCTGCACACAAGTAATCTTACTCGCCAACATACAAAAAATATGTGGTTACATATATCCTTACCAGTGTTTAAAAAATATTGAGTCTAAAAATAGATTTAAAAAAAATTTAGAAAATTATTTTCTATTTGAAATAATGATAAAAATAAGTCATTATCAATAACTCATTACTATAAGTTTTAAAATAATGCAGAAGGTAAGTGGGTGCCATTACTGGTAGTCCAAAAAAAATGATATGGCATTACCGTTTCTACACTGGGTTTCGATAGATACGGTAAGTGGGCGCTGTGGTGTAATGGTTAGGCGTTGGACCGTTACACGTTCGATTGCGGGTTCGATCCCCAACCAAGGCAACATCAATTTATGGAAAATACTAATATGTATGAGTTTTTTCTATCCCTCATACATATCGCAGCGTCCTCCTTCGGTGTTCCCACAGCACTTAACCCCACCGAGGTAAAATAATATAACAGGGCTATAAACTAAATAGCTTCCACAATGTTCGCCAACTCTTCATCAGATGGCTATCAGATGTCATATTTGAAGCCCTTTATCTTTCACCACCTTTCACTTCTCCACTATCCCCTTTCCAAAGGAAGCAACACGTCAATGAATGGGAAAAATTTCCTGAGTGTTGCTTCTCTTTAAAAAAAAAATGGCTATTGGTTTGTATTCAGTTTTAGATTTTGGTACTGGCAAGACTTTGACATTTTTCCATCTTGAGGGGAATGTACTTTTAGTAATAATCTGATTAAATATATAAATATATATTTAAATTTACTACCATAACACTGTGGAACAAATTCAGGTTACCAAAAGTTAGGTCGATTCTGAGAGTGAGGGGTGAAAATAGAGGCTAAATTAGAAGACCCGTATCGCGGCGTTTGTTTATGTTAGTTCGAATTTTTTTTTAATCGACCTTCGAACTTTGCAGTCAAATGCCGATTTTCAGCATATTGTTTATATGGTTTTTGGTTATAACTCGTCGACTAATTGATATTTTTAAATCTGTAAACGCCAAATTATTGCTAGAGACCTGTGCAACAATTAAAATTTTTTAAAAAATTGATTTAGAAAATTTTTGTGGTGCTTATGAAGCAAAATGTTGGAAAAATTATTTTTTTTTCATGCTTTTTGAAAATATTTTACACAAAACTAAGTCTTTTTTGCTTTTTTTAGGCGACTATTCCAGTTATGCTGTTTGTACTGGTTTCTTCCTTTAATACCTTCTCCGTATCGTGAATCCCAATCGCACAAAAAACACGGATATTTTGGACGCCCAGATGCTGTTAAGCCAGTAATCAATGAAACTATTTTGAAGTCGCAGCAAATGCGCCACTGGTGTTATATTTGACTACTTCCAGAATGTGTTTCAAATTATCGAAATTTTCACTAGTGTCAGTGCTATACGCAATCGGAACAGAAGGCATTCTATTTGTCTTGTGCAAAAGCACAACTTTTAAGCTGATTAGTGAACTATCGATGAATAAACGCCAATCATCTTTTTTATAGGTTAACCCTATCGTCTCCATTAACTTTTCAATATCGTTGCAATAAGCGAAATTTTTTACATCATTCACATTGAAGAACTTTTCTAACTCTTTTTGGCGTTTTCGATATGCTGTTACTTTGGTATCTTTCGCTAGCAAATTATTTCCTTTCAAAAATGAAGGAAGTAGTTCTGATTTTTTCTGAGTCAAACACAAATTTGCAACAATTCCATCCAATTGGTTTTGTGTGACTAGGATTGGGTCCTTTGATGTTTCAGAGGATGTATGTACCTTCACCAGGGTCGGATTCTGAGAAGAAATCCATGGATGTAGCAGCGGCGGTTTTAGTACTGATATCTGTTTGAGTGCGGTAATGGTAATTGGACACTTGGCACTGCTACATAAGTTTTATTTTTTGCTTTCCTTCTATTCAAAGTTTTATGGTAGTTGATACATCCATAGAAATTTTCTTCTTGATGCGGGCTGTTGTGTAACCACATCATTGGTATACCAAAAGACATAGCCTTCTTCTTTCCACTTTTCCATTGCATAAGAGTTGAATAGCAATTAAAGCAAACTTTTTTAGGGGCATAGTTTACGTCAGTGATAAACTCTTGCGAGAAATATTGTTTATAGGCTTCCAAAAAAAATTACTCGCATTGCCACATTTTTAATCGCTTGCTATGAAACGTCCACAAACATTACAAAAATGATCCATTTTACATTTCGATTCCGACATTTTTAATACAATATATATTATACAATGTTGTTTTTTTATTTTTATGAAACCGATGCACTTAACTAATATCACTCACAAAATGGAATAAGTTCCAAAAAAATTAATAGCGAATTTTATCACGACCGAGCGAAAATTAAAAGACATCAGCTTCGGATGAGTTCCGAGTCTTAACTGAATCTTTATTTTTGAAATTAGTTCGCTTGTACAAAAAAAATCGCTGCCTGTGCGGTGGTTGAAAACAAAAAAGTTGTTTTGTTGAATAAGAGGAAGACGAGGAAGAAGGGGAAGACAAAGAAGAAACTGAGAAGCATATTATAGATCAAACAGAAAGCAAAAAAGACTTAGTTTTGTGGAAAATATTTTCAAAAAGCATGAAAAAAAAATAATTTTTCCAACATTTTGCTTCACAAGAACCACAAAATCTCTAGCAATAATTTGGCATTTACAGATTTAAAAAATATCAATTAGTCGACGAGTTATAGCCAAAAACCCATATAAACAATATGCTGAAAATCGGCATTTGACTGCAAAGTTCGAAGGTCGATTAAAAAAAAATTCGAACTAACATAAACAAACGCCGCGATGCGGGTCTTCTATTTTCACCCCTCACTCTCAGAATCGATCTAACTTTTGCTAACCTGAATTTGTTCCACAGTGTAATGGTAGGTAACTGAATGCCTACCTTTTAAACCTTAGAAATACTAAAAGTGCGTAAAATGAAAATATATATACGCAAAGTGTCTAAAAATGACAGACACAAAAATAGGTAATCAAACGCTCTAGATTATTTTAAAAACAAACTTTATGTGTGTAAAAATAAAATGTTTGTGCATAAAAAAACGTGAGCAAATGCATAAAGATACATTTTGGGTGTTAATAAATACATAGCCAATGCTGACCCAGCAAAAACATGGTAATGACAAGTCATTACCCTACGTATTACCAAGTAATGATAGGTCATTACCTTTTGTATTACTTTAAAATACAAAATAATGACTTACTGGTAATAAGTTATAGAAGTACTTATGTATATATTCTTGCAAAGTAATCACTTACTGGTAATTGATTAAATAAGTACTGATTTACCCCCTATGTTTATAAAGCGAAAGGAAATATTCCTCCAGAGGAATGTGTGTATTTTGTTTTTGTTACAATACAAATACATTCCTCAGGCGGAATTATGCCGCTCGCTTTATAAAAACAGGGGGTTAGTATTTTTTATTTTAATATTTTATACACTTTTATACTGTCTTTACTACGATACTAACTCTAGTAAAAAATGTATTTATTGCCATAACTTTTTCAAATGGAAACTATTTCGCTTAAAATTTTGCAAGAACAGTTTTAAGAGGTGACCCCATATTATACTAAAGTTGGACTTTGGGGACATCTTGGAAAGCTATGCTGCCATACAAAATTTTTGAAAAGTCGCGATTTGAACGTATAGGCCGCTATAGATGAATACATTGTTTTTATTGATATATTTTCCTTTTAATTGCTTCCTTACTAAGGCATTACATTTATTGAGGTCGATTGTACATTCGGCGACTAAAGTCGCTGAAATAGCAAAAAACCATAAAACCCAATATAAAACGCTAAGTAGTGGTATCGAGATTAGCACATCGCATTTATATCGTAAATATGGCCACAGGTCCTGTGCTTACATTTTAACACAAAAGATTCATATTAATTGAAATTGAAAAATTTTTTATATAAAAAACTGAATGGACAACCGCCAAACTATAAAGATATTTTACGAAAAATTTGTACCATTGATCGAAAAATAAATTACGCCATTGTAATCAGTAGGGCAAGGAATTCCATGCAAATGCATGTTTTTTGTCGATAGTCCAAAACTAATATGGACTAAATATTTATCCGAATCATCAAATTTAGAACAAAATGGCATCGATTTGTAGTTGCATATTTTGTCATAAATGCATATTTTGACTTTAAATGCATATTTGGTGCATTTTTAGGAGCATTTTTTATTTTGTAGAAAAATATAAAAAATTCAATTTTTTATATTTTGATTCAATCAAAATAAACATTCTTGAAAACCTTATTGACCTATGGAAAATCTTCGAGTTCTGTGTCTGCGAAAAAACTAACTTAAATATATTTTTAAGCTTTAAATTGCATTATTTTTGCAAAAATAATAGTTTTTAATTCATATTTTTATTTTTTAGCTGCATATTTTAGGCGCATATTTTCCATTTTTAAGTGCATGAAATTCCTTGCCCTAGTAATCAGCATGTTCGAAATATGAACCATTTATTTTGAAAGTGATATGAGTCCATTTTCAAAAAACTGAGTTAAGCATGGAATTAAGTAGAACACGAGGGGATCTTTTCATATAAAAAATTAAAAATTAAAAATTTTCAAAAACTACTGAGATGTTGATGCGAAAATTTTTACTAGTTAACGATTTAGCGAAAATGTTTATTTTGAAAGTGGTATGAGTCCTCCCTATTTTTGAAATAGAACAAAACATAAATAATTGATTGCACGAGGTTTTTGGTATTATTTTTTTTATGGAAAAGTAAAAAGATACTGTTGGAAGACATTTTATGGTCAATATTCGTCTTGAAAATGGAAATGCGCAAAAATATAGAACACAAAAATGTTTATGTTTTCTATGGTAAATTGCCGTAACTAATATGCGGTGCAGAATTTATTGTGAAAATACATATACTATTTAAATATTTGATGAATTAATTTTAGTTAAAAGGAATTTGAATGGGGGAAAAGTTTTTTAGTTGATATGTTATTTTAAGTAAATGAATGTTATTTTAGTTTGACTCAAGATCATAAATTAATATCACTTTCTGTTTAAATTATTTTCAAATCAAAGAAAGATGATACAATTTTTACAAGTAAATTACAAAGAATAAAAATTATTGAAAAAATTCGATAAGACCAGCAGGGCAGAATGCGCATTTTCGGCTTTCGCTACAAAGCCATCATCAGTGCCTTTCGCCTTTGAGTGGGTTAATATTTGATAATCGTCTACTTATATGAATGTTGAAAGCAAATCGAGTTTGTTATCAACAACTCAACTTAGACTAACATCAACGAAATTTAACAATGCTATTTTTATCCTTTTGTTATTATTACTCTTTTTTGCTTTGAACCTTAATTCTTAAGATATCTCAGCTGATTCTATTCAACTCTGTGTATGATAAACACAGAAGTTTGAATTACAACGAACCGTTAAATTTAAATGTATGTTATTAAATTATATTTTTGCACCGTGTCAATGTGTTTAAGATGAATGGGGGAAAAGTTTTTTAGTTGATCTGTTATTTTAAGTAAATGAATGTTATTTTAGTTTGCCTCAAGATCATAAATTAATATCACTTTCTGTTTAAATTATTTTCAAATCAAAGAAAGATGATACAATTTTTACAAGTAAATTACAAAGAATAAAAATTATTAAAAAAATTCGATAAGACCAGCAAGGCAGAATGCGCATTTTCGGCTTTCGCTACAAAGCCATAATCAGTGCCTTTCGCCTTTGAGTGGGTTAATATTTGATAATCGTCTACTTATATGAATGTTGAAAGCAAATCGAGTTTGTTATCAACAACTCAACTTAGACTAACATCAACGAAATTTAACAATGCTATTTTTATCCTTTTGTTATTATTACTCTTTTTGCTTTGAACCTTAATTCTTAAGATATCTCAGCTGATTCTATTCAACTCTGTGTATGATAAACATAGAAGTTTGAATTACAACGAACCGTTAAATTTAAATTTAAATGTATGTTATTAAATTATATTTTTGCACCGTGTCAATGTGTTTAAGATGAATGGGGGAAAAGTTTTTTAGTTGATCTGTTATTTTAAGTAAATGAATGTTATTTTAGTTTGACTCAAGATCATAAATTAATATCACTTTCTGTTTAAATTATTTTCAAATCAAAGAAAGATGATACAATTTTTACAAGTAAATTACAAAGAATAAAAATTATTAAAAAAATTCGATAAGACCAGCAAGGCAGAATGCGCATTTTCGGCTTTCGCTACAAAGCCATAATCAGTGCCTTTCGCCTTTGAGTGGGTTAATATTTGATAATCGTCTACTTATATGAATGTTGAAAGCAAATCGAGTTTGTTATCAACAACTCAACTTAGACTAACATCAACGAAATTTAACAATGCTATTTTTATCCTTTTGTTATTATTACTCTTTTTGCTTTGAACCTTAATTCTTAAGATATCTCAGCTGATTCTATTCAACTCTGTGTATGATAAACATAGAAGTTTGAATTACAACGAACCGTTAAATTTAAATTTAAATGTATGTTATTAAATTATATTTTTGCACCGTGTCAATGTGTTTAAGATGAATGGGGGAAAAGTTTTTTAGTTGATCTGTTATTTTAAGTAAATGAATGTTATTTTAGTTTGACTCAAGATCATAAATTAATATCACTTTCTGTTTAAATTATTTTCAAATCAAAGAAAGATGATAGAATTTTTACAAGTAAATTACAAAGAATAAAAATTATTGAAAAAATTCGATAAGACCAGCAAGGCAGAATGCGCATTTTCGGCTTTCGCTACAAAGCCATCATCAGTGCCTTTCGCCTTTGAGTGGGTTAATATTTGATAATCGTCTACTTATATAGGCATTCTGCCTTGCTGGTCTTATCGAATTTTTTCAATAATTTATATTCTTTGTAATTTACTTGTAAAAATTGTATCATCTTTCTTTGATTTGAAAATAATATAAACAGAAAGTGATATTAATTTATGATCTTGAGTCAAACTAAAATAACATTCATTTACTTAAAATAACAGATCAACTAAAAAATTTTTCCCCCATTCATCTTAAACACATTGACACGGTGCAAAAATATAATTTAATAACATACATTTAAATTTAAATTTAACGGTTCGTTGTAATTCAAACTTCTGTGTTTATCATACACAGAGTTGAATAGAATCAGCTGAGATATCTTAAGAATTAAGGTTCAAAGCAAAAAAGAGTAATAATAACAAAAGGATAAAAATAGCATTGTTAAATTTCGTTGATGTTAGTCTAAGTTGAGTTGTTGATAACAAACTCGATTTGCTTTCAACATTCATATAAGTAGACGATTATCAAATATTAACCCACTCAAAGGCGAAAGGCACTGATGATGGCTTTGTAGCGAAAGCCGAAATTGCGCATTCTGCCTTGCTGGTCTTATCGAATTTTTTCAATAATTTTTATTCTTTGTAATTTACTTGTAAAAATTGTATCATCTTTCTTTGATTTGAAAATAATTTAAACAGAAAGTGATATTAATTTATGATCTTGAGTCAAACTAAAATAACATTCATTTACCTAAAAGGAATTTGTTTTGCGATATTTTTTTTTGCAAATTTTTTTTTTTTTTGCAAAATGCTTTTAAGGCTTTATGGTGTTGAAAAAACTATTTTGAGCTCCACATGAAATATTTTTCGCATAATTACACTGTGAGACAAATGGTAGGTGTCAGTGATCGGGAAGGGTTCAAACTACCGGGGAAAGTTATATCGGTAAAAAAGAAGTTATACGTGTCCCGGCGTTTCGCTGGGTCACCCCTAGGAATCGAGATATATTGATTTGACCTTTGGTGGTCTTTTTTTTGACATAACTCGAGAACCACCAGTCCGATTTTGCTCAAACAATTTTAAAAAAATTAAAAATTACAATTCCTTTAATCTGTTCATATAACGTTTTTCTATATACTCAACAGTTTTGCCGGTAAAAATAAAGTGGAGCTTTCCCACAAACAAAAAAATTGATTTTATAAAATAAAAAAATTTTAAATTAAAAAAAATCCAAAAAATTTTTTTGCTTGCAACCGGATTTGAACTCGGAAACTTCCGACTACAAACATTTTTTAACGAAGCGTCAGAATTTTTATAAAATCATTGGTTTTCCAGTGAATTGATTTTTGTACGTCTGGTAGCATTGGCTAGGTAGCACTGAATAACCACTGGTTGCAAACCTTGGCATATCACTCAAAGCCAATTCTTTGCCAGTGGTTTTTTTTATAAACCACCGAAATTTTTGTAAAACAAATACTGGTAAAACGCTTTTCGCAAACGCTGGCAAAGCGTCCCAAATGAGTGTTTTGCCAGTCATTTATTTTTAATACCGTGGTTACCCAGTGGTATGCCAGTGCTTGATTTTTGGTACCACTGGCGATTTCTGACTGGGTACTTTTAAATTTCTTAGCCATATTTACTGTTTATACACCCAGGAAAAAGATTGGTTGGCTTTCGATCAAAACCTTTAAAATGAATTTGCCAGTACTTTATTTTATTTGGAATTACCTATAATTGAATACTACATCAAAAATATTTTACTAGGTATTAAAAATAGGGAAAATGAACTAAAAAACAATCCTTTTAACAAATTATTGGTATCTCCAATCAATTTTAAAATTAGTATCAGTTTAGTAATTCTATGCAGTAGAAGCAGCCATTTATTTAGTGAATATACAAGAAAATTGGTGTTATCTATAACCTTTTTTAAAAAATTTCAATATTCGAAAGTGGTAACTACAAATACGGGTATCCTAATCAAATATGACCTTAAATTCAAGTTTCTGTAGAACCAACCGAATTGTGGATTGTATTGATAACACACACAACTATTAATTGGTATTGATAAACGAATTTTATACTGTATTAATAAAACATATAAATTCAAAATTAGTCATTAAAATTATTAAGTGTTTGTGGTGTAGTGGGTGAGGAGTTGGCCTAGTACGCCGGATTTCCGGGTTCGAATCCCAGAAAAGACAAAAATTTAGATGTTTTTTTTTTAATTAAAATAAAATATTCATATGTATAAACAGTAAATATGGCTAAGAAATTTAAAAGTAGTTGTGGTGCAGTGGGTAAAAGTGTGAACTATTAACCTGAAGGGCCGGGTTCAATACCAGAAAATTCAAAAAAGTTTTTTAATTTCAATAAAATTTTGTAGAACATAATAATATTTATGTGGAACATAATATTGAATTAGACAACCGAATATTGGCGTTCACGACGAAAAATATAATTTAATATAAAGATAGTTGTCGTAACCGCACGAATTCGATTGGCAACAAATTCGGTGGCCACAACTGAGACTGTTTTCTGTGTGTACATATGAATATTTTATTTTAATTAAAAAAAAACATCTAAATTTTTGTCTTTTCCTGGATTCGAACCCGGAAATCCGGCGTACTAGGCCAACTCCGCACCCACTACACCAATAGTTGTGTGTGTTATCAATACAATCTACAATTCGGTTGGTTCTACAGAAACTTGATTTTGAAGTCAAATTTGATTAGGATACCCGTATTTGTAGTTACCACCCAAGCAGAAAAATACGATCGGCACAATGGTGGCATACCGTTGGCGATGGTCGGTTATGCGTTGGCAGAACGTGGGATTAACAATCTTGACAGTATTGTCCTGTTACCCGATTGATAACAGCGGCCAACCGTTGGTTGGCGCAAATTTGCCAACGTTTTCACAACGTTGTCAAAATTGAAAAAACGGTGGTCTAAAAATAGATTTTCAAAAAAAAAAATTTTTCAAAAAAATTGTTTTTAGTATTTTTTTAAAAACATGGTTCTGATGGGAATTGAACCCAGGCCGCCAGGTTGTCAGCCGCGATCTCTACACACTAAGCTAACAAGACTTGTAATATCTAATAGCTAAAAAACTAGATCAATGATAACAACAGTTGTATCTAACTTACAAGCGTCGGCAAAAGGTTGGTTGACACTAAGCGGCCAACATTGTTATGATGTTGGAAAAACCAAAAAATTGATGGTCTAAAAAACTTGAAAAAAAAACTTCTTTTGCGAAAAAAAATTGTTTTAAAATGTTAATTATAATTATTTTAAATAAAACATGGTCGGGCTGTGACTTGAACCCGGGCCGTCAGATTGCCAGACAATCTCTCTACACACTAAGCTAACGAGACATGTAGTACAACATAGCTTAAAAAATAAATGAATGATAACAATGGCTAATATGGAAACATTGGCATAACGTCTGCTGGACCTCACCTGCCAACGTTGGCGTAACGTCAGGAAAAATATAGACGGTAAAATAAAATTAAGAAAAATTATTTTATAAAAAACAATTAAATTTAATAAAACGAAATGTAATTTTATAAAAAAAGAATATAAAAAAATAAAAAAAAGAGAAAAAAAATTGTATGTTCGTGACCGTAATCGAACCCGAGACCTTCCGACTTTACCTTATTTTAACAAGCGTGGTCATTTTTATAAAATCAGTGCTCTGCCAGTGTTTTGTTTTTGGTACAGTATAAAATTCGTTTACCAATACCAATCAATAGTTGTTTGTGTTATCAGTACAATCCACAATTCGGTTGGTTCTACACAAAATCGACTTTAAGGTCATATTTGATTAGGATGTAGTTACCACTTTCGAATATTGAAATTTTTTTAAAAAAGGTTATAGATAACACCAATTTTCTTGAATATTCACTAAATAAATGGCTGCTTCTACTGCATAGAATTACTAAACTGATAATAATTTTAAAATTGATTGGAGATACCATTAATTTGTTAAAAGGATTGTTTTTTAGTTCATTTTCCCTATTTTTAATACCTAGTAAAATATTTTTGATGTAGTATTCAATTATAGGTAATTCCAAATAAAATAAAGTCCTGGCAAATTCATTTTAATGGTTTTGATCGAAAGCCAACCAATCTTTTTCCTGGGTGTATCTACTAAATATTAAGTGAAGCAAGTTTGTTTCAAAGCGATTGATTTGTCGCACTATTTTTTTTTTTTTTTTTTTTTGCAGAATGGTTTTAAATTTTATGCAGTGGCTACCTCATTATTGCAAAACCTAATCTTGAGATCTTCGTGTAATATTTTTCACATAATTTTGGTTGAAAATTATCAAATAATTTTTTTATTTTTTCATATTAAACGTTTAACAAAAATGTTTATTTTGAAAGTGGTATGAGTCACCTTATTTTTTAAAATAGCATAAAATTGAAGAATAATTAATTAAATCAGGGCATTGACATTAGTTTTTTGTGGAAAAGTTATAAATTAATTTTAAAAAACAAAAATAATTGGCTAAACGAGGGTATCGATGTCGCATTCATAGTAAAAAAACCATCAAGTACTTCTAAATATCTAGTGAAACACTTTTAGTTTAAAGAGAATGTCTTATATTTGCAAAAAGTATTTTTGTGCCCTTGGTGAATTTTTTTTTGTTTTTTTGCAAAATGGCTTAACTTTTTCACAAAGACCATCTTATTATTGGAAAACCTTTTTTGTGCTCTTATTTATATTATTTCTCTTATATATTATTATTAATATTTTTCACATAATTTTGGTCCAACATTACCACATAATTTTTTTAATTTTTTCATATAAAACGATTTAACGAAAATGTTTATTTTGAAAGTGGTATGAGTCACCTTATTTTTTAAAATAGCATAAAATTGAAGAATAATTAAATCAGGGTATTGACATTAGTTTTTTGTGGAAAAGTTATAAATTAATGTTAAAAAACCTGTTATCCCAATTCCCGTAGTGAAAGTTGAAATTCGCGAAAATTTTGCAATAAAAAATTTTAACTTTTTTCGGTAAATTGTTTTAATTATTATGGGATGTCGAGTTCATTGTGAAACATATGTTTTTAGATATTTCATGAAGTAATTTTGGTTGAAAATAATTGATTTGTTAGCAAAAAATTGCAAAAAAAATTTTAGCTACAGTTTTACTTTATATTTTTTTTAAGAAACCGATTACTACTGCCTATTAGAATTCAATAAAAAAAGAATCTTCCAAGTTATCATATTTCAGCGTATAAAAAATATCAAACAAAAAAAGTTAAGTCCACGTAAGATAACAAAATGATAAAAACTATTATTTTGAAAGTGGTATGAGTCCACTCACCATTGAAAAAACAGGTATTTTTGCAACATATATTAAAAATTCTTTGTGATATGAAAAATTTAACTATATGTTATTGAAAATACGCACCCAGGAAAAAGATTGGTTGGCTTTCGATCAAAACCATTAAAATGAATTTGCCAGGACTTTATTTTATTTGGAATTACCTATAATTGAATACTACATCAAAAATATTTTACTAGGTATTAAAAATAGGGAAAATGAACTAAAAAACAATCCTTTTAACAAATTATTGGTATTTCCAATCAATTTTAAAATTAGTATCAGTTTAGTAATTCTATGCAGTAGAAGCAGCCATTTATTTAGTGAATATACAAGAAAATTGGTGTTATCTATAACCTTTTTTAAAAAAATTTCAATATTCGAAAGTGGTAACTACAAATACGGGTATCCTAATCAAATATGACCTTAAATTCTAGTTTCTGTAGAACCAACCGAATTGTGGATTGTATTGATAACACACACAACTATTAATTGGTATTGATAAACGAATTTTATACTGTATTAATAAAACACATAAATTCAAAATTAGTCATTAAAATTATTAAGTGTTTATGGTGTAGTGGGTGAGGAGTTAACCTAGTACGCCGGATTTCCGGGTTCGAATCCCGGAAAAGACAAAATTTAGATGTTTTTTTTTTAATTAAAATAAAATATTCATATGTATAAACAGTAAATATGGCTAAGAAATTTAAAAGTAGTTGTGGTGTAGTTGGTAAAAGTGTGAACTATTAACCTGAAGGGCCGGGTTCAATACCAGAAAATTCAAAAAAAGTTTTTTAATTTCAATAAAATTTTGTAGAACATAATAATATTTATGTGGAACATAATATTGAATTAGACAACCGAATATTGGCTTTCACGACGAAAAATATAATTTAATATAAAGATAGTTGTCGTAATCGCAAGAATTCGATTGGCAACAAATTCGGTGGCCACAACTGAGACTGTTTTCTGTGTGCGTGTAAAATTTCTTGAACAGAACCACTCGTATTTTTAAACACGTTAAAACGCAAAACCTTTTATATCTAATTTTAAAAACAAGTGGACTCATACCACTTTCAAAATAAACGGTTCATATATAGAATTGATGGTCAGAGCTCTATTAATTTTTAGAAGTCAAGATTTTGTCATGTAGTGTAATTTGCTAAATTTAAAATGGAAACTAAAGAATGTTTGTTTGTACTAGGCTTTCCAGTACCGATTTCGGTAATACCGAAATTCGAGCCATTTTAGCAAATTCGAAATACCGATTTTAGAACGATTCCGATTTCGGTATTGCATACAATTTTTTCTGTTTATTATTTTAATATTTTACTTCTTTTTTAGAGAAATTTTAACAAATTTGACAATAATTATGTTTTTGTGTTTGCAATTCTTTACATATTTTAAAGATGCAAACATTAATAAATACGAACATATTGCATTTTTACTCAACAAGGACTTTGGACAATGCAAAAACTAAAATTAACCCAGCCAAAAAATGTCTGATTATGATTACTTATAAATAGTATGCCTCTTGCAAGGATTGTGTCCACGAGCCTTAATTAATTCAAACATAAAAAGAATGTTTTTTCTAAAAATTTTCTTGAGAGAAAGTCAAAAGATTAAAAAATTAGTGTAATAAATATTTGTTCACTTTTGTGTCTACGATTTCCCAGTATTGGTGATAGGAATTGTCAAATTTGTCCACATTTTCTTTCTATATTTTATAAAAAAGAATAAAAAATAAAATTATTTTGATTTTTTTGATTCTGGCGAATTATAATTTTTTTGTTTTTATTCAGGATTTAAAAATATTCTTTAGATATGCGAATTAATTTTAGTCAATAATATGTCTTCGCGAAACCAAAAAAAAAAAAAATAATTCGTGCGAATTATCTTTATATTTTTTGATTCGCGAATTATAACTCAGCTTTTTTTATTATCTTTGAAAATAACACAGTACAACAAAATAAGAAAAATTTGATGCATCGGGATTGCGATATGTCATTTCTAATAGATTTTGGGACGCAGATCACGAATATGGCCCTAGAATTTTAAAGTTAGCTATAGTTTAAGAAATATTTGCAAAAACGTTTTTATAGAAAAATAAAATTTTTTAATAAACTTTTTGCAAAAAAATATAAAATGGCAGGGTAATAATACTATTTTTTGCAACATTTTAGAATGATGAAATATGCCCTTTAATTTGATATATTGCACGTTTTGACAGCTGCGATAATATTCCCTATATATGCATTTAAAATTAAAATTTCTCTCTTTTCACGATTTCGTTAATAAATAATCTGCGATGAAAGGAATATATAATATTTGAATTTGTACCTTTAGTAAACAACTAATGTTACTTAATTTAGCAAAAAGAATCCGCATTTTCTCTTTTATTTTTAAGTTAGTATTGACTAAACCTGAAAAAGACCGACTTTTTTAATACCTAAAAATTAAGGAGTCTGTGGCAAATCTTAAAATATGAAACCCAGATAAAACCATTCAGAAATATAAAACATATATTTTCTAATCAATTTCAACTTATTTTATTTTTTTTTCAATTCAGTGAACTTATTATTTTTTTTTAATTCACTGAACGTAATTTTATTTTTTTTTAATTCACTGAACGTAATTTTATTTCTTTTAATTCACTGAACGAAAATGAAATTGAACGAATTCAGTAGTGAATTAATTCAGTACGGAATTAATTCACTTTTTTCCGTTCGATTTATAAAATTGAACGTGTTCACCAGTGAATTAATTCATTTGATTTAATAAAAAGAACTATTGCAATTGAATTAATTCGTAACAAAATAAATCGAACGAAAACAAATATGAATTAATTCCATTCAATATATGGTGCTTAGTGAATTAATTCATCGACTTTTTAATTCAGAATTGAAAAATTGAATTAAGGAATTAATTCTTCAAAGCTCTGATCAACTGTTCTATAAATAGATGTTGAATATAAATTTAAAAAAATATAAAAATTTAAAAACCAATAGGAGCTGACACGTATTGATCAGCGTACCCCACGATTGTCAGGCAAACACTCTAACCATTAGACTACGACATCACTATGATTTTTAATGCTTCAACGTGTATACACATTTATTGTGGCAGCTGTTATACATGTCTATTTTTCACAAAACTTGTTGTTATTAAATACTGGTTAATGAACATAAACATTTCTATAAATTGATGTTTAATATAAATTACAAAAAAAAAAAAAGCAATGGAAGCTAACACGAGTTGATCAACGATCCTCATGTCTGTCATGCAAAAACGCTAAACACTAGGCTACGCCATAGTTATGGTTTTTAATGATTTAGAACATATATTATTGGTTTCAGCTATTGTGAAATAGTAATGTGTGGGGTATAATTATCGGTAACTCATTACATTCAGTTTAAAAGTATTTCAAAGGGTAATGAGATATGATATCTAAGTAATGCATATAGTAATGACCAATGATTACCAAGTTTTTGCTGCACACAGAAAACAGTCTCAGTTGTGGCCACCGAATTTGTTGCCAATCGAATTCGTGCGGTTACGACAACTATCTTTATATTAAATTATATTTTTCGTCGTGAACGCCAATATTCGGTTGTCTAATTCAATATTATGTTCCACATAAATATTATTATGTTCTACAAAATTTTATTGAAATTAAAAAACTTTTTTTGAATTTTCTGGTATTGAACCCGGCCATTCGGTTTAATAGTTAACACTCTTACCCACTGCACCACAACTAATTTTAATTTTCTTAGCCATATTTACTGTTTATACATATGAATATTTTATTTTAATTAAAAAAAAAACATCTAAATTTTTGTCTTTTCCGGGATTCGAACCCGGAAATCCGGCGTACTAGGCCAACTCCTCACCCACTACACCACAAACACTTAATAATTTTAATGACTAATTTTGAATTTATATGTTTTATTAATACAGTATAAAATTCGTTTATCAAAACCAATTAATAGTTGTGTGTGTTATCAATACAATCCACAATTCGGTTGGTTCTACAGAAACTTGAATTTAAGGTCATATTTGATTAGGATACCCGTATTTGTAGTTACCACTTTCGAATATTGAAATTTTTTTAAAAAAGGTTATAGATAACACCAATTTTCTTGTATATTCACAAAATAAATGGCTGCTTCTACTGCATAGAATTACTAAACTGATACTAATTTTAAAATTGATTGGAGATACCAATAATTTGTTAAAAGGATTGTTTTTTAGTTAATTTTCCCTATTTTTAATACCTAGTAAAATATTTTTGATGTAGTATTCAATTATAGGTAATTCCAAATAATATAAAGTACTGGCAAATTCATTTTAATGGTTTTGATCGAAAGCCAACCAAACTTTTTCCTGGGTGTGGGAAATTCATATGAAATTTATTTGAAATAAAAAAGATGTAAAATGTGTATTTCAGATTGAATTTTCTGCAAATCTTGATGCAGAAGTTGTGATTCTTTTGATAAAAAGAATTTAATGGAATATGAATTTACATCATACGTAAAGATTTTGCAAATCCGATTAAGTGATTTTATTAAATTTGCAAAATAGGAAAATAAGTGAAGTTTTCACTTTAATTGCAATTATATCCTAGATCCGTTACCTAATCAAAATAAGTTGATATGTTTCTAATAGCCCAAAGTCTATATTTTTAAACCATATTAAAAATTATTCGTGGTTTAGTCAGGTATATGAATAAATAATAAATCTTAACAAAAAACTGTCTTTTTGCCAAAAGTTAAATTTGCAAATATTTCAAAAACTAGAGCTAATTTTGAAATTTGGTGTTCACATTCGTGATATTCATCCTAAAATCTATCATATTGATATGTCGCATGCCCGATGCATGTTTAGTGTTGTATTGTGTAATTTACACACTCTATAACAGTAATATTAAAAGAATTTTTAAGAGTGTCAGTAATGTAATGGAAGAAATAACGGGAGAAGTATTTTTATAAAATCGGGATGAATTCCACCAACTTCAGTAGCATTCGATTTTATTGATAAACAACTCGAAACAACTCCATATGATTAACACATTCAAATGTAAAACGATCAAATTGTACATTGCCTGCATTAAGACTGTCATAGAATTGATGATTAGCTTGGGGCATGGGAATATTAATGCATTTTTCATTAATGTCATCAGGGTTTTTTATGGGGTTATCCATTGCGGTATTTGCCCTTCCAATCAGGGCTGCCATATAATTTTTATGAAAAATCGGCACTTTTTCCCAAAAAAATCGACATGTTCGGCACTTTGATTTAAAAAAATCGGCATAAAATCTACACACTCACAAACACTTATAAAAATATATATGTATATACTCTTAAAAAAATATATAAAAAGAACATTTCAGTGTAAAAAAAATATGACTTACACTGAAAATAAATTAAATTTTATAATTAACAATAAATTAAAATAAAGGTTTTTGAGATAAATTAAATAATAATGTATGTGAAGATAGCTACGAAAGTTAAATACGTTCCACAAAAATGTTAAGGTGTTAACAGAAGCTGTAAAAAGTGTACTTATTTATATTTTCTTTGCGAAAATATTGTTTATTAGTAAATTATTGTAAAAATTGAAACCGCTGGTCATACGTTGATGTCCTATAACTGTTACCTGCTATTATGCATGCAATGGATAAATTTAAATTTACTTTAAAAAATATAGTGGAACCACATGACCCATGTGGCCAAAACGGGGAGAGGTGGGGCAACCACTTCTACTTCAGATTAAGGCGAAAGAATAGTAGATTACAGAATTGTATCACATGTGTCCCAAAACCGCTTCAGATCGGAGATATAAATTTTTGAAAAAATGGATAAATTTAAATTTACTTCAAAAAATATAGTGGAACCACATGACCCATGTGGCCAAAACGGGGCGAGGTGGGGCAACCATTTCTACTTCAGATTAAGGCGAAGGAATAGTAGATTACAGAATTGTATCACATGTGTCCCAAAACCGCTTCAGATGGGAGATATAAATTTTTGAAAAAATGGATAAATTTAAATTTACTTTAAAAAATATAGTGGAACCACATGACCCATGTGGCCAAAACGGGGAGAGGTGGGGCAACCATTTCTACTTCAGATTAAGGCGAAGGAATAGTAGATTACATAATTGTATCACATGTGTCCCAAAACCGCTTCAGATCGGAGATATAAATTTTTGAAAAAATGGATAAATTTAAATTTACTTTAAAAAATATAGTGGAACCACATGACCCATGTGGCCAAAACGGGGAGAGGTGGGGCAACCATTTCTACTTCAGATTAAAGCGAAGGAATAGTAGATTACAGAATTGTATCACATGTGTCCCAAAACCGCTTCAGATCGGAGATATAAATTTTTGAAAAAATGGATAAATTTAAATTTACTTTAAAAAATATAGTGGAACCACATGACCCATGTGGCCAAAACGGGGAGAGGTGGGGCAACCTTTTCTACTTCAGATTAAGGCGAAGGAATAGTAGATTACAGAATTGTATCACATGTGTCCCAAAACCGCTTCAGATGGGAGATATAAATTTTTGAAAAAATGGATAAATTTAAATTTACTTTAAAAAATATAGTGGAACCACATGACCCATGTGGCCAAAACGGGGAGAGGTGGGGCAACCATTTCTACTTCAGATTAAGGCGAAGGAATAGTAGATTACAGAATTGTATCACATGTGTCCCAAAACCGCTTCAGATGGGAGATATAAATTTTTGAAAAAATGGATAAATTTAAATTTACTTTAAAAAATATAGTGGAACCACATGACCCATGTGGCCAAAACGGGGAGAAGTGGGGCAACCATTTCTACTTCAGATTAAGGCGAAGGAATAGTAGATTACATAATTGTATCACATGTGTCCCAAAACCGCTTCAGATCGGAGATATACATTTTTGAAAAAATGGATAAATTTAAATTTACTTTAAAAAATATAGTGGAACCACATGACCCATGTGGCCAAAACGGGGAGAGGTGGGGCAACCATTTCTACTTCAGATTAAAGCGAAGGAATAGTAGATTACAGAATTGTACCACATGTGTCCCAAAACCGCTTCAGATCGGAGATATAAATTTTTGAAAAAATGGATAAATTTAAATTTACTTTAAAAAATATAGTGGAACCACATGACCCATGTGGCCAAAACGGTGAGAGGTGGGGCAACCATTTCTACTTCAGATTAAAGCGAAGGAATAGTAGATTACAGAATTGTATCACATGTGTCCCAAAACCGCTTCAGATCGGAGATATAAATTTTTGAAAAAATGGATAAATTTAAATTTACTTCAAAAAATATAGTGGAACCACATGACCCATGTGGCCAAAACGGGGAGAGGTGGGGCAACCATTTCTACTTCAGATTAAGGCGAAGGAATAGTAGATTACAGAATTGTATCACATGTGTCCCAAAACCGCTTCAGATGGGAGATATAAATTTTTGAAAAAATGGATAAATTTAAATTTACTTTAAAAAATATAGTGGAACCACATGACCCATGTGGCCAAAACGGGGAGAGGTGGGGCAACCATTTCTACTTCAGATTAAGGCGAAGGAATAGTAGATTACAGAATTGTATCACATGTGTCCCAAAACCGCTTCAGATGGGAGATATAAATTTTTGAAAAAATGGATAAATTTAAATTTACTTTAAAAAATATAGTGGAACCACATGACCCATGTGGCCAAAACGGGGAGAGGTGGGGCAACCATTTCTACTTCAGATTAAGGCGAAGGAATAGTAGATTACAGAATTGTATCACATGTGTCCCAAAACCGCTTCAGATCGGAGATATAAATTTTTGAAAAAATGGATAAATTTAAATTTACTTTAAAAAATATAGTGGAACCACATGACCCATGTGGCCAAAACGGGGAGAGGTGGGGCAACCATTTCTACTTCAGATTAAGGCGAAGGAAAAGTAGATTACAGAATTGTATCACATGTGTCCCAAAACCGCTTCAGATGGGAGATATAAATTTTTGAAAAAATGGATAAATTTAAATTTACTTTAAAAAATATAGTGGAACCACATGACCCATGTGGCCAAAACGGGGAGAGGTGAAGCAACCATTTCTACTTCAGATTAAAGCGAAGGAATAGTAGATTACAGAATTGTATCACATGTGTCCCAAAACCGCTTCAGATCGGAGATATAAATTTTTGAGAAAATGCATAAATTTAAATTTACTTTAAAAAATATAGTGGAACCACATGACCCATGTGGCCAAAACGGGGAGAGGTGGGGCAACCATTTCTACTTCAGATTAAGGCGAAGGAATAGTAGATTACAGAATTGTATCACATGTGTCCCAAAACCGCTTCAGATGGGAGATATAAATTTTTGAAAAAATGGATAAATTTAAATTTACTTTAAAAAATATAGTGGAACCACATGACCCATGTGGCTAAAACGGGGAGAGGTGGGGCAACCATTTCTACTTCAGATTAAGGCGAAGGAATAGTAGATTACAGAATTGTATCACATGTGTCCCAAAACCCCTTCAGATGGGAGATATAAATTTTTGAAAAAATGGATAAATTTAAATTTACTTTAAAAAATATAGTGGAACCACATGACCCATGTGGCCAAAACGGGGAGAGGTGGGGCAACCATTTCTACTTCAGATTAAGGCGAAGGAATAGTAGATTACAGAATTGTATCACATGTGTCCCAAAACCGCTTCAGATGGGAGATATACATTTTTGAAAAAATGGATAAATTTAAATTTACTTTAAAAAATATAGTGGAACCACATGACCCATGTGGTCAATTCGGGAAGAGATGGGGTAACCATTTCTACTTCAGATTAAGGCGCAGGAATAGTAGATTACAGAATTGTATCACATGTGTCCCAAAACCGCTTCAGATGGAAGATATAAATTTTTGAAAAAATGGATAAATTTAAATTAACTTAAAAAATATAGTGGAACCACATGACCCACGTGGTCAATTCGGGAAGAGGTGGGGTAACTATTTCTACTTCAGATTAAGGCGCAGGAATAGTAGATTACAGAATTGTATCACATGTGTCCCAAAACCGCTTCAGAACGGAGATATAAATTTTTGAAAAAATGGATAAATTTAAATTTACTTTAAAAAATATAGTGGAACCACATGACCCATGTGGCCAAAACGGGAAGAGGTGGGGTAACCATTTCTACTTCAGATTATGGCGCAGGAATAGTAGATTACAGAATTGTATCACATGTGTCCCAAAACCGCTTCAGGTCGGTGATATGAATTTTTGAAAAAATGGATAATAAATGTGATTAATATCTAAACATGAACGAAAAGCGATTAAAAACCGCTACACTAGATGAAAAATAGCTAAATTGACAACAGTTCATGTAGACTAAATACCATCCAATCCTCTCACCGCCTGTTAAACACTATCTTAAATTATATATGAATCAGTGATGGTATTTGAGAATTTTCGTTTGGTGCCTCAATGATGCCAAAAAAGTGCCAAAAAAGCTTTGAAAGTGCCAAAAAAAAAATTAAGCAACATTTAATGTTTCAAAAAAAATATGTTCAGCTTTTATTTCAAATATTTATACATTTAGTTACTTTAACCCTTAAATGCATGGTGTAGCCATTTGGCAACATACCAGTTTCTTAATAAAAAACGCCACTTGATGCATAAAACTCAATTTTTGGGCATTGGGGCCCTTCCTGCACAAAATGCTCTTATAAACTATAACTCAGATTTTTTAAACAGTTATTGGAACAATCTTGGTTTTGCTTCTTATGTTTGTGAAAAATCTAAAACACGCGTTTTTTTTTACAAAAAGTGCAATATTCAAAAATGTTTGTTTAAATATTTAAAGTGGTATTCTCGCAATAAAATTAATTTTGGCAACAATAAATGTATAATTAATATTTCATATATTTTTTTTTTCTTTTTTTTTTCATACACGTTAAAATAATCACAATTTAGCTATTTGGCAATTTTTTTGGTATTTTTCTTGAAATGTACACGCCTTTAGAAATCATATATAAAAAAATGGTTAAAATTGTAGAGATCATGCATTTAAGGGTTAAGTAAAAAGACAAAAAAAAAAAAGGCGGGCAACTTATCTAAAAAGTAACCCGAGTTTAACATTACCTACCACAAATATTTTCATATAAAAATGCCATTCTTAACTATAGTAAAGCACTAAACTTACGTTATTTTAAGATAAGTTAGCAGGTCCAAGACTTTCAAAAAATTTTACAATTAAATTCGATAATACAATAGAATCAATTAAAGTTTTTCTAATTTTATCCCCGTTGCTTTTATTTTTAAATATCAAAATAATGATTAAATTGTCCCCGAAGAACTAGAAGGTGTCCAAAAAATTGTAGATATTTTTAGTGTAGCATTTGTTTTTTAATTTTGCTAACCCTTCTTAATAGGCGTGGCTTTTAATGAAAAACCAGCGATATCGACCTTTTATCAAATTATATAGAAATTTTCGTAAAAAGTGCCAAAATTCTATGGAGAGTGCCAAGGTGCCATTGAACATTCAATAGTGCCACAAATGGCACTTTTGTGCCACTTTTACCAACAGTGATATGAATGTCAACTGGTACATATTAGACAAAGTGGGCAAATATTACTAGATATACAGATTTTAATGTGTTTTATATATATAATTAATTGCAATATTGTTAGTTCTGAATAAGTGGTGAAGGGAACGTAAAATTTTGTTTCAATAGCTTAAAAACACTATAATAAATTATTAAAAGTACCACTGTTAAGACAATTTTAACATTTTATACAAAAATTGCCAAAATATGAGTGCATCCAATAAAATCAGTGTTGCCACTTTTTGAATAATTATTCAAAAACGGGACTGTTTGCACATTTGCTGGATAATTTTTGAATAATGACATTTTTGTGTAGTTTTTGTGTAATTTCACTTTTTACAGAAATTTCCGTACATTAATTCCTAGAGCTTCTTAACTCATTTTAAACACACTGTCCTGTTTTCAACCTACACTAATAGAAAAAATGAAGTTAAAACTACTAAAAATTAGTTAAAAATTATGCTGCAGAAAAAAATTGCTAAATTATTATTATTATTATTTTTGCTATATATTAGTAATATAGGAACAGCAAAAATAGAACTGTTAAATATACAGAATTTTAGTTATATTTGACCTAAATTTTTGTAAATGGAGAAAGCAAATTAACCTGCTAAAATCAGCAAAAAAAATTTGCTAAATATTAGTAGCCTAAAAAAGCACCAAAAAATTTTCGAAGTTTTTTTTCGATTTTTTTTAAATGCAAATAAAAATCGAGGATTTTGAAAACAGCAGTTTACAATTTTTTAGCAAATATTTCTGCTGATTTTAGCAGAATACACTGCATTTTGCATTCAACTAAATTTAGCTTAAAAATAGCAAAAATTTTGTAGATTTAACAGTTTATTTTTGCTATTTTTAGTCTACAAATATTTAGCAAAATTTTCTGCAGATTTCACAGTACAATTTGCTATTTTCAATTAACTAAAAGTTAGCCAAAATATAACTAAAATTCTGTAAATTTAACAGTTTTAATTTTGCTGTTCTCATTTTACTAGTATTTAGTAAAAAATCTGCTAATTTTAGCAGTTTTTTCTGCAGCAACTGATTTTTAGTAACTTTTTCTGCTATTTTTACAGTTTTATTTCTTTGAGTGTAGTATATTTTACTGGATAAACATCATTCAGTGATTTGACAACCATAAAATAGTTTGGAAGACACTTCTGTCTAGAGTTGCCAAATAAATATTTATTAAAAAATAAATTTTTGACCTTTTTTGATGCAACTTTATTCAAAATTAAAAAAATTTTAATAAAGATTTGTCCATAAAAATACACAAAATTAAAATTTTTGAAATATCTTTAACTTTCAAGGATTAATATCTTAAAATAATATCAACTTTGGTTGACAAAATTTCTACGAGAGGGCGCTATTAGCCAAAAGCAATTACAAATATTTCTTAATGAACCATTGGCCTACATATCTGCCAAAAATATCCACCGGATCTATGCCGTGTCCTTAATGAGCTGAGAATGAAATGAAAATACATCGATATTTGGGTTGAATGATTTTATGTAAAATTTACCACAAATTTCTAGTTTGTGATTAATTATTTTCATAAATTTTATATTTTATTTTTAATATGTGTTTAAGGATCCGTATGTTGTTAACTTTTGGTAAAATTTTTTCAAACTTCATGTGAAAAAATATTTTTTTCTTGAGTGGCAAGACTATTTGAAAATGTTGCGAAAGAGTAAAATTTTAATTAGTTATGTTTCTGATGGTTTCAAGTGGCACAGCTCTCGGTAAGTCTGTGGGATTCGGCCGGCAAAACTTAAGCCCACAATAAGTTTGGTTGTGACCGTGTGAAATTTGACAGTAATCCAACCAGCCGATAAGAAATGGTAAATTGTTCACAAAATATTTTGATTCTGCCGCATTGTGTGCAGGAGAGTTGGTCTAATGACCGCATATTTTATTTGGAAATTATATATAAAAAAAATGCTCTAAACTTTTTGTGTAATTTAATACGGTTTTGGATAATTTTTGACAAACAGATGTGTAATTTTGTGTTTTACTGGTGGCAACACTGAATAAAATACATTCCACAAAAACAAAGAGAACGAAATGTATGCAAAACAGGGATGATAATACTTTTTCTGGTACTATTGGAACCTCAAAAGTACTATGGTACTCATATGACTCATTCAGTACTATTTACACATTTTTCGATTTTTTAATTTTTTGTGCTTTTATTAATTTTCAGAGATATTATTGTGTTTATAGCGAACACATCAAATATCGGAGTTTTAAATAAAAAATACTTATGTTGAAAATATTTAAAATATTGGATGTTACTATTGAAAACTCAAGTTAAACACATAAAAAATGTTCTTTCGCAATTTTTTTTATTGAAATATGTATACAAAAATAATAATTAAAAATAAGGAGAATTAAGTGTAATCTAGAAATTTTTGTATTTTTTGAAACGAGCAAAATGTTTTTCCCCATCAGACCTCCTAAAGAATTCACTC
This sequence comes from Leucophora obtusa, assembly GCA_949987735.1. Classification (NCBI taxonomy): domain Eukaryota; kingdom Metazoa; phylum Arthropoda; class Insecta; order Diptera; family Anthomyiidae; genus Leucophora; species Leucophora obtusa. The sequence goes on along the minus strand of OX465295.1, from coordinate 166,685,899 downwards.
ATTCGATTTTCATTTCTGAATGATTAAAAAATTAAAACCTATTTCGAAGAACCGAATGAATTCTTAATGCACCTAATGCAGTCATTAAATTCATTTGATTCGATTGTCAATCAATTTGTTCATTCATGGACTTTAAGTTCTGTACCTACACTCACACAAAAAGCTACTAAAAATTAAGCAAAAATGGCCTTACAAAAGAAACTGCTGAGATTAGCAGATTTTTTTTATATATTTTATATATTTTTTATATTTAACTTTTAGTTCGTTGAAAATAAGAAATTATACTGTAAAATCTGCAGAAAATATTAACATTAGTAGAGTAAAAAAATAGCAAAAATAAACAGTTATATCTACAAAATTTTTGTTACTTTTAAGTTAAATTTAATTGAATGAAAATAGAAGTCTATCCCGCTAAAATCAACGGAAATGGTTGCTATAAATACTAAACTGGTGATTTCAGAAGACTAGATTTTTATTCGTATTAAAAGAAATAGAAAAAAGCTTTCTCGATTTAAAATTTTTGGTGATTTTTAGTCTACTAATTATTATTTATTACCAATTTTAGCAAGTTAAGTTTTTATTTTCTGTTAACTAAAATGTATTCAAATATAACTAAAATTTTGTATATGTATTTAACAGTTTGGTATTTGCTGTTCTTATCTTACTAATATCCCTACGGGAAATTTTAACAAACTGTCACCGAACTGGCGCCTTTATATGAAATAAACTGGTCACTTTTACATGGCGTTGTCATAGGAGGGGGAAATTGACCCCTTGTGACATGTCACAAGACATATCCCAGGACAGGTCCCTGAACTTTGTTTTTTATGAGAGTTCAGTTTTTTTGCACTATTAAATTTTATATATTCTTTTAAAGATGTGTACACTGTAGTGTACAAGGGTAGTGAAAGAGTTAAAGAAATACAATGCTCTATTGAATTTCTTATAAATAGCAGAAGTGCTGCAAAACATTCAAATGGGTTTGTTTGATATTTAATTTTTTTAAATGAAAAAATGTGGAATTTGCACAAAAAATCTTTCTTTGGTACTATTAAGATGCAAAAAAACTACTCTTTAACGATATTTCTGGTAATCTAATTGAAATTCTCGTTTATCATCCCTGGTGTCTATGCATAAGTATAAGTTGGAATATATTTGATATTTACTGGTATATGTTCGTTTGTATGCATATTGATGCATCGTATTGTTGAATATTGTTTTTAATATAAAAGAAACGGGACATTTCATTTTTGTGAACATCCCAGTTGGCCAAACATCAACGATGAAATTGTCTTAAACGATTTCTTTAAGACATTTTTGAATTTTTCGGTAACGACATTTGTCGCTGAAATTGTCTTTTATTAACTCGATGAGAAGTTTTTAGTTTAAATTTGTTTGAAAATAATAAAGAAATCAGTGTTGTCAGTGACCATCTAGGCGAAGCTGTCACCAACAAGGTCGTCTATGTTAGCATTGTGAACAATATCGTCTATTTCGTCTTCAACGACAAAGTGGGGCAAATTGTCGCCCAAATGGTCAAATAGAATTCAAGGACAATCTCGACGAAAACGTCGCTCAGGTGGTCGTGTACGATTTTGCGGACAATCGTTTGAAAACGTCATCAACGATTTGTATGGACTCATCACCAATATGTCGTTTACGAATTTCTATGGTCGTGCACCCAGCGTCGTGGATGTCTTCAAGACGGAGCCAACTGGGATGTTAACATACCATACATACTTAAATTACAAGGAATGTGTCACAAATAGGTGCACGCTGATTTTGAAAATTTGAGGTTGACATATTTATATTTTGTGCAACCTTGGTGTTTAGTGGCTTTACGCAATATGATTGCAAATATTATTGCCAATATTATCGTTGTTTTGCTCTACACCGTACAATACGATGTGCAATAGTCTTGTATAAGATATAAAAAATGCTATAATATGACCTACACATTACAAAATATTTTTCACTTTTCATGCTTGTGCAATAATGCTGCCTACACACGAAGGAACATTCGTCGGAACATATGTTTCATTTCTTTTTTACATTTTGTAATACAGACGATGCCACATAGGTGCAAACTTTTAGAAACTTGAACTATTAGAAACACAATTGTTGCTAATAGTTCAAATAAAAAACTGCAACAAATATTTTGTTTTTTTATTAAAAGAAAAAATGTTAATTTGCCTAAGTTTTTAAGTAGAAACAAATGTCATTAAAGTTATTGGATATTTATTCAGAGACAGAGACCTGTGCCGACCAAATTAATCGGTTGCTGCTGCTGATGTAAAAATTTGCAGCGGCATATTGAAAAAATATATAAAGTTGTTTTTTTTTTAAGTGTTATTTTTTATAAAAATAATACACTCATAGAAAGAAATAAAGCTGTAAAAATATGGGTAGAAGCTACTAAAAATTAATTAAAAATGACCTTGCGAAAAAACTGCCGATTTTTTTCCTAAATACTAGTAAGATAAGAATAGGGAAAATAAAACTGTTAAATTTAAAAAATTTTAGTTAGATTTAAGTTAACTTTTAGTTAATTAAAAATAACAGATTACTTGATAAAATCCGTAAAAAAATGTCCAGCATATTAGTATTGTATATAAAAAAAATAGTTTTTTCGGCAAGGTTATTTTTAACTTATTTTTAGTAGTTCTAACTAAATAGTTTACAGGATTTTTTTCTGTTAGTGTAATAATAATTATATTTAGTAAAAATTTGATCAAAATGGATTTTTTAAATGCAAACAAAATTATGATATTTACCTTTTTGGTATTTTAACAAAAATTATGTGAAGAATTATTGTACATTTTTATATAGAATTTTTATATTTCCATAAAATTTCATTAAAAATTAATAGAAAATTAAAAAAAAAATAAAAATTTTACAGTGAAAACTACAAAAAAAATATTAATTGTGTAAAAAGGGTCCAAAATTTTTTTTCGATCTCGTAGAATTCGAACCCGCAACCCTCTGATTTCTGTGCCAGCACGTTCCTATGCAACCCCCATACAAAATATTAACTTCTTTTCACCCATGAAAAAGAACTTCTGACTGGCAAATATTTATTGCAGAATTAGATGTTGTGTAAAACCCATTCCTAAGGGAGTAATTCTTTGTGATGTAATGAAGGAAGTGATTAATTTAGAAGTCATTCCATTTATTTTTGCTGGGGAGTTACGAAAAAACGTATATATACGTCTTACGCAGCTGAATGGTTAGGCAATTTATTCTAATATTCAGTGTTGCCATTTCAGTGCTTTTCGGGTATTTTTTGGTGCTTTTTTCCTTCCCGTACCCGGTGATTTTTTACAAATACCCGATTAAAAAAAGCGGGTATTTGCAGTGCTTTTTCAGATTTCTGGCAGTGCTTTTTGTACAGTTTATATTTTTGGTATTTGTTCTCGTTTTTTTCAATTTTTCTTCAATTTTCTGTCAAAGTTGAAAAAATAATACGAACTAAACAAAAAATACATTTTCTCACAATGTTTGTAATACAATTTTAAAAAGCAATTTCGATATATTTAAACTTCAAAATTTTGAAATATTAGTTTGGTGCTTTTTTTGGTTATTTTTTTAACCTTTTTTACACGATTTTACAAAGCTAAAATGTGTTTTTAAATTCTTGACTTAAATTTTTCAAAAAATTAATATCGTGCTTTTTTACCCCATTTTTGGTAAATTTTTTCCCTTTTTACCCGTTTTCACAATGCTCACGGTACTTTCCTGCCTTCAAAAGTTGGCAACACTGCTAATATTGTTGAAATGGTTGCCCCACCTCTCCCCGTTTTGGCGACATGGGTCATGTGGTTCCACTATATTTTTTAAAGTAAATTTAAATTTATCCATTTTTCAAAAATGTTTATCTCCGATCTGAAGCGGTTTTGGGACTCATGTGATACAATTATGTAATCTACCATTCCTGCGCCTTAATCTGAAGTAGAAATGGTTACCCACCTTTTCCTGTTTTGGCCACATGGGTCATGTAGTTCCACTATATTTTTTAAAGTAAATTTAAATATATCCATTTTTTCAAAAATTTATATCTCCGATCTGAAGCGGTTTTGGGACACATGTGATACAATTATGTAATCTACTATTCCTTCGCCTTAATCTGAAGTAAATATGGTTGCCCCACCTTTTCCCGTTTTGGCCATATGGGTCATCTATTCCACTATATTTTTTAAAGTAAATTTAAATTTATCCATTTTTTCAAAAATTTATATCTCCGTTCTGAAGCGATTTTGGGACACATGTTACACAATTATGTAATCTACTATTTCTGCGCCTTAATCTGAAGTAGAAATGGTTACCCCACCTCTTCCCGTTTTGACCACATGGGTCATGTGGTTCCACTATATTTTTTAAAAGAAATTTAAATTTATCCAATTTTTCAAAAATTTATATCTCCGATCTGAAGCGGTTTTGGGACACATGTGACACAATTATGTAATCTACTATTCCTGCGCCTTAATCTAAAGTAGAAATGGTTACCCCACATCTACCCGTTTCGACCACATGGATCATGTGGTTCCACTATATTTTTTAAAGTAAATTTAAATTTATCCATTTTTTCAAAAATTTATATCTCCGATCTGAAGCGATTTTGGGACACATGTGATACAATTATGTAGTCTACTATTCCTTCGCCTTAATCTGAAGTAGAAACGGTTACCCCATCTCTTCCCGTTTTGACCACATGGGTCATGTGGTTCCACTATATTTTTTAAAGTAAATTTAAATTTATCCATTTTTTCAAAAATTTATATCTCCGATCTGAAGCGGTTTTGGGACACATGTGATACAATTATGTAATCTACTATTCCTTCGCCTTAATCTGAAGTAGAAATGGTTACCCCACCTCTACCCGTTTTGACCACATGGATCATGTGGTTCCACTACATTTTTTAAAGTAAATTTAAATTTAGCAATTTTTTCAAAAATTTATATCTCCGATCTGAAGCGGTTTTGGGACTCATGTGATACAATTATGTAATCTACTATTCCTTCGCCTTAATCTGAAGTAGAAATGGTTACCCCACCTTTTCCCGTTTTGGCCATATGGGTCATGTGGTTCCACTATATTTTTCAAAGTAAATTTAAATTTATCCATTTTTTTTTTAAATTTATATCTCCGTTCTGAAGCGGTTTTGGGACACATGTGATACAATTATGTAATCTACTATTCCTTCACCTTAACCTGAAGTAGAAATGGTTGCCCCACCTCTCCCCGTTTTGGCGACATGGGCCATGTGGTTCCACTATATTTTTTAAAGTAAATTTAAATTTATCCATTTTTTCAAAAATTTATTTCTCCGATCTGAAGCGGTTTTGGGACACATGTGATACAATTATGTAATCTACTATTCCTGCGCCTTAATCTGAAGTAGAAATGGTTACCCCACCTTTTCCCGTTTTGGCCATATGGGTCATGTGGTTCCACTATATTTTTTAAAGTAAATTTAAATTTATCCATTTTTTAAAAAATTTATATCTCCGTTCTGAAGCGGTTTTGGGACACATGTTATACAATTATGTAATCTACTATTTCTTCGCCTTAATCTGAAGTAGAAATGGTTGCCCCACCTTTCCCCGTTTTGACGACATGGGTCATGGGGTTCCACTATATTTTTTAAAGTAAATTTAAATTTATCCATTTTTTCAAAAATTTATATCTCCGATCTGAAGCGGTTTTGGGACACATGTGATACATTATGTAAACTACTCTTCCTTTGCCTTAATCTGAAGTAGAAATGGTTACCCCACCTCTACCCGTTTTGACCACATGGATCATGTGGTTCAACTACATTTTTTAAAGTAAATTTAAATTTATGCATTTTTTCAAAAATTTATATCTCCGATCTGAAGCGGTTTTGGGACACATGTGATACAATTATGTAAACTACTCTTCCTTCGCCTTAATCTGAAGTAGAAATGGTTACCCCACCTCTACCCATTTTGACCACATGGATCATGTGGTTCCACTACATTTTTTAAAGTAAATTTAAATTTATCCATTTTTTCAAAAATTTATATCTCCGATCTGAAGCGGTTTTGGGACACATGTGACACAATTATGTAAACTACTCTTCCTTCGCCTTAATCTGAAGTAGAAATGGTTACCCCACCTCTACCCGTTTTGACCACATGGATCATGTGGTTCAACTACATTTTTTAAAGTAAATTTAAATTTATGCATTTTTTCAAAAATTTATATCTCCGATCTGAAGCGGTTTTGGGACACATGTGATACAATTATGTAAACTACTCTTCCTTCGCCTTAATCTGAAGTAGAAATGGTTACCCCACCTCTACCCATTTTGACCACATGGATCATGTGGTTCCACTACATTTTTTAAAGTAAATTTAAATTTATCCATTTTTTCAAAAATTTATATCTCCGATCTGAAGCGGTTTTGGGACACATGTGACACAATTATGTAATCTACTATTCCTTCGCCTTAATCTGAAGAAGAAATGGTTGCCCCACCTTTCCCCGTTTTGACGACATGGGTCATGTGGTTCCACTATTTTAAATTTATTTTTTAAATTTATCCATTTTTTCAAAAATTTATATATCCGATCTGAAGCGGTTTTGGGACACATGTGATACAATTATGTAATCTACTATTCCTACACTAACACTTTAATAAACCACTATCCCCTAGATTCAATTTCCGGTAGAAATGGTTACCTCACTTTTCTCACTATTTTTTCGAATTATGTGCTAATTGCATATATTATAAATTGTAGGATAATAGCTTATTAAGAAGAAAAAATGTTGTTAAGGGCTGGCAATATATGATCGCACATATTTATTTGTTCAAAAATTAAGTTATCATTGTATGACCTTTAAAACTTTATTTCCAATTTAAAAACAGTAATAATTGCATGTATAATAGTAGGTAACAGCTGTGGGTATTCAACGTATGACCATCGTTTTCAATTTTTCCAATAAGTTACTATAACAAATAATATATTTGCGAAGAATAAAAATAAGGAAATACATTTTTTACAGTTTCTGTTAATAACTTAACATTTTTGTGGAACGTATTTAACTTTCGTAGTTATCTTCACAGCCTTTAAATAATAACAAAAAAATGTAAGTTCAGATAATTAATTATGCCAATACTACACACAGAAAACAGTCTCAGTTGTGGCCACCGAATTTGTTGCCAATCGAATTCGTGCGGTTACGACAACTATCTTTATATTAAATTATATTTTTCGTCGTGAAAGCCAATATTCGGTTGTCTAATTCAATATTATGTTCCACATAAATATTATTATGTTCTACAAAATTTTATTGAAATTAAAAAACTTTTTTTGAATTTTCTGGTATTGAACCCGGCCCTTCAGGTTAATAGTTCACACTTTTACCCACTGCACCACAACTACTTTTAAATTTCTTAGCCATATTTACTGTTTATACATATGAATATTTTATTTTAATTAAAAAAACATCTAAATTTTTGTCTTTTCCGGGATTCGAACCCGGAAATCCGGCGTGCTAGGCCAACTCCTCACCCACTACACCACAAACACTTAATAATTTTAATGACTAATTTTGAATTTATGTGTTTTATTAATACAGTATAAAATTCGTTTATCAATACCAATTAATAGTTGTGTGTGTTATCAATACAATCCACAATTCGGTTGGTTCTACAGAAACTTGAATTTAAGGTCATATTTGATTAGGATACCCGTATTTGTAGTTACCACTTTCGAATATTGAAATTTTTTAAAAAAGGTTATAGATAACACCAATTTTCTTGTATATTCACTAAATAAATGGCTGCTTCTACTGCATAGAATTACTAAACTGATACTAATTTTAAAATTGATTGGAGATACCAATAATTTGTTAAAAGGATTGTTTTTTAGTTCATTTTTCCTATTTTTAATACCTAGTAAAATATTTTTGATGTAGTATTCAATTATAGGTAATTCCAAATAAAATAAAGTCCTGGCAAATTCATTTTAATGGTTTTGATCGAAAGCCAACCAATCTTTTTCCTGGGTGTACATAAATTAGTTCCATAATTTTTAGAGATATTTTTTCTCTGAAAAAGATAATTCTATTTTCAATCAATTCGTATAAAAAGTTTTGTTTTAATGAATCAGTGAATAATTTATGTTATAATAACTTGACATCAATGATTTGATATTGAATAAAGTGAGATAATTAGCGTGTTTTTTAATCACCTGGATTTAGAATTTTTCATACAAAAAATGGATTTCTTAAATCCAAAAAAAAAGCTGGGTTTAATAAATCCACAATAAAAGCTCAAATATATGAAACAGCATATTAATTTAATGTCAGAAAAAAATACGAATGAAAATTAAAAGAGAAACAAAAAAATTGAAAAACTTTTCTTAAAATTTTTATTATGAAATATGTTTAGAAAAAAAACTATACCTTACCAAATACATATTTTTCATCTTGGGCATGGAGAAATAGCTCAAATAGAAATGGCAATTTTTCACTCTGCAGTAAGTAATTTAATTAAATCCAATTAGTGAATATTAAATATTGCAATGGAATTTTTCAATTGTGTAAAAATATAAATTGAAGTGATAAAACTGAAAAGGCAGACTGTCTATAGTTGTTTTATATAAAATATAATTAAAAGTTAAAGTAAAATCCTTCATCATCGAATTCGGTATTAAAAATTAGGATGAAAGAAGTGTCGGACAGAAAATTTTTTTAAAATAGGAAAAATCTAACCCCATCTGTTGAGAACTTTTAGAAATACTTTTTGGATTTATTAAATCCAAGTGATTAGAAAAAACGGCTAATGATTTAGTACAATTTACATCGAATTAAACTGATTCTATTAAATAATTTATTTTATGAAATAATTCGCGAAGTCCAAATCAATTTATCGATTTTTAATTGAAATGATTTGCTGAATTCTTTAAATAAGATATTTATTGAATAAAGTACCAATTAATTTAATCTATAACATGACTAAATGATGCGAATCGTCCGGATAAAATTGAATCAGATTTCAAAATGAAATTAAAGAATTATGTTTTTAAAATTTAGCAACTCTTGCTACATACTGCAATAATTTGTACACCCAGAAAACAGTCTCAGGTGTGGCCACCAAATTTGTTGCCAATCGAATTCGTGCGGTTGCGACAACTATCTTTATATTAAATTATATTTTTCGTCGTGAAAGTCAATATTCAGTTGTCTTATTCAATATTATGATCCACATAAATATTATTATGTTTCACAAAATTTTATTGAAATTAAAAAACTGTTTTTGAATTTTCTGGTATTGAACAGGGCCATTCAGGTTAATAGTTCACACTCCTACCCACTACTTTTAATTTTCTTAGCCATACATATTTACTGTTTATACATATGAATATTTTATTTGAATTTAAAAAAAAAACATATAAACTTTTGTATTGTCCGGGATTTGAACTCGGAAATTCGGCGTACTAGGCCAAGTCTCTACCGACTGCACCACAAACACTTATTAATTTTGAAGTCTAATTTTGAATTTATATGTTTTGCTAGGAAAACAAATATAGTAAAAGATTCGTTTACTAATACCAATCAATAGTTGTGTGTGTTATCAATACAATCCACAATTCGGTTGGTTCTACAGAAACTCGACTTTATGGTCATATTTGATTAGGATACCCGTATTTGTAGTTACCACTTTCGAATATTGAAATTTTTGAATACACTAAATAAATGGCTGCTTCTACTGCATAGAATTACTAAACTGATACTAATTTTAAATTGATTAGAGATACCAATAATTTGTTAAAAGGATTGTTTTTTAATTCATTTTCCCTATTTTTAATACCTAGTAAAATATTTCTGGTGTAGTATTCACTTATAGGCAACTGCAAATAAAATAATGTCCTGGTAAATTCATTTTAACCCTTTGGCGACCATACACTGATAGAATTTTCGTTCATACTATTAATGAATCGGTTTCATTAATCTGAATTCATTGAGTTAATGAAAAATTTTCATTGAATTAATGAAAAATTCATTAATTACATGAATTTTTTCATTATATATTTGAAACTAACCCGTAAGATATGCTATAATTTTTATAAGGGTTTTGAATTTGCTAATTACTAAAATAGATATAAATATGTTCCAGTAATGAACGCTAGGGTTGCAAACTGAAATTATTTAAATATAAAAGTCCAAATAACTACATCATTTTATTTTGGCTATTTAGATGAATCGGTAACGCGGTAGTGTTTACATTCTGCTGATTGCGGGTTCAAGTCGAGTTCAGGGAGATGTAAAAAACGTTATAAAAACAAAAAAGAAATATATGTACAAATAAAAAGAAAAATTAATAAAATAAAAATAAACAATAAATAAAAAAGTAACGCAAAAAATATATTTTTTTCAATTAGTTTTCATTTAATGAATACGTTTCATTGATTTAATGAACGCGTTCTTTGGGGACTTTTCAATGAAAAAAATCATTGGGTTAATGAACAAATTCATTAATACTATGCGCAAAATTCTATCAGTGTAGGCAAGCATGCTTGCCCAAGGGTTTTTCGCATTTATAATTGCCCAGACAAAAAATAGAGTAAATATTTCCAAAGGTGATTTGTAAAGGAGAAATGGGGGAACAAAAATGTAGTAGGCAGAAAATCCCTACCTAGTCCCGATTTCCCCTTGCGAGCCCTCGAAGTTGGTTATTTAAAATTCTTCATTTAAGGGGTAAAAAGCACAAACTTTGACAAGCGAAATGATGGGCAAGCAAGTGGTCTATGAGGTCAATTTTTTGTAACATATCCTAGGGACTATAATACCGAATTCATAGAAAAAGTTCGATGGCTAGTTGCAAAAAAAGTTGCGGGAAAAAATTTGCAAAAAGGAAAATTCTTACATCAGTTATTTGAAACTGTTCGCTGATTGAGTTTTTTAATACACTTTTTGTTCCATAAAGTGTTTTTTCCCGTTCCGCCAATATTTTGCAATTTTTTAGGTGCGGTTTTATTAAATATATAATCTAGAGACTATAATACCCATTCAGGCGCGGATCCAGGATTCGCTCAAGGGGGGGGGGGGGGGCTAAACATTTTTTATATCTTATATGGTAGTCATACACACAGAAAACAGTCTCAGTTGTGGCCACCGAATTTGTTGCCAATCGAATTCGTGCGGTTACGACAACTATCTTTATATTAAATTATATTTTTCGTAGTGAAAGCCAATATTCGGTTGTCTAATTCAATATTACGTTCCACATAAATATTATTATGTTCCACAAAATTTCATTGAAATTAAAAAAGCTTTTTTCGAATTTTCTGGTATTGAACCCGGCCACTCAGGTTAATAGTTCACACTCTTACCCACTGCACCACAACTACTTTTAATTTTCTTAGCCATATTTACTGTTTATACATATGAATATTTTATTTTAATTAAAAAAAACATCTAAATTTTTGTCTTTTCCGGGATTCGAACTCGGAAATCCGGCGTATTAAGCCAACTCCTCACCCACTACACCACAAACACTTAATAATTTTAATGACTAATTTTGAATTTATGTGTTTTATTAATACAGTATAAAATTCGTTTATCAATACCAATTAATAGTTGTGTGTGTTATCAATATAATCCACAATTCGGTTGGTTCTACAGAAACTTGAATTTAAGGTCATATTTGATTAGGATACCCGTATTTGTAGTTACCTTTTTCGAATATTGAAATTTTTTTAAAAAAGGTTATAGATAACACCAATTTTCTTGTATATTCACTACATAAATGGCTGCTTCTACTGCATAGAATTACTAAACTGATACTAATTTTAAAATTGATTGGAGATACCAATAATTTGTTAAAAGGATTGTTTTTTAGTTCATTTTCCCTATTTTTAATACCTAGTAAAATATTTTTGATGTAGTATTCAATTATAGGTAATTCCAAATAAAATAAAGTCCTGGCAAATTCATTTTAATGGTTTTGATCGAAAGCCAACCAATCTTTTTCCTGGGTGTATCTATAGATATTTTATGAACTAGAAGTAGAGGTTTTAATACATGTTCTACCATAAGTTTACCAAACCATTAACATGAATTTGCCAGAACGTTATTTTATTTGGAGTTACCTATAATTGAATACTACACCAAAAATAGTTTACTAGGTATTAAAAATAGGGAAAATGAACTAAAAAACAGTCCTGTTAACAAATTATTGGTATCTCCAATCAATTTTAAAATTAGTGTCAGTTTAATAATTCTATTCAGTAGAAGCAGCCATTTATTTAGTGAATATATATGAACATTTGTGTTATCTATAACCTTTATTAAAAAAATGTCAATATTCGAAAGTGGTAACTACATCCTAATCAAATATGATCTTAAAGTCGAGTTTCTGTAGAACCAACCGAACTGTGGATTGTACTGATAACACACACAACTATTGATTGATATTGGTAAACGAATTTTATACTGTTTTCCAAATAAAACACATAAATTAAAAAATAGATAGTAAAAATAATAAGTGTTTGTGGTGTAGTGGGTGAGGAGTCTGCTTAGAACCCCGGATTTCCGGGTTCAAATCCAGCAAAAGACAAAAATTTACATGTTTTTTTAATTAAAATAAATTATCCATATGTATAAACAGTAAATATGGCTAAGAAAATTAAAAGTAGTTGTGGGCCGGGTTTAATACCAGAAAATTCAAAAAAAGTTTTTTAATTTCAATAAAATTTTGTGGAACATAATAATATTTATGTGGAACATAATATTGAATTAGACAACCGAATATTGGCTTTCACGACGAAAAATATAATTTAATATAAAGATAGTTGTCGTAACCGAACGAATTCGATTGGCAACAAATTCGGTGGCCTCCACTGATACTGTTTTCTGGGTGTTCCAAAGAGTACCCAACAAGGGTTCGGAAAAATCTGTTTAACCTAGGGTGACCATTTTTTTCTGACTTAAAATTAGTACAATTTTTTTTTTAATATAATCACAAAAAAAAATAATTATATTGCCAACTAAATTTGTACCCATCGAATGGATCAGTTGCTGCAACAAAATTTTTCGGTTAATACCGAATTTTTATTTAGGCTGAATTTCAGTTCTCGGAAACAAATTATATTGTAGCAACTAATTTTATGTAGATACAATCGACATATACGATTAGCATAACGAACAAATTGATTCACTACAAATTCTGTCGTCAGAACAAATCTGCTTTCTCTTTGATAATTTTTGAGTGACTTCTGCCATAGAAAAACTTTCACAATCTGGCTACTTTTTCCCATTAAAAATTATTTATAGACAATTTTAAGGTTTTTTAAACTTTTTATATCGAAAAATTTCGAAATTTTTACATAAAAACACTCAGATTTTGTTATTAGGCCGATTGAAACTTTGTTGTCACAGCCAAATAAGTGTGTATCAATTAGGGTTTATGTCCCGGGAATTCCCGGGACGGGATTCCCGGGAATCCCGCCCTTTTTCCAATCCCGCAATCCCGGGAATTTCATGCGGGATTTCCCGTAATTTTTTGTAGCTAGTATATATTGCAATTTTGAAGCTTTATTTAAATTTAAAACATTAATTTTTTTGAAATCAATTTATATAAAAATATTTAAAATAAAAAATACGATTTAAAATTTAATAAACTGAATTAGTACAATATAAAAAAAAATATTATTTAGGCCAAATTGTTTTTGAATGTCAGCTGAATTTGGTTTAGTTACCAATAAAAATACTCGTACTTCAGAAAAAAATTTTTTCTTTAAAACGATGATCTTTGTTCAAGTAAAGCAATATATTCATTTCAACATCATTATTTCAGTTCCAAATATCTCCAAAAAGCCTGTGCATAAAAAATTAAAAAAAAATAGTAATATTTTCGTATTTTCAGCTGATATAAGTAATTTGAGTGTTTTTTACTTCAAATAATTTCATTTAAATTTCAATTGCTAGTCCTTTATTTTAATTGTATTTTTTAAAAATTATTTATTTTTTAAATAATGCATCAGATGCTTTTTCAAATTATTTTGGATTTTTTATATGTTAATTTAAAATGCAACTATGAAAATTAATAAACCAAGCAAACAAAGATGATCAATAATGACTCATAAAAAAAAACATAAACATTTATCCACTTTTTCCTATGAAAGTGGTCCGTCCAAAAGAGCCTCCTGTGTACTAAGAAATGACTCAGAAAATAGAACTTATAAAATCCAAATTTTTCTCATAATTTTAAAAAATTGTGGAATCTTATTTGAGTCCGAAAAATTAACCCTCATTTTGAGACAGCTTTTTAGATGATAAAGACAACTTTTTGGGTTGTTTTCTGAGGGTTCATATTTTCTACCAAAAAAAAGAGTGTTTTCAAAAAAACAATAATCATTTCTATAAGCCATTTAAGAATCTTATTTATGAGCGCCCCGAAATTGCTGGCTGGAAATTTATTTTTAAAAATTTCTAATCAAAAAATACCAATTAAACTTAAAAAATTATTTAATAATATTTTATTTTCTATTTTTATAAAAATATTTAAGCCAATTTACCTAAAAATTTGTGTGAAAAATACTCTCTTTTAAACTTTTTTATAAAAATAATTCTAACCGAATTCTTCTGAAAATCTCCATAGAAACAAAATATCTAGAAATAGAAATTTTTGGATTCCATACTTAAGAAATATTTAAGTAAAAAATCGATCTTGGTTCTGACTATAAAACTGGTCAATTCCAAAATGTCCTAAAAGAAGAGATAAAAATAAAATACCCGTGTCTTTCACTTTGTCTTTATTAATTCGTTTAACCGTTTAAAACGCGAATTAATATTCAGTTATTTCTAAGAGTTTTTTAAAATTTAGACGGCCTTCCATATAAATATATTACCTCAATATTAATTCGCGATTTAAACTGTTAGACGAATTGATTTAGAAAAAGTGGAAGACATGGATATTTTATATTTAGCGCTGCTTTCAGAATATATTAAGTAGATTTTCTCATAGGTACAACCAAAAAATTAACTTTGTCGGACGGTGTTGTATTAGAAATCGAGTTTTTCCAATACAACATATGTCGGATTTATTTATTTTCGAATGAGCGGGAATTCCCGGGATCCCGGGAAATTCAGAAAAAAATCCCGCTGTCCCGGGAAATGAAAAAGTCCGGGAAAAGAAAAACCCTAGTATCAATTGATTTTGTACTGTGGCAACTCAAATTTTTATTTTGTTTTATTAACAAAACGGTAAAAATTTAAAAAAGGTAAAAATTTTATTTTAAATGACTGAACGGTAAAAAAATCGATTCAAAACACTGAAGGGAAGGATTTTTCTTTTGTAAATCACTGAACGGAAAAATATTTTTTAAATCACTGAACGGTTGAGTGAAATTTTCCGTTCACGCTGAATAGTTTAAAAAATTAAGCAATTATTTTTTCGATTTATACAATAAAAAATTAACGCATTCATCAGTGAATTAATTATTTTGATTTGATAAAAAGATTTACAGAAAAAAGAAAAACAATTACAATTTAATTAATTCTTAAATCATTATTGGAGTTGAACGCGTGCAATTGAAGAATTCACCCGATTTTGTAAAAAAAATTAATTTAATTCCTTTAGAGAAAAATTTAATTCGATTTAAATGTGGTTCAACTGTATTTGACATTGTATTTTGCTTTTTTTATTAAAAAAAATGTATTATTATATTTTAAATGTTAAAAATTAGTACATTCAGTACAAATTTAAAAAATCAGTACAAATCAGTACACGATTTTTTCATCAGTACACGTGACCAAAAATCAGTACATGTACTGATCAAATCAGTACGAATCAGGTCACTCTAGTTTAACCCCATTCCGACATTTTTTGAACGTTCAGTTAGTTTTTTGTCAGTGAAAATCTGTTTCATTAGTGTTGTCCTCTATCTTAGATAACGATTTTATTAATATAGCTTCTAACTAAAGAGTAAAGCTTATTAAAGTAAAGCTTATTCGGTAATTTCTTATAAGAACCAACAAAATTAAATAAAGTTTTAGTTGTTATGAAAATGAAAGATTTCACCCAGAAAACATTCTCAATTGTGACCACCGAATTTGTTGCCAATCGAATTCGTGCGGTTAAGACATTTATCTTTATATTAAATTATATTTTTCGTTGTGAAAGCCAATATTCGGTTGCCTAATTCAATATTATGTTCCACATAAATATTATTATGTTCCACAAAATTTTATTGAAATTAAAAAACTTTTTTTGAATTTTCTGGTATTGAACCCGGCCCTTCAGGTTAATAGTTCACACTTTTACCCACTGCACCACAACTACTTTTAAATTTCTTAGCCATATTTACTGTTTCTACATATGAATATTTTATTTTAATTTAAAAAAAAAACATATAAATTTTTGTCTTTTCCGGGATTTGAACTCGGAAATCTGGCGTACTAGCCCAACTCTCTACCGACTACACCACAAACACTTATTAATTTTCAAGTCTAATTTTGAATTTATATGTTTTTCTTGGAAAACAAATATAGTATAAACTTCGGTTATCAATACCAATTAATAGTTGTGTGTGTTATCATTAAAATCCACAATTCGGTTGGTTCTACAGAAACTCGACTTCAAGGTCACATTTGATTAGGATACCCGTATTTGTAGTTACCACTTTCGAATATTGAAATTTTTTTAATAAAGATTATAGGTAACACCAATCTTCTTGTATATTCACTAAATAAATGGCTGCTTCTACTGCATAGAATTACTAAACTGATACTAATTTTAAAATTGATTGGAGATACCAATAATTTGTTTAAAAGGATTCTTTTTTAGTTCATTTTCCCTATTTTTAATGTCTAGTAAAATATTTTTGGTGTAGTATTCAATTATAGGCAACTCCAAATAAAATAACGTCCTGGCAAATTCATTTTAATGGTTTTGATCGAATTCCAACCAATCTTTTTCCTGGGTGTAGGTTTACCCCTAAATTCATAAACACTTTGTAAAATTATAGGAGGTTTAATGAACAAATTTTGTATGAAAATGACGTTTTGTAAACCTGCTATAACTTTACAAAGCATTTATGAATTGAGGGGTTAATATATAATCAGTGCCTAACGGGCAGTTTTATAATCAGAACTATCATCTTTAAAAATTTCTTATTAAAGTAGGGCATACACGTTCAATATTATTGGTAAATTTTCCAAAAATCAACCAATCGTAACATTTTATTTTTAAATACTTTTTTCTAATAGGTTGATTTTAAAAACATTGATCAATAATATTGAACGTGTATGTTTGCCTTAACAAATATTACAAAAAAAAAAATTTATAAATTAAAAATATATAAGAAAAAATCAACCTTTGTCCTGACTATGAAACTGGTTCTAATTATTACAACTTTTGAATAAAAAAAATCATTTTACAAGAAGAATGAAGAAAGAAAGAAGAATTTTAAAGGCTACCCATACGAAAAATTTGGAAACAATACCTTTAAATAAAGGAAAATAAACAACTAACGATTAAACTACCACGATGGGTTCTCTCCGATCTTAATAAAATACGGATATGAGATAAAATTCTGCAGCAAAAGTTGCCAAATATCTAAATCTCAATAAAACCTTCTGAATGAAATTTTTCATTAAATTAATGAAATTTTCTTAACAAAATAAATAAAAAAATTCCTAAAATTCAAGAAAAAGCTTCATATACTTTATGAAACTTTTTCATTGAGTGTATGATACTTTTCATAAATAAAAGGAATTTCCATATATTTAGTTAGAATAATGTTCTACCTCAAGTCCAAATTCTAATATGATACCGTCATATTAGATTTTATTTGTTGCTTCAAAAAGGTTGGTCATTTTCATGATAGACAATGCAATTATTTCGTGGGCATCACAACTCTTCAGTTGTCCGCAATAAGAAAATGATACCTTGAGCATTACTTACGAATGAGATGGTCATTCTAAGACCATTAAATTTATAAAAAATATTTAAGAGGTTTTAGAAGTAGTGTAGTAGTGCACTTAAGTTTAAAAAAGAAGAAAATTGTAGTATTCACTTTAAAATAAAAGGTAAGTTTTATAGTCAGAACTAAGCACGATTCTTTTCTTAAATATATGTTAAGTAATTTCGTTTGAAATCTATCTTTGTTCTGACAATAAAACTGACCCTAAATACTAATTATTCAGTAAAATATCTCAAAAAGCTTGTTTAATTGCAAAAAATAGTTAATTATTATTATTAATTCTGCAAAAAAGCTCATTATAAAAAAATTTGAGAATTATCTCTTGAAAAAAATGTAGTATCTCTCAGGTTTCCTGCACAAAAGAGATTCTTGAATCCAATAATCTACACAAAATCTCAAAATTAAAAATGTTTGTTTAATGTCAAAGTCTAAAATGTATGTTTACTAAATTATTCATGTTTTCCAATACAGCATTATTTGAAAAAAAAAATATTTTTTGGTCCTCAAGGGGGGGGGGGCTTCAGCCCCCATAGCCCCCCCTTGTATGCGCGCCTGTACCCATTTCATAAAAAAAAAATTTGCAAAAACAAAATTCTCACATCAGTATATAAGTTTGCAGAATGAATATCGCTGGTTAAGTTCTTTAATAAATTATTTTGCAATTTTTTAAGTATGGTTTTTTAAAACTACACCCAGGAAAAAGATTGGTTGGCTTTCGATCAAAACCATTATAATGAATTTGCCAGGACTTTATTTTATTTGGAATTACCTATAATTGAATACTACATCAAAAATATTTTACTAGGTATTAAAAATAGGGAAAATGAACTAAAAAACAATCCTTTTAACAAATTATTGGTATCTCTAATCAATTTTAAAATTAGTATCAGTTTAGTAATTCTATGCAGTAGAAGCAGCCATTTATTTAGTGAATATACAAGAAAATTGGTGTTATCTATAACCTTTTTTAAAAAATTTCAATATTCGGAAGTGGTAACTACAAATACGGGTATCCTAATCAAATATGACCTTAAATTCAAGTTTCTGTAGAACCAACCGAATTGTGGATTGTATTGATAACACACACAACTATTAATTGGTATTGATAAACGAATTTTATATTGTATTAACAAAACACATAAATTCAAAACTAGTCATTAAAATTATTAAGTGTTTGTGGTGTAGTGGGTGAGGAGTTGGCCTAGCACGCCGGATTTCCGGGTTTGAATCCCGGAAAAGATAAAAATTTAGATGTTTTTTTAATTAAAATAAAATATTCATATGTATAAACACTAAATATGGCTAAGAAATTTAAAAGTAGTTGTGGTGCAGTGGGTAAAAGTGTGAACTATTAACCTGAAGGGCCGGGTTCAATACCAGAAAATTCAAAAAAAGTTTTTTAATTTCAATAAAATTTTGTGGAACATAATAATATTTATGTGGAACATAATATTGAATTAGACAACCGAATATTGGCTTTCACGACGAAAAATATAATTTAATATAAAGATAGTTGTCGTAACCGCACGAATTCGATTGGCAACAAATTCGCTGGCCACAACTGAGACTGTTTTCTGTGTGTATATCTCGGGACTATTCATACAACAAAGTTTGGAATCTAGTTGCAGAAAAAAAATCGCGAAAAAAGATTTTGCAAAAGGGAAAATTTTTGCACCATTATATTTATTTGCAGAATGTTAATCGTTGAATAAGTTTTTTAATGCATTTTTTCCGATAATATTTATAAAACAGCCAATATAAAGCAATATATCCGGCTCCATGAAATAACCCCTTAAGAAGTAACTCCCCAAAATGAAAATGAGATAAATCCCCAAACTTTTGTACAGAAAACAACAACAACGTTAATTGGGGAGTTATTTCGTTTTTTTTTGGGGATTTATTTCGTATATTAATTGGGGACTTATTTCATCATGAAATAAATCCCAAATTTTAAAAATGAAATAAATCCTCAAATATTTTTTTGGGGAGTTATTTAGTTTTCTCTAAAATTAATATTCTCTCAAATTACAAGCTAAAAATAGATGGAATTATTACACGCATATACAATTTTTTACGAAAACAGTAAAATTACACCGTGGAGTAAATATCCATTACAGTGATCCTAAAAATTGTTCTTAGAACTACGCTTCATGCGGTAAAACGTAGAACATTTTTTTTAAAAAATAAGTGTATAAAACTATTATTTAATATAATTTAATGAGTGTACAAAAATACAGAATGGAATAGTTTTGGTGAAGGACAAATTTTGCGGATTTCTCATAACTAACTGATCTACCCTCACACAATTTATAGCTAACGAATGAAGAGTTCTTTATCATAAATCCGTTGGAAATCAAAATTTCGCGCGAAATTTTTATTTCCAGCCGATCGCGCTCCAAAAATATTTAGACAATGATTTAATAGTTTTGCCATGAGAAAAAATTTTGGTTGAGTGTAAATTGGTTGGAAATGAAAAATTCGCGCAAGTTTTTCATTTCCAAACGATTTACACTCAATCAAAATTTTTTCCGTATCAAAACCATACCAAATATATTAGTTGGTTACACATTGTTAGCATATTTAAAGAGGACCAAGATGAGCGACTTTTGAGGAACAAGATGTAGAGACTTTTAATAATTTCAACGAATTTTCAGTTTTTGAAGCCATGTATGCAATCTTAAATTCTTCTAGTTTCTCTTATTGTAGCGAAATATTTAAAGACTCTATGCAGATATGTGCATATTTAACATACATAAATATATGTAATTTTTACAATGAAACAAATTATGAAATAATACTGAATTTTAAAATGGGGACTTATTTCATCTTGAAAATGGGGATTTATTTTATTATGAAATAAACCCCCAAAAATGAGGAGTTATTTAATTTTTGTTTGGGGTCTTATTTCATTTCTGTGGGGGTTTATTTCATTATGAAAATTGGGGCATTATTTCATAATGAAATAAGCCCCCAATTTTGGGGCATTATTTCATTTTCGTTTTGGGGAGTTATTTCGTGGGGGGTTATTTCATGGAGCCATCTATCCATCCCCTTTTTTTGTAAACAAATGCTTTTTTGGTCAATTGTAATTAGTTTTTAAGGCATTAGTGCGATTTCATTAGCATTAGTATTACAAATTCGAATGCAAGAAAATTTCAGTAGCATTAAATGGTAATGAAATTTTTTTACCGTTAGCATTAGTCAACTAATGCTAATGAAATTTCAATGCCAATGAGAGATATCATGTTCACAATTATTGGTTTGGTTTCGACAACTATAAGATGATCAGTATATCTTGTTTGAGATTTTGTGAAAAGAAGTTGTAAGAAGCAATCAAAGGAAATAATATGTAATAAACAAACAAAAAAAAAATCTTAAAAAAATAGAAAAGCAACATATTGGTATTTATTTGAATAGTGATATTATTTTTTGCACTGTCTAACTAGGAACTTTCAAATAAGATTGCACTTTAAAGTGCTTAGCGTTATAAAATATGTAAAAAGTTATAAAAAAAAGTGATTTATTTTCTAATTTTTCTATTCATGTAGAAAAATTATTGGTGAAGAGCGTTCATAATAAAGAGTGGAACAGCTTTTAATTTTGTACGAAATTAAAATTGAAAAGTGTACAAAATTGAAGAAAATGTAAAGAGTTCATGAAATAATCATAATATGTTGCTAGTGATCATAATATAATTCTAAGTAATCACAAAATTTTTGGCATGTCATGATCATTGAAAAAATATTATGATCGTTAAGAATATATTATGATCATAAAGAACATATTAAGACGATTTTTGGATGTTTTGTGAAATTGTATTCTTAAAAATATTATTCTACGTTTGATAGCTTCCATAATTTATTTTTTTTTATGTATAAGTGCTTACTAAAACTAATTTAATTAAGATTTTATTTAACCTTTAAATGCATGTTCTCTTTGATTTTAACCATTTTTTTATATATAATTTCTAAAGGCGTGTGCATTTCAAGAAAAATACCAAAAAAAAATTATTTTTTAAAAAAAGGTGATTTTTATTAAAAAATATGGTTTTTTGCCAAATAGCTAAATTGCGATTATTTTAACGTGTATGGAAAAAAAAAACAAAAAAAAAATATATAAACTATAATTTATACATTTATTGTCGCCAAAATGAATTTTATTGCGAGAACACCACATTAAATATTTAAACAAATATTTTTGAATATTACACATTTAAAAAAAAAACGCGTGTTTTAGATTTTTCACAAATATACAGAGCAAAATCAAGATTTTTGCTTTAACAGTTTAAAAATTCTGCGCTAATCTATAGGAACACTACCCTACGGGGAAAGGGACCGGTCCCAGATGACACGCAGGATAGGTCCCAAGGGGGCAGAGACAGGTCGTTGATCGGTCTTTTTCTTTGAAAGAGACATATCACTTTAACATGGCGTTGTCATTGGAAATGACGTATTGCCACAGATTAGACACCTTTCGACATGTCGCAGATCTAGCCCCAAAGGACATGTCGCCTAACTGACTTAAAGAGACATGTCACCGAGCTAACCCAAAAGGATCCGTCAAAGAATGAGTCACACTTTGTATATTTTGTGACATGTCCCCAACTCACCTAAGAGGAACTGATACAGAACCAGTCCCATTACAAAACTGACAAAAACAGTGACAAAACTGAGGTGAATGGAAATTGTTATGGTTTTGGTATTATAAGTAAAATTGTCACAGCAAAACCTTGACAAAATTGTTATGTAATAAAAAGCACAAATATTTTCATTTGTCAACAAATTAAAATATAAAAATTTTTTTTTTTTTTTTGAAGAATTTGGGTATGTTTTTTTCACAGAAATAAAATATGAAATACATATTCCTTTTTTAAGAAGTTCTTTTAAGATATAAGATATATATATATATATGCCTCGAACCTTTTACCGATTCTAAAATTCCTGTAAAATCCTCCAAAAGATTGGAGCTGAAGTTGTTAGCAATAAGCTCAGGGTTATTGATGCTAAAATTTAAAGAAAACTCCAAGTTCTTAGAACCATTGGGTTTCTATCCACATTATCTCGCTCAACCTTCGCTCAATTTATTTGGTGGCATTTTTTATAAATAGGTTTTCTTATGCATTTTTCTCTTTGCCCGAATTTAGCCCGAGTTCGCTATTTATCGATAGAACCGTGAGTAGCCCAGTCAATCTATAAAGTATATAATCTTTGTTAGAACTAGAACTAAAATTATCAAAAAATCGTAATTTTTCACAAATTACTATTTTTTGATCATTTTATTTAACGAAATTCTTCATTGAACTTGCGAAAAAAATTCTATGAAACTGTTCATCATGAAGGATAATTCTATCAGTGTACTGGGAAACCGACCAATTATGGGCGCTGTGTTGTAATGGTTAGCGCGTTGGACTGTTACACGTGAGGTTGCGGGTCCGATCCCCAACCAAGGCAACATCAATTTATGAAAAATATAAATATGTATGCGTTTTTCTATCCCTCATACATTACGCAGCGTCCTCCTTCGGTGTTCCCATAGCACTTAACCCCACCGAAGTAAAATAATATAACAGGGCTATGAACTAAAAAGCTTCAACAAAGTTCGCCAAATCACTATCAGATGGAGCGCAACAACTGTTCTAAAATTCAACATCTCGTGCAATTACAGTGTTGCTATATTTGAAGCCCTTCATCTTTCACTTCTTCTCTATCCCCTTTCCAAAGGAAGCAACACGTTAATTAATAGGAAGAATTTCCTGAGTGTTGCTTCTCTTTAAAAAAAAAAAATAAAATCTTACTTGTGGGTTTTTTATAACACACTTATCCAGTTAAGGGATATGTCTTCTTTGCACCAGTCTTGGGGCCAGTCCTTTAAGTATAATTGACAGAGCTTAACCCATAGAAATAATAAATTATACCAGTCCTGCGACAAGACCATCTTTAACCACTCACGGGATAGGTACTTTGAGGACAATTCAGTGGTATGTCATCATTTCACCAGTCACGAGACCAGTCCTTTAAGTATAATTGACACTGCTTAACCCACAGCAATAGTAAATTATACCAGTCCTGCTGCAAGTCCTTCTTTAACCAGTTACGGGATACGTACTTTGAGGGCAATTTAGTGGTATGTCCTCTTTTTACCAGTCACGGGATAGGTACTTTGAGGAAGATTAAGTGGTATGCCACCAGTCATGGGACTAGTCCTTTAAGTATAATATTCACTGCTTAACCCACAGCAATGGTAAATTATACCAATCCTGTGACAAGTCTTGATTTAACCACGCACAGGATAGGTACTTTCAGGGCAATTGACCCCTCATTCCCCGTAGGGTATGTACAGAAGGCACCCCTAATTCCCAAAAATTCAGTTTTGTGCATCAAGTGGATTTTTTCATTAAAAAACCTGTATGTTGCCAAATGGCTACACCATGCGTTTAAGGGCTAAACGTGTAAATTAGTCATTGAATAAATAGATGACTTAATGTCAATAAAAGCATGCATAGCTTTTTAATCCAGATACAGCAGAATGCTGGGAGAATACTCTAGGGATCATAGGATCATAATATGATAATATATAGGACTACAATATGATAATATTGAAAGCATTTTGCAATCATATTGTGGCAATTTATTGACCATATTATTGTCGCAATCATAAACCCAAAAATATATGTTCTTCGAATATGGTCATCCCAACCAGGTTTTTTCTTTGCGCGTGTGTAATTTTAAAGTACATAAATTTCAGACATGTCTCCATAAAAAAGTATGAAAAATTGCGATTTCACATAAAATAATATGTCAACTTTAGGTTGTTTTTATTCTTTATATCTGAGTTTCATTCAAATCGGCGTGTACAACTTGGGGTACATCCCTTGAGGAGGATTAATGAAATGAATTTTATTTTGAGATCATGTTCATAGCTTCATTGTTTTCGTGGCCGTCGACCTTATAATAATTGGATTACAATTATATGGCATGAAAGGCCCCCAAAGTCATAGAAATTCTAAATGATATATTCATTGATTTTCAAATAACCCCTTTAAAATCGAAATATTTCGATAGTAAACGCAAATATTCATTTAAAAATTCACGTGTTTGTTGTTAAAAAAATTATCCTTTTTCTTACATATATATTTCTGTTTTTGTAGTTTTTAGGTACTAAATTTCTTTACCTTAAATTTTAACCACAAAAAATAAATAAATACCACATCTTTTATAAAGTCTTATAACTATTTGTATACATGAAAAACGGTATTCATATGTACATACATATGTATATATCTCTATATTTTAGTATATAGAAAGCAACAAAAAAATTAATAAAATTTTGTTATGAACATGTCCATTAAAGTTTATTACATGACAAAGAGGTGTTGGTCTATTAAAATTGTCCATTTTACCAAAAAACAAAAATATTATACAATACGTATAAAGGAAAAACTATATAGCACACTTACATAAACAACATATCCCAGAAAAATCTTTCATTACAAAATAAGTGGTTATACAGTGAAACTAAACTCTTTTTTCTGCTTATAATTCCGCATCAGTGCTAGTTGTGTTAGACGAAGTTATTTTTATAAGCATTCTATCTTACGTTGGACTAAGTACTCATTTAATAAAAAAAAATAATGTGATATTGGTAACTACTTATTTTTTAACTACTAATAAGTATATTAATAAACCTCATTATTTAACAACTTATACCCACTTAATAAATGCTTATCAGCATACGTTTATTATCAGTGCGTTTCTTCATGCAGCGAATATGGACAACTACCCTACGAGGAAAGGGACCGGCCCAAAGTGACACGCAGGATAGGTCCCAAGGGGGCAGGAACTAGTCCTTGATCGGTATTTTTGTTTGAAAGAGACACGTCACTTTATCATGGCGTTGTTATTGGAAGGGACCAATTGCCACAATTTAGACACCTTGTGACACGTAAAGTAGTGTGTCTAAAAATAGCTTTTCAAATAAACTAATAAAAAATTAAGAATTAAAAAAATCTTCTTGGCGTCAAGTAGGGCTCGATACTACAACGTTCTGCTGGCAAGGCAAACTATCTCCCGTCTGAGCTAATGTTGCTTGTGCATAGGGTTTACATCCGTCCTCTTTTCCCTGGACAGCGTCCTCTTTTTTAGGGCGTCCGGGGCAGTCCTCCTTCTTTTTCAGTAAGTGTCCGGGGTTGTCCTACTTTTTGCACTCTTCTCCATAACTTTTTTTATTGCTTCCAAACTTTTGAATTATTATCATCGCTGTTTTGTCGCTGTTATTTCAATTGACTTGGCATCACTTACTTTGAATTAAAAAAAAATTAGCATTGCTTTTAATGATGAACATTTATTTAATGAATTCCTTATCCTGAAAAATTATGTAAAAAACTTAAATTCAATTAACACTACACACAAAATAATACGTCTGTTGGCTGGACAGAAAAATTTGTTATTTTAACAAAATTTATTTCTGTTTTTTGGCTTAAAATAAAATTTGTTGATTTTAACAAATTCTTTTGTTAAATTTAACGAATCTAAATTTAAGTAAAAAATATGTGAAACTACAGTTTTATTTGTAATTATACTAAGTCGTAAAATTTGTCATGTAAGGTCACTCCAAAGGAGCAAACATTTTGTCCGTTTTGGTCCGTCTCGCTTAGTTTTTTATTTATTTATTTATTTATTTATTTATTTAATTGATTCCATTTCCTGTACAACAAGACTGAGTCTTATATTTATAGTACAGGAGCGTATTACGTTACAAAAAAAAATTATTTTCATATTATTAATTAATTATAAATTATTAACATAACAAACTTATTACAAATATAACAATATTGATAATCATAAAGAGAAAAAAATAAAAATTATTTGAAAAAATTAAATAAAAATATTTTGAAACTATTAGCATTGCTATTTACTTGTTGACTTAGTGGAAGATTATTCCAAAGACGAGCGGCATGTACATAAAATTGCCATTCAGACATTAGGAATTGATGTCGAGGTATTACAATATTTCGGTTTCGTGGCGATTGGAAAAAACGTATTTTGTCAAATAAATACCTGGGGGTTTGACTGTTTATTAATTTATGCAAGAACATCAGGGTGCGAATTTTTATCAGATTTTCGAAAGAGACTCCGTAAAGGTTATTTGAAACAGAGGAAACATGATCAAACCTTTTCAATCCATACACATATCTAATAATATTGTTAAATAAGACATTTAGTTTTCTATAGCTAACTGAATCACAGCTTCAAAATAATTCACAACCATACATCAGGGAGGGAATCAAGTACGTCTTGGCAAGTAATGCCCTAATTCTTAACGGGGTGAAATATTGTGTTGACCAGACAGCTCGTAGCTTTACATAGGTTTGACCAACCAGTGAATTGACATGATCAGTCCATGTCAAATTGCTATTGAAAATTATACCAAGATTCTTCGCTGTGTTTACAATTTCAATCTTCTCACCATTTAAAACAATATCCTCAGAAATCGAGGGAACTAAACTTTTCTTTCGTATTACAATGCATTTAGATTTACGCGGGTTCAGACAGAGTCCATTTGCAGAAGCCCAAAGGTAGATTCTGTTTAAGTCATCATTTAGATAAGCTATACCTGAAGCAATATTTTGAACTGGGCTACTTAAAGTTAGCTGCACGTCATCTGCGTATAAATGTACTTTACATTTAGTCAGTTGCTCTGGCAAATCATTTGCGTATAAGGAAAATAAAAGTGGACCTAAAATAGAACCTTGAGGCACCCCCTTAATAAGGGATAAGCTATCTGAATATACATTGTTTACAAACACCGATTGTGTGCGGTTCGAAAGATATGATGATATAAGTTTAGTAGATGTATCGTTAAATCTAAAAAAGTATTTCAGTTTTTTAATGAGTATATCATGGTCTACCGTATCGAAAGCCTTAGAATGGTCCAGAAGCACTAAAAAATTAATGTTCCCATTTTCCAGTCCTTGCCGTATATTCTCACTTACTTCCGCAAGAGCCGTAACGCAGCTATGATTCTGACGAAAACCAGATTGCATACTGTTAAGCAAATTATGATTATTGACATATGTAATCGTTTGTTTATACAAAAGTTTTTCTAAAACTTTAAAACTATAGGTCTGTATTCTCCATTCGACTTAGGTAATGGCAAAATGTTTGCATGTTTCCAGTTTAACGGATACATACTTGACATTATAATAGTATTAAACAGATGAGTAACATACGGCAAAATCAAGGGCAAAAGTAATCTTATGAATTTTGGGTGTAAGTTATCACTACCCACTGCGTTTGATTTTATCAAAGAACATGTTGTAATAACGTCATATTGAGTAACGCAAGAAAATTGAAAATGTTCACCGATTATCTCATTATCAGTATCTAACGTGTCTGAGGAAAAATTAAAAAAAGTGGGATTTGCTTGGGTTACAGGGGTGTTAGTAAACGTTCTGTTAAGCATATTTGCATCCACTTGGCAGTCAATATTGTTGTTTGCATTGCCAATTCCTATTTCACGAATAGTGTTCCAAGTTTGTTGAGTATTGATTGCAGTACTAAATCGTTTGGAATAATATTCGGTTTTTGCAAATCTGATACGTTTATTAACATGTTTTCTGGCAGCGGAATATTGTATTTTAAGCTCGGAAGTTTTAAATCTTTTCCACCTGGCATATGCAAAATCTCTTTGGTGTATAGCATTCTCAACAGCATTTGAAAACCAGGGTTTTTGTTTAGGTGTTGTTTTCTTATGTTTCAGAGGTACAGTTAAGTCAAAAAGATGTTGAATATTGTGCTCCAAAAATAAAGATTGCTCATCAACGGAGGACATAAAATAGATGTCACTCCAGGCAATGTAAGAGGAATATTCATATAAACGATTAAAATCTAGGTGTTTAAAGTCACGATAACTGAAACACTGTTTAGCTTGTTGAACTTGAAAGTTATAAGTTAGAAAAATAAGGTCATGCTTAGAAAAACATGGCGCAGATATCTGATCATACAAAATTACGTTAGCTGTGTTAGACACAAGGAAAAGGTCAATCAGTTTTCGAGATATGGGCCATTTTGTGAAGTGGAAAATTTTTATAAGAAATTCCCGAGGGTCGAAGGCCCCACCATGGTGCATTTTTGGATAGAGATAACCCCTTTCACTGGGATATTACACGGTTAGGGGTAGTCGAAATTTTCGTCAATTTTGCTCTATCTCTCCTAGTTTTCGAGATATGGGCCATTTTAAAAAATCGGGAGGGAAAGAAATAGCGCCATCTTTTACACTGTTGGCGCCGTCTACCGGGTAACATGAAAATATTATATTTATACAATAAATTTTGTAAAATTTAACGAATGGGTTCTTAAAAATTAGTTATAAATAGTTTTGAAAATTAACGCTCAAAACTAGTTAAAGTACTGAGGATTTTTAGTATAGTGTTAAATGTTTGTTTAAAATTAGTCAAATCCATTTGAAACCCTTTTGACAGATTTTTCTACTGACGTATTATTTTAAGTGTACTGACAATAAGTTTTGGTGCGATTTGTGTTATTAAAAATGATTTTTGCTATGAAATGAAAATACTTGTTGAGTTCTATTTTTTGTTACCAGCATATAATGCCAACGTAGAGCGTATATCTTCTTTAATCAAGAAAAAATTGAATCCAGAAACTATTTCTGATATTATTAGTCAAATATAATTTTTATATGAATTGTCAAGAGTTTTATGAATATTTGAAGAAATGTGACTGCAATATATTGATTCAAATTGGAAGTGTTGAAAAATATTCATGAAACTCTTGACTATAAAGAAATTATAGAAATGTACATTCCCGAAAATGCATGCAATAAATTTGTTAATCGTTGTTTTTTTTTTTATTCAGGTACTACTAATTTTAACTTCAGAATGATTTTTTACCTTTTTTTGTGAAGTTTTTTTTAATCAAGGCGAGGTGGACGCCAGAAAAAAAAACTGAATCCAAAAACTATTTCTAGTTCTATTTCTGCACTCACAATATTTTATCCTTAAAAACAACCTAAAATACATATTAAATTAATTGAAAACGCAATTAAAAAAAGGACTACTGATTTTTCATTATATTCAAAACATTTTCCTATTTATTTTCAAACATTGTTTAAACAATCCATAAGAGAAATAAAAATAATTGAAAAAATGAATGGGGGGGGGGGGGAATGTTGGTAAATGAATGTTCTTTAGTTTGACTCTAGATCAGGGATCGGCAAACATATACAACCTTATTTTGTACTTGTATGAGTGAGTTGCAGCCTCTCACTCTCAATGCACTGACAAAGAACGTTTGTATAATAATTCGAAAATTTTAAATGTTTATAATGGGAATATAAAATAAAAATTTAAAAGCAAACAACAACTACGAAAACAAATATCAAACAACAACAACACAAAAAAAAATAAAAACAAAAAAACTTAAAAATAAATTACCAAAAAAATGTATCAATAAACATTATGCAGAGTGTAAAAATATGGCAAACAAGCGATGTGACAACCTACTTCATTGAAATCTTGTATGCGACTGATTATTTTTTTGTTCTATGTGTGAGCTTATGTAGGTGTGAGAGAGCGCCCATGGGCATAGGTGATGCCGACCTCTGCTCTAGATCATAAATTAATATCACTTTCTGTTTAAATTATTTTATTAAAAGAAGATGATACAATTTATACAAGTAAATTACAAAGAATAAACAATTTTTTTTTCTGAAAGAATGCGATAAAACCAGCAAGACAGAATACGTATTTTCGGCTTTCGCTACAAAGCCATCATCAGTGCCTTTCGCCTTAAATGGGTTAATAATCAATAATTGTCTACTTAGTGACAGTTGAAAGCAAATCGCATTTGTTATCAACAACTCAACTTAGACTAATATCAACGAAATCTTTTTCGAAAACATTTTTCGTATCTTATACGGTAGTCCTATCTATAGATTTTTATGAACTAGATGCAAGAAGGGTATAAGACTAGGGTTCCAATCGCTATCGGATCGCACATCGAACCGGACGTCGGACAAAACAATTCCGTCGATTACGGTATGATGCCATGGTAGCACACACGAATATAAGGGAATTTTCGCAGAAAAAAAATTAAAATGTGACTAAAAAGACAAAAAAATTTAGAAATTATGAGTAAAAAATAAGAAAAATATTGGTAATATCAGAAATTAAGAAAGCGCAATAATTTATGAAATATCTGAAAATAAAAATTTTTGAAAATGAAATTGATAGGTAATTTCTGCATATATTTTTATTTTTGATATTATTATTATTTTCGATATTTGCATATTTTTTTTGTAATTTTTTTTTTTAATTCTAACATTTTTTTAATTTTTAGTTTCTGCCAATTTATTTGCACTTTTTCCTCATTTTTCGATCGACTGTCTGACAATGCCATAATGTTCTGTATGATGTCCAATTGCATCTCCTAGTCTTATACTCTTCTTGCTAGAAGTAGAAGTTTTAATATATGTTTTAGCATACGTTTGCTAAGTTGTTCCAAAAAGTTCCAAAAAAGGGGTTCGGGAAAGTCTGCTCAACCCCTTTTCGAATTTTTTTTTATGTTTAGTTAGTTTTCTTTACTGAAATAATTACAAGATTTTAATGTTCTGTTTTGTAAAAATCATTTAAAAATTAAGGCCCTGTGCGGGGTGCTAAATAAATTCTAAACTAAATACAAATTGACAAAAGGGTTTAAAATTTATTTGAAATTTTTTGAAAACTTTTTCAAATTTCATAGAATTTTGGAAACCTAGATTTAGTTTAGATTTTATTTAGCCTGTTGGCACCCATCCTAAATAATATTTTAATAGGAAACACAATGGGGATTCTGATATGAAAAAATTCTCACAATATGATAATAGGAATGTGCACTAAATTGCAAAATTTTTTGCAGTGCCTGTTATAGTTTTATAAGAAAAATTATTCCAACTACGACAACTTTCATATCAAACCTAGAATATAAAAATTGTTTTTCGAATACAACAATTTTAACTAATCTAATAGGTTTAATTTAGAAGAAGTGCTTAAGGGGAGTTTTATAGTCAGAACTAGGGTCTTTAAAAATATTTTATTTAAGAAATATTTAAGAAAAAAACGATCTGAGAACAAAATATATAAGAAAATATCAATCTTTGTTCTGACTATAAAACTGGCCATAATTATTGCAACTTTTAAATAAAAAAATAATTTTTCAAGAAGAATGTCCTAAAAATGTCATCTTGAAAAAAATATTTAAAATTTTACAAAAGTAAACAACTATTGAGGAAACTATACCTATGGGTTCTTTCCAACCCTAATAAAATTAGGATATTTGGTAGAGCTCTGCGGCAAACGACGGCATAAATCCAAGTCACAAACCTCGTACTATTACCCGGTAATGAGTTTTGTAAGAAGAAGTTAGGAATGTAGCTTTTTACTTTTCTATTATAAAACGTATTATTTTAGCAAAGGCACGTATTATTTTAATGCTACATTTACAATTAACCAAAAAATATTAGTTTTTAAAAACTACTTCTATTTACTTGTCAAATTCAATACAAATTTTTAATCAAAAACTAAAATTTTTTAAAAACCCCAGTTTATTTCGAATAAAAAAAAACCTTTAAAACACTAGAAAATGTTCAATTGATATTCAATTTGTCTGCAATTTCTTTGAAATAATACGAAAAAGCATTAAAAATATTTTAAATGGGGTAATTTGCGAGTTAACATTATAGTAAACACTTAAATAAAACCAAATACGTAAGTGACATTTTTTCCGATTTTTTAAGGTGTTTCTGAGCATTACTTACGGTTGGTGATGGTGATTCTAAGACCATGAAATTTAAAAAATTAATTAAGATGTTCATTTAAGAGATTTTAATAGTAGTGCACTTAAATTTCAAAACAAAAAAACTTGTTTCAGCTTTAAATATAAGGGCCAGTTCTATAGGCAGAACTAAGCATGATTGTTTTCAAAAGTAAGTAATTTCGTTTGAGATCGATCTTTGTTTTGACAATAAAACTGGCCCTAAATATTAATTCTTAAGTAAAATGAATCAAAAAATGTGCTAAATTGCAAAAAATGGTTAACAGTTTCAATAATAATTCCATAAGAACAAGCTCATTATAAAAAAAATTTGCGAATTGTTTCTTAAAAAAATGTAGAATCTGTCATGTTTTCTGAACAAAGAAATTCCTTCTTGAAACCAAGAATATACACAAAATCTCACTTTTTTTGGGCCTCAGGGGGGGGGGGGGGGCTTCAGCCCCCATAGCCCCCCTTGTATGCGCGCGTGTTTGAGAGTTTTTTTTTTGTTTAAATTTTCAAATATGAACGTGTGTGTTGTTGTAACACAACACCAGTGTTGCCAATTTAGCATATTTAATGCTAGATTTAGTATTTTTATACCCTACACCACTATGTGGTCAGGGTATTATAAGTTTGTGCTGATGTTTGTAACACCAAAAAATATTGGTCGTAGACCCACCTTATAGTATACCGATCGGTTCAGAATTTTTTTTTATTTCGTTTTAACGATGTCCGTCTGTCCGTCCGTCCGTCTGTCTGTCCATGCAATCTTGTGCGCACTCTACAGGTCGCAAATATTAAGATATTTTGATGAAATTTGGTACGCAGACCTATGTTGGCCCAAGGACGAACAAGTTTGATTTTGGTGAACATCGGTCGATGTTTAGACCTAGTGCCCATATAAGGGTCTAACCAAAATTATACTGTTTATACGCTGCAGGTCGTAAATATTAAGATATTTTGATGAAATTTGGTACACAGACCTACATTGGCCCAATAACGCAGCCTATTGATTTTGGTGAACATCGGTCTATGTTTAGACCTAGTGCCCATATAAGGGTCCTACCAAAATTATACTGTTTATACGCTGCAGGTCGTAAATATTAAGATATTTTGATGAAACTTGGTACACAGACCTACATTGGCCCAATAACGCAGCCTATTGATTTTGGTGAACATCGGTCCATGTTTAGACCTAGTGCCCATATAAGGGTCCTACCAAAATTATACTGTTTATACGCTGCAGGTCGCAAATATTAAGATATTTTGATGCAATTTGGTACATAGACCTATGTTGGCCCAAGGACGAAGCCTATTGATTTTGGTGAACATTGGTCTATGTTTAGACCTAGTGCCCATATAAGGGTCCCACCAAAATTATATTGTTTATACGCTGCAGGTCGCAAATATTAAGATATTTTGATGAAATTTGGTACATAGACCTATGTTGGCCCAAGGACGAAGCCTATTGATTTTGGTGAACATCGGTCCATGTTTAGAACTAGTGCACATATAAGGGTCCCCCCAAAATTGGCTTGGTTACAAACTGCAGGTCGCAAATATTAAGATATTTTAATGAAATTTGGTGCGCTGACTCACATTATAGAAAATTTTGACACAAGCCCCATTTTAACCCATTCGAATTTCGGATCCAAACAATACACCAGACTGGTGTAGGGTATTGTATAGTCGGCATGCCCGACTTTAACCTTTCTGCTCGTTTTAATTAACTTAGCATGAAAAAAATTTATCTAGCATATGGCATTTTTTTCAGCATTTTCCAACAAAATTTAGCATATTATTAGCATTTTTTACAGTTTTATTTTCTGTTTTTTTTTTGAATATTCTACATTAATTAGAATTTTTGCTATAAAAATATTATTGATGTTGTTTCCGATATAAAAACGCAACAAACAGTATTAAATCAAGCTTTTTCCACGGTTCTCGTTTATCAACTGAACTGGGATTGTTATAGTTTTGTAATAACATGTTAAAAGTGGTACTTTTAATTAATTATTTTTGTTTTAATTATCTCTTATTTTAGAATTTAAGTTTAAATGTAATATGAAAAAGAATAATTTTTTTTTACTTTTAGAGTAAGTACCAGCAACTATTTTTATACGTACACATTAATTACATATGCAGTCGAAAATTTTAACAAGCTGGGTACCCTAATGGTAATGCTAATTCCAGTACGCTGAATTCAGTGGTGATAGCAGTTTTTCAAAGTTAGCGCTCGTATTCACGATATTCGCAATTTAAAATTTTGACAGGTACCAAAAAAATTTTATTTTAATACTTCTGGGATAATTTTTAATTATAAATTTATCAAATTTGATTAAATATGTACAACATTAAGGAAGCTGTAATTTTTTCACGTAAATTTTTTATAGATTTTTTTTGCAAAATTTTTTTCCCCAAAAACATTTTTTTCTGCAAATAAAAAGTATGTGTTATGTTTTTTTGTGTATATTCAATAGGGTTTACAAAAATATTTAATACAGTAAGAAAAAAAATTTCTTTCGAAAAAATCAAAAATCGCGAAAAAAAAAATGTTTCTGGGGGAAAAAATAGCGAACAATTGTATTTAACAGAGCATGCAATAAAAACCATTAAATTAATTTGGAGTAGATAAATTAAGGCAGAATGGGAAATTCATATTATCCGCCAAAGTATTCCACATTACCACCTATTTTAGAAATAAAACATTTTGGGGTACTTTTGAACTTTTTTTACAAGAATTAACTTTCGAGTTAACTTTTTAATTTATTTTTTTTTATATAATTTTAGCTAATAAAATTAACTAAATTCATAATTAGAGATGACCTATTTTCAGTCTAATTGCAAAAAGTCACTAAAATAGTTTTTTTTTTAACAAATTGAAACATTTTTTTTATAAAATTTTTTTAGCATATTTTTTCTAGCATATTTTTTTATTTTTTAGCATTTTTTAGCATTTTTATGCAAAAAATTTAGCAATTTTTCCTAAATAAGTTTTGGCAACACTGCACAACACACACGTTCATATTTTTATTGGCTATATTTGTGTGTATGAGTAAAGAATTTCTTGTAATTTGAATTGAAATAATTTTGTATATAAACAAACTATTTTAACAAAAAAGAAAACCGAAAATATTTGCATTTTTTGTTTAAAAACAGAAAGCAACGAAATTATTTAAATTATTTTTTCTAAAAATAGCATATTTGACTGAAAATAACAACTCCAACAGACGATACATATTATTTTCTAGTTTGTTTTTTACTGATTGATAAAAAAGTTAAACAATATGTTTCAATGTATTTTAATTAATTCTTCAATTGAAAACAAACTTTACCTATTGCTTTTTAAATAAATCTCAATCGGTTATGGAAAATATATTGTGAGTGTGATATTATTAGAGTCAAATAAAACTTTGATATGAATTGTCAAGAGTAAATACGAATTGTCAAGAGTAAAAAAGAAATACGACAGTAATATATTGATTCAAATTGGAAGCATTGAAAAACATTCATGAAACCCTTTCCAATTCGAATCAAGAAATTGTAGAAATGTAGATTCCTGAAAATGTATGGAATGAATTGGGTAATCATTTATATTTAAAGTTCAGAATGATATTTTGTTTTTGTGAATTTTTTTTATTGGGAATAAAAACTGTTTTATTTACGAGTATAAAGTAAAGTTTGTATATTTTATGGGGTTGTTTATTTTTGTAAAATTAATTTAATAAAAAAAAATTCTCCTCTTTTTGAAGACAAATGTCTTCCTCTTTTGAGGTTGAGGTCCCCTTTTTCTCAAAATGGAAATGGCAACCCAACTTGTGCATAATCGTTGGTTGATGTTGAAGTTATATAATTTGAGTTTCTGTTTAAATAAAAAAGAAAAGGAAAAAACAAACACTACAAATAAATTTAAAGAAAAGTTAAATAAAATACAAATTGTTAAATTAAAACAGCTTTAACATTAAAAAACCTTGAAATTACAAAACATAAAATTTCTTAGCAAAAAATTATAGAAATTTAAAATAAGAGGTAAAATAAGCAAATCGTAAAAATAATAAAGTTAAAAATAAATAAAAAAGTAAAACAAATAAAAAAATATCTTTAAAAATATGCCGCGAATTTTGTTTTTTATTTCATTATCGGTCAAGTTTTTTAAAAGCAACAGTGAAAATAACGGATCAAAAAATGTTTGGAAAATTAATTCATTCTCTTTTGTTCATATTTGTACTAATTTAGTAATATGTCTTCGGTTGACCGGTCACGGGATAGGTCCTTGGAGGGCAATTGACTCCTCATTCCCCGTATGGTACTTACTATCATTAAAAATAATGGTTTTGATACTGAACTATATGCAGTAGACCCTAGCTCTACTGCTTTATTATTTAGATATAAGTGAAGGGTTCTATAAATCGACCAATCGATTAATCGACTTTTTGCGAAAATTTTCGACTTTTTCAAAGTCGACTTTCTTGTGATGCAAAAGTCGAAAAGTCGACTTTTGCTTTCGACTTTTTTACTTATTACCATATGGCTTAAAAGAAAATTTTGTTTTTGCTGATATAAAACAATAGAAAAAAATTAAGCAAGTGTTGCTAATTCTATTGGAAAACAAAACAGTGAAATATGACATAAAAAACTCTAAAATGTCTAAGACACACAGTGGTTTTAAACTGAGAAAAGTGGTAATACATACACAACTTCAAAACTAATGGTCCGATTTGGACAAAATTTATAGAATATTGTAATAAGGCTTTTGGAAAAAATTCTAGCCACCCTCTTTTATTAAAAGGGCACCTATTTATCACCAGCGTGCCAAAGTAGAACACCGCGAGTGTAAACAAGCTTTCGGAACCTTTGGTTTCTTAAATTGTCAGCCAATTTCAATGACTTTAGACTTTTTGAATTATACTTAGGGCGAGTAACTTTTTTCGAAAGTAACCATGGTTAAACGTTAACCACAGATATTTGAGATTCAAAACTATGGTTAAGCACTAAACTCAGTTTATTTTGGGATAAGTTAACTGGTCTTAATTAACAATTTTTCAACAAAACTTTTCGTTAATTTCCGCAGGATAGAATATTATTGGCATTTAACTAAGTTTAACTTATAACAAAAAGTTTATAAAAATAATAGTTTTTTCTTTATGTGTTTTGTCTACTAATATTGAGATATTTTTTTGCTAAAGCACCGTAAGTTGTTGTTCACGTAGAAAAATTTCACTCGAACTTTAAATGCCTCAAATTGCAATTTAATTTAAACAAATGAACAATTTTTTAATTTAAAATAAAGACACAATCAAAATAGACACAAACTGTCACTTTTTCCCAAGAAAAATAATAGTCTTGTACATTATATTTGCGTGAAAACAAACTCTACACAATTTTCACGTAAAACTGATTGTCGTGAAAAATAATTTTTTAATTTTTTCGCTCTTTTTAACAAAATACTGGGCTTAAAACGAACTAAAATATAACCCAAATACAGCTGAAATTTTGTAGAGTTTACAGTTTTTTTTCTGTTTTATCTAACTAAAATTTACTAAACAGATTCGGCATTTTTTTTCTGCAGGGCCATTTTTAACTAATCTTTAGCATCTTTTTCTGCTATTTGCACAGAGTTATTTCTATGAGTATATTAATATTGCTGGAGTAAGTCGTAAAATCAGAGTAAAATTTAAACAAAATGTAAGCCTTGACTTTGATTTCACTTAAATTTTTGTAGTGCTTATTGGGTAAAGCCTAACGCATAAGAGGTTAATCACAACTGGGAGGATTGTCGAATGTCGACAGCAAAAGTCGTCACGATTAATTTAAATTCAGCGACAATCGACCAGAGCTTCGAAGAATTAAATCCCTAATTCCCTTTTTTTGAACTGAATTTATATTTTGGGAATGAATTCCCTGACCAAACTTAAGGAATTGAATAAATTCCTTTTTTTCATTCGATTTATATTAGAGGAATTCATTCATTTTCTTTTAATGCCTTCATAAAATTTTATGAATTCATTCAACAAGGAATTCATTCAATTCTAATTAATTCAACCTTTGGTAAAGGAATTCATTCAATTCTAATTAATTCAACTTTTGGTCAAGGAATTCATTCAATTCGAGTTAATTCAACTTTTGGTCAAGGAATTCATTCAATTCTAGTTAATTCAACTTTTGGTCAAGGAATTCATTCAAGTTAATTCAACTTTTGGTCAAGGAATTCATTCAATTCTAGTTAATTCAACTTTTAGTCAAGGAATTCATTCAATTCTAGTTAATTCAACTTTTAGTCAAGGAATTAAATTTATTTCGTTTAATTCCCTAGGAATTAAATTTTTTTGTTTAGTTCCCTAGGAATTGAAACATAATTCAGGGAATTAAAGGAAAAAAATTGAATGAATTCCTTGACTAAAAGTTGAATTAACTAGAATTGAATGAATTCCTTGACCAAACTTAAGGGACTTGAATGAATTCCTTGACCAAAAGTTGAAATAACTAGAATTGAATGAATTCCTTGACCAAAAGTTGAACTTGAATGAATTCCTTGATCAAAAGTTGAATTAAGTGCACAGTTGAATGAATTCCTTAGCCAAAAGTTGAATTAACTAGAATTGAATGAATTCCTTGACTTCAAATTGAATTAAATAGTTTTGAATTAATTCTTTGGTGAATGAATTATTTAATTTTAATTCTTTACGCATTCACAGGAATTAATTCCTGCTTATGTCTTATTGATGAATTCATTCCTTGAATTAAAGAATTGAATTAAATTTTTGGGAATTCATTCCAAAAAGGAATTAATTCTTTAAAGCTCTGCCATCGACCGTCGACACTTGTTGACGTTTAGAAAAAAAGGAAAGCAAAACAATAATATAGTTGTATTTGTTTCACCACAATTCTTTACCAATTCAATTGGTCTTTCACTAATTCTTGTTGTTTCATATTTTATTGTATTTAATTTTGCTTTTTTGCCGTAAATTATAAATTTCAATTATATTTCTGCTGTCAAAAGAATACATTTTTTGTAAACAAAGTACGAATTTTTGCAGCTCTAATGCGAATTTCTAACAACTCTGTTCTAATGGCAATCTTTAATTAGTTAAAAATATGGCAACAATTTGAGAAATATTTTAAGTGTGTATTACTGTGTCGTCACAAAAATAGAATATATTGTATTCCGACGATGAATAGCCGGACGACATGGCGACATTTTGCTTCCCATACAAAATATATCCCGGCAAAAAAAGTCATTACAAAAAAGTTATTTTAAAAGCACTCCGAATAGCATCAACTGATTGTGAAGTAGTTACAATTTAGCTCTTACACTGATTTATTTTACACGTGATGTCCCATGTTGTCAGTATTTCAATTTAAACATTTTGTTAGTAATTTAAAAGTGATTACATGATGTTAATAAAGTATGGTTTTTAGGTATACATTTTCATCACATCAATACGAGTACATTTTGTTTGCATTTTTAGAGTGATTTAGAAGTACTCTTTATAATATATAATATAATACATTTTTAAGTGATTTAAATTTGCTTTTTATAATGTCTGAAATAACATATTTTAGAGGCAATTTTAATGTTTAGCCTTTACAGAGCCCATTTCTGAACCTATTGTGTAACAAAAGCTTCAATTTATTATTATTAGTAGGCAATATTGAGGAAACACTTCTTTTGCATCTGAATCAATTCGATTAAGTCAAAATCAGACAAAACCAATTTTTTTTTTAATTTTTGTTCAACAGTTTTTTTTTTTAAATAAGTTTGTAACATATTTATTTCAGTCTTTAAATTAAAAAAAGATACGATATTGAATTAAATAAGATTAATATACTAAGACCGAGTTTTTGGGATGTCAGTTAAACTTGGTTTAGTTAAACCGAAAACGAATTATATCAGCCATTTCAAGTTTATTAACAAAAATTTGCACGAACAACTTTTTCTCGTTTAGAATTTATGTCTTCATTGAAAGAAAATAAAATAGATTTTAGAAGCAGTATTCCAGGCCCTATGCTCCTTATAGGAACGATGGGAATATATATATATATATTCCAGTTATAAACTGCGTTAAACTAAGTTTAAAGATAATCTACATCCTAAAAGGTGCGCCTAAGTTATATGTAACCCTCTGATTAATTTTTTTAAAAACATTACTCAAGAAATTTTCAGAATATTAAAGCGTACTAGAAAATTATTATTTCATATATATTTTTTTTTCATTTTAACAAATAAAGGAAAGAAAATCATCGACATTTTACAACTCTACAGTAATAAGGCCATCATTATAAATTTGCTGACGCCGCAGATCAATGATTGGAATTTTAGCTTTAAATTCATTAAAGAATACGAGAACCGTTGGAGGACAGTTTTTCTCCAGACAGACAAGACGAATACCATGTCGTCATTTGAATTTTGCAAGTCAACCATCGCTAGCTTAAAATCAACATATTCATTAAACGATGCATTAAGTTCCAATGCGATAATTTTCAATCGTGATTAGTTAAGTTCTTATGTTGAAGAAATTCATTTAGGAAAATTTTAACTTTAATTATATATATTATATATTTATCGTCACTATAGA
This sequence comes from Leucophora obtusa, assembly GCA_949987735.1. Classification (NCBI taxonomy): domain Eukaryota; kingdom Metazoa; phylum Arthropoda; class Insecta; order Diptera; family Anthomyiidae; genus Leucophora; species Leucophora obtusa. The sequence continues at coordinate 166,644,558 of OX465295.1, read as the reverse complement.
ATTATTTATTTAGTTTGATTTTACGACTTTTAAGGCGTAATAGCAATTAAAGCATATCGACTTTTAAAGCAGCGGTGTTACCGCGTAACTCGATCCGAAAAAATTTCGAATTCGTAAATTTTGTACCTTTGTAAATAAAAAAGTTTTAGCAAAAATCTTAGTTTTTGAATTTTTATGTGTAGTGTACAAGGTTTAGGAAAAATATAAATTGAAAAGTAGAATTTTTTTCGAATCGAGTTACGCGGTTACCCCCAGGATTCAATGGGATCCCATTCTTTATTTCCTTCCCTTTTGCAATGGGAACTGTAATTGAAGTATTTTTTAAAATATGTACGAAAGTACGTTAATAAAATTAACTATTTTGTTTTTTAGAGATAAAAAATTGAATCTCTAATAAATTCGTAATTTACAAACAAATGCATTTACAAAGAAAAAAACACCATTATATATACATTTTTGAAAGTTGTTTTAAAGCACATACATTCGAAACAGAAAAAGAGCACTTATCGCTCCATTGTTGTAACCAATTTAAAAGTTGTTTTGAATGACTTACACATATTTTTGCTGGGATATTATGAAAAAGCAACTCTCGTTGTCGTTGTCGACCCAGTTCTGATTAATCTCTCACTTGTCAGATTAGGTATCTGCCGATAGCACAGATGTTCGTAAACAAAACAGAGGACGCAAAAAATGAAAAGGCCTATAAAACTACGATATATTTTTCAATAAATTTTAAAAAACAAAATTTTTATAAGGGGCTATCGCTCCCTAAAAAATTGGTCTAGCTACGCCGATGTATGCAATCTACGCTCAGCATTTGTCAAAAGCGAGAAAATTTTTAACTTAATTTTAAGTTTTCACAGGTGCGTACAATATAGCACCCCAAATTTCCTTAGACAGAGAAATTATTGTACTTGTTTACAATTAATCCAACTTTTTAACCTTCATCGATTAAACATGCATTTTTTGTCAGTTAAAAGATTAACTTGACAGTTAAAAGTTTAACTCTGCCAGTTTAAAATACCAAGGTGACACTCACGCTGTAATAAAATGCGGTGACTACAGAATTATTTTTGTAAAAGCCTTAACCCTTAAATGCATGATCTCTTCAATTTGAACCATTTTTTATATATGATTTCCTAAAGTCGTGTACATTTCAAGAAAAATTTCAAAAAAAATTTTTTATAAACAAGGTGACTTTTATTGAAAACTATGGTATTTTGCCAATTATATTATATTATATTATTATAGCTAAAATATGATTATTTTAACGATTATGAAAAAAAGAAAAAAATATATGAAATATACATTTATTGTCGCCAAAATTAATTTTATTGCGAGAATATCACTTTTAATATTTGAAAATTATTTTGAAATTTATTTGGGTTTTTTTCATTATAAGGACAATAAGAATAAAATTCTTTTACAGTCCAATGAGTGTTACATAATGGGAGTCATGATTAATGATTATATTAATAATAAATAAATAAATATGCATTGAAACTAAAAAAAATAAAAATAAAAAAATAATAACAATGTAATTTAAAGACAATAAATTAAACATACTTATAATGAATTAAAATTTAAGGAAAATAATAATTATTAAAAACAAGATAGGTAATAATAAAATTTTTGAATTTACTAACAAATGTAAAATAAGTCAAGATTTAATTTTTTAGAGATTTAGTTATTACCAAGAATATATTCAAGAAGGGCTTGATTAAAACAGTTTTGGTTTCTTTAAACAAACATTTTTGAATATTACACTTTTTGTAAAAAAAACGCGTGTGTTAGATTTTTCACAAATATACGAAGCAAAACCAAGATTTTTCCTATAACTGTTTAAAAAATCTGAGCGAAACTATAAGAACACTGTGTATAGAAGGGGCCCCAATGCCCAAAAATGAAGTTTTGTGCATCAAGTGGGTATTTTTGTTTAAAAAACTGGTATGTTGCCATATGGCTACACCATGCATTTAAGGGTTAATGTATAAGAATAAAATAAGCCTAATGTCTATAAATTTTGTGCTACATTTGATGTTTAAAACCACTGTGCCATGATAAAAAAACAAGGAAAATTTTTATTTTATATGTATTAAAGTCGAATTTATGCTCATTATCAACAAGATGCCAATTCTACGTTCCGAATCTAGTTAAAAAATAAGCTAAAAAAAATATGATTTTTTGCTATTTAGAAATTTTTATATAAAAAGTCGATTAATCTACTTTAACCTATAAAAAGTCGATTAATCGACTTTTACCTATAAAAAGTGGAAAAGTCAAAAAGTCGACTTTTCAATACTTGAAAAAAGTCAAAAAGTCGACTTTTTGTTGAAACTATATAACCCTAGTAATGTGCACCCATTACTGGGATTTTGCTGGGATATACAAAAGGCCAGTTATGTATACGAGTAGTATAGGATTAAAGTTAGTTCAAGTATGCAAAATTTTATTATTGTTGAGCATTTGTGGTTAACCATATTTAAAAAGGAAATTCAAATAATACCATAAATTTATAAAATAATAAGGGTTAGGAAAATAGTAAAATTAAGTACTTGAATAATATTAAGGTCAAGATCATTTTTTGTCGTCAATGGTTTGCTCGATCGAATATTATTTTAACTACTTTAAAGCTTTATTTTCTATATATATTTAAAACAAAATAACAAGGGAAGTCTCCCGACGCGGATCTGCAAATCTCAATGAGCTTCGGATACGTTATAGAGGAGAAAAATGTATAGTAGACATATTTGTTTTAGCTGCCAATCTCATATTTCTGGTCAATGGAAATGTAGTTGGGGGGTCTATTTACCGGTGTATAGAACTCAGGGATGTGAAATGAGATTTTTATTGCGGTATCAAAAATTTGTTTGAAGAGTACTTTTTCGACCACAAGAGTACTAAAAAAATATGTTTTGCTCGTTTTAATTAATATCCTCTAGACTGCAATGTAGAGGAGGTTAGGAATAAGTAAAGTAAATTTTTTTGTGTTAGTTCCCATTTTGTACCAAATTTATTTATTTATTTTGTTGTTCCACACACAAGACTTGAAGTCTTATATTGCAGTGAAGAACTGATTATTCGTTAAATAAACTTTTTATAATTTAATAACTTAAGAACTAATTATGAAGAAAAAAATAAAGTAATCAAACATACATATATATAATATGGTACCTATGTATAATAATTTCAAAACCTTGTAACACGTTTTTAAAATGAAAAATTCGATTTATAAGCCATTTATAAGTTCAAAAAGTTGTCTATGTTTATAATAGCAAAGGCACAAATAATAATAATAATAAAAAAAAAAGTAAAAAAAAAAAAATAATATTTTTTTTTTTTGTTTTTTGACTTACACTTAAAAACTAACAATTTGAAAAATTATAAACATAATACAAAAGAAAATAATTTAATTTAATCAAATACGTTTGAAAAATAGGTAATTTGGTTTTTTTGAACCGCAGTGCGTTACTTAAGATTTGATAACAATAAGAAATTGAGTTCCAGAGATGGATGGCATTGATATAGAATTGCCAAATGTGATACTTTGAAAAATTTTTTTTCCAAAAAAAAGTACTTTTTCAAAAAAAGAGTACTTTTCCCAAAAAGGCGTCTTTTTTTGGAAAAAAGTACTTTTTTTGTAGTACATTTTATAAAAAAGTACTTTTTTTGGAAAAAAGTACTTTAAAAAAAAAAATTTTTTTTTTATAAAATTTACTTTTTTTTTCCAAAAAAAGTACTTTTTTCAGAAAAAAGTTAATTTTTATATGACAGTCTTCTATGGTAATACAACAAACTACTATACTTGTAAGTTGTATATTCATATAAAAATACCACGGTCTTTTTCGGGTAGTAGTACGGCGTTTTTACATCGTAGCTTCAAATGGGCTGAAACTTTACAGGATATATCTAGACATAAATTGGACCAAGAATTATGAACACCTGTGTAGATCGTGGGACAAAAATGTTGCTAAAATCGTAATAGAATTCAGAAAGTGCTGCATTTCCCATGTATTTATATGAAAATGCCACGGTCTTTTTCGGGTAGTAGTACGGCGTTTTTACATCGTAGCTTCAAATGGGCTGAAACTTTACAGGAAATATCTAGACATAAATTGGACCAAGAATTATGAACATCTGTGTAGATCATGGAACAAAAATGTTCCGAAAATCGTAATAGAATTCAGAAAGTGCTGCATTTCCCATGTATTTATATGAAAATGCCACGGTCTTTCTCGGGTAGTAGTAGTCATAGCCTCAAACGGGCTGAAACTTTACAAAAAAAAGTGAACATAAATTGAACCAAGAATTATAGACATCTGGGCGGATCGTAGAACAAAAATGTTCCGAAAATCGTAATAGAATTCAGAAAGTAATGCATTTCCCATGTATTTATATGAAAATGCAACGGTCTTTTTCGGGTAGTAGTACGGCGTTTTTACATCGTTGCTCCAAATATGCTGAAACTTTGCAAAAATTATCGGGAGGTAAATTCGATCAACAATTATGGATATTTGTGCAGTTTGTGGAACAAAAATATTCTGAAAATTACAATGGAATTCAGAAAGTGCTGCATTTTCCATACATTTATATGAAACCGTCACGGTCTTTTTCGGGTATTAGTACGGCGTTTTACACAGTGATTCCAAATGACTTAAATTTACAAAAATTATCTAGATGTAAAATCAACCAACAATTGTAGCGAGTTTTTTAGGTCGTGGAACAAAAATATTCCGCAAATTGAACTAGACTCCAGAAAGTGCAGTGATTTCTATACACTTCTATGAAGGGTCTTATGGGTGTATTAACACCCAAAGGGCAAAAATTTCAACCATTTTGCTCTACCTCGCTTAGTTTTCGAGTTATAGGCGAAAAACCAAATAAACGTCCTTTTCGTTCTAGCATTAGTAGTTTATGAGATATTTGCAATTATAAAATCTAGCAGAGTTAGCTAAAATTTGATTTCACTAAAAAGGTTTTATGGGTGTATTAACACTAGGGATGCCGAACGGGACTGGTTTTTACAAATCCCGGGATTCGGGATTTTGAGAATTGAAATCCCGGGATCCCGGGATTTTTCGGGATCCCGGGATTTATCGGGATCCCGGGATTTTTCGGGATTTCGGGATTTTTCGGGGTTTCGGGATTTTCTTGTTTCATCATATTTTTAATTTTAAAACCAAATAGCTCAAATAAATCCTACAAATTAAAATAATTCATTATAAATTTACTTATTATTTTTTGTAGTATGAAGAAATAAACAAATTAAGCCGGATTCACAATGCTGGAGTACTCCTCGCTGCATAGTGGAGTATATAAAATAGAGATAGCATGATACAAAAAATATGGAGTACTACAGCATTGTGAATCTGGCTTTAAACAGAAACTCCATTCATAGAAATAAGTATGTAAATATAGCAGAGAAAGCTACTTAAAATTAGTAAAAAAGGTTCCGCGATTAAATATACTGAAATCAGCAGAACTTGTTTGCTAAACAATTGTTAAATTTCCGACATATAAGTAATATACTTATGAGTTAAATTTAAGTAAATTTCAAATTACAATTTACTTCTGAAGAAACTTTTTAACTAGCCGAAACACTGCTTATCTACAAATTTTTAGTTATATTTGTAAAAAATTTATTGAATGCAAATACAAACTACTCTGCCGAAATCATCAGAAATATTTAGTGACTATTAGTTTTTTTAAATCAACTAACATTACATACTATATTAATCGCATACCTCTGCTGATTTCAGAAAGGCAGTTTGTGAGATTTTTATAATTTAACAAAAACTTGCTGTTTTTAGTCGGCAAAATTATTTTGAATGAAGTTATGATTTTAGCAAATCATCAATAAAATAAATAAAAACATATCCGTTTAAAGAATAAATAAAGCTGAATTATGATTTTAAAAAGTTTCACAGCTAAATAAAAGTTTTTAAATTATTAAGGTTTTTATTCAGATTTATTCAATCTGTAATCTATTTGAATCTATTACTTACACTCATAAAAAAATTACGTACAAATGCATAGGTCAAAATTGTGCTGGCGCAAATACATGTACTATTTCCTGTTATTTTAGCAGAATTTTGACCTATTTCTACGGACTTTTTTAGAGAAAATAACAGAAAAATTAGTTCAATTTAATCAGAACGCGTTTAGCGTTTGACTTTTGTACTAATTTTTTTTATAAGTGTGTGAATAGGAAAAATTACCCTACGGGGAAAGGGACCGGTCCCAGATGACACGCAGGATAGGTCCCAAGGGGGCGGAGACCGGTCGCTGATCGGTCTTTTTGTTTGAAAGAGACATATCACTTTAACATGGCGTTGTCATTGGAAATGACCAATTGCCACATTTTAGACACATTGTGGCAGTAAGGTGGTGTGTCTAAAAATAGCTTTTCAATTAAACTAATAAAAAATTAAGAATTAAAAATAATCTACTTGACGTCGAAGTAGGGCTCGATAACACAACCTTCTGCTTGTAAGACAAACGCTCTACCGTCTGAGCTAACGTTGCTTATGCGTGATGGCTGGCTGATGGTTAAGTTATATGTTTTTCGTTTCTGTTCAAATAAAAAAGAGAAAGAAAAAACAAACACACACAGCAAATAAAAAAACATGGAAAAGAAAAAAATAGAAAACAAAACAACATTAACACACACACAAATATGGTGGAAGTGTCTTGAATATGCCCCCGATTGACCGGTCATGGGATAGGTCCCTTAATGGCAGTTGACTTGTTTTTTGCGTTGGCCATAATTAAATTAAAAAATCAATTAAAAATTGGAAAACTACCTCAAAACCTCTGATTATATAAATAAAAATTTAAAAAATTCCCTTAAGTTACAAAGAAATACCAATTGTTAAAACTAAAACAGATTTAACATAAAAAAACGTTGAAAATACAAAACTTAAAATTTCTTAGCAAAACATTATAGAAATTTAAAATAAGAGCTAAAATAAGCAAATCGTTAAAAAATAAAGTTAAAAATAAATAAAAGAGTAAAATAAAAAATATTTTTAAAAATATGCCGCGAATTTTGTTTTTATTTAGGTATCGGTCAAGTTTTTTTAAAAGCAACAGTGAAAATAACGGATCAGAAAATACTTATAAAATTAATTAATTTTCTATTGTTCATATTTGTACTAATTTAGTAATATGCCTTCGGTTGACCGGTCACGGGATAGGTCCTTGGAGGGCAATTGACTCCTCATTCCCCGTAGGGTAGTTTTTTAATAACATTTAATAAGATATTAGATTTATGTGATTTTGGTCGAATATAACAATAAAAACAAATACAAAAAGAGGTAAAATATGCCAAATAATGAAATCAGAAATCCCGGGATTTTTTCAAGTCCAATCCCGGGATTTCGGGATTTCTAAATCCCGAAAATCCCGGGATTTTCGGGATCGGGATTTCGGGATCGGCATCCCTAATTAACACCCAAAGGGCAAAAATTTTAACCATTTTGCTCTATCTCGCTTAGTTTTCGATTTATAGGCGAAAAACCAAATAAACGTCCTTTTCGTTCTAGCATTAGTAGTTTATGAGATATTTGCAATTTTAAAATCTAGCAGAGTTAGCTAAAATTTGATTTCACTAAAAAGGTTTTATGGGTGTATTAACACCCAGAGGGCAAAAATTTTAACCATTTTGCTCTACCTCGCTTAGTTTTCGAGTTATAAGCGAAAAACCAAATAAACGTCCTTTTCGTTCTAGCATTAGTAGTTTATGAGATATTTGCAATTTTAAAATCTAGCAGAGTTAGTTAAAATTTGATTTCACTAAACAGGTTTTATGGGTGTATTAACACCCAAAAGGCAAAAATTTTAACCGTTTTGCTCTATCTCGCTTAGTTTTCGAGTTATAGGCGAAAAACCAAATAAACGTCCTTTTCGTTCTAGCATTAGTAGTTTATGAGATATTTGCAATTTTAAAATCTAGCAGAGTTAGCTAAAATTTGATTCCAATAAACAGGTTTTATGGGTGTATCAACACCCTATGGGAAAAATTTTAACCATTTTGCTCTATCTCGCTTAGTTTTCGAGATATTAAAAAGATTCCGCGGCAGTTTCATGTGACTGTATATAAAATGCAACACTTTCTGAATTCTAGTGTAACTTTTGAAATATTTTCGTTCCACGACCTACGCAGATGTCTATAATTCTTTGTCCAATTTATATACAGATAACTCGTTTACGTGTTTAACCTATTTGGAGCTACGGTGTAATAACGCCGTGCAACTACCCGAAAAAGACGGTGTCATTGTCATATAAATGTATAGAAATCGTAGTAGTTTCTGAATTCTATTGTGATTTTCGGCATATTTTTGTTCCATGACCTACACAAAAGGCTATAATTGGGGATAAAATTCACGTCCAGATAATTTCTGTAAAGTTTAGACCTTTTTGGAGTTATCGTATAACGCCGTACTACTATCCCATAAAGACCGTGGAATTTTTATAGAAATGTATAGAAATCACTGCACTTTCTGGAGTCTAGTTCGATTTGCGGAACATTTTTGTTCCACGACCTAAAAAACTCGCTACTATTGTTGGTCGAATTTACATCCAGATAATTTTTGTAAATTTTTAACTTATTTGGAGTCACTGTGTAAAAACGCCGTACTACTACCCGAAAAAGACCGTGGCTGTTTCATGTAAATGTATGGAAAATGCGGTACTTTCTGAATTCTAAAGTAATTTTCGGAATATTTTTGTTCCACAAAATATACAGATATCTCTAAATATTGATCGAATTTACCTTCCGATCATTTTTGCAAAGTTTCAACACATTTGGAACTACGGTGTGAAAACGCCGTATTACTACCCGAAAAAGACCGTAGCATTTTCACATAAATTTATGGGAAATGCATTACTTTCTGAATTCTATTACGATTTTGGGAACATTTTTGTTCTACGATCCGCCCAGGTTTCTATAATTCTTGGTCCAATTTATGTTGACTTGTTTTCTGTAAAGTTTCAGCCCGTTTGAAGCTACGATGTAAAAACGCCGTACTACTACCCGAAAAAGACAGTGGCATTTTTATATAAATACATGGGAAATGCATTACTTTCTGAATTCTATTACTATTTTCGGAACATTTTTGTTCCACGATCTACACAGATGTTCATAATTCTTGGTTCAATTTATGTCTAGATATTTCCTGTAAAGTTTCAGCTCATTTGAAGGTATGATGTAAAAACGCAGTACTACTACCCGAAAAAGACCGTGGCATTTTCATATAAATATATGGGAAATGCAGCACTTTCTGAATTCTATTACGATTTTCGGAACATTTTTGTTCCACGATCTACACAGATGTCCATAATTCTTGGTCCAATTTATGTCTAGATATTTCTTGTAAAGTTTCAGTCTATTTGAAGCTACGATGTAAAAACGCCGTACTACTACCCGAAAAAGACCGTGACAGTTTCATATAAATGTATGGGAAATGCAGCACTTTCTGAATTCTATTATGATTTTCGGAACATTTTTGTTCCCCGATCGAAACAGATATTCATAATTCTTGGTCCAATTTATGTCTAGATATTTCCTGTAAAGTTTCAGCCCATTTGAAGCTACGATGTAAAAACGCCGTACTACTACCCGAAAAAGACCGTGGTATTTTTATATGAATATACAACTTATAGTAGAGTTTTTTGTATTACCATTAGGGTTTGGGATTTCCCGGACTTTTTTATTTCCCGGGAAACGGGAATGAAAAAATTTGATTCCCGGGTATCCCGGGAAATATTTTTGGACAAAATTGTTAATTAAAAAAAAAAAACACTATTTCAGTACAAATGCAGTTTGATTTCACATAAATTACTCGCAGCACTGCCAAATAAATAGCATGATTCCAGCAGAAAGCACCTACTACTGGACTGTCGGAAACAAACCGTTTCATCACACTTGGCCCATTAGATATGGTGGACACAATGTTATTTTCCAAAGACAAATAAAACTCTTCTAGTCTTATTTCTACAATTCTTCTTATTTCATCAGCATTACATCTTCCTGATATATAAAGCAACCCCAGGTTATAAAATGAATTATTTCCGTTTATACATATGTTCAAATATCTCTTTTGTGATATTCTTGTCCATTCATCTAAGATTATAGTAAATCTCCTATTTTTAGAAATATTACTCGATATTTCTTTTATCATGATATCTTTCACATGATCGTAGTAATTTAATATAATGTGCAATGTAATTTAATATAATGTGCAATGCCAGGTTCCAACTTCCTCGAATAGTTTTGATGCGGATTGACTGCGGCTAATTTGGATACCATTTCAGGAAATGTTTGCCCTACCATAAAAGCTTTAATGCCTATTCAGCTTACACTTTTTTCTTCGGGTACTTTGCTAATTTTAGCTGAAACGTTATTCTTGTTGTTGTTTTCTTCAAGAGAAGTTGCATGACCATTAAATTTTTTTTTTTTTGTGAACCAAATTTAGATGTCGGATAATCAAATTTAGATACCACCGTTAGTCTTTTCTTTTCACATTTATTAATGAAAACGTTAATATAAAGGAGTATTTTAAATTTAAAGTCGACTTTATTTTTAATCAAACGGTTTTGTTCATTTTGTGTATGAAAACCTTACAAAAATATTTATATTTTCAAATATTTTGATTGGTTGAAAATAAATTAACCAATCAGAATGCTCCAAAAATAAACCAAGTCAAGGTATACTGCCACACAATATTTTAACTAAAGTCGACTTTACCTAAATTATACATTTGAAAAATTTAGATAGTAAGGGAGATTTTTTGTAAGAAACAAAGCTTTTTTTCATATTTCTTTTAAACATTTTAACAAGTTTTTAGATTTTACTACTTAAATTTTGAATAAGTTATGCGAAAAATCTTTATTAGTTCAAATGCTCCTAATTACTTGGCAAAGATTTTATTTGTGTGTCAAATAAATGTATTCCCTTTTAAAAGATTTTAACAATAACATTTTTGTTTTGGTATTTAAAATGTTTTTTATGACTAAAATTAAAAAAATCCTATTCGAAACAAAAACAATTTAAAAAATTTAATATTTTTAAAATTTCCCGGAAAATAATATATTTTTCCCGGGAATTCCCGGCAAACTTTTCCCGGGATTTCCCGGGAATTCCCGAACCCCAAACCCTAATTACCATAGAAAAACTATCATATAAAAATGAACTTTTTCTGAAAAAGGTACTTTAAAAAAAAAAAAACATTTTATAAGAAAAAAAAATTTTTAGGAAAAAGTACTTTTTTATGCAAAAAGTACTTTTTTATGCAATAAGCACTTTTTTTGGAAAATGTACTTTTTTTTGGAAAAAAAAACTTTTTTTTCAAAAATAGTACTTTTTCGTAAAAAAAAAAATTTTTTTTCCAAAAAAGTAGTTTTTTTTGTAAAAAAGTAGTATTTTTTTTTAAAACATATTTTTTTTGGAAAAAAGTATTTTTTTCGAAAAAAGGTACATTTTTATGTAAAAGTTACTCTCTTCTATGGCTTTTACGGGTAGACCGGTCTGACCGATAAAAAACAATGAAGTAACTAAGCTTTATTTGCACTGAGCAAATAAAGCTTAGTTTTAGAAATTTCTTTAAAAACAGAATAAAATTATATTCAAAAAGGTCAATTACACTAATTGAAAAACAAAGTAAAGTTTAATTATTGTAATAACAAAAAATTCATAAACTCTGGATTTACGCTTGTTATCGCTGTTTCGATACAACTCGAATAAATATTACCAGGGCAGCAAATTTTATGCAAATTAATGTTTGTGTTAATTTAAAGACTCTTTTACACAATTGTCAACAAAAATTAATTAAAATAACAAAATTAAAATATATTTGAGTTTTTTTATTTTTACGTTAATTTTCCAAAAAAGTCAACAAAATTTGGCATATTCGCTGATCTTCGCATATTTCTATTGTACAAATTTTTGAAATTTTTTTAATTTTTATATGCTTTGATTTTATCAGAGACTATTAATTATATAGATAGGATTATATAGATAGGAAATCAAAACTTACACTACTCATCGGTAGGGGGCGCTGTAATTTAGTATCTCTTGAGCAACTATTTAGTATCACTGTAGTATCAACTGAGCCTATATTTAAAAACTCAAAAATTGCTGAAAACTGCGCAAAATAAGAAAAAATCAAGCGCAAAATATATTTAAATAATAAAATTTGAGAATTACTTTTTTTTCTTTGCTTTTTTGTTTGTTTTTATTTCAATTTAAATAAAAACAGAAAATTGCCAATTTTTTCAACAAAGTGCCATCTAGTGATAACGACGTCGTTATAACTTTTGTTTTTGGTGATGCCATACCCCTGGCTTTTATTTTGTATTCAGTTTTTCTTTATTTCAATAAAATTTTTGAAATGCTTTTAATTTGATAAAGTTGGGTACCATGAGTTTCGATTGGAAATTCACAAAATTAGGCCCGATTATTGAATGTCCAGTTAAAATTTAGCCGGCAGTTAAATTAAAACTTTATATGAGAAACAACAACAAATGTGTCAGTAATCGTACCTTAATCGAGATGGAACTTTTCAAAAGTTGACTTAAGCTACTTCAAAACATTTGTATGGAATGGCTCTTTTCCTTAATTGAACTTCGCTTAATATGGTTAGGTCTTTAAACAGTCAATTGACTTTTTAAAAATTGCTAGAATTCCTGATAATAGCACTATCGCATTTTATTACGCTAAATGAATTTACAGGTATCTATTGATAGGAATAAAGCAAATGCGGAGTATGATTTGTACATCCCAGTGTAGAAAATCATTACCAGATATGTGGTTATGTAACTACATACTTGGTAATGGTAACTAGTTACTTTTGTTATTACATTTCTTATTACCTTTATATGGCGATGTCGCGAAAAATAATGAGTTTTCGTTACACACTAGCATACCAAAAATCAAAAAATATATCGTTACCTATGTGGTTACCAGTACTGACAAAAATAATGAGTCTAAAAATAGATTTTCTAAAAAATAAATTATATAAAAAAAAATATTTTTTATTGTATTTTTTTTTTTTAAATAAAATTTGCTGGTGCGGGAATCGAACCTGGGTCTACAGATTGCCAGTCAACAGCTTTACCATCTGAGCTATATCGACATGTAATATTTATGAGATAAAAACACAATTGACCTGCTGCACACAAGTAAGCTTACTCGCCAACATACAAAAAATCAAAAAATATGTGGTTATATATATCCTTACCAGTGTTTAAAAAATATTGAGTCTAAAAATATATTTCAAAAAATTTAAAAAAAAATCTAAAAAATTATTTTCTATTTGAAATAATGATAAAAATAAGTCATTATCAGTAACTCATTATTATATGTTTTAAAATAATACAGAAGGTAAGTGGGTGTCATTACTGGTAGTTCAAAAAATAATGATATGTCATTACCGTTTCTACACTGGGATGATGCCAAAAAAAGCTGACACTATTATTTGCATTTAATAAGCCTTGAGTAATGACGATGCAAGAGTATCAAATGCGACCCGGGAGTACTACGGTACTTTTTTGAATCAAATAGTATCAAAAAAAGTACGATCGTATCAACTTTCCCATCCCTGATAGGACATGCTTCAGCATGCTTTTGGTTTATGTAATATCACAAAATATAAAAATTTTAGGTGGTTTTGCATGGGGATGTATTAGGGGCCAAATTCGCATATATTAATCTTTATAATATTTAAGTGAGGGGGTGTTTCGGTTTTTTCCGACATTCGGCGTACTTCGAGTTTCCACTGGCAAAGCACCGAAATGGGTGGTATGAGCGCTTGTTAGCAGTGCTTTCCCAACGCCCAAATGATAACACCGTTCCACGGTTGTGCCAATGCTTCACAAAGCCCTGGAAAAGCACTCAGAAACATATTCAAATGCTTTCAAAACACCCAAACAAAAAAATGTAAGTGCTTTCCTGAATCCCAAATGATAACACCGATCTATATAATACTTTGCAAAGTATTGAGATAACGCCAAGAAACATAAAAATCAAGTGTTTTCCCTTGTCACCAAATTATGAGCCCTCTTCACTGAAGAATTTTAAATAACTCTAAAAATAGATGATTCTTGAAGTAATTTTATTGTGGAGCATATATGGGACTAATTAATTAGGTGGACTAATTAATTGATGATTTCATTAACATTACATTGATATCAATTGTAATGAAATTATTTTCATTACCATTTTTTTAATTAATGGTGATAATTCTAAAATTTAATTTCATTGATTAATGACAATGATTTTAAATTTCATTACAGAAAAACGTAAAAATGGGGTAAAACTCGCTGAAATAGAAGATGGAATATGCTCATTAAGGCTCAGGCTCATTTGAAATTAAATATTACTTTCCATTCTGCTGTTATTTATATCCAGATAAAGTTTAACGGAATTGAATGGATCCTCCTTAATAAAGTATGTTTTATAACTTCCCTGGTCAAACCAGTTGTTCGTTTTCACTTGTCTGAATTTTTTGTAAACAAATGGTTTTTAATCAATTGTAATTAGTTTCTTTATACATTAGTGTAATTTCATTACCATTAGTAATGATTTTTCTAATGAAAAATATTTCATTACCATTAAATGGTAATGGAATTTTTTTCACTGTCATTAGTATGAACTTAGTATGAATGGTAATGAAAATTCAATGGTAATGAAAAATTCCCACACCCAGGAAAAAGATTGGTTGGCTTTCGATCAAAACCATTAAAATGAATTTGCCAGGACTTTATTTTATTTGGAATTACCTATAATTGAATACTACATCAAAAATATTTTACTAGGTATTAAAAATAGGGAAAATTAACTAAAAAACAATCCTTTTAACAAATTATTGGTATCTCCAATCAATTTTAAAATTAGTATCAGTTTAGTAATTCTATGCAGTAGAAGCAGCCATTTATGTAGTGAATATACAAGAAAATTGGTGTTATCTATAACCTTTTTTAAAAAAATTTCAATATTCGAAAAAGGTAACTACAAATACGGGTATCCTAATCAAATATGACCTTAAATTCAAGTTTCTGTAGAACCAACCGAATTGTGGATTATATTGATAACACACACAACTATTAATTGGTATTGATAAACGAATTTTATACTGTATTAATAAAACACATAAATTCAAAATTAGTCATTAAAATTATTAAGTGTTTGTGGTGTAGTGGGTGAGGAGTTGGCTTAATACGCCGGATTTCCGAGTTCGAATCCCGGAAAAGACAAAAATTTAGATGTTTTTTTTAATTAAAATAAAATATTCATATGTATAAACAGTAAATATGGCTAAGAAAATTAAAAGTAGTTGTGGTGCAGTGGGTAAGAGTGTGAACTATTAACCTGAGTGGTCGGGTTCAATACCAGAAAATTCGAAAAAAGCTTTTTTAATTTCAATGAAATTTTGTGGAACATAATAATATTTATGTGGAACGTAATATTGAATTAGACAACCGAATATTGGCTTTCACTACGAAAAATATAATTTAATATAAAGATAGTTGTCGTAACCGCACGAATTCGATTGGCAACAAATTCGGTGGCCACAACTGAGACTGTTTTCTGTGTGCATGTATGTTGTGGAGGCAACAATTACACTGCATGACAAAATCTTGACTTTTAAAAATTAATAGAGCTCTGACCATCAATTCTATATATTTCGGACATGCTGATTGCAATGGCGTACTTTATTTTTTGATCAATGGTACATATTTTTCGCCAAATGTCTTTAAAGTTTGGCGGTTTTATACA
The DNA here is from genome assembly GCA_949987735.1 of Leucophora obtusa. NCBI lineage: Eukaryota > Metazoa > Arthropoda > Insecta > Diptera > Anthomyiidae > Leucophora > Leucophora obtusa. Next base: position 166,628,783 of record OX465295.1, on the reverse strand, counting down.
AAAAATTTTTCAAATTCAATTAATATCAATTTTTTTACCTAAAATGTAAGCACAGGACCTGTGGCCATATTTACGATATAAATGCGATGTGCTAATCTTGATATTTAAACCACTACTTAGCGTTTTATATAGGTTTTTATGGTTTTTTGCTATTACATTAGTCACCGAATGTACAATCGACCTCAATAAATGTAATGCCTTAGTAAGGAAGCAATTAAAAAGAAAATATTTCATGGGGTCACCTCTAAAAACTGTTCTTGCAAAATTTCAAGCGAAAAAGTTTCCATTTGCAAAAGTTATCGCAATAAATAAATTTTTTACTATGCCCGTGTAAAAAATACCAGATCTAGCCAGATCTCAGTAGATCTTACCAGATCTAATTAGATCTCAAAATTGGGGACAAATTTGAGACCTGAGAAATTTTCAGAAAAGGTTACATTTTATTTATTTATAAGTATTTATTTTATTCTTATTACTAGTGGTTAAAAAATCCTTTAAAAAAATTAAATTTTATGTATGCAAATAACTTTTTATATATCACTTAAAACAAAAGTTAACTTAGATTAGTCAAATAATTTGAGAAGGTAAAGCAAATCCTTAAATTCCTTATTATTTTCATATGTTAGAGCTCTGTAGCAAATCCAACGTTTTCTTATGGAAGAAAAGATTGGATCAGATGATAATAAAAGATTTTTTAAAATATCTTCATTTTGAAATAATCTAGAACATTTTCTTGAACTAAACTGATGCACATGTTTGAAATCCCGCTTTCTCGATTCTTGGGGCTACCCTGTGAGTTCTTCTGATGGAAGGATATTATTCTCAATTATAATTTGTCCATGACATTATAATTTATTAACTGTTGTATTCATTGTTTTCCAAGGATATAATTTTAAGAGTAATTTTGAAGTTACTTCGCAATACTCGCCAAATTTGTTTCCATTTACTTTGTGTTTACTGTTTACTGCCATTAAAATAATGTTTATTCTTTTCAGTATTTCCTCGCTAATTCCAGTTATTTTCGAAGTTGTTTCGAAATATTTGAAAAAACTCCTAGCCGTATTCCCATCATTCGTACTTCCGTATCCTGCAAGTGGTTTATCGATCTTAAGTCCAATTTTTTTTCTGAATTCCTCTTGAATTCTAATTTTTTTTTGAGGACATTGCAAGTGATACAGATACTCGTTGCTTCTTTGATTTTGGGCACAATTCATCATATTCCATACTGCGAGCTCCAAAACTAGATGAACAGAAATTCATATCAATAGTTTCATTCATCCAATCAGAACATTTATATACAAATATCTTCGTAGACCTCATTGTCTTCCATTTTACATCGAATAATTTTACAACATACTTAATTTTGGAAAAATGCGTCTTTTTCAATTTATTTAAATTACGGAGTCACTAAACTGAATTTCTGTATTTTTAAATAAAATTCAACATAAAACTTTATGTTTAAGAACAATCGCCATGATGATCTAGTTATAACTGATTTACGTTTTGGACAAAACTGTCCTTATACTCATTACATTCTATCCATTAATCGATAAAATTTACCTGATACTATACATTTAAACAGGTAATATACTTAGATTAGGATGTCCCTTAAAATAACGATTTTTCCATTTTCGTTCATTGCACCCCCAGTTTTATTGGAAATAGTCCCAAATGGAAAAAATCGATTTAATATTTTTTTTTGGAAAACGTTAACCCGTGCTGAAAGTTGGACGAAAATGAACCATTTTGGAAAAAAGTGTATAAATAAAAATTATTTTTTATTTCATTTATTCATTTAATATAGTCAAAGTGATTCAGATATGGAATTTTGACTTCATCGGATATCATTAACCCACTTTAGCCTGTAATCCAAAATGACCCATGAATATGAGAAAAATGCAAAAACATGTTTTTTTTAAATAAATTTTAAAGATTTTTTAAAATGCCTAATTTGGAGATGTCGATTGCTATTTGTACCATACAATAGTTGATATTAAATAAAAAAAATAAATTTGAAAAATGATAATTCGAGTTTGTGGTTTCAGGACATTTTACAAAAATTGCTGATTTTTGTAAAATGTCGGGCATGACATATCAATTCTGATAGATTTTAGGATGAGTATCACGAATGTGAACACCAAATTTTAAAATTAGCTCTAGTTTTTGAAATATTCGCAAATTTAACTTTTGGTAAAAAGTAATTTTTTTCGTTAAAATTTCTTAATTATTCATATACCTGACTATACTACGGATAATTTTTTATATGGTTTAAAAGTATAGACCTTGGGCTTTCAGAACTATATTTACTTACATTGATTAGGGAAAGGATCTAGGATATATTTGCAATTAAAGTCAAAACTTCACTTATTTTCCTATTTTGTAAATATAGTAAAATGTCATAATCGGATTTGCAAAGTCTTAACACATGACGTAAATTCATATTTCACTAAATTATTTTTGTCAAAAAAATCACAACTTTTGCATCAACATTTTCCGAAAATTCAATCTGAAACACAAATTTTATCACCAATTTACAAAAATGTATATTATTGTTAAAGTCGATTTCATTTAAAATTTTGGGTGACAGTATGCTTTGACTTGGTTTATTTCTGATTGGTTAATTTATTTTCAACCAATCACAATGTTTTAAAATATAAATATTTTTGTAGGGTTTTCATACACAAAATGAACAAAACCGTATTTTAACAATAAAACGGACTAAATTTAAAATGTTCTTTTATAGTACTTTTTGAACATGCATATTTTAAAATCGGTATTTTTTGGAATTTGCACTTAAATTATCTAAAACTTTGTTGAAATTGATTAGAAAATATGTGTATAACATATTTCAATGGTTTTATCTGAGTTTTTTAATTTCAGGTTCTTCGCAGACTCCTTAATTTGTAGGTATTAAAAAAAAACAATGTTTTTCAGCTTTAGCCAATTTTTACTTAAAATAAAAACATAAAATGCGAAATTTTTTTGATGAAATAAGTAACATGATATGTTTAGTAATGGTATAAATTATAAAATTGGATATGCCTTTCATCGCAGATTAATTATTAGCGAAATCGTGAAAAAAGAGAAATTTCAAATTTAAATGCATATGTAGTGAATATAATCGCAGCTGTCAAAACGTGCGATATATCAAATTAAAGGGCATATTTCATCCTATTAAAATTTTGCAAAGAGTTCATACTTTTAATTTTACACTTTGTGGCAAAAATTTTATTACAAAATTGAAAATTTCTGCAAATACGGTTTTGTAAATATTTCTTAAACTATAGCTAACTTTAAAATTCTAAGGTCATATTCGTGATCTACGTCCCAATGTCTATTAGAAATGATCTGTCGCAATCCCGATGCATCAAATTTTTCTTATTTTGTTGTACTGTGTAGTCTGACAAATTTTATTATCACTTAAATTTGTCAGACTATAATTATATTTACATCTGTTTAAAAAATATTTAACCCTTAGTGGACTGGGGTCAGAAAAGATCCATGAAACTTGATATTAATTATGACTACTAGATTGTAAAACCATTAAATTGATAAAAAAAAAATCTCTACTGGATAAAAATAATTATTTTATGTAACACGATCCATATGGGGTTAATTTTTATACTTTTGGGCAAAAACGACCCATTCGGAAATTTACATAAATTTAAAGGAAAAAATTCCACTTGATAAAAATGATTATTTTATGTAATCCCAGCAAAAAAAAATTGCATACCCAGAAGCAGTTATGGAAGGCATTATTTAATCACCGTGCGCTTGCTAAACTAATTCTAGAAGACATGATTTTTGTCCGCGATGTCCCACTTGGTATGTCGGAAATAAAATCAGGCCTTCATAGGAAATGAAATGCGCATTTTTTCAGCTTTGAGATGCGCTGAAATAATGTGTATTTAATAAAATTTAATATATTTAGTTAGAATATTCTTCTACCTTAAGTCCAAATTCTAATATGATATTGTCATATTAGATTTTATTTGTTGTTTCAAAAAGGGGGTTGATCATTTTCATTATAGACAATACAATTGTTTCGTAGGCCTCACCCTACTCTTCAGTTGTCCGCAATAAGAAAATGATAACTTTCTTACTCAAACCGAGACATTACATAAGGTACAAAAAAATCAACGGGACGAGAATTTTATACTTTCGTATATGAACTGTCTGATTTGGTAAAACCAGTTATAAATCAACTCCTTTTTGAATGCAACAATTACATAAAAGTACCCTTTGGGTACTATTTATATGTATGTTTGTTGTCAATACATTTTGTAAAAACAACTAACTTTAAACTCAAAACAAAATAAATATTTGAATGAGATTTTAGCCGTGGTATGCTTTTTGGTAACATTGAACGTATAGTAACGTAAAAGAAAAAAGCTTTTATTCTTTTTATAAAAAATTTAATTGTTTTATTTTAAAATCTTAAATCAGAATGAAAATTTTTAAAAAGGAAATTGAAAGGAAACGGAAATAAAATTATTATAAAATATTTTAGAACGACAATTATTGAACAAGTAAAATATTATCATATGATAAGAAGGTGTATGTAGTAATGGACACTACATAACTTCCCCCCTCGGAAACAATTTTATATGATTTCATAGGTTATTTTATCGTGATCATTTTTGTGTGTGTACTGAACATCTTTATTCACAAAGGCAGGTTTAATCAAATCAATTGCAATGGATCGAATTGTATTTCCATATTGAATTTTAAAAGTTTTGTTATGTCTTTCTAAAACTTTGAAAGGACCCTCATAAGGAGCGGATAGTTTTGAGGGCTGTAAAATTTTTACAAACACATATTCACAATTCTCCAATGATTTAGGCATAAATTGTCTTTCTCTATTTAAAGCATCAATATTTAGGGTTAATATACTTATATTCTCGTTAAGTGCTGATGTCAATTGGCTTAAGTCTTTAATAACATCATTCGGTAAATTTTCGGTTGAATTAACAACTGATATATTCGGATCACACATCTGATAAATTTTATCAGCTAAAATAACTTTTTCATCAATTAAAGACAAGCCAGAAGAAGTCAAATGAATTTGAATATTCTTAGGTAATTTTCTCTGCCAAAATTTAAAAATCAATTCACGAGAAACAAAAGAAAGTGGTCCGGCTAGTATTGTAAGTTCCCGAAATAATTCCGAGGGTTTTTCATCACCCAATTGAGAATTAGACATTATCTCTTCTAATCTACTTTCTTCACTAAGAGAAAATCGTTCGCAAAGTGCTCCCTTAATGGTTTTCTTGAGATAAAGAAGTAACGATAAATTGGTATTTAATATTGTCGTCTACAATATTATGCAATTGAAATTGCATATCGACTTGAAAAAACCATGCTTGTGGGCAATAACTCCAAAATTGTGGAATTTCTAAATTAGGTATTTGATTGTTTATTGTATATTGTTGAGTATTAACGGGGGATAATGCGGTATGGTTTTCCATAAGATCGGTATTTTGTTGGGAATTATGAACATTTGATGTTGTATTTTCATAAAGATGTGTTGTGACTAGGGTTTGGGGAAACTTTTCCCGGAAAATCCCGGGAAAAGTTTGCCGGGAATTCCCGGGAAAATAATATATTTTTCCCGGGAAAACGGGAAATTTTAAAAATATTAAATTTTTTAAATTGTTTTTGTTTCGAATAGGATTTTTTAATTTTAGTCATAAAAAACATTTTAAATACCAAAACAAAAATGTCATTGTTAAAATCTTTTAAAAGGGAATACATTTATTTGACACACAAATAAAATCTTTGCCAAGTAATAAGGAGCATTTCAACTAATAAAGATTTTTCGCATAACTTATTAAAAATTTAAGTAGTAAAACCTAAAAACTTGGTAAAATGTTTAAAAGAAATATGAAAAAAAGCTTTGTTTCTTACAAATAATCGCCCTTCCTATCTAAATTTTTCAAATGTATAATTTAGGTAAAGTCGACTTTAGTTAAAATATTGGGTGGCAGTATACCTTGACTTGGATTATTTTTGGAGCATTCTGATTGGTTAATTTATTTTCAACCACTCAAAATATTTGAAAATATAAATATTTTTGTAAGGTTTTCATACACAAAATGAACAAAACCGTTTGATTAAAAATAAAGTCGACTTTAAATTTAAAATACGCCTTTATATTAAGGGTCAATAATTTTATAAGTAACGTTTTCATTAATAAATGTGAAAAGAAAAGACTAATGGTTAACGGTGGTATCTAAATTTGGTGGCATCTAAATTTGGTTCACAAAAAAAAAAAAAATTGATGGTAATGCAACTTCTCTTGAAGAAAACAACAAGAATAACATTTCAGCTAAAATTAGCAAAGTACCTGAAGAAAAAAGTGTAAGCTGAATAGGCATTAAAGGTTTTATGGTAGTGCAAACATTTCCTGAAATGGTATCCAAATTAGCTGCAGTCAATCCGCACCATAACTAGATCTTCATTTATTCGAGAAAGTTTTTATAATAAAAACCTTGCATTGCAAAAAAATGAAACCGATGTAAAGAACATTATATTAACTTACTACAATCATGTAAAAGATATCATGATAAAAGAAATATCGAGCAATATTTCTAACAATATGAGATTTACTATAATCTTAGATGAATGGACAAGAATATCACAAAAGAGATATTTGAACATATGTATAAACGGAAATAATTCATTTTATAACCTGGGTTGCTTTATATATCAGGAAGATGTAATGCTGATGAAATAAGAAGAATTGTAGAAATAAGACTAGAAGAGTTTTATTTGTCTTTGGAAAATAACATTGTGGCCACCATATCTAATGGGCCAAGTGTGATGAAACGGTTTGTTTCCGACAGTCCAGTAGTAGGTGCTTTCTGCTGGAATCATGCAATTCAATTGGCAGTGCTGCGAGTAATTTATGTGAAATCAAATGTTCAAAATTTTGATATTTTTACTTTGAATTCTCACTACACAGACTACATTTGTACTGAAATAGTTTTTTTTTTTTTTAACAAAAATTACTTATATAGATGGTTTTCATTAACAATTTTGTTTAAAAATATTTCCCGGGATTCCCGGGAATCAAATTTTTTCATTCCCGTTTCCCGGGAAATAAAAAAGTCCGGGAAATCCCAAACCCTAGTTGTGACAGTGTCATGAAATGTATCATGTTCGTTAGTTATTTGCGAACGTGTCAAAACCATTTCATATGTAAATAACATGTGTTTCAAACGAAAATGATGCGAAAATGTTTCAGAGGAAAGTTACAATAAGTTACGTAACAATAATACTTAGTTTATATAAAAATAATAACTATGAAAACTACTTGTTGATTGTAGATGAATAAATCAAAATATTCTTGAATCCGTAGTATTTGAATTAGGATTTGAAAATAAATTTGACCAATTTGAGGATTATTTAAACAGGGTTCGAGTCCGATTTGATGATTTAAAACATCTATTTAAAATTAGGTTTTGATGCTCTTAAATATTTTTTTAACTAGATTCTTCTCAAGCAGCAGCGCTTCAATATTTTTGTTAAGATGAATTGAAATAAAATAGTTAATAATTCAATTTAGGATCTAGATATCCGAAGGATGGAATAGTCTTGATAATCAGGAAATAAATTGCGTGTTTATGAAAATATATTCAGAAACGATGTATTTGTAACAGTTGTACCAGGTAAATGATGATATAAAATGTTTCTTGATTCAAAAGACGACGTTAATTTAGTGATGCCCGCGGAATTTTATAATATCCAGAAACTAAATTGATTTTGGTTTAAGGTTCGTGTTTGCAGGATCGCCAATTTGGTAACATTGAACGTATAGTAACGTAAAAGAAAAAAGCTTTTATTCTTTTTATAAAAAATTTATTTGTTTTTATTTTAAAATCTTAAATCAGAATGAAAATTTTTAAAAAGGAAATTGAAAGGAAACGGAAATAAAATTATTATAAAATATTTTAGAACGACAATTATTGAACAAGTAAAATATTATCATATGATAAGAAGGTGTATGTAGTAATGGACACTACATGCTTGTTTTAAACAATTATCCTAATTTTTGCATTAAAAATACAAAAATTGTTTTTTTGGACTTTCTATATTTTCATATATTTAAATCATTAAATGCTGGACATCTGCCCAAGAAATGCGTTACGTTCTCATCTTCCATCATATTGCAAATTCCACAAAACTTTGATGCATCGCTTTGCCATCTATTTACATTCAATTTCAATAAAGAACACCGCATGTTAAAAATCCATTTGATCTATTCCTGATTATATATTTCTGTCATGTAGTTTTGGCCAACCATTGGGTCCAATCGTTTATATATTCTGGCAGTTTGATTCTTCTGTATTAAAGCACTTATATAACATTTTATGTTGAGACGTTCTAAAAGACTCTATACCATATCGAGACCGAGAGAGTTTAAGTACTTTACCCAAAAAAGCTTTCGTTCTAAAAGTTTACGTGTCAAAATGTTTGGCAGTCTAGCAGTAATCAAATATAGTTTTCGCTACATAACGTAAGTGGAAATCAAGTGTATAAATATGATCACTTTCGACTCCAGTCTCAAGTATTAAAGCGTATGTTGGTGTAGTCGTTGGAAGACGAAGTACCTTTTTTATAAAATATATTTGAAGTTTATCTACTTCTTGAAAGGAAGAAAAGCCCCACACTTGCGCGCCGTAAGATTGGATGGACCGGCAAACAGCTAAGAAAAGCTTCCATTTTGATTTTAATGTCACATTTGGTCTACCCAAGAAGTTACTCCATGTCGCATTTATGTTATTTTTAGCTGACTGATATCTAGCCTCTACATATTTTTTAAAAATCATAGTTGGAGTCAATAACACATTCGAATATGTGTACTGCGAAGTTACTTCGATTTCGGAGTTATTGAGAAACCATTTTTCATTCCGAGCCAATTTTCCACCTTTACGGAATACCATTATTTTTGACTTAGCAAGATTCACCTCCATGTTCCACAATTTACAATATTCTTCTAGTTTATAGATAATTTTTTGTAGGACTCTATCGTTGTCTGCCAATATGACTATATCATCCGCGTACAAAAGAAGGCGTGTATTTAATTCATCCAACACAATTCCACCTCCCAAATATTCGTGTAAGTCATTTAAATAAATTGCAAAAAGTAGCGGGGAAAGCAGGCAACCCTGTTTCACTCCTGATTCTGTGATAAAGCTGTCTGATATCTCACTACCTGTCCATACCGATGATTCGGTGTTTTTATACACATTTTCAATAAACCGCACCAGTTTTGACGATACTCCAGTTTATCAAAAGCTGCTTTAAAATCTAAAAAAAGGCGTAGGTTTTCTTGTTTTTTTTTATAGACACAAGGTTGTATATATTATCAGCCGTTGAATATTGTTTCGGGAAACCCGGAGAGGAGTATCAAAACTTCAACATTCTTCGCAAAAAAAATTATGTGTTTTTTATTTTACAAAAGTTTTTTATTGCCGCCATCGGGCATTGAACTTACGACCTCACGATTGCTAGTCTAGCGCTCTACCGCTGAGCTATTCTTTGATATAAAAGATGAGTGACATAAAAACGACACTTTGTTACTGCGAGATATTGTTCCTTATTCTCTTCAATAAAAGTACTTATTAAACAAGTGTTAAAGGTGCACTCCAATTCAATATTGTTTTCAGTACTATTTTCACAGTTGCATAAAAAGCAAATTCTCATCATTTTTAAAAATTAAAAATGATGAGAATACATATTTTTAAAAATTAAAAGATATTGAATTTAAAAAAAAATTAACAGAACAAAAAAAAATGGAAACAAATTATTGGTCCCTTCGGAAATCGATCCCGCGACCCTCTGTTTGGAAATGCCAAATGATACGAAAATCACTTTTTACGATCACTTTTAGAGCAATTAATCTTTAGCAGCAATACTTAAGTGATTTTTTGGATGTTGTTCAGAAGTAATTCTAAAAAAGCTGTAAAAATATACTAACGTATATTTTAGAAGCAATGAAAGAAGTAATTTGTTGATGTTCAGAATAACTTCTAAAAAAGCAGTAAAAATACACTAACAGATACTTGTGAAGCAGTGGAAGAAGTAGTTTGTAAAGCATTACATCCAAGTGATGGGACCTTTTAAAAGACCTTTGTCCAAAAAGTATTAAAAGATAATTTCACTATTAAAATCAAGTAACAAAACTATGAGAAACAGTATTTAAATTGTTTAATCCATTTTTACCAACATATCTCTAAAGACACGTCTACCTATCCTTCTACGAAGTTTGGCAGAAAATAATCACGGAATTCATGCATGGCAGAAAATGGGTAAAACCCATTTTAAGTATTGACAAAAAACTGAAATTTTTGAAAACACCTAGAAATCAAATTACACTTGAAATATATAATTTAGTTTAGGACTTAGAAAATGAGTTAGAAATTATATATGGTTATCAGCCACTCTTAGTTTTGTAATATTAAACAAGTTTTAAAAACCTTTAGGCCCTTACAGATATTTTTGGGTTCTTACAGATATTTTTATAAAATTTTCTGCCTGTGTCTACTATTTATTAACTTCTCTTTTCACTATTAAAAAAATTGTAAAAGGAACATCCGGTGCAATGATAAACAAATAACATTGTGAAAATTCTAAATTTTAATTAAGCAAAGAAATACACAAAATAAAACTTCTATATATAAAAATTAACTGAACGAAGCCAAAAAAAACTTTTAAATGCAAAAATACGTGTTTCTGTGCGATTTTTGAGACAAAACTATACGCATTTTAATTTTTTTTTCTTTTAAATAGTTTGGGTTAGAAATGTGATTTTGTGCGTTCGCGTACTTTTGGGTAATTTTGACTTTTAGATAGAGGATTTTTTCATTTTATTGAACTTTACACAAAAAGTAAAGCAGCACACTTAACTTAAAATAACGAGTTTTTTAAATTTTATAAGCGAAAAAAAAGCCGGAAAAATTAAACAAAAATTTTTTGAAAAGCTCCCCCCCCCCCCCCCCAAATAAATTTCTCGCTACGTGCCTGCACCTGAATAAAAAAAATAACGATTAACAAATTTATTTCATACATTTTCGGTAATGTTCATTTCTATAATTTCTTGATACGAATTATCAAGAGTTTCATGAATATTTTTCAACGCTTCCAATTTGAATGTCGCATTTCTTTAAATATTCATAAAACTCTTGGCAATTCATATCAAAATTATATTTGACTAATAATATCAGAAATTGTTTCTGGATTAAATTTTTTTTATTAAAGAAAATACAGGTTCTACGTTGGCATTATGTGCTGGAAAGAAAAAATACTACTCAACAAGTTTTTTTCATTTCATAGCAAACATCATTTTTAATAAAAAAAAATTTGGACCAAAACTTGTTATCAGTCGTGTTAATTGAATTTAAGGTTTTCACATAATTCTTCAGGATAAGCAATTCATTAAATACATTTTCATCATTAAAAGCAATGTTAATTTTTTTTTAATTCAACAGTTGGTTCACTGCTGACAAGCTTCAAATTTGGCAATCAAAGTGATGCCAAGTCAATTGAAATAACAGCAAAAACAGCGATGCTAACAATTCAAAAGTTGAAAAGCAATAAAAAAAGGTTATGGGGAAAAGTGCAAAAAGTAGGAAAATCCCGGACACTTACTGAAGAAGAAGGAGGACTGCCCCGGACGCCCTAAAAAAGAGGACGGATGGCAACGCTAATTTTTTTATAATAAAATGATTTGTACATCAGTTTAAATCAGGAGTCGGCAAACATAACCACTTTATTTTGTGCTTGTATGAGTGAGTTGCAGCCTCTCTCTCTCTCTCAAAGCACTGACAAAGAACGTTTGTATAATAATTTAAAAATTTTAAATGTTTATAATTGGAATATAAAATTAAAATTAAAAAGCAAACAACAACTACAAAAACAAATATCAAAAAACAACAACACAAAAGAAAATAAAAACAATTGAACTTAAAAATAAATTACCAAAAAAATTTATCAATAAACATTATGCAGAGTGTAAAAAGTCTGGCAAACAAGCGATCTGACAACCTACTTCATTGAATGTTTTAGAGTTGTGTCGTTCATGAACGAATTAGTTCATTTGAACGGTTCAGTTCATTGAACGATATGACATCGTTAACCATTATTCGTTCTTTTCGTTCATCGTTCATTTCGTTTTTTTTTTGTAGTCATAAAAAGTTTGTATACCTTTCTTATTAATTTTATTACAGAATTAAATGTTTTTCTTAATAATTTTAAATTTTTAATAAAATTGTAATTTTCTGACACTATTAGTCTATGCACAATAAAATTAATATAAACATGTAACATGTAGTGCGCCAATAAATTGTCGAATGAACGACACCGTTTACGAATCACTGTTCAGCTACAGCTCATGACAAAAAAGAACGATAACAAAAAAGAACGATAACAAAAAAGAACGATTGAACGATTTGAACGAACTAGTTCAATGAATTTTATTGAACGATATGACCGAGTCACCAAAAAGAACGATTAAGCCCAACTCTAGAATGTTTGTTTGCGACTGAGTTATTTTTTTGTTCTATGTGTGAGCTTATGTAGGTGTAGGAGAGAGCGCCCATGGGCATAGGTGCAGGGCTGCCAGATGATTTTGATGAAAAATCGGCATTTTCGGCACTTTGATTTAAAAAAATCTGCAAAAAATCGGCACTTTCAAAAATACTCATTTATGTAACATTTAGGTTACTTTACATAAAAAGTATGTGAAAAAATACATTTCGTGTAAAATAATCCCAATAAGCACATAGGTTTGAAAAATTCAAGTGCTTTAAATTTTGCTCGAAGTAAAGCATATTTCAAATTCTAGCATTTGTATATTTAAAAAAAATATTTCAAACTTGAATTTTTGTTTCCCTTTTGCTGGAGTATGCTATTGAAATAAAATGTAATTAAAGTTGTATTCAAGCCTTGAAACTGGAAAACAGGGCTGGAATTGGACTTGTTTTCAACTTGAACTCCAGTGAAATTGTTTATAGGGATATGTTTTAAGTTTAACAATTAAATAAAAATAAAGGCTTAAGAGATAAATAAAATGATAATAAAAAAATTTTAGTTATAATTTTATGAATATTTTTATGATACATATTCAGATATTATCTCACCAATACTATGTACATAAATTAATTTTACAGATTTTAAAAATAGTTCTTCTCCGAACTTAAGGTACCCGTACACCTTGAATTATTATGCAAATATTGGATATTTTTTAATCAGTGGATTTATTTTATTTCGTTTAAGTATTCACATTTTGTTTTTTAACTTTCAAAATTTAGTATATTTCTCAAAATCTAATACTTATTCGCTAATATAATGTGAAAGAAAATCATTAAATTTTGTAAAAATGTGAACACCGGGATTAAATTAAACTAAATCCAAAATAGATTTATAAATAAAATAAATCCGTTTTGGATTTAGCTTAATTAATTTCCAGAAATTGCGTTTTCGAAAAATTAAAATTTTTTCTTTCACATTATCTTAGCGAATAAGTGTAGAATTTGGATAAAAATATTAAATTTTGAAAATTAAAAAACAAAATAAAATAAATCTAAAACTAAATAGAGTGATTAAAAAAACGCCTATTATTACTAGGGCTCGTATATTCATGCATTTATAATCGTGTTTTATGTACATAAGATGTATGTATGATTAAAATCGAAAAATATGCACTTAAAATTTTAAAAATATGCATTTATTATCGATTTTTCCAAATTTTTTCATATTATCAATTCAGTTTTAGTATTACATATTTGTCTTAAAAAGTAGTTTAAACGTAGAAAATTGCCATTAATCATCATCAGAAATTGATTTATGTTTGATATTTTTGTATTCGGGATCAAAAAAATGTTGAAAAATATTTAGAAATCAGAAGAGAATATTGCAGCCCTGCATAGGTGTTGCCGACGTCTGGTTTAAATGCTTAGATTGATGTTTTATGTAAGCATTAGAAATATATTAAAAATAAATCTTTCGTAAAAGTTATAATTAATAATAAAGTAATAAAAAAGATATATATTTTGTAGGCATTTAAATATATATAAAAATAAACCTTTTGTAAATAATTTTAATGATTACAAAATATTAAAAAGCAAACCTTTTATAAACTTTAGGGGTAAATTAATAAATGCTTTGTAAAGTTAATAAATTGTAAAATAATTATAAGCTTAGATATTAAAACCTATACCAAATATAAGCATTTTGTAGACATATAAAATATTTTTAAAAATACTGAAATGTAAATGCTTTATAAACGTATTGTAAACCTTAACTAAATAGAATAGTAAGCACGGTTTTTATTTATTACAAATAACGAAAGGTTTATCCACTTGTTCTGTTTTGTATCTGCTTGTTCTGTTACATATACGTATGTTTGTAAATGCGTGTACGCAAAAGCAAAGCCTACTTTATGAAATTTAGAAATATGTAAGTAAAGAGTGTTTGAGTTGAAAATTAATTTATTTAGACTTACAACGACGTTGTGTACATCAGAGCTTTGAAGAATTAATTCCTTAATTCAATTTTTCAATTCTGAATTAAAAATTCGATGAATTAATTCACTAAGCACCATATATTGAATGGAATTAATTCATATTTGCTTTCGTTCGATTTATTTTGTTACGAATTGCAAGCAATTTTATAGCGTGTGCTAGTAAAAATTAACAAATTAGAAACCGGATGCTGTTTATCAACCTACATGATTCAAAAATAAAACCTTTTAAGGTTCAATTAGACGTGCCATATCGCCATAGCCGTAACCATAACGCCATAGCAGAAAACCAAAATTCAATTGGTTTCTACGGTTACGGTTATGGCGTTATGGCATGTCACCAATAATCGTATACATTGTAGCCCATAAGATTGGTTTGAACAGCTGTTTTATATGGTTATGGTTATGGCACGTCTAATTGAACCTTAAAAGGTTTTACCTTTTACCTTTACTATAAAAATTAAAACTTTACAGATTAGATAAAGTTGAAAAAAAAAATATGACTATTAATTTTTCAAACTAGTTATATAGTTATATTTTTTTACAAATTTATCTATATCTGTAAAGTTTTTATGTTTAATAGTAAAAGGCTTTATTTTTGAATCATGTAGGTTGATAAACAGCATCCGGTTTCTAATTTCTTCCTTTTTACTAGCACACGCTGTAAAATTGCTAATTTAAACATTTTATTTGTACATTATTGTTTTCTTCTACTGAACGGCAGAAAACAGGTTTTGAATTCAGTGAACTTATTTTATTTTTTTTCAATTCAGTGAACTTATTTTATTTTTTTTCAATTAAGTGAACTTATTTTTTTTTTTTTAATTCACCGAACGTATTTTTTTTTTAATTCACTGAACGTAATTTTATTTTTTTTAATTCACTGAACGAAAAGGAAATTGAACGAATTCAGTAGTGAATTAATTCAGCAAGGAATTAATTCACTTTTTTCCGTTCGATTTATAAAATTGAACGCGTTCACCGGTGAATTAATTCATTTGATTTAATAAAAAGAACTATTGCAATTGAATTAATTCTTTGAATTTGTTGTTTGATGAACGCGTTCAGTTGAACGAATTCAGTGAATTAATTAAGAAAAGGAATTCATTCATTTCTATAGAAAATTGAATTCGATTGGTAGTGAATTCATTCAAAAACGAATTAATTCTTCAAAGCTCTGGTGTACATACATTTTGTATTTATAATATATTTTAATTTTTTTATTTTAAAGTTCATAGTTTATAATATATTATAATTATTAATTGTATATAGAATTATAAAACTATATTTTTCAAATTTAATTTTGCATTTATGTTCACAAAATAAATTTTGTTTTTATTTCCTAGAAGTAACTAAAAGCATTTAAAATTTTTGGTAAATAAGAGACAATTTTAAACTGCTGAACATAGTTTAATTATAAAAGAATAACTACATACATCGATGTTTTTTTCGGTTGCCTAGACCATTTTAATAACAATGAAAACAATAATATTTTCAAATTTAGAAAAAGGAATAAGAGAATAAAATTCGGCATAAACGACACATGTTTACACTAAAATATTTTTGTTCCAAAAATGAGAAAGAATTTCGAATATTATTTTTTGTGATTGCGAAAACTTTAATTGTAATTAAATATATGGGTTAAAATTTTATTTTTCTGAATCGTAAAGGGCATATATTTATCATACGTGAAGCATGTTCTGTACTGAACAACACTGAAGTCGACCTTGGTCATATTTCTGGATTTTGATATTTAAAAAAAAAAAAAATTCATTATTACTATACGAAAAAACCAAACAAAAAATTTGTTTGTTAAATTTTTCGCAAGAGAAAGTTTTTTGTACAAAAGCGCATTTAAAATAGTTTTTGAATAAAAAAAATCGCCAAAATATTTTTTTCAATGCGAAAATTGTCAACTTATTTTATGCAGAAATGGTATTTAAATAAGAAGAAATTTCGCCACGACTACAAAAATGATAATATTATTCCAAGATCTGTGAAGAAACTAAAAAGTGTACAATTTTCAAGAAAAAAAAAATTACTGCGGCGCTCTATTACTTCCAAAACAGAAAAAACAGTTAACCTACACTAAAAATGGACTTGTTTTAATCTGCGATTTTTTTCGGCGCGTACATATATATTTACAAAAACTGACAAAAAAAGTTATGTACAATAAAAAATTTTAATTCAAAATTTTGCCTGCGTTGCGACAAATATCACACTTAACAGTTCCAGTAACAACTAAAATCACTTATTTCATGCAATTTTTGGACCAAAATGAAGTTTAACCCAACCTGAGTGGTCTAAAATGCACTGAAATAGATCCAGTGAGGATCACATTTTATCGATCACAAAAATCAAAAAATTTTTTAAATTGTGAGAAACTTTAATTTTATTTGATTACCATTTTTTTTATAAAATAAGTTGTCCATTTTTTATGTCTCCCTAAGGTCTAAAATACAGTAAAATGGCTCTAGCTGAAAACATGTTTTATGGATCTCAAAAAAAAACTTCATTATCGAAATTCTGAGGAAACTTAATTTCTTTTGATACTTGCATGTAAATACCCTATAAACAATTTCACTGGAATTCAAGTTGAAAACAAGTCCAATTCCAGCCCTGTTTTCCAGTTTCAAGGCTTGAATTCAACTTTAATTACATTTTATTTCAATAGCATACTCCAGCAAAAGGGAAACAAAAATTCAAGTTTGAAATATTTTTTTTAAATATACAAATGCTAGAATTTGAAATATGCTTTACTTCAAGCAAAATTTAAAGCACTTGAATTTTTCAAAGCTATGTGCTTATTGGGTACGCTTCCCGTTTTTTTTTTTGACCCAGTGGGATTATGCCTCCACTAATTTTAAATTTTGTTTTTTTTTTTTTATTACACATATATTCATCATATATTTTTTACGTACATAGTACATATGCCAGCTAAATGCATTTTTGCCAATTTTTTATTCATAAAATTGAGACGACGAATAACAAAAAAAAATTTAATTGAAATTTTAATTTTTTTGTATGACAAATATGACTATTAATTTTTCAAACTAGTTATATAGTTATATTTTTTTACAAATTTATCTATATCTGTAAAGTTTTTATGTTTAATAGTAAAAGGCTTTATTTTTGAATCATGTAGGTTGATAAACAGCATCCGGTTTCTAATTTCTTCCTTTTTACTAGCACACGCTGTAAAATTGCTAATTTAAACATTTTATTTGTACATTATTGTTTTCTTCTACTGAACGGCAGAAAACAGGTTTTGAATTCAGTGAACTTATTTTATTTTTTTTCAATTCAGTGAACTTATTTTATTTTTTTTCAATTAAGTGAACTTATTTTTTTTTTTTTAATTCACCGAACGTATTTTTTTTTTAATTCACTGAACGTAATTTTATTTTTTTTAATTCACTGAACGAAAAGGAAATTGAACGAATTCAGTAGTGAATTAATTCAGCAAGGAATTAATTCACTTTTTTCCGTTCGATTTATAAAATTGAACGCGTTCACCGGTGAATTAATTCATTTGATTTAATAAAAAGAACTATTGCAATTGAATTAATTCTTTGAATTTGTTGTTTGATGAACGCGTTCAGTTGAACGAATTCAGTGAATTAATTAAGAAAAGGAATTCATTCATTTCTATAGAAAATTGAATTCGATTGGTAGTGAATTCATTCAAAAACGAATTAATTCTTCAAAGCTCTGGTGTACATACATTTTGTATTTATAATATATTTTAATTTTTTTATTTTAAAGTTCATAGTTTATAATATATTATAATTATTAATTGTATATAGAATTATAAAACTATATTTTTCAAATTTAATTTTGCATTTATGTTCACAAAATAAATTTTGTTTTTATTTCCTAGAAGTAACTAAAAGCATTTAAAATTTTTGGTAAATAAGAGACAATTTTAAACTGCTGAACATAGTTTAATTATAAAAGAATAACTACATACATCGATGTTTTTTTCGGTTGCCTAGACCATTTTAATAACAATGAAAACAATAATATTTTCAAATTTAGAAAAAGGAATAAGAGAATAAAATTCGGCATAAACGACACATGTTTACACTAAAATATTTTTGTTCCAAAAATGAGAAAGAATTTCGAATATTATTTTTTGTGATTGCGAAAACTTTAATTGTAATTAAATATATGGGTTAAAATTTTATTTTTCTGAATCGTAAAGGGCATATATTTATCATACGTGAAGCATGTTCTGTACTGAACAACACTGAAGTCGACCTTGGTCATATTTCTGGATTTTGATATTTAAAAAAAAAAAAAATTCATTATTACTATACGAAAAAACCAAACAAAAAATTTGTTTGTTAAATTTTTCGCAAGAGAAAGTTTTTTGTACAAAAGCGCATTTAAAATAGTTTTTGAATAAAAAAAATCGCCAAAATATTTTTTTCAATGCGAAAATTGTCAACTTATTTTATGCAGAAATGGTATTTAAATAAGAAGAAATTTCGCCACGACTACAAAAATGATAATATTATTCCAAGATCTGTGAAGAAACTAAAAAGTGTACAATTTTCAAGAAAAAAAAAATTACTGCGGCGCTCTATTACTTCCAAAACAGAAAAAACAGTTAACCTACACTAAAAATGGACTTGTTTTAATCTGCGATTTTTTTCGGCGCGTACATATATATTTACAAAAACTGACAAAAAAAGTTATGTACAATAAAAAATTTTAATTCAAAATTTTGCCTGCGTTGCGACAAATATCACACTTAACAGTTCCAGTAACAACTAAAATCACTTATTTCATGCAATTTTTGGACCAAAATGAAGTTTAACCCAACCTGAGTGGTCTAAAATGCACTGAAATAGATCCAGTGAGGATCACATTTTATCGATCACAAAAATCAAAAAATTTTTTAAATTGTGAGAAACTTTAATTTTATTTGATTACCATTTTTTTTATAAAATAAGTTGTCCATTTTTTATGTCTCCCTAAGGTCTAAAATACAGTAAAATGGCTCTAGCTGAAAACATGTTTTATGGATCTCAAAAAAAAACTTCATTATCGAAATTCTGAGGAAACTTAATTTCTTTTGATACTTGCATGTAAATACCCTATAAACAATTTCACTGGAATTCAAGTTGAAAACAAGTCCAATTCCAGCCCTGTTTTCCAGTTTCAAGGCTTGAATTCAACTTTAATTACATTTTATTTCAATAGCATACTCCAGCAAAAGGGAAACAAAAATTCAAGTTTGAAATATTTTTTTTAAATATACAAATGCTAGAATTTGAAATATGCTTTACTTCAAGCAAAATTTAAAGCACTTGAATTTTTCAAAGCTATGTGCTTATTGGGTACGCTTCCCGTTTTTTTTTTTGACCCAGTGGGATTATGCCTCCACTAATTTTAAATTTTGTTTTTTTTTTTTTATTACACATATATTCATCATATATTTTTTACGTACATAGTACATATGCCAGCTAAATGCATTTTTGCCAATTTTTTATTCATAAAATTGAGACGACGAATAACAAAAAAAAATTTAATTGAAATTTTAATTTTTTTGTATGACAACATTTGTTTCGTTAAAAAGAAATTTATAGCGAATAAATTATTTCGGGAGCAACTTTTTTGTATTTTTTAATAAGTTACAAAATTTTTTGAATTACGAATTGTATTTTTTGATTAATTGTATTTGTTTTTTATTTACAAGTGCTTTTTTCGAAACAAAATTGCTATTAGCTGTATTTTGTCTCATGCCTATCACGGTTAAGTATTTAACCCTCTAATGCCCAAGGCCGCCTTTTAAATAATTTTTTGCTAAATAACAATATTTTATTAAACAAGTTGTATTATATCCATAGAAAACTTAACTGCCTATTTTTTTGCCTTCAAACTTTTTTTGTTTAAGGAACGTTTTCAAGCGAGAAGCATGTAAAGTGAAAATTTATAAAATTTGAAAAAATTAATTCTTGAAACAGAAAAAAATATTTGAAAAATTGCCAAAAATACATTTACGATTTGGCGTACATTATCGATAATAACAAAGCTAGTTTAGAGTCTCTAATTGTAAAATCAGTTAACAATTTTTCTCCAGGACTCACAACTTTAACGCCAGGATACGTTTTACAAATATCTCTCTAACTCGAAAAGTAGGCAACGAATTTTCTTAAAATTAAACACAGATTATATACTCACAGGTAGTAGTAAGCAGAACTATTTTCGTCAAAATTTATTGATGTTTAGTGCCAAATTCGCCAAATTTCGTAATTTTCAAAAAGCAAAAATCGCCATTACTTTTGAAATAACAACAATTGATCAACAGTTTTCGGTACGTAATTTTATTTTATTAATAGTGTTATGTACAGCAAAAATCGAAATTATTTGACTACTGGGTTTCAAGATACGTCTTCAACCTTTGTTGTGCTATATCGCCTAAATAAAGCGATAAATTAAAATTTTAATATTCGTTCCATAGTAGATTTTCAACGTCAAATATATGGTTTAAATATTATTGTAATCAGAAGAAAGAGCATTAGAGGGTTAAAGCAAATCTACTTTGAACCGATCGTAGTACAAAGAAAATTTAAACAGATTAAGTTTGTAATTGTTCCATTATAATCGAACGTACGTCAGCAAAAGTTTTTAGGAAGTAACGCGAATAAGTTACGTTAGATGTGAAAATGTATAAACGTTGAGTTTTCTACGTTGATAATTATCCGTGTTGAAAGTTAACGTGCATACGAAAAGTAATATGTTAGTTTTTGTCTTATAGCGAATTTACATTGTTAAAATGTTCACTAGATTTCGTTTTGAAATCTAATTCGAAATCTATATCGTTTACATTAGAATATTTGACAGATGAATGGGATTTCGATCGGCCAACAACAATTTTTTTGTAAACAAACTAACCTTAAAAAATAACCAAAATTGAAAGATTTTCTAAAAACCATTTTATTTAATGGCGGAACACAAAAATCATTTATATTATGAAAGATACAATGTTATATTTGCTAAGAAATGTGTTTAATTATAGGGATGATTAGTAGCCCAGCAAAATATTGGTAATGACACCTCATTACTATCTGCATTACCAAAAATGATATATCATTACCTTTTGCATTATTTTATAATATAAAATAATGACTTCCTAATAACGGCCTATTGTATTCATTGTTTCTAAATATAAAATAATGACTTACTCGTAATAGTTTAAATAAGTACTTTTTACACAGTTAAATTTTATACATTTTTATTTATTATATTAAAATATGTTTTGTTTAAATTTTTATGACGAGTCCTAACATTACACACTGGAGAAAACTTAAATTTTTCTGAATGTATTTCCTTAAGCTAATAGTATTTGCTTAACTCCTTATTTTTAAGAATCAAGTAAGCAAAGGGATAACCACATATAATTCAACTTTTTGTAAGCATGTGTGTAACCACTTATTATTCAAAATCTCATAACTACTTATTTCTCATTCTTTCGTAAGCGAGTGTGTAAGCGTGACTTCTTATAAAAACGACCACGCCAAACAAAAATAATGAACTTAGACGCCAAAAAATAAGTTGTGCGGAGCTATGAATTTCTATTATATAACCACTTATTTGGTAATGAAAGATTTTGCTGGGAGAAAGCTAAAATATTCAATGTTTTGTCAGTGGTCTAGGCGGCACCATCAAATGATTTTTCATAGTTTCTCTTCGTCGGATACAATAAAATAGCCGTTTTCAACTTTAAATATTTCTTTCAATTAAAAATAACAGACTTTAATGTGTTATTCCTTAATTTTTTAAAGTTATTAAAATTTATTATTTATTAGTTTTTTATAAAATAAACAGCTGCTAAATGTTGCCACTTTTTCTGTAAATTTCCCTACTTTTCTGCAAATATGGGAGAAAAATTGCATTTCAATTTGGATTTCGATGAGATTTCGCTGAAATCCAAATTAGATTGGGATTTCATTTCGTATGGGAAATCTGTTTGAAATCCCAAATTTTTATTAGATTTCAGCCGAAATCTCTCGAAATCAACTTTTAACTCGATTTCGGGCATAATGTAAATTCGCTATTAAACGCGTTTTTATGCACTTTGCGTTTTTTTTATAAGTTAACGGATATAGTTAAGTCGAAAACACAGCTATTGTTTGAAAAAAAAATATTCGAATTAAAATTAAAATTTGTTGCTGCTCCTAAAAAATTAGCTATGCGCCATTTTCCGATTTTTTTTATTATTGCATTAAGATCGTATATTGGCCATGCGTTTTCATACCAAAGCGTTTTTCGATATCTCAATTGGTTCAGAAGTTAGCAAAAGTAGCTATTTGTTTCCCATATTAAAAATGTTCATTAAAAAAGCCTATGTGCCCTTCTACACATGTTTAATTTCATTTCAAGCGTTTGGTTTGCGTTTTCTGTCAAAGTGGAACTTGGTAAAGAATTTTCTTTTTTACTAAAATCGTAACAGTTATAAATTTATTGGATTAGCAAAGTAAATTTAACGGAAACCGATGCAAAATAGCGTTTTATTAAAAAGGATCTCCACTTAGATTTTAAATCCGTTGTGACCGAGATTTTTGCCAACCGAATTGATTCGCTTGCCCCAACTCCCTAATTTGGTTGCCCCAAACGGATAAAGTTGTGACAACCGCATTGTCACAAACGAATGTCAGCGTAATTCGGTGGTGACGACAAATTTTGTTGTCACAACGAAATTATTCTGAGAGTGCACATATTACGTTGCATTTACAGCTTCAAAAATTGGGTCATTAAAGGGTTAACTAAAAATCCACTTTTTTTATACCTTTAACCCTCTAATGCCCAAGGCCGCCAAAAAGCGGTCTTCAGATTTTAAATAGTTTTTAGCTAAATAAAAAAAATTATCATTAATTTAGTTAGAATATTCTTCTACCTCAAGTCCAAATTCTAATATGATATTGTCATATTTGACTTATAGCTGGTTTTACCAAATCAGACAGTTCATATACGAAGGTACAAAATTCTCGTCCCGTTGATTTTTTGCACCTTATGTAATGTCTCGGTTTGATTAAGAAAGTTATCATTTTCTTATTGCGGACAACTGAAGAGTAGAGCGATGTCTACGAAACAATTGTATTGTCTATCATGAAAATTATCAACCCTTTATGAACCAACAAATAAAAATCTAATATGACAATATCATATTAGAATTTGGACTTGAGGTAGAAGAATATCTAACAAAATATATGAAAATATATAAAGCCCGAAAAAACAATTTTTGTATTTTTAATGCAAAAATTAAGATAATTGTTGAAAATGAGCATACCACGGCTAAAATCTCATTCAAATATTTAATTTGTTTTGAGTTTAAAGTTAGTTGTTTTTACAAAATGTATTGACAACAAACATACATATAAATAGTACCCAAAGGGTACTTTTATGTAATTGTTGCTTACAAAATAGGAGTTGATTTATAGCTGGTTTTACCAAATCAGACAGTTCATATACGAAGGTACAAAATTCTCGTCCCGTTGATTTTTTGTACCTTATGTAATGTCTCGGTTTGAGTAAGAAAGTTATAATTTTCTTATTGCGGACAACTGAAGAGTAGAGTGATGTCTACGAAACAATTGTATTGTCTATCATGAAAATGATCAACCCTCTCTGAAACAACAAATAAAAATCTAATATGAAAATATCATATTATAATTTGGACTTGAGGTAGAAGAATATTCTAACAAAATATATGAAAATATATAAAGTCCGAAAAAACAATTTTTGTATTTTTAATGCAAAAATTAAGATAATTGTTGAAAATGAGCATACCACGGCTAAAATCTCATTCAAATATTGAATTTGTTTTGAGTTTAAAGTTAGTTGTTTTTACAAAATGTATTGACAACAAACATACATATAAATAGTACCCAAAGGGTACTTTTATGTAATTGTTGCTTCCAAAAAGGAGTTGATTTATAGCTGGTTTTACCAAATCAGACAGTTCATATACGAAGGTACAAAATTCTTGTCCCGTTGATTTTTTGTACCTTGTGTAATGTCTCGGTTTGAGTAAGAAAGTTATAATTTTCTTATTGCGGACAACTGAAGAGTAGAGTGATGTCTACGAAACAATTGTATTGTCTATCATGAAAATGATCAACCCTCTCTGAAACAACAAATAAAAATCTAATATGAAAATATCATATTATAATTTGGAGTTGAGGTAGAAGAATATTCTAACAAAATATATGAAAATATTAAAGTCCGAAAAAACAATTTTTGTATTTTTAATGCAAAAATTAAGATAATTGTTGAAAATGAGCATACCACGGCTAAAATCTCATTCAGATATTTAATTTGTTTTGAGTTTAAAGTTAGTTGTTTTTACAAAATGTATTGACAACAAACATACATATAAATAGTACCCAAAGGGTACTTTTATGTAATTGTAGCTTACAAAATAGGAGTTGATTTATAGCTGGTTTTACCAAATCAGACAGTTCATATACGAAGGTACAAAATTCTCGTCCCGTTGATTTTTTGTACCTTATGTAATGTCTCGGTTTGAGTTAGAAAGTTATCATTTTCTTATTGCGGACAACTGAAGAGTAGAGTGATGTCTACGAAACAATTGTATTGTCTATCATGAAAATGATCAACCCTTTTTGAAACAACAAATAAAAATCTAATATGACAATATCATATTAGAATTTCAACTTGAGGTAGAAGAATATTCTAACTAAATATATGAAAATATAGAAAGTCCGAAAAAACAATTTTTGTATTTTTAATGCAAAAATTTAGATAATTGTTGAAAATGAACATACCACGGCTAAAATCTCATTCAAATATTTAATTTGTTTTGAGTTTAAAGTTAGTTGTTTTTACAAAATGTATTGACAACAAACATGCATATAAATAGTACCCAAAGGGTACTTTTATGTAATTGTTGCTTTCAAAAAGGAGTTGATTTATAGCTGGTTTTATCAAATCAGACAGTTCATATACGAAGGTACAAAATTCTCGTCCCGTTGATTTTTTGCACCTTATGTAATGTCTCGGTTTGAGTAAGAAAGTTTTCATTTTCTTATTGCGGACAACTGAAGAGTAGAGTGATGTCTACGAAACAATTGTATTGTCTATCATGAAAATGATCAACCCTTTTTGAAACAACAAATAAAAATCTAATATGACAATATCATATTAGAATTTGGACTTGAGGTAGAAGAATATTCTAACAAAATATGTGAAAATATATAAAGTCCGAAAAAACAATTTTTGTATTTTTAATGCAAAAATTAAGATAATTGTTGAAAATGAGCATACCACGGCTAAAATCGCATTCAAATATTTAATTTGTTTTGAGTTTAAAGTTAGTTGTTTTTACAAAATGTATTGACAACAAACATACATATAAATAGTACTCAAAGGGTACTTTTATGTAATTGTTGCTTACAAAAAGGAGTTGATTTATAGATGGTTTTACCAAATCAGACAGTTCATATACGAAGGTACAAAATTCTCGTCCCGTAGATTTTTTGTACCTCATGTAATGTCTCGGTTTGAGTTAGAAAGTTATCATTTTCTTATTGCGGACAACTGAAGAGTAGAGTGATGTCTACGAAACAATTGTATTGTCTATCATGAAAATCACAGATTAATACCAGATGTGAAACCAATGACAGGTGTCAAAAAAGGATTCTCGAACCGTATGGTTTTGTTTACATGGAAGTCAAGTCAAGAGGGAGATAACAATATAAAATCTACATACATTTTGTATTGCGCATTTATTGTATATATCTGTCTCTTTTTAGATTATTGTGCTTTATCTTTTGTGTTTTTCTTAAATTTTTGCGTATTGTTTTGCTCATTTTCTGTCGTTTATTGCCCAAATCAGGTGATTCATATCTGGTATAATCTGTGATGAAAATGATCAACTCTTGAAACAACAAATAAAAATCTAATATGACAATATCATATTAGAATTTGGACTTGAGGTAGAAATAGTCTAACTAAATATATGAAAATATAGAAAGTCCAAAAAAACAATTTTTGTATTTTTAATGCAAAAATATGATAATTGTTAAAAAAATTTTTATTAAACCAGTAATATTGTATGGATATAAACAGTGTTGCCAAAACTTATTTAAGAAAAAATGCTAGATTTTTGGCATAAAAATGCTAAAAACTAAAAAAATATGCTAGAAAAAATATGCTAAAAAAATTTATAAAAAAATGTTTCAATTTGTTTAAAAAAATACTATTTTAGTGACTTTTTACAATTAGACTGAAAATAAGTCATCTCTAATTATAAATTCAGTTCATTTTATTAACTAAAATTATATAAAAGAAAAATTAAAAACAACTCAAAAGTTAATTCTTGTAAAAAAGTTAAAAAATCCTTTAACCCTTAAATGCATGATCTCTTTGATTTTAACCATTTTTTCATATATGATTTCTAAAGGCGTGTACATTTCAAGAAAAATACCAAAAAAAAAAATTATTTTTAAAAAAGGTGATTTTTATTGAGAAATATGGTTTTTTTGCCAAATTTCTAAATTGTGATTATTTTAACGTGTATGAAAAAAAAAACAAAAAAAAATCTATAAACTGTAATTTATACATTTATTGTCGCCAAACTGAATTTTTTTGAGAGAATACCACTTTAAATATTTAAACAAATATTTTTGAATATTACACTTTTTGTAAAAAAAACGCGTGTTTTAGATTCTTCACAAATATACAGAGCAAAACCAAGATTTTTACTCTAACTGTTTAAAAATTCTGCGCTAAAATATAGGAGCACTATGTACAGAAGGGGCCTCTAATGCCCAAAAATGCAGTTTTCTGCATCAAGGGTTTTTTTTATTAAAAAACCGGTATGTTGCCAAATAGCTACACCATGCATTTAAGGGTTAAAATAAATTTATTAGTATTTGATTTCCCAAATGTGTCACTGAAAATATGTTATCTCAAAAATTAAAGGCGGATAAACAAAAGTACCTCAAAATGTTTTATTTCAAAAATAGGTGGTAATGTGGAATACTTTGGCGTGTAATATGAATTTCCCATTCAGCCTTAATTTATCTACTCCAAATTAATTTAATGGTTTTTATTCCACTCTCTGTTTACCGTTTTCAAATTTCTGCATCTTTGGGCTTACCTGCATGAAATTCTTTAAAAAAATTATTTTCGCGATCAGGGTTAATATTTTTTGTGGTGTTGGTTGACGTTGTAAGATTTTTGGTATGATTAAATGAAAAGTGTACAGGTGTTACAGTAAAAAAAGCAAAATTCACTGAACTTCTTAAAAGATAGGAATTTATCACAAACGCTATCCACATTACCCTCTATGACCCAAACCTAAAAAAATCAATAAAAATTGCAAAGATTAAAAACGAACCTTATCAACATTTTGCAATTCTATTAATTATATTTTAAACTCTATTCTTTAAATTATCACTTTTTTTTACCAAAAATTGGAGTATTTTGTGCAAAATCACTCCTTCACCATAACAACAACAAAAAGTAAAACGAGTAAAAAAGTTAAAGCCGGGCATGCCGATTTACAATTTTAATATTAAAGTAGCATAAAGCAATATTTTTCATACTTTTGGGAGCATTTTTGAATTTCAATCAACCCAACCCTGTTAAATACAATTTTTCGCTATTTTTTACCCAAAAACATTTTTTTTTTTCCCGATTTTTGTTTTTTTTTCGAAAAATTTTTTTTCATAACTCTATTAAATATTTTTCTAAACCCTATTGAATATACACAAAATAACATAACACATAATTTTTATTTGCAGAAAAAAATGTTTTTGCGAAATTTTTGCGAAAAAAAATCTATAAAAAAATTTAGTGAAAAAATTGACAGCTTCCTTAATGTTTTACATATTTAATCAAATTTGATAAATTTATAATTAAAAATGATCCCAGAAATATAAAAATAAAAATTTTTAGTACCCGTCAAAATTTTTAATTGCGAATATCGCGAATACGAGTGCTAAATTTGAATAACTGCTATCACCATTGAATTCAGCGTACTCGAATTAGCTTTACCAGTACGGTTCCCAGCTTGTTAGAATTTGCGACTGCACAGTGTAATTAACGTGTACGTATAGTTCCTAGTACTTACTCTAAAAGTAAAAAAAGTATTTCTTTTTCATATAACATTTAAATTTAAATTAATGTAGAATATTCTAAAAAAACAGAAAATAAAACTAAAAAATGCTAAAAATATGCTAAATTTCGTTGGAAAAATGCTGAAAAAAATGCCATATGCTAGATGCATTTTTTTCATGCTAAATGAATTAAAAAAATGCTAAATCTAGCATTAAATATGCTAAATTGGCAACACTGGATATAAAACATAATTAGCTACTTTTTTGCATTCAGATTTTTTTGGACAAGAAATGATTTTAAAGCGAGAAGGATGTAGTTGAAGTGAAAATTTTTTTAAATTTGAAAAAAATAACTTCTTAAAACAGAAAAAAATATTTGAAAAGTTGCCAAAAATACATTTACGATTTGGCATATATTATCGGTAATCACGATGCTAGTGTAGAGTCTCTACTTGTAAAATGAGTTTTGCTCCACGGCTCAAAGGATAACGTCAGGATAAGTATCAATATCTCTCTAACGCAAAAACTAGTTGGCAGATTTTTCTGAAATTAATTATTATACGCTCAGAGTTAGTAGTAGGCAAAACTAATTTTATCAAAATTATTGATGTTTATTGCTAAATTCGTCAAAAAATCGAAAATCGCCATAACTTCTAAAATAACAATACTAGATCAGCAGTTTCCGGTATATAATTTTATTTTACTAATAGTATTATTTATAGCAAAAAAATTATTTGACTATTGAATTTTTTGATTCTTCTTCAGCTTTTTTTGTGCTATATCGCCTAAATAATGCGATAAATTAAAATTTTAATAATTGTTCCATGGAAGGTTTTCAATGCCAAATAAGTACATATAGGTATAGTTTAAATATTATCGCAAATAGAAAAAAGATAGTTAGAGAATAAATACATCACCACGATCTCAAACTTTCAAATTTTTAGGCCAAAGGATAATATAAATAATTTGGAGAAAATATTTCAAACCGCTAAAAAGTATTATACACTAATAGAAAAAAGTTAATATAAAATTTAGTTAAAACTACTAAAATTAATTAAAAAATACGTTACAGAAAAAATTGCTAAATAAATAGTAGGTCAAAAAATCACAAACAAGTGACAAACCTTCAAATTTTTTTCCACTTTTTTTAATGCAAATAAAAATCAAGCCTTCTGAAATCACCAAATATTTCTTCTGATTTTACCAGGATAGACAACACTCAAAAAAAATTTAGTAAAGTCAGCAAAAAATGTTGCTGTGTCAGCAAATTTTTGGTCAGGAGCGTGCTTGCAAAAAAGTTGGGAAAATCAGCGAGTTGATTTTTACCAAAAAAAATAGTAATCTCAGCAAAAGTTTTACTAATACTTAGTCGATTGGAAATGAAAAAAATCCTTGCTAAAATCACTAAAGTTTTTGCTGAATATTAGTAGAATGAAAAAAACTGAAAAACTTGTAGCGAAATTTAATTTAGTTAATTTATTTGCTGAAAATTAAAATATAGAAATTTTGTAGAATGGTTTTTTTTAATTATCATTTCCGTTGTCTTTAGTAAATCCAGACAAGCTGCGACATCTAGGTACATCTTGTCTATCTGGTTGTCGTCCATGCTACAAATGCGGTTACCAGCACAATTTTTGTAGCAAAATAAATTAGTAAAACATTAGTTCAAAATTAGTTTAGTGCTAAAAAAATATAACTAAAACTTTTGCTGAAAACGGAATTTCAGCAAAAAAATTGCTGAAATCTAGTACGCTTGATATACAAAACGTTTTACTAATTTTTCTACTAACTTCTTTTTTGAGTGTACTATTTGTATTCAACTAGATTTAACTTAAAAATAACAAAACTTTTGTAGATATAACGATTTTTTTTACTATTTTGAGTCTACTAATATTAAACAAAATTTTCTGCAGATTTTAAAGAATAATTAGTTATTTTCAATTAACTAAAAGTTAACTCAAATATGACTAAAATTATGTATATTTATGTTTGCTGTTCTTATTTTACTGGTATTTAGCAAAAATATCTGCTAATTTCAGCAGTGTTTTCTGCACACAGGAAAAAAAATTTGCCAACCGAATTGCTAAGACTATTTTGGTTGCTACAACCAATAAATTCGGTTGGTGAAACCATATTGGAATGTGATTCCTAAATATTTTGGGTAGTGCATCTAAAATTCGGTTGTGTAAACCGAATTTTGTTGTGATAACCAATATTCAGTTGTACCAACCTATTTTAGTAGATGTAACCGAATTTCAGTTAGAAAATTGCATATTTTTTCTCTGTGTGTGCAAGGTTATTTTTAACTAATTTTTGTTTGATTTTTCTGCCATTTTTACTGGTTTATTTCTATGAGTGTAGTGCTGCATATGACACCAATGTAATATTAACAGAAGCCCATCATCCAATTTTAATATAATTACTTTGTAAGAACTCAGAACTTTATAAACAGAAATAGCTATTTGTATAAAAAGCAAAATTAAGGTACATCAAATTGCAATTTAAAAATAGATAGTGTAGTTTTTAGGAAAAATCTTTAATAGCGCCTACGCGCCTTAAAAAGCTGGATTTTTTTTGTGGTATAATTATGGGAAAGTGGTAAAGGAATAAATAAAAAATAAAACATTAAAAAAATATCGCGAAATTACAAAATTAAACAGTTTTTTTGCTCTCCTGAAAAGTTGGGGAAAACAAACAGCTATTTTCTTAGGCGCAACGACGAATTGTTATTTTTGGAATATCAAATGCTATATTAAAATACAAAAATTTTATTAAAAAAAAACATTTTTCAAACGATATACTATATAAAAGTCATTAAGTCCACAGATTCTTATATGGTAAATTTTTTTTAAAAATAACATACAGTAAGCTTTCAAAGAACTTAGATCAAGCTTGTATTGCACGCAAATAAACTCTATGTTCTTGTACTTAATACATGCTTACAAAATGTTTAAGAAAAACGAAATTTTTAAGTATAACAACATTTTTTGCACCGCTTGATTTAACTGATTTAAAAATACTTTTGAATTTCCTTCATTTAGATGTTTATTTTTGAATTTTACAAAGTATTTACAAAAAGTTTAAAAATGATATCGTGTGCGTTCGCTTCATGGTTACATTAATTTTTATTTGGAAATTTTTTCCAAAAAAAATGTATAACTTGATTCTCAAGGGGTTAATTAGTATAAGTTTGGTATGAGTTTGTTAAGAGTAAAAAGAAGCTTAAAAATTCATAAAAGCGGACCGTTTAAAGACGATTTTTCATTTAAAACATTCTCATCTGAGTCGTCCGAGTTATTTTTAAGGTAATGTCTGTCTAAATTTTGTAATGCCTCTTCTTCGTCTTCCGATGACGAATCTTTTTACAATTTACTAAATATTAGAAATAAAACATTTTATTTCTCTCATAACTTTTTTATTTACAGAGCTACAAATTCTAACTAAGCCTTAAATAAAAGTTTAATATCGTGACTATAAATATTTTTTATATATTTTTTATTTATATATTTTTTATTTATATATTTTTTTGAATCTATATAAACACATACGGTTATTTTATGAAAACCTTTTTTCTTAAAAATAGTAAAAAAACGAGTAAAAAGGTTAAAGTCGGGCATGCCGACTATAGAATACCCTACACCAGTCTGGGTCAAAGCCAACTAATGTTTGGATCCGAAATTCGAATGGGTTAAAATGGGGCTTGTGTCAAAATTTTCTATAATGTGAGTCAACAACCAAATTTCATTAAAATATCTTAATATTTGTTATCTGCAATTTGTAACCAAGCCAATTTTGGGGGGACCCTTATATGGGTACTAGGTCTAAACATGGACCGATGTTCACCAAAATCAATAGGCTTCGTCCTTGGGCCAAAATAGGTATGTGTACCAAATTTCATCAAAATATCTTAATATTTGCGACCTGCAGCGTATAAACAATATAATTTTGGGGGGACCCTTATATGGGCACTAGGTCTAAACATAGACCGATGTTCACCAAAATCAATAGGCTTCGTCCTTGGGCCGACATAAGTCGGTGTACCAAATATCATCAAAATATCTTAATATTTGCGACCTGCAGCGTATAAATAATATAATTTTGGTAGGACCCTTATATGGGCACTAGGTCTAAACACGGACCGATGTTCACCAAAATCAATAGGCTTCGTACTTGGGCCCAAATAGGTCTGTGTACCAAATTTCAACAAAATATCTTAATATTTACGACCTGCAGCGTATAAAAAATATAATTTTAGTAGGACCCTTATATGGGCACTAGGTCTAACAATGGACCGATGTTCACCAAAATCAATAAGCTTCGTCCTCGGGCCGACATAAGTCGGTGTACCAAATTTCATCAAAATATCTTAATATTTGCGACCTGCAGCGTATAAACAATATAATTTTGGTAGGACACTTATATGGGTACTAAGTCTAAACATGGACCAATATTCACCAAAATCAATAGGCGTCGTCCTTGGGCCGACATAAGTCGGTGTACCAAGTTTCATCAAAATATCTTAATATTTGCGACCTGCAGCGTTTAACCATATAATTTTAGTAGGACCCTTATATGGGCACTAGGTCTAAAAATGGACCGATGTTCACCAAAATCAATAGGCTTCGTCCTTGGGCCGACGTAAGTCGGTGTACCAAATTTCATCAAAATATCTTAATATTTGCGACCTGCAGCGTATAAACAATATAATTGTCAAAAAAATGTCATCCTAAAGATATTTTAATTAACTTTCCAATGAAGTATATGTTGTTCCAATCGGACAATAAACGACGAATATATAGGCAACTCCATTTTCAAACTTTGCACCGAAATAACTCCCGATATAAGCGTTTCCGCGAAAAAAATGTTTTTTTTTTTCAAATCACCTCAAAAAGCACTATCTGAAGCAAAGAAAAAAAGGCAACTTGTTCCCAAAATTTTATTAAATTCACTAATTTTGTAAAACTTTTTGCTAATTTCAGCAGTTTTATTTTCATTTTTATTTTGCATAAATTTTACTAACATTTAGTAAAATTAACAAATTTTTTTTATAAAGTTAATTTTACTAAAAAAATTAATTTTAGTAAAAAAATTGGCTGATTTTAGCGAATCGATTTCTAATATGAGTTTACTAAAACTATACTAAATTTAAGTAACCATTATAAATTTTTTCTACTACTTTCACTTTACTAATAATTACATACACATTTTGTTAAAATTAGCTACATGGTCTGCTGGCCTAATATTAGTTAATTTTTTTGTAAAATTACAGTTTTTTCTGTAACTATTACAGACTTTTTTATTTAAGTGTGGTCCTCATACTGTAGGTATAACTTTAACTTAACTAAAAACAAAATAAAATGTCAAAAAAATGTACACAAAAAATCGACAAATTTTTGGGTTAACTATTAACCTAAGTTTAAACCTGCAGTATGAGACCCATCGTAAGTTTGAGAAAAAGTTACAAAGAGCGTTGCGTTGCGTTGATTTGTGTGTAAATTGTTATTGTTACATAAACAATTTGTATGGAAAACAACGCAACGCAAGGCGTTGCGTATTACAAAATAACCCCTTTAAATTCTTGCCCACAACTGTACACTAAAAAAAAAGTTAGTATAAAAATTAGTAAAACGGTTTCCAATTTTATTATACTAGTATCAGAGCTTTGAAGAATTAATTCCTTAATTCAATTTTTCAATTCTGAATTAAAAATTCGATGAATTAATTCACTTAGCACTATATATTCAATGGAATTAATTCATATTTGCTTTCGTTCGATTTATTTTGTTACGAATTAATTCAATTGCAATAGTTCTTTTCATTAAATCAAATGAATTAATTCACTGGGGAACACGTTCAATTTTATAAATCGAACGGAAAAAAAGTGAATTAATTCACTACTGAATTCGTTCAATTTCATTTTCGTTCAGTGAATTAAAAAAAATAAAATTACGTTCAGTGAATTAAAAATAAAATAAAATTACGTTCAGTGAATTAAAAAAAAAAATAATAAGTTCATTGAATTGAAAAAAAAATAAAATAAGTTCACTGAATTGAAAAAAATAAAATAAGTTCACTGAATTCAAAGCCTGTTTTCTGCCGTTCAGTAGAAGCAAACAATAATCTACAAATAAATTTTTTAAATAAGCAATTTTACAGCCTTTGCTAGTAAAAATAAACAAAAGAGAAACCGGATGCTGTTTATCAACCTACATGATTCAAAAATAAAGCCTTTTACTATTAAAAATAAAAACTTTACAGAAAAATATAACTATTAATTTTTCAAACTAGTTATATAGTTATTAGGGTGGGTCGATTTAACAATCGATATTGCGTCATCGATTTTTCGAAAGCTTTTAGCATGGGGGAAAAAAAGTTCCACTACGACATGTCAAAAAAATCATTTTCGAGGCTCCCAAATTTAAATTTTTTGCAATTTTCTAATAAATGCTAGATTCGCGCCATCTTGAGGTGGCTTTTTGAAACAACTAATAAAGTTGTAAACAATATAACATTACAACCTTTCCAGAAAGGTATTACTTATGAAAATCGGATAAAAAATGTGGCAACTAGAGGTAAAAGTATATAAGTAAAATTTTTTTCTCCTTGATGATGAAATGATGATAATGATGAGAAATGATGATAATGATGAGAAATGATGATAATGATGTTGATGACAACAAGGAGAAAATAATTTTACTTATATACTTTTACCTCTAGTTGCCACATTTTTTATCCGATTTTCATAAGTAATACCTTTCTGGAAAGGTTGTAATGTTATATTGTTTACAACTTTATTAGTTGTTTCAAAAAGCCACCTCAAGATGGCGCTAATCTAGCATTTATTAGAAAATTGCAAAAAATTTAAATTTGGGAGCCTCGAAAATGATTTTTTTTGAGATGTCGTAGTGGAACTTTTTTTTCCCCATGCTAAAAGCTTTCGAAAAATTGATGACGCAATATCAAAAAATTTTTATCCATATAATTTGACCAGCCCTAATAGTTATATTTTTTTTTCCAAATTTATCTATATCTGTAAAGTTTTTATTTTTAAAAGTAAAAGGCTTTATTTTTGAATCATGTAGGTTGATAAACAGCATCCGGTTTCTAATTTGTTCATTTTTACTAGCACACGCTGTAAAATTGCTTATTTAAAAATTTTATTTGTACATTATTGTTTTCTTCTACTGAACGGCAGAAAACCGGCTTTGAATTCAGTGAGCTTATTTTATTTTTTTTCAATTCAGTGAACTTATTTTATTTTTTTTCAATTCAGTGAACTTGTTATTTTTTTTTTTAATTCACTGTACGTAATTTTATTTTTTTTAATTCACTGAACGAAAATGAAATTGAACGAATTCAGTAAGGAAGTAATTCACTTTTTTTCCGTTCGATTTATAAAATTGAACGCGTTCACCGGTGAATTAATTCATTTGATTTAATAAAAAGAACTATTGCAATTAAATTAATTCTTTGAATTTGTTGTTTGATGAACGCATTCAGTTGAACGAATTCAGTGAATTACTTAAGAAAAGGAATTCATTCAATTGTAGAGAAAATTGAATTCGATTGGTAGTGAATTCATTCAAAAAGGAATTAATTCTTCAAAGCTCTGACTAGTATTATACTAATTTTTAGTATAAAGTTGTTTTTTAGTAAAATA
Source organism: Leucophora obtusa (assembly GCA_949987735.1). Taxonomy (NCBI): domain Eukaryota; kingdom Metazoa; phylum Arthropoda; class Insecta; order Diptera; family Anthomyiidae; genus Leucophora; species Leucophora obtusa. The sequence goes on along the minus strand of OX465295.1, from coordinate 166,592,506 downwards.
GTTTGGTATTCTCATTTTACAAATTACAGAATTTTTTACTAATTTGAGTTGCTAAATCTACTAATTTAATTTTATTAAATTTTGAAACCCGATTAGCTAAAATTAGCAAAAAAAATTACTAATCTTTTAATTTTGGAAGTTTAAATTTTTTTTTTTTTTTGAAAATATACACAACCTGATAGAAATTTTTGTTGCAATATGATTACCAGAAAGACCAAGTTGTATTTTTTCATCCATATTCGTACACTCGGTGAAAAAAGGAGTTATCATATTGATGAAACTGCTTTTGACATAAGCGGCCTTTATACGATCAAGCATGCTGTCCAGATTGTTTGACAAACAAAAAATGGTTTTTGGAATACACGGACAAGCATGCTGTAAAACTTTACTTCAGAACCACAAAATCAACACAGCGGATGATAATGACGAAATTATTTTTATTAATTTTTTTCTTGGAATTTCATTTTTGAATTTCTGTTTTTGCATTTTTTAGTTTATTTTTTAACGTTATCCCTTTCTTGTCACCAAATAACTTATTAAAAATGTAAAATTCTCCAATGTTTGATGATTTTTTTCAATAGACGGTAAAGCGTGTTTGTCAAACTTGCCGAAAAAGCAAAAAATTTTGTTTTTCGTCCAACATACTTGACAAACCGCAAATTAGGCATTACATGGTCAAATTCATACAGCCGGCCAGCATGCTGACAGCATACTTGGTAGTCTATATGGCCGCTGGTGTATCATGTTGACATTCGTGTTATCAAAATTTTTTGATATTTTGTGTTTTCAAACTCAATTTTCCATCGTGTGTATCGATGTTACTGTTTTTGCTGTTTTAGTTCATGGAGAGCAGTCGTACTGGGAGGCAATTACAAATAAGAAAACTGCATTAATTTTATAAATGAATATAAAAATTTATAGACAATTAAGAAAAAAATCCTTAAATATAAAGCGAGCCATATATTTCCAATATTATGGTACAACTTTCCAAGTAGTGCAAGCATATTGACCGTGTATGTATTAAATTGAAGGTTGAGCAATATTATGTAGTGAATCAAAACACTTGATTTTTATTGGACAACTTGAAATATTGCATAATCTATTGGCAACACTGTGCAATCACTGTTGCCAGTTTTGACGATTTATCGTCATTTTGACTATTTTTACCATCTAAAATAGCCAAATGACGATTTGACGATTTTTTCCAAGCAAGAAATGTGCAAAAATATGATACTTTCCAATTTATAATTCTAAATCTCAAATTTTTAGTTTTTAAAATTATGCAGAATTGCAAGCAAATTAATGTGGGAACAAATTAAAAAACCGCTGCATAATCAAATAATTTGTATTCAGCAAATCTATACGATTTTTGAAAAATATTTTAGAATTTTAGATTAAAAGTGTTCATATTGAAATTCTAATTAAAATTATATCTAGAAAAAATGTAAAAATCCGTTCAAGTACATCATAATTTTTTATTTATTGCGAAACTGCCAATTTTTCTTTAAGATACGTATTTTGAAATGTACAAAACTTACAGGAAAAATAATAAAAAATATGATAATTTTTGTGTAGAACTTGGTCCTAAAACTGCAACGAATCTCAATTTTTTGGAAGAATGTCTGTAAAATACATAATATTTTAAAATCTGAAATTTTAGTTGGTATTTCCTTTTGTTTAAAGCAACCACTTCAGGATATGGCAAATTTCGATGATGTTTATATACATTTTAGATGATGTTTATAAACATTTTAGCAAATGTGTTAAATGTTACTGTTTTTGCTGTATTTAGTTCATTGATAGCAGTCACGCTATCAGGAGCTTTGTAATTACGCATTTGAGAAAATGAAAATGACGACAATTATATATAATGAAAACTGCATTAATTTTATAAATGAATATATTTGCGAGAATTATGGGACATAAATGTGATAACTAAAAAAATTACACTAAAAAAATAGCAGCATATGGAACACTAAAAAATTAATTCATTTGATTTTCTTCCGCCCATATTTCATGTGATCAGTTCTACAAACAAACAAAAATGATGTTTCGTTTGACGTTTTGTTGTCGTGAGTGCATCGTCTGTATAAAAAATGAAAAAAAATTGAAACACATGTTCTGTCACGAATGTTCCCCAGTGTGTAGGCAGCTTAATGGTGAACGATGTCATATCGTTCAATTAACTGAACCGTTCAAATGAACTAGTTCGTTCATGAACGACACAACTCTAAGCACGAGGTGTTTTGATAGTTAAAAAAATAAAGTGAATTAAAATAATAAGTTGCAAAAATCAATAACAATGGTACCTATTGGACCAGTACATGGTGGTCAACCTGGGGTACATGCTCTACAACCTATGCCCACCGCACCCAGTGGTCCTAATACTCTTCAAACATCATCTTCGACCGGAACAACATCCTCACCTTCAAATAAATCGTCTTTATCCGTAAAACCCAATTATACTTTAAAGTTTACTTTGGCTGGTCATACCAAGGCAGTATCAGTTGTTTTCACCCAATGGGGAATGGTTGCCGAGTTCATGTGAGTACCAGAAGTGGGAAAAGAAATAATTTCGAATTTTTATGAATTGACCTGTCTGCCGTTCATTTCAATCGTGATGGTTCGTTAATTGTCTCTTCTAGCTATGATGGCTTATGTCGTATTTGGGATACAGCCAGTGGTCAGTTTTTGGAATCTACAATCGAAAGAGGTGGTCCAGAAATTACAGGGTCACACCGACACTGTGTTGTGTACTGCTTGTCATCCAACAGAGAATATAATTGCTTCGGCGGCTTTGGAAAATGACAAAACCATAAAATTATGGAAAAACGATACATAATTTTACAATTACATATGGTTATCCCAATATTGGTAATATACGTGAATTGGTATTTAAAAAGGTTTTGCTCGTATCAATGGCAAAAAATCACCCATTATTTGTTTGGAAGATATTGGCTCATATGAATAAAAAATAGATATTACTAATAGGGGGAAATACAGGGTTTTTTAAGCAATTACTTCACAAATCTAGTCTACTTGGGAGTAGACTAGAAATTAAATTTTTAACTTTTCGTTTACATTTCATCCTATTCTACCAGCCAATTGGTAAATTTGGAGTTAAAAGCCATTCCTAAGCCCAAAGTAATTACTTCGAAGTAATTGCTAAGTTTTATTCATATGACCCATTATTCATGAGATATTTACAGTGGGTACAAATGTTCAAGCTGTTGGTGACTTAATGTGTGCATTTTTAGTAAGTTTATTGTCTTTATATTAATTTATATGTAGCAAAAATTAACTTATATTTTGTTATCTACAGTTTTGAAGCCCACGTGAAGCTCGAATAAAGAAAGAATAAAGTGTCGGTATCCTTTAAGCGTGGAGGCGAATACGGCGATCGTGGTAGTGGTATCAATGATTTAATAGCACGCAGTTTATAAGTATATTTTTGTAAAATTTGACACTGTTGCTTATAAACTAGAAAGTATTTTAGAGGATTTGACATGTCTTTTTCATATTTATGTGGTTTTTCATTTTAAATATCCGATTGAATGTAAACATGTATGGCTCTTTCTTCAATCACATATTTTTGGAATCAATTTTCCCAAAGACAAGTTATCAACAGCAATCCTTAGCCTGACAACTTATCTAAATATATAAATCAAGAGAAAAATTTATAAATTTTACTCCTATGTTAGTTAATTTGATAATTTCACGTTTTAAGTTGTTTAAAACATGTTATTTTACGCTGTTTTCGCATCAATTTATTAATTAAAGGAAATAACAATTGCTTACTTTTGTTAACTTTGAAACTCTTACGGTGGGTCTCATACTGCAGGTTTAAACTTAGGTTAATAGTTAACCCAAAAAGTTGTTGTTGTTTTGTGTACATTTTTTTGACATTTTATTTTGTTTTTAGTTAAGTTAAAGTTAAACCTACAGTATGAGACCCAGCGTTAATTTCTAATTATAATCTTTACAGCTGAGTTTCATACTGAAGACTTTAACTTCACTATTAAGCAAAAGAAAATGTCAAGAAATTTGTGTACAAAACAACAAAAAATTATGGATTAACTAAAAGTAAACTCAAAACCTACACGGTGGTTTTCATACTGAAGGTTTTTGAGTTAACCATTAGTTATTTAATTTGTTATTTCGTATATAATTTTTGACATTTTATCTTTCAATATCGTTAAGTTCAAGTTAACTTTAAATATGAAACCGAGCGTAATAGATAAATAATAAAATGTACCTACATTAATTTGGAATAAATGTGGGCATTTTTTAATACTTTTAAAAGTGAATACTTATAAAAATTTGCATTAAATGAATGTGTGACTTACTTTTAAATACTTATAATATTAATACTCCAAAAATTAATTTAAATGTGAATATCAATTTGATATTGATCTCAAAAGCCTATTATTTAGTACATATATTTATAATAAATCTTTTTATCTTTTTATATACATACATTCAATGTATCATTCATCTAAAAGTTATTTAAATTTTAAAACTTTATAATTAAATGGTATTTAAAATTACATTTCATTTCATAACTAAAAAGAAATAAATGTTTGTTTAAAAAATTTTACTATTCTTAAGCATTTTTTATGGATTTTATTTTAGATTTTTTGGAAATAAAATGCAGTATGCATACTAATATTTAGTATAAGTACTATTTTTTGAACTACCTCCAATTTACTAATATTTAGTAAATTTTTTCGATGGTTTCTGCAGTTTTATTTCCATTTTAAATTTACAGAAATTTTACTAATATATAGTAAAACTACAAATTTTTGCTTCTAAATGAATTTCACTAATATTTAGTAAGAAATTTGGCTAATTTTAGCAAATTGATTTCCATTATGAATATACTAAAATTATACTAAATTTTAGTAACTATTACAAATTTTTTCCACAACTTTGACTTTACTAATAATTACAGACACATTTTGCTCAAATTAGCTAATCGGTCTGCTGGCCTAATATTAGTTAATTTTTCTGTAATATTACAGTTTTTTCTGTAACTTTTAAAGACTTTTTTATTTGAGTGTATGTCAAAATTGTTTTTTTTTATTTCTCTAAAATATTAACCTAATTTTGATGTAGTTTATAATTTTTATTAAATACCGACAAAAAAATAACAAAAAATTGGAAGTAATAACAATTTTTTTCCAGAAACCTTAAAATTTTTCAAAGTAAAATGTAAAATTTTTAATTTTTTTTACAATAACTAAAATTCATAAGGGAGGTAGAACTTCCATGATACCAAATAAAATAAAATTTGCCAGAGAATTAAAAAGTATAATTTTGTAAGTTATAATTAGTTTTTACTAGTGCATTTTGATCATAAATGTAGCTTAAATTTAGTTTTTGAGAAAAAGGATATATGTGAGATAGTCATGTCCTTGAACCGAATGAAACGAAACTGCCACAGAGCTAAAAAGTATAGTTTTATAAACTGTTCTAAGTTTTTAGTGCATTTTGATCATAAATGTAACCAGAATAGAATTTTTGAGAAAAATAATATATGGCAGTTAGTCGTGTCCTTGCACTGAATAAAACAAAATTTCCCACAGAACTAAAAAGTATTATTTTACAAATTATTTTAAGTTTTCAATGCATTCTGATCATAAATATAGCCAATATATAGTTTTTGAGAAAAAGGATATATGGGAGGTAGTCATGTCCTTGCATCGAATGAAACAAAATTAATCACTGAGCTAAAAGCCATAATTTTACACACAGTTACCAATTTTCGCTTTATTTTGTTTATAATTTTAGCTAATAATAGTCATGTCCTTACACCGATTTTCCCGAAACTTGTAATTTTTTTTAATTTACATGTTATGAACCAGCACACCAAATTTCATTGTTCTGCGATAACACTTCTAATTTTGCCGATTTACTATATGGGGACGAAGCACTTTGCGTCGTCACCTGACGATTTCCTTAGGCAAGAATGAAGTCCGAATAGGGACATGCCTTTAACACATTGTTTCTCACAATTTGGCAAATAAGTTTTGGGATTTTAGCACATGTAATTCCTTTAATACAAAGATTAACTTTGGGCTGAAAAGTTAAGTGGTATTTATTTTATTTATACAAATATGAAGAATAATAAAATAGTTATCTAATACATATTATCCTAGGTAACTAATGACATGCAAGACTCGAAAGTACAATTTTTTAGAGTTTTCGTTTCGTGAATTTAAAACTCTGAATATGCATAAAGAGGTTTGAAAAAGGTAGCTGTTTAAATATAAGCTGCCGTATGAAAAAGCTAGGGGTAACTTTTTCAAATATGACTGATTTTTAGATATTTCCCATGGGTTTAGAGAATTAAGGTCGCCATATTTGAGTTCAGCATAGTCGAGTTTTTAAACAGCAGTCGACTTTTACTTCTTCCTCCGTCGGAAAAATCGCCAATTTTTCGACACCGTTCTTTAGTAACGAAAATAACAGATCTTGCAAAAAAATATTATTTTAATTACAATATTATCTATTTGTATACAAATATTGTAACACACTTGTTATGACGTGTTTAGATTTTTAGTGCGTACATTTTCTATATGATTGCTTTACTTGTTTTATTACTTAAAACTTATTTCTGAAGAATATCTTTAAATAATGAACACCAATTAAATTTTAAAACCTTAAAAAGCACTTAATATCTTTAGAAAATTGAGATACAAGAAAACTTGAATAACAAGTCAAGTACCAATAAACAAAACTTGGTAATTAACACGGACTATATGAAATGGGTATGCATCAGAGCTTCGAACAACTTAATTCAATTTGAGCTTAAATCACGAAAAATTGAATTCAGAATTTAAAAATGTTCATATACCGTTCCATTTAACCATTCATAGAGAATTCATTCATAAGCTTCATTCCCAAAGCTTTAATAAGTGTTGAATGAATTCCTAATTTAAATCATTCATATCGCATGTTCATTCACCATTTTATTAATTGAATGAAGAAATTTTATTATCATTCACTTAGTGCAGTGTAGTTTGAAACTAACACATAATCAAAACCAAAACACACAAGCTATAAAAAAGCACACAATACTAGTTAGTTATGTTAGATGAATTTTAAATGTTTTTCATTTGTTTTATGCTAATATTTCAGCATATAATTGCAAATTAAAATTTTTCATTTGACTAAGTGAATGAAAAAAAAATCATTCAGGTTAATTTGGTTTCATTCAATTAGAATTAAAGAATTAAGCCTTTCAAACCTTTGGTATGCATACAATACCTACTCACACATCGATATGAGCATATATGTATATATGTAAAAGATATGTGTAAGTACCCTGCAGGAAGCCTAGGGCCAAGTGTCTCCATGTCACCACTTTTGTCTACTATTTTGTTGACATTGTCAACTAAGAGTCTACACTTTTTTACTCTGCTTTTGATGGGTAGAGAAATTTTTTTACTCTTCTTTTGATAGGTAGAGACATTTTTTGAGAGATGAGTGTAGTAATGCTTCTTCTTGATATTTTTATAGTTTTGTTTTAAATACACGTGGTTGAACGAAAAACTTAAGTTTTAAAATTAAAAAAATAAAAAAGTGATTAAAAAGGTGAATAAAAATATTTTATTTATTATTAATAAATTCGAAACATAATGAGTAAACGAGACTATAAAAGAAAAGTGAAAGAACAATCCGATTTGCTAGTAGATTCGCTAGTGAATTTATGGTTCCAATGTCTACATATGGTCCCATGAGAACTACCTAGTCAGTAGTGAATCTCTGGTTCCGATGTCTACACATGGTCTCATGAGAACTACCTAGTCACTACCTACTCACTAGTTCCAATGTCACTATTGATTCGCAATGACGAGCATATGTTAAATGTCTATAGCAAATTACATTGTCTGGGGAATACTTGGTCAGTAGTACTGGTGACAAAGTCGATAGTGAATCAGTACTGTTTCGCTATTGACATTTCCTGCAGGGTAACCATGTATACAAGTGGATAAAACCAAAAACTTGTTAGAAGAATTAAAAAAAAATATATGTATGTAGGAAAAACAACTCATATTGAACATTTAATGGTTAACATCAAGGTTGGTTACCGTTATCGTTATAATACCGTTATCGCTAAAATACCGTTTCAAATTAAATACCATTACCGTTACCAATACCTCTAAAATTTTTCAAAATACCATTATCGTTACCGATACCGTTATATTTAATAGTAGTTACTGGTATTTTACCGGTATTTATTAATTTATATAAAAATGCAAATTTTTTGACTTTTCTGTAATAATCTTCAGTTTTTGTTTTTCTACAAAAAAATGTATGGATAATAATTTTAGTTGTTAAAACTACCAGCATTGAATTTAAAGCTTATAATGTGTATTTTTAACACGTAAAATTAAATACTTATGTATGTATATCGTCGGATTGCCTGCAAGTAGTGCTATGTGTTTTTAAAGTATAACGGTATTTTGGATATTTCGGTAATGGTCTTTTAACGGTATTTCGATTATTTCGGTAACAATATGTTAAATTTAACAGTATTTTAGTTATTCCTCAATTTTTTATAGTAAAAAACAATCCAAAATAAAACCAAATCATTTCATATGCTAATTGTATGTAAATACTGAGTAACCAACCGCAGTTACCGAAGGCAGAAAATTAAAAATGGATAAGGGTATTTAATATATTTTGGTAATGTTATTTTAAGGGTTTCGATATTTTATTTATTTCGGTATCGGTATTTTAAAGATAACGGCATTTCGGTAGTGGTATTTTAAGGATAACGACAGTCATATGAAAGGTTTTTGAATACATAACGGTATTGCCTGCCAACCATGAAATCTATATAGATTAAAATACATATTAGGAGTACAAAAAAATAATGGACTCTCTATGAAAGCGGTTGTGGTTTTGAATAAATTCTGTAATATGTGTGTATGTGTAGCAAAAATTTTACAAGAATTAAATTATACTCCGAATACTCGACAATGGTATGAATATACACTTATTAGATTTTAATTTTTTTTCTTTCGAAGGGTGCTAAATATTTTTAAAACAACATCTGGGTGGTTTTTGTGTGGCTTGGTAAGTATTATTAAAACTTTATGTTTTTAAAAATATTTACAGTAAACACTTAAGTAACTATAGCATCTCAGTGTGCAACACAATCTTGTAAGAAGCCTTGTCTACTAAGGCTATGTACAAATAGTATTTTTAATGACGAATACCCAGAAAAAGTAGTTCTGCCAAAGAAGCAATAAAAGCATCACCACTATGGCAAAGGCATCACTCCTTTTCTAATGGTTTCATCGATGAATTTAACGTTGGCGTGTCATACTTTTTATTCTAAAGAAGCAATCAAGATGCTACGTTTAGATATTCTCTAGTATGCGTGAAAAATATGCGTATATTTTGTAAGATTTAATTCATAATTCATAATAATAATTCATAATTTAATTCATAAACTACCAATTGTAATTTAGAAAACATATATCAATATTCCAAAAAACATCAATGTCCTTTAATTAGAATTCAGAAAATATCGATTGAAATTCGTATTCATTAATTGAAATTCAGAAAATATCAGTTAAAATTCAGAAATTATAAATTGTAGTAGATTTTATATTTTCTGAATTTGATTTATGATTTCTGAATTATAATTGATGTATTCTGAAAATAAATTGATATTTTCCGAATTACAACTGCTGTTTTTCTGAACTTCAAATGACGTTTTCGGACTTTCTAATGCAAATTCTGAATATCATTATAATTTTTTTAATTTAACACAAAAAAAAAATTAATTTCAATTGATATTTTCTAAATTACAGTTGCAAAAAATATAAACTAAATACAAATTGTCAAAAGGTTTACACATTTCTTTGAGAATTATTTGAAACAATATTACATTTCAAAGAAACTTGTAAAACTGAATTTAGTTTATATGTACATATTTGGGTAAGCGAGTTCGCACCCACCATAAAAATTGTAAAACTGTATAAGTGGATCTCGTATAAAAGTTTCCACAAAAGAATAAAAAAATATTTTATAAAAAACAAAGGCTCATTAAAACAGTTTTCTATAAAAATTTTTGATTTTGAATGATTAGAAAATATTTTGTATTATGGTTTGAAAAACTATAGAAATATAAAAACTTGTGCTTCAGAAGCAATGAAAAGTTTTTTAAGATTACACTGCATGACACTAAAAAAATTAATGCAGATCGGACCATCATTGCTATATATCTGGGACATACTGATTACAATGGCGTACTTTAGTTTTCGATCAATGGTACAGATTTTTCGCTAAATGTCTTTCAAATTTGGTGGTTGTCCATTCAGTTTTTTATATAAAAAATTTTTATAATTCAATTAATATTATTTTTTTTTGTGTTAAAATGTAAGCGCGGGACCCGTGGTTATATTTACGATATAAATACGATGTGCTTATCTTGATATTTAAACCACTACTTAGCGTTTTATATACGTTTTTACGGTTTTTGCTAATTCAGCGACTTTAGTCGCCGAATGTACAATCGACCTCAATAAATGTAATGCCTTAGTAAGGAAGCAATTAAAAGGAAAATATTTCAATAAAAAAAATGTATTCATCTATAGCGGTCTATACGTTAAAATCGCGATTTTTAAAAAATTTTGTATGGCAGCATAGCTTTGCAAGATGTCCCCAAAGTCCAACATTTAGTATAATATGGGGTCACCTCTAAAAACTGTTGTTGCAAAATTTAAACCAAAAAGTTTTCATTTGCAAAAGTTATGGCAATAAATACATTTTTTACTAAGGTTAGTGTCGTACTAAAGACATTTTAAGATACTAAAGTGTCTTTAGTACGATACTAACCTTAGTAAAAAATGTATTTATTGCCATAACTTTTGCAAATGAAAACTGTTTCGCTTGAAATTTTGCAACAACAGTTTGTAGAGGTGACCCCATATTATACTAAAAGTTGGACTTTGGGGACATCTTGGAAAGCTATGCTGCCATACAAAATTTTTTAACGTATAGGCCGCTATAGATGAATACATTTTTTTATAGAAATATTTTTCTTTTAATTGGCTCCTTACTAAGGCATTACATTTATTTAGGTCGATTGTACATTAATTTTTTGATTGAAATATCAAAAAACCATAAAAACCTATATAAGACGCTAAGTAGTGGTTTAAATATCAAGATTAGCACATCGCATTTATATCGTAAATATGGCCACAAGTCATGTGCTTACATTGATATACAAAAAAATTCATATTAATTGAATTTGAAAAATTTTTTATATAAAAACTGAATGGTCAACCGCCAAACTTTAAAGACATTTAGAAAAAAATCTGTACCATTGATCGAAAAATAAAGTACGGCATTGTAATCAGCATGTCCGAAATATATAGAATTGATGGTCAGAGCTCTAATAATTTTTAAAAGTCAAAATTTTGTCATACAGTGTTATCATAGGTTTATATCCAAATCACTACATTTGGAACATGTACGCATGAATACTTTCGGAAGTTCCTTGGAATAACTTCCAAAAAGCACTTACAGCATACTGACTGAAAATAAGGAAGCAATGGAAGAAGCTATAACCACATAATGAATACCACATTTTTTTGCTGGGTATAGTATAATATAACCCATATTACGGAAATTTTAGTTAGAATATTATTTTGTATGAAAATATTTCTAGTGGATAACCTATAAACTTGTACTAATTGAGCATAGTGTACACCCAAATGTAAAACACTTGAATTGCTGTCAAATGTTTTTATTGCAAAAGCAAAGATGCAAAGTGCAAGACTTCAAAAATATATCATATGATGCTTTTGGAAAGCTGTATGTCTGTATAAGCAACAACAAAAAATATTATAAAAGAAAGCAATTTATAAAAATGAAATAAAAAAATTTAAAGGTGGCATTATTTTACCGATTCTGGTTACCAAGTAAACGATGGTTGTTTATAAAGTTTTTGTTTCCTTTGTTTGTTGAGAATCATGGATGTAAAACTTACTGCCCACTACGATACAATACTTAAGAATAGGAGAAGCCTAAAATTCAAATCCCTGCATCGATTATTTAACTCGGAACAAGATTATTATTCATTATTAGAGCGACTCACCTTATATAGACAGAAAAAAGTAAAAAAAGTGGCCCACTCAAAATAAACCTTGGTTTGTTTTATGATGATTCCCAAAATATTTCGGGTCTAGCAATGAGATCTCACGAGGTGGACCATTTATTTTAGTCTTCTAAGAATTTTGCATTTTATCTGAAGACAGCATACTCAATATGGGTATCATATGAAGGGTTTTTTGTTTATAAGAACTGATTTTTCAACCAGTAAAGGGCTGCGTGAGTGCAATCGGTTTGTTGTAGTCATTAAATCACATGGTGCTAGTATGTGTGCATTACGATTTAAACCACCCTGTTACGACTAGAAGACAAATCAAAACGTAAGCGAGCTTAAGCATTAAACATGGCAACGAAAAAAACAATAAGTGATTGTAGTGACACACGATTGTTCGCTACCATAACATAGCAATTAGTACTTTGAACTAGTGTTTAAGTATCGCAATCAATGCTATGGATGCGATGGTGTGTTGTGTTATAATATGTAGGTTTTATAAAACGAAAAAGTATAAATGTACACTCAGATAAAAAAGTTAGCAGTTAGTTGTTCTTTATTTTCAATTCAATGTTTGTTTTACAATTTTTATATTATTATATAAAAAAGTTAGTCAAAAAAAAAAAAATTAATAATGTTTTTAATGCATAATAAATTATAAAAACAAAAAAAATAATTTATATTAATTCTTATTAATATAAATATGTATAGCTTTTTGGCGATTTTTTTAATGTCGATGATTTTTTAATTTTGATGATTTTTTTCTAATTTTCGACGATTTCTTTAATTTTGCCGATTTTTCTAAATTTTGCTATTTTCAAGATTTTGGCGGTTTTTTATGATTTTTTCAAATTTTGACAATTTTTAAATTTAAACGATTTTTTTAATTTTGGCAATTTTTAAAATTTTTAACTTGGTTGGGAAACACTAACCGTAAAATACCGTTAACGATTCGAAACCCTTTCAACGAACTATTTTTAACCCTAAAATACCACTAACGAAGTAACTTAAAATACCGTTAACCTTAAAATAACATAACGAAATAAATTAAAATACCGTTAACCCTAAAATAACTTAACGATATAACTTAAAATACCGATACCCTTAAAATAACCTAACGAAATTCTATAAAATAAAATTTACCAAATTCATTCCAAAAAAAAAACATTTAAAAAGAATCGGTGGTATAATTAAACAATATTGAAAAATAAAATTAAAAATAAATAATATAATAAAACCAATACGTAGTAGAGTTTGCTAAAAACCCTACTCAATGTTCCTTAATGTATTCGTCGCTTTAGAGCTTTTTTTTGGTATCATTAGAGTATTTCACATATTAAATAGTTGAAATATTCATTACGATCAACTAAAGAATTTTTTGGGGGTAGACATTTGTCTATTTTAATTTTTTCATTATACCATTGGCCGATCATAATCGGCTTTTCATACCTACACAACACGAATGAAAACAAAACTCTCAACTAAAAGCATAACAAAAAAAAAATACTCCATTCATTCTTCATTCATTCAGCTTTCAACAGAGTAGGTACGTATTTCGGTTGCATACATCAGTGTTGCCAGTCTTTTCATACCTTATCCCCAATTTTTAATTTGCCATCCCAAAAAATTTCCAATTTTTATTTTATATAAAAATTGGTTTTCGTTAATTTTTTCGAAAAATTAGTGGAAAAATACCATATTCGTTTATTTTTTGCGGTAAGTTGTACACTCAGACTCAATAAATTTGTGCTTACAACAAATTATAAAAAAGAACAAATAAATTTAAATAACAGCAAAGAAAATTTGAACCAAAATTTTTCATTTTAAATATTTAATAATAAACAGACATTTAATAAATAACAGACATTTTGTTGTGTATGGTACTGCATTAAAAAGTTTTAGCATTTCAGCAGATGGATTAACTTTTGGCAATTGAGTAACTTGTAAAGTATACATTTAATTTAAGAAGAACTTCTTATAACTCTTATTAAATAACTTTAAAAATTTTAGAACCAAAACGAATTTGAATTTTCACCAAGAGGAATTATAGTTTCTAGGAACATTACCTTGCCAGACTCAAATTTTTGTAGCTAAAAATCATTCACTATTATCATCATTCTTAGAAAAAAATATAAATATTTAGAATTATCAGGATTAAATTCATAAAAATATGAAAAAGCAATAATATATTTTATCCCCAAATGATCCCCTAAAATTTCGTATCATCCCCAATAAATCCCCAGTTCTACAAACGGAAGTTTTTATCCCCATTGATGATACAATTCCCAATTTTGGGATAAATCCCCCAAACTGGCAACACATAAGTTATACATAAGTTTTCAGTAAAACTAAAACGATGGTGTTGATATTGTGTTGGTTGCTTAAGTTCACAATAATATGATGTGGTAATGTACTGTTGTCATCCGTGATAAACGATTCATGATGGGATTCGTCTCACTATCCATATGCTTTTTTGCCATCGTGTTTTTTTTTTGTTGTTCGTACTGAGTCAATCGTTATAAAAAGTAAAACCACACAACTTGTTATGGCTTGTAGGTTATCATGTGTCTTAAAATCTCATTTAAGATGAATCGTTCAGCCCTTTAGTGGACAGTGGACATTGGTAGATGCCAAATGGGACTTTTGGTATTCATTAAAATCAGGTCGACTTTACCTAATATTAAATTATTTTACTTAATTTTTTACTCAAATGTTTTTAACTTACAAATCCATTTTTCTGAAAGTGCGGCTATAGTTCTGAAACACTAGTAAAATTAAAAATGGCGATTTAAATTAATCTACATTAAAAAAATTTATTTTTTTGTGGAAATAGATGTTTTTAGATGTAATTTTTAGTTATAAGGTCTTTTATGCATATGTATGCATATGTTTAAATTATTTAGAACCTCGCATATCAGCTGTTTTATAGTGCGGCTACAGTTATGAAACGGAGTGTATATATATACATATCGTCACCTTAAATACAAACGGACGTAACTACACTTTTATTTTTTTACTGGAGAAGCAACGTTATAAAATCAATAATAATAAAGTATTCTTAGCAGTTTTTTTCAAATTTTACTTATGGTATGGAGATTTATTTATTTCTTTACAATTTTTGTTTTATTTTTATATATTTAAGTTTTTATGCTAGTTACGTCCTTTTGACTTGCTTTTTTCTGAAACAAAAAGACGTAACTACACTAAAGGCATTTTTAGATGTAAAACCAATAACGCCACAAAAATTAAAACATCCATGTTATGTTAGTAAGTTTTTCAAGCGTTTTTAATAAAAATACTTGTTTATATTTTAATTTATATTTTTGTCTAAATGTTTATATTTTATTAAAAAAAGAAGAAAAAGTATTTATGTTATGCGCTGGTAATTGTTTCATGCATAGTTTTTGGGTAATCGGATAAATACAAAATTAAAAAAGAATTCAATGCATGAATAGCATAAATGATATTTTCAGATGTTTTAGTTAATTGAATAAAGTAAAACTAACTCCGACAATTCCAATAAAAAAAAAAAAAGAATTTGATTTTTCAGATAATTCATTAAAAAAAAAGTTAGAAGTTCTTCTGTAATTTATTATACACAGAGAAAACGGATTCATTGTGACAGCCGAATTTATTGCCACCTAAATGCTTGGCAGTAACCGAATTATTTGGCTGTCGGAGTCAAATGTATTCCTGATACAATTCAAATATTTTTTGTTTCAACCGAAATTATATTCTATTCACCGAATTTTGTTGCCACAGGCAAATATATCGGTAGATCCAACCAAACCAATAGGTTGGCAAAAAATTCACTTGCCACAGTGAATCTCTTTTCTCTGTGTAGTCCTTTAATGTTTTCTTAAATTTGTGAAAACGTCTGCCAATCTCCATATAAATTAATTGATTTTCAAATGCGTTATTTTGTAGAATGGAAAAAAATTTTATTTAAAAATTTGCTATGTTTTAGTTAATTTAATTGTTTGTCATTTAATGGTACTGAAATTTTCTGGCATTAGAATTTGTAATACTAATGCTATTGAAATCGCACTAATGCCTTAAAAACTATGAACAATTGATTAAAAAAAAGCTTTTGTTTACAAAAAAAAGGGGGATGGATAGATTGCTTTTTATTCAACTAGCCACCGAACTTTGTTCTATGAAATCCCTAGTCCCTAGATTATAAATTTTAAAAAACCGCACTTAAAAAATTGCAAAATAATCGCGGAACGCGAAAAAGTCTTTATGGTACAAAAATTTAATTAAAAAACTTAATCAGCGATTTTCATTCTGCAAACAAACATACTGATGTAAGAATTTTCCTTTTGGACATTTTTTTCCGCGACTTTTTTTTCAATTAAACCGAACTTTGTTCTATGAATTGGGTATTATAGTCCTTAGATTATAAATTTTAAAAAACCACACTAAAAAATTGCAGAATAATCGCGGGACGCGAAAAAAGACTTTATGGTACAAAATTTTAATTAAAAACTTAATCAGCGATTTTTATTCTGCAAACAAACAACTGATGTAAGAATTTTCCTTATTGGAAATTTTTTTCCCGCGACTTTTTTCGCGATTTTTTTTTGCAATTAATCACAGAACTTTGTTCTATGAATTGGGTAGTACAGTCCCTAGATTATAAATTCTAAAAAACCACACTTAAAAAATTGCAAAATAATCGCGGAACGCGAAAAAAGACTTTATGGTACAAAAGTTGAATTAAAAAACTAAATCCGCGATTTTTATTCTGCAAACAAACATACTGATGTAAGAATTTTCCTTTTTGTAAATTTTTTTTCCCGACTTTTTTCGCGATTTCTTTTTTCAATTAAACACCGAACTTTGTTCTATGAATTGGGTGTTATAGTCCCTAGATTATAAATTTAAAAAAACCGCACTTAAAAAATTGCAAAATAATCGCAAAACGCGAAAAAAGACTTTATGGTACAAAAGTTGAATTAAAAAACTAAATCAGCGATTTTTATTCTGCAAACAAACATACTGATGTAAGAATTTTCCTTTTTGTAAATTTTTTTACGCGACTTTTTTCGCGATTTCTTTTTTCAATTAATCACACAACTTTTTTCTATGAATTGGGTATTATAGTCCCTAGATTATAAATTTTAAAAAACCACACTTAAGAAATTGCAAAATAATCGCGGAACGCGAAAAGACTTTCGCATTCCGCATTTTCAAGCTCAGAAATGATTATGAAATCTATAAAATGACGTTTACAAATGCCAATTCTTTCTTATAATTAAGGCATTAGTAATCGTAATGAATTTACTATATAATTGGCATTAGTAATGAAATCGATGTATTTCAAAGCATTAGCATTAGTCCAAGTAATAATAATGCCAAAAATTTCATTAGCATTAGTTTCAATTTAATGGTAATGGAATCACCAATTAATTTGTCCAAATAATTAATTAGTCTCATGTATGATTCCTATAAGTGTAGGTAATTTCATAATTTTTGAGTTATTTTGTCTAAACTTGCGGGTAATTTTGAATTCCCATTGTCGTAACACTGACAAGCTTACACAATACATGTGATTGTATGTTTTTCATACAAGAGTGTAGTTACGTCTTTATTTTGTATTAAGAAATACATGCACTTGTAGTTACGTCCGTTTGAATTTCTTTAATAGAGTCGCCGTTTCTGATCGTAGAAGTCTAAAATTTTGTGTGAACATGTAGTTTGATAAAACGAACCATAATCAATAAAAAAAAACTCGATTTCGAATTTTTGTGTAGTTACGTCCGTTTGCATTTCAGGTGACAATACAATACAGCTATGGACATATAATTGGCACAAATTTATATTGCGCATAAATTTAAGTATTTTCCAACTAAATATATTTTAAAATGCAAGTTTTATCTCTTCTGATTATTGATGAAAAAAATTTTTGTCTTAATAGTGCTCAAATGTTCCGTTATGTTTTGCTTATTATTTACCCTTATCATTTTTGCGTTAACAATGCTGATTTAAAGTGGACATATAAATGGCACAAAAAAGTAGCGGAAATTGCTGAGATAATGCAAATTTCTCGCAACAAAGTCTACAATGCAATTAATTATTGTATTGAGGATCCCGATATATTGACTAAGGGTAAAATTCGGAAGCCAAGGCCACGAAAAACAGATGAGCGTACGAATGCAGCTATAGTACGAATGGTGAAAATTGATACATTCAAGTCATCAAGGCAGATAGCATCGGATATTAATGTAAATTTTAACATGGAAATATCAAGCAGACTTGTCAGAAGAAGACTAAACGAGGCAAATTTGTTTGGGCGCATTTCCAGAAAAAAGCCCCTTCTCTCAAAAAAAAAAAATATTTCAAAACGACTAACCTTCGCCAGAACCCATAAGGAAAATCCCATTAGTTTTTGGAAAAACGTGTTATGGAGTGACGAAACAAAAATTAACAGGATGGCAGAATCTTTGTTCGTCGTCCTAAAGGCCAATAGTTTAATCCTCGGTTCAATCAGAAAACGGTAAAATATGGAGGTGGCAGTATTATGGTTTGGGGTGCATTTTCTTGGCATGACGTAGGTCCGCTTATAAAAATCAATGGAAAAATGCCATATGCCTTTAACTCCATGCCAATAAAATCGAAATTCATGCAAGATAATGACCCCAAACACTCCTCCAAACTAGTAAAAAAATGGTTTTGAGCGGAGAAGATTGGTGTTTTGGATTGACCAGCCCAGAGCCCTGACTTAAATCCAATAGAGAACCTGGGGAATGAAGTCAAGGTTGAAATCGGCAAGAAAAATTACAAAAATATGGACAAACTGTGGTCGGCCGCACAGAAAGCTTGGTACGCCATCCCCAAAACAAAATGCCATAAACTAGTGGAAAGTATGGGTCGCAGGTGCGAAGCTGTCATCAGAAACAAAGGCCACAGCACTAAATATTAACGGTAAAATATTTGTACATACCAAAAAATTTAACAAATGCAATATTAAAACCATTTCTTCTCTTTTTTTCAGATTGTGCCATTTATGTGTCCAGCGCATTTCAATGGGGTTTTTTTTATAATCATAAGTTTTTATTTACATTAATGAATTTCAATTAAAGTTTATAGCAATATTAAATGTGCATAATAAACATTTGGAATAAAAAACTTGTTGGTTGTTATTAGTATTTGCAATACAGTAGCATAAGAAAGAATTCATGGTAAAATGTGCCATTTATATGTCCATAGCTGTATATATATGGCTTTCCACACCAACTTCCGCGCTACCGTAAAACATATGTGATACGATATATGTATATATATCGTATCAATGTCTAATTTTCGGTATGTATAGGACCGTGTAGCATGTATGTCTTTTTACTTTTTTATAAAGTGTGCTAGGTAGGCGTGGTCAATTATTGAAAAAATTTAAAAGTGTTTTTAGTAAACAAATTGTTAAAATTTTTTTAAATATACCAAGAGCCTAAAATTAAACACAATCTATAGATGGGCTATTTTTGCATGAAAAAAATTAAAATTTTCAGAACAAGTTCTGAATTTGAATTTTTTGTGTTTTTATGAAAACCTAAATTTATCAAAAAAAAGTAAAAGTAAGTAAAAAAATTTACTGGTTACTGCATTTAGAAAACGACAAAGTTTAAATTGATTTATCTGAAATATCTGCCTTATTTAAAAAGCAAGAAATTTTTTAATTTTTTTTTGAAAAATTTACATTTGTCGTTCCATGGCACACACACCCAATTTTGGCGTATCCTATATACTTATCTGAAACTTTTTGTAGTTTAAATTAATCATTAGGCAAAATAAAAAACTTCATAGAAGAAGACTTTACAATAACGTATTAACCAAAAGGGGGAAATGTAAAGTTCCGAGGTACACGCGATCCTAGGTCCACGACACTCTTTGTTTAAAATCCATGGAATTTATAACAACAGGTTTAAACAACGAATATTTTTTATTATACTTTTTATCATATTTGTTGAAAAAATAATTAAATTATTTGTACACTCATAAAAAATCCCGTATAATTTTGCAAAAATTGTGCATAGATGTAATATATCCTGTTATTTTAGCAGAATTTTTACCTATTTCTACGGGCTTTTTAAAAGCAAATAACAGAAAAATTAGTTCAATTTAATCAGAACGCGTTTAACAGACTTTTGTACTAACTTTTTTTTATGAGTGGAGCTAAAAAATATAAGCTCCTTTATAAAAAATATCTGAAAAAATATTCATAAATAAAAAAACCTAAATATTGTCATAAGTTGACATGCCAAACGACTTCCCTATTATATATAAGCAAGGTTGGCAACCGATTCATAAAGTTAGTGATAGTTGATAACGTTTTTCTAAAGGTTTTTCGTTAGGGTATTTTAGGGTTATCGGTATTTTAAGTTAGTACGGTAAGTTATTTTAGCGTTTACGTTATTTAAAGCTATTTAATTTGGTTATTTTATAATTAACGATATTTAAATATTTATTTTAAATTTTTGACCTCTTAGATAAAACATTATCTGTGTATGTGTAAACAACAGCAATAGCTGTCCAATTAAAGCTGAATATTTCATGTATTTGAATTATTTCAGTGCTAACGGTATTTTGGATTACTTCGTTAGGGTATGTTAAAGTTAGCGGTATTTAACATTATTTCGTTAGTGGTATTTAAAGGTTAACGGTAGTCATTTGAAAGGGTTTTAAATCGTTATTGGTATTTTGCGGTTAGTGTTTGCCAAAAAGTTATATAAGTTATGTGACTGCTTTTATCACATTACATATCTCAAGTTCTAAATATATCATCAGCAAATGGTTGGCTACATATGGCCATCGGCATGATCTTTTAAAAACATTTTAGAACGATATTCGGTTTAGTTTTCGAAAGAATTACATTTATTATCGCTAACATATTACCACATATATGTATATTAATTATTCATACGCACTCATGTGCATTAGGTGTCCAATAAAATGAAAATGCGTTTTTAAAGAGTGTCGGTGACTAATTTATTTCGTTTCTACATAAAACTAATAAATATGAAGTTTGGGGGCAATCGAATAAAGAAAAGTCGAGGCAGAAATCGATTGAAAATTTCAAGAGTGTTTATATTGGAAAAATATGACTTTTTTCAGTTTTTAGGAAAATTTCGTTCTATATTTTAATTTTTTCAACGAGTTCACACAGAAAAAAGATTGGTTGTTAATCGGCGATCCCAACAATATATCAATACAGTACCTAAAATTTTTACTGCGATTCTTAGTTATGAAAAATTACAAAAGATTTTCTATATTTATTACTACACTAACACAATTGTAATGTCACGAAAGTATCTACAACTTCAAAATCAGTTAATTTTACCAATCAACCGTTTTACATAATTAATGACATTTCAGTTGATGCAACTAAATTTAATACAACGAAATGTGCTTCAAACCCACATATTAGTTATTATAACAAAAAAATTGATTATAATACCACGTTTGAAATAAAAAATGTATTTTCAGTTATTGTAATCAATTTTTGGCTGTTAAGATAAATCACAAAAGTATATTGTATTAATTTTGCGGTTGTAGTAACAGATTTACATATTTTTGGCTGGGGTTGGTATTCTAAACCGAAATAGAATGAACGTAGATCAAATATTTGTTGTTAATGCATTTCAAAAAATTATTAATTTAAAATAAAAAAAGAGATGTGAAAAAATTACTTCAAAACAATAAAATTTTTATTTTTAAATACCAAAATTGCAACCAAAGATTTTGGAGTTCGAAAACGAATATAAAGTGTATGGATTTACATCTGGTCATAAATGTGGCGCATGATTAGAAAGTACTCTTTAGCCTAGTCTGTCTTTCATCAAAATATTGGAAAATTCCGTAGCCAGTTTTTGGTGTTTATTGCGTTTTCCATTTTTTAAGAACATAATTACTTTGAGCAATGCATCATCAAATTTTGTGAAAACGTTGCTGCATCATAGAATGTTAAGCTAAAGGCTTTTTGTAAACTTGAAATTAAAAAAAAAAGAAATTTGTAGTAATTTTTTCGTATAATGCACGAAAATTTGCATAAATCATCAAAAAACTCCATGATTGTTATAAAAATATTTCTTTTCTTAAAAATACATATATTTGTTTTTGAAAGATGTTCATATAATTTGGGTTTTTCGCATCTTGTTATGGTGTTAAGCGTAAAAATTTACATTTCCGAAAAGATAATTTTGTTCAGATATCAGAATGGCTAACTGAAATTTATATAAGAAAAATGGAAATAATTTGCACATTAAACGCAACTGTTAAAATTGATTTTATTAATTTTAAGAAAATCTGTCTTTTTACTAAAATAAGTAATAAAAATATTAATTTTCATAAATTTTCGCTATTTAATTATTTTGTTGGGACTCATAATTACAAGAAGGTGGTTACATCTACAGTATTAATTCAATTCTTACAACTGAAACTGTATCAATTTTTCCATAGCATCAACTAATATTTTCAATTATTGCAACGAAAACCAGTACTAAGAATCAGTTGCTTTTACTAACATTCGGTAGTAAGGAAAGAAATTGCTTTGGAATTATATGATAGTACATGGGACCGCATAAATTCGATTGGCAACAAATTCGGTTGTAACAACGAATCTGTTTTCTGGGTGTTGTGTTATGATTCGCTTTTACTATAAAATTATCTTTTCAAAAACCTACATAACTTCAAAATCGGTTAAGAACTCGCCAAGAAATTGCACATGCCCCAGACCAATTTTGTCCCCAAAAACACTAGGTCATGAAATTTTATGGCACTTTTTTAGACTTTCAGAAATTGATTAAAACCATAATTGTTTTTTGTTCTCTATATTTATAAATACTCAGATATGAATTCTGTCTCTTAATCTGTTGCGCAGTAAGGCAAAAAACGCATACATTTTTGGCATAATTTTCAAAACTTCATTTTCGATTTTTAAAAAATTTTCTTAAAAAAATTGGTTT
This sequence comes from Leucophora obtusa, assembly GCA_949987735.1. NCBI lineage: Eukaryota > Metazoa > Arthropoda > Insecta > Diptera > Anthomyiidae > Leucophora > Leucophora obtusa. The sequence goes on along the minus strand of OX465295.1, from coordinate 166,569,421 downwards.
TTGCACTTCAAGGGCTTGTTAAATATATCCTAGAGATGAAGTATGCCAATTTTGAGGTAAATCCCTCCATGGACCTGTCAGTGACAAGCTCTTATTTTTTGTGGATTTCGAGAAAATTGTGATTTTTATAAAAAAATAAGTAAATATGAAAAAATTCAATGCTTGGCCTTGGTAAGGAATGGGTTAATAAAACATATTTTATTGTTTGCTCCATTCTCATTTCGTTTATGTAGCAGACTACACTTAATATGAGATTTTGATGCTTCAATTTAATTGCACTACTCTACCACGTTCTAAAAAAAATTTATGAAGGGGACCTGGAAAATCCCCGAAACGATCGTTTTCTCATTCCTGAAAGTGTAGAGGTTTTTTGAAAGCAAAAACTCTGTGAAGCATTTGTCAGGAGAGTATCCTGATGAAGAAAAATAGCAGTTTTTGAAAAATAAGTACACTCCATTTCATAACTATAGCCGCATTATAAAGGAGCTGATATATGAGGTTCTAAATAATTTAGACATATAAAAGACCTTATAGCTAAAAGTTACATCTAAAAGACATATATGTATTTCTACAAAAAAAATAAATTTTTTTAACATCGATTAATTTAAATCGCCATTTTCTTTTTACTAGTGTTTCATACCTATAGCCGCACTTTCAGAAAAATGGATTGGGAAAATAATTTAGTGTTAGATAAAGTCGACCAGATTTTAATTAATACCAAAAATTCCATTTCGCATCCACCATTGTCCACTGTTTACCATTTGCAAAAGTTATGACAATAAATAAATTTTTTACTAAGGTTAGTATCATACTAAAGACATTTTAAGATACTAAAGTGTCTTTAGTACGATACTAACCTTAGTAAAAAATGTATTTATTGCGATAACTTTTGCAAATAGAAACTTTTCCGCTTGAAATTTTGCAAGAACAGTTTTTAGAGGTTACCCCATATTATACTAAAAGTTGGACTTTTGGGACATCTTGGAAAGCTACGCTGCCATACAAAATTTTTGAAAAATCGCGATTTTAACGTATAGGCCGCTATAGATGAATACATTTTTTTATTGAAATATTTTCCTTTTAATTGCTTTCTTACTAAGGCATTACATTTATTGAGGTCGATTGTACATTCGGCGACTAAAGTCGCTGAAATAGCAAAAAACCATAAAAACCTATATAAAACGCCCAGCAGTGGTTTAAATATCAAGATTATCACATCGCATTTATATCGTAAATATGGCCACAGATCCTGTGCTTACATTTGAACACAAAAAAATTCATATTATATCGTTTTCACTAGATGGCACTTTGTTCAAAAAATTGATAATTTTTTTTTATTTAAATTTAAATAATAACAAACAACAAATCAAAAAAACAAACGGATATCTAAAATTTTATTATTTTAATATATTTCGCGTTTGTTTTTTCCTTATTTTGAGCAGCTTTCAGCAGTTTTTGAGTTTTTTGAGGCTCAGCTGATATTAAACTGATACTAAATAGTTGCTCAGGTAATACTAAATTTCAGCGCCCCCTACCGGTGAGTAGTGTATCGTCGACTGGCCTGCAAAATGTCACGTGTTTTTTAATAGAAACTGTTACAAAATCTGCTTTTAAGATATTTTATTGGCATCATATGCCTTAATGATGATTTTACTAAATGAGGTCGTGAATCATTAAGGCATATGATGCCAATAAAATATCTTAAAAGCAGATTCTGTAACAGTTTTTTCGCTCTCCTGAAAATCTATTGAAAAACACATGTGACATTTTGCAGGCCAGTCGACGATACACTACTCACCGGTAGGGGGCGTTGAAATTTAGTATTACCTGAGCAACTATTTAGTATCAGTTTAATATCAGCTGAGCCTATATTTTAAAACTCAAAAACTGCTGAAAGCTGCTCAAAATAAGGAAAAACAAACGCGAAAAATGTGTTTTTTAATAGATTTTCATGAGAGCGAAAAAACTCTTACAAAATCTACTTTTAAGATATTTTATTGGCATCATATGCCTTAATGATGATTTTACTAAATGAGGTCGTGAATCATTAAGGCATATGATGCCAATAAAATATCTTAAAAGTAGATTTTGTAACAGTTTTTTCGCTCTCATGAAATTCTATTAAAAAACACATGTGACATTTTGCAGGCCGGTCGATGGTATGTTTTAATTTCCTATCTCTATAATTAATAGTCTCTGGAATAGACTATTATTTGTATTCAAATAAATTTGACGTCAAAACTTAAGCTCAGACTTACATTGGCTATGGATGTGTGGGGTTTCGTCTGCAAAATTTGCAAGTTATTTCAAAAACACCCCACTGTCTACCCAGCAAAATTGTTGGATGCAAAGAACTGGTTGTAGAACAACTTGTACTTGTATTCAACCTGTTCCAATTTATGTTCTATCATCGGCGATTTTTGATTGAGTTTGTCCCAAAAGGAACAGGTTCTGTTCCTCCAAAGTAGAACAGTTTGCTTTGAAACCGATTCTAGAACCAGTTATAGAACTGATTCTGCGACAGTAAAGCCTTCCATTTTGACTTCCAGAAATCAGTTCTAGAACCTGTTCCACGGAATCGGTGGTAAAAACACCTATTGTAGAACAGATTCAAAGGCAACCAGTTCAAAACAATTTTGCTGGGTACTGATAGAGATAAACTTGAAAAGAAAATAAATTCTCAAAATAAGTTAAAAGGGGCAATGCAGAAAAAACGCTGAAATAAGTAGATCCATTTTACTTAATATCAATAAGATAAGAGAGCACAAAATATAACTGTTAAATACACAAAATTTTAGCAGTAATTGAGTTAATTTTTGGTTAGTTGAAATTGACAATTTACCTTTGGTTTCGTTAACGAACGTTCCTAACTCTAAAAACTAGCAATATTTTTATAACAAAAAAAAAACCAGTTAACTTTGTCTTTATTTCGCGTTGGAACCATTGGACCTAAAATTTGTTGTCGCTGTGAGTATATTCTAAAGTAGGGCATACACGTTCAGTATTATTGATCAATTTTTCACAAATCAACCAATCAGAACATTTTATTTTTAAATACTTTGTTGTGATTGGTTGATTTTAAAAACATTGATCAATAATATTGAACGTGTATGTTTGCCTTAAGATCATTTAGCAATGGAAAATTTTATTAATTTTTTTTTAATATTTAGGGCATGAAATTTTAGTATGACTGTTTAAAATTCTAAACTCAAAATAATGTGTCTGTTGGCTCAAAAAAGTACATCCCTGCTTTTTAGCTTAAAGTAAAATTTGTTGGTTTTAGCACAGTTTTTGTTAAATTTAACAGATTCAAATTTAAGTAAAAAATTTGTAAAACTATAGATTTGTTTGCAATTATACCGAGTGTAAAATCTGTTCAAATTATAGAGTTTTGGGACCCTCCCCAGACCCGGTCTATATCATCTAAAACTAAGCAAGGTTTCTCCGAAGGCCCGTTTTGCTCTATCTAGCTAAGTTTTCGAGATATGAGCCATTTTATGAAATAGAAGATTTTTATTAAATTTACGAGGGTCCTTTTCACAGGGGTCTTGTATGGTTAGGAGTATTCGAAATTTTCGTCAATATTCTCCTATCTGTCTTAGTTTTAGAGATATGAAATTTAAAAAATCGAGAGGGTAAGAAATAGCGCGATTTTAAAACTTCGGAAACATTGATAGCGCCAAGCGCAAGAACAATAAAACACTATATTTTAACAATATATTTTGTAAAATTTAACAAATGGGTTTTTTTATAAATAATTTTGAAAACTAAAACTCACAATTACCCAGTGTAGAAACGGTAATGACATATCATTATTTTTTGCACTACCGGTTATGACACCCACTTACCTTCTGCACTATTTTAAAACATGTTATAATGAATTAGTGATTATGATTATTTTTATCATTATTTCAAATAGAAAGTACTTTTCTAGACTTTTTTTTTTAATTTTTTGTAATCTATTTTTAGACTCAATATTTTTTCAACACTGGTAACCACATATTTTTTGCTGGTAAGCATTTTAGGTTTTTGCTGGTAAGCATATAGGTTATGACATAGTTTTAGATTTTTCATATGCTGGTGTGTAAGCATAACTCATTATTTTTTGCAACATCTCCATACAAGGGTAATAAGAATTGTAATAAGAAAAGTAACTAGTTACCATTACCAAGTATGTAGTTACATAACCACATATCTGCTAATGATTTTCTACACTGGGTAGTTAAAGTACTGAGGATTTTAAGTATTATGTTAAATGAAGATAACTAAAATCTTTGTTTAAATCAGTATTTCAAATAGAAGTTTGATAAAAATTAGTGAAATCGATTTGAAAAACCTTTGAGCTAGAAAATTCGAACGTCTTGCAATGTGAAGCAGCCTAGTGCTCATTACCCATATCTAAATAATAAGCAGTAAAATTAAAGTCTACTGCATATACTTCAGTGTCAAAATTCATTATTTTTATTCGGCAAAGTCATTTTATTTTGTAAGCAGTTGTCCATATTTGCTGCACAAAAAACAGTCAAAATGTGTGCATCTGCTTACCCGGAACATTATAAAAAAAATATGAAAATCAAGTAATTATGAAAATTAGTAGTTATTTGTAAGCTGATAAAGAGTGAAGATATAAGTGGCTACAGGTTGTCAAATAATAAGGCTTATTTATATACTTATTAGTTGTTGAAAAATAAGTAGTTACCAATATCACATTATTTTTGTAATTACATAAGTAGTTGCGCTTAATCTAGACTGCTTGTAATAACGGGTTCGTCATACAAAAATAACTATTACTGACGCCAAATTATAAGTAGCAAAAAGAAATTTAATTTCATTTTAAAACCACTTATTTGGTAATGAATGATTTTACTGCGATGATATAGATCGGAATCGAACCAAGACCCCCCAGTTTGTCAGCCGAAACCTCTACATATTATGCTAACGAGACTTGTAATATATGATATCTAAAAACTTAAATGAGCGATAACAATGGTTGGAGCTAACTTACAAGCATTGGCACAATGTTGGCTGACAATAAACTGCTAACATTGGCACGATATTGGTAAAACCAAAAAATCGATAGGCTAGGTCTTAAAAAATAATTTTTCGGAAAAAAAATTAATTACAAATTTTAAATAAAACATGATCGTACCGTGATTCGAACGTGGCTTGGCTGATTACCAGAAAAGAGCTCTACACTCCATGCTAACGAGGCATGTAATACAAGATACCTTAAATCTTAAATGAGTGTAACAGTAGCTAGAATGTAAACATGTGCATAACGTCTAAATTCAAAAGCCAACCTTGGCATAATTTCATGAAAACAAAAATATAGATGGCCAAAGAAGATTAAAATTAAAAAGTTATAAAAAAATATATTATTGCCATTACTTGATGTAATGGCAATGGAGCTTTTTTTATCATTACCATGTTTTAACGCAATGGTAATGTTTTATTCATTACCATTTCGTTAAAAAATGGTAATGAATATTTTTTTTAATTTTCATTTGTTTTGAAAACTAAAATGAACCTTTTTTCAATTTTCATTACTTTTACCTAATTTTTACATAGTAATGAAAAATCCATTTGTTTTTCATTATATATATTTGTTGCTTTTACTCCTGCAAGGAGCATAGGGTCGCAATTGTTTTTCATTACTTACCGTTTTTGTCGAAGTTTTTTATTTTAGAAATATGAAGTTTACAAATTACTAAAAGCATTTTTTAGTTCATAATCCGAGGCCTATGGTATCCATATTTTATACCAAGTTTTATTGGCAAGTGGCAAAAAAAAATAACGAAAAAAATTGGAAAAAGGAAAACTCTTGCATTAATATATTTGTCTGCAGAACATAACTAGTTGATTAAGTTTTTCAATTTAATTCTAGAGTCAGTCTTTTTTCGCAATCCGCCATTATTTTGCAATTATGTAAGTGCGGTTTTTTTTTAGTTTATCTAAAGATTATAATACTAATTTCGTACAACAAAGTGTGGTGGCTAGTTGAAAAAAAAATATCGCAAAAAAAATTTGCAAAAAGGAAATTTCTTACATCAATATATTTGTTTGCAGAATGTTAATCGCTGATTAGGTTTTTTAATTCTGTTTTTGTACTATAAAGTCTTTTTTCGTGTTCCGCCATTATTTTGCAATTTTTTAAGTGCGGATTTTTCAAATTTATAATCCAGGGATTATAATGCCCATTTCATATAAAAAAAGTTTGGTGGTTAGTTGCAAAAAAAAAAATCGCGTAAAAAATTTGCCAAAAGGAAACTTTTTGCATCAGTATATTTGTTTGAAGAATGTTAATCGCTGATTAAGATTTTTAATTGAATTTTTCTACCATAAAGTCTTTTTCGCGTTCCGCCATAATTTTGCAATTTTTTAAGTACGATTTTTTTAAATTTATAATCTAGGGACATACATCAAAGTTTGGTGGCTAGTTGCCAAAAAAAAAAATCGCGAGAAGAAATTTCCATAAAGGAAAATTTTTCAGTGTAGAACAAAGAACAAAACGTTCTTCTCATCATTATGATAAGTAATAGTAATGAAATTTCATTTGTAGAGAAAAAATTAAAATGATTTTTTTGTTTTTACTACCTACGCAATGGTAATGAAAATTATAAAAACGTTTCATTACATGTAAAGAAAACAAATGAAATTAACATTTTTTTCATTGCAATTACATTTTGTAATGGTAATAATTTCTTTTTTTAATTTTCATTTTATAGATTCAATGGTAATGAAACCCGCAATGGTCATTACAAAGTAATTAATTACTCCCATCTCTGGACTGAACCGGTGGTACAAATATTAGAGTTGTCAATTATTCGGATTTTTATTTTGATCGATTAAGGGTTAATGCCTGAATTGTAATGGCAGGGAATTTTCCGACCAAACTTGGTGAAAATATAGATCTATGCCAAAGAAATATTTTTATTATTTTTATAGCTTTACAGCAGCCCCTAGCGGAGATATTGGGAACTAAAGTTCGAACGTTAACATGCTGCCGGACCCGAACGGGTTAAGAGTTTTTTTAAATTTTATTTTTATATTATTTCCATAAATAAACTCTACATAAAATTTGTAGATGGTTCTGATTTAACAACAACGGATCAACAGTTAGCTCGATGGCGTGAATTCTTTGCATCACAGTCTTCTACATCAAATAACGACAATCAAATCCAACATTTTTCACCGGCTATATGCCGAAATCCGAGAAGGGAAATCTCAACGGATCCTCCCACCCGGACTGAAGTAGAGGCTGCATTAAACAGTATAAAAAATCACAAATCGTCTGGTCCTGATAATATCCCTGCAGAATTACTTAAATATGGTGCTGGTACGTTAGCAGATTTCCTCACTCCACTTATTAGAAATGCTTGGCTAAACAACCAAATTCCAGCAGACTGGAAAGAAGGTGTAATTTAGAGTTTGCTAAAAACTGAAAAATTTGAAAACCGTTTCGGTTTTCTAAAATTATAAAAACCGCGGTTTCGGTTATTTTTCGGTTTTCTTGTGATATTAATACAATTGTTTTAAATTAATTAAATATATATAAGAATTAAATATTTTAACACGTTCAAAATATTTATTGAAATTCGATTGAATTTCTCACTCGAATATAGAAAATTACTCCATTTCTAGACCTTTTCGAGAGAAGAAAAGAACACGGGAAACCGTTATAAATAAATAAATGTTTTTATTCTTTTTTCGGCAACTAAAGCTGTTTTTTTTAAGAGTTTAAATTTTTGCAAATTGTTTAAAACAATATAAAGTTAAAATTTTATAAATTTCGCGGACTACGAAATAGTACTTTTTTAAAAATACGCTGTGAAAATCCGAACTGAATATATGAAACTCAATATCTCTTAAACTACCTGACTTTTTGTTGACTTAACTTATGTTATCCGTAATAACAAAAAATTCTTTAAACTAATATTTAATGGAGAAAATGTTCATTACAATTAAATATAAAATTGTGTAAAATAGGAGCTGAGCCCTTTTCGAAATTCATGATTCAATAATATCGCAGCCAACATTTTTCTGAGCGCTCAGAAATTATGACTCGTAAGAGACTCTAAAATATGATCATTTTTAGAGTGCTGGAATTTTCGAGTCATAAATGAAACATAATGGACTCCTATTTATGAGTGTATTTGACATTTTTTTTTTTAATTTTTCATTACTTCTAAATAACTTAAATATTAATCTTAAATGAATCATAATAGATCAGAAAATTCTAAATTTTTCAATAATGCTCATAATTCAGGGTCTTAATTTCAGAAGGTGTTAGGGCTCTTTTATGAGTCTTTTCGGATTCTAATTTGACACTGGAATGCAATCTAGTTTATTATTTTAATTGGTTAAAGTCATTGTTAAAAACCGACTTATTTTTGTCGGTTTTCGGTTTCGGTTTTGAGGCTTGAAAAACCGCGATTTCGGTTTCGATTAAAACCGAACAGCAAACTCTAGTGTAATTGTCACCATTCCAAAAAAAGGTGACCTTACTCTCTGCAGAAACTTGAGAGGTATAACCCTGCTTAATGCTATCGGAAAAGTGATAGCAACGCTAATTCTCCAACACCCAGGAAAAAGATTGTTTGGAATTCGATCAAAACCATTAAAATGAATTTGCCAGGACGTTATTTTATTTGCAGTCGCCTATAATTGAATACTACACCAAAAATATTTTACTAGGTATTAAAAATAGGGAAAATGAACTAAAAAACAATCCTTTTAACAAATTATTGGTATCTCCAATCAATTTTAAACTTAGTATCAGTTTAGAATTCTATGCAGTAGAAGCAGCCATTTATTTAGTGAATATACAAGACAATTGGTGTTTTCTATTACCTTTATTAAAAAAATTTCAATATTCGAAAGTGGTAACTACAAATACGGGTATCCTAATCAAATATGACCTTAAAGTCGAGTTTCTGTAGAACCAACCGAATTGTGGATTTTATTGATAACACATGCAACTATTAATTGGTATTGGTAAACGAATTTTATACAGTATTTGTTTTCCAAATAGAACACATAAATTCAAAAACACATTAAAACTAATAAGTCTTTGTGGTGTAGTGGGTGAGGAGTTGGCCTAGTACCCCGGATTTCCGGGTTCGAATCCCGGAAGAGACACAAATTTCGATGTTTTTTTTAATTAAAATAAAATATTTATATGTATAAATAGTAAATATGGCTAAGTAAATTAAAAGTAGTTGTGGTGCAGTAGGTAAGAGTGTGAACTATTAACCTGAATGGCCGGGTTCAATACCACAAAATTCAAAAAAAGTTTTTTAATTTCAATAAAATTTTGTGGAAAATAATAATATTTATATGGAACATAATGTTGGAAGACACGTTGCGTTAGGAACAAGCCGGCTTTCGTCCTGGTCGATCTTGTGTCGATCACATTAATAAGGAGTGAGATCATAAAAATGTTAACACTCATAAAGTTAAATAAAAAAAAACCACTGAATTTTAAGACTTCAAGCCAAATTTTTATTAAATACAATTTAATACAAAATCAAACAAAAAACCGTATGGAATTCTAACCACTACGAACAAAGTTATCCACTTTTTCCGGAAACCCTCCCATTAAGGCTTTTATAGTAGTTTCTGTCACCTTTTTAGAGCAGGTGGTCCATCTACGTTTGAAATCTTGCATGTCCTGGGAGATCTTTTTTGTGCCCTTTAATTCTCTTTTAACAAGAGCCCAATATCTCTCCACTGGCCTGAGCTCCGGGCAGTTTAGTGGATTTGCCTCTCTTGGTACAAAAACCACATTATTATCATTATACCATTATACTGACAAGATGTTAAATCGGGCCAAAAGTAAAAGGATACATTGTGCTGACTCAAAAATGGAAGAAGTCGCTTCTGCAAACACTCCTTGATATAAATTTCGCTGTTTAAAGAGCCAGATGTCACAAATGACTGGCTTCTTTGGCCGCAGCTACATATAGCTTGCCATACTAGGAATTTTTTAGGAAATTTCGTTTACTTTTTCGACCTAAGTTTTTCCCCAACATTTCCTGGAACATCGGAAACATAAAGTTCTTGACCAGTGAGCTGCGAAAAATCAGCCAGGACATAAGTTTCGTCGTCCATTACACAACAGTTGTATTTTTGTATAAAATTTGATTTCAATTTTCGAGCTCTGGCTTTGGCCTCCAAATTTTTAAAAGCGTATCTATCGGGAACCTTTTGAACTTTGTAGGACTTTAGTCCTGCCTTACGTTTCACTTTACGTACAAAAAAGTCCGAGCATTGTGCTAACCGAGCTGTTTTTCTGCCAGATGTGTTAGGAGCTCTCTTAAGGATGCTTTTAACTTTATATGCCTTACAAATGTTACGATAAATAGTCGTTGTTCCTGTTCCCGGCCTTTTTACCAGTCGTTGTTTAGGTGTTCCAGATACCTTTTTACCACTTTTGAAACTGTTTGGCGGCATACATTAGTTTCTTTGGCAATTTTTTTGTACGTCCATGTTTGGTTTTGTTGAAAATATTTAATTATTTTTGAACGCACTATTCTTTCATCGTCCATTCTGTAAAAAATTGGTAATTAAAACTCATGACGTAAATTAATTTATTAACTAACATATTTTTTAAATGTAAACTGCCGAAAAAAAAATATGAGAAGCTTTAAACCAAAGTTATAGGCAAAAATGTGTGTTAACATTTTTATGATCTCACTCCTTACACTACGTATAATTATTGAACAATCGGCGGAGTACAATACTCATTTATATCTTTTGTTCGTAGATCTTGAACGAGCTTTCGACACAATATCCCGAAATGCTATGTGGTCGAAACTAATTAATAAGGGAATACCTAAGAAAATTGTCACATTAATACGTGAACTAGGAAAGCCAACACTTTACAATAAATACAGGCGTTAGGCAGGGTTGTATCCTGTCACCCACCCTTTCCCTATTACTTTTGGATAGTGTTATGGAAGAAACAAATAGAGAAGAACCTTTTGGTTTACGATTGAATATGTCGGAGTACTTAAACGACATTGACTACACTGACGACATATGCCTAATGTCCCATCGTTTTACAGATATAGAGGCAAAAATAAGGAGACCCTCCGAAAATGCAAAAAAAAGTGGGTTTAAGGATAAACCATAAGAAGACAAAATTAATGCGTATAAGCACCCATATTACAACACCTCTTATAGTTGATGATAAGGTGATTGAAGATGTTGAGTCGTTTAACTACACAGAGAGAACAGATTCGTTGTGTCAACCGAATTTGTTGCCAACCGAATTTTGGTAGTTATGTGTACTGACACATTATTCGGTTGCGGCTAACGACATTTTCAGTTATACCTACGTATTGAATTTACCATTCAGTAGCTCCAACCAATTTTCTTTTTTAATAATTTCTATTAATTTAAAAAGAACACTACATATGCCATTTAAAACTACCCGAGTAAAAATAGTTATATAGGAAATTATATAATTTAATATGGACTAATATGTTTATTAGACCTCGCCTCAAATTTTTGCATTTGGGGATTGGTTAAATGTGCGATTTGATGTAAAAATTCATGTGGTAAAATTTGAAGTCGATCAGAGTGTGCCAACCCGTGCCACAATGAGGTCAAAGTTCAAAATATATAGAAAACAATAGTTTTTTCATTGATATTATAAGTTAGGAATTTTTTTTTAACAAAATTTTTTTTTTATGTATTTCCTTCAATTTTTTTATTTTCCGTAAATACTCTTCACGCATGAAAGAAATATTTGCAACTAACACAAGAAAACTAAATCAACTGTACTCGTTTTTATTTGTTTTTTTTTTTTTCAAATAGTGCATGGAACTTTTTAACAAAGCATACATATCTACGTAGCACTAAATTTATCCCAGTCTTATCTACATGTAAAACAACTCTCACAAGTTGAGTGAGTCACAACACAACACAACGGAGTTAAATTCCACGTTCTTATATTCTAAGAAAACTAACGGTATAGTACATTGTGACATTCTGCCACCAATTTCGTTTAGCTTTTATATTTTGATTTTAGTATTTTTCCATTGCGAAATTGAGTGCGGGTGTGAAAAGTTGTTTATTAAAAGAATTAAAAATAGTACAATCAGTACAGAATTTTTATTATGGCGCTAAATAAATCTCCAAATCTTAGATCTGCTGACATATACGTGCATTTGATAGGAAAATGGGGGAAAAAATAGTTGGATGCAAATTACCTTCAAAACTACAAGTGTTACAATGCTTTTTTTATTATGTGCGGTGTGAAAAAAAGACAATTAAAGAGAGTTCTGTATTAGCGTTAGAAGAAATATTGCCCTTCTGGGAAAGAGCTCGTATTCCAACGTTACACAAAAGAACATGTGTTTAAAAATTAAACAAATTATATGATGAGTGGAGAAAGGTGCAAAAAGTTTCTAAATCTAAATTTGCAAGTCATAGAAAAATGGAAGAAGATTTCAAAGAACATTTGAAAAATTTATTCGATATTGCACATGTTGATGCCTTAGATATAATTTCTATTCAGGTGGATAGAGATTTCTTAATTAAACAAAGGGAACAAGGTCGTGTTGGCATAATGACTTCAATAGATCAAAACCTAACAAATAAAGAAAAGCGTAAGGCGGAAAGAGAAGAAAAGGAATATCGACGCAAAGAAAAGCATCAAAGAATTGAAAGCTCTGAAGGTTATATTAAAGTCAGCATGAGTAATTTTTTTCTTTCAACTTATTTTGTTCAATAATTTTTACTTTAGTCTTGACTGTACAATTTGATGCAAGTGATGAAAGTGAATGTGAATCTGAAAAGTCTGAAGATTCGCCGACAATTGAACCAAAATTCATAAATGACAGAATGTTGGCATGCATGGATGCTGGTAATATATCGACTCCACTCGCAATCCATTTTATTTCTGCGACAGAGAAAGCTTTAGGTCACAATATTGAAGATTTGGTTCTTAATTCTACAAGTTTGAGAAGACAACGCAAAGAATATCGTCAACGTCATGGCAAAGAAATTATTGACAATTTGAAGGTAATAAAATTAATTTTAAAATTGTTATGACTATTTCACAGAATTAACATTTTTTAGATTCCTGACACATTCGTTCTACATTGGGATGGTAAACTACTTCCTGCAATGGCTGGAAAAGAAAAAGTTGACCGCCATTAATTGCATTGTTAATTGCCATTCCAATTATTGAAGTTGGATCTGGAGCAGCAATGGCACAATCAATATATGATTATTTAACGAAAATGAACATGATAAATTCATTAGAAATGGTGTGCTTTGACACAACTGCTACTAACACTGGTCAACATAATGCAGGCATCGTATTGCAAAAATCTTACTGCGAGCTGTTTTTGAGGTATATTTTGGAAAATCTAGTGGTCCAGAAGTTGGTATATTTGAACGTTTTTCACGGGAATGGAACACTTTTAAGTTGGAAGATTTCAAAGTTGGTATTATGGATCAAGAATTGCAACGTGGTGTAAGTGTCGAAGAATGTAACTTCAGCAAAGAGTTTTGTATTAAACATTTAAAAAAAGACCATATTCGACATGATTATAAAGAGTTATTACAACTTACGTATATTTTTCTTGGTGGCAGCATCCCAAATTTCGCATTTCATGCACCTGGGGTAACATCCCATGCGAGATTCATGTCGAAAGCCATATATCTTTTAAAAATATATGCTTTACAAAAATAGTTTCAAATGTCTTCCAGCCAGTTGAATGGTTTGCGAAATATTTGTATATTTCTGGTACGCCTCTATGTTTCGTACTGGTTCAGAACCACTTATGTTGTCGAGCACTAAATAACGATTTACAGCTGGTTATAAAGATTGCAAGTTATATTGACCCAAACATATCAATACCATTATTAGCAAAAATCCGAAACCACCTATGGTATTTATCGGAAGAGTTAGTTGCTCTTACGTTTTTTGATTGCAACGTGCCCTTTGACGTAAAAAGAAAAATGGTTGCGGCACTTGCAACTGATATCGAAACTGAGGAAGACAATGTAATTTCACTGCCTAAAAAAGTTTGCGCTAGTATTAAAGAATTAAAAGAATTTCAATCTAAAGATTTGAGTTGCTTTGTAACACATAAAACTAAAACTTTTTTTGCACGTTTGGAAATAGACACCAATTTTTTAAACTTTGATCCCTCAAATTGGCACGAAAGAGCAGAATACATTAAAGGCGTTCAAATTCTGAAAAATATTAATGTTGTTAATGTTGCTGCTGAGATAAAAGTCAAACTTATTACAGATTTTAACCGGTCCTTAACACATAGCGAAGAAGACAAGCAGAAAGGAATTCCCATCATATACTAAAACGTCGCTCTTATAATAATTTAATAATATTAATTTTTTTTTTTAATGAAATGTTTGAATATAAAAAATTGCAAATTAAGAAAACATTATATGAATTGCATGTTTTTTTTATAATAAATAACTTGTCACCAATGAAAAAACGATTGTTTTCTATATATTTTGATCTTTGACCTCATTGTGGCACGGGTTGGCACACTCTGATCGATTTCAAATTTTACCACATGAATTTTTACATCTAATCGCATATTTAACCAATCCCCAAATGCTCCATATAAGTGAGGCGAGGTCTAATCTTTATATATAGTCAACTGTGACACTATATCTTTGCGGATATAATTATGTATAGCTTTGAGTTTTTCAAAAATTTCTTATATGATGTCATATATAGATCAGTATAAATATATATGTCCCCATATATATTAATATGTACCATATGTACCCTACGGGAAATTTTAACAAACTGTCACCGAACTGGCCCCTTTATATGAAATAGACTGGCCACTTTTACATGGCGTTGTCATAGGAGGAGGAAATTGACCCATTGTGACATGTCACAAGACAAATTCTAGGACAGGTTACTGAACTCTCATAAAAAACAAAATTCAGGGACCTGTCCTGGGATTTGTCGTGTGACATGTCACAAGGGGTCAAATTCCCCCTCCTATGACAACGCCATGTAAAAGTGGCCAGTCTATTTCATATAAAGGGGCCAGTTCGGTGACAGTTTGTTAAAATTTCCCGTAGCGTAGTTACATATGCTATGACAATTTTAATACAGCGTCACATATAATTAAAAATGGCTTTATCGGAAAACATATAAAGTTTTATATAGCTCAATGGTAATTTTTTTTTCTAAGTTGTTTTAGATATGTTTAAGTATAGCGCAATGTAAAAAAATTCTATGTTTTTTTGAGATATGTTTATGTATGATTTCAAAACAAGAAATTCTCATTGAGTTTGTAATTTAACTTAACAAATATTTCCAGAAGTTCTAAAAGCATTCCTTGGGCAAGAATGAAGTCCGGATAGGGACATGCCTCCAACAGATTATTTTTCACAATTTATAAAATACGTTTGGGATTTTAGCATATTTAACTCCTTTAATGCAATTAATGTATGTCCCGATGAAAATAAAAATAAAATAATATGCAAGTGCTTGTGCAAATTTGAATGTTACTGACACTTTAGAAAACACTGTTTTCTATTGGCGTTTATACATGAATGGATGTCACTACATTGCTAGATCTGTCAAAACAACAGAGTAGTATATTGGAAGACGACAAAGCAAATTGTGGTAAATTCTTTGTTGGTGTTTTTGTTTTTTCTTTGATATTTTGAATGTTTAATAATGCTCCTAGACGAGAACAAGAAATTCTCCTTTAGTTTGTACTTTAACTTAACAAATATTTCCAGAAGTTCTAAAAACATCGTCCCCTGACGAGTACCTTAGGCAAGAATGAAATCCTCCAACAGATTATTTTTCACAATTTGTAAAATACGTTTGGGATTTTATATTTAACTGCTTTAAGAAAAGACTTAGTCATTATAACTCGTAAATTCCTTGTAAACCTTGTATAAATACAAGCCATATTTTTTATTTATCGAATTTGACATTAAACTCATAAACATGCCAGGTTTACACAGTTTACGGGTTTATATGAGAAGGCTTAAAATGCTTGGTTACAATTATGTACAACTTCTTTTAAAGAATTTTTTATTTAAGATTTGAATTCTTAACTTAGGGATGTTATTTTTTTAGTACTTCTTAATAGTTTTTGTTTTGAACCTGAAATATAAAGCGTTATATAATTATGTCTTTCTACATCAAATTAGATACAATTATATCGGGTCAAAATCCGGATAAGATTCTACATGGTTCAATATATTTAGATCTTATCTGGTATAATATTATCCACCATTTTTCGGATCATAGTATATCTCCAATTATATTAAATAAAATATCATTACATATGGCATCATATTATTTTTTTTACTCGGGTAATCAAAATATATGTAGTGACCGATATGATTATATATGGTTCCATTCTAAGTTATATAACACTGTATGTATCGTCATACTAAGAATACATTCTTGTAATTTCATATAACTTTCTATATAATTTCATACAAATTAATGTCAGTCCTGTGACAGGTTCTTTTGCGTCAGTTCTATGACAGGTTCTTTTGCGTCAGTTCTGTGACATGTTCATCTGCACCAGCCCTGTGATAGGTTCTTTTGTATCATTCCTGTGACAGGCTCTTTTGCTTCAGTCCTGTGACTGGTTCTTTTGCGTCAGTCCTGTGACACGTCTCAAAGGGCAATTGACCCCCTCCTAGTACAAGCCCATGTTAAAGTTACCGGTCCTTTTCATATAAAAGAACCAGTTCCAGGACCGGTCCTCGTCCCCAAGGAACGGTCAAGTGACGTGTCCTGTGACCGGTTCCTTTTCCCACATGGTATGTATATACCCTACGGGGAAAGGGACCGGCCCAAAGTGACACGCCGGATAGGTCCCAAGGGGGCAGGGACAGGTCCTTGATCGTCCTTTTTGTTTGAAAGAGACACGTCACTTTAACATGACGTTGTCATTCGAAATGACCAATTGCCACCGTTCAGACACCTTGTGACAGTAAGGTGGTGTGTCTAAAAATAGCTTTTCAAATAAACTAATAAAAAATAAAGTATTAAAACTAATCTACTTGGCGTCGAAGTAGGGCTCGATAACACAACCTCCTACTTGTGAGGCAAACGCTCTACCGTCTGAGCTAATGTTGCTTATGCGTGATGGCTGGCTGATGGTAAAGTTATATATTTTTCATTTCTGTTCAAATAAAAAAGAAAAAACAAACAAAGAAAAAAATACAAAAGAAAACAACATAAACTAACACACACAAATATAGTGGAAGTGCCCTGAATATACCCCCGATTGACCGGTCATGGGATAGGTCCTTTAATGGCAGTTGCCTCGTTTTTTGTGTTGGCCATAATTAAATTAAAAAATTAATTAAAATTTAGAAAATTACCTCAAAAACTCTGAAAATTACCTTAAAAATTCCCCTTAAGTTAAAAAGAAAATTAAATGAAATACCAATTGTTAAAACTAAAACAGCTTTAACATTAAAAAACGTTGAAAATACAAAACTTACAATTTTTTAGCAAAAAATTATAGAAATTGAAAATAAGACCTAAAATAAGCAAAACGTAAAAAAATAAAGTTCAAAATAAATAATAGAGTAAAATAAATAACAAATATTTTTAAAAATATGCTGCGAATTTTGTTTTTTATTTTATTCTATTATTTATTTTGAACTTATTTTAAAAGCAACAGTGAAAGTAACGAATCAGAAAATATTTAGAAAATTGATTCATTCTCTTTGGTTCATATTTGTACTAATTTAGTAATATGCCTTCGGTTGACCGGTCACGGGATATGTCCTTGGAGGGCAATTGACTCCTCATTCCCCGTAGGGTAATAGGAAAAAACAAATAATTTGTCTTTACTAGGGTTATTAAAATTTTGTAAAGAACACTTGAACGTATGAGTGTTTAATATTGTACTCAAGAAAATAAAATTAAGTATACGCAAGCAGAAGAAATGCTAAATGAAAGGGTTTATATACAGTGGGGAGCAGAGATGAGTACATGTTCGTATTTCTTACATTTATAATTGGATAAAAATAGAATAATAAAGCGACAAATTCGGCGAAAAAACAAAATATGACTTAAATAACTCTCATGTACTCAATTATGCTTTGGCAACGCAAATTTTAGTTTAAAATCGAGTTTGATCAATTTCCTACACCCAGGAAAAAGATTGGTTGGCTTTCGATCAAAACCATTAAAATGAATTTGCCAGGACTTTATTTTATTTGGAATTACCTATAATTGAATACTACATCAAAAATATTTTACTAGGTATTAAAAATAGGGAAAATGAACTAAAAAACAATCCTTTTAACAAATTATTGGTATCTCCAATCAATTTTAAAATTAGTATCAGTTTAGTAATTCTATGCAGTAGAAGCAGCCATTTATTTAGTGAATATACAAGAAAATTGGTGTTATCTATAACCTTTTTTAAAAAATTTCAATATTCGAAAGTGGTAACTACAAATACGGGTATCCTAATCAAATATGACCTTAAATTCAAGTTTCTGTAGAACCAACCGAATTGTGGATTGTATTGATAACACACACAACTATTAATTGATATTGATAAACGAATTTTATACTGTATTAATAAAACATATAAATTCAAAATTAGTCATTAAAATTATTAAGTGTTTGTGGTGTAGTGGGTGAGGAGTTGGCCTAGCACGCCGGATTTCCGGGTTCGAATCCCGGAAAAGACAAAAATTTAGATGTTTTTTTAATTAAAATAAAATATTCATATGTATAAACAGTAAATATGGCTAAGAAATTTAAAAGTAGTTGTGGTGCAGTGGGTAAAAGTGTGAACTATTAACCTGAAGGGCCGGGTTCAATACCAGAAAATTCAAAAAAAGTTTTTTAATTTCAATAAAATTTTGTAGAACATAATAATATTTATGTGGAACATAATATTGAATTAGACAACCGAATATTGGCTTTCACGACGAAAAATATAATTTAATATAAAGATAGTTGTCGTAACCGCACGAATTCGATTGGCAACAAATTCGGTGGCCACAACTGAGACTGTTTTCTGTGTGTAAGCTTTAAATAAGGTGAATTTCATTTATGCAATAGCAGTTTCGTACTTATATAAAATCATGAGAAATCTATTGCGAACAGTTGAATAAAAGCTAAAGAATATAAAACAAGTCAATCGATTGTCATAAGAATCTTGAAAAGGCGAAATATTGCGCCCCAAGAACAACTTAGAGGTCGCCAAAACCTTTTAACGAAGAGCGCTTCACAACATTGGCTACATCTCAGCTGTAAAGGAGCCTAACCTGCATTGTCGAATAAGAATATTGCGGCACGCTCAAAATTCGCCAACGAACACATACATTTGACTGTTGACAATTGGAAACGTTTAATCGCGTTAGACGAATGCAAATGCAACCGATTTTAGGCCGGTGGTAACCAGTATTGGTGGTGCCGACCTGGGGAAACCATCCAAAGACACCATATTTAACAGACAGTTAAACATGGTGGCGGCAATATCATGGTATGGGGTTACTTTACTTGGTTGCATGTTGGGCCACTGCAAAAAATTGATGGCATTAAGAGAAAAGATGACTATTTGAAAATTTTACAGACCCATCTTCCCGAGTTTGTGGATATGAGCGCATTACCTGCAGACAAAGTTGAATTTCAACAGAATGGCGACTGGTTGACTGGGCAAAATTTTTAATTAATGAAATGGCCACCACAAAGTCCCGATCTCAACCCGATTGAGAATTTATGGTAAGTAGGTTGGAAAATATCAAATAGCCCCATCGAATTTAAATGAGTTTTGATAACGTGTATAGGTGGAGTGGCAGAATATTCCAGATGAAATTATTCAGAAATTGGTGGAAAATATTCCAAAACACATAAAAAATATTTTAGAAAACAATCTCAGTAATCTCAGCTCACTACTAATGTCTAAATAATAAACAGTACAGTTATGGTCTACTGCATATAATTCGGTGTCAAAATTCATTAATTTTATTCGACAAGGTCGTTTTTGTAAGTAGTTTTCCATATTCGCTGCATAAAAAACGCACAAAATTTGTGCACCCGCTTACCCGCTGCATTATAAAAATGCATAAAATAAGAATTTACCAAAATAAGTAGTTATTTGTCTTCGTCTAACAAAAATAACTAGTTTTTTCAAATTTATTTTCATCGGGACAAACAACAATTGCATTAAATGAATTAAATGTGCTAAAATCCCAAAACTTATTTGGCGAATTGTGAAAAATAATCTGTTGCAGGCATGTCCCTATTCGGATTTCATTCTTGCCTAAGGAAATCGTCAGGGGACGACGTTTTAGAATTTTTATAAATATTTATTAGATTAAATCACAAACTCAATGAGAATTTCTTGTTCTCGTCTAGCAGCGTCATTTAACATTTAAAATATCAAAGAAAAAACAAAAACAACAAAAAGTTTTTTACCATCTTCCAAAATACTACTCTGTTGTTTTGACAGATCTAGCTATGTAGTGACTAGGATTTGGGGTTCGGGTATTCCCGAGCGGGAATTTCGGAAATCCCGAGAAAAGTTTGCCGGGAATTCCCGGGAAAATAATATATTTTTTCCGGGAAAACTGGAAATTTTAAAAATATTAAATTTTTTAAATTGTTTTTGTTTGGAATAGGATTTTTTAATTTTAGTCATAAAAAACATTTTAAATACCAAAACAAAAATGTCATTGTTAAAATCTTTTAAAAGGGAATCAGTTTATTTAACAACCAAAAAAAATCTTTGCCAAGTAATTAGGAACATTTCAACTAATAAAGATTTTTCTCATAACTTATTCAGAATTTAAGTAGTAAAACCTAAAAACTTGGTAAAATATTTAAAAAAAATAAATATGAAAAAAAGGAGCATTCTGATTGGTTAATTTAATTTCATAGTAAATGGTTGTTTTTTCAAACGCGTCGTATAGACCAAATACAATTAATATTGTCATAAATATGTATTTTTATTAATTCTAATTTAGTAGGTTTGAGGTTAAGAAGAAGAATAAACCTTCCTCAAAAGTTATAAACACATTAAATTTGCAAATCAGACTAGATCTAGTTTCTGTCTTTTTATGGACAGTAGACCGTACCTCAAAAAAAAAGTTCGCCGTACACCCTCCAATTTGATGTGTTTTTGGAAGGCGATTTCAAAAAAAAATTTTTTTTTTTTGCCGACCGTAGGGGTCGCCTTTTTTTAATTTTTTGTTATAGCTTTGGCATTTAAAATCGGATTTTAAAGTGTGATATATCGATTTTTTTGCCTCGAGGAGGCCAGTGTTTTGCTATATAGTAAAAAGCCAATTAAAAAAAATTAAAAAAGGCGACCCCTACGTTCGGCAACCAATATATAAAAAAAAAATTCTACTGGGTTTAGCGAAAAACTTCTTTAGCTATATAGTAAAAAGCCAATTAAAAAAAATTAAAAAAGGCGACCCCTACGTTCGGCAACCAATATATTCTACTGGGTTTAGCGAAAAACTTCTTTAGCAAAAGTTTAATGATTTTTTGCAAGCTTTAATTTTCTGACATTAGGGTGGTACATTAGGGTAGTAGTAACTGAGATCTGGTGGGTAACTAATAGAACGGGCTACTTGAGGTCAAAATGTCGTTAGAGCAAAACATTGGTCTCCTCGAGAGAAAAACATCGATGTATCAGACTATAAGAAGATGTAAATACCAAAGATATAACGAAAAATATAAAATGGCGACCCCTACGTTCGGCAAAAAAAAATAAAAAAATTTTTTTTGAAACCTGCTTGCAAAAATACTTCATATTGGAGGGTGTATGGCGCACTTTTTTATTTTGCCTGTAAGGTGGTACGCTCTAATGGACAGGCTTCATCAGTGATCTTCCATTACCCAGCAAAAATATATGTAAGTCATTCAAAACAAACAACTTTTAAATTGGTTACAATGGAACGATAAGTGCTCTTTTTCTGTTTCGAATGTATGTGCTTTAAAACAACTTTCAAAAATGTATATATAATGTTGTTTTTATCTTTGTAAATGCATTTGTTTGTAAATTACGAATTTGTTAGAGATTCCATTTTTTATCTCTAAAAAAACAAAATAGTTAATTTTATTAACGTACTTTATTAATTTACGATTATTTACATATGGGTGAAATCAAAAAATGTGATAAATTTTTGGGGCAAATTTGTGAGAAGCAAAAAGTGTTAATATTTCGGTTTTTTTTAATGGCATCAGTAAGTTTAGTCATTATAAACCTAATTGCAGAAAATTTCTTCTACAAGTTGTCGCAATAACTTTTTTTTGCACAATTTCAATATTTTTTGTTGTAACGGAGTTTACATTTCTGCAAGCAAAAGATATAACAAAAAAAAAATTGCGTACGAATTTTCTTCAATTTATTAGTTTTTCGTATTTGGGGTTTCAACTTGCTTTCCAATGATATATAATTTGTGTTTATCAAATTGACGGTTTCGCGAATAAAAATACAATTCATTCCGCGAAAAAATTTTTTTTTTTTTAATTTGTATTTTTGGTCCTTTTAAATGCTTTTCAAAAATATAAAATTTTTTAAAATCCAAACAGCGGTTGCGCAGTTGCAAAATAATATATTAAAAACATAACATTTCGCGATCAAAAAATTCTTAAATTGTGTGAAAAAATTTAATTTGTCAAACTAATGTCAGTAATGACTCGAAATATCGATTTAAAACCAATTAAATGCAAAATCAATCGTTTTTCGCTCCAGCAGCTTAGGGTAAAAAACTGATAAACTTTTTTTGATTTGACGCAAAATTATTAGTTGAATCGTCTTTTGGCGCATAAATATTAGTTGAATCACCTCTGTCTATGGTTATTTTAAAATATTTTAAACATTTATCTACATTTATTTGAATGAAATCTGATGCAAACAATTGTGGTTACGGAGTTTACATTTACGGAGTTTACATTTGGTTACTTTTTTCGTTTTCTTTCAGAAACGCTTTATCAGAATTTTTTTTCCGAAACGAAATCGCATGATGCCTACAAGGTGAATCCAAATATGACATTGTTTTTCTTACTCGTTAAATAGTTTGGTGTAAAAATTAGGAACGGAGTTTACAACATTTTTTCAAATCTTATTAAATACATCCTTTTTCATCTCGAGAATGTTACATGCTGCAGAAAAGCTTCAAGTCTGTTATACTGGATGATTATTAACAGTCCAACGGTCATTTGAGTATAAATAACATTATACTTTTCGGAATATAAATAATAGATAACTCCAAAATTCTGGTATATTCATTTTTATCAAAAATTATGACGAAAAATCGTTACAGAGTTGAAGTCGTGATAGCTAATATATACGAAAAAGTTTTTAAAATGTATTAATTTTTATTAAAAACGGCACTTTTCCTCTTCATAAAAATTCTTACAGTTAGTGTTTAGCTTTATTGGTTATTAAAATATAAGCTATTAAATTTAAAAAACCTTATGAGTTACTTGTTACGGAGTTTACATTTGGCCTACCAAATTGATCACAAATTTTATGATTTAACCAAAAATTGGTCAGATTGTTATAAATTTTGTAAAACAGGGGACAATGCGCTGATATATATTGAAATATATAACTCAAATGTAATCCATGAATTAGAAATTAATTGATATCACCCATATTTTTTAATTATTCGTACATATTTTAAAAAATACTTCAATTACAGTTCCCATTGAAAAAGGGAAGGAAATAAAGAATTGGATCCCATTGAACCTCCTGCACTATGACCCAAATATGAATTTTTCTTTTCACTAAATGCAAATATATAAAATTTAACAATTAAGATGTATTGTTAAGGCTCTATGAAGTCGCTCGCGTGCTTTTGCACCGTGCACCAAAGAAATATGTTAATAAAATTTGTTGCAATGTTAACATATTTTATCGTTAAAAACATACCAATCAAGAGGTTCGTTAACAGAGGTTGGTCCCTTACCTTTTCTTATACATTAAAAGTTCAATAAATGTCACCTGCTTTAAATGCCGATATGCTTTAATTGCTATTACATCAGGCGTTATTCGTTGCTCTCTTTCGAAGATTGACATTTTGTATCGAAAAATGTTAGCCTTTACCTAGTGTCTTCAAATGCAATGAAATGTGCAAAGAAATTTGAAAATAACACACAAAACAACAACAACGAAAATAATTTTGTTGTTGCTTTGTGTGTTATTTTCAAATTCGAAAATTATATATTTCGACTGCGTTTTATTTTTAACCCTCATCGGTCCCTCGAGAAATACATCTAATCGGTCCCATTGTATGCGCGCATACACATATATTTTTAATTGTAAAAAAGCTAAAAAAAATTAACAACCATTTATGTTTTGTGATTTTTTATGTTTCTTATATTGTTTACTATCATATTAATACGTTTGAACTTCATAAAGGTAGATTTAGAATGAAATTAAAATTAGAATATTACATATATTAGAAAAAAAAATTTAATTTTTAACTTTTGTCAATTATTTGTACATTTTTCGCATAAATTGAAATTATGTTCAGCACAAATGAAATTTCTACACTTTCACAGCGTGTAGCAAAAAGATTTTTGTTATTTTTATATGTGCAGATGTAGCATCGGCCTCGTTTTGATGTACTTGGTAAATGGCGAATCTCCCGAATTCTTTGAATAACACTGGAAGCATCATTACTTTGAGGTTGTTTTTTACGTTTAGTGATCTGTTTTTCAACGAGATTCAATCCAAGCTCCTCGATAAAAAGGCGACGACGATTATTATGGTTCGTTTTAGAATTTTTCCAATTCGGGAACAATGCAATGAACGCCACGAATGCATTCAACGCACTAATATCAAGCATGTTACAAAAAACTGCCATTGCCCACCGATTGACTTTTATTTTCCATGTGTACGTAGCCACCATTTGATCCATAGTATCAACTCCACTCTTGGTTTTGTTGTAGTCTTCGATGATGTTAGGTTTCTTCTGTTCACTATTCTCATTTATGCTGACAACATTGTGGTATGTACTGAGCAATGTCACAAATCGGTACCGGCGAGGAACATATGACAACATAACTGCTTGCAATTTATGTTCATGTAAAACTTCTGTATGATAAATTGGCTTTTGACGTCAATTTATCAAAAAAGGACTGAAGGAATTTCAGTCCTATTTTTCCTTATTGTTCCCAAAATAGTCATGCGATTCTTATGCAAATCTTCTGCCAATTCATACAAATTGAAAAAGTTGTCACACGTTACATTTCTGTCAGAAAGTCCTTTCACCAAATCCAAAACAAAACGCCGTCCAAGATTGCGTTCAGGAGTGGCATTACGATTCCGACCAACATAAATTTGTGTGTTGTATGCATACCAACTTTTTGAGTCGCATAGCACCCAAATTTTGATGCCATATTTCGCCGGCTTGAATGGAATATACTGACGAAACGGACTTCGCCCACGATACGGAACTAACTGTTTATCTACACTCAAAAAAATAAGTTAGTAGAAAAATTAGTAAAACGTCTTGTATATCAAGTGTACTAGTTTTCAGCAATTTTTTTGTTGAAATTCCGTTTTCAGCAAAAATTTTAGTTATATTTTTTTAGCACTAAACTAATTTTGAACTAATGTTTTATTAATTTATTTTGCTACAAAAATTGTGCTGATAACAGCATTCATAGCGTGTACGACAACCAGATAGACTAGATGTAGATGTCGCAGCTTGTCTTGAAACGGAAATGACAAAAAAAGGAAAACAACTCTACACATATTCTATATTTAAATTTTCAGCAAATAAATTAACTAAAGTAAAATTTCGCTACAAGTTTTTAGAGTTTTTTTCAGTCTACTAATATTCAGCAAAAAGTTTAGTGATTTTAGCAAGGATTTTTTTCATTTGCAGTCGACTAAGTGTTAGCAAAACTTTTGCTGAAGATTACTATTTTTTTTGGTAAAAATCAGCTCGCTGATTTTCAGCAAACCTTTTGCTGAAATTACCAACTTTTTTGCAAGCATGCTCCTGACTAAAAATTTGCTGACACAGCAACATTTTTTGCTAACTTTACTGACTTTTTTTTTTTGAGTGTACGGTAATGTTTTTTCCTGGTGTGTATACAGCTTTCAAATTATGATTCCATTTATCGTATACATTTCGAA
The DNA here is from genome assembly GCA_949987735.1 of Leucophora obtusa. Lineage (NCBI taxonomy): Eukaryota > Metazoa > Arthropoda > Insecta > Diptera > Anthomyiidae > Leucophora > Leucophora obtusa. The sequence continues at coordinate 166,543,313 of OX465295.1, read as the reverse complement.
TCGGTGACAATTTGTCACGAACAGAAGTACTTGTAGATGCAGTGTTGGCCATACGTTGTTCGCGGTCATCAAATCGCAGAGATGGGAGTAATTAATTACTTTGTAATGATCATTGCGGGGTTTCATTACCATTAAATCTATAAAATGAAAATTAAAAAAAACTTCATTACTATTACAAAATGTAATTGCAATGAAAAAAATGTTAATTTCATTTGTTTTCTTTACATGTAATGAAACGTTTTTATAATTTTCATTACAATACGCAATGGTAGTAAAAACAAAAAATCATTTTAATTTTTTCTACACTAGGTAGACAAATGAAATTTCATTACCATTACTTAACATAATGATGTAAAGAACGTTTTGTTCTTTGTTCTACACTAAAAAATTTTCCTTTATGTAAATTTTTTTCGCAATTTTTTTTGGCAACTAGCCACCAAACTTTGATGTATGTCTCTAGATTATAAATTTAAAAAAAAAACCGCACTTAAAAAATAGCAAAATTATGGCGGAACGCGAAAAAAGACTTTATGGCAGAAAAACTTTATTAAAAAACTTAATCAGCGATTAACATTCTTCAAACAAATATACTGATGCAAAAAGTTTCGTTTTGGCAAATTTTTTTCGCGATTTTTTTTTTGCAACTAACCACCAAAATTTGTTATATGAATTTTTTTAACTAGCTCCCAAACTTTCTTGTATGAAACGGGTATTATAGTCACTAGAATATACATTTTAAGAAACCGCACTTAAAAAACTCCAAAATAACGGCGGGACGCGAAAAAAGACTTTATGGTAAAAGAATTGAATTAAAACACTTATTCAGCGATTTACATTCTGCAAACAAATCTATTGATGTAAGAATTTTCCTTTTTGTAAATTTTTTTCGCGGTTTTTTTTAACTAGCCCCCAAACTTTGTTGTACGAAATGAGTATTATAGTCCTTAGATTATAAATTAAAAAAAACCGCACTTACAAAATTGCAAAATAATGACGGATCGCGAAAAAAGACTATGGTACTAGAATTGAATTAAAAAGACTTAATCAGCTATTTATGTTCTGCAAAGAAATATATTGATGCAAGATTTTTCCTTTATGCAATTTCTTTTCGCAATTTTTTTTTGCAACTAGCCACCAAAACTTGGTATCAAATATGGATACCATAGGCCTCGGATTATGAACTAAAAAATGCTTTTAGTAATTTGTAAACCTAATATTTTTAAAATAAAAAACTTCGACAAAAACGGCATGTAATGAAAACCAAATGGGTGTTACATTACTAAGTAAACATTAGGTAAAAGTAATGAAAATTAGAAAAAGGTTCATTTTAATTTTCAAAACAAATGAAAATTTAAAAAAATATTCATTACCATTTTTTAACGCAATGGTAATGAAAAAAAAACATTACCATTTCTTCAAAAAATGGTAATGATAAAAAAAGCTCCATTACCATTACATCAAGTAATCTGTCAAATCGAATGCAATTATGGATACGCTTGAACATTTTCAAAGACATTGTTGCTCTAAATATTGGCCGACCAGTTTCTTCATTCCACAGTTTACTGACACATTCACCGTATGACCGATACACACCAGAAAGCAGCAACAATCCAAAGTATGCGTGCAGAGTGTCCAAATCAATGTTTTCCCATTCGTCTTTGTACTTTCGCACACCATATCAATTCGTCATGTTCAAAATAATATTCTCAACCGGTCCAAGGAACATGTGAAATGCAGACGAAACATCAACTATATTAGCAGCTGCTAATGCTTTTGGACCTGAATTATAACAAAAATGAAACATATAATGAACATGAACCCATAACAAAGAGGATAGTTTTTTACCTGAAGTGAAATTTTCTGCATGTCGAAATGAATTTCTTCGATTTATTTCAAATGGTTGCGATGAATATTCGCTTTTCTTATTTTTTGAAAAATATTTATTTTCAGGATTTGCTGCATTTTCTTCTGCTAAATTTTGCTCAAGTGGCTCAATGTCGTCTTCATCCGAATGCACGCTAACTTCACTTTCATCATTCTCCTCATCTGATAATGCAAAATCATCAATAGTTCATCTCGCTGCCTTCTTTCACGTAAAACTCTATCCATTTTTTATCAAATACTTCGAAACACAACCAAAATTCAAATAAATGCGCAAACAAACTTCACTTATGTGTGTTCCAGAACAAACTGAATTTCATAAAACGAAAAAATAAGAGCGTGCTATAAATCCACACACAAAAATAAGCGGCAATTCCAGGTACCTGCGCGCACATACACAGGGACCGATTCGTAACTATAACTGCACAGGCAAATATAGTAAGGGTACAAATTCAGGCATAATGGTTGTTCAGGTAAAATAATTCTACTTTGCAAAATACAAGATCATTCCGCTGAACCGTTTTTATTTTATTTAAGGTTAAAGATCAGGGGACCGATGAGGGTTAAAAACTTAATTTCAATGAACAAAACTGCAGTTTTGTTCTCCTTTATATAAAAATAATATCTTTTCACATGTATTCAAATAAATTAGATACCAAATGCCTTTGGGTGACTAATAGGGTTTGGGGTTCGGGAAATCCCGGGCGGGAATTCCCGGGAAAAGTTTGCCGGGAATTCCCGGGAAAATAATATATTTTTCCCGGGAAAACGGGAAATTTTAAAAATATTAAATTTTTTAAATTGTTTTTGTTTCGAATAGGATTTTTTTAATTTTAGTCATAAAAAACATTTTAAATACCAAAACAAAAATGTCATTGTTAAAATCTTTTAAAAGGGAATACATTTATTTGACACACAAATAAAATCTTTGCCAAGTAATAAGGAGCATTTCAACTAATAAAGATTTTTCGCATAACTTATTCAAAATTTAAGTAGTAAAACCTAAAAACTTGGTAAAATGTTTAAAAGAAATATGAACAAAAAGTCTTGTTTCTTACAAATAATCGCCCTTACTATCTAAATTTTTCAAATGTATATTTTAGTTAAATTCGACTTTGTTAAAATATTGGGTGGCTTGGTTTATTTTTGGAGCATTCGGATTGGTTAATTTATTTTCAACCAATCAAAATATTTGAAAATATAAATATTTTTGTAAGGTTTTCATACACAAAATGAACAAAACCGTTTGATTAAAAATAAAGTCGACTTTAAATTTAAAATACGCCTTTATATTAAGGATCAATAATTTTATAAGTAATGTTTTCATTAATAAATGTGAAAAGAAAAGACTAATGGTTAACGGTGGTATCTAAATTTGGTTATCCGACATCTAAATTTGGTTCACAAAAAAAAAATTGATGGTCATGTAACTTCTCTTGAAGAAAACAACAAGAATAACGTTTCAGCTAAAATTAGCAAAGTACCTGAAGAAAAAAGTGTGAGCTGAATAGGCATTAAAGGTTTTATGGTAGGGCAAACATTTCCTGAAATGGTATCCAAATTAGCTGCAGGCAATCCGCACCATAACTAGATCTTCGTTTATTCGAGAAAGTTTTTATAATAAAAACCTGGCATTGCAAAAAAATTAAACCGATGTAAAGAACATTATATTAAATTACTACAATTATGTAAAAGATATCATGATAAAAGAAATATCGAGCAATATTTCTAACAATAGGAGATTTACTATAATCTTAGATGAATGGACAAGAATATCACAAAAGAGATATTTGAACATATGTACAAACGGATATAATTCATTCTATAACCTGGGGTTGGTTTATATATCAGGAAGATGCATTTGTATTGAAATAGTGTTTTTTTTTTAACAAAAATTACTTATATAGGTGGTTTTCATTACCAATTTTGTTAAAAAATATTTCCCGGGATACCCGGTATTCCCGGGAATCAAATTTTTTTATTCCCGTTTCCCGGGAAATAAAAAAGTCCGGGAAATCCCAAACCCTAGTGACTAATGAATGTTGCTACAAAAACATAATTACTTTTTTCTGAGTAATTAATTAGTTCCATTTAAGAAAAATATACGGTTGACACAATGATGACACAAAAACTGTTAAATCTACAAAAATTTTAGTTATATTTAAATAAATTTTAGTTGAATACAAATAACATTCTATCCTGCTAAAACCGGTAGACGTTTTTACTGAATATTAGTAGAGTTAAAATAGCGAAAAGAAATAGTAAGTACTGCTGTTTTTAGAAGAGTAGATCGTCTTCCCATTAAAAAAAAATACAAATTAAATTTTGGAAATGTAATTGTTTTTCTGTGATGTTATTAATTTACTAAAATGACTCGAAACTCGCATTATTTTCGGTTATTTTGATACAGTTTTATCTAATTTAAATATTTTTTTAATTATTTTCATAATAATATGATATTAAATTATATTTTAACATAATGATTTTTAGCGCTTTTTAAATGTTTGGTCGCATAAATTAGTTGAAAACTACTTATTTTGATCACATTTATAATTAGGGCTTTTATGGGCCTGCCTGCGAGTTTTGTTCTTAAAAGGTTGGCATCACTTCATCTGTTGCGAAAAGATTTGTTTGGCAATCACATCATCTAATAGGATTTTTTGTTTGATTTATCAGACGTAAAATCAGATAATTTAAATCCCGCTTTAGAAAACAGATTCAGCTGATTTTAGTAGTTGTTTCTGCAGCGCGCTTTTAACTAATTTTAAAATAGTAATTTTCGAACAAACCGAAATCTTTATATTAAATTATATTTTTCGTCGTGAAGGCCAATATTCGTTTGTCTACTTCAATGTTATGTTCCACATAAATATTATTATGTTCCACAAAATTTTATTGAAATTAAAAAACTTTTTTTGAATTTTGTGGTATTGAACCCGGCCATTCAGGTTAATAGTTACACCCTTACCCACAGCACCACAACTTCTTTTAATTTTCTTAGTCATATTTACTGTTTATACATACACTAAAAAAAAAAAGTTAGTATAAAAATTAGTAAAACGGTTTCCAATTTTATTATACTAGTATTATACTAACTTTTAGTATAAAGTTGTTTTTTAGTAAAATAATTTGGCATTCTCATTTTACAAATTACATAATTTTTTACTAATTTCAGTTGCTAAATCTACAAATTTAATTTTACTAAATTTTGAAACCCGATTAGCTAAAATTAGCAAAAAAAATTAATAATCTTTTTTATTTTGGAAGTTTAAATTTTTTTTTTTTGAAAATGTACACAACCTGATAGAAATTTTTGTTGCAATATGATTACCAGAAAGACCAACTTGTTTTTAAGCGTTTTTTTCCATTAATAACACTATGCGACAGCCAAAATCGGGATGGTATGAAACCAACGGGAAATGTTATATCGGTCAATAACAAGTTATACGTGTCCCGGCGTTTCGCTGGGTCACCGCTAGGAATCGAGATATATCTTTTTTTGACATAACTCGAGAACCACTAGTCCGATTTTGCTCAAACAATTTTAAAAAAATTAAAAATTACAATTCCTTCAATCTGTTCATATAACGTTTTTCTATATACTCAACAGTTTTGCCGGCAAAAATAAATGTTTGTTACCGCTACCATAAAAATCAATAACCTTTTGTTTATTACTTCTTTTTAATATTTTAGGCAAAAAATGTTTTTTTCTTCATACATTTATTTTTACCGGCAAACCTGTTGAGTATATAGAAAAACGTTATATGCACAGATTAAAGGAATTGTAATTTTTAATTTTTTTAAAATTGTTTGAGCAAAATCGGGCTAGTGGTTCTCGAGTTATGCCAAAAAAAGACCACCAAAGGTCAAATCGATATATCTCGATTACTACACCTTTTGCAATTGTAATTCAGAAAATATCAATTGAAATTCAGAAAATATCAATTGAAATTCAGAATTTCCATTTGAAATTCAGAAAACATCAATTGAAATTCAGAATTTCCATTTGAAATTCAGAAAACATCAATTGAAATTCAGATTTTCCATTTGAAATTCAGAAAATATCAATTGAAATTCAGAAAATATCATTTGAAATTCAGAAAATATCAATTGAAATTCAGAAAATATCATTTGAAATTCAGAAAATATCATTTGAAATTCAGAAAATATCAATTATTATTCAGAAAACATCAATTGAAATTCAGAAAATATCAATTGAAATTCAGAAAATATCAATTGAAATTCAGAAATCGTCATTTGAAATTCAGAAAATATCAATTGAAATTCAGAAACCGTCATTTGAAATTCAGAGAATATCAATTGAAATTCAGAAAATATCATTTGAAATTCAGAAAATGTCATTTGAAATTCAGAAAATATCATTTGAAATTCAGAAAATGTCAATTGAAATTCAGAAATCATCATTTGAAATTCAGAAAATATCATTTGAAATTCAGAAAATATCAATTGAAATTCAGAAAACATCAATTGAAATTCAGAAAATATCAATTGAAATTCTATTGATATTTTCTGAATTTCAAATGACGATTTCTGAATTTCAATTGATATTTTCTGAATTTCAATTGATGTTTTCTGAATTTCAATTGATATTTTCTGAATTTCAAATGATATTTTCTGAATTTCAAATGAAGATTTCTGAATTTCAATTGACATTTTCTGAATTTCAAATGATATTTTCTGAATTTCAAATGATGGTTTCTGAATTTCAATTGATATTTTCTGAATTTCAAATGACGATTTCTGAATTTCAATTGATATTTTCTGAATTTCAATTGATATTTTCTGAATTTCAATTGATGTTTTCTGAATAATAATTGATATTTTCTGAATTTCAAATGATATTTTCTGAATTTGAAATGATATTTTCTGAATTTCAATTGATATTTCCTGAATTTCAAATGATATTTTCTGAATTTCAATTGATATTTTCTGAATTTCAAATGGAAAATCTGAATTTCAATTGATGTTTTCTGAATTTCAAATGGAAATTCTGAATTTCAATTGATGTTTTCTGAATTTCAAATGGAAATTCTGAATTTCAATTGATATTTTCTGAATTTCAAATGGAAATTCTGAATTTCAATTGATATTTTCTGAATTACAGTTGCAAAAGGTGTAGTAGTGACCCAGCGAAACGCCGGGACACGTATAACTTCTTTTTTTACCGATATAACTTTCCTCGGTAGTTTGAACCCTTCCCGATCACTGACCCCTACCATTTGTCTCACAGTGTAATGAAAATAGATTTGTTCTCTAAATTTTTTTGTTGTTTTTTAATGTTTACATTTCCACGTTTTTTTTTTTTTTTTGCTTTTTTCGAATATTTCTGTGCTATAAAGACAATTAGTTTCGCAATTTTTTCAATATGTATTTTTATTATCCATATTCGTACACTCGGTGAAAAAAAGAGTTATCATACTGATGAAACTGCTTCATAAATCGTTCATCGGCAATAAATATGACGAAGCGTTTCATAAAGCGGATGATGTTTTTATACGAAAATTGATGCCAAAACGTCTTTCAAATTAGTTCGTATTAACCGATAATTCGTCTTAACCAAGTTTAGCTTAAAAGAATTTTACTGTAAATGGTACAATGGTTTTCTATTCTAAAGATGCCTACACACGAAGGAACATTCGTCACAAAATGCCCTTCGTGTATAGCGACCTATAGAAAATCAAGCATGCTGTACAGCATGCTGGACGGCTGTATGAATTTGATCATGTAGTGTCTAATTTGACAGCTTGTCAAACATGTTGGACGAAAAACAAATTTTTTTGATTTTTCGGCAGATTTGACAAACACGCTTTACAGTGTAATGGAAAAATTCATCAAACATTAGGGAATTTTACATTTTTAATTAGTTTTTTTATAACAAAAAAAGGGATAACGTTAATAAAGAAACTAAAAAATGCAATACACGTACAAGCATGCTGTAAAACTTTACTTCAAAACCACAAAATCAACACAGCGGATGATAATGACGAAATTATTTTTAATAATTTTTTTATTGGAATTTCATTTTTGAATTTCTGTTTATGCATTTATTAGTTTATTTATTAACGTTATCCCTTTCTTGTCACAAAATAACTTATTAAAAATGTAATATTCTCCAATGCTTGATGATTTTTTTCAACAGACGCAGAGTTTTTGTCAAACTTGCTGAAAAATCAAAAAATTTTGTTTTTCGTCCAACATGCTTGACAAACCGTCAAATTAGACATTACATGGTCAAATTCGTGTCATCAAAATTTTTTGATATTTTGTGTTTCCAAACTAAATTTTCCATCGTGTGTATCGATGTTATTGTTTTTGCTGTTTTAGTTCATTGAGAGCAGACGTACTGGGAGGTGCTTTTGTAACTGCGCATTATGGCGACAATTACAAATAATGAAAACTGCATTAATTTTATAAATGAATATAAAAATTTATAGACAATTAAGAAAAAAATCCTTAAATATAAATTGTAACAAAATATTGACTAGTTTTCCTTTAAACATATATAATACTTATAAATAACTGTAAATTGCATGCGTGCTAACCCGGTGTATTTAAATGCAATAAATTATATGATTTGAAATGTCAAAACCATTGCAGCGAAACGTCAAAATGATATCAATTGCAAAGTGGTGGAGAACACTTGACCATTTCATGGATAAGAAATATCATAGATTTTTCTTCGAAAAACACCAAATTTTATCAAACATTAATTTTTACCGACAAATAATAAAAAACTAAACACTTTCCATTCTTTTTACCCAAATTTTTTGTTGTTTTTCTATTACAAAATTAAAATGAAAATTTTTACCTCAGGTAAAACTTTTTATTGGGATTCCACATCAACATATTTTTTTTGTCGGTCGGACCTATCTCGGGAGTTATTTCGGTTCAAAGTTCGAAGTTGGACTTGATTATAACTCCGTTATTTGCTGTCGGATTTGGACAGTACGCACACTATTAGAAAGGTATTTAAAATATCTTTCACATAAACATTTTTATACCAATTAACCCATTGCGGCCCAGTTAAAATTTTTTAATTTTTATAAGGTTCATTTTAACAAAAAAGGGTTTTATTTCATAAGATTGCGTATATAACAATATAATTTGTACTTAATTATTTATTGTCGAGACTTACACCTTTAATTCAAGATATAGCTCGACCTCTTAACCCATCAAACACCAAAGTTATTGGGTTTTTGATGGGTTTTAGTTTTTTTTTTTATATTAACTCAAAAAAATTCATGTCAATTATAGAGTTATAGAAATATCTTTCACTAGGACAAAAAATAAGACCGATTAGTTAACCCAAAAGAAACTTTTCAAGAGACTTTTATATGGTGAGACTTTAGAATTTCTCAAAAAAATAGCCATATTTGGAAAGAAAATAAAATTAGGATTAGGAAAATTTCTCCCGATTTCAAAAATGCATCTGGTTTTATGATCTGTAAAGTGTGGATCCCACTAGATCCATTTAAGACCCCCGGGAGTCTAAAATAGCCACTTAATGTACTAATTGTAAAGTATGGGTACTCAAATAAACGGAAATTTTCTTAAGCATTCAAACATGACCACAACGTACCAAAAAATGAAAAATTTTTCCCCTGCGGCGCTTGTCCCGCAAAAAATAAAAAACCCCCAAAATTCATTAAATTTTAACACCAATCTTACCAAAATAAATCTTATGTACGCTATGTACCAAAAAATGTTCGCCTGCGCCGCTATGTCCCACAATACACAAAATACCCCCTAAACATTAATTTTTTCAAAAAAAAAAAACACCAACTTTTACCAACTTAAGTACGATATGTACCAAAAAATTAAAAATTTTTTGAAAAAATCCCCCGATTTTTTTAAAACTTTTTTCACCTGCGCCGCTGTGTCCCATAATATACAAAAAAACCCCCCAAAATTCGTAAAATTTTCACTTTTTCCTAAAAAAATCCCACACTTTTATCACCAAAAAGTTTACGTACATTTTTCAAAATATTATTTTTTAACACCTAAAATGACAAAAATGCACCTAGCCCGAATTCTATTTTCCGGATCTTAAAACAAAATGCATATTTGGAATCGTGATTTTCTTTAATTTGAGTCGTCACACGTGCCATTTTGGGCGTGTTTCGGTTTTTCGGACCTAGCGGGTCCATGATGGTTCGTTAATTGTCTCTTCTAGCTATGATGGCTTATGTCGTATTTGGGATATAGCCAGTGGTCAGTGTTTGAAGACCAATAGATGATGACAACCCGCCTGTAAGTTTTGTAAAATTCTCCTCCAATGGCAAGTATATATTGGCGGCTACTTTGGATAACACGGTGTTACAAAAAAAATCCCTGGGATATTATATTAATTTTCTGATAGGTATTGTCGAGTAGAACAAGAATCTGTATTTGAAATTTTCCAGGCACGTCAGAATTTTGAGATACGGGTTTTTCGGACCTCTATGCACTTAATAACGGGTAACTCAGTTGATTCTCAACCGATTTTAATTTTATAAACGGATTTAGATAGAAGAATTATACCTTTAAAATAATATATAAGATTATATTGTTTGATCCAAAAATATGTGTGTATTTCTGCACCAAAGTAATTTTTTTACCACTTTTTTCGACATTTTTTAACTTTGGCGATATTTTTACGCACTTTTTTATATGGGAACCGTACAGCTTTATAATTTATATTAGTAGCATATTTAGTTAGGAGTAAAATTCAATTTACGGTTTTAAAATCCGTTAAAAAATGACTAAGTTATTAAATATTGTATCAAACCAAAATTCGTGCAAAATACAAATTTCTTAATATGATATTCCTACGCATTATTTTATACAGAAATTTTACTGAGTAAAATTCAACTTTGTTTTAAGAAATCCGTTAGAAATTAAGAGAGTTATTAATTTTGTTTTTAAACCTAAATTTTTGCATAATTGCTTGCACATTATTTTTCTAGTTTTTTTTGCTCTCTGTCTAGTGATGTTTTGCTAGAAGTTAGCAGGTAAAATTTTGTAAATGCATATATACTAACTATAATAAATGTGATTGATATACTGTGCAAGCAATTTTTTGCGTTAACTATTAACTAATGTTTAAACCTGCAGTATGAGACCCACCGTTAAAAGTGAATACTTATAAAAATTTGCATTATATGAATGTGTGACTTTCTTTTAAATACTTACATATATATATTAATATTCCAAAAATTAATTTAAATGTGAATATCAATTTGATATTGATCTCAAAAGCCTATTATTTAGTACATACATACATATATTTATAATAAATCTTTTTATATACATACATTCAATGTATCATTCATCTAAAAGTTATTTAAATTTTAAAACTTTACTTATAATTAAATCGTATTTAAAATTACATTTCATTTTATAACTAAAAAGAAATAAATGTTTGTTTATAAAATTTTACTATTCGTAAGCATTTTTTATGGATTTTATTTTAGATTTTTTGGAAATAAAATACATAAAATTTGGAAATAAAATACATAAAATTTGCCTTATCCGCTAGGGGTAAAAAGACTATAATACCAAATCATCGATATCATGTGTCTGAATGGCATTTTTATATAAATGCTGCACGTCTTTGGAGATACCTTCCAGCAAACCAACAACTCAACAGCAACGCATACAACTTTAAACAATTTCTTTTCAATTTGTTTGCCGATATTTAGTTTTGTTTCTATCTTTGTTGACATTTTGACGAAATTACCAAATTATTTTATATTTGTTTTTAACAATTTGTGATAATAAAAAAAAAATTATGATACTTATATGTTAAAATGTAGTTTTAAGTTTTATAAAATTTGCAATGTCTAATTTCCACAAACTGCTTTCCTGTACTTTAATTATAAGATTTAATCTTGTTGTGCAGGATATGTGAAAAATTAAATAAATAAAATAAATAAATAAAAATACTAAATTAGTATGCATACTAATATTTAGTATAAGTACTATTTTATTTCCATTTTAAATTTACAGAAATTTTACTAATATATAGTAAAATTACTAATTTTTGCTTCTAAATGAATTTCACTAATATTTAGTAAGAAATTTGGCTAATTTTAGCAAATTGATTTCCATTATGAATATACTAAAATTATACTAAATTTTAGTAACTATTACAAATTTTTTCCACAACTTTGACTTTACTAATAATTACAGACACATTTTGCTAAAATTAGCTAATCGGTCTGCTGGCCTAATATTAGTTAATTTTTCTGTAATATTACAGTTTTTTCTGTAACTTTTACAGACTTTTTTATTTGAGTGTATAAATATTTTGTTTTAATTACAAAAAATTTATAAATTTTTGTCTTTTCCGGGATTCGAACTCGTAAATCCGGCGTAATAGGCCAACTTTCTACCCACTACACACTTATTAATTTTGATGTCTAATTTTGAATTTATATGTTTTGTTTGGAAAACAAATATAGAAAAAAAAATCGTTTACCAATAGCAATTAATAGTTGTGTGTGTTATCAACAAAATCCACAATTCGGTTGGTTCTACAGAAACTCGACTTTAAGGTCATATTTGATTGAGATACCCGTATTTGTAGTTACCACTTTCTAATATAGAAATTTTTATAATAAAGGTCATAGATAACACCAATTTTCTTGTATATTCACTAAATAAATGGCTGCTTCTACTGCATAGAATTACTAAACTGATACTAATTTTAAAATTGATTGGAGATAGCAATAATTTGTTAAAAGGATTATTTTTTAGCTCATCTTGCCTATTTTTAATACATAGTAAAATATTTTTGGTGTAGTATTCAATTATAGGTAACTTCAAATAAAATAATGTCCTGGCAAATTCGTTTTAATGGTTTTGATCGAATCTTTTTCCTGGGTGTGATATCTTAAAAGTTTAATCACACAGAGGAAACAGGTTCGTGCTTACAACCGATCGTTGTAAGCCAATCGAATGATTCGGTTGTGGTAACCGAAATTTTCAATTGTGGCAACTGAATATCAGTGGAGTCAATAGTCATTTGATAATGGCAACCGAATTTCTAATGCCCCAATAATAATTCGGTAGTCACAACTGAAAAATTCTGTTGTCCCAACCGAAACATTCGATTGGAAATAAATTCGGTTGTAAGCACGAATCTGTTTTCTGGGTGCAGTGATAACAATTTTACCTAACTTACAAGCATCGGCAAAAGTGTACTTGACACTAAGCGGTCAATATTACCATGATGTTGGAAAAACCAAAAAATTATGGTCTAAAAAATAAAAAAGTTAATTATAATTTCTCAAAGTAAATCATGGTCGGGCTGCGATTCGAACCCGGGCCGTCAGATTGTTGGAAAATCGCTCTCACACTAAACTAGCGACACATGTAATACAAGATGGCATAAATAATAAATTAGCGATAACAATGGCTAATATGTATGTCAAACAGTTCCGCCAATTTAGCATATTTAATGCTAGATTTAGCATTTTTTAATTCATTTAGCATGAAAAAAATGTATCGCATATGGCATTTTTTCAGCATTTTTCCAACGAAATTTAGCATATTTTTAGCATTTTTTACAATTTTATTTTCTGTTTTTTTTTTAGAATATTTTACATTAATATGAATTTTAGCTATACAAATATTATTGATGTTGTTTCCGATATAAAAACACGGTTCTCGTTTAACAACTGAACTGGGATTGTTTAAGTTTTGTAATAACATGTTAAAAGTAATACTTTTAATTAATTATTTTTATTTTTTTAAACTATTTTAATTAAATTTTAAGTTTTCTTTGTGTTATTTAAAAAACATTTTTTTTTGTAAATAAAAAGTATGTGTTATGTTATTTTGTGTATATTCAGGGTTTAGGAAAATATTTAATAGAGTTAAGAAAAAAAATTTATTTGAAAAAAAAAAAAATTTGGAAAAAAAAATATTTCTGGGGAAAAAAATAGCGAAAAATTGTATTTAACAGAGTTGGATTGAAATTCAAAAATGATCCCAAAAGTATAAAAAATATTGCTTTATGGTACTTTAATATTAAAACTATAAATCGGCATACCCAGTCAGAAAAATACGAACGGCAAGGTGTTTGTAAAGTGCCAGCGAGGGTAGTAAAAGTGTTGGCAAAACATCCGATTTCCAACTAATACAGCACTGGTATGACGTTGAAATGATAACAACGGAGGACGGTTGGCTACGGCTGTTGGCATTTTAAAAATTCAGTGCCTTCCTAGTACTTTAAATACAATAAAATCGGTGATTTTTTTTATACTGATTTGCCAGTACATTTAAACAATGATAATCTTTTTTATTTGAAAATCATTTTGTTATAAAAAAACATAAAGTTAAATATCCAAAAAAAGAAAAAAAAAACGTAAAAATAAAGTGCTGGAAACATATAAAATGTTTTGTATAGGCAACGCTTTGTTAGCACCCGCAAAAGACATCAATTGACCGTCCTACGTTGTTATCATATCGATACCTTCACAGTACCGTAAAAGGAGAAAATATGGTGTTGCGTGTGTACTTTATTTTTTGTACCGTTGGCAATTTCTGGCTGGCCGGCTTTAACTTTTTTACTCGTTTTACTTTTTTTGTTATGAAGCAGTGATTTTGCATAAAAATACTCCAATTTTTGTTAAAAAGAAAAATAAAAATAATTTAAAGAATAAAGTTTACAATAGAATTACTAGAGTTGCAAAATGTTGATAAGGTCCGTTTTTAATCTTTGCAATTTTTATTGATTTTTTTTAGGTTTGGGTCATAGAGGATAATGTGGATAGCGTTTGTGATAAATAGCGTTTTCCTATCTTTTAAGAATTTCAGTGAATTTTGATTTTTTTTACTGTAACACCTGTACACTTTTTCATTTAATCATACCAAAAATCTTACAACGTCAACCAATACCACAAAAAGTATTAACCCTGATCCCGAAAATTATTTTTTTTAAAGAATTTCATGCAGGTAAGCCCAAAGATGCATAATTAGAAATGACTTATTTTCAGTCTAATAGTAAAAAGTCACTAAAATAGTATTTTTTTTAACCAATTGAAAAATTTTTTTATAAAATTTTCTTACCATATTTTTTCTAGCATATTTTTTTAGTTTTTAGCATTTTTATGCAAATAATATAGCATTTTTTCCGAAATAAGTTTTGGCAAAACTGATATCAAACAACAGTGGCATAACGCCTGCTAGAATTCACTTGCCAAAGTTAGTATATAAATTAAATTCTTTATATTAGAATTTTTTAAAAAAATTATTTTGTTGTGTGTCCGTTAGAACAACACAACGTTCTTTATTGGTTTATGGTAAAAATACAAGTGATCTTTTAATTTTAATTTTAACTTAAATTACCCTAACAGTCAGCCGATCACGCCACCTCTTCATGTTGTTTGTGTATTCGCCGGTCAACAATATCAATGGGAACAACTTTGTAATTGTAGACACAATCGTCAGCTTAATGTTGGCTTGTGTATTGGCCAGACGCATAGTCAGCAATATCAATGGGAACAAAGCTACGTTGCTGTTGGAATGTGTTGTAATTGTAGACGCAACGTCAGCTTTGTTAACGTGTGAATTGTTTTTATATTTTTGGAGTTTTAAATGTTTTCTGTGTTAACTCCTCCCCTTCTAAGATCATACGTCCTCGTATGATAATTTTTCAAAAAAATGGTAAGTTGTGAATTTTGCTTTTTCCTAAACCTCCTGTTGGCGATGATAAATGTTCTATCTGGTTCAGGCAAACATTAATGTCCTCTGTTGTCTTTACCTCTTCTTGAGGAGTTTGTGTTTTCTTGTCGGTTTCAGAAACTTTATGTTCCTTGATTGCATTATTACGATTTCGCCTTATGATCGAGATAATAATGATCAGTATTAACACGGCTAATATTAGCGCAATATTAATGGACAAATTAACTTTGTTTTCAATTTGTAGCTGTTGTATAAAGTGGGAATTGTTAACATTTAAAGCTTCCATACTTTCCAAGGTTATAACTTGTTCTTGAAAATTCACATTAACCGGCTGGAACAATGCAGGTAATGGCTTAGTAAAGGTAACCTGGGTTGTTGAATATGTTTGGTTACCTATCCGTATTGTAGAATTTAGATGATGAATCAAAAAGGTTCCGTTTAGCACAGTTGTTGAATTATCGATTGATATATTTCCTGCGAACTGGTTCAGTAGTATCATACTTTCGTCAATTTTTTCGACAAGAGGCACATGTTCGTCGTTAGTTGTTACGCACCGTGATGGCTTACTCTTCAGCAAATTAGGGATGCACTCAGATTCACTTAGATCTATGGTATTTTCTTTTTCGCAAATACTTAGCTTATTGTAATTTTTACATTCATTTTTAATTCCATATATTTTACCATAACATTTTAAGATATTTTTAAAATTTGTCTTAATCACTACGTTCTTACTTTTTACAGGTCTAATTAAAAGGTTTTCGCAATTCTGTTTATTCGTTGTTGGGATATTTACAATATAAATTATTTCTCTATCATTTGAAGCTACTTTAATTTTGGAAAAATTCAACAATTCATCTATGTTCCCAAATGGAATATTATCATTATTAAAAATATTTCTTAGAATTTCAATTTCAGAATTTGAAAAAATAAAAGAATTTACAATATTTGATTTCGCCCAATGAATTGCGTACTCAATGTTAGATAGTTCTTCCTTAACAATCTCTAACTTATATTTAAAATCTATTAAAGGCTTTTCTTGAATTTTACTCTCTAACAATTTTGAAATATTATTCGTCATGATTGATAATTTGTTCACTTTATCCAGTGCCATTTGATTAATTATAACTTGGTTATTATTATTTTGCAAAACATTATTAATTTTGTTCTCTATAATTTCAAAATCAGAATGATCGGGATTACCGGCCAACCACTTCCACGCACTTCCAATAAAGTCAAGTGATCGCCTTGTCCTGGATCGAAGTCTGGTTAGACTGGATTTCATTTGGGATATGGTGTACGATAGGTAGGGTAGAATCGAGTTGTCAGTGTCGTTATACATGTGAATTCCATCCTCAAGTTTCTGCACCAATTCCTCATATTGTCCCAAGTCAATCGTGTGAATCAATCTAAAGACACCTGTTTGAATTTTCGCCGGGCCGGTGTTTACAACGACCAATCTTGAATTGGAATAATCCATTATCTGAAACTCACCCATAACACAGTACAACAGCCAATCTGGGGGGTGAGAAATTCCAAGTCAGGGTGATGGTACTAGGTCAGTATAGTAAAACCCTCAAAGGGTTTGGCGTTCGTATGTGTCATTTTTTTTTATGACCTTTTAAATTTTTTCCTTATCTTGATGTTTTTTCGCTTAGTTGTAACTCGAGAACCACTTGTCCGATTTTGATGAGACAAATTTAGAAAAATTTAGAATTACAATTTCTTTAATCCGTTCATATAACATTTTTCTTTATAATCAACAGTTTTGACGGTAAAAATAAATTTGTGGAGAAAAAAAAATATTTTTTTGCCTAAAAATTAAAATTTTTTATGAATTTAAAATTAAAGAAATTGTAATTCTAAATTTTTCTAAATTTGTTTCATCAAAATCGGACAAGTGGTTCTCGAGTTACAACTAAGCGAAAAAACATCAAGATAAGGAAAAAATTTAAAAGGTCATAAAAAAAAATGACACATACGAACGCCAAACCCTTTGAGGGTTTTACTATACTGACCTAGTACCATCACCCTGACTTGGAATTTCTCACCCCCCAGACAATAATCCCAAAAATGTTCCATAGTGTAACAGACCTGAAGGTTAGAAGTATCCTGAAAAAAAAATTAGTAGTGTTTAAGCTCATTTCGTTCTCAGGGGTACAGTAGTCCGAAGAAAAAGAGGAGAATTTCTAATTCCTAATGTGACTCTTATGGATCACACGGCCACTATTCGTGACAATTGTTGTATCCCTGTTTTCCTTCACTATTTCGCCCTTAAAGCGATTACTCAATTTCGTGCCCAATCTTTTGTTGTTCCTCACATATACCAGTTGACCAGGCACATAATTCTTAGTAGGTAATTTTTTCCTGTTATGGTAAGCAAGATCCTGTTCCTGTTTCCGTTTCAGTCTTTCGATGTTTGACAGTCTTGTTTTCTCATAATCCTGTGGGGAAAACTCGACCGTGCGTCCAAAATAAAGATCTACAGGCCTTTTCCTAGTAGTAGAATGAATTGTGTGATTATACTCATTTACCGATCTTTCCAGCAATTCGTCAAAATCCCTCGATGTTCCATCTTCCTTTAGACACCTCATTAATTCCGCTAGTGTGGAGTGAAATCGTTCTATCTGGCCGTTTGATTCGCTCCTATAAGAAGGTGTAGTAAAAACATTAATTTTCAAGTCGTCCTTCATCATAAACATGATCGATGCAGAGTTTAATGAAGGTTCATTGTCCATGACGACGTTCTTTGGCACTCCATAAAAAAACAGGAGTTCTCTTAGAGGCCTCCTAATATTTTCGGTAGATCTGCTCTGTAGTTTCCTGACTTGTACATATTTAGAGAATTTATCAATTGACGTTAATATTAATTTCTTGTCCGTGGAAAATATGTCGATATGAATGGTGTGGCCTGGATATGTTGGAATTGGAGTCTCTTTAAGTACCGGAGCATTTGGGTGTCGTTCATATTTGTTTTTCTTACATGTGGAGCATAATTTTATGATTCTCCTAACTTTTCCATTCATTCCTGGGAAGTAATACTTTTCTAGAATCTGCAATTTGTTTTCTTTCTCATTGCGATGAGCTCTATTGTGTTCCTCGATTATTATGTTTTCCTGGTCGCTTTCCGATGTTATGTCCTCAACCACTATTTGTGTAAATCTGCATTTATAATTTGAAAAATTACCTTGGTATACTGTTTGAATCTTTCCCATTATAGGCTCGGGAGCTTTAATTCCATTTATCACAGATGGATTAAGATACCTTTTGAGAATATCTATAAGTTTTTGTTCGTCGTAACTGGTTTCCACAATTAAATGTCTGTGAAATCCTGGGAAAATAATTCTGAATTGATATGAAGGCATATTATCAATACTAATAAATAATTGATTTTTAAATACATTTATAGGGGTCTCCACACTGTGTATTAAGCCCTGCGAAGAACTTTCTGCACTGTGTTGAGTCATAGTCGATGAATCCAAATTGTCTTGAAGAACATTTAATCCTGACTGATTCCTAGACAAAGCGTCGGCCACTACGTTCGTCTTACCGGGTTTATACTTCAATTCGTAATTATACTCCTCAAGTATGCACTTCCATCTTTTCATCTTTGTGTTATTATTACGGCTGCTAAGGGCATAAGTAAGTGGTTGATGGTCAGTATAAATAGTTACCTTTCTAGAACCATAGAGATAGTTTCTCAACGAATTTAACGCCCAAATTATTGTAAGCATCTCTTTTTCATTTGCTGCATAATTTTCTTCTGTTCCGGTAAGCGTTCTCGAGATGAAAGATATTGGCCTGTCGTCTTGGCTCAATACAGCTCCTAACGCAACATTAGATGCGTCAGTGGTTAGCTGGAATTCTTTCCCAAAATCGGGATAAGACAGTATTACTTCCTGTGATACTAACGCGTTTTTCAGCTCATCAAAAGATTGCTTGGCTTCTTCGTCGAGTATTATCATTCTCCTACTCGATTCTGATTTAGATATCATGCCCCCATCTCCCCGTAAGAGTTTGGTCAATGGTTTGGCGATATCCGCAAAACCTTTAATAAACCTCCTATAGTATCCTGAAAGGCCAAGAAAGGATCGGAGTTCCTTTACGTTCCTTGGATAAGGGAATTCTACAATTGCACCCACTTTTTTCGGGTTCGCTTTAATTCCGTCACGAGAAACAATAAATCCGAGAAATTCAACCTCCTCCTTGAAAAATTCGCACTTATCTAATTGTACCTTCATGTTTGCATTATTCAATGTTTTAAAGATGGCATGTAGATATCTAAAATGAGATTCCTCATCTTTACTGAAAATTATGATGTCATCAATATAGACATAACACATCTTCCCGATGTGTTCTCTAAGAATATCATCAAGTGCGCGTTGGAATATAGAAGGGGCATTTTTCAACCCAAAAGGTAATCGCAAAAATTCGTACTTCCCATTATTAACTGAGAAAGCTGTTTTCTCAACATCTTCCTTTTTTAGGGGTATTTGATGGAACCCACTCTTTAAGTCAATAACCGTGAAGTATTTGTTTCCCCCCAGATGCGAAAGCACGTCATTTATATCAGGTATAGGGTACTTATCCGGAATCGTTATAGTGTTAAGTTTCCTGAAATCTACAACAACCCTATACTTTTCCTTTCCTGATGCATCCTGTTTTTTGGGTACTACCCAAATTGGCGAGTTATATGGAGAACGTGATGGCCTTATAATTCCATCCTTTAGCAATTTGCCGATTTCCTCCTCAACTACTCCTTTCAATGCCATAGGGTAAGGGTAATTCCTAGAATAGGTTGGGGTATTAGTTGAAGTACGAATGTCCCCTATTACTTTCGTTGTGTAAGTAAGTCTTTCATCTGGATCTGCAAATAAACTCTTATGATGGTCTACAATCTTTTCCAAACCTTTCCTATGATTCTCCGACAGATGGTCTGTCCTGATCTCGATGTTGTTAACATCCTGAGAAACACATTGGTATAAAAGAATCTTTCTTCCTCCCTTGATTGTAAAGTAATTCTCCGAGGTATAGATGACAGCCGATAATTCCTTAAGACTATCGTGACCCAGTATTCCATCGAAGGACTTAAGCTCCGGTAGAATGAAAAATTTGATGGGGATGTCATTGATACCAAACATATTTAAAAAGGTGTGATGAGTTATTTCCAGGTTCCCTGCGACTGATTTTGCGCTGAATTTTTTTATGTTAGGTATGTGATTCGTAGTTAAATTAGATTTTATATAATTCTTATTGCTGCCTGTATCCAAAAGAAATCTTAATATTTGTCCGTTCCTCGTTTTTAGTTTAAAGTATGGTAACGAGGAACAATTTAATCTAAAAAATTGGCTTCATATTGAATCTCCTCAAGTGGGTTCTCTTCATTTTCGAGTGCAGCTACTTCTTTGGGAATATGTTGGAAGTATTCCTGAACATCATCAGGTTCTTCGTTTTCCGGCCGCTGATCTACCTCGCTTCCCTCTGGTGGATATCCGTAATCAAATAGTTCCTCTGGCATATAGTTAGTATTTATATGAAAGTTCCTCTGCAATTTGTTAACTGGACCTTGGAAAGATGCCGTTGTTTGTCTTTTAAAAGGCATGTTATCCTGCGGTCCATTGGTATAATTGACTTGTCGTGTTCGAATCGATTGGTCTATATCCATTGGCTCTACTCTAGTTTGTCCTTGAATATTAGGGGTTCGGTTCCAGTATTGTGTCTGAGTCTGTTGATTCGGAGGCCTACCCTGCTCAAACTGGGGTCTCGGTCCCAAATTTTGATAGACAGTAGGACTCGCGTTCCGGTAATGATAATTCGGTTTGAAATTTGGATTATTATTATAACGAGGCGGTAGTGGTGGTCTGTTAGACATCACTCCACCGGGATGAGCAAGTTCAGGATAAAATTTCCCATTCCCCAGAGGTGACCTTGTTGTGCCAATTCCATCCCTATACCCATTTGCCTTGGGTATTCGGACATTAGCATAATTCGCTCTGAATGTCATATTGTCTAGCTTAAGACAAATGTGTAATGCCTGGGGCAAGGAGTTCGGTTCACGGATACTTAATAATCTCGGGAGATCTCCGTTGAGACCTCTAATGAAGGTATCTAATGCCTTCTCACGGTAAGTAGTCGTCATTGTGTGGAGGCTGCTTTCCCCCAAATCTAAACAAGAAACCTTATCAAGAATTAGCGACAGGTGTTGGTACACGGTTTGGTAGAACTCCGTTATTGTTCTATTTCTCTGACACAGACTAGTCATCTGATACTCCAACGTGCCTATGTCACGTTTGTCAGAGTAGTACATCATGAGGCACTTCTTGATTCTGGGCCAATCCAGAGGAGTCCTGTATGACTCTAAGGCTGCGTCTGCTTCCCCAGTAACTTTTGTGCGAATAGTATGCAAGATTGCATAGTATCGCCCAGTCCCCTTCACAGATTCGTATAGTCCTAAGACTCTATCAACGGATTTCCTCCAAGAATTGAATTCCCCTTGTTTGCCGGAGAATTCTCTTAGAGATTTTACTATATCAGGAACCTTATCCAGTTCCTCTAATCTAGTTGTATTCAAAACTATAGGGTGGTCCGCCCCCTCTTCCGATAAAAGATCGGTGGGTGGCCTAAGGGCCTCCTTTATCATTGAAGCGATTTGCTCCCTCTGAATCGTGGTCAAGCCCCCTGTAGCGGCTGTTCCACCACCCGGTTGTGTCACTGTGAGACTTCTGCCCAACCTTTCGGTTAACTGTTCTATGGTTTCATCTGGCATGGTAACTGATAGGGACGGATCTCGCTCTTAAGGGTTGTTCTACAAAATTCTGAATACCAGAGAACTTATGATTGAATAGTCAATCTAACAATAACCAAGCTTTTGAAAAATGAAAACTCAAGAAAACCCGATAGGCAATCTAACAACAATTAAACTTTTGAAAAATGAGAACTCAAGGAAAATCGATAGTCAATCTGACAATAGCCAAACTTTTGAAAAATGAAATCTCAAGAAAAACCGATAAAATTTCAGGCAATTTCTTATGATTAATAAGTCAAAAAATAAAATTTCGAGTTTAGAAAAAATATTATAATTTAAAGTAAAAATAAGGATTCTTACGCTAAAAATTTTGTCAGCATCCTTGTGGGTTTTGACAGCTGGTGTTGATACAGATGTTGTGTTGAGTGTTGCATACAGATGTTGAATTGAATGTTGATGTTGGGAGCTGATGTTGGAATTGTCTTATTTCACTGCTCCTTTAGAAATTTTCACTTTACTTTGGTTTCTTTCACACTTAAATGTTCAAAAATTTGAAATTCTTCTTAATGATTTTAGTTTGCCTCAATGTTCCTTTGAAGGGTTTACACTATTTTGTTCTTTCGTCTTAATTTATAAAAAAAAAAATTTTATGAAAAATTTAGTTTTTTTTTTTTTTTGTGTTTAATAAAAATTTTTTATTAATGATTTTAATTTGCTTCAATGTTCTTTTGAAGTGTTTACACTATTTTGTTCTTTCGTTTTAATTTATTTAAAAAAAAAAAATTTTTATGAAAATTTTGTTTTTTTATGTTTAATTTAACTTTTTTATTACTATATTCTTTTATTTATTATTTTTACACGTATCTTTCCTTTATATATAATTTTTGTTTTTTTTTCACGTTCACGATTTTACTTTATTTTTTTTATTAAGTTCACTTAGTTTAGGATTCCGAGTTATCGGGCTTAACGGGCGTTTGCGTACGCAAAACCGGTTTGTCCTTTTCTTTTTTAAGGACTACTGCGGGACCACGTCAAGGCTTGACTTGATTTCTACTTTTTTATACCGGGGGACCTTTTCCGAAGGGTCCCTGCTCGGGCGCCAATTAAATTCTTTATATTAGAATTTTTTAAAAAAATTATTTTGTTGTGTGTCCGTTAGAACAACACAACGTTCTTTATTGGTTTATGGTAAAAATACAAGTGATCTTTTAATTTTAATTTTAACTTAAATTACCCTAACAGTCAGCCGATCACGCCACCTCTTCATGTTGTTTGTGTATTCGCCGGTCAGCAATATCAATGGGAACAACTTTGTAATTGTAGACACAATCGTCAGCTTAATGTTGGCTTGTGTATTGGCCAGACGCATAGTCAGCAATATCAATGGGAACAAAGCTACGTTGCTGTTGGAATGTGTTGTAATTGTAGACGCAACGTCAGCTTTGTTAACGTGTGAATTGTTTTTATATTTTTGGAGTTTTAAATGTTTTCTGTGTTAACTTATATATAACGTCAGGACTAAAAGAAATTTATTTTATAAAAAACAATTAAATTAAAAAAAAATTATATGTTCGGTATCGGAATTGAACTCGAGACCTTCTGACTTTAAACCTTATTTAAACAAAGCGAATCACATAACTTAAACGGACAAAATGATATAGGCCATTATGTTCTCATACGACTGCTGACTAAGTTCATTTAGACAATAAAAATATTCATAAAACTAACAGAAAAGAACGTAACAATTTGAATTTAAACCTTATCGCAACTGAATTATATTTTTAAGGTTGCTTTTAAAACGTTGTAACGATTAACGTTATTGCAAGTATTGTGAATTATTAAAGAGAAAAAAACGTAGAAGTTATCTTGTATTAAAATCATGATGGTTCCTTGGAGGGATGATAAAGTTGGTACTATAGTACTTTTTATGGTAATATTAGAACCTCAAAAGTACTATGGTACTCCTATCACTCATTTAGTACTATTTCCAAATTTTCATATTTTATTTTTTTTTTTTTTTTAATTTTCATATTTTATTTTTTAATTTTCATATTTTATTTTTTAATTTTCATATTTTATTTTTTAATTTTCATAACAAATACTGCATACCAAAATGAACAAATCAACTATCGGAGTTTTAAATAAAAATGTGTGTAAAACCCCAAGTCAAAGATTTAAAAATTGAAAGAAACGTAATTAAATGAAACAAATTATTAAAATATAAAATTTTTTTTAATTTAATTTATTTATTACAATAACCTAGCCGAAAGGCCATAATCGGTTACAAATACTACTAAAAGTTTGCAAAGCAAACAATAAAATTTAATACAAATAAAATAAAGTGTTAAATAAAATTTAATTTAAATATAATAATCTTAACAATAAAAAAAAAAAATATAAATAATAAATAAGAGTGATTTCTATTAAAAAAAAAATATATAAATAATAAATAAGAGTGATTTCTATTAAAAAAAAATATATAAATAATAAATAAGAATGATAACAGATTTCTATTCAAATCCCAGATCTTTGAAAAAATTTTAGAGAAAAAAATAAAAAAATAAATAAAAATAATGGCCAAAAATAATAATAAATTAAGTATTTGAAAATGTTTTTCTTTGTATGTTTTTATAGAAAAATCAAATGTCTTTAAAGTAGACGACAATTTGTTGTATTTATGAGCAACCCTTACAAGAAAAGATAGCCCCAAAAGCGGAGTGTGTTTCGGAATAACTAATTTTCTATTTCTAGTAGATCTGCCAAACTTAAAAATATCAAGTAAGAACTGAAATGTTTGCAATTTATACACTTTATAGAAATGCAAAATACTTCTAATATTAACAAATTTATAAAACGAACATCCTAAAAATTTTAAAACAAAAGACGAAATGTGATGACTAGGGCAAGTTAAAATGGCACAAGAAAAGTTGAAATTGGCAGGCAAATTGGCACAAAAAAATAGTAAAATTGGCACAAAAAACGCAAAAATGGCACGCTTATTCCAAAAATTTTAAAGTATAATAGTTGATTTACGTGTTTTTCTGAATGTTTTTAACAAAAATACAATAATGAAGGAATTTACCTTTTTTAATTTTATTTTATCGGGATATACATTAATTGCATCAAAGGAATTAAATATGCTAAAAATCCCAAACGTATTTAACAAATTGTGAAAAATAATCCGCTGCAGGCATGTCCCTATCCGGATTTCATTCTTGCCTAAGGAAATCGTCAGGGGACGACGTTTTTAGAATTTCTGGAAATATTTGTTAAGTTAAATTACAAACTCAATGAGAATTTTTTGTTCTCGTCTAGGAGCGTTATTAAACATTTAAAATATCAAAGAAAAAACAAAAACAACAACAGAGAATTTTCCACAATTTGCTTTGTCATCTTCCAATGTACTACTCTGTTGTTTTGACAGATCTAGCAATGTAGTGACATCCATTCATGTAGAAACAACAATAGAGAACAATGTTTTCTAAAGTGTCAGTAACATTTAAATTTGCACAAGCACTTGCATATTAGTTTTTTAATTTTATTTTATCGGGATATACATTAATTGCATCAAAGGAATTAAATATGCTAAAAATCCCAAACGTATTTAACAAATTGTGAAAAATAATCCGCTGCAGGCATTTACCGTTGAACTGCTAATGTGCATTCGCCGTATATTAGTATGATTTTAATAAAAAAAAAAATATGGAATTTTATTAAATATTAAAAAAAATATCGCTTTTTTGTAAATTTTTTCAAAAAATTATTTACAAAGATTGACCCCTCAATTCATAAATGATTTGTAAAGTTATAGCAGGTTTACAAAACGTCATTTTCATACAAAATTTGTTCAATAAACCTCCTATAATTTTATAAAGTTTTTATTAAATTTTATAGAATCTTTTTATTGAAAAGTCTAAAAAAATAGACAAAATGGCTTTTTTTGGCAAGGATTTGTAAAAATGGCATTTTTACAAAATAAGTGAAAAAATGGCATTTAATGGCGAATGCCAAAAAAAACTTGCCCTGGTGATGACGTATTCTAAGAGAGTATTAATATCTCATAACTCGATTGAAAGCTAATCTTATCTTCTTCATAACATAACCCAAAGCCCCAGAATAAACTTCTAAGCAGTATAAAATTATTGGCATAACTAGCCCATGAACAACCTTAAGCTTAATATTAAAAGGTAGCATAATATCTAAGCTATATAATTTTCTCAATGTGAAATTAATTTGAGAAACAACAGTGTTGACATGTTCCTCAAAACTAAGTTTGCTGTCTAGAATCACACCCAGACATTTAAGTTTATCTACAAACTCAACTGAATTGTTATTTAAATTAATAGAAAAGTTGGAAATACCCCCATTACTATACAACATTGCCTTAGATTTATTAGAGTTGACTCGAAGATAATTAGAAGACATCCAACTATCGAGTAAATCTACAGTATAATTTATCATACTTTGCATAACATCAGGGAATTGCTTATCCCCTTTGAACAAAATCTGAACATCATCAGCAAACGCAAATGGAAAGCACATACTATTAGATAAAATATCAAAAAGATCATTAATGAACATAATAAAAAGTAAAGGCCCAAGTACAAATCCTTGGGGACCACCACTATAAACAGGAAGCATTCCAGAACAAGAACCATTACTGAACACATATTGCATTCTATCTGTAAGATAAGAAGAAATCAATTTGCATGCAGAGCTAGAAAAATTAAAAAGTCTATTTAGCTTTTGTACTAAAAGAATATGATTTACTCTATCAAAAGCCTTTGCCAAGTCCAAAGACAATAAAACACAAAATCCATTATTAGCAACTTTCTGCCTTATGTTGTCCGTTAAACCAACAAGCAACGATGTAGTAATACGGTCACATCTAAACCCAGATTGACAATCATGGAGCAAACGGTAATGATTAATGTGTTTCATCAATTGATCTTTTATAAGGTACTCAACCATTTTCGACAAAATAGGTAAAATTGAGATCGGCCGTAAATTATCGTACTACTACCATTATTATTTCCTATAGGAATAATCTTAGCAACCTTCCACAACATGGGAAAATGCGATGTTGTTAATATTGTATTAACAATATTAAAATAAAATCACCAATCAAAGGAATCAATAATTTAATGAACTAAGTGCAAAGCCATCATAACCAACAGCTTTTGATTTAATTTTGTTAAAAGCTAATATCATTTCAAACTTATCTACTGATTGAAAAGAAAACCCATCATTATCTATATAAGGAATATCATCAACACTAATATTATTTGCAGCTTGATTTGAAGAAAATACATTATTTAAATCATCAGGGTCAACTACTTCAAAATTATCCATATCGCTAACTGCACCCCTCTTGTTCAATATTGACCAAATTTCCTTATTAGACTTATCCTGAAAAATTAATCCATGAGCTTCCCTCTTCTTTTTTCTAATCACATTCTTTGCACGATTTCTGCAGCGACAAAAAACTCGCCAGTTGTTATCGCTTTTATCATTCAAATAAGTACTATATGCAAGATCTCTAAGTGACTGAAAGTATTGTATCTCAGGAGCTTTGATCCAGTTGTCATCATGATTTCGAATCATTCGCCTGTTAAAGGGAACAAAAGTGCAGATTATTATTCAAAATCAGCAACTGTTCATCTGCATTATTAGTCAAAAATATATTAACCAAATTACCCTCCATTACTGCAGCTTCCAAAGATGATATATTCATATAATCATAGTACTCATAAAATCTTTTAACAACCGGTGGCGAAATTATAAGAGATATAAAAATAAAAGAATGACGAGTAATGCCAGGGCATTGAAATTGATTAGAATACTTAATCAATTCAGAGGACGATACCAAAAAATAATCCAGTAAGGAAGTGGGCATAGAATTATGAACAAGGGATAGGTTTAGCCTACTACAAATGTTTCTCACTCTTAAAGACTTAGATGGATCAAATAAGCTATTGTTGAAATCACCCATAATTACAATATTTGAATATTGAACAATCAAATCAGAGATCTCCCTTTCAAAACATTCAAAGTCACCATGGGGTAAATATGCAACTCCAACCAAAATTTTAACATCATTAAAAGTTAATTCTAGAAACAAGCATTCAGCTACTCTATAATTTACGCCAATATGCACAACCTTCTGTTCTATATTTTCAAAATCAAAAAGAGCTACACCACCACCATTGCTGCACGGACGATCATTCCTATGACAAACATACCCAGAAATATTAATGACATTAGTAGAGATTGAATTCTTCAACCATGTTTCACTGAAACCAACAACCTGCAAGAAATTACCATCCAATAGGTTCTTAATTTCACTGAATTTAGAAGAACTAGGCTTCAAATTGAAGCTTGTACAATTTAAATGGCTAAAATTAAGATTTCGATTGAATTTAAGTAATTGGGATTGTAAAAACCTGTTATCACTAATATCATTTCCAAGATTTTGTCTTAAATCCATTACATACAAAAAATGGCAGAATATAACAATTTCCATCAAAATGTCATAAGAAAATAATAAAAAAAACACAGAAAAATAAAAAATAGAATATTTTTTTGAAATTTTCGTATTTTTTATTTTAAACGAGTAAAAAGGTTAAAGTCGGGCATGCCGACTATACAATACCCTACACCAGTCTGGTGTATTGTTTGGATCCGAAATTCGAATGGGTTAAAATGGGGCTAGTGTCAAAATTTCATTAAAATATCTTAATATTTGGGACCTGCAGTTTGTAACCAAGCCAATTTTGGGGGGACCCTTATATGGGCACTAGTTCTAAACATGGACCTATGTTCACCAAAATCAATAGGCTTCGTCCTTGGGCCAACATAGGTCTATGTACCAAATTTCATCAAAATATCTTAATATTTGCGACCTGCAGCGTATAAACAGTATAATTTTGTTAGGACCCTTATATGGGCACTAGGTCTAAACATGGACCGATGTTCACCAAAATCAATATGCTGCGTTATTGGGCCAATATAGGTCTGTGTACCAAATTTCATCAAAATATCTTAATATTTGCGACCTGCAGCGTATAAACAGTATAATTTTGGTAGGACCCTTATATGGGCACTAGGTCTAAACATGGACCGATGTTCACCAAAATCAAACTTGTTCGTCCTTGGGCCAACATAGGTCTGCGTACCAAGTACCAAATTTCATCAAAATATCTTAATATTTGCGACCTGTAGAGTGCGCACAAGATTGCATGGACAGACAGACAGACGGACGGACGGACGGACAGACGGACATCGTTAAATCGAAATAAAAAAAATTCTGAACCGATCGGTATACTATAAGGTGGGTCTACGACCAATATTTTTTGGTGTTACAAACATCAGCACAAACTTATAATACCCTGACCACATAGTGGTGTAGGGTATAAAAATCCTTAATAATAGCAACTATTAATTGTTGTGATAACCAAGAAGTTGCGTTCGTCGAGGATTACGTTTATTGGGGTAGTACTTAATTTAATAGTTGAATAAATCAAATGAGCTAAATTGATTAAGGTGCCTATTCCTGCTTGTGAATTAAAATAGCTTAAATCATTCACAATAGAGCTAATTAGAGATGTTTTTTGCTCTATCTCTAGAAGTTTTCTCTCTCGTGTAGATTTGCGTTTATGACTTTTGACTTTATGTCTTAAAAATAGTCTTAAGATATATCTTAAGACTATTTTTAAGACTGAGAGTCACAACTTTTCATACAAAACAACAAATAAATTAAAAAAATTAAAATTTTATTTGTCAATGTTATGATTGTATCGGTACCAGGTCTTAATTTTTTAGAAGTTTTCAAAAAAAAATTTGAATAAATATAATTTATTATGACTTTGCAACAACAAATACAAGTGAAATACAGTCACAACTAAGAGTCACAGACTTTTCGTAGGAATAGACACGTAAATCCCTTGAAAATAATTTTCGCGTTCAAACGAAATTGAATACGACTTTTTGCGACTTCATTCAAATAAAATTCTGAATCAAACGTATTCCATATCACATAGTCCATTGTATAATTCCATTGAATCTCGTTTAACAACTTCAAATATCGATTTCTCCTATATTGATTTTTTCAGATATTTTGGTTTTTTTTAACTTGACACGTTGGTTTTCTAGACTAGTGTAACAGTTGTCTCGATAGCGAATAAATAGCAAAGAATAAAAAAAAACCACGAAAAAGCAATAAAATATTCATAATTAATAGAACTTTTCGGCCTTCAGAATGCTGTAAAACAGAGCCGGGAGTAACTAAGCTAAATGTGAGCCTGGGTTTTTCCTGGAATTATCACTATCTCATTAACGAATAAAATTATATAGGTCCCCGAAAGAAATCGTCTGAAATCCCTTTGGTTTGGTTATACCACTAATATCAATACATTCAATATCAGATAGGACCTCTTCATAAGGCCCTCGGTTTCTATAAGGAGCATAGGGCCTTAACAAATTTTCCCAACTTCTTCTAGACATTGTGACTTCCTTCAATATTTATTAGGTCAAAACATGGACCGATTTTAACCATTCAATTGTGTTAGTCCTTCATGCATTACAAACCTATGTACCAAACTTCGTCAAACTATTTTTAAAAAAAGCGCGACCTGTAATGACCACCCATGGATTTTTGGACATCGCGAACAAAAGTAATGTTGCGAGTAAATAGCCTGGTAAGTAGTGAAACCCTTTGTGTGCTACTTACTCGCTTAATTACTCGGTAATGTCTGTATTAGCTGGGCAGTTTAAATTCTATCGTTAGCACTTTGTAAAATAGTATGATTTTGTCAAATATAGAAAA
The DNA here is from genome assembly GCA_949987735.1 of Leucophora obtusa. NCBI lineage: Eukaryota > Metazoa > Arthropoda > Insecta > Diptera > Anthomyiidae > Leucophora > Leucophora obtusa. The sequence goes on along the minus strand of OX465295.1, from coordinate 166,512,177 downwards.
TTGTCAAATTTACAAAAAATTACAATTAACTACATAAAAGGAATTAAATATCCTAAAATCCCAAAACGTATTTAACAAATTTTGAAAAATAATCTGCTGAAGGCATATCCCTATCCTGATTTCATTCTTGCCTAAGGAAATCGTCAGGTGACGACGTTTTTAGAATTTCTATAAATATTTGTTAAGTTAAATTACAAACTTAATGAGAATTTCTTGTTCTCATCTAGGAGCGTTATTAAACATTTAAAATATCAAAGAAAAAACAACAAACGAGTAAAAAGGTTAAAGTCGGGCATGCCGACTATACAATACCCTACACCAGTCTGGTTAAAAGCCAACTAATGTTTGGATCCGAAATTCGAATGGGTTAAAATATGACTTGTGTCAAAATTTTCTATAATGTGAGTCAGCGAACCAAATTTCATTAAAATATCTTAATATTTGCGACCTGCAGTTTGTACCCAAGCCAATTTTGGGGGGACCCTTATATGGGCACTAGATCTAAACATGGACCGGTGTTAACCAAAATCAATAGGCTTCGTCCTTGGGCTGATATAGGTCGGTATACCAAATTTCATCAAAATATCTTAATATTTGCGACCTGCAGTTTGTAACCAAGCCAATTTTGGGGGGACCCTTATATGGGCACTAGGTCTAAACATGGACCGGTGTTAACCAAAATCAATAGGCTTCGTCCTTGGGCTGATATAGGTCGGTATACCAAATTTCATCAAAATATCTTAATATTTGCGACCTGCAGCGTATAAACAGTATAATTTTGGTAGGACCCTTATATGGGCACTAGGTCTAAACATAGACCGATGTTCACCAAAATCAATAGGCTGCGTTATTGGGCCAATATAGGTCTGTGTACCAAATTTCATCAAAATATCTTAATATTTGCGACCTGCAGTTTGTAACCAAGCCAATTTTGGGGGGACCCTTATATGGGCACTAGGTCTAAACATGGACCGGTGTTAACCAAAATCAATAGGCTTCGTCCATGGGCCAACATAGGTCTATGTACCAAATTTCATCAAAATATCTTAATATTTGCGACCTGCAGCGTATAAAGAGTATAATTTTGGTAGGACCCTTATATGGGCACTAGGTCTAAACATAGACCGATGTTAACCAAAATCAATAGGCTTCGTCCTTGGGCTGATATAGGTCGGTATACCAAATTTCATCAAAATATCTTAATATTTGCGACCTGCAGCGTATAAACAGTATAATTTTGGTAGGACCCTTATATGGGCACTAGGTCTAAACATAGACCGATGTTCACCAAAATCAATAGGCTGCGTTATTGGGCCAATATAGGTCTGTGTACCAAATTTCATCAAAATATCTTAATATTTGCGACCTGCAGTTTGTAACCAAGCCAATTTTGGGGGGACCCTTATATGGGCACTAGGTCTAAACATGGACCGGTGTTAACCAAAATCAATAGGCTTCGTCCATGGGCCAACATAGGTCTATGTACCAAATTTCATCAAAATATCTTAATATTTGCGACCTGCAGCGTATAAACATTATAATTTTGGTAGGACCCTTATATGGGCACTAGGTCTAAACATGGACCGATGTTTACCAAAATCAATAGGCTGCGTTATTGGGCCAATGTAGGTCCGTGTACCAAATTTCATCAAAATATCTTAATATTTACGACCTGCAGCGTATAAACAGTATAATTTTGGTAGGACCCTTATATGGGCACTAGGTCTAAACATGGACCGATGTTCACCAAAATCAAACTTGTGCGTCCTTGGGCCAACATAGGTCTGCGTACCAAATTTCATCAACATATCTTAATAGTTGCGACCTGTAGAGTGCGCACAAAATTGCATGGACAGACAGACAGACAGACGGACGGACGGACAGACGGACATCGTTAAATCGAAATAAAAAAAAAATCTGAACCTATCGGTATACTATAAGGTGGGTCTACGACCAATATTTTTTGGTGTTACAAACATCAGCACAAACTTATAATACCCTGACCACATAGTGGTGTAGGGTATAAAAATGTACCACAATTTGCTTTGTCATCTTCCAATATGCTACTACTACTTACAATAGTACTAACTGTGAAATCCATCAATATAAAAAAGTTTTAAATTGAAAAACTCATTATTATACCCTACACCACTATGTGGTCAGGGTATTATAAGTTTGTGCTGATGTTTGTAACACCAAAAAATATTGGTCGTAGACCCACCTTATAGTATACCGATCGGCTCAGAATTTTTTTTTATTTCGATTTAATGATGTCCGTCCGTCCGTCTGTCTGTCTGTCTGTCTGTCTGTCCATGCAATCTTGTGCGCACTCTACAGGTCACAAATATTAAGATATTTTGATGAAATTTGGTACGCAGACGCTATGTTGGCCCAAGGACGAACAAGTTTGATTTTGGTGAACATCGGTCCATGTTTAGACCTAGTGCCCATATAAGGGTCCTACCATAATTATGTTTTTTATACGCTGCAGGTCGTAAATATTAAGATATTTTGACGAAATTTGGTACACAGACCTATGTTAGCCCAATAACGTAGCCTATTGATTTTGGTGAATATCGGTCCATATTTAGACCTAGTGCCCATATAAGGGTCCTACCAAAATTATACTGTTTATACGCTGCAGGTCGCAAATATTAAGATATTTTGATGAAATTTGGTACACAGACCTATATTGGCCCAATAACGCAGCGTATTGATTTTAGTGAACATCGGTCCATGTTTAGACCTAGTGTCCATATAAGGGTCCCACCAAAATTATACTGTTTATACGCTGCAGGTCGCAAATATTAAGATATTTTGATGAAATTTTGTACATAGACCTATGTTGGCCCAAGGACGAAGCCTATTGATTTTGGTGAACATCGGTCCATGTTTAGAACTAGTGCCCATATAAGGGTCCCCCCAAAATTGGCTTGGTTACAAACTGCAGGTCGCAAATATTAAGATATTTTAATGAAATTTGGTGCGCTGACTCACATTATAGAAAATTTTGACACAAGCCCCATTTTAACCCATTCGAATTTCGGATCCAAACAATACACCAGACTGGTGTAGGGTATTGTATAGTCGACATGCCCGACTTTAACCTTTCTACTCGTTTTTAACCTAGACTGAGGGAATTATCTGCATGATATTAATGAGTATTTGTATACAACCAATGAAGTTTCACTGGAACTCGTATATTGGAACTTTTCATAAAATGTTGTGAAAAGTTTCCTTTTATTTATTAGAAGTATCATACACTCAATGAAAAAGTTTCATAAAATATATGAAGCCCTTTCATCAATTTATTCATTTATTTTTATAAGAAAACTTCATTAGTTTAATGAAAAATTTCATTAAAACTCGTCGACTAAAATTCTCTCTGTGTACGGGTTATGAGTGTTTTGTAGGGAGTTACATCGATCGTCTTAATACGTTTTGTAACAGAAAAGTAAGAGGCTACCTACCTTAACTTCTTCCTTCAAAACTCATTACCGGGTAATAATAGAAGCTTTTATTGAGATTTGGATATATGGCGACTTTCGCCGCAGAGCTCTATCACGTATCCGAATTTCATTAAGATCGGAAGGAACCTATCGGAATAATTTCCTTGTTAGTTTCTTATTTTTTTTTATGATTTCAAGGTTTTTTTTTCCAAAATTTTCGTATTGGAAATCTTTAAAATTTTAAGACATTCTTCTTTATAATTATTTTTGACACTGGAAAATTTTTTATATTCTAAGTCTGATATGAAAATTGTAGGATTTGGAGTAATTTTTCTTATAAAAAAATCATATTCTGAGAATTTTTCTCATATGAAAATCTCCATTGTTTTTCCTGTGAAAACACTATTTTATTTTTAAATGATTTTTACACGTATTAATTTTGCGAATTTAGAGATATTTCCTTTTAAAAAGAGTTCGGATTCTGTACGAAAAAAGTAACGAAAAAATTTATTGAATATAGAAAAATAATTTGTTAACTTATTACTATGGCAAGGAATTTCATGTACTTATTTAAAAATAGAAAATATCCAAAGATAAAGACAAGTATGCATTCAAAATATAAAAAATATGCACTACAAACTATTATTTTTACAAAAATAATGCACTTTAAAACTTAAAAATATATTAAAGTTAGCTATTTTGCAAACAGACACAGAAGTCGAAGCTTTTCCATATGTCAATAAGATTTTTAAGAATGCTTATTTTTTAAAATAATGAAAAAAAAATTAATATTTTGATTGAATCAAAATATGAAAACGTATACATTTTTTGTATTTTTCAACAAAAGAAAAAACGGTCCTAGAAATGAAACATATGCACAAACATGCATTAAAAGGCGCAAAATATGCATTAAAAAGGCCCTAAATATGCATTTGAAGTTAAAATGTGCAACTTAAAAAATTGTTCTAAATTTGATGATACGGATAAATGTTTAGTCCATATCAATTTTGGATTATCGAGAAAACACATGCATTTGCATGGAAAACCTTACCCTACTTATTACAATAAAAAATTCTTCTAAGTTTATGGTAACAATTTTTTTGGTTAACTCTTACATTTTCAAAGCAACTAAAACTCAAATTATTTTTGCTGGTTCTTCTTATAAAAAATTACAGTATAAGACTTAACCGACAGTTTTCTTGAGTTAGCTATATCGAAGATAGACGACCAACTAATAAAGCAGATTTTTATTGACAAGAAACTATCTAAACATTCAAACAATGTCGAAATGGGGCTAAACGGATTTTCCCGAACTCCTTGTTTGATACCTTTTGAAACAACTTGGCAACTTGGCAAAAATCGCTCATCTCCACCAATATCCTTTAGAAACAGTTGCAACTGGTTTTTAAAAGTTGGCTTTCATATAAACGTGCTAAAAACATTTTTATAAAATCGAAATTCCTTTTTTGCTACCCTTCAATTGCCTTCTTATTTTATGAAAGAACTTTAGCAAACAACCCACGTTGTTCACAAATTCAAGTATTTTGGTAAGCATTCAGTTTCACTTAACCACTTCAAAATTTGTTATTGTTTTCATCAGTTATATGACAAAGATGCGTCTATCGCACACAAAAACACATACATATGCACAAAGGTAGAATACGATTCTTTTTCGAGTATACGGTCTACAATGAATTTTTAGTAAACTTTTTAATGTTGCTTTACTCTTCATAAGTTTTTATTGGAAAACAAGTGTAATATGGCACTATGGCCGAAAATCGCATAGTCGCGGCAAAAAATATTTCCCGACAAGCTAGCGTCACCAAATTTAGCATCCAGACTTTCAATGCCAAAATGTATGATTTGAGAAAAAATAGATGTTCGACGCTCCATATGGGCGCGCCCATAAAGGGGATTTGGGGAAAAAATTTAATATCTACAAAGTTATATTTACTGAAACTCTCCCTATATACTTTGCTACAGATATTTGTGTAAATCGTAGAAATATTTTGTGAAAAATTATGCTAGTCAAGTCGGCTTTTTCTTGGTTCTCCTTTTGCAAAAGCCACATTAAATTTTTTAAAGATAACTTTAAAATAAAACATCGCTCTATAACTCTATGTAGAGCCCTTTAGCAGTTAAAAAAAAATATTTTTGAAGAAAAATAGGCCCACCACGCCCTCTTATAATGGATGAAGGATCTCTTGCGAAAAAAGAACTTGACAAACGACTAACAATATCATTCTTTACAGTTGTCTGCAAATAATTTTAACATGACATAAAAGCTGAGTTTCGCATGAAGAACTACCCAGGAAAATTTTCTGTTCCAAAGAATCGGTTGTAGAATAGCTACTTTTCATTCACAACCCCTTCTATTGTCGATTCTAACACCGATTCTTTTTGTTTAAAATTGTACCAAAAGCAACCCCTTCTATAGCTTCAAAGTGGAACCGGTTGCTCTAGAATCAGTTCTAGAACTAGTTCTGGAACTGATTCTACGTTAACCACACCTTCCATATGGGATCCCAGGAACTGGTTCCGGTACCAGTTCCATGGAATCGGTTGCAGTGGAACCAGTTGTAGAATGGGTGTGGTTGGCTACCGATTGTAAAAATTTTTCCTGGGTACACTTAAAATAATACGTCAGTAGAAAAATCTGCCAAACCGGTTTCAAATCGATTGGACTAATTTTTAACAAATTTTTAGTTGAAACACTGATTTAAAGATTTTAGTTACCCAGGAATATTTTTTACAATCGGTAGCTATCCACACCCATTCTACAACTGGTTCCACTGCAACTTATTCCATGGAACTGGTTCCGGAACGAGTTCCTGGGATCCTATATGGAAGGTGTGGGTGACGTAGAATTAGTTCCAGAACTGATCCTAGAGCAACCGGTTCCACTTTGAAGCTACCCAACAAAACTTGTATCAATTCCAGAACTAGTTCTACAACAGTTCTTTGAGTCAGTACTAGTTCTACTTTGGCACTGTTACCCATGATTTTTATTTAGAACTAGTTCTAGGGAATGGTTTGAGGAACAGGCACTAGTTCTACGGAACGGTTCTAGAACGTATTCTTGAATCCGTGATTTTTGTATGAAATTGTCACCCTCAGAACTAGTTCCAAGAAGCCATCATGGAGCATTAATCCCTTTGGTAGATCGGTTTTAAAAATAATATTTTTAATCATACTGATACAGTTACAAGAACAAAAATTTATTTTAAACGAAAAAAAAAGATTTATGCAAACCATTATTTTAATAAATTTTTTATACAGATTCATATAGTTAATTTCATATGTTAGTTAATAGTATTTCCAGGAAAAATATTCCAAAGTAGACAAAGATATCTTAATCCCGAAAAATGGAACGAAACAGATTTGGAGACGTTAACATTTTATTTATATTTAGCTTGCCCGTTTAATATAAGACACAAAGCGTTTTCACTGTCAGCATTTTGAAAAGATGAATTCTTTTCCTTAACGGTTATTTTCATGCCAAGTTCTTGGGATGTTTTCCATTTTGATAGGAAACAGTTTCAGAGCATTTTTTGTTAATTTAAGAAATAAAAAATATTTGAATTTTTCTAAGTTTTTCAAATAGCTTTACGGAGCTGTTTTGGAACTAGTATTAGATTCTGGGAACCAATGTAGAAGTAATGTATAAGTAGTTCTAAATCACCAGTTCCCAAAACATTCCAAGGATGTAGTTAAAATGGTAAATATGACTCCTTTGCCTGGGTTCTAGAACTAATTGCACCATCACTAGTTCCAAGGATGCTATTCGAGAATGTGTAGTAACACCCTGAGAAGAAGTTCTAGAACTAGTAATTTTAGAACGGGTTCAAAAAATTTTCCTGGGTATAGAAGGCGTTGCTTTTGTGACAATTTCAAACAAAAAGAATCGGTGTTAGAATCGACAGTAGAAGGGGTTGTGAATGAAAAGTAGCTATTCTACAACCGATTCTTTGGAACAGAAAATTTTCCTGGGTACTTCATTTAACACAATACTAAAAACACTCAGTACTTTAAATAATTTTCAGTGTTAATTTTGAAAATTATTTAAAACTAATTTTTAAGAACCCATTCGTTAAATTATACAAAATTTATTGTTAAAATATAATACTGTCATATTATTGTTATTACCCGGTAGATGGCGCCACCAATGTATCCGAAGTTTTTAAGATGGCGCTATTTCTTTCCCTACCGTTTTTAAAATGGCCCATATCTCGAAAACTAAGTGAGCTAGAGCAAAATTGATGAAAATTTCGAATACCCCTAACCGTAGAATACCCCGCGAAAGGGTCTCTGTCAAAAAACTGGACCTTGGCGGGGTCCTTGACCCTCGGAAATTTTCAATAAAAATTTTCCACTTTATAAAATGGTCTATCTCGAAAACTAAGCGAGATAGAGCAAAACGGACAAAATGTTTGCTCCATCCGAGTACCCTCAGATGGGCCCGGGGAAAATTTGAATAAATTCTACGACTCAGTATAATTACAGAAAAAACTGTAGTTTTACAAATTTTTTACTTAAATTTAGATTTGTTAAATTTAACAAAAGAATTTGTTAAAATTAAAAATTTTATTTTAAGCCCAAAAACAGGAATAAATTTTGTTAAAGTAACAAATTTTTCTGTTCAGCCAACAGACTTATTATTTTGAAAACTCCTTTATGTCTCGTTATCTACGTAAGATCTTTTTCACGTACGACGATAAAACTAGTCACAATTTTACAAAAATCATGACCCAACATGACATCAAAATAAGTACTAAATTCAAAAATTTATCAAAACTTATCGCGATCAGAATCTATATTCAATGAATATTATTCACAGATTTTTTTAATAAAAATATAATTCGAAAAACAGTGTTTTAATTTTATAAAAATGTTATTGCTTTACAGCTGATAATACGTATTACAATATAAAAAAATATAAATATTAGCAGTTACATAAATATGGTTACCAACTGCAATAAATTTTTTTGTTTCCAATATATTGAAAATGAAACTGTATAAAATTTTTTCAAAAATCTTAAGTTGAAAAATTTTCTTTTTGCCTCCAAATGTGGAAATTTGGCCATAGTGCATTGGCAACCAGTTTCAACAGCATATCAAAATTCTCAACAAATGTACGTTGTGAGTCCTGTGATCCTGTACAAGCTTGAGTGGTATTGTAGGTGTGAGAATGTGTGTGAAATGAGTGTTTGCGTGTATATATCAAAACTGTTTTAAAATTGTTTGACATATGAACTGTTACCATATCAAAGTAAGTGAATAAATGAATGAATATATATATGACAAACAGTGAGAGAGGCAGGAAAGCAGTCAGTATGGTAAGTGTTGTTGAAGTAGATGCTTTTATCGCTTTTGGTAAATTAAACCTGTAATATAAGACTTCCACTACTACAGAATTGTGTATTTTTAATTTTAAAATTTTAAATTAACTTTGAATGTATTGGTGGTTGTTGTTGTTTTATTACTTTAAAAAATGTGTATTTTTATAACAGACCTGTAGAAGAAATTTGACAATTCTTTAAATTTTTATACTTTTCTTGCAAGTTGCAAACGGAGTTTTTTGCTTTCTTTATACAATATTTTTTTATATAAATAAGTATTTGCTTAGTAAATCATACATATGTTTCTTAATTTTTGAGTGTAATTTTTTTCAATTTTTATTAAATAATCTCAAATGTATTATAGGATAAATTTTGATCTAAAAATATCTAACTCGATCTAACAAAATGATATTATTTTTTTTATCTAATTGGATCTAAATTACCCGCATGAGATATTGTGGGACCTATCAGGGTCTTAATTTGATACTGTTCGATCTCCCAATTTTAAAATTAATTTTGGACTAATTTGATCCTGGTGTATATTTTAGGTATATAACTGGATAACTCAATTTTGAGATGAACTTGGAGGACATTTAACATATGTTTTTAATATTAAAATATATGTATAATAGAGCACCCACACACAGAAAATAATTTAGTTGGAAAGTGATCGTGGTCACCATAATTCTTCTAAAATAATATAAATATATTCACGATAATATAATAATTATATTTAGAATGATTATTTTGTTTTAACAACAACTATTTGGTTCCCACAACTTTTAAAAATCATTTTTAATTAAATGAATGTTCTTTAGTTTGACTCTAGATTATAAATTAAAATCACTTTCTGTTTAAAGTATTTTCAAATCAAAGAAAGATGATACAATGTTTACAAGTAAATTAAAAAGAATAATTTGTAATTTACTTGTAAAAATTGTATCATCTTTCTTTGATTTGAAAATAATTTAAACAGAAAGTGATATTAATTTATGATCTAGAGTCAAACTAAAGAACATTCATTTACTTAAATAAGAGATCAACTAAAACATTCCCCCCATTCATCATTTTTAATAATAAAATCTGGTATACCAACCAAGGTAACAAAATAAAAAATATTTTCATATAATTCGGTAGGGATACTATTATTAAAAACAAGAGAACATGCATAGTACCCAATATATTGGGTATATCAATCATTATTAAATAGATACAACTAAATTCATATACTAAATTACACATTATATTTTATTTGGTGTTTCGAACTGAAAAGTTTGTTGTAGCTACGCAATTCTTATTGTGCTAACCAAATGCACAAAATATATTTTTTGTGGTATTTTATGTTGGCGTTCATAATCGAAATAAAAAAAATTAATACAAATATAACAGTCAAAAAATTAAATTTAAGGATACAATTTTTAGAAGCTGATTTGTTTTCAACATTCATTATATACATAGGTAAGTAAATACCCTACGGGAAATGGATCAGGTACAGAGGTGGTCACGTGACTGAAACTTTGTGATGGTTACCGGTCCTCGATTCGGTTCTTTTATATGAAAGTAACTGGCAACTTTAACATTGGCTTGTCATACTTGTTACATGTCAAAGAACTTGTCAAAGAGAACATATTACTGTACATGTTTTAGTGAATATGCAACAAACCTAGTTTAAATTATCTAACACGTAACTAGTCTCAAGATAGACTTTACTTGATAGGTAAGAGAACTAGTGCGAAAAGAATTGCAACCTGACTGGTGCAAGTGTACATATTTTAGGACGGACGAAAAATAAGTGGTAAAAAACTGGTCACATATGAATCGCAATGTGTTATGTCACAGAACTTGTTAAAAATTTATAGTTTCGGGATATCTCAGTGGGCTGCTGTAAATGAACATCTCCAGTCACTTTACTTACCTAAAGTAGTATGCCACTATACCTGTTTTAAAAACATTCCAAATGTAAAAAATAATTTTAAAATAAGTTTATTTTTCAATAAATAAAAAAAAAATAAATATTAAATTAAAGTTTACAATCTAAATTTCGTAAAGTATATGGACTACACATTACCAATTTAAATTTAAAAATAAGGATGTAGTTAAATAAAGTATACTTAAATATACTTATAATAACATAATGTATGACTGAATTTTTAAGTCAGTAATCAGACTTTTTCGTTTGAGTTGTTTTATTTGCACTATTTAGGGCAATAAAGCTGAAAATATATTAGTTGAAATTTGGTTTTCCGGAAAAATCAGCATATGTACAATGCATATAAAAGTTTTATTTATTACATCTTTACACAATTTAAAAATGTATCATTAATATTTGCTCACACAAGGTTTCACACGAGTTAAGGCAATTTGTGATAGTATAAAGAAAAAGGAATGCTAATATTATAATTTATAAAATTATAATTTATATCGTTAGCTAAAACACATAACAAAGTAACTAAAAATATTCTAATAATAAATATTTTGGTAGAGACTTTATTTTAAATTTAGTGATATATTTGATTTATATTCATGAGTATTAATTATAAATGATTCAGAAATGTTTTTGTAACCTTTATATATTTTCTTTTTGGTTTTCTTAAATGTGTGCCACATAGGTTAAGTGTTACTGGCAGATTTGCATTGCTTGAAGAAATAATTTGAGAATTTCTTAAAATTACAATTCTGAATACGAGAAATACTCTTTAAATGTTTCTTTATGTTCACAATACCATAATCTCTGTATGTGTATATATGTATGGGTGCATTTGTAAATGTGTAAAAATGTATGAGTTTATATACATAACATATAAGAATGTGTACATTGATTTCGAATTTTAGAGGATTTGAAAACGAGAAGTACTGAAATTTGACTTCAAAACAGCGCATACTTATATGGCACAAAATTTTGTCTTTGAAAAGTTTAATGTATTAAAAAATTGTTTAAACATTTTTATATTACATTTATATAACATTTTCAAAGCTGTTCGTTTTATATAGCAATTTACTTAAATGTAAGGGGAATGGAATTTTTTTTAATATTTGTACTATACATTGATTGATTTCGAGTTTATAAGGATATGAAAACGATAAGCACTGAAATTGTTGTAAGGCTTTAGAAAGTTGAATATATTAAACAAATTCTTAAACATTTTGAAGTTACGTTAAGATAACATTTTCAGAGCTTTTCGTTTTATATAAGAAATTACTTAAATATGATCACATTTTGTACTTCAAAGTAGAGATGGGCACGTGAGTGAATTTTCACTCACACTCACTCACGCTCACGAGAAAAAAATTCTAATCACGCACAATCACTCACGACAAAAAAATTACTACTCACACTCACTCACGCTCACTTGAGAAAATTGAACTTTTAGTCACACTCACGCGTGATTCACGTGAATCACGCAAATTCACGAAACAAAATAATATTTAAAAATTAATAAAAATTAAACTTGAAAATGTGCCTAGTAAAGGGTTTGGGGTTCGGAAATACCCGGGCGGTATTTCCCGAAAAAAGTTTGACGGGAATCCCCAGGAAAAAAAATTTTTCCAATCGGTTTTAAACCACACTAGTTCTGCAAATGGTTCCACTGCAACTGATTCCATGAAACTGGTTCCGGAACCATGACTGTCGTAGAATCAGTTCTAGAACTAGTTCCAGAACTGATTCTATTGCAACGGCCCAGATAGAAAAATACGAACGGCACAGTACTGGCTCAGTATTGGAGACGGTAGTGCATGTACTGGAGATGTGTTGGATTTTTTACGTTTCCAGTACTGGTACGGTGTCGAAATGATAACACCAATATACGCTTGGATGTAGGTATTTGCCCACGTTGGCCCAGTATTGGATTTTGTTACTTTCTGGTGTTTTCCCAGTACTATAAATTAAAAATATTCAGTAACTTGGCAGTACTTTAAATACAAAAAATCAGTGTATAGCCAGTACTATAAAAACAATTAAAAATCTGGTGGTGAATCACCCTAAATTTTAATAAAATAATTAAAAAATGTACAGTGATGTGCAATGAAATAGAGCCATTCAAGTTTTTTTTTATAATTTTATTCTCGTTGCCTTTATTTTTAAAGATCAAAATAGTGGATAGATTCGCCCAAAAATTCGAGGAGATAGTTCAGAAAATTATGCAGAATTTTAACGTGACGTTTGCTTGTTTATTTTTTTACTTGTTTACAGTAGGCGTGGCTTTTAATGAAAAATAAGCGACATCGACCTTCTATCAAATTACATAGTAAAATTTTGCGAGTACTGATCAGTTCTAAAAAAACTGTATATTTTTGGAATTCCTATAAAATTTCCTTAAGTCTTGCGTTATTCTTTTCTACAAATAGTCGCCAGTCTTAAAATGACAGTGCCTTTAACATGACCAAATTTTTCTTTGTTTTTAGCGATTTTAAAATAAAGTTAACAACACTGAATCTTTAAATCGAATGGGCTTATTCTATACTTACCGCGATATAACAAATCAGTCAGGCCTTTTTTTTCGTTATAGTATAAAGCATTCCGTGTTTAAATTTCAGTGTTGTTAACTTTATTTTAAAATCGCTAAAAACAAAGAAAAATTTGGCCATGTTTAAGGCACTGTCATTTTAAGACTGGCGACCATTTGTAGAAAAGAATAACGCAAGACTTAAGGAAATTTTATAGGAATTCCAAAAATATACAGTTTTTTTTAGAAGTGATCAGTACTCGCAAAATTTTACTATGTAATTTGATAGAAGGTCGATATCGCTTATTTTTCATTAAAAGCCACGCCTACTGTAAATAAGTAAAAAATAAAAAAACAAACGTCACGTTAAAATTCTGCATAATTTTCTGAACTATCTCCTCGCATTTTTGGGCGTATATACAGTATATACAGTAGGCCGGGTCGATTTGTGGGGAGGCAAAAAAATCGACCATGGCTCAGGGAAAATTGTATTCTAGGGATCAAAATAAGAAACTTTGCCGAAGGAACCATACCTCTAAAACGAATAAACTGTTGACTTTTGTGCCGTAGGGTCAAGTTTTGAAAAATCACACTTTGACCCATTTAGAGTGCCCCAATCGAGTCCAAATGTATGACCGACCCCCACTAACTTTGGAGGGCCGATCCACCCATGCCAGTGGCACACCCCCTGGAACTCCCCTGGGGGGTTCCCCATACAAACATTTTAAAAAATCACCATTTTTGGCACTTTATTTTATTATTTTTTGCATCAAAGGAATTAAATATGCTAAAAATCCCAAACGTATTTAACAAATTGTGAAAAATAATCCGCTGCAGGCATGTCCCTATCCGGATTTCATTCTTGCCTAAGGAAATCGTCAGGGGACGACGTTTTTAGAATTTCTGGAAATATTTGTTAAGTTAAATTACAAACTCAATGAGAATTTTTTGTTCTCGTCTAGGAGCGTTATTAAACATTTAAAATATCATAGAAAAAACAAAAACAACAACAGAAAATTTTCCACAATTTGCTTTGTCATCTTACAATGTACTACTCTGTTGTTTTGACAGATCTAGCAATGTAGTGACATCCATTCATGTAGAAACAACAATAGAGAACAATGTTTTCTAAAGTGTCAGTAACATTTAAATTTGCACAAGCACTTGCATTAGTTTTTTTAATTTTATTTTATCGGGATATACATTAATTGCATCAAAGGAATTAAATATGCTAAAAATCCCAAACGTATTTAACAAATTGTGAAAAATAATCCGCTGCAGGCATGTCCCTATCCGGATTTCATTCTTGCCTAAGGAAATCGTCAGGGGACGACGTTTTTAGAATTTCTGGAAATATTTGTTAAGTTAAATTACAAACTCAATGAGAATTTTTTGTTCTCGTCTAGGAGCGTTATTAAACATTTAAAATATCATAGAAAAAACAAAAACAACAACAGAAAATTTTCCACAATTTGCTTTGTCATCTTACAATGTACTACTCTGTAGTTTTGACAGATCTAGCAATGTAGTGACATCCATTCATGTAGAAACAACAATAGAGAACAATGTTTTCTAAAGTGTCAGTAACATTTAAATTTGCACAAGCACTTGCATTAGTTTTTTTAATTTTATTTTATCGGGATATACATTAATTGCATCAAAGGAATTAAATATGCTAAAAATCCCAAACGTATTTAACAAATTGTGAAAAATAATCCGCTGCAGGCATGTCCCTATCCGGATTTCATTCTTGCCTAAGGAAATCGTCAGGGGACGACGTTTTTAGAATTTCTGGAAATATTTGTTAAGTTAAATTACAAACTCAATGAGAATTTTTTGTTCTCGTCTAGGAGCGTTATTAAACATTTAAAATATCATAGAAAAAACAAAAACAACAACAGAAAATTTTTTTATTTATTTTATTTATTTTTATTATTTTATTTATTTTTCTCCTTAGAAATTTATTTAGTCAGAACATATGTAAATGAAAAAATTAATTTAACTTAGTAATAGAGAAGAAAAAATAAAAAATTGCTGTTTGAAGTCTTTTTTGCTTTCAAGTCTGGGCAATTTCGCCCGGCTCTCTAATGTCGTCGCCATAACAGCCTCTACATTTTCCGGTATAACTCGTTTGGAAACGCTAGCTAGCAATTGAACGTGTCGTTCTGTTTCTTGTATGTGTGATGGAATTTTTGGATCATTAAACGGTGGATCATCTTGATTTAAATATTCTTTCAAAATATCGTATGGAATGCTTCGCGTGAATGGTGGTTCAAATACGTCATTTATGTCATTCATATTGATCATTTCCGTGTAACTTGTGCAATAAAAGTTTATATCTGGTTTTTTATAAGCTCTAAGTCCCGTTGGGTCGTCAACATCGGTTCGATAGCGTAGAATTATCTTGATAGCACAGTCGCGCTTTTCTTTGCTATCATCAAACAACATTGATAACAAGATATTTTCCGAATGCGCATAATATGAATTATCTGTAATTACTTTATTGACAATTTTGCGTAAACGAGGTTCTAGAAATCTTGACCAACTAATGAATTTGAAAAATAATCTACTACCGTACACGACAGAGCTGTAATACTTGATATTGAAGTACATTGGCACATAACATGTAATTATAAATTCAACCAGTATTCTTAAATTTGCATCTGGATTTTCCGTTGTCACATATAATCGTAATAATCTAGCGGCCTTGGTGAGCCACCGAGAATGTACAATTTTCCCTGGTTTGATGTTTGCCAGAGCCACTGAAACCACGCCGCTAGAAATTTCATGGGCCATGTCGTATAAGTACTTGGAATCGGTGGAAAATTAAATTTTTTCTGGAGCAGGGGGCATATTTTCAATTCAACTCAATTTTCTGAAAGCCGTCCACCACCTGAAAATATATAAAAATAAAACAATTAAAAACGGTTGACAATTATAATAAATGAGTGATAGCAATAACTTACCGGAAGAGTTTCACAAGTTTCGATTTGACGGCTCAATTTTCCGGTTGCCGATCTTGGTCCAGTGCTGGTTGATTTATCCAAAGCTTCAAACAAATGCCGAAACGGAAGTTCGTTGAAGTGTAGAAGGCAAACGAACCAATGCAATGGTCTTTTTAACAGCAATTCGAATCGTCGTATAATTCCACCGTTTGGGCCAGTGTTCGTTGGCTCACCGTCAGTGCATATGCCAATTAATGCATCCAGTGATATATTTTTATCGTTGAAAAAATCATTTAATTTGGTTGTTTTGTATTCAGCGGTTTCATGTTCCAGTCTTACGTAACCAATCAATTCAGAATTCGGTTCTCTCAACATAACAAGATGAGGTTCTTTTACCATTCTAGTATGATACTTCTCATCAATTGTATCTCTCGTTAAAGTATCATCTTTTCTGCCATCGAATGAAAATGCTAACAAATTGGTATCATCTAACCGTTTGCGAAGCACTTCTTGTCTGCATTTCTCTTTTTCTCGGCGAACTTTCGATTTATCCATGATGAGAGGTTTGCCATGGATATCTTTCATTTTAAAATCTTGGAAAAGAGCTGTTCCCATTGCTGATGCTACTCTATCAGGCACGCCAAATCTGTCACATACCAAGGCAAAGTTAAAACAATCGTATCTCTGGGTGTATTGTGAACTTGTGCTTATATCCAAATCTTCTTGAACCGGTGGCGGTGCGTATGTTGAATCATCGGGATCTTGGTATGTTGGCATTGATGACATAGACGTTGCTCCTTGCTCTTCAATTTCCATCGCAAATCCATCCATTGTTAGACTTCTCTGATTATGTTGATCGTGCATAAACTCTTTGAGGCGTTCGGGAACCAAACCGCATGCACATGGAGCTGCCTTCAAATCGCATTTACATGTTCCAATGAAAAAAATTGTTTCCAGAGATTTTACATACTCTGTAAATTGTTGGGGTTTGTTTCTTCTCTTGATTTGCTCTTGATATTTGTCAAGCAATTTATTCAATTTATTACATACTGAAGAAACGGGTTAGAGGGAGAGGGTTAGTTGTTTGGGGTTAGTGTACATTACCGCGTAAATAGTGCCTTCCAAATAAGAGATTTATATATTTTCCGTTAAACGTTATAATATATGTGTTTATTTAAAGTTCATATTTTGGATTTCCACGATATGGCAAATTATTTACACTTATTATTTGTAGGTTCACTATTTATGACACTTGAAATTAAATTCTAGGGTTAAACACTGCAATGGCTGTTTGAGGTTTTATTTTCTTCTGAACGTTCAAATAAGTGCACACACGATGAAAAAAGGAGATGTTGGGTTGCTTGTTGTAGTTTACGAACTGACCTTTTAACCAAACGCAAAGGCCGACAGCTGTTGGGTGTGGTGTGTTTAGCTGCCGCTTTGCGTTTGGTTCGACACTCGAATACGTTGAGGTCAGGGTTGGTTAGCCTTCATTGTTCACTAAAGTGAACATCCTCCCGGGCCCGACGAACCTGTGAAAAAAAAAAACAATTATTTTTATATATTCGCCTGAGGGGTAAGAAAAGTGTAGGGTAAAGGGTAAGTAGAATATGTGAAAAGAAGATCACAATGTCACCAATGCAACATGTGAGATTGTATTCATCACTCCCGAGAACACATGTCCATTATTTCGACACTGCGAAATTATCTAGTTCAGAATTTGGGTTGTGTGATCAACTTTTACATATTAAACTTGGGTAAGTAAAGTGAGTGTGTTATGGGTTAATATACAAGTGGGGGTGAGTAGTTAGATAAGAGGGTATCATCATTTGGTGGGTAAAACTACGACCTTGGTTATTGGCCGAGTTAAGCTTCCCGTGACGGTGCGCAAGTCTACGACTCTTGTGCGACCATCAGGACCAGGGTACACTTTGGTCACGCGTCCAAGTAACCATTCATTAGGGGGTAAATTGTCCTGTCTAATAACTACAATATCGTCAACTTCAAGTTGCCGTTGAGGGTTCTTCCACTTGTATCTCTTGTGCAGCTCTTTCAGGTATTCATCTTTCCATCTCCTGCAGAAGTAATGGTGTTGAATTCTGAGATTTTGCCACCTATTCGCCAGAGTGATAATTCCGTCACTTAAGTCTGGTTCAGCTGGGGTTAATAGGGGTGAACCAATCAAAAAATGACCTGGGGTTAAAGGGTTAAGATCTTGCGGATTTTCGTTTGACGGGCTGAGTGGCCTAGAGTTAAGACATCCTTCAATTCGAGCAAGGAGAGTAGCTAATTCTTCGAATGTGTATTTTAGGGTATTAAGCTTTTTCAGGTGGGATTTGAAGCTTTTTACTCCGGCTTCCCACAAACCTCCCATGTGTGGAGCTCCTGGCGGAATAAAATGCCACGTCACGTTTTGGAAACTGCTCATTGCTACAACAGATTCTTTCAATAATCTCATAAATTCCTGCCGCTCTTTCTTCAATAGTTGATTTGCGCCAACGAAGTTTGTTCCATTATCGGAGTAAATAGCGGCAGGGCATCCCCGCCTCGAAAAAAATCGTGCAAATACCGCCATAAAGGCTTGGGTAGAAAGATCTGAAGTTGGTTCAAGGTGGATGGCTTTAGTTGCAAAGCATACAAAAACGCATACGTATCCTTTGGTTATCTTACACGTGCGGCCTGAGTAAACCTTTACATCAAATGGTCCAGCAAAATCTATTCCAACGTTATAAAATGGTCGGGTGCGTTCCGGGGGTAAAGCCGCCATCAATTGACTTGCCTGACGGTTCTTATATCGAGTACAGGGTGAGCATTTGTTAATAACAAAGCTGATAAGATTCTGAAGCTTCGGAATCCAGTATCCTGAACGAATTACTCTCAACATGACCTGATTTCCCCCATGTAAAGTTATCAAATGAACGTGTAGGGTTAATAATTTTGCAAAGCAACTTGCGTAGGGTAACAAAATCGGGTGTCGTTCATCATAAGATAAGCTATTGGAGCTTGCTAGACGACCATTCGCACGCATAATATTCTTTGAGTCCAAATATGGCGTTAGGGTAAGTAATTGGCTCTTTTTGGGTATAGGGGTTTTCTTCATTAAACAATTATACTCTTCCTTAAAATATTGAGTCTGGCACAATATCACAAGTCTATCTTTGGTTGAATTTATATCTTCAGATTCGAGTAAAATGCTGGGGTGCGCCAACAGGATCCTGATTCTTTCGGCTGGTAAAGTAATTCTACTTCTATCCAGTGTTACCATTTCATGACGACTTACTCCTCTGCAGGTAGTTGTCATTCGGTCCAAGAAACGATAGACATATGACATGACTCGAAGAGCTTTCGACCATTTTGAAAATCTACAAAGAATGTCTGGGTTTTCTGTGGCTGTAGGGTTAATATTCACAGAATTAGCAAAAGCTTGAATGGGTTTCGCTTCAGCTTGAGTTATAAAATTTTGTGTTGTTATTGGCCATTTTGATGGGGATTCTTTCAGCCAGGATGGGCCATTCCACCAAAGAAAATCGTCTTTTAACTCATCCGCATTACATCCTCGGCTCGCGACGTCAGCAGGGTTATCGTGGGATACGACATGGTTCCAATTTTCTACGCCGACCGTTTCCATAATGGTTGCAACTCGATTTGCAACAAATGTGTTCCAGGAATTTGGATGCTTCCTTAACCAAGCCAGGACTATGGATGAATCAGTCCAGAAATAGGTCTGATGTTGGGGTAAATCTAGCTGACCAAGTAAATTGTGTACCATATTAGCCAACAACACCGCACCACAAAGTTCTAACCTGGGTAATGAAAGAACTTTGATGGGTGCAACTCTCGTTTTAGCGAAGAGTAGGGTTACGGAATTAGGACCGTTTATGGGTGTTACTCGTGCATATAGCACTGCCGAGTAGGCTTTCTCAGAAGCATCTGAAAAGCCATGAAACTCAATTCTTGCTGAAGGGGTGTATTGAATCCATCTTGGAATTCTAATCTGATCAATATTATCATAATATTGTAGAAACTTTTGCCATTTAATGAGGGTTAAGGGTTTAAGACATTCATCCCAAGCTGTATTATCCTGCCATATTTGCTGCATTATAATCTTAGCAGAAATAATAATTGGCGCTAGCCAACCAGCTGGGTCAAAAAGTCGCGCAATATCCGACAGTACATTGAAAAAGAATATATCTTCTTTCGCATTCCACCTAATGCCGAGGGTTTTGGCATTATTCGATTCTGGAAGGGTAAGCAGATCGACATCGAGTAAGTGTTCTTTGGGTAGGGTATTTAAAAGTTCAGCGTTGTTCGAAATCCACTTTCTCAGTGGGAACCCGGCAGATTCTAATACTGCTATTGTCTCCTTCTGAGCAAATTTAGCCTCCTTTAGGGTATGAGCACCGGCTAACACATCGTCAACGTACATATGATTTCTCAAAATCTGAGATACGATTGGGTGGGTATCTTGAACTTCACTTGCTAGCTCTAAAAGAGTGCGAATTGCTAGGTAGGGTGCCCAATTGACTCCGAATGTGACCGTATGAAGTTCATAGTCTTTTATGGGTTCGTTGACACTTTTTCGAAACAATATTCGCTGAAAGGGTGTGTGGGTAGTATTCAATAAAATTTGCCGGTACATTTTCGTAATATCGGCGTTAAAAACAATTTCATAAAATCGCCATTTTAAAATAACTACAACTAAATCCTGTTGTAGTGTAGGACCGGTGTATAGGGTATCATTCAAACTATTGCCATTCGACGTTCTGCTTGACGCATTAAAAACAACTCGGACCTTTGTTGTAACTCGGTCAGGTTTTACGATTGCGTGATGGGGTAAATAATAACTACAGTTTGGCGAAATTTCTGGGTTATAGGGTACGGGTTTCATCTGACCTAGGTCAATATATTCCTGAAGCACGTTATCGTATTCATTTTTAAGTTCGGGTTTCCTCAATAAATTTTTCTCATTTCTAAGATATTGAGCCATCGCAATGTGGCGTGAGTTCCCTAACTCAATTTGCGGGGTTCGGAAGGGTAGATTGACCTGATATCGGCCATTGGATAAACGAGTAGTTGTCTTCGAATAATACTCCTCACAACAGGAATCTTCTGTAGACTTAATGGGTTTTCTAACAATTTCTTCAATCTCCCAGAACTTGGTAATACACTCGTCAAGTGTAACCGTGTTGAAGTGTGACACTATGGGTTGGGGTTTTTTCAAATCATCTAGCGGTCCTGTTAATATCCAGCCAAAGTGGGACTCTTGAGCAAGAAGTGTCCTAACGACTTTGCTGGCAGTTTTTCTCATGATTTGTGGGTAATAATCGCCGCCAATCAACACATCAACTGGCCGACTTTCGAAAAACCTTTCATCAGCAAGTTGAATATTATTCAACTCCTTTAAAATAACTGGGTTCAAACTTCGAGTGGGTATATTTTTCGCAATGACTTTTAAAACAATTGCTTGAAGCGTCAGCCTGAAATCGTCACATCTGTCCGACCGTAATGTTATGTCCCACATTTTATCGGGATTTGCGGAATGACTTTCATTCACTCCTGAGATTTCAGCGCGTATGGGTGTGGTGGGTAACTGCAGTTTCTTTCTGAGGGTATCTGAGACAAAAGTGTAGTCTGACGCTGGATCAATTAGCGCTCTAACGGGTATCAGAGAGCCTTGGTATTCAACATTTACCATGGCTGTTCCCACTAGCCTTTTACGGTCATCTAATGTCTCTGAACGCGTACTTATTGCGAAAGACTGCGATGCATTGCGTGAAGTTGATTGTTGGCTTAAATCGTCTTGGGTATTTTGGGGTTCTGAATTGGACTTGGGTTTGTGTAGGAGAGAATTATGCCGACCTCCACAATGCTTGCATGTGAAAGCACTTCGGCAATCTTTTAACGTATGACCAACAGCCAGACAATTGTAACAGAAGCCGCTCTTTTTAATGAATTCAATTCTTTCGTCTACTCCCATAGAATTGAATGGCGAACAATCCCTTAACGTGTGGTTAGCTCTGCATAATTTGCAAACTGAGCCATCGGGTTTGTCTGCTCTGGGTTTCTGGGTAGTAAGAGGGAAGGCTGGCTTGTCGTGTCTAGGGGTTTTTCCAAAACGGGTGTCTTTTTTAGGCTGTTGAGTCACATTGA
The DNA here is from genome assembly GCA_949987735.1 of Leucophora obtusa. NCBI lineage: Eukaryota > Metazoa > Arthropoda > Insecta > Diptera > Anthomyiidae > Leucophora > Leucophora obtusa. Next base: position 166,489,849 of record OX465295.1, on the reverse strand, counting down.
GAAAAACGCTGCCCTTTCTCTCATACTGATTTCTATTATCAGTGTTCTGTCTTGGGTGTGAGTTTGGAACAACATTTATCTGTAATGCTTTAGCATCAGTGGCCGCTTCTAGACCTTTATATTCTGATGTTAAAAAACTGTCCAATTCAGTCCAGGATGGAATACAAGTATTGTCCGCTAGAGTTCTCTCAAATATTAAGAGGGTTTCTTTGGGTAATTTGGAGGTACAAATGTAAATTATAATAGGATCCCAGTGCTCAGTGTCTACTTCTAGAGTACGTAAGACCGCCAGGCAACTATTAATGGACCTTTGCAATTTCCGAATTTGAAAACCGCATGGATTTATGACTATGGGTAGGGTAAATAGAACTCTCAATTGAGCATTAACCTGCCGGCGCCTATCTTCATATTGGACAGTAAGTTCTGACCAAGCAATATTAAAACCTTCGTTTGTCAAGGGTGCACCATCCACAATATCTCTAGCTTCTCTGCGGGTTTTCTCTTTGAGTTTGCATAATCTTTCAATGCCACTTAGACGCGGGTTTTTGCCATAAACGGCCATGAACATGTCCCTAAATGAAGCCCAGGCTTTGTATTCACCGTTAAAAATGGGTATGTCACAAGGCGTAACTTTAATTCCGGTAGAATTTGTCGCATTCGCGTCACTTGGGTGGGGTAGCGAGAGCCTTTGATTTGTATGACCTTCGATTGCTTCCTCAATCGAAGTCATGCTGGCCCTATAAAATTGCTTAGCTCCTCTGAAATGCCGCGTGATTTCGGTCATATCAATTCCCTTTGACGCCTCTTTGTCACTCATTTGAGGAGATTCTCGCAGACTATTATATTTAGAGTCGATATTTGACCATATTCCTTCCAATTCAAGCTTGCGAATCTTTAAGGCGGGCAAAGATTGGGTATCCTCGGATGAATTGCGATAATCCTCCTCATAAGCAGGTAGATCCTGTTGAATGCAGATTAGCAAGTTTTTCGCCAAGAGCTTTATATCATTCATTTTGTAATAAAATTAAAATTAACCGCCGATAAAATGAATTAAAAACGTGTGTAAAAGCAATTAATTGCGAGTGTTAACGGGTTACAATGGGTTAAATGCGGGCTCTTGTGCAAAAAAAGGGTTAAAAAATGGGTTTCGTACGGTTCTGCGATGAAAAACGGGTAAACCCTGATTTTGCGGTGCAACACTGGGTTGATTTTGGGTTAAATATGGGTTTGCTGGGGGTTAAATGTGAGTTACCGGTACAAAATGCGTTAATTGCGTAAAATATGAATTTCCGGTAAAAAATGTGTTAAATTTCGGTTATCGGCACAAAAAGGGGTTAATTGTGCTTAAAATATGTTTTTGCTGTAAAAAGCGGGTTAAATTTGGGTTATAAGCACAAAAAAGGGTTAATTGTGCTTAAAATGTATTTCTGCTGTAAAAAGCGGGTTAAATTTGGGTTATAAACACAAAAAAGGATTAATTAAGCCAACACTGTAATACTGCTGTATAAAACGGGTTAAATTTGGGTTTTCGGCACAATAAGGGTTAAAATTTGGGTTTATGGGTTAAAAACGATTATACCAAACACTGTTGGCAAAAACACAAAAAAAGATTCTCTGACCAAAAAATTTCCAACAGGGTGTTTTTACACTTGATGATATGCGCTACACAATGTAAACGGCAGTATCAATTTGTCAGACAAAATTTTTAAAAACCTGAAGAATAACTGCAAAAAGGGTGGGTGGGTGGGTGAAACGAGGTTTTATAATCAAAGTTGTGCTGACTGCTGTGTAAAATGTGTACAAAATTATGGAAATATGGTTTCGAAAATTTCAGTAAGTTGTAAATAATTCAACTTACCCACTCCTTCTGGTTGTAGGGTACTTATCACTTTGATGGGTATGTGTGTGTATTTGTTGTATTTCCTTGTTGATTCGCTTTTGTGCCTATCTTCCCGCTTTATATTACATGCAGTAATTTGGGCTTTTATGTTTTGCAGCAGAATTATTAAACACAAATTTTGTATTGTTTTTGGGTAATTTATTCTCCTTGTTTTTTATATTGCACAGTAACACTTGTATTTTGTTTATTAAAATTTTTGTGTAATATTTGTTAAAAAAATACTATTTAAACGTTAAGATTCAATTCAATTAATCGCACTTATTAACAAAATATATAGAGAAACTCTTGAAATAAAACGAATATTTTCTAAAATCACTTTATCATTAATATGAACAATAGTTTTCAAGGGGTTTTATTTTAGAATTCCATTTTTCACTGGGTATGGGTATTTCTTCCTCTTCTTTTTCTTTTTATATTTTTGTTATTTTTTATATTTCTGTGGGTATTTTGTGTTTTTTGCTGTGCACTGGGTTTCAATTTAACTAAATGTTTTTGTTTTTTTTCTTAACAACTTTAAATTTGTTTTTAAACAATTTTTTCCACTTCACTCAATTGTCTATGTTTATTATTGTTCAAATCTAAAACTTTTTTAAAAACAGCCACTGCTCTCTCACAATTTTGTGTATGTTTTAGGGGTGGGTTTTGAATTTTATTTCACTGATCTTGTTTATTGTTTTTAACTTGTTTTTCAGATCTTATTGTTTTCAACTTGTGCACTGTTCTTTTAAATATTGTATTTTAATTAGAATTTGTACTCTTTTTCTTTTGTTTGTTCAAGTTTTTTGTATTGGAAAAACAAAAATGGTGATTTTTAAATTTAGTTTATGTACTTATTTTATATTTTTAAGGAGTAACTTTTTCCATTTAAATTAATTTGGAATTTTTTGTGAACTGCCACTGTTTCACTCACACGAAGGACCATGAAGAAACGGGTTAGAGGGAGAGGGTTAGTTGTTTGGGGTTAGTGTAAATTACCGCGTAAATAGTGCCTTCCAAATAAGAGATTTATATATTTTCCGTTAAACGTTATAATATATGTGTTTATTTAAAGTTCATATTTTGGATTTCCACGATATGGCAAATTATTTACACTTATTATTTGTAGGTTCACTATTTATGACACTTGAAATTAAATTCTAGGGTTAAACACTGCAATGGCTGTTTGAGGTTTTATTTTCTTCTGAACGTTCAAATAAGTGCACACACGATGAAAAAAGGAGATGTTGGGTTGCTTGTTGTAGTTTACGAACTGACCTTTTAACCAAACGCAAAGGCCGACAGCTGTTGGGTGTGGTGTGTTTAGCTGCCGCTTTGCGTTTGGTTCGACACTCGAATACGTTGAGGTCAGGGTTGGTTAGCCTTCATTGTTCACTAAAGTGAACACATACACTTTTTTTCAGCATTATTTCCATACCAAGTTTTTCCCAAATTCCAATCAACTTATCTTGTACTTGAATAGTGAATGCTTTATAGGACAACTTTTTTTGTTCGCTCAAGTAAAAATAATATCTCAAGATATCCAGATGGGTTGGTAAATTAAGATCAGTCAAATCAGTAGACACACCAAAAACAGTAACATCATGCCTGGGTATATGACTCATTGGGTTTTCGATAGTTGTTGATGTTGTTATTGCTTCATCTTGCGATGTAGAGGATGGTGGATTCATTGTAAACTTCTTGATTTGGAATGATTTTCTTTAAATATTTTTTTATCTCAAATTAGCACTTAACACTTCGAGTTCTTCACAACGACTTAATGCATTCACAAAAACTGTTGCGTTATATATGGTCTAGGAGACGAGGTAATAAGAATGAAATGGTAATTTCAATTCTACCTGTAACCGATTTTGTTGTCAAAACTGCCCATAAAGTACTTACATGTAAATTAAACGTTAATCTGACTACAAATTCTGTTAAGCAAGTGCGGCTTTTATTACTTCTGGAAAATCCTTTATGATAATTTTATGCTCAATTCTACCTGTAACCGATTTTGTTCTCAAAACTGCCCATAAAGTACTTACATGTAAATTAAACGTTAATCTGACCACAAATTCTGTTAAGCAAGTGCGCCTTTTATTACTTCTGGAAAATCCTTTATGATAATTTTATGCTCAATTCTACCTGTAACCGATTTAGCTTAAGTAAGTTTACGACATGCAGCTGTGTCTTGTGGTGGCTTAAAAAACCCACACAACCTATTTTACGACCTGCAACAGAACGACACGTTCAATTGCTAGCTAGCGTTTCCAAACGAGTTATACCGGAAAATGTAGAGGCTGTTATGGTGACGACATTAGAGAGCCGTGCGAAATTGCCCAGACTTGAAAGCAAAAAAGACTTCAAACAGTAATTTTTTTTATTTTCTTTTCTATTACTAAGTTAAATTAATTTTTTCATTTACATATGTTCTGACTAAATAAATTTCTAAAGAGAAAAAATAAATAAAATAATAAAAATTAATAAAATAAATAAAAAATAAAGTGCCAAAAATGGTGATTTTTTAAAATGTTTGTATGGGGAACCCCCCAGGGGAGCTCCAGGGGGTGTACCACTGGCATATGTGGATCGGCCCTCCAAAGTTAGTGGGGGTCGGTCATACATTTGGACTCGATTGGGGCACTCTAAATGGGTCAAAGTGGGATTTTTCAAAACTTGACCCTACGGGACAAAAGTCAACAGTTGGGGGGTAGTAGAATTCGTTTTAGAGGTATGGTTCCTTCGGCAAAGTTTCGATTTTCACTGAGCCATCGACCGCCCTAATATACAGTGATGTGCAATGACATCACTGTATATACATATTTGTTTCAAATTAACTTTGTAGTTTTTTATTGTGTTAAAAAATATTAAACAATTGCAAAACAAGAAAATAAAAAGTTTTTCTTTAATTTTCTGGTTTCTCGCTGTTTTATATAAAATATAATGAAAAAAGTTATATTGAAATTCTTCATGACTGAATTCGGTATTAAAAATTAGGGTAAAAGAAGTGCCAGAAAGAAAAATATTGTTAAAATTGCAGAAAACAGAGGCAAAGCACATTTTAAGTAGTACTGGCATAATAAAAAAAATTGTGCTCTCCCAGTACTAATTTTTTCTACCGTGGGCAATTTCCAGCTGGGCGGTTTCACTTTGGTGCTATAGAAGTGGTTGCTTTTGGGACAATTTCAAACAAAAACCATCGGTATTAGAATTGAGAGTAGAACGGTCTATAAAGAAAAGGTAGCTATTCTATAACCGATTTTTTGGAACAGAAACTTTAGTGGGTAAGTAATTACTAGGGCAAGGAATTTCATGCACTTAAAAATGGAAAATATGTGCCTAAAATATGCGGCTTAAAAAGAAAAATATGCATTAAAAATATAAGAAATATGCACTAAAAGCTATTATTTTTGCAAAAATAATAATATGTTTTCAACTTTAGCATAAGTAGATCATCATCTTATTATTATTATATTAGTCCATCAAGGCAAACGACACTGATGGTGGTTTTGTAGCGAAAGCCGGAAAAACGTATTCTGTTTTGCTGGCCTTATCGAATTCTTTCAAAATTTTTTATTCTTTGTAATTTACTTGTGAAAATTTTATCATCTTTCTTTAATTTGAAAAATAACTTAAACAGAAAGTGATATTAATTTATGATCTAAAATCGAACTAAAAATATTCATTTACCATATAAAAAGATCAAATATACATACCATTCATTAAAAAATAATGCCCATTAAAACTAAAAAATATATTTAAGTCAGTTATTTTGCAAACAGACACACAACTTGAAGATTTTCCATAGGTCAATAAGGTTTTTAAGAATGTTTATTTTGATTGAATCAAAATATGAAAATTTAAATTTTTTATATTTTTTTACAAAATAAGAAATTAAAAAGCACTAAATATGCATTAAAAACGCACCAAAATTTTTGATAAAATATGCAATTACAAATCGATGCCATTTTGTTCTAAATTTGATGATTCGGATAAATATTTAGTCCATATTAGTTTTGGACTATCGAGAAAAACATGCATTTGCATGGAATTCCTTGCCCTAGTAATTACCAATATCACATATAAACTCGTATTTATATAAACCCTTATTCTACTCGTAAACGGTGTAAACCTGTATTTTTAACTTGGAAAATTATATTTTAGCTTGAAACTTGACAAGACCTAAATTAACTTGGCATAGATTTTTTTAACTTGATAAGAGAACTATTTAAATGTCTTACAAAAAGAAGACATTTAAACCGAAATTCATTGATTTAAATACTTCCATTCTTTCATCCTTAAAATTGACGTTCTACACAAAATAATTGCAATATATTATAAAAACAAATCAAAATTAAAAATGTTACCAAAAACTGATACTTTTCGATTTTCATTCCCTTTTCCCGGGAAATCCTAGTCGAGTATGAAATTTTGCCATTTATTTTGTATTAAAAATACCCAAAAATATAAAGTCGCCTAAAACAATTACTTGAAAATATGAATAAAAAGCCCAAAAAAACAGCGTGAGTCGTTAAAATCCGACTCACGCACACTCACTCACGCAAAAATTTTACTCACGCAAACTCACGAACAATTTTCTTCTACTCACACTCACTCACGTTCACGTGAGTAAATTAAGGTTTTACTCACACTCACGCGTGATCACGCGTGATCCACGTGAATCACGCAAAATTCTGCTCACGTGCCCATCTCTACTTCAAAAGTATACATAGCATTAACAAATTAATGATCACCCGTGTAAAAAGGATTAGATGTGATCAGATATGTTTATATCTAATTAAATATGATTGAATATATTTAGATCTGGTGCCAGATAAGGTCATATATGATCAGATATGGCATATGTGGACCACTCTTTGGCCAGATCTGGTACCAGATCTATTCATATCTAATGTGATCTGGAACATTCGGTGTATTTTGTGGCCAGCTATGAGCTGATCTTGCCAGATTTGGTACCTGATCTGTTAGCAGATATTCGCTATTTGAGCTGTTTCCAAAGGCATGAAAATAAAAATGTGTAAACTAATTTTGTTTAAAGAATTATCCGGTGAAGAGATGGTGTACAGGTTTTTTAATTCAAAGTTTTCGATTTATTTTTCTCTTTATGACTTTAACTTACTTTCCTTTTTCTATTTGGTTTCATTTTGAATTTGAAACTATAGAAAAAATATACATATGTATAAAAAATAAACAATTACGAAACTAAGGAAATTTCAGACTTCCTCGTTTCCTCTAAAGCAATTACTGATAAGAGGTAAAATATACATGGAAATTAAATCGATTCTATTTTCAGCAATGTATGTTCAAATATCTGACTTCGAAGACGTTACAATACCTGAAAGAAGATTTCAACTTAATCCGGATTGAAGATGAGGATCGAAAGTGAATTCAGTTTTTCCTTCACTAAGGAAAACAAACTTTTGAATACTAATATCATTGGTGCTTAGTATATTTAATTATTCCTTTGGAATTTCCAATGATATCTAACTATGGCCATCTATTTGTCCGTCTTTCCATCAATACTTAAATTATAAAAGCATTTGCTCTTTTAAAAATTGTTTAAAAATATATATTGTATATATGTAGCCTATTTACTTTAAGTATCGACGAGTTAGACCTTAAATTGGAGGGGAAATGTTAATTCTATGTTTTTTGGACTGAACTCGAATTTGGTTTGCATACATAAGGAAATAAGAATCGTTATGGTAATTTAATTTCTTGTTAACTGTATAATTTTTGTCACAACCTAACATCGGTGGTTTTGACAAAAATGATTTTCTTTTGAATACATTTGATTGTAACAACTAAATTACTCTATTGCCACAACGAATCCGGTTTCTTTGTATAGGCATTTCTAATCGATAAACACGATAAAGGTATTAAATTTCATATTGAAACAAATTCTTGCCAAGTACGAATTTTAAATTGGAATACCGTTCCCGTCCTGTAGCATTTGTCATTTTTACAATATAAACAATGTTGCATTTATTTTTATGTATTTTTTATTTTAATTATATTTTAACAATAAATTTATTCGAGAAAACAAAATTGGTATAACTTTTTAGTAGAATCAGATATTAGATGTACATCAAAAAATGGGAAAAATGCATATATGGTGCATCAGATCAATCTAGATTTGACCAGATCTAATTAGATCTCAAATTTGGCCCCAATTTTGAGGTCCAATTAGATTTGGTACAATCAGATCTACTGAGATCTGGTCAGATTTGATCTTTTTTACACGGGCAGTATTAAAAGCATGTGCCCCGTTTCGGTATCTAATGCGAGAAGTTTTCTCATCGATAAATTTATGGTCACCCTGCATTACATAGGGTTATTTAAGAGATGATTTTTAACTTGTCAAAACGCATACAAAAAAGCAAACAAAAACTAGTTTTGAACAAAAACTAGTGTTTCCAATTATTCGACATAGCCGGTTAACCGGTTAATGCATTATTCGAAAAATCACTAAAATGGATTAACCGGTTATTCGAGAAAATTGGCGGTTAATCGATTAATCGTTTAATGCTAAATTAAGGTATTTCATTAATTTTTTATTAATTAAAACACAAAAAGCTGACTCTTTTCATTAAATATTAACGTCATATATGAATGCGATGTATTTAATAAAAAAGTTTTCATATTCGAAGGTTGAAAAGTTTCGGGATCTGGGATTTTTTTAAAAAAAGGTCTGTAAAAATGTTGCTAAATCTACTAAAATTTCGTTGAAGATGGCAGAAAGAACTGCTGAAACTAACAAAATATTAATAAGTTAAGAACAGCAAACCTAAAACTGTTACATATCGATTACTTAACGTAGATTTTTTATTTAGAAAAAAATTTAAAAATCTGAAAAGCTTAGATACAAAATTTCTTTGAATGTGATTTTTAATCAATACTGACACTATAAAATTTAATATTGCATTTAACTTTTTCAGACCCAACTAGCTTGCAAAAATTCATATTTTATCATTGGGGGACTTAGGCCGGGCTTTGCCCACCCTAGACTGCTTTTTGCCCACCCCAGAATTTTAAAAAATCTACCTATAATACCTATATAAGTATCACATTATTATTTGTGATTTTTTAAATATCAATTAATCCTGCGTTTTTGGTTGGGAAAATGTCTAATCGTTTCCTAGGAAGGTAATTTGCTGGAATCTCAGGGTCAGTTTTATAGTCAGAACTAAGATCGATTTTTCTATTAAATATTTCTTAAATAAGAAGTGTTGTTTGAAAAATTCTTACTAAAGAAATATTTAAGAAACAAATCGATCTTAATTCTGAATATATAAGAGTTTTTCTTTAAGAAACATTATTAGAATCACAGAGTTATTCAATGTACATCTGAAGGCATTTAATACGAAAATGGAAAAGGATTTTTGGTAGGAAAATATCGCAGAATATTTTTTTAGTGAGATAAATGCCGTAGATTTAAATTTTTAAAGAAATAGTTAATATCTAACAAAGAAGTTGCTTCAACTAAATACTAACTACACCCAAAAAACAGTCTCAGTTGTGGCCATCGAATTTGTTGCCAATCGAATTCGTGCGGTTACGACAACTATCTTTATATTAAATTATATTTTTCGTCGTTAAAGCCAATATTCGGTTGTCCAATTAAATATTATGTTCCACATAACTATTATTATGTTCCACAAAATTTTATTGAAATTAAAAAACTTTTTTTGAATTTTCTGGTATTGAACCCGTCCATTCAGATTAATAGTTCACACTCTTACCCACTGCACCACAACTACTTTTAATTTTCTTAGCCATATCTACTGTTTATACATATGAATATTTTAATTTAAAAAAAAACATATAAAGTTTTGTCTTTTCCGGGATTTGAACTCAGAAATCTGGCGTACTAGGCCTACTCTCTACCGATTACACCACAAACACTTTTTAATTTTGAAGTCTAATTTTGAATTTATATGTTTTGCTTGGAAAACAAATATAGTTAAAAATGTGTTTACCAATACCAATTAATAGTTGTGTGTGTTATCAATGCAATCCACAATTCGGTTGGTTCTACATAAACTCAACTTTAAGGTCATATTTGATTAGGATACCCGTATTTGTAGTTATCTCTTTCGAATATTGAAATTTTTTAATAAAGGTTATAGGTAACACCAATTTTCTTGTATATACACTAAATAAATGGTTGGTTCTACTGCATAGTATTACTAAACTGATACTAATTTTAAAATTGATTGGAAATACCAATAATTTGTTAAAAGGATAGTTTTTCAGTTCATTTTCCCTATTTTTAATACATAGCAAAATATTTTTGGTGTATTATTTAATTATAGGCAACTGCAAATAAAATAACGTCCTGGCAATTTCATTTTAATGGTTTTGATCGAATTCCAACCAATCTTTTTCCTGGGTGTACTATTTTGATAAAATTTCAATATGTTGTAGAAACAAAAATTCTGAGATGAACATCTCACGGTTTTTGACCTCATCGATAATTTAAGTGATCAAAATATGTGATAAGAATGGGTTCGCCCGAGGTGGACGAAAAAATGAGATAGGTTGATCTTACATTTCTTTTCTCTATCAAATATCCAAATTTCATACTAATCTGAGTATAGCTTGGAATACATTCCTTGTAAGTGGTTTTCTTCAGAGAAATAGATGGGCTTTTCAAAGTTTTCTATAAAAACATGGAGATTTTTATAGGATAAGCCAGCAGGATTATTGAATTTAGAAAATTATAAAAATTTTATCACAAGGTAGGGAGTAATTTTTGAAAGTTTTTTTTTGTATGAAAAAATTTTAAGCTTCATTTTGAAAGTGTTTTTTAAGATTAAGAGTCTGAGAATGGGCAAATTAACAGCTGAACATAAATGGATCCTTTGCCCACCCCAGAAAAATGGTCTAGGTACGCCAATGTATTTTATGAAATATAATTTAGCTGAAAGTATAACTGAAATTTTTTATCTAAATAAACCTATTAGTATTGAAAATATTTGTAATTTTAAGAGAAAACATCACATCTCACAATCGTGTATGCTGGGTCTGAAAGGGTTAAAGAAATGCTATACCTAAAGTTTTTTAAATTTTAAAAAGATTCTTCCTACAGCTACGAAATTTTTATTAAAGTCATCGATAAAAAAATTTGAGTTGTCTTTGAGATTAATTTCAGTTAATTGAGAATACCAATTTACTTTGTTTCTCAGTATCTTTTTCGTTACTAAAGGCCATTAACAGTAAAAAAATAACCTAAAGTTTGAGCGTACTTACTCTGAGAGAATTTTATCGGACGAGCTGTAAACAAAATTTTCAATAAGCTAATGAAGGTTTCTTCAAAAAGTAAAAGCCAAATTTATTAAATTTTATGAAAAAGCTTCACAATTTTTGTGAATCTCTTTCTAAAAAAACTTTTTTGGGTGTATGACATTTTTAATAAATAATATGAAATTCTTCATAAAACTTTATGAAAAATTCCATCAATTCAATTAAAAGTTTCAATAGACGAACTCCAGCGAAACTTAATTGAATCAGTGTATAAATTCATCAATAGCATATAGACAATTCACTGAGTGTGCAGTTACAGAAGTCAAATTCTATATAAATTAAAATTTTTTAGCTTTAGGTTATTTGTTTTAATTCGAATTTATATTCCTTGAAACGGGTTCGGGTTCAATGTTGCTCTAGTGGAACATCCCTACGGGGAAAGGGACCGGTCCCAGATGACATGCAGGATAGGTCCCAAGTGGGCAGAGACAGGTCGTTGATCGGTCTTTTTCTTTGAAAGAGACATCACTTTAACATGGCGTTGTCATTGGAAATGACGTATTGCCACAGATTAGACACCTTTCGACATGTCGCAGGTCTAGCCCCAAAGGACATGTCGCCTAACTGACTTAAAGAGACATGTCACCCAAAAGGATCCGTCAAAGAATGAGTCACACTTTGTATATTTTGTGACATGTCACCCAACTAACCTAAAAGGAACTGATACAGAACCAGTCCCATTACAAAACTGACAAAAACAGTGACAAAACTGAGGTGAATTAAAATTGTTATGGTTTTGGTATTATAAGTAAAATTGTCACAGCAAAACCTTGACAAAATTGTTATGTAATAAAAATTTTCATTTGTCAACAAATTAAAATATAAAAATTTGTTTTTTTTTTAAGAATTTTGGTATGTTTTTTCACAGAAATAAAATATGAAATACATATTCCTTTTTTAAGATGTTCTTTTAAGATATAAGATATACATATATATGCGTCGAACCTTTTACCGATTCTAAAATTCCTGTAAAATCCTCCAAAAGATTGGAGCTGAAGTTGTTAGCAATAAGCTCAGGGTTCTTGATCAAAAAATCGTAATTTTTCACAAATTACGATTTTTTGATCATTTTATTTAACGAAATTCTTCATTGAACTTACGAAAAAAATTCTATGAAATTGTTCATCATGAAGGATAATTCTATCAGTGTACTGGGAAACCGACCAATTATGGGCGCTGTGGTGTAATCGTTAGCGCGTTGGACTGTTACACGTGAGGTTGCGGGTCCGATCCCCAACCAAGGCAACATCAATTTATGAAAAATATAAATATATATGCGTTTTTCTATCCCTCATACATATTGCAGTGTTCCCATAGCACTATGCTATGCGGTGTTCCCATAGCACTTAACCCCACCGAAGTAAAATAATATAACAGGGCTATGAACTAAAAAGCTTCAACAAAGTTCGCCAAATCACCATCAGATGGAGGGCAACAACTGTTCTAAAATTTAACATCTCGCGCAATTACAGTGTTGCCATATTTGAAGCCCTTCATCTTTCACCATCTTTCACTTCTTCTCTATCCCCTTTCCAAAGGAAGCAACACGTTAATTAATAGGAAGAATTTCCTGAGTGTTGCTTCTCTTTAAAAAAAAATAAAGTCTTACTTGTGGGTTTTTTTATAACACACTTATCCAGTTAAGTGATATGTCCTCTTTGCACCAGTCTTGGGGCCAGTCCTTTAAGTATAATTGACAGAGAAATAATAAATTATACCAGTCCTGCGACAAGACCATCTTTAACCACTCACGGGATAGGTACTTTGCGGACAATTCAGTGGTATGAAATCATTTCACCAGTCACGAGACCAGTCCTTTAAGTATAATTGACACTGCTTAACACACAGCAATAGTAAATTATACCAGTCCTGCTGCAAGTCCTTCTTTAACCAGTTACGGGATACGTACTTTGAGGGCAATTTAGTGGTATGTCCTCTTTTTACCAGTCACGGGATAGGTACTTTGAGGATGATTAAGTGGTATGCCACCGTTTCACCAGTCATGGGACTAGTCAGTTAAGTATAATTGTCACTGCTTAACCCACAACAATGGTAAATTATACCAATCCTGTGACAAGTCTTGATTTAACCACTCACATGATAGGTACTTTCAGGGCAATTGACCCCTCATTCCCCGTAGGGATGTTTTAGAATTGATGTGGTTTTAAACCGATGTGTATGTACACTTTCTTATGAAAAATAAGAAAAGTTAAAGTTCTTACAGAATTAACATGTTAATTGTGTAACAGTTTTAAAACAAATGCAGTCTTGTCTTAAAGGACATGGAGATATAATTTATATTAGTTAAAATTTTTAAAAGAATTGAAACAGTAATACAAAATTGTCTATTTTATTCCACAAAGCATCCTCCAGCCAGTCGTGTATTTCGCGTGTTTTGTGAAGTTTTAAAAAACACTTTCATTTTGGCCTTTTGCTATATTCTTAAGGCTTTTTTACAAATAGAAACTTTGATACATATTTTTTTTAAAACATTTGCGCAAAATGCAAAATTTTTTTAAAAATTGGGAGTCTGATGGTACAATGTCGACTTGTTTGCGGTTGCTCGAAAAAGGTATTTAAGGACCTATTTCATACGATTTTTAAAGAATTTGATGCTATTTTAGTTAGTATTTGTTTTTTCTAAGCTTTTCTGGTAATTTTGTAGCCCAGATTAAGAAAATTGTGAAGTTTTGGGAAAAAATTAAGGAAAAATTTCATATTAAAAATGTAACCGGTTAATCGACCAATTTTAACCGATTACTCGGGTCGAATAATTATTTGAGTTTTAAATTATTTGTTTCGACATTAACCGAAATAGAGGCGATTAATCGAGGAATCGGTTAATCGATTAACCGAATTGGAAACACTAACAAAAACTATGTGATTTTTGCTCAAGTACAAATGTACTATAAAGCATATTCTGAATGTTCTGTCAATTTGTGTAGAAATAAAAACGAATTGTAAATCCTCTCTATAAAACTAAATTGAATGTCAAAATTGGTTGCCAAACACATATTTTACAAACCAGTTATTTTTTGAAAATTTTGTTTATTAGTTCCAATTTATCGACACCGCACATGCCCTAAATAACAATTTTCAAAAACGCGATAGAAATTAATCATTTATTGCAAAAACACTCTTTGTTAGTTATCATAATACAGTAGACGCTCGCAAATTAGAGCTTTCAGTAATTCGAACGTCCAGAAATTAGAATCAATGTTTGCAATACATTAAACGCTCTGAAATTCGAATTTAAAATTCTAATTTCTGAGCGTTTTTTTTTTTTTTTGGTTATTTGAATACACAGGAAATCCCCAATTTATTTTTATTCTGTTTGAATAAAGTAAAACTAAAAAGGGGAATCACCAAATTATATATGTTTTTCCCTATTTGTTTTTTTTTTGTCGCATTTATGTACATACATTTTTGGCTAGTTTATTTGTGAAATTTGATACGCGTGTACATATTATTTGGCAGTCTCTATTAAATAGTGAAAGTGTATCATTTAAAATGTTAAATAAACGTAAAAAAAACACTTTATCATTGGAAACTAAAGTCAAAATATTAGAAAAGCTTGACAAAGGCGTTCAAGGGAACCGGTTAGCCCTAGATTTTAATGTGACAACATCTTCAATCAGCTACATCAAATCACATAGAACATCAATATTAAATGCTGTTTCAAACACATATCAGGAGGCAAACAATAAATCTTTGCACAGCGCTGAATATCCAAAAATGGAAAGTCGTCTGTATGAGTGGTTTTTAAATCAACGAGAAAAAAAGTGTACATTGACTGGGCCAATATTAAAAGAGAAAGCTAAACAAATATTTAGAGAGGAATATCCCGATAAAGATGAAAATGCATTCCGGGCAAGTGATGGATGGTTTACCAAATTTAAGAAGCGACACGGTATCCGTTTTTTAAAAATTTGTGGCGAGATTCTTTCCAGTGATGTTGCTTCAGTCACTCCTTTTATTCATCGATATCGTGCAAAGATTGCTGAGATGGGTTTAATGGAGTCACAAATATATAATGTCGACTAAACCGGATTATTTTTTCGTTGCCTACCAGACAGAACCTATGTCTCTTCTTTTGAAAAAAACGCCCCTGGACATAAAATTCAAAAAGACAGAATTTCAGTCCTACTTGGTGCAAACTCTGATGGATCACACAAATTAGTTCCATTGGTAATTGGAAAAGCAAAAAAACCCAGGTGTTTTAAAAATTTAAATAATCCTCTGCATTACAACTTTTCAAAAAATGCTTGGATGACTTCTCGGATTTTTCACGAATGGTTTCACGGAATATTTATTAAAGAGGTAAACAAAAATATTGATTTCAGGTTCAGTACATAATTTTAAAATTTTTTTCAATTCACAGGTGATCCGCTTTTCTCAGGAAATTAATTTGCCTCCGAAAGCCATTTTGCTTATAGATAATTGCTCCGCTCATACACCCATTGAGAAACTTAAAAGTGACGATGGAAACATAGTTGCATTATTCTTTCCACCAAATGTGACAGCAGCTTTACAACCAATGGATCAAAACCCTATTAAGTTAACAAAGCTCAATTACAGAAGTATGTTTCTTTCTCAGTTAATTGCTGAAGGTGGTGAACTGAAGAATCATTTGAAATCCCATTCGATCCGCAATGCTATATTATTACTGAAACAAGCTTGGGATGCGGTACCACAAAGTGTTATGAAGAAATCTTGGTCAAAGTTGTCCAATTGGGACTCTAACCAATACGACAGCGACGATGACGTGCCAATAGCACAATTGTTGCAAATAGATCAGGACTGCAACGAAGTTATTGAGATAACTCAAGCTCTTTTAAAAGAAATAGCTCCCAACGATTGCATCGGTATAGAAGACATCGACAGATGGAATGAAGATATGTTTGATGACGGATCTGTTTATGTTCTCAGTAGCGATGGTGAGTCTTCAGATAGCAGCGAAGACGACGTTGTTGCAGTATCATCAGTTGTCTCTAATACTACAGCCATTGAAAGCGTAAATAATTTAATAAAATGGTGCAATAACAGTGAATTGTTTTCAACTAAGCACATAAGTAATCTTTTGGCTCTCCGTAATGATATTTCGGATTTAAAGAAACCAAAAAAACAAACAAATATAACTGATTATATGTCAAACAAAGATTAGTTGTTAACTTGGCCATTATTTAATTTTAATTGTTTAATTTTTTTTAAATACAGTTTTTTAGTTTTTAATTAAAAAAATACATGTGATGTAATTGGACTGCATTGCTATGTTTTGTTGCCATTCGTTTTTTTTTATATTCATATTTTTAGTTTAAAAAAATACATTTGATGTATTGGACTGAATTGTTGTGTTTTGTTTTTATCAAATAAAATTGAATTAAAAAATATTAAAAAGAGTTTTATTTAAGTTTTTGGAAGTAAATTTACTCAATTTTTTTTCGAAAAAAAACGTACAGAAATTAGAATAATTCAGAAATTAGAATTGCCTCAAAAACAAAGCGGTTCTAATTTGCGAGCGTCTACTGTATTAAAAATAACTGCTTTGTACACAGTTAAGTTAGGTTTTTTAAATAACAACAATAACACTGTGGAACAAATTCAGGTTAGCAAAAGTTAGGTCGATTCTGAGAGTGAGGGGTGAAAATAGAGGCTAAATTACGCTACCGTATCGCGGCGTTTGTTTATGTTAGTTCGAATTTTATTTTAATCGACCTTCGAACTTTGCAGTCAAATGCCGATTTTCAGCATATTGTTTATATGGTTTTTTGGCTATAACTCGTCGACTAATTGATATTTTTTAGATCTGTAAAAGCCAAATTATTGCTAGAGACCTGTGCAACAATTAAATTTTTAAAAAAAATTTATTCAGAAAATTTTTGTGGTGCTTATGAAGCAAAAAGTTGGAAAAATAATTTTTTTTTCATGCTTTTTGAAAATATGCTGAAAATCGGCATTTGACTGCAAAGTTCGAAGGTCGATTAAAAAAAAATTCGAACTAACATAAACAAACGCCGCGATACGGGTCTTCTAATTTAGCCTCTATTTTCACCCCTCACTCTCAGAATTGATTTAACTTTTGCCAACCTGAATTTGTTCCATAGCGTAATAGTTGCTTTGTATATTAAAAGAAAACCCAATTACAGTTAAAACCAACAGCTACTCATTATAACACAAACAATTCTCCTGTAACGGACAAACCCTTTTCCCATTTCGGAAAAATACAGCCCCAAAAGAATTGAGTAGTTTCTTTTGAGTACTAAGTAACCTCCCTACGGGGAAAGGGACCGGTCCCTGATGACACGCAGGATAGGTCCCAAGGGGGCGGAAACCGGTCGTTGATCGGTCTTTTTGTTTGAAAAAGACATATCACTTTAACATGGCGTTGTCATTGGAAATGACATATTGCCACAGTTTAGACACATTGTGGCAGTAAAGTGGTGTGTCTAAAAATAGATTTTCAAATAATCTAATAAAAAATTAAGAATTAAAAATAATCTACTTGGCGTCGAAGTAGGGCTCGATAACACAACCTTCTGCTTGTATGGCAAACGCTCTACCGTCTGAGCTAACGTTGCTTATGCGTGATGGCTGGCTGATGGTTAAAGGGCGGATTATGGGACCGTAAACGTATATGTGATGTAACTGTACCGTGCCGTAGCTAAAAAGTACACTTATAGATTATCGTAAACGACATTACTATTTAGCATCTATTTCATATGGTTTTATATTTTATTCTAAATTTTTCCATTTATTTGTTAATTTTTATTCCTTATTTGTTGTTTGAATCATTTTTCTTTATTCATTTCATATTTTTTCCGACTAAAATCAGTCAGCTGTTTCGATGCCGGATAGAAAATTCTGATTTCAACAGAATGATCCGGCAAGTTCGTTTACATTTACGTGTTAGTAACCATTCGTATACATTTCTTCTTGTGGTATCGAAACAGCTGATTCGTTACAGATACGTTTACGGTTGGGTAAGTCAGCCTTAAGTTATATGTTTTTCGTTTCTGTTCAAATAAAAAAGAAAAAGAAAAAACAAACACACACACAGCAGATAAAAAAACATGGAAAAGAAAAAAATAGAAAAGAAAACAACATTAACACACACACAAATATGGTGGAAGTGCCTTGAATATGCTCCCGATTGACCGGTCATGGGATAGGTCCCTTAATGGCAGTTGACTTGTTTTTTGCGTTTGCCATAATTAAATTAAAAAATCAATTAAAAATTAGAAAATTACCTCAAAACCTCTGATAATATTAATAAAAATTTTAAAAATTCCCCTTAAGTTACAAAGAAAAGTTAAATGAAATACCAATTGTTAAAACTAAAACAGCTTTAACATTAAAAAAACGTTGAAAACACAAAACTTAAAATTTCTTAGCAAAACATTATAGAAATTTAAAATAAGAGCTAAAATAAGCAAATCGGGAAAAAATAAAGTTAAAAATAAATAAAAGAGTAAAATAAATAAAAAATATTTTTAAAAATATGCTGCGAATTTTGTTTTTATTTCGGTATCAGTCAATTTTTTTTAAGAGCAACAGTGAAAATAACGGATCAGAAAATACTTAGAAAATTAATTCATTTTCTTTTGTTCATATTTGTACTTATTTAGTAATATGCCTTCGGTTGACCGGTCACGGGATAGGTCCTTGAAGGGCAATTGACTCCTCATTCCCCGTAGGGCTGAAACTCGTCAGTATCCAGCAGCCGATACTCATTACTTTCGCAGCATTATCTGAACAAACTGCATTCTTGTTTTGCTTTATTTCTATCCTTAATTTTTCATAAAGCCTAAAAATAAAAAATGTGTTTCCATACTATTATTACAAAATTATTGTTAATAGCTAAAAAAAATCGCTTTTCTAAATGGTAGTGTCAAAATTGCACATGTGAATATTGCACTAACAAATTAAAAACTCAGATTTCTTAAAAATTCTGCAAAAATTTCTAACAAATAAAGAGTGTGCATTACCTCACATTTCGATTAAACTTTTATGTATAATAGAGGTCACGAAATTGTAAAAACTGTCCTTCGAAATCAAATAGGCACAAGTTAAAATTTGAAAACTTTTAATATTTTTTATTCTTTACTGGATATACCTTCAAAATATCTTTAACTTCATTTCCAACTAGTATATATTTATTTTCAGCAACAAACAAAAAAATGGCCTATTTTTAATCCCAATTTCAAGAAATTAACTTGACATTGGGCCGCTATAAAAGAGCACATGTTTAATTTTTCTGTTCTCCGTATCATGTACCGAAATTATATCCAAATGGCAGTGAACCTCACCTAAGAAAGAAACGATACAATATCGTTAATGGTTCTATGATTAATGGTATTGTGTGCGAGGTGAGAATAAATACGCCTATTGTTTGGCATATATTAATAATTGCTTTATAACTATGTAAATATATTATTTATATATATTATTTGCATGGAAACATAATTTGTTTA
The DNA here is from genome assembly GCA_949987735.1 of Leucophora obtusa. Lineage (NCBI taxonomy): Eukaryota > Metazoa > Arthropoda > Insecta > Diptera > Anthomyiidae > Leucophora > Leucophora obtusa. Next base: position 166,470,175 of record OX465295.1, on the reverse strand, counting down.
TGACACACAAACATATAATATTTGTCGATAGCGTCATTTCATTTCATCCAAACATTATATATTTACAGGCAAACATAATATATTTGCTTGCAAAAATAATATATTTGAATGCAAATATATATTGTTTCTAGTAAAAACACGGCGAATATATTTAACAATTTCTCCAAATATATATATATTACCAGCAAAAATATGTTTGGGACAGGCCGTTTTTTTCAGCGTGTAGAAGTGCCATTATTCACATTAGGTGAACAAGCCACAGAAAGTCTTGGTTTTTCAGATATGGTATTCAACAAACTTGGGCTAATATTGCATTCTTTTATAAAATTAACTGTGAAATTATAATGTATTGGCACGTATCTTTCGATGATCGTTAAATGAAATTAATACTATTTGATTTAAATATTTCTTTATTTTCCAATTTGATCCCAAAATTAAGAAAAATCTAATATCGTTAGCGAAATAATTTTCAGTATCGTTAAAGATAACACTTGTTTTTTTTTCGACATCGTTAATGATGTCATATATTCTTGGACTAACGATAAAAACCCACAAATTTCTAATCAATATGGCTTAAATTTAATCGCGCTGCCTGATATTTTCGATATTATAACGATATGGTTATTTAAAAAACGATACCATTAACGAATGTGTATTTTTTTCACAGTACCTATTCTGAACAGGGTTGGCAGGCAATACCGCAAAAATACCGTTATCGATTCAAAACCCTTTCAACTGACTACCGTTACCCCTAAAATACCGAAATACCGTTATCCTTAAAATACCGTTACCGAAATAACTGAAATACCATTATCCTTAAAATAACGATACCGAAATAAATGAAATATCGATACGCTTAAAATACCGTTACCGAAATAAATGAAATACCGTTACCCATTAAATACCGCTACCGTTATTTTTAATATTCTGCTTTTGTTGTTGTTGTTGTCACGGCTTTAAAATGAGAATTTGTAGTTAATAATTCTCATTTGAAACCGGAGTGGCAATCCTTGCTCGGATAAATTCGAATACATCCGAATCGTTCCGACACATAGTCCGATTGCCATGGGAACCGGGTTATACCGCCCATACTCGGTCGTCAGAGCTTCGTCAGCGTTAACAGAGGATACCATGTCCAAGGTGGACTGTGGGTGAGGTTGGCATTTGGAAATAATTTACAAAAGCAAGTTTGACTTGATTTTGGTAATTGCACGTGGTTGTTGAGTATTTTTCGTACTTTAAGTTGGTAAATTGGTTCTGTTTTTAATCTCGTTTGTTTTTTGTAAAAAAAGTAGCGGGATGCATCGAATTAACTGACTACCGTTAACCTTAAGATACCGTTACCGAAATAACTGAAATATCGCTAACCTTAAAATACCGTTACCGAAATAATCAAAATACCGTTATCCTTAAAATACCGTTACCGAAATAACTAAAAACCCGTTATCCTTAAAATACCAATACCGAAATAAATGAAATAGCGTTACCCTTAAAATACCGTTACCGAAATGAGCTAAAATAGCGTTACCCTTACCTAAACTCGCATCGTTTCGGTTACCATCCATGCTCCTGAATCATTAATGATATCATTCTCGGACAAACTTAACATCGAATTGGGCAGAATCAGAGAAAAAAATTATAGAAAACTGGGAAACAATGAAGGAATTCACAGTTTAAGTGCTAAAGTTAACATGTTGTAATCATGGAAAGTTGTCAAATTTACGATAAATGCTAATTTACTAATTAAAATAGCATGAACTGTGAATATCCTCAATATAAAACAGCCTGTAATGAACTTTGATCTAAAAACTAAGTTTTATGAAAGGAAAAATATGTAAACCTTCAATGTAAAACAGGAAAACTTTAAAAATGTTAAAGTTTTTTTTTGTCGGTCGGACCTATTTCGGGAGTTATTTTGGTTCAAAGTTCGCAGGGACTTGCTTAGAACTCCATGATTTATAGTGGAATTTAGACAGTACGTGCACTATATGAAAGGTGTTTAAAATATTTTTCATATGACATTAAAGATTTTTATACCAATTAAGCCATTATGGCCCAGTTTAAAATTTTTAATTTTTCAAAGATTCCGTTGTGATGCAGTTTTGTTTTCGGCCGGGGTAAAACTCAGTTTCTCCAGGTTCGTCAAAGGTCTGCCTCCTTTGAAATAAAACAGCAATCGTTTCTTTTGTTCAATTCAATTGTACGATCCTGTATCGCACACATTTTTATTTACCAAGATCTTAAACTACTTAAATTACTTAATCTAATGACTGTTATTCCTTACACGACTTCGACGATTCGGTGCACAGGATGTTCTTCGGCAACTCTGGCAGTGGTTGCAGTTCCTCCAAACGTTGATCGCTCTGTCACTAGTTAGGTATTGAATTACGACCCGTAAATCTTTCTAAGTGTCTCCCGAAAATAGTAAGCAGGTGAGTCGGGTTATTCCGGGAAAACGAGGAGATGTTGTAGATACGATTAGTAAATATGTCTAAGCGACTCACGAGAATAGTAAGCAGGTGTGTCGAGTTATTTCGGGGAAACGAGGAAATGTGTTAAATACGATTGGTAAATATTTCTAAGTAACTCACGAGAATAGTAAGCAGGTGAGTCGGGTTATTTCGGGGAAACGAGGGAATATGGTAAATACGATTAGTAAATATTTCTAAGTAACTCACTAGAATAGTAAGCAGGTGAGTCGGGTTACTTCGGGGAAACGAGGAAATGTGTTAAATACGATTGGTAAATATTTCTAAGTAACTCACGAGAATAGTAAGCAGGTGAGTCGGGTTATTTCGGGGAAACGAGGGAATATGGTAAATACGATTAGTAAATATTTCTAAGTAACTCACGAGAATAGTAAGCAGGTGAGTCGGGTTATTTTGGGGGGAAATGAGGGAATATGGTATATACGATTAATAAATATTTCTAAGTAACTCACGAGAATAGTAAGCAGGTGAGTCGGGTTATTTCGGGGAAACGAGGGAATATGGTTAATACCATTAGTAAATAGTTCTAAGTAATTCACGAGAATAGTAAGCAGGTAAGTCGGGTTATTTCGTTAACTCCGACCTTGTTGGCTTATTCGTGTATACTTCGCCGAAGGACGAAGTATAGTAAAACTCCTACTGGGTTCGGGTTACCTCGGGAACACGAGGAGATGTAAATACGATTAGTAAATATTTCTAAGTAACTCATGAGAATAGTAAGCAGGTGAGTCGGGTTATTTTGGGGAAACGAGGAAATATGGTAAATACAATTAGTAACTCCCGAGAATAGTAGGCAGGTGAGTCGGATTAATTTGCGAACTGTAATCGGGCTGGCTTATTCTTGTATACTTCGGCCACTGGACGAAGTATAGTAAAACTCCAACTGGATTCAAGCTCCCCCCTTAGGCCATACAACTTTTCCATTATAAGTAATAGGTTTTATTAACCTAATAAGAATTACAAGAATATTTGCCCATTCAAGTGAAAATATATTGTTGGTTTCCATTAGGTATATGAATAAGTAGGTTATTTGTAACGGCACATTATCCCGTTTAAACAAAAGGGTTAAGAATATAGCGTATATAACAATGAAATTTGTACTTACTAATTTATTTTTGAGACTTGCACCTATTATTCGACCTTTTAACCCATCAAAAAAATTTATGTCAATTATTAGGTTATAGAAATATCTTTCACTAGGACCAAAAATAAGACCGATTTGTTGACCCTTTGAGAAACAAGAAACTTTTCAAGAGACTGTTTATTCGTGAGTCTTTAGAATTTCGCAAAAAATAGCCATATTTGGAAAGAAAAAAAATCGCGCGGTTTTGTTCTGGTGATCATTTTTTCTTTTTTTCAAATATGGCTATTTTTTTACGAAATTCCAAAGTCTAACCGTGTAAAGTCTCTTGAAAACTTTCTTGTTTCTCAATGGGTTAACTAATCGGTGTTATTTTTTGTCCTAGTGAAAAATATTTCTATAACCTAGTTAAAATTTTAAATTTAAAAATGAAGAGGATCTATTATAGCTTCATCTTCAGCCATATTTTTGGCTAAATTTTAACATAAAATGCAAAAATAGCGGTTATTAAAAAAAGAAATAAGAAAAAATAAAATTATTTTATGATAAAAAACTAAATTTTTTTTCTATTTAACTACTTTTTTCTTTAAATTTTTAATTAACAAAAAAAAATTATTTTAACCCCTTAAAATTTTGTTCGTATAAGGGTTAAAAGCAAAAGTTGTACCCGAAATTAAAGCTTAGATACAATTCTGAGCAAACAAATCATACCACTATATAAGCACTTTTTTGAAATTCGAAGGCTTTTCACGAAAAACTCGCTCTAAAAATTTAAAAAACCGGAACCGGCTTGTAATGGGTTAATAAATATTAAATTTTTTTTTGCATATTAAAGCCATTCCAAATAGCGAAGACACGGGCAACCCCAACTTTGACCCCAAATAAAACCCGAAATAGGGGTCTCCTACAAACAATTTTCCTTTTCTTTATTGATATAACCGAGCCCAGAGGGCCATATATGGTTAAAAGATACTACATTTACTCCAGAAAGTACTATCTGGCGGAAAAAAATAAAAAAATCGGAGCTGTGCCCCTAAGCGCAACTTGTTCCCTAGTTTAGTGTTATGTCATGATTTCTGCAGTCACAAAGTCGGCTCTGTTTAAATCAGTTCAGTATCATGTCTGCTTTGTAACAGTCACGAGATTGGTATTTTCGGCTGCAATTGACTTTTTTTAAACACAGCTAATTTTTTTGCACCAGTTCTGTGTTACGCCACTACTTCAGCTGTTACGATCCTAAATTCTTTAGTCCACTTTGGAGTTACGTTACCTACTCTCCAGTCACATGATATATCTCGAAAGAACCGGTCAATGTTTTGCCACTGTCTCAATAGTCGGTGGGTTGGTTATTTTCCTGTAATAACCACTTTTTGATATAAAATTTTTTAGATTTTTACTAGTTTCATGACGTGACCCTTATTCACCTATCACAGATTTATCACTTTGAATCAATTGATCCTTCATTTCCCGTAGGGTATATATAAATAACTACGAAATAAAACTTCCATTAAATCAAATTAATGCATCTAGGTTTTACTGGCAATCTCAAAATTCATATTTATAAAACGAAATCTAGATGACTTTTTTCCAAACTAAGGAAATATGCTTTATAATAATTCAGAAAGTGAAATATGTTGCCCGTGATCTGAAATATTTACTGGGATTGGTTTTTCAAAATCGGAATTTTTTGCACCTGCATTTTTTATAAAAAAGGTTCTCAGAATAAGGGAAACAGTCCTCTGGACTTGGGTATTTATAGTAAAAATGCGCAGAATTTGTGAATTTTTTGTGAAAAAGCTTTTACTGAAGCTTCAGAATCTGGAAGGTTTTCCAATAGAAATGGATCATCAGAATCTGGCATGCGCGGTTCCAGCAATTAATATAAGGGAAAAAATCATACGCCACAGTAGACAAATACATTGAGTTGGCCACTGAGGCGTATGATTTTTCCTCTTATATTAATTGCTGGAACCGCGCATGGAATCTGGGGTACCCATTCTTGTAGCAAACTTACCAGTTTATAGACAATTTTTATAACAGAAAACCCACAAGTCCTAAGGATCTTCCTTATTTTGTCTATTTTATTTATTTCATATTTTAATTATTAAAAGAATAAAACTAAAAAAGGAAACGGTGTTTTATTAAATTTGGTAGGAATATATAAATAAATTCGGTTGGATCTACTGAATAGGCAAACAAATTCGATTGGACCGACCGAAAAAGTCGGTAGCTGCAACAGAATAACGTGATAGTACATGTAACTACAAAAATTCGGTTGGCGACAAATTCGCTTGTTACAACGAATCTGTTCTGTGTGTGCATATATGCAAAAGTGTTATTTTTGCAGTTCCCATATCATTTTAGGATAGGTTGAGAGTAAAAAATAAGATCTATGCGAAAAATGAGATTCCGCAATGTAAAAAGTCCCGGTCGTTTACATTTATGTCTTCAAAATTACCCAAAAAAAGGTTCATGGATTTATCCATCTATAACTCTTAAAACTATAAGCTTCTGGTGACTAAAGCGGGCCATACATTTGCAATATTATGGTACTTTTTTCCAAGTGATGCAAGCATAATGACCGTGTATGTATTAAATTAAAGGTTGAGCAATATTATGTAGTGAATCAAATCAATTTTATTGAACAACTTGAAATATTGCATAATCTATTGGCAACACTGTGCAATTTTAATTTTGCGCTGTTTATGTTTGTGTGCATTTTGAGGTTATGTTGAATTCATTAAATTGCATAAATTATTGTGGCGATCTTTTGTTATATGTACACTAAAAAAAAAAAGTTAGTATAAAAATTAGTAAAACGGTTTCCAATTTTATTATACTAGTATTATACTAATTTTTAGTATAAAGTTGTTTTTTAGTAAAATAATTTGGTATTCTCATTTTACAAATTACAGAATTTTTTACTAATTTGAGTTGCTAAATCTACAAATTTAATTTTACTAAATTTTGAAACCCGATTAGCTAAAATTAGCAAAAAAAATTACTAATCTTTTTTACTTTGAAAGTTAAAAATTTTTTTTTTGAAAATATACACAACCTGATAGAAATTTTTTTTGCAATATGATTACCAGAAAGACCAAGTTGTTTTTAAGCGTTTTTTCCATTTATAATAAAAATAGATTTGTTCTCTAAATTTTTTGTTGTTTTTTAATGTTTATATTTCCACCTTTTTTTTTTGCTTTTTTCGAATATTTCTTTGCTATAAATACAATTAGTCTTGCAATTTTTTCAATATGTATTTTTATCATCCATATTCGTCCACTCGGTGAAAAAAAAGAGTTATCATATTGATGAAACTGCTTCATAATTCGTTCATCGGCAATAAATATGACGAAGCGTTTCATAAAGCGGGTGATGTTTTTTATACAAAAATTGATGCCAAAACGTCTTTCAAATTAGTTCGTATTAACAGTGAGGTTACACGATCAAGATTTTGCTTTCAAGTTGATAACACATACTGCTTGTCAAATTCAGTTGAACTTGAAGCTGTGACGTAGGCTGCATGCAACTTGATAGTCAATTTTGCTTTCAAGATGCCGTCGTCAAGGAAAGAACTAAAAATGCTCGCTCTGTGGGCTGTTTCCGCACTGTAGGCTGTTCGAAAAGACTTTATTTTTTTCTTCACATATTCCACAGACATTTTCATGTCAGCAGAAATTGATTTTTTATTTATTTTTATTTTTAAATCATTTCGTCGATATACCGAAATATTCACATTCCGTATTTTATCAATCGTGTTTTATTGCGGCACAATATTTGTAAAAAGAAAAATAAATTTACAAGAAATTGATCAGCTGTTTAAAACTTGACCGTCAAGTTTTCCCAAAACTTGAAAGCAAAAATTGATATCAAGTTGCTGTTAAATTTTTAAAATGTGAGTGTGTTAGTAAAAAAATGTGAGAGTATTGAAACTTGAAAGGCAAAAATTGATCGTATAACCCCTATGTAACCGATAGTTCGTCTTAACCAAGTTTAACTTAAAAGAATTTTACTGTAAATGGTACAATTGTTTTCTAGTCTAAAGCTGCCTACACACGAAGGAACATTCGTCACAAAATGCCCTTCGTGTATAGCGACCTATAGAAAATCAAGCATGCTGTACAGCATGCTGGACGGCTGTATGAATTTGATCATGTAGTGTCTAATTTGACAGCTTATCAAACATGGCAGATTTGACAAACACGCTTTACAGTGTAATGGAAAAATTCATCAAACATTAGGGAATTTTACATTTTTAATTATTTTTTTTGTAACAAAAAAGGGATAACGTTAATAAATAAACTAAAAAATGCAAAAACAGAAAAAAAAAAAATTAAATTCAAAGAAAAAAAATTATTGACATAAGCGGCCTTTATACGATCGAGCATGCTGTCCAGCTTGTTTGACAAACAAAAAATGTTCTTTGGAATACACGAACAAGCATGCTGTAAAACTTTACTTCAAAACCACAAAATCAACACAGCGGATGATAATGACGAAATTATTTTTATTAATTTTTTTCTTGGAATTTCATTTTTGAATTTCTGTTTTTGCATTTTTTAGTTTATTTATTAACGCTATCCCTTCCTTGTCACAAAATAACTTATTAAAAATGTAAAATTCTCCAATGCTTGATGATTTTTTTCAATAGACGGTAAAGCGTGTTTGTCAAATTTGCCGAAAAATCAAAAAATTTTGTTTTTCGTCCAACATGCTTGACAAACCGTCAAATTAGACATTACATGGTCTAATTCGTGTTATCAAAATTTTTTGATATTTTGTGTTTCCAAACTCAATTTTCTATCGTGTGTATCGATGTTACTGTTTTTGCTGTTTTAGTTCATTGAGAGCAGTCGTACGGGGAGGTGCTTTTGTAATTGCGCATTATGGCGACAATTACAAATAATGAAAACTGCATTAATTTTACAAATTAATATAAAAATTTGTAGACAATTAAGAAAAAAATCCTTAAATATAAATTGTAACAAAATATTGACCAGTTTTCCTTTAAACATATATAATACTTATAAACAACTGTAAATTGCACTCGTGCTAACCCGGTGTATTTAAATGCAATAAATTATATGATTTGAAATGTCAAAACCATTACAGAAAAACGTCAAAATGATATCAATTGCAAAGTAGTGGAGAACACTTGTCCATTTCATGAATAAGAAATATCAGATTTTTCTTCGAAAAATACCAAATTTTATGAAACATTAATTTTAACCGACAAATAATAAAAAACTAAACACTTTTCCATTCTGTTTTAAAAATTTTTTTGTTGTTTTTCTATTACAAAATTAAAATGAAAACTAAAAGTGACATTTGATCTCTGGCATCCCTGCAAGAGCCGATTGCATGTCAGCGATATGATGTTTATATTAATTTTATTGTGCATAGACTAATAGCGTCAGAAAATTACAATTTTATTAAAATTTTTAAATTATTAAGAAAAACATTTAAAAAACATTTAATTCTGTAATAAAATTAATAATAAAGGGATACAAATTTTCTATGATTAAAAAAAATAACGAAATGAACGATTGACCGAAAAGAACGAATAATGGTTAACGATGTCATATCGTACAATGAACTGAACCGTTCAAATGAACTAGTTCGTTCATGAACGACACAACTCTTAGCACGAGATTTTTCTAACAAAAACATTCGGTAGTGTTTTAATAGTTAAAAAAACAAAGTGAATTAAAATAATAACTTGTAAAAATCAATAACAATGGTTCCTTTTGGACCAGTACATGGTGGTCATCCTGGGGTACATGCTCCACAAACTATGCCCACCGCATCCAGTGATCCTAATCCTCTTCAAACATCATCTTCGACCGGAACAACATCTTCATCTTCAAATAAAGTGTTTGAAGACTAATAGATAGGTCAGTGTTTGAAGACTAATAGATGATGACAACCCGCCTGTAAGTTTTGTAAAATTCTGCCCCAATGGCAAGTGTATATTGGCGGCTACTTTGGATAATACTTTGAAATTATGGGACTATTCAAAAGGATAATGTTTAAAAACCTACACTGGACATAAAAATGAAAAATATTGTATTTTTGCAAATTTTTCAGTAACTGGAGGAAAGGTTAGTTAAAGGCAAGAATTTTTTTATCTATAAATTTGTTTTAAATGTTTGTAATATTTTTTAATGGATTGTTTCCGGCAGTGAAGATAATATGGTTTACATCTGGAATCTACAATCGAAAGAGGTGGTCCAGAAATTACAGGGTCACACCGACACTCTGTTGTATACTGCTTGTCATCCAACAGAGAATATTATTGCTTCGGCGGCTTTGGAAAATGACAAAACCATAAAATTATGGAAAATGACAAAACCATAGGATTATGGAAAAGCGATACATAATTTTACAATTACATATGGCTATCCCAATATTGGTACCATACGTGAATTGGTATTTAAAAAGGTTTTGCTCGTATCAATGGCAAAAAACCACCCATTATTTGTTTGGAAGGTATTATTCATGAGATATTTACAGTGGGTATAAATGTTCAAGCTGTTAGTGAATTTATGTGTGCATTTTTAGTAAGTTTATTATCTTTATATTAATTTATATGTAGCAAAAATTAACTTCTATTTTGTTATCTACAGTTTTGTAGCCCACGTGAAGCTTGGAAGAATAAAGTGTCGGTATCCTTTAAGCGTGGAGGCGAATACGGCGATCGTGGTAATGGTATCAATGATTTAATAGCATGCAGTTTATAAATATATTTTTGTAAAATTTGACACTGTTACTTATAAACTAGAAAGTATTTTAGGGGCTTTGACATGTCTTTTTCATATTTATGTGGTTTTTCATTTTAAATATCCGATTGAATGTAAACATGTATGGCTCTTCAATCACATATTTTTGGAATCAATTTTCTTAAAGACAAGTTATCAACAGCAATCCTTAGCCTGACATCTAAAAAATATAAATGAAGAGAAAAATTTATAAATTTTACTCCTATGTTAGATAATTTGATAATTTCACATTTTAAGTCGTTTAAAACATGTTATTTTTCGCTGTTTTAGCATCAATTTATTAATTAAAGGAAATAACATTTGCCTACTTTTGTTAACTTTGAAACTCTTAATTTCTAATTATAATCTTTACAGCTGAGTTTCATACTTAAGACTTTAACTTCACTATTAAGCAAAAGAAAATGTCAAGAAATTTGTGTACGAAACAACAAAAAATTATGGATTAACTAAAAGTAAACTCAAAAACCTACACGGTGGTTTTCATACTGAAGGTTTTTGAGTTAACCATTAGTTATGTATTTAATTTGTTATTTCTTATATAATTTTTGACATTTTATCTTTCAATGTCGTTAAGTTCAAGTTAAATTTAAATATGAAACCGAGCGTAATAAATAAATAATAAAATGTACCTACATTAATTTGGAATAAATGTGGGCATTTTTTAATACTTTTATGGTGGGTCTCATACTGTAAGTTTAACTTTAATTTACCTATAAACAAAAGAAAATTTCAAAAAAAATGTACACAAAACAACAACAAATTTTTGGGTTAACTATTAACTAAAGTTTAAACCTGCAGTATGAGACCCACCGTTAAAAGTGAATACTTATAAAATTTTTCATTAAATGAATGTGTGGCTTTCTTTTAAATACTTATATATATTAATACTCCAAAAATTAATTTAAATGTGAATATCAATTTGATATTGATTTCAAAAGCCTATTATTTAGTACATATATTTATAATAAATCTTTTTATCTTTTTATATACATACATTCAATGTTTCATTCATCTAAAAGTTATTTAAATTTTAAAACTTTACTTATAATTAAATCGTATTTAAAATTACATTTCATTTTATAACTAAAAAGAAATAAATGTTTGTTTAAAAAATTTTTCTATTCGTAAGCATTTTTTATGGATTTTATTTTAGATTTTTTGGAAATAAAATACAGTATGCATACTAATATTTAGTATAAGTACTATTTTATTTCCATTTTTAATTTACAGAAATTTTACTAATATATAGTAAAATTACTAATTTTTGCTTCTAAATGAATTTTACTAATATTTAGTAAGAAATTTGGCTAATTTTAGCAAATTGATTTCCATTATGAATATACTAAAATTATACTAAATTTTAGTAACTATTACAAATTTTTTACACAACTTTGACTTTACTAATAATTACAGACACATTTTGCTAAAATTAGCTAATCGGTCTGCTGGCCTAATATTAGTTAATTTTTCTGTAATATTACAGTTTTTTCTGTAACTTTTACAGACTTTTTTATTTGAGTGTATATATGTTGCAATTTATTCTATGGTGTGTGGCATAACGAGAAAAATACTGTGCCACGTTCCCCGTTCTGTTTCATTTCGTTCCGTATTCCATTTCGTTCTCTGTTCCATTGCCATTTTCTCGTGTTTCAATTCCACTTATTCCCCGTTTAATTTCCCCGTTCTTTCCCGAAAGTGTGTTAAAAAAGTGTTTAAAAAAACAAAAAAAAAAAAAATGGTCGTAAACAAACTCTATATTACTTTCCTTAATAAAAATGTGTGTTTAAAAAAAAAAAAATGTGTTAAAAAAAAGTGCGCGTAGACAAAAGAGTGTCAAAAAAAAAGTGGCCGTGGGCAAATTTTCTTTTCCAAAATTGTGTTGAAAAAAATGTTTCCACAAAAAAAAAGTTTATACAAAAAAAGTGTTTCCAAAAAAAAGTGTTTCCAAAAAAAAGTGTTTCCACAAAAAAAGAACGTATTTCCACACAAAAAAGTATTCACAAAAAAAACTGGCTTGCCACAAAAAAAAAAGTTTCCACAAAAAAAAAAGTTTCCACAAAAAAAGTTTTTCCACAAAAAAAAGTGTTTCCCCTAAAAAAACAAAATTTTCACAAAAAGAAATGTTTCCACAAAAAAAAAGGTGTTTCCACAAAAAAAAAGTGTTTGCACACAAAAAAAATGTTTGCACAAAAAAAAAAAAAAGTTTCCACAAAGAAAACAGTTTCCACAAAAAAAGTGTTTTCAAAAAAAAAACTTTTTCCACAAAAAAAAAAAAAAAAGATTCCACAAAAAAAATAATTCAAAAAAAAATTTACACAAAAAAAAGAAGTTTCCAAAAAAAAAAACTTTTTCCACAAAAAAAAAAAAGTTTCAACAAAAAAAATGTTTCTACAAAAAATAAATGTTTCCACAAAAAAAAACTGAGATGAGATAAATGAGATAGGATGAGCTGAGATTAGATTAGGTTAATGCTATAAGTGCTGCCTGGTTGTCATAGTAACGCCAAGGCCTAGTTGTCATAGCAACACGAAAATTTTATATGTAGGGACGCCATATCTCCGGAAGCACTGGGCCAATTTCGTGCAAACTCCATATAAACCATCTACACCATCCTCAACGTACCCTGAAATTTTGGTTGAAATCGGTTGACCGAAATCGGTTGAAAAATAAAAATTTGTATATCGATCACACATTTTACATGAGAAAAACCATCACCATCACAAAAGTGTGCGTATAATGCGTATGCGTAGACATTTTTCGTCATTTTTTTTAAGAACCATCAGTAAAAGTAGACCTTTCCAAAGCATGTATTGGTTTGTAAATCGGTTGAGTGGTTCTCGAGTTATAAAATGACGAACATATACCAACTTATTTTTACACCCAGAAAACAGTCTCAGTTGTGGCCACCGAATTTGTTGCCAATCGAATTCGTGTGGTTACGACAACTACCTTTTTATTAAATTATATTTTTCGTCGTGAAAGCCAATATTCGGTTGTCTTATTCAATATTATGTTCCACATAAATATTATTATGTTCCACAAAATTTTATTGAAATTAAAAAACTTATTTGAATTTTCTGGTATTGAACCCGGCCATTCAGGTTAATAGTTCACACTCTTACCCACTACACCACAACTACTTTCAATTTTCTTAGCCATATTTACTGTTTATACATATGAATATTTTATTTTAATTAAAAAAAACATAAATTTTTGTCTTCCGGGATTTGAACTCAGAAATCCGGCGAACTAGGCCAACTCTCTACCGACTACACCACAAACACTTATTAATTTTGAAGTCTAATTTTAAATTTATATGTTGTGCTTGGATAACAAATATAGTAAAAACTTCGTTTACCAATACCAATCAATAGTTGTGTGTGTTATCAATACAATCCACAATTCGGTTGGTTCTACAGAAACTCGACTTTACGGACATATTGGATTAGGATACCCGTATTTGTAGTTACAACTTTCAAATATTGAAATTTTTTTAATAAAGGTTATAGGTAACACCAATTTTCTTGTATATATACTAAATAAATGGCTGCTTCTACTGCATAGAATTACTACTGATACTAATTTTAAAATTGATTGGAAATACCAATTATTTGTTAAAAGGATGGTTTTTTAATTCATTTTCCCTATTTTTAATACCTAGTAAAATATTTTTGGTGTAGTATTCACTTATAGGCAACTGCAAATAAAATAACGTCCTGGCAAATTCATTTTAATGGTTTTGATCGTATTCCAACCAATCTTTTTCCTGGGTGTATATATCTAGATATATAATATACATATGTATGCACAGCGTATGGTACGGGGACAGTTTTTCGATCAAGTGTTTAGTATGGAGACATTTGGTTAGTTTGGGGACTGTCCTCAAACTCTTCCTAGGCCTTGCGCATAGTACGAAGACAATTGTGACTGATATATAGCATAGTTTGGGCACATTTTTGGCTATGTCTCCGAACTATGCGCACCACATACATATACATTAGACCACCCAAATTTGCAAAAGTATTATTTTGTTCGCTCCACCGGCAGTTTCCGATAGATTGGGCATAAAAATAATATGTGTACAAAAAATGGATCTCTCGGGCGCATATAGGCCAGTCAGTTTGGACCTTTGACCCTTCAAATTACCTAAAAATACCTCAAAGCTTTTTTGCGCCATAACTCCTAAATTTGCGGTTTTCTGAAGAAATACCATATAAGTGTTTTTATGCGGAATGAGAGGACAAACACTCTCTTCATAATAATCTTTGGTCTAAGTATTACTTCTCGTGGCGTTTTAAGCGGATAAAGTCAAAATTTGTGTTAAGACTTCATTTTAAACGGCCCTCGTTAAAATTTTGACAGAGACAGTTAGGATCGGTTATCGTTTTTTTGTAGAGTAAGATATGTTGTTATTAAAAACCAATTACATTTACAACATAAATCTCTTATTCCACGAAAGAGAGACCAAAATCGGACTTAAGTACCTATTTATTAAACGTTGTGCACATGCAAATGCAGTGCTATAGAGCAGCATATTAGATTAATTCCCTACATTTCTTGGTTTATCAATGGGGTAAATACCCAGCCAGAAAAATGCAAGCGGAAAAGCGCCGGCGTGGCACTTTAGCAAGTCCTGGCAAAAAATCCCTCCCCGATTTCATAAAAAATTTATAAAAACGAAAAAATTTGTGTGGGGACCACCTTAAGGGTTGAAAATAAAGGGTAGATATGTTCCGAAAAATGTTAAGGTTGAAAAAATATTGGAAGTCAGTTATACATTTCACTCTTCTAGGGGCACCCTTGGGATAGTTAGAGTGGTGGGAGCAAATTTTAAAAAATGTAATTTTTGTATGGGAGCGCCCTTAGGCAGCGGAGACATAGGGTAGGTATGTTCAGAAACAATATTGGAAGGAAAAATTAATGGGGATATGTCTTACATACCACCCCTCTAGGAGGCTCCATGGGGCGGTAGGAGCTGATTTCATAAATAAAATTAAAAAAAAATAAAAAATTTGTATGGGGACTGCTTTAAGGGTGCAAGATAGAGGGTAGATATATTCCGAGAAAATATTGCGGTTCAAAAAATATTGGGGGTCAGTTATACATTTGACTCCTCTAGGGACACCCTTGGGGCAGTTAGAGCGGTGGGAGGAAATTTTATAAAAATGTCATATTTGTATGGGAGCCCTCTTATGGATTAGAGATAGGAGAGGTATGTTCGGAAAAATTGTTTGAGGGAAATATTAATGGGGGTCGATCTTACATTTCACACCTCTAGGACCAATAGAGCTGATTTCATAAAAAAAAAATTTTTTTTTAAATAAAAAAATTGTATGGTGACCGCCTTAAGGGTTAAAGATAGAGGGTAGATATGTTCCCAGAAAATGTTGAAACTAAAAAAATATTGAGGGTCAGTCATACATTTGACTTCTCTAGGGGCACCCTTAGGAATGTTAAAGCGGTGAGAGTAAATTTTATAAAAATATCATTTGTATGGGAGCCCACTTACAGAGTGGAGATAGGGGATAGATATGTTCGGAAAAAATGCTGAAAAAGACAAATCAATGGGGGTCGGTCATACATTTTAGCGGCCTAGGGTTAACTCCGGGGAAGTTGTGAGGCTTTTTGTGAATTTTTAACCCTTCACCACCACCTTTTACCCCGATGAGGAGCCATTTGTCCCCACCCACCTCCCCCATTTTTCGATTATGCATTTTTTTCCAACCTCACAAAATAAGGGGTTCTAGCGTATCCAAATCATGTTACTAAGGGTTTCCGTACAACATGTAACATCGCAAATTACCACTCCAATTTTGCTACTTACATAATTGAAATTTAATTCAGTGTGAACGCACTTTATCGATAATATTTATTTTTATGCAGTGTGAATAAGATACAGGTACTGCTTATATTCTTTATATGGGTTCGTATGTATGTTGTATACGTACTGCATCCCAGTTAGTTTGTGTGGATGTTAAAGCACACACTATTGTTTATTGTTTTATACATTTTTGTGCTTTGCTTTTTAGCCACATATAATTTATAACAGGGTTTTGTCGTCGGCTGAGGTAGTCCAGTCGCGTCCAGGGTCTACTTGAGGACCCGTAAACCTTAAGTAAAAACACAATCGATTTTTCCTTCTTGATGTTTATAATATTATCTTTATTAATTAATTAAATTCAAATACAATACATTTCACAAATGGCAACACCTTGTTGATTACCTCGGGTTTATTCGGTGCGGAGAATTATCCGTCGGCAATCCGAACTTCGGCTTCAGGTTCAGGTAGTCGTCCTCCGACTCGGTTATGCTCGGCAGGTAGTCGTCGTTCGACACGATTGGGTGTCGGCAGGTAGTCGTCTTCCGAGAGTGGCTGACCACCTCGTGTGTGTAGCAACTTGAACTACTTACTTGAATTAAAAAATTAACCAAATGAGAATTATATGTGGCTAAAAAGCAAAGCACAAAAATGTATAAAACAATAAACAATAGTGTGTGCTTTAACATCCACACAAACTAACTGGTATGCAGTACGTATACAACATACATACGAACCCATATAAAGAATATAAGCAGTACCTGTATCGTATTCAAACTGCATAAAAATAAATATTATCGATAAAGTGCGTTCACACTGAATTAAATTTCAATTATGTAAGTAGCCAAATTGGAGTGGTAATTTGCGACGTTACATTTGGTTAATTTTTTAATTCAAATAAGTAGTTCAAGTTGCTACACACAGGGGGGGTCAAAGCTAACTGCCATAGCCCGATACTTTGCCAGTAACGAGCTAAATTTTTGGAAAGACGATAGACTTCGGTTGGTTGTCTCATAAATAATTTCACAGCCTTCGCGGTCTGTTCTAATATCACAGCCTTCGCGGTCTGTTCTAATATCACAGCCTTCGCGGTCTGTTCTAATATTACAGCCTTCGCGGTCTGTTCTAATATCACAGCTTTCGCGGTCTGTTCTAATATCACAGCCTTCGCGGTCTGTTCGAATATCACAGCCTTCGCGGTCTGTTCTAATATTATAGCCTTCGCGGTCTGTTCTAATATTACAGCCTTCGCGGTCTGTTCTAATATCACAGCCTTCGCGGTCTGTTCTAATATCACAGCCTTCGCGGTCTGTTCTAATATCACAGCCTCCGCGGTCTGTTCTAATATCACAGCCTTCGCGGTCTGTTCTAATATCACAGCCTTCGCGGTCTGTTCTAATATTACAGCCTTCGCAGTCTGTTCTAATATTACAGCCTTCACGGTCTGTTCTATTGATCACCACTGCCTAGGTGATCGGGATTATATGCGACTCCACCGCAGAGGAGGTCGCTAACCCGAGGATACCTATACCCGAGTCTGAAGACGACTACCTGCCGAGCACATAACCGAGTCGGAAGACGACTACCTGCCGACACCCAACCGAGTCGAACGACGACTAACTGCCGAGCACATAACCGAGTCGGAAGACGACTACCTGCCAACACCCAACCGAGTCGAACGACGACTAACTGCCGAGCACATAACCGAGTCGGAAGACGACTACCTGGCGACACCCAACCGAGTCAAACGACGACTACCTGCCGAGCATAACCGAGTCGGAGTAATTCTCCGAACCGAATAAACCCGAGTGAATCAACAAGGTGTTGCCATTTGTGAAATGAATAGTATTTGAATTTAATTAATTAATAAAGATAATATTATAAACATTAAAAAGGAAAAATCGATTGTGTTTTTACTTAAGGTTTACGGGTCATCAAGTAGACCCTGGACGCGACTGGACTACCTCAGCCGACGACAAAACCTTGTTATAAATGGCGCCCGAGCAGGGACCCAATTCAAAATCGGAAAGCGGAAAAACCGACACCACCGCCAGCGAGGATGAATTGAGTCAAAAACACAATGTCAACCCAATGGAACCTTTATCCACCAGTCACACTCTGACGACTGACACACTTGGTTGGATCTACATGCTCAAAAAGGAACAGCTAATAGAGCATTGCCGAAAATGCGGAATACAAACTCTCGGCTTTACCGTAGAACACCTGCGCAAACAGATGGCCGAGCATATTCGTGCGAAACGAACGATTAAAGTCATCCTCAGAAAATCTGCTGCGAGATCTTGAAAACAAAGTAACTGCAGCCGAAAGGCTTACGATTTCCGAAGAACCGATTATTTCCGCTTCTATACCGAATAAGATGATTGCTGGAACGATAGTAAGTGCCAGAGATGAAATTTCCGATGCAGAAATAATGAATAAGGTTCAAAATTGGGAACTTAATGGTGATAGTGGAATGAGAGAATTTCTCGAACGGTTTGAAGAGTTAGCAGAATGTTACCGAATTCCATTAAATAGATTACTCCCGTCTCTACCTGGTGTGCTTATTGGGAATGCCCTGAAGTGGTACCGCGTTAAACGACCTGAAATTGCAACGTGGGGTATTTTTAAGCACGAAGCGATGAAATTCTTTCTACCTAGTCGGTATTTAGCCCATCTGGAACAGACGTTCTACAACCGAAGGCAAATTAATCGCGAGCGTGCTCAGGATTACATAATAGATATTCTTACGCTTGCACGACGACACACAGTGGGGCCAAATGCATGAAAAGTGGCGATTAATTCATAGAAGTCGTAATTTAAAAAAAAAAATATTTTTTATTAATGGATATTTATAAATACATAAAAAACCAACATTTAAAAAAAAACAGAGTGAAAAAACACATTTTTTAACCCTTTATGGGCCATTTTGTGTTCTGTAAAAAATCCTCTTTTTTCACATTTTTTGCTGTAACTTTGGAACGGTGCGCTATAAATTATTCAATTAAATTGCAAATTAAAGCATACTAAATGTACTTTAAGAAAAATAAGTAATATTTTTAAAAATAATAAGGAATAAATATTTTATATGTATTTCTATTAGAAAATTTTTAAATTAAAATCATACCTTTTTTCTCGAAATTTTAAAATTTTGCTCAAAAATGAAACATTTGAAAATCTAATTGTTCTTTTATTGATAAATAACCATAAACACACTATTTAAAAAAAATTTAATTAAATTCGGTTATTCTATTTTTTTTTTTCTTTTTGAAAACAACAATATTTTATTATAATCATTATTACCTTCAATGTTAGTATTTACTTCACATTCAATTTCATAATCATAAATTAATTCGTTACAATAATCTTAACCTTCATCTCCATCTTCATCTTCATCTCCATCTTCATCATTGCTATTTTGATTGCTGAGAAGTACAAGCAACTCCAATGCAGATTTTGTGGAACTCCTTGCTGGTAGCGCCACATATGTAGCACTTTTGTGTGGACTTTGTGTCTGTAATCGCGTTACACACTTTACCGTCAATCATAACGAGAATTAGTTTGTGGTTCACTTTTATCTTTCTTTCTCCAACTGATATTACTGTATCGATAAGAGCATTTTTTTCTGTCTCCACTCTTTCTCTTTCTGTTTTAATACTGTTGACCGTTTCTTTCATAAATTCAATTTTTAATGGCCTGCAAAACCTAGTTGAAGACGGTCGAGGATTATGCCAAATGATTTTGTTTTTACAAACTAATTTTAATGGTACAATTGACGTAATAAATACAGAAGAATCAGATGCATTACTGTCATGAAAGGCTTGTTTGTAAGAACTATGCCCTGAACTTCCGTCAAAGCCCCACTTAGTGTATAAAGTAATTTTTTCGATTTCTTCGTTGTCTAACGAATTTAAATCTGCATTTTTAACCGACAAAAGGCGTTCAGTGGTATGATCCAATATTCCTTGTAGGCTAACTTGCGCTGATGTTTCAGAAATTTTCATTTGTTCTCCCTTTGGGTAACATTTTTTCTTAGCTCTTTGGACCAATTTATATGATGGAAATTTCTCAGGTGCAACCTTTCTAATAACATTATATTGGTGGCGACTTAGCTTCGCTTCTACCAAAACGGACAGAGCTTCATCCGGAGTTAACTGCTGTGGTGGTACCTGTTCTATACTTTTTCGGTATTTTTTGGCTTTTGTTGGAGATGATATTATTTCCTTAACAATTTTCGACTCATCTATTTTTCCAGCAGCTCTCAAGCTCATTTGTGTGGCGTAAGCCAAAACAGGCAAAGAAATTTGATCTCTTATGTCTTTACATTTCTTAACTTTTGTTTTTTCTTTGCACTCTTCAAATGAGAGATCATTGCGACCTCTTTTTTGTTGTGGTTCTGGTGGTTGACTGAATGAGATTGAGGCATCCAGCCAATTCTTATTATTTTTTACAAAAATTTCATTCTTTCTATGACATTTTTGCCACCGAATCTCATAGCTAGAGCAAAAATTATGAAACCTTGTCATAAAATCTACCATATCCGAAGGGTCGACACGTTTTATTACTTCCCATCTCAAAAGTTTAAATTTATCCTGAAGTGATTTAGGTTCTGCACTCCTCATAAAATTATGCAACTCATGACGAGGAATGAAAATTGTTTTGGGACATGTTCCTAAAATTAATAAGATTTCTATTCGTTTAAAATTTGCAAAAAGTAATTCCTTTAACCCTGTACCGAATAATTTACACTTTCACAACACTTTAAATATGTAACATCACATCACAAAACATTGACAGCTAAAACAATAAATAAACGTGTCAGTACCGAATCAATAATACCCTACGGATGGATAGAAATTCTTAAAAATGTATTATCATTATATTAGTAGATTGATATCACCAGCTTAAAACAAAATTAAAACTTTACTCGTATGATGCATGTATATGACCAACAGTTATTATGTAGGACTCAAATAAATGACAATAATAAATAGGGATGGGAGCGTGACCTCCTTCAATTTTTCAAAATAGTGCACTTGTGCCATATACAATTTTCTAATAATTTAAAATTAACAAATGTTTAAGTAAAATTCATTGAAATATCATAAACACATGTAAAATAATTTAATTAGTTTTATTCATAGTAAATAAACCCAACATACGCAATCACGTGAGCATGCGTGAATTAAAGTTACTCACGCCCCCATCTCTAATTAACAACACATTTTTTTAGCTACAATAACAACTACTATAACGAAAATAATGACAAAACAAAGTAAAAACAACTTGATGTTTTGTTTTGTTTTTTTTTTTTCATATTTGTGAGTTTTTAGCATCTTGAGTTATTTCACAAAAACAAGCATAACTCAAAAATCGCAAAAAATCGCAAAAAAATATTTTGAGGTTTATTAGTTGAGTTCTGATATTATAACACTATATAGACGATTTTACGCAAGCTCACGAACAAAGTTGTTGAAACTCCATATATAAATCAAAAATAGCCCATTTTTGGGCTAATTTTATTTTATTAACATTTAATATTTTTAAAACATTTATTTAAACAAAAAAACATGTACTATATAGTAAACTACCTGAAGTTGACGGTTCCATTATAAAAATTTAACTTTTAGAAGTATTAATAGAAAAAATTATCAATTGAAATATCAAAATTTTCACTTTTTTTCAATATGCACAAAAAAAATAACAATTATTCAACTTTAAGTGCTCACTTCAACTAAAGCAAACAACTTAAAAGTATAATTTTTGCAATTAGTGATGCAGAATTTTATCCACTTTCACCCGGTACCAAACACGATCATGAATTTTAAATTTCATATTTTGAATTAATCGCCACTTTTCATTCATTTGGCCCCAATGTGCGACATCCAGAGTTGAAATATCGTGATCATCTAGATCGTATTTACGATGGTTTCCGAACGGAGTATAAACACTACGTATGAAGGAGTGATTTTAAGACATTAGACGAACTGATAGAATTGGCGAAAGAGTTCGAGGAACTGAAGCGAAGCGATCAACTACATACTTCTCATATGTTGTCAACATACAACCGGTCAAATCATTGTTGGAGATGTAAGAGTAAAGGCCATGAACGATGGCAATGTTCGAACCCTCATAGATTATTTTGTTCCTATTGTGGGAAGGACGACGTATTATCCCGAAGCTGTAAGTGTCGATCCCCAACAACATCTTCCACCAAATTTAGCTCCAATTTCGACTATAGCCGGTACTATGTACCTATTGAAATATGCAGCCGCCAAATTCTTGCGTTGCTGGATACCGGAGGATCACGAACTTATATTGATGCTTCTATACAAAAGTGTTTAGAAGAGATGAACATAAGACCAAAGAGAAGCCATTGTTTAGCTCTCCACAAATGCATGGTGTATCCAGTTGCTGTACATTACAAAGGGAGAAATATTCAATTACTAGCCGCTGTGGTACCAAAGCTAGCTACTCCGATGGTACTGGGAATGGATTTTATGGACTGTGTAGGAGTCGAAATACGACTAGGAGGTGAACTCTTGCCGAATCCCGAATCACGAAGAGTTTCATCGGCCGAAAGTCTCAATAGTATGAACAATTTGAACATACTGGTCGCCCAAAAAAATGGCAGTATAGAAAAGACGAACCACCAGTCGAAGCCGAAGAAAACGACTAGAAATACCGAATACCGGAAAAGTGGAAAACCTCGCCAACCGGCAAGGAAAACCACCTGTATATTATTCAAGATTACCGAGCCTGACCCAGCACGCATTGTACCTGTCCCGGCTACCAAAACCGAAAATTCATCGACATCAACTCAGATAGTCCAAAACTCACCTACTCGGGAAAAATAGGAAGGAAAAAAAACCAACCCTTCGGAGATACTGGCCAGTTACAAATTACAGAGCATCGCTCTCCGAAGTGAGGGGGGGATGTAACGTCGCAAATTATCACTCCAATTTGGCTACTTACATAATTGAAATTTAATTCAGTGTGAACGCACTTTATCGATAATATTTATTTTTATGCAGTGTGAATACGATACAGGTACTGCTTATATTCTTTTTATGGGTTCGTATGTATGTTGTATACGTACTGCATACCAGTTAGTTTGTGTGGATGTTAAAGCACACACTATTCTTTATTGTTTTATACATTTTGTGCTTTGCTTTTTAGCCACATATAAGTCTCATTTGGTTAATTTTTTAATTCAAATAAGTAGTTCAAGTTGCTACACACACGGGGTGGTCAAAGCTAACTGCCATAGCCCGATACTTTGCCAGTAACTAGCTAAATTTTTGGAAAGACGATAGACTTCGGTTGGTTGTCTCATAAATAATTTCACAGCCTTCGCGGTCTGTTCTAATATCACAGCCTTCGCGGTCTGTTCTAATATTACAGCCTTCGCGGTCTGTTCTAATATCACAGCCTTCGCGGTCTGTTCTAATATCACAGCCTTCGCGGTCTGTTCTAATATCACAGCCTTCGCGGTCTGTTCTAATATCACAGCCTTCGCGGTCTGTTCTAATATTACAGCCTTCGCGGTCTGTTCTAATATTACAGCTTTCGTGGTCTGTTCTAATATCACAGCCTTCGCGGTCTGTTCTAATATCACAGCCTTCGCAGTCTGTTCTAATATCACAGCCTTCGCGGTCTGTTCTAATATCACAGCCTTCGCGGTCTGTTCTAATATTACAGCCTTCGCGGTCTGTTCTAATATTACAGCCTTCGCGGTCTGTTCTAATATCACAGCCTTCGCGGTCTGTTCTAATATCACAGCCTTCGCAGTCTGTTCTAATATCACAGCCTTCGCGGTCTGTTCTAATATCACAGCCTTCGCGGTCTGTTCTAATATTACAGCCTTCGCGGTCTGTTCTAATATTACAGCCTTCGCGGTCTGTTCTAATATTACAGCCTTCGCGGTCTGTTCTAATATTACAGCCTTCGCGGTCTGTTCTAATATCACAGCCTTCACGGTCTGTTCTATTGATCACCACTGCCTAGGTGATCGGGATTATATGCGACTCCACCGCAGAGGAGGTCGCCAACCCTAACTAACTAAATGTCTCCATACTAAACACTTGATCGAAAACTGTCCCCGTAGCATGCGCTGTGTATACATATAGATATAGATTCAAAGAATCCCAAACCTGACGGTGAGGTATGTACGCCTAACTGGTGCCATCTTTCGAGAGGACAGAGTGAAATGGGCGATAAATGAACTTTCGTCCTTTAAGTCGCCGGGCCCCGACGGGATCTATCCATGTCTGATGCAGAGGGGGGTGGATATAATAGCCCCACAACTGGTTAGGATATTTAGGTCCAGTCTTTTGCTGAGTCATGTTCCGACGAATTGGAGGGCGGTTAAAGTGGTCTTTATTCCAAAGGCGGGGGGGGGGGGGGAAATCCGAACAGCTGCCTAAGTCGTATAGACCAATAAGCCTCAGCTCTTTTCTTCTTAAGACAATGGAGAAAGTTCTGGACCACTATATTAGAGACACGTACCTCAGGCGTAAGCCGATACACGAGCTTCAGTTCGCGTATCAACGGGGTAAGTCTACCGAAAGTGCTGTCCATCATGTTGTCACGTTGATAGAGAAGGCACTGGAGGCAAAGAATATTTCCCTCTGTACCTTTATTGATATACAGGGCGCTTTTCACAACACGTCCTACGATGCGATCGGACTGTCTATGTTGAGAAGGGGCATATCTCCAATGATTGTAAATTGGACATTGGAGATGCTCAACTCTAGGGAAATCACGTTCGGTATAGGGTCTACTAGTAGGACCGTGAATGTGACCAGAGGATGTCCTCAGGGCGGTGTACTGTCGCCTTTACTATGGACGCTGGTCATTGATGAGTTGCTTGAGGATCTGAACGACCTGGGCTTCAGGACCTATGGCTACGCCGATGATCTTGTCATCTCCGTTGTCGGCTGGGATGACAGGACCATCTCTGATCATATGCAGCAGGCTCTGAACTTTACTAACTCATGGTGTCGGGAAAAAGGGTTGACTATCATCCCGACGAAGACGATCCTGATACCGTTCACAAGGAGAAGAAGGGTCAACCTGACCGAACCTGTTGTTGGGGAAAAAACGATAGGCTTCTCGGATAGTGTGAAATATTTAGGGGTGATAAATCCCTTACGTGGAATGATCATCTCGACGCCGTAACCAAGAAGGCCACCAGGGCATATTATGCCTGTCAGAGGCTCTTTGGGAAAACATGGGGTCTAAGACCACACATGGTCTACTGGTCATTCAACACCATTGTGAAACCTATGATCACGTATGCTGCCTTAGCATGGTGGCCAAAGGTTGAGCAGTCAACGGCAAGGGATACTCTGAAGAGGTTGTATCGGCTGGTGTGTAGTGGCATTACGGGGGCTGGAAGATCGTGCCCGACGGATGCCATTGGGGCCAAGTTGAGTATTCTACCATTGCATATTTCCGTGAAGGAAGCTGCAAGCATGGGCTCACTTCGTCTCCGGGGGGTCGGGGACATGAGGAGCGGGGACCTAAAGGGTCACATGAGGATCGCCGGGATCATTATGGACGATCCAATCTTAAGAGTCGCGGATAAAATGATCCCGGAGCAGATTTTTGTCAGACATTTTGACATTATGTCATTTGACAGAATATGTGGACCAGCCAATCCTGGCAGCCCGAAGAGGGGGCTCAGGTAATGGTTCACTGATGGCTCAAAGCAGACTAATGGTGACACGGGGGCAGGTGTCTTTGGACCCGGATTCCAGCGTGCTTTACCAATAGGCAAGTACCCCTCCGTCTTTCAGGCAGAGATTTCACCATCTACATTCTTTCTGACAGCCAAGCTGCGCTAAAGGCTCTAGGAGCTTACGGGGTATCATCTGGTCTAGTCATGGAGTATATGGGAATTCTAAACGAACTCGATAGGAACAACTCCCTTACACTGGGATGGATTCCTGGTCATGAAGGGCATGAGGGTAACGAAAGGGCTGATTGTCTAGCCAATTGTGGAGCCCGTCGACCATTTATCGGCCCGGAACCATTCTTTGGGATACCTAGGGGATACGTTAGGGAAAAACTCAGTCTATGGAGAGAGACTGAGTTTACTGAGCATTGGGAAACTTCTACTGGCCAAAGACAGGCCAAAAGATTTATTTCCTTGTCCAGCGGAGTATCAAGGCGACTATTGTCACTCGACAGGGGTAACCTTAGGACCTTGACGGGATACTTAACTGGGCACGGTGGACTCAGGTACCAGCTTCACAAACAGGGCCGGTCAGACACTGATGTTTGCAGGTTTTGTGAGCTGGAAAGTGAGACATCGGAGCATATTCTCTGCGAATGTCCGAGACTGTGTGACAGGAGACTCAGATTTCTGGGTGACAGTTTCGTGTCACCTTCGAACGTTTGGGGAAATTCTCCTAACGGGATTATTGGCTTTATTGGTAGCCTGAATCTCTAGGGAATTCTAGGCAGCACAAAAGATCTATATTGGTCGCGGTGCGTAGTGCCTTCGTATCTAATCTAATCTATATCCGAAAAATGAGAACATTTAATTGTATCAAATTCGATAGTACTATGATAATATTAGATCTAATTTGACACAATTAGATCTAATTTGATGGAATAAAATATGGTTTAGTTAGAGGGTTAAAATATTCCACAAAAATATTTGTCCTGAAATTCTACTATAAGTCTCTGAAGACATCAAAGTTTACAATTGAGGTTCAATGCCAGAAATTAGTCAGAACTTAAAATGTGTTTAAGAGTTGATTACCTGCTTATTCAGGTTGGCGCTCAAAGAGCACACGTATGTCCAAAAGTATTATATTTTCACCTTCCCACGCACTTTCCGGTAGATTGGGCAAAAAACATATCCCCGCAAAATTTTATCCTCTCGGATTAAAACCGGCAAGTCTCCCGCGGCTTTTAGCCCTAAAAATGAGCTAAAATTAGTTCAAAGTCTATTTGCGCTATAACTCTTAAAGTAAAGGTTTTACAGAGAAATACTAAATAAGCATATCTACAGGCAATGATGTGGCTACACATTTTTGATATATCATGACGCGTCATGGTGAATTAAGTGGTGTAAATCAAAGTGATTTATATGGTTAATAGGGTATTCAATCGATTAACCGTTACTCGATTAATCGATGAACTCCTTTCAAAAACTTGTTCGAGTAATTTTAAATGGCCAGTTTCGAGTAACGAATTACTCGAGTAATTTGGTCGATTAATCGAGTAACTTGAATAAATCTACACAGAAAGAATTTACAAAATTCTAATTAAATTTTTAAACACCTTTCTCATACCAAATTTGTAAATACAAAAAAAAACTTTTTAAAAAGGCACCAATAAAGAAATTTGTAAATCCAAAAAAATTTTTTGTAACTTTGAATTTTTATTTTTAAACAATTTTTATATGAAAGATAATAATTTACAAACGAGTTACAAATATTTTAAAGAAAAAAAATGTTGGGAATAAAATTTCAATTTAAAAGAAAATGTGATTGCTTTAACAAATTCCATTGTTGTTGCCTACTGTTTTTTCTGTGTAAAAATAATTTTTTTATAATTTATACCAATTTGTTTTTAATTTGCTGACTACTTTTTTATTTTATTATAGATTCTAAAGTAATTAACAACGATTTTAAATTGAATAAAGTGAGATATGATTTATTTAAATTTATATTGATTCAATTTTAGAGATCGGCGCCTGACATGAAATTTTCGTGTCATGCGTGATCGTGAGTTAAAATGATAGCACTCACGTGGGTCGTGCTTGAGCGTGAGTTAAAAAACATGTTCGTGATGGAGTCGTGCGTAAGTATATTTTTGTGCGTGAGTTTGCGTGATTATATTAAACCAGATTGCGATACTTTACAATTTTGGAAAAATTCGAGAGATCTTCCCCTCCTTCAAATAATGTGTATTCCAGTCAGTTCAGGTACTAGCGAACGGGTGTTATCTACTTCTGCCAAAGTTCTTATAGAAAGAAGAAATCGACTTCTTGTACAAAACATTGAAAAATTTTGTTCCTCCACAAAAATTTGGAATAACATTTAAAGATTTACAGTGAATTTTTTAAGTTATTTAAAAATTTTATAAAATTAAATTAATCGAATTAAATGCGCTAAAATCCCAAAACCTAATTAACAAATTATGAAAAATAATCTGTTAAAAGCAAGGTTGGCAACCGAAACGAATAACGGTATTAGTATCGGTATTGGCATCGATTTTTTGTTTGTTTCGGTATTGGTATCGGTGACGGTATTTCATTTCTATCGGTATTGGTATTACCGATGCCGAAACATCAATACCGGTACGTACACTCATAAAAAAAGCCCGTGCAAATAACAGGAAATAGTATCTGTATATGCGCCAGCAGAATTTTCAATGAAGTTGAGAATTATGGTCTGCTAAATTTAGGTAAGCTTAATTTTACACACTGCTAAATACGCAAACAATTCTAGTTGACTTAGCTAAAAAATTTGAGCTAAATTCAACAGAAACATTACCTGATTTAACTGAAAATTTCTGCTAAAATATCGTCTTCTTGGTTTTTAGGCTCTACGGATCTGTCCCGAGACGGGCCCATATTTATTTTTGGGAGTATAGGTGGTTTATAAAGATTGATAAGTTCATAGTATCGAATTTTTCTTCATTTTGCTCTATCTCGTTTAGTTTCCGAGATATAAGCCATTTTGTGATTATACAATAAAAAAATTATGAAAATAAAGCTCTATCTCTATGGGTGCGTACAGAGTGGGCGCTTGTTGCCGAGCCGAGCCGACTGACGCTTATTGCGAGAACTTGTTTATGCGAGAAACAAGTTTGGGTGTGCATAGTGGATGCGAGAATCAGCGCTGATATTTTATCTATTATTTGTGTTTTATATATATTTGTATGCATTTGGGTTTGTTGTTCATTCGTGTTTTCGTGACATTGAGTTTTTAAATTTTACTTATTAACGCATTTCTTCAATTATTCTTGAAGTTTTTATTACATTTTTTTTTTAAATTTTGTTTATAAGTTTTTCTTTAATTTTTTTTTATAATTGTTATGATTTTATTTAATTTTTATTATTTATTTGAATTTTTATTTTGTTAACATAACATAAACAATGTTTTCGGCGCTGAAATACGCTTTGGAACTGTTTTCTCGCATTCAATCAGCTTTGTGCTCTGACCAGCTCTGCGCCCACTATGACCTGTTCGCGCTTATTTGTACTAATTTTTATAGTACCAGTTTTCTCGCATTGGTTCGCGCAATAAGCGTCAGTCGGCTCGGCTCGGCTCGGCAACAAGCGGCCACTCTGTACGCACCCTATGTGATATTGATAGCAGAGACACAAAAATATAAACTTTGGGAAATAATTGTGGTTTAAATTAGCTGATCTAGCAATGTAGTGACATCCCTTCATATATAACACATGTCAACAGCAAAAAAAGGCTTGAATAACCACTATATAGATTTAATGCATCATGGATACCTAAGTACAAAAATGGTAAAGTTTTTCAATTCTATGGATAAATTTTTTTTAAAATAATTTTTTAGTAAAATTGGCAATATTTTGAGACATTGCTGCACTTACGTTGTTATAACTCAAAAACAACTTGTCCGATTTTTTTAAACTAAATTTACAAAAATGTTGGTTCACAATATCTTATACAATTGTTTTCAATGTGATCAATGGTTTCAAAGTTATGAAACAAATTGTTAGGCAAAAAATTGGTAAAAAAATTAAAAAAGAAAAAAAATCTGAAAAAAATCGAAAACTGCAAAAAGTATTAAATTTTATTTATTTGTAGTGAAGCTACATATCATGTGAATTAAAGTAGTTATGGATGACGAAAATAGATGCATGCTTTACGTTTTTATTTACAATTAATTGAAGGTATTGCATATTTACAAGCACTGTAGAAAATGGTATAATGAAAATGCAGAACATAGAAACACAAGTGCATTTTACGACACGGATTTTGGCGAACCCCTTTTACATGTAGAAAATTGTTTGGAAAAAACCTTTATAACATTTTTATGATTCTCAGAATTAAAAAAAATAAGTAATAAACATTACGATTGCGGTAGCAAAGTAATAAACGCACATAAAAGTGCGTGCACGCTGAATTTCTCTTTTTTCCGTTTGCTACCTGTAACGGATGATTTACAAAAACAATTTACAAGTGTTAATAAAAATGAGCAAGAAAGCCAGAACATTCTTATGTAAAAACAATTACGTCTAGGTGGCCTTGAAATGGTTGCGATGATTTCGGCGATGATACTGATGACGACGATAATAATGATGACGACGACGATAATGATGACGACGATGATAATGATGACGACGTTGATAATGATGACGACGATGATAATGATGACATAGTATGATTTTTCTCGTTGACGAAGGTTTAACGTTGGAGCAACGTATTCTGCTTTTCTGGATTGGATGTACAAATTCTTTGAAGGAAGTTTTTATATTTTTGGACAACGTATTTATTTCACGTTTCTGGTCCAGGTAGATAATGGAAGATTTTATTGTAGGGCGGCGCAAAATTTTGTATTTTGGTTTTAAAAAGATCTTTCCATTTAAATATTTCGATTTGACAACATATATAAGCAACGTTTCTGGTCCTGGAATTCTTTTCAGTATTGATTTCGCGGTAGCACAACGTAAAGAATACGATTTTGGTCCTTGTAGATTATGAAGTTTAAGATTAAATGGCTGGCCATTATTTTCTTGGTTTTCCAATAATGATTGGCATTTCAATAGGACAACGAAAATAATATAGTTTCTGGTCCCGAGATTTTCTCCAATATTAGTTTCACGGTAGAACAACGTAAATAGTACAGTTTTGGTCCTTGTAGATTTTTTTTTATTATCGATTTAGTGACAGGGCATTGTTTTTTTTTTTTTTTGATTTCCCAATAATGGTCAACATCTCCGTCGGACAACGAAAATAATATCGTTTCTGATCCCGAGATTTTCTCCAATATTAGTTTCAACGTAGGACAACGTAAAGAGTACCCTATAAACAATTTCACTGGAATTCAAGTTGAAAACAAGTTCAATCCCAGCCCTGTTTTCCAGTTTCAAGGCTTGAATACAACTTTAATTACATTTTATTTCAATAGCATACTCCAGCAAAAGGGAAACAAAAATTAAAGTTTCAAATATTTTTGTTAAATATACAAATGCTAGAATTTGAAATGTACTTTACTTCAAGCAAAA
Organism: Leucophora obtusa; assembly: GCA_949987735.1. NCBI lineage: Eukaryota > Metazoa > Arthropoda > Insecta > Diptera > Anthomyiidae > Leucophora > Leucophora obtusa. Next base: position 166,438,785 of record OX465295.1, on the reverse strand, counting down.
TTTAAAGCACTTGAATTTTTAAAACCTATGTGCTTATTGGGGTACGATTTTGGTCCTTGTACATTTTTTTTTATATTTTCGATTTAGTCACAGGGCATTATTGATTTTCCAATAATGGTCGGCATCTCAGTAGGATAACGAAAATAGTATCGTTTCTGGTCCCGAGATTTTCTCCAATATAAGTTTCACGGTAGGACAACTTAAATAGTACGATTTTGGTCCTTGTAGTTTTTTTTCATATTTTCGATTTAGTGACAGGGCATTGTTTTCTTCATTTTCCAATAAGGGTCGGCATCTCAGTCGGCCAACGAAAATAATATTGTCTGAGGTCCCGAGATTTTCTGAGCCGCCTGTCGTCTCGTAATGATCAACTCTGTATTATATTCAGCTACTTTGAATTTGTACCATTGTTAAATTTGTCGTAAAGTGGATTTGCCAATCGATGTCCATGTCCGTGGGAAAGGGAGATCGGATGACAAGATTTCGATTTGAAGAGCTCTTGCTTAACACCCGTGAGATTCTTCTTCCACGTTTCGCGTCTTTGATTTACGTTATGGTTTTGGCAGAATTCACATCGATGCACATAACATCTTACGTCACGAGATATTCCGGGCCAGTAGTAGTATTTGGAAATATTCTCGATAGTTTTTCGTATACTTGAATGTTTGGAAGTATTGTTTTGATGATTTTGTCGAAGTATTGTATTTCGTGATGGACCAGTAACACAAATTTTGAAAGGATAGCCGTCCTCATACCTTAGATGATATGTAACACGATGATATAAGTTATTTTCAATAACAGTATAATCCGGATATCTTTCAGGGCACTCATGTACTTTTTGCATTCTTTTCTGCAAACACTTGCATTTGAATGTCAGTGTAGGCTTCACGATACTATCTGAAGAACGCTGTTCTAATGCGATTTTCTTCTCAAATACTTTTGAACGACGTAAATAACAATTAATTTCGCTGGCTATTATTCGAGTTTGGGAATTATTAAATGGACATGGATTATTATTGACTTTAATAACACACTTTTCCTTGGAACGACCACGATTAACTGAATATCGGGTATGGCCTTTGGAATTGGTTAGGTCAGTCAGCGTTCTGGTACGTTCTCCTCCATTTTGTGGTGATGTTGAAATATTTTCGAATTCCTCGGCTAATAAAATCAGCTCATTCAATGATAGTCTGCCCAAGTATTGCGATAAATCCTTTCGAGTTTTTGGTTTTCTGGTAAATTGGCATGTCTCAATAGATTTTGTAGAGATAGCATTTATTCCTTAAATTTTTCCTTTGAATGTTGAGTCCGCTTACGAATTTCGTCTTCCAATTTTTCCAAATATCTTGAAGAAAGGAAAAATTATATAACGTCAGTTTTAAATGCTGTCCATAATTGCCAGTATTTGTTGTTGTTTCTAAACCATATTAGGGCTTTATTACACAAAAGTAGTGGCATAATTTGTGGAAGCTGATGTAATACCACCCCGTATATTTCAGCCAATTCTTCAATCCGATCGATAAATTCTAGGGGGTTTTGTAATCCATTATAACTTAACCCCCATTCTCTTACTTGATTTATAAGAATCAATCTAGATTCGATATGCGCCGAAAGATAACCACCATTTTCAGAGGATAGCAACATCATGGATGATAGCTTCTTAGATGGATTTGAAGTCTTTTTTTTAAGTCTTCTTTTTTAAGTCTGTTTTCCCGACGGCAGTTAATTCTCAATTTTTTTTTATATAATTTTGCAATACCGCGCACAGTGTTTTTTATATTTCAAAATTTTTCTCGGAATTAAATCGTTTCTCTTTATTATCAATTTTTTTTTTATACAATTTCATCAACACGTTACAGTCTCGACATTATTATTTTCTTTCGAGTTTTTTTTCCCCGACAGTTTTTTTTTCACTTCAACAGTTTTTGTTTTCTTCACAAAGTTTTTTTTCACACACATTTTTTTTATCAATAATAGTCACAATTATTATTTCGCTTTAATTCTCAATTTTTTTTATATAATTTTTCAATACCGCGCACAGTTTTTTATAATCATATGTGGCATATATTACAATATATAATTAGACATGTCGTTATGTATAATTACACTATGCGACAGTCAAAATCGGGATGGGATGAAACCAACGGGAAATGTTATATCGGTCAAAAACAAGTTATACGTGTCCCGGCGTTTCGCTGGGTCACCCCTAGGAATCGAGATATATCTTTTTTTTTGACATAACTCGAGAACCACTAGTCCGATTTTGCTCAAACAATTTTAAAAAAATTAAAAATTACAATTCCTTTAATCTGTTCATATAACGTTTTTCTATATACTCAACAGTTTTGCCGGTAAAAATAAATGTTTGTTACCGCTACCATAAAAATCAATAACCTTTTGTTTATTACTTTTTTTTAATATTTTAGGCAAAAAATGTTTTTTTCTTCATACATTTATTTTTACCGGTAAAACTGTTAAGTATATAGAAAAACGTTATTTGAACAGATTAAAGGAATTGTATTTTTTAATTTTTTTAAAATTGTTTGAGCAAAATCGGACTAGTGGTTCTAGAGTTATGTCAAAAAAAAGACCACCAAAGGTCAAATCGATATATCTCGATTCCTAGACTTGACCCAGTGAAACGCCGGGACACGTATAACTTCTTTTTTACCGATATAACTTTCCCCGGTAGTTTGAACCCTTCCCGATCACTGACCCCTACCATTTGTCTCACAGTGTTATATATGACAACTTTTTCCAAAATTTTTTCTTATATTATGCCATATATAATTTCATCTAATTAAATATCGGCCTTTATAATATTATATATGGTATATATGATTATATATTACATAGCATGGCTGATCTTATTGCATATATATTTGTATATAGAGCTATATCTTAATATATATGGCGGCATTTTAGGAATATATAATTATATATGGTATCATTTAAACAATATATAACTACCCAGTAGAAAAAAAATACTAGTTCAGAACCAGTTATGTACTAGTTTATTTAAACCAGGCAACTAGTACGAGTTCTAACGCCTCTCCATACAAACAACTGTAGAATTTAACATGGAGAAGTCATAGGGATGGGGCAATTGTCCCCAAACTCCCACTTTGGTACTAGTTGTATAACTAGTTTAGAAATAACAATTTAAGGACGAAAAATAGGGAGCGAAACTGGTGCTAATGTGGCACTCACGGAACTAGTTCCGAAGTTACTCTTTAGAATTAGTACTGTACCAGTTGGTTGTATCTGAATTATATAGATAAAAAACAGAGGTTTTTCCTTTGATAAAACGCAGATTAGACCGATAGTTTCCTCTTTCTGAGATAATTATATCCATTTACCAAATGAAATTTAAAATATTTTGTGTTTAGGATTACTAATGACAATAAAACATTTTAGTTAATGTATTTGTTTTTTAGATTTCTCTAAAACAGGCTTTCAAGGTCTATTAATTATAAAATAAAATAAAAGACTATTTCATTTTAAATTTCATTCCGACGTTTTGTTGGCGTTTTGTCCAACATCTGCAGGGATGAATATTTTATTGATATATAATCTTTTCTGTCACTTTTACATTATTTTTAAAATTATAAATATCACCGCATTCTTATCATACATAAAATGAACGACACAAAACACGTAACATATATGTATAATTAATTAAAAACAATTGTAAAAATAAATAAATAAAATATCACAGTAATTAATTCCTAATGTTACGATAACAATTGAGTAAAGACTCTTACCCCCGTATTCAAAATGAAAAGTTAGTAGCTTCTTATACATCGCACACAACGAGCTGTTAACTAGAATGTTTTATAGGCATAGCAGCTTGTTAACATAAGAGTTTATTCAAAATGATTTCTTAGCACACCGATTAAGACCAACCCTGTGTTTGAAAATACAAGGCTTTTTTATTATTGTGAATGAAATTTTTTGTTTTTTGGCGTTTGATAACAGAACATTAGAAGGAATTTAGCAACAATACTAGAATGAATTTAACAACAGTATTATGAATAAAACTCATGTTAACTCTATGCTAAATTTTCATTTTGAATACCGCTGTTAGTGTTTATTTGCAAACTCAGAATGTGTTACGTACCCAGCAAAACCTTCTATTACCAGGTAAAGGGAAATGTAATAAGAAACCAAAAATTGTAACTACTTACACTTTGGTCGCATAACACATTATTTTAACATGGGGGTGTCATTGGGGGTAAATGGTTGCCTAAATCGTACCGGTATAGGATAAAGTAAGTGATTACGAAAGAAGTACTGAAATAAGTTGTTACTTGTAATATTAAATTCACTTGTTAGATAAAATAAGTACATACTTTTATAGAGTGAAGTAAGTCATTACACATTAGTACACATTTCATTGATTATAAATAGGGAATAAAATAAGACGTTAAAAGTAATGACTTTGTTTAAAAGTACACCGATCCGAGCAATGTAATTAGATTCTAATTTTTTATTAAATCGTACTTTCGCATAATAAGTAGTTATATTATGCAATACCAATAACTTATTATTTTTACCCTTATTAATAAGTTATTATAAAACAAAATATCGGTAATATATTATTTTAAAGGCTCCAAATAAGTAGTGATATATCTCCATATCGGTAACTCATTATTTCATGCCTCCCACATAAGTATTGATGTATCACAGTATTAGTAACGTATTACTTTAGGTTTCTAAGTAAAACCAAGGGTAAAAGGGTATCCATTGCCAGGCAATGCGTGAAAAAGGTCAAACGCATTACCAAGGTTTTGCTGGGTATTACAAACAAAGGTAGTATTTCAAAACTCGTATTTAAATTCAATCTTTTGAAATCTCTGCACAGCTTCAATGAAACTATTATTATACACATTGTTACAGATTATTGTTTTTGGAAGAAAAAGAAGAAGCTGTACCGGGTATTATAAGAAATTTATTAAACTAGTTATGGAGGATTGACTCTTTGGCGCCAGTACTGTTCCAGTTGATTTACACCTCAATTCAATTCACAATAAAAAAATTTACGTGTTTATTTACAAACTCTGATTTATTTATTAAGGCCCTGTGCGAGGTGGCGAAATAAATTCTAAACTAAATACAAAGTGACAAAAAGGTTTAAAATTTCTTTGAAATTTTTATGAAAACTTTTTCAAATTTCATAGAAATTTGGAAACCTGAATTTAGTTGAGATTTTATTTAGCCAGTTCGCACCCACCCTAAATTTAAATGCAAAACAAAAAATTAATAATTTCAAATCTCGTATTTTTTAAACAGTCTCTACATTGATCTTATTTAACTAGTACACAACTGGTTCAAAATGATTATTTTGAGACTTGTTATGTAATTACTAGTCAAAAAACTAGTATGTTTTAGAACTAGTTCGACGATTTGCTACTGGGTATATATAGTGCCAGTTAAACTATATATTATCATATATGGTGTCATTTAAACAATATATGGTCATATGTGGCACCTCATGAACAAAATCTTTAATACAGTTGCAGATATGATAATATATGATACTAAATATAGTGCCATATATATTTATATATGGTGTTACTTAAGCAATATATTAGTATATATGGTGCCATTTAAACGTCCCAGTGTAGAAAATCATTACCAGATATGTGGTTATGTAAGTACATACTTGGTAATGGTAACTACTTACTCTTGTTATTACATTTCTTATTACCTTTATATGGCGATGTCGCGAAAAATAATGAGTTGTCGTTACACACCAGTTTACGAAAAATAAAAAAATATATCGTTACCTATGTGCTTACCAGTACTGACAAAAATAATGAGTCTAAAAATAGATTTTCAAAAAAATTAATTATATAAAAAAAATATTTTTTATTGTATTTTTTTTTTTTTAATAAAATTTGCTGGTGCGGGAATCGAACCTGGGTCTACAGATTGCCAGTCAACAGCTCTACCATCTGAGCTATATCGACATGTAATATTTAATAGATAAAAACATAATTGACCTGCTGCACACAAGTAAGCTTACTCGCCAACATACAAAAAATCAAAAAATATGTGGTTACATATATCCTTACCAGTGTTTAAAAAATATTGAGTCTAAAGATAGATTTCAAAAAATTTAAAAAAAAATCTAAAAAATTATTTTCTATATGAAATAATGATAAAAATAAGTCATTATCAGTAACTCATTATTATATGTTTTAAAATAATGCATAAGGTAAGTGGGTGTCATTACTGGTACTCCAAAAAATAATGATATGTCATTACCGTTTCTACACTGGGGTATATTATTATATATGGTGCCATTTAAACAATATATGGCCATTAGGGCGGGTCGATGGCTCAGTGAAAATCGTATTCTAGGGATCAAAATAAGAAACTTTTCCGAAGGAACCATACCTCTAAAATGAATTCTACTACCCCCCAACTGTTGACTTTTGTCCCGTAGGGTCAAGTTTTGAAAAATCCCACTTTGACCCATTTAGAGTGCCCCAATCGAGTCCAAATGTATGACCGACCCCCACTAACTTTGGAGGGCCGATCCACCCATGCCAGTGGCACACCCCCTGGAACTCCCCTGGGGGGTTCCCCATTCAAACATTTTAAAAAATCACCATTTTTGGCACTTAATTTTATTATTTTTTATTTATTTTATTTATTTTTATTATTTTATTTATTTTTTCTCCTTAGAAATTTATTTAGTCAGAACATATGTAAATGAAAAAATTAATTTAACTTAGTAATAGAAAAGAAAAAATAAAAAATTACTGTTTGAAGTCTTTTTTGCTTTCAAGTCTGGGCAATTTCGCACGGCTCTCTAATGTCGTCGCCATAACAGCCTCTACATTTTCCGGTATAACTCGTTTGGAAACGCTAGCTAGCAATTGAACGTGTCGTTCTGTTTCTTGTATGTGTGATGGAATTTTTGGATCATTAAACGGTGGATCATCTTGATTTAAATATTCTTTCAAAGTATCGTATGGAATGCTTCGCGTGAATGGTGGTTCAAATACGTCATTTATGTCATTCATATTGATCATTTCCGTGTAACTTGTGCAATGAAAGTTTATATCTGGTTTTTTATAAGCTCTAAGTCCCGTTGGGTCGTCAACATCGGTTCGATAGCGTAGAATTATCTTGATAGCACAGTCGCGCTTTTCTTTGCTATCATCAAACAACATTGATAACAAGATATTTTCCGAATGCGCATAATATGAATTATCTGTAATTACTTTATTGACAATTTTGCGTAAACGAGGTTCTAGAAATCTTGACCAACTAATGAATTTGAAAAATAATCTACTACCGTACACGACAGAGCTGTAATACTTGATATTGAAGTACATTGGCACATAACATGTAATTATAAATTCAACCAGTATTCTTAAATTTGCATCTGGATTTTCCGTTGTCACATATAATCGTAATAGTCTAGCGGCCTTGGTGAGCCACCGAGAATGTACAATTTTCCCTGGTTTGATGTTTGCCAGATCCACTGAAACCACGCCGCTAGAAATTGCATGGGCCATGTCGTATAAGTACTTGGAATCGGTGGAAAATTCAATTTTTTCTGGAGCAGGGGGCATATTTTTCAACTCAATTTTCTGAAAGCCGTCCACCACCTGAAAATATATAAAAATAAAACAATTAAAAACGGTTGACAATTATAATAAATGAGTGATAGCAATAACTTACCGGAAGAGTTTCACAAGTTTCGATTTGACGGCTCAATTTTCCGGTTGCCGATCTTGGTCCAGTGCTGGTTGATTTATCCAAAGCTTCAAACAAATGCCGAAACGGAAGTTCGTTGAAGTGTAGAAGGCAAACGAACCAATGCAATGGTCTTTTTAACAGCAATTCGAATCGTCGTATAATTCCACCGTTTGGGCCAGTGTTTGTTGGCTCACCGTCAGTGCATATGCCAATTAATGCATCCAGTGATATATTTTTATCGTTGAAAAAATCATTTAATTTGGTTGTTTTGTATTCAGCGGTTTCATGTTCCAGTCTTACGTAACCAATGAATTCAGAATTCGGTTCTCTCAAAATAACAAGATGAGGTTCTTTTACCATTCTAGTATGATACTTCTCATCAATTGTATCTCTCGTTAAAGTATCATCTTTTCTGCCATCGAATGAAAATGCTAACAAATTGGTATCATCTAACCGTTTGCGAAGCACTTCTTGTCTGCATTTCTCTTTTTCTCGGCGAACTTTCGATTTATCCATGATGAGAGGTTTGCCATGGATATCTTTCATTTTAAAATCTTGGAAAAGAGCTGTTCCCATTGCTGATGCTACTCTATCAGGCACGCCAAATCTGTCACATACCAAGGCAAAGTTAAAACAATCGTATCTCTGTGTGTATTGTGAACTTGTGCTTATATCCAAATCTTCTTGAACCGGTGGCGGTGCGTATGTTGAATCATCGGGATCTTGGTATGTTGGCATTGATGACATAGACGTTGCTCCTTGCTCTTCAATTTCCATCGCAAATCCATCCATTGTTAGACTTCTCTGATTATGTTGATCGTGCATAAACTCTTTGAGGCGTTCGGGAACCAAACCGCATGCACATGGAGCTGCCTTCAAATCGCATTTACATGTTCCAATGAAAAAAATTGTTTCCAGAGATTTTACATACTCTGTAAATTGTTGGGGTTTGTTTCTTCTCTTGATTTGCTCTTGATATTTGTCAAGCAATCTATTCAATTTATTACATACACTTTTTTTCAGCATTATTTCCATACCAAGTTTTTCCCAAATTCCAATCAACTTATCTTGTACTTGAATAGTGAATGCTTTATAGGACAACTTTTTTTGTTCGCTCAAGTAAAAATAATATCTCAAGATATCCAGATGGGTAATGCATTCACAAAAACTGTTGCGTTATATATGGTCTAGGAGACGAGGTAATAAGAATGAAATGGTAATTTCAATTCTACCTGTAACCGATTTTGTTGTCAAAACTGCCCATAAAGTACTTACATGTAAATTAAACGTTAATCTGACTACAAATTCTGTTAAGCAAGTGCGCCTTTTATTACTTCTGGAAAATCCTTTATGATAATTTTATGCTCAATTCTACCTGTAACCGATTTTGTTGTCAAAACTGCCCATAAAGTACTTACATGTAAATTAAACGTTAATCTGACCACAAATTCTGTTAAGCAAGTGCGCCTTTTATTACTTCTGGAAAATCCTTTATGATAATTTTATGCTCAATTCTACCTGTAACCGATTTAGCTTAAGTAAGTTTACGACATGCAGCTGTGTCTTGTGGTGGCTTAAAAAACCCACACAACCTATTTTACGACCTGCAACAGAACGACACGTTCAATTGCTAGCTAGCGTTTCCAAACGAGTTATACCGGAAAATGTAGAAGCTGTTATGGTGACGACATTAGAGAGCCGTGCGAAATTGCCCAGACTTGAAAGCAAAAAAGACTTCAAACAGTATTTTTTTTTATTTTCTTTTCTATTACTAAGTTAAATTAATTTTTTCATTTACATATGTTCTGACTACATAAATTTCTAAAGAGAAAAAATAAATAAAATAATAAAAATAAATAAAATAAATAAAAAATAATAAAATAAAGTGCCAAAAATGGTGATTTTTTAAAATGTTTGTATGGGGAACCCCCCAGGAGAGTTCCAGGGGGTGTGCCACTGGCATATGTGGATCGGTCCTCCAAAGTTAGTGGGGGTCGGTCATACATTTTGACTCGATTGGGGCACTCTAAATGGGTCAAAGTGGGATTTTTCAAAACTTGACCCTACGGGACAAAAGTCAACAGTTGGGGGGTAGAATTCGTTTTAGAGGTATGATTCCTTCGGCAAAGTTTCTTATTTTGATCCCTAGAATACGATTTTCACTGAGCCATGGGCGATTATTAAATCGACCCGCCCTAATGTATGTATGTACCCGGTGAAAAATGCTCATATACGCTCAAACTTGTTCATATATGGTTTATGTATGGACACATATGAACAAATATGGATTTTTTATGAACATATATGGATTTTATATGAACATATATGGAAGTATATGTGATTCCATATATGGAAAAAATTTCATATACAGACATATATGTAAGCATCTGTTATTTCATATTTGGAAATGGCACTCATATATGGACAAATATAAAAGTATATGTTATTCAATTTATGCAAAAGGGAGTTGTATATGAACATATTTCGAAGAATACATTTTTCCATATATGTAAAAGGAACTCATATTTGGATAAATATGGAATTATATTTAATGCCAGGAATAAAAAAAGGAACATATGTAGCGCCTATTTTGAGTGTCATACATAAATTTATATCTATCGTACAACCTTATAATAAAGGACAGCAACGTTCGCATGTATTCGCATATATTTAATAAATGTATATGTTCATATATGTCCATATATGAATATATACTTAGGTGTTACCTCATTTTTCGGATCCATACATATATGGTTGAACCATAAATGTTCATATATGGACATTTTTCACCGGGTATGTATGTATGTTTTTTTTTTTTTTTTTATTTAACGAGATGAAATCGTCGAAAGACCTTGGCCCCTGAATCGCCAGGAGTGCGGGACTTTAACACGCTAAAACACCTCGATACACTACCCCACTCGTCCCCGTGGAACTACCGCAAAGCTTTCCGTCGCAGGGTGGGGAAGGTATAAAAACCCGCTCTAGACTACGTCGATTCTCCTTCGAATCTGTTCTAACCTACGAAGTTCAATCAGAACCAATTTAGCAAAATCACATACATACGCCCAATTATCTAAAGAGGATAACATAATCTGGACTATGTTCTCCGTACTAACACTATGGCCTATCACTCTCACAAGATTCGCCCTCTCATCCCGAAAACGTGGACAGATGAAGAAAACATGTTTGGCATCTTCCACTACGTTACCAATACAACTCGGACAGAGCGGATCACTGTCGTGTCCAAATCGGTACAAGTACGACCTAAAACACCCATGTCCACTCAACAACTGCGTAATGTAGTAGTTCAACTCACCATGTCCTCTGTTAAGTCAGGTCACTATGTCGGGTATTAATGAGTACGTCCACCTACCCTTGCCAGTAGCCGACCAACGCGACTGCCACCTAGCAATGCACACATCCCTAGCAGCACCAGTAGCATTCGCCGAGGCCTCCAAATCAATGGGTAACATGCCGGCAATAACAAATGCTGCCTCATCCGAAACAGTTCTAAATGCACAGCACACACGAAGGGCAGCCAGTCTGTACACCGGCGAAATCAAGCTCACGTATGATCCGAACCGCAACGCATCAGACCAGATAGGGGATGCATATAAAATAATGCTCCTCACAACGCTAGCAAGCAACTTCCTCTGAAGGTATTTCGGGCCCCTGGTATTCGGCATAATCCTAGAAAGCGCTAAACAAGTTCCTGAAGCCTTAGAACTTATATACCTCAAGTGATCACCAAATGAAAGGCGAGTATCAATCATCACACCAAGATATTTGAGGTAGGGTTTGGTGGCTATGCAACACGTGCCCACATTCAGATTTATGGTCTCCCTGACCGTGCGGCTACTTACCAACACCGCTTCCGTCTTATGATCGGCGAGGGCCAATCCCATTGACTTAAGCCAAGATCTAACGATTTGTATACCAGCATTCGTAATATTCTCAGCTTCCTGGAGTTGCTTAGCTACACACACTAATGCTATGTCATCAGCAAAGCCAACTATTTTCATACCCATAGGAAGATCTAACCTCAATACACCGTCATACATCACGTTCCATAATAATGGACCAAGCACTGAACCTTGAGGGACTCCACCCGTAATCCTGTACTCCTTTGTACCCGTATCAGTATCATATAACAGGAGTCTATTGCGAAAATAATCCTGTATTATGGCCAGCAGATATTTGGGAATATCCAAGCGAGCTAGGGCGCTCACTATTTTCTCCCAGTTTGCCGTATTGAAAGCGTTCTTAACATCCAATGTTACAACCACGCAGTACTCCTTTGTACCGTTTTTCCACCGCTTTCCTTCAATAGCACGTGCAGCTGTTTCCACAATAACATTGATAGCATCAACCGTTGATTTAGCCTTCCTAAAGCCGAATTGGTTATCGGAGAGGCCATTTGCAGCTTCGACACATCCTTCCTATCTTCTACATACTATACTCTCCAACAATTTTCCACTTGTGTCGATCATACAGAGTGGACGATAGGAGGAGGGATCGTCTAGGGATTTCTTATCCTTCGGTAGCAGGACCAACTTTTGCCTCTTCCACATTGATGGGAAGCTACCTTCGCTTAGGCATGCGCTTATCATATTAACGAATTGTTGCGGACAACACTTAACGGCCTCTTTTAAAACCAAATTTGGAATACAATCCAGACCCGGTGCCTTCTTATCCTGGAACTTTGAAACAGCTTCTTCAACTTCTACTATTGTCACTTCGGGAAAAGGTAAAACTTCATTTGGAACAGTGTGTTCCCACGAAGACGTTTCCTGTTGGGGAAAGAGATATTCTACAATTCCGTTAAGAACCGTCTCCTCTCTAGGTGGTGTTGGATTTAAACACTTGAGTTTCTTAGTGACCAGCTTATATGCAAGACCCCACGGATTACTCTCGACATCGTCGCATATATCAAGAAAGCACTTTCGCTTACTTCTACGAATCGCCAACTTAAGGGCTTTCCTTTTCGACTTAAACACCTGCTGGTGGAGGTTGTTCTCCGGTCTACCCCTTGATCTTGTATATTGTCTCCTTGCATGTATACATTCCGACCGCAAATTTGCAATCTCATCGTTCCACCAGTAAACTGGTTGTTTATTCGCTGATCTTTTCCTCTTCACCATGGATGCATTGCATGCCTTCGTAATGTGTTCTATTAATTGCCAAGCCATAATTTCCGCTGAGCCATTAAGAGCCATACCTTCCATTAAGGTTGCAAAAATATCCTTATCAAACGTGTTGGCTTTCCAACCTGTCAGTCTACGTGTGTGTATGTTCACGTGACGTCGTTCACGTGCTATATCAACGATTATAGCCAAGTGATCACTGTGAGTATAATGGTCAGATACACTCCAATTTATCCGACTCGCGATGCTACTACTGGCAAATGTGATGTCTATTATCGATCCACTTTCCCCTCTAATGAACGTTTGTTGGTTTCTTATGTTCAGAAGCACAATAGCCAGTACGGAAAACGCCTCCAGGAGAATACTGCCTCTTGCGTTTGTCCTCGGACAGCCCCATTCTGTGGCCCATGCGTTAAAGTCACCAGCTATCAATACAGGGTCCATGGTGATCGCGTCAGAGACAATGTTGTCAACTATGGTCCGAAACTCCTCTATAGAATATCTCGGTGGGATATAGCAGCTGTATAGTGTGATACCAGACACAGCAGCCCTAGTGTATCCACATTGTAGGGTAGTCGCCCCCTGCAATGTCAACCCGCTGACAGACCAGATCGCTGATGTACACGAAATATCAGATACCCAGTTTGTGGAGTCCATACATTGGTATGGCTCACTTAGCAATGCAACGTCCACATCCAATTCACGAACACTTTGGTAGAGCAGCTCCTGGGCGGCTTGACAGTGGTTGAGATTAAGCTGTAGTATTCTATTCATCTTCGCAATCTAAGTGACTGGAACGCCTTTTTGTAGAACGGACAGACTACACATCCAGTTACGTGATCACTCTTGTCGTTTGACACTGCGCTCCTACAGAGTATGCACGAGGGCTTTTTCGAACACGTTTTAATCCTGTGTCCTGTTTCCCCACACTGTAGACATTTGTCCGAATAATCATGTTGACTCCGGCATTTAGACGCATTATGGCCAAAGTCCAGGCATTTATAGCACCTTCTTGGGGTGAGTTTCTCTCGGATTCTGCACATCACCCAACCGGTACGGATCCTACCATCTTCCATGAGCCGGTTTGCCGGTCCAGCGCTTAGGCCAATAGTGGCAGTTTGCGTGCCCCCATAGGCTTTCCTCATAGATTTAATTGCAGACATGTGATGCAGTTTTGTCTAAGGCCGGGGTAAAACTCAGTTTGTCCAGGTTCGTCAAAGGTCTGCCTCCTTTGAAATAAAACAGCAATCGTTTCTTTTGTTCAATTCAATTGTACGATCCTGTATCGCACACAATTTTATTTACCAAGATCTTAAACTACTTAAATTACTTATTTAATCTAATGACTGTTATTGTTTAAACGTCTTCGATGATTCGGTGCTCAGGATGATCTTCGGCAACTCTGGCAGTGGTTGCAGTTCCTCCAAACGTCGATAGCTCTGTCACTGGTTAGATATGATTAGGTATTGAACTAAGTATCTCACGCAAATAGTAAGCAGGTGAGTCGGGTTATTCCAGGAAAACGAGGATATGTTGTAAATACGATTCGTAAATATTTCTAAGTAACTCACGAGAATAGTAAGCAGGTGAGTCGGGTTATCTCGGGGAAACGAGGGAATATGGTAACTACGATTAGTAAATAGTTCTAAGTAACTCACGAGAATAGTAAGCAGGTGAGTCGGGTTAATTCGGGGAAACGAGGGAATATGGCAAATAGGATTAGTAAATATTTCTAAATAACTCACGAGAATAGTAAGCAGGTGAGTCGGGTTATCTCGGGGAAACGAGGGAATCTAGCAAATACGATTAGTAAATATTTCTAAATAACTCACGAGAATAGTAAGCAGGCGAGTCGGGTTATTTCGGGGAAACGAGGGAATATGGTAACTACGATTAGTAAATATTTCTAAGTAACTCACGAGAATAGTAAGCAGGTGAGTCGGGTTAATTCGGGGAAACGAGGGAATATTGTAGATACGATTAGTAAATAGCTCTAAGTAACTCACGAGAATAGTAAGCAGGTGAGTCGGGTTAATTCGGAGAAACGAGGGAATATTGTAAATACGATTAGTAAATAGTTCTAAGTAACTCACGAGAATAATAAGCAGGTGAGTCGGGTTAATTCGGGGAAACGAGGGAATATTGTAAATACGATTAGTAAATAGTTCTAAGTAACTCACGAGAATAGTAAGCAGGTGAGTCGGGTTATTTCGGTAACTCCGACCTTGTTGGCTTATTCGTGTATACTTCGCCGAAGGACGAAGTATAGTAAAACTCCAACTGGGTTCGGGTTACCTCGGGAACACGAGGAGATGTAAATACGATTAGTAAAATATTTCTAAATAACTCACGAGAATAGTAAGCAGGTGAGTCGGGTTAATTCGGGAACTTTAATCGGGCTGGCTTATTCGTGTATACTTCGCCCACGGGACGAAGTATAATAAAACTCCAACTGGATTAAAGCTCTCCCCTAGGCTATACAACTTTTCCCTTATAAGCAATACGTTCTATTAACCTAATAAGAATTATTAGAATATTTGCCCAGCCCAGTGAAAATATATTGTTGGTTAGGGGTATCAGCATTTCCATTAGGTATATGTATAAGTAGGTTATTTGTAACGGCACGTTACATTCCCCCCCTACTTTGAAGGAAAAAACAAGTGGTTCTACTTTTTTTTCCCTTTTCACTCCTTTTCTTTTACTAAAATTCCCCCTATAAATCAATGGCACTATGCGAATTTCGACCTTTCGATCTGTAGTACCCGAAGGTACCTTTTGCCGAACTCCAAAGCTTCGGTTCGATATGTGGGTGCAATGCCGAACAGGAATATATCCATGTAGGTGGATTTGGTTTAGAGCATAGTGTGGGCGTTGGTCTTCGCATATTTGGAACATACGATTGTGTTGCCGAGTTCAAGCGGTCGTGATGTTTTATCGATGGGGTCACAAGAAGTCGGGAAGGAAGGCTCGGGAATTTCGGCTTCGCTTGAACGGCCAGTTTTGTCGCTGCCATCGATGTCCTTGGAACCTTTTCCGATTTATGAAATTCGACACCGGATATATTTCTTGCCGATTTCTGGTTATTTTGGGGTTTAATAAGGGGGAGTGTGGAGCTCGTATCGATTAGTTCGCGATCTTCAATGTCGTTGCTGTGAATTGGAAGGAAGTATCGGGGAACAGGTTGTCTACCTTCGGTTATTTGTAATGTGCAACGACAATCTCTGGACATCACGCCGTCAGTACCACAGCGGGAACAGAAAATACGCAGTGGATTACGGCATTGCCTTCTGGTGTGTCCTCTCGCCTTACAGCGCCAGCAATGTGTAGATCGACCGTAAACGTCCAGCGCTGACATAATCCCCAAAAAATGGTTGGTATGGCCTTTCTCTTCATGTATTATCGCCTCATATTCATCTGTTAGCTCCATGAGCTCATCTAACGAAGTGAAGTGATTCCGACGTATATACAGTTTGTATTCGCTTCTGAGACCATAATAGATTCGGTCCGTATGATCCAATTTCCGTAGTTCAGGGTGATGATGTATGAGGGTTTGTATATCTAATATAAAATCTTTCGCCTTTTCCTTCGGCAATTGCTTCCGGCGGTATATTGTCTCTTCAAGATGGGCTAAGTATCGTTTTGGTAAAAAGAATCGATCGGCTTGTCTTTTGAACTCCTCCCACGAATGGATTTCATGCCGCTTGATACGATACCACTGAAGTGCTCGCCCCTTTAGTATTTCTAGGAGCGAGAAGAGAAGCCGGTTCTTCGGAAATGCATAGCATTCGGCTACTTCTTCGACCCGTTCAATGAACTTCGTGTAAGTGCTACCACCATCATAGGTCAGATCCCATCGGCGGATTACTTCCATGATTTCGAAGTTACTGAGGCTACTCGCCGTTCGAAAGCTATCAAGATCTTGGTAATTGCTGTGTGCTGTACTCGCTCCAAGTTCGTTGGTGGTTTGGTTAGGTTTTCCACTAGGTGCGTCGTTGGAGTCGAGTCCCTGCTCGGGCGCCATTTGTGATGCAGTTTTGTCTAAGGCCGGGGTAAAACTCAGTTTGTCCAGGTTCGTCAAAGGTCTGCCTCCTTTGAAATAAAACAGCAATCGTTTCTTTTGTTCAATTCAATTGTACGATCCTGTATCGCACACAATTTTATTTACCAAGATCTTAAACTACTTAAATTACTTATTTAATCTAATGACTGTTATTGTTTAAACGTCTTCGATGATTCGGTGCTCAGGATGATCTTCGGCAACTCTGGCAGTGGTTGCAGTTCCTCCAAACGTCGATAGCTCTGTCACTGGTTAGATATGATTAGGTATTGAACTAAGTATCTCACGCAAATAGTAAGCAGGTGAGTCGGGTTATTCCAGGAAAACGAGGATATGTTGTAAATACGATTCGTAAATACTTCTAAGTAACTCACGAGAATAGTAAGCAGGTGAGTCGGGTTATCTCGGGGAAACGAGGGAATATGGTAACTACGATTAGTAAATAGTTCTAAGTAACTCACGAGAATAGTAAGCAGGTGAGTCGGGTTAATTCGGGGAAACGAGGGAATATGGCAAATAGGATTAGTAAATATTTCTAAATAACTCACGAGAATAGTAAGCAGGTGAGTCGGGTTATCTCGGGGAAACGAGGGAATCTAGCAAATACGATTAGTAAATATTTCTAAATAACTCACGAGAATAGTAAGCAGGCGAGTCGGGTTATTTCGGGGAAACGAGGGAATATGGTAACTACGATTAGTAAATATTTCTAAGTAACTCACGAGAATAGTAAGCAGGTGAGTCGGGTTAATTCGGGGAAACGAGGGAATATTGTAGATACGATTAGTAAATAGCTCTAAGTAACTCACGAGAATAGTAAGCAGGTGAGTCGGGTTAATTCGGGGAAACGAGGGAATATTGTAAATACGATTAGTAAATAGTTCTAAGTAACTCACGAGAATAATAAGCAGGTGAGTCGGGTTAATTCGGGGAAACGAGGGAATATTGTAAATACGATTAGTAAATAGTTCTAAGTAACTCACGAGAATAGTAAGCAGGTGAGTCGGGTTATTTCGGTAACTCCGACCTTGTTGGCTTATTCGTGTATACTTCGCCGAAGGACGAAGTATAGTAAAACTCCAACTGGGTTCGGGTTACCTCGGGAACACGAGGAGATGTAAATACGATTAGTAAAATATTTCTAAATAACTCACGAGAATAGTAAGCAGGTGAGTCGGGTTAATTCGGGAACTTTAATCGGGCTGGCTTATTCGTGTATACTTCGCCCACGGGACGAAGTATAATAAAACTCCAACTGGATTAAAGCTCTCCCCTAGGCTATACAACTTTTCCCTTATAAGCAATACGTTCTATTAACCTAATAAGAATTATTAGAATATTTGCCCAGCCCAGTGAAAATATATTGTTGGTTAGGGGTATCAGCATTTCCATTAGGTATATGAATAAGTAGGTTATTTGTAACGGCACGTTACAGACATTTGTAATGTTTTAAACTCGTCCGACACGTTTACTATGGCTGAGTACACCTCTTCTTTGGTAGTCACCTCATCTATGTCCTTGATTTCCAGGAATATTTCGTGTGTTAACGCTCGTACTTCTGCAGCCGTTCCCAACACTTCCCCAATTGTGTGTCTAAAGACATCCGTGCTCTGGTGGGCAGCTTTATTCAACTCCAATAATAATTCACCCTTCGCCGTTTTCCTGATATTCTTCACGTTTTGCCCAAGAGTCTCCAGCTTGGGATCTCTCTTCACTTGCTTGAGGATGTCAGCATAAGACGCCTCCCCACACGTTTGGATGACCAGAGCATCTGGTCTTGCAGGCTTCTTCCTACTTTTGGCCTTTGGCCGTACCTTAACCCACTCAGAGGTTCCTTTGACCGCTCCATTCTCTCCAACCTCCTTGTCAGTCGATTTAGTACCCATCGACTCTCTATCAATTGGTTTAGTGACCCCTTGATCATATTTACTACCGGCTTTCCTTGGGCTGGTGTTCTTCTTCTTCTTCGCCTCACTTCCCTTTGGGCTGAGGGTTGTGAGGTCCCTTTTCCGCTTCGGAGTTCCCAGTTGGACAAGATTTGACCGCTCCACTTCTTCCGTTTGAGTACCTATGCTAGACACTATCGGTTTCACATAGTCCACCGATTCGCTCTTCAGCTCATTTGACACCTGCATAAATATCGCCTGTATCTCCTTTGACATCGAGACAATTTCCTTATGTATATTTGACCGGGTTCTAAGAAAGGCCACCAACTCATCTATTTTAGCACCTAGTCTACCAACATTCCCACTGTGCGGTTTCGCAATATCAACCAGTGATCTAGCAGCCACTGTTGCAGGTGGTGATCTCTTAATAACAGATTTCCTCATGAATGGGCTGTCCAAACCCGCTCCGTTACTTTTAGTCTCCTTCCTCTCGTTATTCTCATTATCATTGTTGTTGTTGTTTTCGTTACCAATATTCATCGCTACGTGGTCCCAACTCAAAGCCGCTATCTCCGCTCGATGTGCAGTCACGTTTAAACCCCATGGTTATCTTTGCATGCAAGGAGGCCATGCAATGGGTTGACATGAGATCCTTATGAGACCCCATGCCAGAGCCAGGTCCGTGCTAGTCGGGAAATTGCATCCGAGCCTGCACCACCAACCAAATGGTGACGAAACTTCGAGCGCACTTTGAGACTCGCTACATTTTAACGGGACGGAGGCAGCTGAGACATTAGCCCATAAGCCATTTCGGTGGAATTTCACTTCCACTTACTGAGGTTATAGAATGCCCCAGCTGTCGGCCCAGGGTGCATCAATCCACAATAGTCGTTCCAGAAATACCCCAT